>CM050399.1:52886582-55326501 GCA_027562975.1 Rhynchospora breviuscula
AAAAATCTCCAAAAATTATCCAAAAATTCCGTAAGAATTATGATGAATTATCATAATTTTAAAATTCCAAAAATATCAACAAAAACTCCAAAATTTGCAAAGAAACCTCGAAAATCCACAAATTACCGAAATAAATCTGTGAGAAATTTTGCAAAACCCTTTTAACCATTAAATTTGTTATATTTTTGTGAGTCTACTCACAAAATTTCGTCCAAAAATGGAGAAGCAAAGCCAACATGATAACAAGGGAATTATGCTGTTGAAAAATCGGAATGCCAGATGAAATGTTGAATTGGGTCAGCTCAGAAGCCCACTCGGAAAGAAAAAAAAAGAAATAGAAATAAAGCCCATTGAATCCCAGCGATTTAAGCGTAAAACCCATGTCGAATGTCTCTCCTTCCTGAGGTAAAAAAGAAACGAAGAAGGCTAACTCTTACCGTGAGAAGCCGGGTAAAATGGAGAAGAGTCATCGACGTGGTCTCCTGTGAGCCAAGGAATGAAAGCCACGGTAGAACTTCGAAACTATCATCTGGTTTTTACCATGCCTAAACCCTAGATGGCCTAACTGATAGTCGTTGGATTAAAATCAGAAGATGGAGTATATCACGGCTTTGGAGGGGTTGCCCTAATGCACATCCTATATAAGAACCCCAATTCGACAGAAAAAAAAGCCTCCACGCAGCCTCCAGACCCCTCCCAAGCTACAAAGCCAGATAGAAACTCTGTTAGAGTAGATAGTAGTATAGAGAGGGAGGAACATTTCAGCAAACAGGTGGTAGGCATAGCTAGAAGAGAGAAATTAGGAAGAAGAAAGGTTCTGTGAGTGATTGTAATTAAAGAGAAGGTAAAAGATAAGCGTGAGAAGTAAAATTGTAAGTTGAATTTGAAGTTTAATTGAAGAAGTTGCATTCTCTCCTTGTGAAAATTTGATTGAACTGTTGCTGCCCTGGTCTTAACACAAGCTTTGCTTGAGGTTTCCTCAGGTCTAGCTCCTCGTAGCTTTGGCTGGAGTCTCTCCAGTCCTAGCCCTTAACCTCGGTTGGAGTCTCTCCATTCCCGGGTAGCATCTTCCCCTCTCAATGGCTTTGGCCATGGATAGGAGATTAATCAAACAAAGAGAGGGGGAGATGCTGCCAAGTTTTATATTTCCTTTAATTTCTGGACTTATTTAAAAAAAAATGAAATAATAGAACAATTTAATTAAATTTTGATATAAATAATAAATTAGCAATAATATGTGATGTTCTGGACAAAAATGCATAAACATAATGGCTGAATTGAAGTTTGTTTTATTCCCTTGCTTTATTGCTTCATAAACTCGAGACTATTAGAATTGTGCATTTAGATGTTAAACAGGAGCTAAAGACAACAAAAAAATGTGATCAATTAAAGTTTCTGAACCATGTTGAATAATGTGCCCTAGTTACAAACAGTAATAAAAAATCAGTAGCAAAAAAAAAAGAAACATAACTGTATTTTAATTTCTCAATTTAATGTGCTAAGTGTCTAAAATCTAACAATACAAGTAATTCGAGTCTTTTCTTTAATTAATTGCTTTTCTGTTTAGCAATTCAGTAGTAGTAAACGACTTGATAAAAGAAATAAAAAAAAGTGGTTTAGTTAGATATGTTAGAAATGACAGTTAGCAATGTAAGACAATCAAAGTGGTACCATGTTTTGACACCCGTACCAGCATAGGCTACAATGAGGGAAGTTGTGTGGAATTCTCTGAACTTAATCATATGTAACACAACAGTAAAATAAAAAAAGATAATGCAATGTCCAAAAAATTGCTGTGAATCAAATTTCATGAAAGAGGTGTCAATTAGTGAGGTTGATAACAATAATGCCTGTGTACATAAATGAGCTAAATTAAACATGTGCCTGCGATTCAAAACAAACGGAGTCTTGTCCTTCAGAGACCTCTCTCAGTGCCACTCCTTTACCGTAGCACCCAAACTCATCCAACACAAACATCAGCCATTACACTTAACTACATAAGAGAAATGCAACTTGAACCATGGGCTACTCTCTCCTCACTTCCATAATGCGAAACGACACCCTTCTGGCACAATTTACGCCTCCCAAAGCCCATCAACACTGACTCGGTACCAAGCTCATTATACCACCGTACCACTTCTCGGTTCCCTCATCAAACCATAGCGACGCGGTTCAAACTAAGTCCACCACTGTGTTCTCCTTACCTTCGTGAGCCTAATGGGCTCATCCCCATCAATCTCAGTGACGGCGATCACCGGAAATTGCGAATTAAATAACACAAGGGCCTAATTGAATAAATAATTTTATGCTGACAAGTAAAATCTTCTACTCTCTCGGCAAACGAGGGCGACGCGAGATAAACGAAGGTCACCACTATGTTCCCCTGAATGCCACAATTCTAACGGACTTGATCTCGTCGGAGATGGTGGCCTAGATCGTCGGGAAGATTGTCAGAGGAACTCGGGTAGGAATAAAAAGAAAGGAGGGGTTCATTTGTTAAATTTCCATCTCTTTCAAAGATATCTGGCGCCAGCCTCCTGGCCACGTCAGCACCACCTCTGTGCCAGCACAGACCCACGCAGCAGCCACCTCAGCTCCCTTTGCCTTCGTGGACCAATCACATAATTCTAAATAAGCAAAAACTTTGAAAAATCGTTAAAAATAGTAGGAAACTCAGAAAATTCCAAATAAAATATCCAAAAATTTCTAAAAATCTAAATAAACCAAATTCACTGACATTTTGATATAAAAATCTGCCTAATTAATGGTCTTTTCTATTTTTAAATTATTTTCAAGTTTAAATAAAATTTCATAAAACTCCAAAATGATAATAGAAATTTCAGAAAAATTCAAATAAATTATCCATAAAATTCTAAAAATCTAAATTAACCAAATACATAAAAATTTGCCAAATCATGTGTCATTTGTATTTTTGAAGTATTTCCAATGTTAAACAAATGTCAAAAAATGCTTTTATAAAAATCCAAAACAATGTCAAAATTCATTAAAACTCTTCCAATAAATTTCCAAAAATCAAATTAAGATAATTTCAAAAAAAAAATAATTTCAAAGGAATGTGTTAAATATCAAGCATTTAAAAAAATAGACATGACTAAAAAAAATATAACAAGAAATTCTAAAAGTCTAAAATTAAAAATAGAAATAAAACCAAATTGTGAAAATGGTAAAACCCAAATATGAACTTCAGAAATTTAAAAGTCAAAACACGAATCCCAAAACCAAAGCCGAAACCTCTTCACTAGAGAAAAGAAAGCTCTTCGGCAAATCAAAATCAACTTCAAGCGAGTCCAAAAGCTAGAAATCCTGAAACTCAAACTCAAAATCCAAAAACCATGAAACTCAAACCCAAAAGACATAAACTTTGAAATTCAAACTCAAAAGCCGGAAACTCTTTCTCACAAGTGGCCCAAAATAGCCCCGAGAATCTAAAATCTTGTTTCCACAAGCGACCCAAAATAGTCCTGGAAACCAATTCTCACAAGTGGCCTAAAATAGCCTCGAGAACCTAAAACCTTGTTTCCACAAGCGACCCAAAATAGTACCGGAAACCAATTCTCACAAGTGGCCTAAAATAGCTCCGAGAACCTAAAATTTTATTTCCACAAGCGACCCAAAATAGTCCCGGAAATCCTTTCTCACCAGTGACCCAAAATAGTCCCGAGAAATTCAAATTAAATCCAAAAAGGCCCAAAATAGCCTTATGAAACCTAAATCAAACCCAAATTCCACAAAGGCCCAAAACAGCCTTAAACAACCCAAACCGAGTCCAAATCCAAATGGCCCAAAATAGCCTTGGTACACTCAAAATCCAAATCCAAATTCTACAAAGACCCAAAATAACCTCAGGATCGAAAACCCCGCCCGACATCAAAACTAAAACCAAGTCTATTAAAATCCAAATTCAAAATTGTTTAAGCGTCCTCAATTAGATCCCGTCAATTAGATTTGGTACCATCAATTGAGTCCGGTCTAAGCCAAAATAAATAAACTCCCGCATAAATGCAAAAATCAAATCATTTTAGAGACGATTTTCCTAGCCTATTACATATAATTCTTTAGATCCCTTAATCAGAGGTTCCCGTAGGCAACTACGGGGTAATTAACAATAGGGGCTTGCGCCTATTGGAAAGAAAAGACCCGCTAAATTAATAAACCTTCGTAAGAAGCGACTCTTGTTCTGGTTCTCTTGTCGTCAAGAGATACTCAGTGCGGAGATCGAACCTTAAGGGGGGTGAATCTAAGGCTTATTCTAATTTCTCGAGGAGACCATTTCATTCTTCGAGGGATGACGAAAAAGTCCACCCAACTGTCATGCCTCTTAGTGTTTTTATAGGACAATCATTAGATGTGGCTTCAAAATTGTACATAGAAGTAGCTTTTGACTGACCCAACTAAGTGCTTTGTCGGACAGATCAAGCAGACAGACAACCAGGCAAAAGGAGAAGGCCAGGAAACAACTTCGAGTATTCTGAGTGGGCAGATCACCTCAGTGTGCGGGCCGCTTGAGAAGTTTTCGACAGTTTTCACGATCAGACAGTTATTTTGGCAACTGATGTGGGCTGAGATAACCTATCAGGACTTTTAAATTTATACCAAAATATGTTCGATTTCGATTGCAAGCGCACAACCTACGTTGAGTACACTCGGGGTCGATCCACGGGAATAGTTATTCGATTCTTTCTAAATCTAGTCTATTTATTCAATCAAGTCAAAGGGGTGAAAGATAATTATGATTTTGGATGATAAAATAAAAAATTAAATAAGAAAATAAAATGGTTCCAATTAGAGAAAAGTTGGCTTAACAAATACATATAGAGGTTTATGGTTGATCTAATTTCAACTTAACTTTTGTTCTCAAACTACCCGCTTACTTTCGTAGCAGCCAGTTTATGAACTAGGATAGTTAGTCTACAGACAAGCTTATTGTTTCTAAGCTGGCATAGTCCAAACGGCTAGTCTTGACTAACTCTAGTTATACATAATCAATTAGTTTCTATTTGTTTATTTAGGCTGTGCTCCAGAAGAGGAGAATCGGAGGAAAGGTAAGGAAGCTGATTTGTTGTACCCTGCTCCCGTGGACTCTAATGGGTGAATCGAAGGAAACCGAAGAGAATGAAAGTCCTCCAGAAGCTCATTTGAGGAAATAAAGAGTTACCCCCAAAATCGGGGAGTACTGGAGTTTAACTGGTTTTTAATTTTTTGGACAAGAATACCCTCAACTATTCTCTAATAATAAATACCAAATTTTTTTTCTTAAAGGTTAATATAGTCTTTTTATACATTACAAATAGGGTTACTGAAGTTAACTTTATACATGTCATTTTGAGATTGGAGCAAGTAATCACCAATTTCGTATTTTTCCTTACTCTTTTTTTTCTTTCCTTACTCTTCCTTTCCTCCGATTGTTCTTTTCTGGAGCAAAGCCTTAGCAATTTAGTGACTTAATTAAACTCCCTAAAATACTCCTTTAATCAAACCAATTAAACTCTTATCTGTTAGGAAGTGCACAAAATTAATTTTTAGACTAATTACTCTTAATTAATCCTAATTAAACTAAGTGCAAAGGAGATCTAGTGCAAAAGCCATCCAAACACACAAGAGAAAGAGGGAAAAAGGGCTACCTCTTGCGAACTTGTAATCGCAAGGCTCGAATCCGTCGAGTCAAGGTTGTGCGCACCACCACGCGTGTCTCGGCCTCAAGTCCACCAAGGTATTAACCAAAACCTCGATCTATGCTAGTAGATGAGAGGTTAAGCCTAATCCCTTCCTTCCCTTTGCCTTAATTAACTATTTAATTGGATGGAGGCAAGAGGTGCTCAACACATGAGCTTAAGAGAGCAATGGTGGAGAGGAAAAATTCTGAAATTTTTCCTTTAATTTTCGTCCAAAATATTAGGGAGAGAGAAAAAGGCAAGGTGGCTAGGGTTTTGGCTCCCAAAGTGGTCCTTTTATAGACCAACCACTCTCCCAAAAAGTTGTAACTAATTTACAACTATGCCATCACTAGGGCAGCCATAAAATGGGCCTAAATGGGCTCCATTAATTATTTAATTGGTCCTCTAATTCAATTAATTAGTGGCCCAATTAATTGCTCTCAAGTTGGACCTTTAATTTACAATTTAAATATAGGCCCGTTAGCTCAAATTAATTACTTTAATTAATTCATGTTGAACAAATTAATTATCAACACTTTGATAATTATTTAAGGATTAGAATATGCATTAATTTATTTCTATATAATCCGTTTGACTTAATTAATTAATTATGACGGTTCGCAATAGTACATAATTAATCAGTCAACATATCATATTGTTGCATTCCTTAATACAACCAAATAAATAATGCACGCATGGTCAAAACCTATTTGTGTGACCCTTTGAGGATTTATGCTCTGTTGGACATGGAAAATAAATCGCTATTTATTTCCAATAATCATAAGCGGTATCTAGCAACACGTTATGATTCCCAATTCGCATAAATAGTGTACTGCTACAATATTTTTAATCCTGCATAAGAAATAATAGTATTTCCTTGTCTGATTCTTATGTCACATGATATCATCGTATAATCCAAGATAGGAATGTGTCATTCTTGCAGATTATACGTTTCTTGATCTAGAGATGACTGTATCAGTTGCTAGCAAACAATCCATCTCCATCAAGGGGCCCAAACAGATATCATCGCTCACTAAGTTAATTAATGAGGGACATACGGTTTTCTTGATGAACAACTTTTCCCCGCACAATTCAAGAGAACATAAATAAAGTCCGTATAGCAGCCCTTATCAGGAATCAACGGTAGACGATATTTATTGAACCTATCCTCATGTGGAAAAGCTGAACCATCTCAAACTTAGAATCAAACTCAAATGAAATAAATAATGACACATAACACAATCCATATATTTATTTCACTGGGTCGCGTCCTGTACTATGTTCTATAACATATACATATGCAATTAAGTTGGCAACTTCTTACCTATGATCTGTAGAACTTAATCATCACTTAACTTGCATACTAATCTTATCCGATAATTAATATTCCTTGTTAATTATCAAGATTACGGACCTTTTAGATTTATTATTGTCATTTAATTATAAATGAACTACAGAGATCCACAATTCAGATCCTCAACCTGAATGATCTGTCAATTAATAAATCAAGGAATAAATGATAAAATATCATCAATCACATAAACCATAGAAGTGGCCATTTAATAATTGGCTCCTAGGACATAACTCTAACAATCTCCCACTTGGCCTAGAGTCAATCAACAGCGACTTCTAGCCAGTGCATAGTACTCAATGTAATATCCAAAATATACATGTCTCATACTAAAACCTCAAAAGATAAAAGATACAACTCAAAGCCACTCAGGCATACGCCTAATCCCCATGGATGCAACGTGCAACTTATGTGCGGCTCGAGATAGAGGCTTTGTCAGAGGGTCCGCTGTGTTCGCGGCACCGTCCACCTTCTTGACCTTGATCCACCCGTCATTCACAAACTGACGGATGAGATGGAATCGTCGTAGAATGTGCTTGGTCTTTTGGTGAGACCTAGGCTCCTTGGACTGAGCTATGGCTCCCGTGTTGTCGCAGTAGAGATCCACTGGACCTGAGATGCTTGGAACCACCTCCAGCTCGGTCAAGAATTCCTTGATCCAAACGCCTTCTTTCGCTGCTTCACCCGCCGCTAAGTATTCTGCTTCGGTGACGGAATCGGCCGTGGTATCCTGTTTGGAACTCTTCCAACTCACGGCCCCACCATTGAGCAGATATACGAAGCCGGACTGTGACTTCGCATCATCTCGATCGGTTTGGAAACTAGCATCGGTGTAACCACTTACAACGAGCTCTTGGTCTCCACCATACACGAGGATGCTATCCTTTGTTCTCTTGAGATACTTGAGGATATTCTTGACTGCGGTCCAGTGTGGCATACCAGGGTTAGCTTGGTATCGACTAGTCACACTAATCGGATGCGCCACATCGGGGCGAGTGCATAGCATGGCATACATAATCGAACCGACCACAGATGGATACTTGAACTGATTCATGTACTTTCTATCTGTATCAGTCGTCGGACATTGAGTCTTGCTCAAGAATATGCCATGTGACATAGGCAAGTAACCCTTCTTGGAACTAGCCATGTTGTGTTTTTCCAACACTTTGTCAATATATGCATCTTGGCTCAAGCCTAACAACCTTCTTGATCTATCTCGATAGATCTTGATTCCTAGGATGTAGGCGGCTTCGCCCAAGTCTTTCATTGAGAACACCTTCTTCAATGAATCCTTGACTGCATTCAATTCGGGGATATCATTCCCGATCAAGAGTATATCATCAACATATAGAACAAGAAACACAACCACGCTCCCACTAATCCTCTTGTAAACACAAGGTTCCTTCTCGCTTTGAATGAAGTTCAACTTCTTGACCTCTTCATCAAAGCGCTTGTTCCAACTCCTTGATGCTTGCTTCAATCCATAAATGGACCTTTGAAGCTTGCACACCTTGTTAGCATTCTTTGGATCCACAAAACACTCGGGTTGTGTCATATACACATCCTCTTCCAAGTTGCCATTTAGGAAGGCAGTTTTGACATCCATTTGCCATATCTCATAGTCGTAGAATGCGGCAATTGCTAACAAGATCCGAATTGACTTGAACATGACGACTGGCGAGAAGGTTTCTTCATAGTCAATACCATGAACTTGCTTGTAACCTTTCGCAACTAGTCGTGCTTTGTAAATGGTCAAGTTGCCATCCATGTCGACCTTTCTCTTAAAGATCCATTTGTTCTCAACGGGTTTTACTCCGTCGGGAAGGTCAACTAAGGTCCATACCTTGTTCTCATACATGGATTGCATTTCGGATTCCATGGCTTTAAGCCATTCCTTTGAGTCGGATTTTTCCTTCATGTCCTTTATGGTCAAGGGTTCGTCATTCGCAATGACGAGAACGTCGTGCAAACCTAAGTATCTTATAGGTGGACGACTTGGCCTTGCCGATCTTCGTAGGGTAGACGCTTGAGGTTCTTGAACTTGTTCCACAACGATTTGCGGACTTAGTTCTTGAACTTCAAGTGTGGGTGCAACTTCAACATCATCGACTCGCGATATGTTTGAGTCTTCAATTGAGGGAGCTTGCTCTTGAACCTCTTCTTCTACAACTACTTGTGGAATGGGTTCGACTACCACCTCATTTGGCACCACATTGGGAACAACTAGATTGCCTACTTGAGGCATCTCTTGTTGCTGCGGTTCTTGAATTTCTTCAATCACCACGTTGCTCCCACTACTTCTTCTTGAGAGAAACTCCTTCTCCAAGAACTCCGCATGTCGTGCAACAACTATCTTGTTCTCGACACGGTTGTAGAAGTAGTAACCCTTTGTTTCCTTAGGGTATCCTACGAAATAACATTTGTCCGATTTGGGTCCAAGCTTATCGCTCATTAGCCTTTTCACATAAGCTTCACAACCCCAAATCTTGAGAAAAAGCATGCTTGGTTTCCTACCAAACCAAAGCTCATAAGGCGTCTTCTCAACGGACTTTGACGGAACACGGTTTAAAGTAAAAGCTGCGGTTTCTAATGCAAAACCCCAAAACGATTTAGGCAAGTCGGTTTGGCTCATCATCGATCGAACCATGTCTAGCAAAGTTCGATTCCTCCTCTCGGATACACCATTCCATTGTGGTGTTCCCGGTGGAGTGAGTTGTGGAACGATTCCACACTCCTTTAGATAATCACCAAATTCGTGGCTCAAGTACTCTCCATCTCGATCGGAACGCAAGACCTTGATCTTTCGATTGAGTTGGTTCTCAACTTCATTCTTGAACTCCTTGAACTTTTCAAAGGATTCAGACTTGTGCCGCATCAAGTAGATATACCCGTATCTACTATGATCATCGGTGAAAGTGATGAAGTATGAATAACCTCCTCGTGCACAAATGCTCATAGGTCCACACACATCGGTATGTATGAGATCTAACAAGTCGTTTGTCCTAATCCCTTTGTTAGGAAAAAGCGCTTTGGTCATCTTTCCCATCAAACATGATTCGCATGTGTCAATTGGCTCGAAAGCGAATTGATCTAAGAGACCAACGGTTTGCAATCTCTTAATGCGTTTCTCGTTGATATGACCTAAGCGGCAATGCCACATTAGAGTCGTACTTTCATGTGAAATCTTACGTTTCCTACTGTCACGTTCAACACTCAAAACATGTTCGCTAGAATCAAGCACATAAAGACCATTCAATAAATGCGCAACACCATAACAAACATCATCACGCAACAAAGTACAACTTTTGTTCTTTATTACAACACCAAATCCATCCAAGTCTAAACAAGAAATAGAGATAATGTTCCGAGTGATACAAGGAACTACATAGACATCTTTGAGTTCCAAAATGAAACCAGAAGGCAAAGTTACATCCACATTCCCAACGGCCATAGCGGAGACACACGTGCCGTTACCGACGCGGAGTTGTAATTCGCCTTTCTCGAGCCGCCTCCTACTCTTTAGTGCCTGCACATTTCGACAAATGTGAGCACAAGAACCGGTGTCAAAAATCCAGTCTGTGTTAGAGGTAGCGAGAAGAGTTTCAATGACAAATATACCTGAGGTAGAAGGCTGGACGGTTCCCGCCTTCTTGTCAGCGAGGTACTTGGGGCAGTTCCTCTTCCAATGGCCCGTCTTGCTACAGTAATAGCATACGGTCTCGGAAGTGGCCGGGTTCTTCTTTCTCTTGGAACCCTCGGGAGCTCCCTTGGCCGGACCTTGGGGCGTCACCGGGCCTTTGCCCTTTCTAGTTCGGCGGGTCTTTCTTTTCTTGCTCTTCTTGCTCTTGTCACTCACCGCAAGAACATCTTTGGGGCCCTTCTCTTTCTTGAGACTCTCCTCCGTCTCGACAAGCATGTTTTGGAGATCATCCATGCTCTTGTCCATGCCATTCATCCGGTAGTTCACAACAAAACCGGTAAAGCTGTGAGGGAGAGAGTTGAGAATAAAGTCTTGAATCGCCCCTGACGGGAAGGGCGTATCAAGCCTTTCAAGCTGCCGAAACAACCCCGCCATCTTCATGACGTGTGGCCCGACTTCATGACCCTCCGCCAATCGAGTATTGGCGACGGCCTTGATGAGACGAGCCCTTTCGGTGCGGGCCTTGGTTTGGAACATGTTCGAGAGACGAGAGACCATTTCAAACACTCCTAGACCACTATCCATGAACTCTTTTTGGAGTTCTGACTCCATGACAGCGACAATCAAGACGGACATCTCCATGTCGTCCGTGACGTGCTTGTCATGTTTGTCCTGATCCGCTTTAGGGGCATCCGACTTGGGAGCCGCGGGGACGGGAGTGGTCAAGAGATATTCCTTCTTTTCAAACCTATAGACAAGCCTAAGGTTCCGGTGCCAATCCAGAAAGTTGGCACCGTTGAAGGCGAGCTTCTCTTTCTCTAAAAGAGAACGTAGCGAAAAAGACGAGGAAGACATCTACAACAATTTTCAAATTAAAGGTCAATTAGTTTATGTTTTGTTTTAATTTCCAATAAAGTAAAACTTTCACTACTTTAATATAAGTCCCTAAAAGTAATGAATTTCCAAGACCCCCACTTTCGTTGAGATGATGCCGGCGTCGGCACAACATCAAAGCAACTAATAATGAGGTAGGTTCTCCTTAACCAATCATACAACTTTATGACTCTTGGTTCGCGTCGCGAACTTCACTCCAATGTCCAATCCGATTAGGGTCCATTGTTAAGTAACTCCTCTCTATTTGTTCCTTGCAAATCCGATTTACACCCCGACTACCTATGGTGGACCACGATGTCCGCGTCGGCGGAATGCATCAATGGCCGAACATAAGGCGTGAAGGGGATAGAGAGAAGGAGAGTGATTTGGCTCAATCGTTTGGGACAAACAATTATGTGACTCTTGTTTGGTGGTCGTGTAAGCATACACCCATACCTATCCTATGACATTCATAGCATTCACAAACATTCACATAATAAGCATCTCAAGCATTGTTGTGGGTTTGTATGGCTCCCGCTTGCATTAGTTTTCGCCGCATCTCCATGTAGCAAAACTAATCTAACCTTTGTCCCTCCCACTAAATTCTATATGGATCTAAATCCTATATAAAATAAAGGAACAAAATTACATGTGTAAATTTCTATTCCCATCCTAACCTTAGGGGCATGCAAGCCACACAAGTTACACAAAATTAATCAAAATTAATTAATGGCACCAAAGGCCTAATTACACACAATCACACATGCATTCAATTTACAAACCACAAGGCATTGAATCATGAGCCATACTAAACCCACATCCTCCTACAAAACAAAGTTAGCACAAGTCTATCCACTAGTGTACTTTGTTTATAATTAATGACTTTCAAGTGTCTTTGCGTATTATTTGCCATTCGCAATTTCCGTGTATAAATGCTCAAATTTCAAACAACCAAACTTGTTTAAATTCCTTTTGAAAACTTTTCAATCATCAAAAACTGAAAGGAGATCGCACAAGGAGTATCCTAATTACTTTTTCAACTAGTTTGAATAATTAGATAAATAATACTTTGATAAAAAAGTATCTAATGGGACACGACAAAATCCACAGTTTTCGGTCTCCAAAAATTATGAAATAATTTATATAAGCTCCTTGTCTAGATTGTAAATACCAGTCAAAATTTCAGGAAGAGATCATATACCATCTGAGAGAATCAAAAAAGACAAATCTGAAACAAGTGCGCGAACGCACCGTTTTGAGATATTCTGTTTTTCTTCTCAACCATCCGGTCTGAAAGATCACCTTCCATCCAGTTTTTATACATACAATATACATAGAAAAACTTGTTTAATCTATTGGCTAACTATTCATGAAAAGAAAACCACTAAGTTCTGTTTAAGAAATTCAAGTTACAAGCTTAACAATCGACTAGACCTGTACAGGAACAGACTATCGACCGAAAAGGTTTGACCTGGTTGAGGTACCAAACTTCCATGAAAAATTATGAAATTAATTTTCCTGGAATTCTAACTTAAAAATAAACAACTCTATTCAAACAATTTTCCAGAAAGAGTTCTCAGTTGGTACAGTTTATTAGAACAATCAGTTTGCTCAATAAACCAGATCTGACGAGATCTTTCTTTTCATACTTGAAAAACCACGAATTAATCTGAACCATGCAACATTCTATACATGTCCAGAAAGTGTTTCAAGTCCTCTTTAAATCTAGCCAAAGAACACTGGTACTTATATTCAAAATATAAATCTTTTAAGCCATTCAAACAGAACAGTGCAAGCAGAAACTGGTTCTGCGCACCGTTGCCATTTTATTCACAGTAAATCCATACAATTTCAGAAAAATGTGAATCCAACGCCAAAAGAACCACAATCCACAGATCTACAACTTTCTAGTTGACAGAAAAAATTTCCAGAGAACATTTCATAGCGAAAAACGCATAACAACACAGAAATTGCTGTTTCCAGACAGCAAGCAATAGCATCAACTCTACTAATCCATTAATTAACCAATTTCTCTTAATTAAGTGTCAAAATAACTTAAGCACGACCATGTGCTCTGATACCACTGTTAGGAAGTGCACAAAATTAATTTTTAGACTAATTACTCTTAATTAATCCTAATTAAACTAAGTGCAAAGGAGATCTAGTGCAAAAGCCATCCAAACACACAAGAGAAAGAGGGAAAAAGGGCTACCTCTTGCGAACTTGTAATCGCAAGGCTCGAATCCGTCGAGTCAAGGTTGTGCGCACCACCACGCGTGTCTCGGCCTCAAGTCCACCAAGGTATTAACCAAAACCTCGATCTATGCTAGTAGATGAGAGGTTAAGCCTAATCCCTTCCTTCCCTTTGCCTTAATTAACTATTTAATTGGATGGAGGCAAGAGGTGCTCAACACATGAGCTTAAGAGAGCAATGGTGGAGAGGAAAAATTCTGAAATTTTTCCTTTAATTTTCGTCCAAAATATTAGGGAGAGAGAAAAAGGCAAGGTGGCTAGGGTTTTGGCTCCCAAAGTGGTCCTTTTATAGACCAACCACTCTCCCAAAAAATTGTAACTAATTTACAACTATGCCATCACTAGGGCAGCCATAAAATGGGCCTAAATGGGCTCCATTAATTATTTAATTGGTCCTCTAATTCAATTAATTAGTGGCCCAATTAATTGCTCTCAAGTTGGACCTTTAATTTACAATTTAAATATAGGCCCGTTAGCTCAAATTAATTACTTTAATTAATTCATGTTGAACAAATTAATTATCAACACTTTGATAATTATTTAAGGATTAGAATATGCATTAATTTATTTCTATATAATCCGTTTGACTTAATTAATTAATTATGACGGTTCGCAATAGTACATAATTAATCAGTCAACATATCATATTGTTGCATTCCTTAATACAACCAAATAAATAATGCACGCATGGTCAAAACCTATTTGTGTGACCCTTTGAGGATTTATGCTCTGTTGGACATGGAAAATAAATCGCTATTTATTTCCAATAATCATAAGCGGTATCTAGCAACACGTTATGATTCCCAATTCGCATAAATAGTGTACTGCTACAATATTTTTAATCCTGCATAAGAAATAATAGTATTTCCTTGTCTGATTCTTATGTCACATGATATCATCGTATAATCCAAGATAGGAATGTGTCATTCTTGCAGATTATACGTTTCTTGATCTAGAGATGACTGTATCAGTTGCTAGCAAACAATCCATCTCCATCAAGGGGCCCAAACAGATATCATCGCTCACTAAGTTAATTAATGAGGGACATACGGTTTTCTTGATGAACAACTTTTCCCCGCACAATTCAAGAGAACATAAATAAAGTCCGTATAGCAGCCCTTATCAGGAATCAACGGTAGACGATATTTATTGAACCTATCCTCATGTGGAAAAGCTGAACCATCTCAAACTTAGAATCAAACTCAAATGAAATAAATAATGACACATAACACAATCCATATATTTATTTCACTGGGTCGCGTCCTGTACTATGTTCTATAACATATACATATGCAATTAAGTTGGCAACTTCTTACCTATGATCTGTAGAACTTAATCATCACTTAACTTGCATACTAATCTTATCCGATAATTAATATTCCTTGTTAATTATCAAGATTACGGACCTTTTAGATTTATTATTGTCATTTAATTATAAATGAACTACAGAGATCCACAATTCAGATCCTCAACCTGAATGATCTGTCAATTAATAAATCAAGGAATAAATGATAAAATATCATCAATCACATAAACCATAGAAGTGGCCATTTAATAATTGGCTCCTAGGACATAACTCTAACATTATCTAATCTAAGTTTCAACTTTCGTTCTTTGGTTTAAATTAAACAAGTTTACTACCTGGATCTAAGATTTCCCTCAATTTTCATCTGTTGGGAAAAGCTATTTCATCCCTCCCTTGCTCTAAAGGGTAGACCCTTGAATTCAAACTGATGGCACCGACGCCTAGAGAAAGGAATGGTGGTAGGCCTACTTCAATTCTGAAATTGAGTGTCTTCTTCCTGTGCGTCTTGAAGCAAAGGCATTATTGAACGAAAGAGATGCCGGGTCAGTCAATTTCATTAGGTAGGAGATGCGGGACCAAACACTGTGTATAGATCTGTTAGATCAGTTGCTTCTGAGATCTCTTCTTTATTGCTTGCTTATACAAAGCAATCATCTGATTTCTTTATTCCCCGCTCGCTCCTGTTACTACTTGCTATTTGGAGTTTTAACAGGGCTAGACGAGCCTCAATAAGGAGGGAGCAGGAAGAGGAGAGAGAGACCTGGTCGAACAAAAACCTTCTCTTCTCATACAGTCTTTTATGATTGGTATGCAAAGAATACCTTAGTGAGTCAGGGCATTCAACATATGCCTCGGGATGGATTATAGCGCCGTTCCAATGCCCAACTCCGGTCAAAGAAAAAGAGCACTGGCAGATATATGGCTTGGGGGAGGAGAGAAAGATCCATCAATGAAAGAGCTCAGGCCCAGACAAGCATATTTATGTTCTAAGGGGAAAGGGAGATCTCCATTTCTAGCTTATGATCTAGATCTCATCTTTCGAACTATTGATCCTCTATTGGTATTGATATACTCAAATTAGTCTAAGTTTGGTTGGATTTAACTTCCTAACATTCAAGATTGGCCTAATCTTGACGGAAAAATACCAAATCGACTCAAACAATTTAAACATAACAAATTATAATTAAAAACACAACTAATAAGACTAAATAAACAAATGTCAAACTAATCAATTAATGCAAACTAAGTTAAGTATATGTTTCACAATCATAGCTCCAAATCAAACTACTCAAGTATGATCATAGTAACAACAAACATCAAGGTATCAATCATCATTACAGAATCAAATAAGAAATAATGAGAGATTACAACAAATCAAAGTCGAATTCCTTTGTTTGTCTGTTGTGGCATGAACTGACCAGCACGCTTGACTCCTGGTCTTGTCGACCGAAGACAAGGGAATTGCTCAACTCCTCCTCTGCTTAGAAGTGGGTCAGATCATAGCAGAAGTAGTGCAGGAGTAGTTGTCGAATAAACCATCTAATCGGAGAAACCGTCTGAAAGTCCTCCTAGTGGCCTGCTCACTAGTGTGATCTACCCTTCTAGATACTTCAAGCCATCTCATGGCCTTCTCCTGTCCGGTTGGTCTTCTGTCTGCTTGATCCATCCTCCAAACACTTGGTCGAGTCGCTCAATAAAATGTTGTTTTTGTGCATATTTGAAACCACATCTGATGATTGTCCTGTAAAATTACAAAAGGGCATGGCAGTACCTAAAAACTAATAATAAGGAAATAAACTAAGTTAAAATCACATAAAATCAATCATAATTTGAGTCCAAATTGGGTCTAAACCTGTATATGAAAACATCCTATCAGCAACTTTTCCTACACTACTTCTGCCATGATCTGACCCACTATTGAAGCACTTAACTGATTCCAGCAGTTCTATTCCACTGCTATAAAAGGACAGAAGACAGGAGTGCTTGAGGCTCCCAATTTGAGAAAAGTTTTGGTGCTTAGATAGAGAGGAACCGACCAGCCATTGTCTTCAGTTGACAAGATCAGGAGTCAAGCGGGTGGCTCATTTCATGCCACAGCAGACAATCAAAGGATTCGACTCTGATTTGTTGTAATTTCTCATTAATTCTTGATTGATACCTTTGTTTATGTTGTCATGATGCTGATATTTGAGTAGTTTGATTAGGGGCAATGGTTGAGAAATAGATACTTAAGTAGTTTGCATGATATTTAGTTTAATATTTAATTGATTGAGTTTTATTTTTTGTGTTTTATTTACTTATTTGCTATACTTAAATTGTTTAAGTAGATTTGCTATTTTTCGTCAAAATTAGGCTAACCTTGAATGTTAGTAATTTAAACCCAACCAAACTTAGATTAATTTAATTGTACTAATACTCATAGATGATCAACAGTTCGAAAGATGAGATCTAGATTGTTAACTAGAAAAGGAGATCTATTCCCGACAAACGAAAGTTGAGGGAAATTAGATCCAAGAAATAGACTTGTTTGATTTAAGCCCAGAAACGAAAGTTGAAACTTAGGTTAGATAAGAGTTCTAATGGTTTGATTAAAATAACTTGACATGTCGAAAGAAGGATCATAGGGAAGTTAATTAAGTCATTAAAATTCTCAATTAAATTAATAAAAACTAACTGTCTATGTATAACTATAGTTAGTCAAGGCGAGCAGCTTGGATTATAGGCGGGTTGTCTGTGCCAATTTAGAAACAAGCAGGCCGCCTGCAGACTATCTATCCAGGTTTATAAGCGGACCGCTTATGAAAGTAAGCGGACAACTCGTGAATAGGAATTAAGTAGAGAGATTACCAACTAAATCCCCTATTTTGTATCTATTAAGCCAAATTCTTAAGTTAGAACCATTTATCTTTTGTTTATTATTTTAAAGTTTAAAGTTAATTTCAAACTCAACTATTCTTCACCATTTAACTTGATTCAAATAGTAAGATTTAGATTAGGTAATTCGAATAGTCCGTTCTCATGGATCACTATGAATACTTAACGTAGGTTGTACGCTTGCAATCGAAATCGAGCCTATTTGGATATAAATTTAAAAGTCCTGATCGACCGTCACACACGCCACACATCAATAAGCTATAAGATAATTCCTTTTGTGAGCTTTGTCAGGAAGCATAAATTTTTTTTTTACGAATACATTTTTATCAAGAAACACAAAGATTCAATTGTGTCATTTTCTATTTTCTTTAAACTATTGAATTGGCTACTCTAACTGCATACATGCATCTCTGCAAATCTAACAATATCAATAAGGCAGACGTCCTTTGATTAATGAAGAACACCAATTACTATGTCAAACCTCTAATTGTTTCTTTTTTTCCTAATTGTAAAGTTTGCTGCTTTCTTGCACCAAAATTGCATGACAAATTAAAATAAGAACTGAGCAAGAGTGAAACAGGTCGATAACAACAAAACTGTTAAGATATAGCAACTAAGTAATGTCGCTTGTTAATTCATTTTCATGAGCTCCTCTTTTGACAGCTCCATTCCATAAGCTGTAATAAACTAATGCTCTCCAAATCAAAAAACAAATTGTATCTACGGCCATATACTCTAGCAAAATAGATAGAACTTTTTAATAGTTCGAAAATGCCAAACTGTAAATAACTCAAAGGGTCAAATCTATTTTAAATGGCATGTTGATACCTTCCTGGTACAACATAGACTTTTAAATCCCAATCAGAATCAGAGAATGGAAAGAGCAACAGTTTAAAAATCCTTTGAGTGTACCTTTGCGACACGACACGACACGGCGTGTTTAAACACGGTACGACACGGCTCGATACGGAGTTGACACAATACGATACGGAGGTGGCATGACACGATAAAATACGGACACGGCACTGCACGAGAACTTAAGTGTGTCGAGTCTTTAAGCGTTTCGTGTCCAACTTTGATGGCATAGACACAGCACGGCACGACACGCGAATTGTCCAGACACGACACGACACGAGACACATCACGACACAACCCAAGAGACTTAACAAGTTTATAATCAGGATAAAAAATAGTAAATGTTACGAAATAATAAGAAAAATTCTTATATTATCTATTTTTTAATAATAATTTTATAGTTTGAATGTCCAGTTCATCCATAAGCATAAATATATAACTATATTTTATGAAATTCAAATATGTTCAAATACGACACGGCACGACAGGTTTAAAGAAAATACGGCACGAGGACACGAGGCGTGCCGTGTTCTTAGGCATGTAGTGTCTATCTCTTAGAATTTAGACACAGCACGACACGACACGTGAAATATTTAGACACGACACGACAAATGATCCGGACACGGCGTGCTTGACACGACACGACACGACACGGCATGGCACGTATTTAGTGTTAGAAAGTGCTCGTTTTTTTTATTTTTCTTGCTAATTACCATTAATTAACTCAATTAAATAACAAGCATCTCGATGGATCTTGTTCAAGTATCAACACATCACATGAGAATGGAAGGAATCGTTTACCTCTCGTGAAATCGTATTCGTGAGGCTCGATCCATATCTTTAGGAATCGATGGCGTGCCTTCTCCACCACCACCACCGTTGAGCCGCCGGCCTCGAGTCCACCAAGGAGATTAACCACGTTCTCAAGGCATGTGCTAGCACGCCCAAGAACAAACCTAATCCCATTAGTTTTCTCTCTTCTATCTACTAATTATTTTAATTAAGTGGAGAGATGAGAGCTCAACACATGAGCAAATGAGAGAGAGATGAAGAGAGCAAGAGAAAAAGAAAATTTTAGAAATTTTCTCCTCTTGAAAATGGCGGCTAAGGAGGGAAGAAAGAGTGGAGAGAAAAAGTTAGGTGGAGGCTCTCATAAGTGGTTCTTATATAGAGCACAAAACCTAATTGACCTCTTGCATAATTACAACTATGCCACTCCTACCTACCACTAGGGCCGGCCTATTAGAGGGCCTTTATGGGCCACTCAAATCTCTTAACTTGGGTCTTTAATTCTATTAATTAAAGCCTCTCTATTTGCTCTTCAATTGAGCTATTCATTTACTATTAAATAACGGCCCAATTAATTAATATAACCATTTATATTAATATGTGTTGAATTAAAATTAATTATTAACTTATTAATAATGAGTAGCGTTCCGCTGCCACCATTTTTTGGTGCCACAACTTTATATTTTATCAATATTTAAAAAATTTTTAAGTTCAAATGCTGAATCCAAACCATTGATCTTATTCAATTTAACGAACGATGTGTTTCTATATAACTTTTATAAAATTTGGAGTAAGTTTGATACTCGATCAAGTGGTCAACAAATGAACGAATATAGTTAATTATGATAGATTAATTCTACTACGTTCATCATTTGTTCATTTGATCGATTATCAAAACAACTTCAATTTTTATAAAACTTATATAGAAATACATCACTCATTAAATTGAACAAAATCAACGATTTAGATTCAGCATTTGAATTTAAAAAATTTTAAATATTGATAAAATATGAAGTTGTGGCAACTTGTGGCACCAAAAAATGATGGCAGCGGAACGCTGCTCATTAATAATTATTTTGTGGGATTAATTAATGCATTAATTTATTTCTATATGATCCCTTTGACTTAATTAATTATAACGGTTCGCAACGGTATATAATTAATTAAACAACTTATCGTATTTTTGCAATATATTGCTGCAAATAAATAAATAATGCACTGTGTGATTAAAGTCCTATTTGTGTGACCCTTTGAGAATTTATGCTATGTTGGTAATGGAATTAAATCGCTATTTAATTCCAATAATCATAAGCGGTATCTAGCAATACGTTATGATTTTCAATTCGCATAAATAGTGTACTGCTACAATATCTCAATCCTGCAGAAGAAATAATAGTATTTTCTTGTCTGATTTTTATGTCACATGATATCATCGTATAATCCAAGATAGGAATGTGTCATTCTTGCAGATTATACGTTTCTTGATTTAGAGTTGATTGTACAAGTTGGCCAAACAATCCAACTCCATCAAGGGACCCAAACAGATATCATCACTCACTAGGTGAATTAATGAGGGACATACGGTTTTCTTAATGAACAACTTTTTTCTGCACAATTCAAGAAAACATAAATAAAGTCCGTATAGCAGCCCTTATCAAGAATCAACGGTAGACGATATTTATTGAACCTATCCTCATGTGGAAAAGTTGAACCATCTCAAACTTAGAATCAAACTCATATGAAATAAATAATGACACATAACACAATCCATATACTTATTTCATCGGATCATGTCATGTACTATGTTCTAATAACATACACATGTGCAATTAAGTTGGTAACTCCTTACCTATGATTTGTAAAACTTAATCATCACTTAACTTGCATATTAATTTTTTATGATAATTAATGTTTCTTATTAATTATCAAGATTACGGACGATTTAGATTTATTACTGTCATTCTAATGAATGATCCACAGAGATCTACAATTCAGATCCTCAACCTGAATGATCTGTCAGTAATAAACTCTAGGAACAAATGATCAAATATCATCAATAACATAAATTAATATTTAAGTCATTAAACCATTGACTTCTATGACATAACTCCAACATTTAGAACACTAAGTGACAACGTTAGCGGAGCTAGCTCAACATTTAGAACACTAAGCGACAACGTTAGCGGAGCTAGCTCAGGATCAATCGTGATCTTTCATTCCGTGTGGCCTCGTAGAGAAAGCGGAGCCTCAGTTCGAACATGAAGAAGGAACGAAAGGAAGAAAAAGAAGCAACACGGGAGCGCACGAAGAGAGACGAATAGCAAATCTGGTACGGAACTTTTAACGGACACGAAGGGAGTGGGTTGAATCCATCCACGGAGAGAAAAGATCGGACGGCTGGGAAACACCGAAATTGAACAGTGTTTTCCCAGTTAAGAATTTAAGTATTTATAATTATAATTTATAATCGGATCTCATTGCCACCTCCGGTCCAAACATTTCTCGTCTTCCAATATATGGTTGTTTTTCATTTTATTCACATTGTGTTGTGGAATAAAAAATTTTATTTGATTAATTTTATATGTTAGATATAATGGTCTAAGAGTCCTGTGGAAGGACATTTCATATATTCAAGCAATTGGATCTAATGGTCCTGTGGAGTGTAGAAGAACATTTTTTTTCATCATGTGAGTTAGTGAGTAGTTAGATATCCATAGAAGGGTTAAAAGTAGGCTGACATCAAGGATATCCAATTTAGAAGTCTTTATAACTTAAAACCCGAAAAAATTAAAACTAATTTTATATTAATATCGAATTTTATATTGGATCGGATTCTGAGAATCCGATCACCAAGCTTGGATTGGATTTTATTTTCGAAATTCAATATTAATATAAAATTAGTTTTATTTTTTCGGAATTAAACTCTATTTCCATGCACGCGCATCCTTAGCAGTCAAAAAAGGACTGCTCCAAGCAGTCAAAAAAGGACTGCTCCAAGCAGTCCTTTCTTTTTTTTTAATATTTAAAATTTTTAAAATTCAAATGGAGAATTCAAACTGTTGATTTTGTTAAATTTTACCGATGATGCGTTTTCATATAAGTTTTATAAAATTTGAAGTCGATTTGATACTTGATTAAGTGACCAAATTATGAACGTATTAGAATTAATCTAACCAGATTCGTTCATTTGTTGATCACTTGATATAGTATCAAATTAACTTCAAATTTTATAAAACTTATATGAAAATCCATCGCCGGTAAAATTTAACAAAATCAACGTTTAGATTCTCCATTTGAATTTTAAAATTTAAAATATTAAAAAAAAGAAAAATACTGCTCGAAGCAGTAATTTTTTTGACTGCTGAGGATGCGCACCCCTATTTCCATGGCCCAGCTTGGAATGGAGATAGTAGAGTGACTCAGTGAGTCTATAATCCTTAACGAGGCGAATATCCTAAGTTCCTAACACTTCGACCCGAAATATTATCGGATTCTTTTCAGCTATAACGAGTTGCGTTCACCATAGTCCGCAGTCAGCACTTCAGTTGACCAGGGTTTGGATGTTTTCAGTTCAAGATAAGAGAAAGAGAGGATCCGTATCCTCTGGAAATCCTATTAAGATTTCCAGAGTGGACATCTCTTAGCGAGGACCATCCGATCTAAATGGACGGTCTGATCTTAAGCGCTCTATTTAACCCTCAAAAACAAAAGGAAAAAAAAAATTTACACGCTAAAGAATACGAACTCGACGGAAGCCTTCCTGGTGCGCAAACCCTCGTCTTCTTCTCTGTATTGCGATCGTGCCCAATTCATGTGAATGATACAGCAACTTGAGGCTGCATCGTCTAATGGAAATGCATCGAGCATCACAGAGGAAAAGGTATTACTTAGCATTTTCTTTTACAATTTATGTACCCACATCCAAATTATGCATAAAAGTTGAAAAATGTTTGAGGTAATCAGACATTACTGGGAACGCTACGCGCATCCTCAGCAGTCTTTTTTTTTACTGCTCCAAGCAGTTTTTTTTTTTTATATTTAAAAATTTAAAAATTCAAATGGAGAATCCAAACCGTTGATCTTGTTAAATTTCACCGGCGATGCGTTTTCATATAAGTTTTATAAAATTTGAAATTGATTTGATACTAGATTAAGTGGTTAACAAATGAACGAATCTGGTTAGATTAATTCTAATACGTTCATAATTTGGTCACTTAATCAAGTATCAAATCGACTTCAAATTTTATAAAACTTATATGAAAACGCATCGCCGGTAAAATTTAACAAGATCAACGGTTTGGATTCTCCATTTGAATTTTAAAATTTTTAAATATTAAAAAAAAAGAAAGGACTGCTCCAAGCAGTCTTTTTTCGGCTGCTGAGGATGCGCGTCGACTGGGAACGGCATTGAAAATGCATCTTGCCTCAGTATTACAATTTATCCATTTGTTAAGTTTCGTTTTGCGGGTTCTTATTGCAAGATCTCTCTATTCACATCCATTACCAGTTCGTTATAAAATCCTATTGATTAACCCAACTTCTTTCAAATTTATATTGGTCTTTTGTTGGCAGACCCTTTTTGACAGAAGTTAAAGACAGAAGCTGAAAGAAAGGTACATACCTAAATTGTTTCACTTGAATTCTTTTTTTTTAATATTTATCAATATAGTGCTGGTGCCAGCATAATTAATTTTTTCTTCATTTGTGCTGCTCTTGAGTTGAAACTTAAGGTCAAATTCGACTTAAAATTGAGGACATTGAAGCATGATCATAAAAATTTGGGTTAATTTTTGGACAAATCAGACAAATATAATCCTTTCACACTTAAGGGGTTTCTGGGTGTGTCAGGGGTTCAGGGCTCAACTGCCCAACTCATCCCGCCTTTTTACACTGGCCCAGTGCCCTTTATAACCGGGTTTTCCGTTTGTGCCTGATCCCAACAATATAATGCAATCAGGTCGTTTTTCCCTTTGAATTATGGAAACCTTTTCATTAATTGCTTATTAGTTGGAATTGTAATTTTTATTTTTATCTATTACTTTCATGAAGGTTATGGAAGAACAACAAGATGGTTTTGTTTCTCGTTTGGGTATGAAATATCCAACAATGGATGAAGCATGATCGGCTTGGAGTTACTATGGTGGAAGAATTGGTTTTGCAAACTTTGCTTAATTGTCTTGTGCATTTTGTGGTCTTTCTAGATGGTTGTTTTGAGTTCTGGATGTTTGCTTAATCCTACATCCTAGATGGATGTCTGGATGTTTACTATTTGAATATGATTTTCTAATACAAGCACAAAGACAATCTCTAACTGAAGTTAATTGCTTGGCGCTGGTTAGGTGTGTTCTGAGTTTAGCAATTTTTTGGGCAGCAATTTGTAAATTGAAAGAAATAGCAATTCAGAGGGTTTATGTGCAAAATTTGTGGTCTAGAGGGTCGGATCTGAATGTCAATTGAGGTTTTGAGTTCTGGCTGGTATAGTCTGACTTTTGAATGTCAATTGAAGTTTTGAGTTCTGACTTCTAACCTTCATGTTTTTTTTTTTTTGAGGGACGGGTGGCAAAGTACCACAACCTTCATGTATTGCTCCTGAATGTCCAACTCAATTAACTTTTTATAATCACTCGTATTCCGTGGTTGCTTAATGGCTCACTATACAGATCTGTATTACTGAAACAATTCTTAAATTATACAAAGTGTTGGGCACACAGGAACTTCCGTTTTATAACAAAAAAAGTATACTATTACAATTCCATTATGCTTGCATAGAGAAAAATATTTATTAAAGGAACATTCTATTACAATGAAGAACTCTAAAATTAGATAAAACTACAATTAAAGGAGCATAGTCATCATCATCCATAATAAACCTAACTGTCATTTCTCTTTCACAATTAAATATCCATGTACAGCACCTCCTTCGATGAAGAACAACTTCCCTCGTCTCTTGTTGTCATTTCTAAATAAACCTAAATTAAAAAAAAAATCATAATAATAAGCATTTCATTACTTGGCCAATCAATTTCAAGCTGCAGATTTTTTCAAGAATATGCAAAGATCGACAATATAAAGGGTAATCGACCAGTGAAAAACTATGTCAATACTCTAATTACTCGTCGAATGAACCTAGTGTATACATACAGACTTACTGCTACTTGATCTGACCAAGTTACAAGATGTGAAAGGGCTTCTTCCAACAAGGTGGAAGAAGGAAGAAGGAAGATTAATTATTTTTATAATTATTATAATATTTTTAATTTTATTATTCAGATTATTAATATTAAATAATAATAATTATTATTTTTTATAATATTATTATGATATTATTAATAACAATATATTACTATAATATTATAATAATATTAATAATGTATTATTATAATATTATAATATCACAATTTAATTATTTTTATAATATTATTATAGTATTCGTATTATTATTACTTATTTTATTATTCTTACTATTAGTAATAAAATAATTATATATTATTATTATTATTATAATATTACTATAATATTATAATAATTATTACTTATTTTATTATTATTAGTATTAGTATTAAATAATAATAATTACATTTTCATGATATTATTATTATAATATTATTATTATTATTTATTTTATATAATATTATATTTTCTCAAGTAATGAATAAACTATAACTATTAATTTTTTTAATTATTTTTAGTATTAAAATAATAATTATTTTATTTTAAAATATCAAATATTAAAATAAATAATGAAAGAATAATATTACACAAATTGGTTTGAAAAAGTTAAAATGAATAATCATTTTATTTTTATTATAATATTACATTATTAATTATTTTCTATTATTATTATTATTGTTTCTTATTTTATTATCCTAATTATTAGCATTATTAATAAATAAACTACAACAATAAAAAAGAGAAATGAATAAACTATAAATAAATAAAAAAATAAATGATTATTTTAATTCAACTCTTCTATTCTTTATTTCTAACTCATCATCCAAATAATATTTTTTCTTTTAGAAATAACGTTATTCTCACTCTTCCCGAAATAACACTCTTCCCAACGTTTCTTCCTAAAATTTTTCATTCTTCCTTATTCCTAACTCATCCAAACCAAGGCCTAGATGAGTCTCAGACTCTCAGCTATGTCGCCATAAGATTTTGCTGATGTAGACTGAGGATATGATACAACAACAGCTTCTCCTTCGTCAGAGCTAGTTCTTACATCTAACTCCAATGTTATACCTGCCATGTAATCAATTAGAATTTATGCACACCCAAAACACAAAAAGAAATAACCTTTCCGTACGAAAGATTTAAACAACATTTTGATCATGTTGTTTGTCCTTTTATTAATTCAATTCTTCTGGCAAATTGAGATATTATAAAGCTTGCTTGAGCTTACTAATCATAATTTGGCTTCAGAAGGAAAAGTGTAAATTATACAAATTGTTCTCAAAGGTATGAACCATATTATATTTGGTCCCTCAAGCTAAGATCATAAAACTTCCCTGTACACTAGATTCTACTTCCTGTGTCCCCAAACCCCATCAATATATTTCATGCAAAATATAGATGCAAATCTCAGAAAATCTCAGTAGATGCTCATTCTACGTCATCTCGCTAGAGGGAGAGAGAGAACCTCGAAGAAAGGAGAGGTGATCGCGATAAATCAGATCGTCGGAGATCCAGTGATCTGCTCTCGTCGCTCTCGTTCTCGAGTGAGAAGGGGCTCAAGCAGTTTTCCGATCTATTTCGCTCTCGTGCGAATCACAGATTTTGTCGAGTTGGAGAGAGAAAAGGATACAGATCCTGAGAGAGAGCGTTCAAGGTTTTTTTTTCCGGCGATTCTGAGAAGAAATTACTTTTTTTTAAGGATAAATAGACCGCTCAAAATCTGATCGTCCATTCAGATCGGAAGGTTCTGGATACGGATCCTCTACTGTCGTCAAGAGCTGTAAGTTTAATTAATATTTAAAAATTTAAATATTTAATCCAAACCGTTGATCTTGTTAAATTTTACGGGCGATGAGTTTTTATATAAGTTTCATAAAATTTGGAGTTGATTTGATACTCGATTAAATAACCAAACTATGAATGCATTAGAATTAATCAGAGATAATTAATCAGATTCGTTCATTTGTTGACCACTCGATCTAGTATCAAATCAACTCCAAAATTTATAAAACTTACATAAAAATACATCATCGCTCGTTAAATTAAACAAGAATAACTGTTTAGATTGAGCATTTGATGGCTAAGTGACTTTTAAATAAAAAAAAAAGATTGAGCATTTGAAATTTAAAACTTTTAAATATTGATAAAAATGTAACTGGACACTCTGAGAGCTCAGATTCGATCCGGAAGGTTCTCGCTGAGAGATGTCCACTCTGGAGGATACGGATCCGAGAAAGAGAAGCTACTTTTCAGTTTAAGATAAGAGAAAGCTAGTGGCGCTGGTGAGTCCCGCCTCTGAGCTCCCATCGTTTCTTGAAGTTCAAATACTAAAAACAAGTGAAGAAAGAAAAATTGAAAGAAGAGAAATGGTGGGAGTTGTTCTCCGTCAAAACCCACTCTCTCTCCGAATTTGTCGTTCCGACCCAAACCCAACCAATCTCCGTTCTTCCTCCGACCAAACAACCTTCCCCATTCACACCCATTTCAACCTCTCCATCTTTATCTCCACCTCGACCCCCCTTCCCTCTGCACTATCCAACGATTCCCTCCCTGAAACATCCCAAGCTAACAATTCTCAACTAGTCGTCTCCCTTTTCCAGGACTACGGCTTCTCTGATGACCAGATTCAAGCCGTAATGACGAGGAACCCTACCATCCTCTCGCCCCAAAGCATCAAAAGCAAACTTGATTACCTCCTTTCCTTTGGTTTTTCCACTGATGAGCTCATCCATCTCGTCCTCTCTGACCCGCAACTCCTTGAATTCAGCCTCAACAACCGCATCACTTACAATCTCAACTTCCTCCTTAGTTTACTCGGCTCCAAGGAGCTCCTCAAGAAGGCAGTCAACCGGCAAGCAAAGCTTCTTCGGTGGAACATTGAGAAGAACGTCCTGCCCAATATAGAGACATTGAGAGTGAATGGAGTCCCAACTATACGAATTATCCAGGCTGTCGTGTGCTTTTCCCAAATCATAATTTGCAAGCCGGATACTATTGTTGATGTGGTGAAGGAGTTCAGGAATCTTGGGTTCAAACCGTCTTCCGGGGCATTTATTCTTGCAATTGAAGCAAAAGTTTCAATGGACCAATCTGTTTGGGATAGGAAGGTGGAGCTGTACAAGAGCTTAGGTTGGTCCGATGCTAATTTCATGGCGGCCTTCAGGAAGCAACCGCGCTTCATCATGATGAGTTCGGAGGCGAAAATTAAGAAGATGTTTGAGTTTTATGTGAATAAGCTGGGGTGGGACCCGGTGTTTCTAAGCGAACGGCCTGTTTATATCGGTCTGAGCTTAGAAAAGAGACTGTTCCCAAGGTGTGCCGTCTTGGAGATTTTGGCTTCAAGGGGGTTATTGGAGGGAGAATCGGAGTTGCATCAGATTCTTGTGTGGCGTAAGAGTTTGTTTGAGGCAAAACTTCTTCGTAAATATGGAATTCCTGATGTTGTTGAGGCTTATCAGACTTGGCAGCAGGGTGAATATGCTGCTCTTAGATCATGGCAAGAAAGAACTATGCAAACAGCAACCATACCAAGGAATGCTCCGGTGCCAGCTTCTTCACACAAGTAAAAATGCAATTTTTGTTGTTTCATACGAAGGTAGGTTGCTGAGAAATTCACACAAAATTAATTTGGTGATTTTAGTTTTGTTCAGTTCACTAGTAGTTCTACCAACAATTGTTTGAATCTCTTAGATTTTGGTCTCTTTTTTTTTTCAATACGATTACTAATCTTGGAGTTGTATATACCCGCTGGATGGTTTAATAAAACCATCCAGTGGACGTCTCGTGTCCTCAACCATCCGATCCAAACGGACGGTGAGATCTCATAGTTCATCAAAAAAAAAAAATGCAGGTCGTATACAGCTTCGTATCCTCTTCCCCTCTTCGTATTCGTATCCCCTTTCTCTTTCTCTTACCAGTAAGCTTTTAGAGAGAAAAAAAGAAAGCGAGCGAGAGGGAAGGCGATCGTCGAGATAACAAAAACCCTATCTTTTGTCTCTCCACTCCGATCCGTATCCTTGCTCTCTCTGCCTCTGCCTTTATCTCCTGTTGATCGCCTCTCGAAGCACCACTGACAAGTCGCCTTACTCTCTCTCTCTTTTGTCTCTAGTAGCACTACGAAGCAAGCAGCAACTTTTTAGGGTTTTGCTCTCGCTCGAACTATGTAACTCTCTCTCTCTTTCTCCGGATTTTGGTCTCTCTTTTTTTTTTCCGATTTTTGGTCTTTGCATGTCACGTTACTGATATGAAAAAACAATTCATTTGGATCTGAAACACGAACTAGTTCAAGCAAGATACTGGTAAAAGGGATTATTTGCAACGGCAGTCCAATTTTAGTCTCAACTCTCTTAAATCCTTACATTGCAAAATGATGTATTTAGATTGATGCAATTTAAATCATTTCTCATATGGTCTTTGCAAAATCTGAGCTTGATGCGATTTAGCTTGATGCAAAATTTGAGCTTCAATTTTAATTGGGGATTTTCATTAGAATTTTTACTCTTGCATAATATCACTCTTTATAATGAAAAGAGGATAGCAAAATTTTCATTTATGTGCCAGCTCTTGTTTGGGTTCAGTTAGGGTTTTTTTTTTTCTCTCCTTTTTTTGAGTCGTAGCTTGTGTACAGTTAGCACTTTAATCGCTCTCTTGATAATAACTTATTTTACAAATCTGGAAGAGAGATAATCTAAACTGGTCATCAGGTTTGAGGTATCATGTGTGGTTGTTTGAGAGGTTAAATTTTGAGCTTGGTGTTAAGGTGATATCATCTGTCATATGTGCAACTGCAATCCAACAAATGAAGAAATCTAATCAGTACCCATGAAGTAGTTTCTGTACTGACAGAATTATCAAAACAACTTGTGTCTTACAGAATTATCAAAACAAATGAAATATGATAACAACTTGTGTCTCACAGAATTATCCATGAAGTAGGATATCAACTTCTGTCTTACATAATTATCAACCTCTGACAGAGAATTTAACTTTTTTTTTTTGCCTTTAGGTTTATTATTTGATTGAGAAATTAAAGCAAGGGATGAGGTGACAAAGTTCAATGTCAAGAATCTTATGGTCCAAAGCAATCGTGACGGCGTCAGGAAGCAATTAAAGATGAGGAAATTTGCCGGGATTTCAAATTTATTTTGAAGGCTATAATTGCGGGATTTGCAATGGTTTTATGTGTTCTTATAATCTTACTAAGCATATTGATTGCGATGGTTATAAAATGTTGTTAATTATGGATGTTTTATTGTAATTATGTCATTTGAAGCTTGTAATGCTTTTTGGGATATTATATTGTAATATGCTATCAATTCACATGTTGAGATATGTCATTTGTAGTCTTATCAGTCATTTGTAGTTTTATGTGTTGTAATATGCTATCAGTCTCACCAGCCTTGCACAAGGCATCAATTAATGCTGTATAAGTGACCACATTAGGGTTGCAACCCCTGTTAAGCATCCCCTCAAATATTAAATTTGCTTTTGATATTTGCTTGGATTTCAAATAAGCATGTATTAGAGAGGTGTATGTGGCAACACTAGGGCTACATCCATTTCTCTCCATTTCATCAAACCAAACTCTAGACTGTGCAGTTAGCCCTAATTTACAAAAGCTGACAACTAATATGGTATAAGTGTAAACATCAGGTGACACACCTGCCTGTTTCATTTCATCAAACAGTCGTAATGCATGTTCTACTTTAGCACTCTGACACATGAATCCAATAACGTGGGAATATGTACTAGTATCTGGTATGAAACCTTTCTTCATTCTCTCTCTTATTACACCAAAAGCCTTCTCAAATTTTTCTGCACCACATAAAAACCTGGCAAAATTTACCACGTTTATTTTATTAAGTACTATTCAGAGAGAGACTGCAAAGCCTTCTCAAATTTTATTAAGTACTATTGTAACAGATACCAGTGGAGACTGCAAAGGCTAAACAAATACCAGTGTACCATCAAAAACCCAACCCAACTGCTCACGGTACCAGTAACAGATACCAGTGTACCATCATCCCATCTAAAAAGATTAAAGCAACCTAAAAACTGCAAAGGCTAAAAACAACGAGATTTAGAAAAAAAAAAAAACAGAAAAGAGCCATTTATGCAATTGTACCAACACAGGTACGATTGTATCACACTGGTACGATTAGAACAACCTTCATGAAAATAACATATAAGAAATTAGAAAAATTGTAAGGATACAATTAACAAACTAAGGAATGTGTCCCGGCTAAGAAGAACTAGATATATATTACATTTGGTCATGTACTCATTTGAGTTGGCTCAGTACTAGTTTGTTACTGCTTTGGCTGATACCATGATGTACAGGCTGTTTACATTATAACCACTGGTTCTATCAACGACTTTTTAATCACATTATAACCACACTACTACAAATTAATTAAACGTAGCATTGTGGCTCTGACAAATTCCAGATCCCAATTAGCAAAGGCTCAGTCAAAGTTGAAATGGAAACAGAGAACGACTAAAAACTGAGAAGCATCGAAGCAAGAAATTTCAACCTCAAACACTGATCGTATACACTGCTAAATGCTACATGATAACTGAACTCCTGAGTCAAGGTACCAGAATTTAGTATCAAAATCCTATGAATCCAATAACATGGTAAGACTACAAAGCCATGGAAATTGACCATGTAATTTAACATTGTTATAACTAAACCAACAAAATAAAAACAAAAAAAACGGAAAACATGTAGAGTCTGAATATCTAGGCAAATACAACGGAAAACATGTAGAGTCTGAATATCTGAACTCCTGAAGAGAATCGCACCTTGGGCAGAATCTCTTGTGTGTGGGCGAAGAGAAGAATCGCACCTTCGCTGACAGAAGAGAAGGAATAGCGATTTTGGAAAGGTAAGTGTTTGCGCGCGAATTGGATTTCAATATATTCTTATGGAAACGAAGAGACATATACGCTTCGTATACGCATTTTTTTTTTTCGATGGACTATGAGATCTCACCGTCTGTTTGGATCGGATGGTTGAGGACACGAGACGTCCACTGGATGGTTTTATTAAACCATCCAGAGGATACGGCTCCTACTAATCTTATGACATTTTTTTAACTTTTTGTATTGAAGTTGGTCACAATTGTGATCCTTTGGGCTCTTGTTGTAAATTAACCAATAGATGAGTCATGTCAGGCATTCCGCTTCAAAATAATGTTGATGCAAAGGATCTTGTTGAAGTTTGATATATGGTTAGAGAGCAATAGAGACTTACGCATGTATACGAGTGTGACCGCCATTTATGTTCAAAATTGTGCCTCAAAAATTTCTGAGATTCAGTGCTACGAAATATGAACTAGATAATTTATTGTGGACACTTATGCTGTCTGCTGTTGACAAATTTTAACAAAGGCTCAGTTCAAACTTGAGATTATTTGAGGCTGGAGGTGGGCAATGATTGTCCAGCGAACCAGTAGGTTATTAGAATTTTTTAGAAAAAAAAAAATAAATAAATCATGCTGAGGTGGCCTTTTAGCATTACCTCCATTCAAAATATCTGGTCAACACGAAAGGTTCCAGTGACCAAAAAAGAAATTATTAGAACCGATAAAATACTAGTTATAATATATAGAAATTAAATTGTATAAATTGTTTATATAATTTAGGAAAATGATTCTTTATCGATCAAATGAATTTAAAATTAATTAATTATTTATTTTCATCAAAGCGTTGCCAACAACAAAGAAATTTACATAAAATTGAATTTTCACAATTTGTCCAATTATTAAACAAACACAATTAAAATTTTCTTTTTTAGTTTTCATCACTAATCTTTTATTCTCAAAAATGCTCGGCGCTTTAAGCCGGAACCCCATCCGCTTTGCCTTCCAGTTCCAGTAAACTACCGTTTGAACAACTAAGCCAGCTAGTAAACCCTTTAATCCCAATCAATACAATATAATTTTTTACCCAATCACTAATGTAATTTCTTTTAGGCTTATTTTTTTGTAGGCTCCCAAATTCTTTCCTATTTGTCTATTTTTCCATGTACTCTTGTATATTTCTTATTTGTACTAAACCCTTCTAAATTATTTCTTATTTGTCCTTCAACTTAACCATACAGTATTAACTATGGTTATCTTATAAGAAAAATGAAAATTAAAGAGAAATAAATTAGAAGGGCAGAAATACTCCTAGACCATTTTCCCCTTGCTCCAGAATATTTTCTCGCCAATTTCATAAAGTGAATCTAACTATGTGTTGCCAGTTTGAATTTAACCTTTTATCACCAGAAAAAATATGGCTTATGTAATGTTAATAAGACTTCAGGTGCATCTTGCTCAGTTACTGGTAAAACCAGCGCTTACACTGGTACACTAGATTCAGATGAGGAATAGAATGCATTAGCATTGACTAATTGTGTAACTGATTGTTTCACATATTTTCTAGATTCTTCCTGTAACTAATTTCTGGTAGAGATCTCATAAATTTTGAATGAGAGAATTATATTTCCTATATTGAAAAGTTCTGGCTAGAGAAGCATTTACATAGCTATATATAAACATTTTTCTATTAGCCGTCTGTCTATTGCTTAAATAGCCAACATAGAATATTTCCTATCTCTCAATATGGCCTAAGCTATCTCTTTGATTCCTAAATCAATTACACATTATTTGTCTATTTGCTGGATATTTGATAATCTAGATTGGGTGGTTCTGCAGATTCATTTCTCATATTCTCAACAAGGTTATCTCTGATATATAGACAATGAGACAGTTTGTAAAACGCAAGAAAGCAAATTAATAAAGATTACAAAATACAATTTATTTTCTTCAACCTCTCTCGTCTCTGAATTTGTACAAATATGTTGCTAGTTTGTAGCTTTTTAATCATTTTCCCTGTAGTGAGAAATGGGTTAACGGCAAATTTTCTGGAGCTTGGAAGGACAAACAAGGGAAAAAATGGTCAGGGTATTTCTGTCTTTCTAATTTATTTATCCTTGATTTTTAATTTTCTTACAAGATAACCATTGTTAATACTGTATGGTTAAGTTGAAATACAAATAAGAAATCGTTTACACTGTGTTTGGTTGAAAGGGGTACGATGGGACGGAAAGAGAACGGAAGGATAAATCACAAATTTTCATTGTTTGGATGGAGGGGAATTTCGGAGGAGAGAAACTGACGGAGGGGACCAAATTTCTTCCGCAATTTCCCTTACGCACAAAATCAATCTCCTCCAAATCAAAGGAGAATGGAGGGAAAGAGAATCACAGAAATATCGATTGACAGCGATACCCTTTGCACGATCTCTTCCATCTTCCGTTTTCTTTTCTTTTTCTTTTTCTTTTTCTTTTTTATTTTTTTTCTATTTATTTTTTTGCCGCATGCTCTCGCTCTTTATTGATGTACGCTCTCCGGATCCACATCCTCAGCAGCCAAGGATTTGGCTGTTCCAAACAGCCATATTTCTTTTTTTCGATATTTCAACATTTTAAAATTTAAATGTTGAATCCAAACCGTTGATCTTGTTCAATTTTACGGGCGATGCATTTTCATATAAGTTTTATGAAATTTGGAGTTGATTTGATATTAGATTAAGTGGTCAACAAATGAACGAATCTGGTTAACTATCACTGATTAATTCTAATACGTTCATAATTTGGTCACCTAATCAAGTATCAAATCAACTCCAAATTTTATAAAATTTATATGAAAATGCATCGCCTATAAAATTGAACAAGATCAACGGTTTGGATTTAATATTTAAATTTTAAAATGTTGAATAATTAAAAAAAATGAAATTTGGCTGTTTGGAACAGCCAAATTTTGGCTGCTGAGGATGTGGTTCCCACGCTCTCCTCGATCCCTCAAGCACGAATCATTTTTCTCTTTGAGGCAATACTGGAGCAAGATTTTTATACTATTCAAATTGAATGCGAATAATTACTAAATGATTAATAAACTATCCAGCTTTGCACATGGTACAGTAACATTAGAAAGGTGACTCAAATTCGGATTTTATAGACCTGGATCAGTTCATGATATAACAACTTAGTCAGGGTCTATGGTACAGTGGCACGATGATAGATTATATTAGTACTGGTACAATGGTACTATGTTGTTTCTTAATTTGTCTCATGTCGTTTTGTGGTCACCGTTGTCATGAGGAATACTATTTTCTGTTTGATGAAATATCGTCACTATTCTTGTTATTTCATAATTTGCAAATGAACAATCTTGAAGTCATCATAATAGAAAAAAATTTGATATAGAGTTCATTAGATAACAGCTTAGTCAGGGTCTATTGTACATTGGTGCATTATAGTAGTACTAGTATAATTGTACTGGTCTCATAGCAGTAAAGAGGTACCTGTTTCACCCTTTTTATTTCTTTGGAGGCTACCTAATTTGGGAATTGCATGAATGCATCAATTGCATTGATAGAAATATGCAACTGGCCTTTGTCATTTTATACTTCGTGCATCTCTTGGCATTGAGGAGAATACCTTGAATGTAATTGTTGATCATCTTTCGTTTTGTCAATAGAAAATTAAAAATAATGTTAGCACCTTGGTCCTTGGAAAAGTCAAAACCACCGCAAAGGTACCATGCGTGTATCATTCAATGTATTGCGTTAGGTCCATCATGAGAAGGTTTGAATTCACTAATTTTATAAGCATTGACATATTTTCTCTCTATCAATCAAATTTATCGATTTTAAATTAAATAATTTTACATCAATGTACGCCAAATACTATGTAGGATAAATGATGAAGGCTTTAAACCCGGTATCAAATAAATTTATACCTTGTTTTACCTCACTAGTCGTTCTGGTAAAGCTAAGGATCGAACCCAAGGGACGGTATAATTGATTACTAGACTTTACTTTCTCACGAAAGCTAGACAATTAATTTTTATGGGATTTTGGATGATTAAATCTAAAGATGCAAGTAACTAAATTATTTTTGGTTGATTTTCAAGGTTTTCTGGACTCAAACAGATGCAAATGAATATCCTAAGGTTTTGGGTTCATTTAGTTTAGCTCTTAAGCGCTGTTATCACGTGTTTTCACACGTGATATCAAAAATTTCGGACCAAAATATATAAATTTCGGACCGAAATTTATATATATTTCGTGCCGAAAAGTGCTCTAGACTCTCTGTTTCGACTTGATATTTTTATACAATGTTGTGTGAAGGTTACTTGTCGACCAGAACTAAGTCCTACCCTCAGCCGTCGCAATTTTGGTTTGGACTTGATTTGGAACTCGATTTTCACCACGTAAGTAAACTAGTCCTAAACTTTCGTGTTGGAATTTAGTCACTTAAGTTTGTTAAGTTGGATTTCCAGGGGTATCTAAGTCCTTTCGGATCGTTTAGAAGCTACACCTTTCGGTCGTGAACTAACCTCCTCTTTCGAGCGTTTGGCTTACCCCAAATACTTAATAAATTAAATAGTTGTTCTAGTTTAAAGCCCTACAAATGCCGCGGTTCATCTATAGGTAAACATCAAGCAATCAATTAATCAAATTAAGCATAACAATTAATTCACAACAAAACAAATCACATAGCATAAATAAATCCATCAAGTCATCACAAATACTAAACTAAACTACTACCTAGCCCTAAGACATAAGAAATTAGTCTAACATGCAAGAAAAATAAGATACAAACTCCATATTCAATACAAGCAAGGAGAGAAGAAGAGATACAACCAAGTAATTCTGCTAAACTCCTGTTTGCAAGGCTCTGGAATCGTGGTTGGATTGGTTCTACCGCTGTCGCGTCCAGAATTGCTCCAAAGTTGCTGCCATGGTCGTGCTCCGCTGCGAGAGGTGGAATCTCACGCCTTTCGGCGTGAGAACGGTGGTGAAAAAAGTGGAAAAAGTGCTATGGAAGGTGGAATCCAATGGTGGAGAAAGCTGGCTCCTTTTCTGGTCGAAATTCGTGCCTAAATACACCCATGGAAGGTCAGGGAGGCGGCTAGGGCAAGAAATCTTCTTTCCTTCTTCGAAACTTGCCAAATTCCACTTTCCATACATGGATTTCGGACCGAAATCTCCAGATTTCGGTCCGAAATCAGAGAATTTCGGACCAAAATTCCAGAATTGAGCACTGATAGTATTTTGACCATAATTTCTTCATCCGGACTCCGATTGAGGTGATTCAAAGATCGTTGGAAAGCTTGGGATGAGCTCTACAGTTCCATGAATTCCATTTAGTCATTTTCTTCCCAAAACTTCTCCCTTTTGTGCGATTATTATGTCCAATCCACCAAATTCCTACAAGACGAGTCAAATTCCACGGCAGTACCCAATCTTGACAAATATAGCACAAAAGAACAGTAAATATCATTGGTTTGAGTGTTATTTCGGTGCTAAGTATGGTCAAAATATATATATAAATAAGAGATATCAATAAACTCACGACCGTTATATATTATTTAGTACATTTGTATTTTCATTTTGTAAATTTAAATAACCACAAAAAAAAAATAAAGGAACGCTTGTATCAGTCTCAAATAGAATGCTTCAGGTAAGTATCAATTTTGACTTTTGGTTAAATTAGTCAAAATTTGTTTTGCTCAGTAACGTTAAAAGGGTGTAGGGGTAAAGTATCAAATAATCTATACCTATACTACTTATAAAAGCACCCAAAACAAGATCATAATAATTTTACAAAAGGGATTCAAACATTTGTTAACATCATTATAGACCATTGATCTGTGCAACTTGATTTGATGTACGGTTTAGATCTGTATTTCAGACAAATAGTCAGACCCCTTTACAGAAAGGGGTCAAGGCGCTGAATGATTATTTTCTTTCTTATTCTTTCTTAATTTGTGCTCACAATAAAAGAAAGAAAAAAATAAATCAACAATCTCCCACCATACCAAAATCACCTCAGATTTCCTTTTCCATTCCCACAGTCGGGTGGGCTCTTTTTGCTAGTCCATCCAAACAAGATATAAGAAGGAAAGAAAAATCAGTTTTACTTTCCCTTCATTATTCATCCAAATAAAAAAATAAAATAAAATCATTTCTCTTTCCATCACATCTCTTTCCTTCCCTCTTTATTTTTTACTTTCCTTCTCATCGTCTACCACCGAACCAAACAAACAGAGTGTTAGAAGAGTTTAATATGATCTCAACAGTTACCTTATTTGTGTTGATGATTATATTTTAAAATCGCTTTTCTATTTATTTTTGTCAATCCCGTTTGGATTTGTCATTGCCTATATAGCTGTGTAACTAACTGTATACGAGACAAATTATCCGAAATATATCCATATTTTATCTGTATCCGACGATATCATATTCTTATTTGTATTTTATTAACATCCGAACCGTATAATATATATGATCTGATCTGTATACGATCTGTTTTCATCCTTTGTGATTTGAAAAAGGTCATACTCCAGAGTTATCTAGTGGCAGAGAGAATTTAATAGAGGGACGGGTCCGTATTAGCTATTATTCTTCACACGAGAGCATAACTTTGCTTTTCAATTCATACCGTACAATTTAATATGATATGACTAATGCGATCTGCATCGTTTATTTTATATCACACCGTCTGACCCTTAAAAAGAAAAATCATGCTATCCCTTGGCATATTAGCTGCCCTGGTGACCAAAAAATGTTATGTACATGTTTCTCTATTGAAAATAAAATTCTACAGTAGGCCATCAAATTGGGTTAGGATTTGATTCCAGCAATTGATGTGATTCTTTGTCTCTCTCTATATATGTATGTTATGGTCGCGATGTATTGAGGGTTCGGTACATCGCGATCATATCCGTCGATAGTTTTGTAAATCGACAAATCTAATTTTACCAATTTAATCTAATTATTAAAATCTCATGGAAAACCAAATATTACATTTTTTTAAAATATTTTACTATTTCTGAATTTTTCAAATCTTGCCTTTTAAGGATATAAAGAATTATAAGAAATATCCAAAAATGGTAAGTCTAAAAAAATTCGAAAAAAATAGTAAAAAAATTTCAAAAAAAATATAAAAATTGGTTTGCTATGAGATTTCAATATGTAGATTGAATTGGTAAAATTAGATTTGTCGATTTGCAAAACTATCGATAGATATGATCGTAATGTACCGATATATATATATATATATTGCAAACAGGATTTTAAAAAAAGTAGCTATTAGCTGCTTTTTAGTTTTTTAAACCCTCATAATGCTGTGTGCATATTCAAAATTTAACGCAGCGAGGCTTTTATTTAGTCATTTCAGTCTTTCTGGAAGGAAAAAAAATAATAACAAATAAAATTAAATTGTAGACTTTAATCCAACTAAGTCCGTGCGCATTTTTTTAAGAACAGATACTCAAGAAAGGATATCCTGCATTTCATTAAGCACAAAATGCAAAGTACAAATTAACAGCAGTATATATTAAAAAATCACCGCAAGTACTAAAACTGCTCCTTAAAGGAGACTTCTACGGGCTTCTTAAGAGAGACTTCTACCAACTCCAAACGTCCGTGCGCATTCAAAGACTAAGTTTTTCTTATATATATGTTTGTTTATTTGAGTTGATACTCCATTTTTCATTTCTCATAAGATTATATACAGTGATCATGTACATTATTATTATTATTATTATTATTATTATTATTATTAAAACCTACTAATGTTCGAGGTCTGATGACGCGATGTCTACAGTGCCATCTCATGATTACAACTCAACAATCCACACCAACCATTGGATCTTGCATCTGATGGCTCATATCGATTTGAAGGCCTGGATTGCTGATGTCAAGTGCTTTAATATTCACGCCTATGAACAGTGGAATTTGTCTATTTTTCGCTTGAATTATCTGGGCCTTTGATCTGGATCTGTGCAGTTGGATTTGCATATGAGATGGGGCGGTGGGTGTCATTTTTTGTGTGAACATGGTGCATGAAATTTAATTTCGTTCTTTAATAACGTGCTAGCATTGTTATCTACTTGGCTCATGCCAGTTAATTCTGCTCCCATTGTTGTCACCTGCAAAGGCAATCCCACTGTGGAAATTTTTAATAATCTTTATTAATTTCTATTCCATCTTTCTATCTTCCTCCCAAGCGGCAGAAAAAAGAAAAACCCAGTGAGAGTTTTCTAATTTTACGAGCATGGGGAGATAACTATGGCGTTTGGCCAAAAAAAAATGTGCTCTCCTAAGCACGACAAGTCAATAGAGACCCGTCATGAATATCTTATGCGCTCTATTCCTCTACTCCATAAACGATGTGGTGGGGTCTATACCGTTTGATTGGGGTTTGTACGCATGCCACATGGACAAACACGATCCTGCTTTCGGGCCGGTAGGTGGTGGTGCATCAGACATGAAGCGGCGGCCATGGACAGCTGAGGTGACATGCTAATGGCCTAGGAACGACTCAAATAGAACTCAATTTTTTATGTCGGGGTAAGAATCTTTCAGTTCGTAAATCAATTTTAGGTCAGAAATGGACGTCTCTTCAAACTTGTATGCCTCCTTCCTCTATTTTATTTTTAGCTTTTGTCTGATTAGTACTTCAACTTGTAACTTATTTATTTTTTTTTTCAAAATTTAGTCGGTGTGGGTCTCCGACTTTAGCCGAATTCAGATGGCATGGGTCTTCTCTGATGTAACTATTTGAATGAAGAAGTGAGATTAAGACGCCTCCATTTTCAATTATACAAATTTACCTGGGCAGTGTCATTAGGTGTCCATCGAAACATCAAAGTCAGCCTTCTTTTTTATTAAACTTGATAATTAATGATACTGGAGTTTGGTAGTTGGTACAATCTTAAGTTAGTTTAGTACTATCTCTTTAACTACATTGTTTTCCTTTTTTTTTTTTCCTTAACTAGAGGCTAAATTGGTTAAAGTTGAATGCTATCAGATAAATAAGTTTTATTTTCACATTTGTTGTAAGGTACCAGTAAATATTCCAGCTGAAATTTACATCCCTTGTCACTTCCTTTGACAAGAACAGGCAGAAGCTATTGGTAGGCAGGGCTAGGATCTCATGCGAGATATCAACATGGATCGGGTTTATGACTACATGTTTCACCTCTCGGTCAAATCATCTTAAGTTGCTGGATTTTACAAAAGAAATGAGGCCTAAAGCCTAAAAATTCAGGTAATATTTTGATTTTTTTTCCAGCTATATTACTGACGTTGCATGTTGTTGTTGTAGCTAATTAGATTTTTATTGTTAAGTTATTCTATATCACAATGACCTCAAATTTTGGATTGGGATAATTACTCATCCCAAATGTGTGATCTGAAAAAATTGAGTAACAATGATTTTAAAAACAATAAAATATATATTTATGTAGCAAAGCCCAAACAAAGTTTATAATGTGGTTTGGAACAGATATAGCAGGTGTAATGATAAACTTTAAAATGCTAATTCTGTAGAACATGTTGCCACTGCATGTAAATAATTCAATAAATCAATATGTTTAAAATTGGAAATGAGTCCCTAACACATTTGGTACCGTCGAGACATTGAATAACACATTTGATAGGTTTTAAGGATCATGTATGGAAACAACATAGACTTTTACAATATATTCATTTCGGTGATCCAATAAAAAACAAAATATTATTTTCGGATTTGCCACTGACCTACATTTTTTTTGCTGGTACATGCAGTTATCTTTTTGTTGTTAGATTTGGGGCATGTGTGCTTTGCCTTGGAAAATTTATTGCATATAGTGGCCTATGGCATGAACTTCTGATGGGTCTTACTTTTATGCCATCTATTGTGTGGGTAAGCTTTTCTGCATTCACTTCTTAAATGGCTCAGATACTGGATGAAAGAGGTTCCAATAATTTTTTTTTTTTACTATTCTGTAGTTAGATATGTCAATTGTGACAAGGAATGAATTTCATCTTATATTATTTTTTGTCTTTGATTTTGATCTTTAGGTGGCGGTCACAAAAACTCGCCTTATAATCGTAATGCCCTAATGCAACATGCGGCTGGTACTGAGCTCCTTAATCATATTTGTAATGCTGGTCGATTTAGCAATGATGAGTTGATTTTTTAGCTTTTGTATATTGTTGTTTGTTTTTTTTTTTTTAGACAACTTAGCAGCGGCTGCTAAGGAATATATTGTTGTTTGTTGATAATTGTCTTCTTAAATCCAGATATAGTAGTATTTGACATATGCTTCTTCCAGCAACTGATATGTTGTGTTAGTTACTGCAATTCCATGGTCTTAAAATACTGTTTTCATGGTTGCCAGTAAATGTCAAAACTTTTGTTCCAATACTTCTTTTTCTTCTTTTGATTTTTTCAAGCAAGTTGTAGCAATTTTTTTTACTGTTGTGCTGGCCCTCAATCTCATCTGAGATCATTTAAGATCTCGCCACCGTCCTTAGTTGGCTTTAATTCGACAATAATATTTCCTACAAGGTTCTTTAAATTTTCTCCTTTTTCTGGTCATTTTTTATGCGTTTATAATAAGGGCTCTATTTGAAAAAAGTTAACAATTAAAAATTAGCTATACTAAGAGAAAATACATTTTGCCTAAAATCTCCTGATTCAGCTTTTCTTGCAGAACTCCTAGTCAAGAAGCCCCAGAAATAACATGGTTTACTGCCACACAAAAAGGAAGTAGATAATAGAATTAATATTTCATTTTGGCAAGTGAGAAATCAAATCATTTTATATAAGTATCATTGGAGCTTAAGCCACCAATAATAGTTGTCCCCTTTTTACTCAAATCACAGGTTCTCAAATTTATATTGTTGGATTTGAACAGTTCCAAAAAAAACATATTACTCCACATAATATCAGATAATATTAGAAATTTAGGATTAAAATATGCTTCGATTTATAAGGTACCTGATTGTTTCAGGTACTTTGCTCATGACTTAAGAGAGGCATAAGGAAATTTGGGCAACTTATGGTACATATCCACGTTTTTTGACATGCTGTTGCTTAGTAATTTTTTTGTTCTGTTCTGCATAACCACACCAGAAATTGTATAAATCGCTCTCTCCCTCTGAATTTGCATCCATATCTACATTGATAAAAATTCAATTGCCAAAATGTCACAAACTATTATCTTTATTAGGAAAAAAATATTAAAAACATTGTATCTATTATTATATTAAGATTTTGGAATCTGATTTCAAATGAGCTTGTATTGGTAATCTGTGTGGTTGCTCAGTGTGGGTGCAGGCAAACTTACTAGCTGGTTGACGGGCCCATTACTTCATGTATAACACCAATAGCTCTTTACTGGTGGGAGAAGAGGTTGGATAATTTGTTCAAAGGCCGGCCTTATGGGGAATGATATCCTCTGCCAACCTTTTAAGGTTGGTAGAGTGCCCACCTTTGATCTGAACCGTTAGATCTAATCTCAACGGTTAATGGGAGCCCCGTGCATAATACCAAATTGATAGGCCCGAAAAATTTTAACCGTCGAGATTAGATCGAACGGTTCAGATCAAAAGTTGGCACTCTACCAACCTTAAAAGGTTGGCAGAGGATACTCTCCCGCCTTATGATGTGTATGATGCAGTTCTCATCGATACTGCATCAAAATTATCTATGGATATTTAGGTATAATAAATTCATAATTTCCTATATCGATCCAATTATTAAGTGTTGATTGTTCTCAATAACAAAGATGGAGCATCTCATGGAAATAGTCGTACATATGGTGTGGTTTTGAAATTTTTTTTCCTTTCCTAATTCTATGGTTATCGGTGGTGAATATCAGTACAAAAAGGGTTGTGTCCCTTTGTTACTCAATAATAACTTCAATTGAAATTAGTTCTCAAATAAAGGATAATAAAATTAGTCTGCATCATCATATGTGATTTGTGTGGTCATTTCAGGACATGATAGAGGGAATGAGGCTGGACCTAAAGAAATCAAGGTACCAATTGATGAACTGTACTTGTACTGCTATTGTGTTGCTGGTACAGTGGGTCTGATGGGTGTACCAATCATGTGCATAGCTCCTGACTCGAAGGCTTGGACTAAAAACGTGTATAATATTGCATTGGCACTCGAAATTGCAAATAAGGTAACCAACATACTTAGAGATGTTGGAGAAGAGTATGTTTTGATCTCATGTTAAAATATTAATTTCATTGGTACTACATCGAGTCAGTTATTCCCAACTATGGTGAGATTGGCATTTAGATTCTGAATATTTTGGTACCGTTGTAATATGCAAGGAGGCACAAGTAATCAGTGTGTTATCTCTTGATTTTTGTCATCTATCTATTACTTTTTGATGTGATTATTTAGGTAGTAGTCTTAAGTAAACCAATCTGCAGATTAAAGTCTGACAAGCAAATATAATTTCTACAAAATAATCATATCAACAGAAGTCAGAATGATAGAGATGTTTAGGATTAAAAATAATCTTTGCTACAGACCTATTAGAAGTCAACAACTAATAACTTTAGTTCAATTTACTCTCAGTAAACAACCTATATTTTTTAAATGAGTCTCACACCTACCAATTGAGTCGTAATATCTGCATGCTATTGTAGGTTTGGGAGAAGAGTAAGAGGATTGGGTCCGTTAGATAACTAAGGCTGAGTCTGAGATTAGGTCCTGAATTTGTGGCATCTTAGTAAAACATTTGAGTAATTCTGCTTTTAAAAATAGATTGATATTAATTTCTAGCTTGAGATAAATGTAGATGAAAAATTATATCTTTTTAATTCATTTTCTTATAACAGGGAAAGGGTACGAGAATATGTGAAGATGCTTTGTAGGTTTTTAGACCTTGTAAAACTAATGCCACACATAATTATAAGTTTAGTGTATTGTTGATTTTAATAAAATGAATTTGTGATATGTATTAATTATTAACTTGCTTTATTGCAGATGGAAGAGGGGATATTAATCCTAAGGGTTTGCAGTACTACGATAATTTGATTAACGAGCTCTTAAGTTATGGTATGGATTATTATGTCATTAATTTAAATAAAAAAAAAAGGATGAAGGGCTACTCATTGAAAAAATATAATAATTTCTATATAAGAAGTTATTTTCTGATGAAATAACCAATCGCATGAATACAATGCCTTTTTTTGTGGGCATACAACCTCATGTAACATTGTATCACTTTGATCTCCCACAAGCTCTGCAAGACAGATACAATGGGCTGCTCAGCACCAAATTTATGTAAATTCTTGTACTCTTCTGATCTATTTTTGCCTGTGTATGTCTATAATTTTATCATTAATTAATAGCAAACTGTCATGATAATCAGACTTAAGTCTAATGGACTAAATTTATGAGAAGAATAATTATATTCATTTGTTAGAATTTTGTAAATAGAGCTCGAAAGAATAGATGGCAGAACACTATGATTGTCTTGAGGAGAGGTTTGTGTATTGAGCTCACATTATTATAACCTTATAATCTTGGATGAAGAGTGACACAATAGAAGTTGCTTTTTTTTTTTTGGCCAGGGAATTATTAATGGTCGTTGGATCGATGATCAACATTGGGATCTGACTCTCGTCGCAGTGAAGGTTCTTATCCCCATAGATACTGGCTTTCTCGGTCTGATGTGGTTGCAATTACATAACTAGGTGAGGTTCTACCAAGGCGATGTCATCTCGGAAGCCATATCTCCGCGCATCTCCTCTCTCAAAGAGAAAAGGATGCCATGGAGGAAAAGTGCGACTAGAAAAAGAAGGGATACCTGCGAAAAAAAGCACACATCAGTTTTCCCTTGGCAACAACTTTATGATTCTTCCTTTTATTATCCAAGGTAATTTTTCCCTTTTTGTTCTCTCTCTCTTCTTTTTTTTTTTCCCCTGTTTCGCCTTCCATCTTTCAAATCATTTTCTTTCTCTGTATAGGTAAAGGAAGAGAATCAAAATTGTTGAAGCATAACGATTATCAATTTTGGAGGATGGGGGTTAAAGGAAGAACAAATCCTATCTCCACTACTGTTCGCCGCCTCTGATGCTGGAGAAACCTAAATTCACCTGGCATGAAGTGTGTCACAATTTTTTTTTCCTAATTTAAGTCTTAAATTTCTTTTTATTTTATAATAAAAACCTTTTAATTTTGTTTAAGGTATGATAATCCAAAAGTTATGAGAGAGTGGATGAGCTCCGCAATTTATAACAATGTTGATAATTTTGGTCTGCTGGGTGAGTTCTTGAAGATCATATATTTTTTCCCTTATTAACGGTAATGGATGAGCTCAAAAGCATCTCTATATAGCTTACTTTTTCTTTTTTTCTTTTAATGATTCAAATACGAAATTAAAGGAAGAGATTCAAGAAATTATAAATTGAATTTCTCATTCAGGCAATTACAAGCCAAAGAATAATAAGATGCTCTCTAGATAAGCTTGATTTATTTTTCCGTTTTTAGAGTTTAAATGCAAAATTAAATGAAGATATTGAAGAGATTATAAATTGATTTTCAGTGAACCAAATCATAAATCGGAATTGATTTTCAGTGTATAAAATTTAATTATGAACTTGCCGTATTTTATTTGGGAATTAATTATAAACAAAGGTCATTTCTTAGATTGAATAGGAAGAGAATCAAGAGATGTTGCGGCAACGCCGCAACGTCAAAGAACCTAGTTATTATTTGAAAAGGGATCATGTTCATTGTGGTTGTCAAATGTTGCTTTGTTACGAGAGGACAGATGCTCATAGGATAAGGGACCTACAGACCTGCCTTCAATCATTGGACCCGCTTCCAAGTTCTATTATAAAATAAAAATAAATAGTAGGGTAAGGGCACATAATGCTTTCAATTTTTTCATTTTTTTTTTTGATAAAAATTTCCTCGAACTTTTATTAGTGATAGTTAACACCTCAATTAATAATTTAATATTGCATTTTTTTCATTAATATTTAATACAACATGGCCTAAACACTCTTAAAATTTCTTGTGTAATATTTAAAATATCTATAGTTTATTCTTTTTTATGTGTAGAAATTGTAACTTATTTGAAAGAAAGAATGCAGAAACTTGAATTACATATTCACAGTGCGTTCTATTGCTTTTTATATTTACTTTTTATTGTTTATTTTGTATACTTTTATAGTGTAGAAACAAGAAGCAAGAAATTATAATTGTTCAAAAATTAATATTCAAAACTTGTGAAGTATCAAGTTTCATAAAGGAATTTAAATAAGAATAAATAACAAGGATGCTATGGATTTTATGGTAATGATTAATGAATTAATGCAATCAAGTTAGATTAGTAGTGTGGGAATTAATTGTCAAAATTAGAAAAATCCTCGAGCGTGTTTTATCGAAGATAAAAAACCAAGGCCTTCGATAAACTACCCATAAAAGGTAATATGCATCCATACTCACTTTTTATATTTTTATTGCAAAGGCTTAGCACCAGATAAATAAAAGAAATTCATGACAAATTTTCATAATTTTCTTTTGCTTTTATTTTTATATAATTTTAACACGCCGCCCATAAGGCCATACCCTTCAAACTAAAATTTCAACTCGTTTCTTGCTAAATTTGACCTCGAGTAATTTTAATTCAGTAATGATAAGTGTCATCGCTAAAAAAAATCATCATGCGCCATCGTTGTGACTAGCAGGTGTTTAGGCATACTAAAATCTTGTATTGTTATAAATGTTCAGTTTAATAACCAAAAATGTTCAGTTAAATGTGTCAGTTATTGGTTTTATTAAATAGAATCACGCGTTAGTTTTGGAGAGAGGCGCGCCAGGGGCAGAGTTGGAAAAAAAATTAATTTGAATTGGACCGGTTCATGACCCCTTCTAATTTTTTTCATGTGTTTTTTGTCCGGTTCGTGATCCCTTCGCTTGACATTGCACCTAGTAAAAAAACTGAAAGTAATACTTAATAAACTGAACATTTATATGTAATAACCTGAACATTTGTACTTACTAAACTGAACATTTGTTCTTACTAAACTAAACATTTATACTTATCAAATGAACATTTTTGCTTATAACATTTATATTTTTTATTGCAACTAACTGAACATTTATACTCAATTAACAGAACATTTGTACTTATCGAATTGAACATTTGGGTAAGAAATAAAAAAACAAAATAAACATATTGAAGTGAACAACTATAATAGAAAATGAACATTTATATCTAATTAAGTGAATACTTATAATAACGGAATAAACAAAAAATAATATGCGTGCTGGGTGAGTACATGCGAGGGGAGAGAGCGCTGCTCAGCGAGCGCTGACGTGCGATGGCAAGTGATGGCATATTAATGGATGGCAGTAATCAATTTTCTTTTTAATTCATAATTATATTACCGTCCTCGACCAATGAAAAACTGGATATGATAGAGTCTAATCTTAAAAAATAACTAAAAAAATGACATGCATTAATTAAGAGCATTAAAAACCTCTTTAATTACAACTCTGAGCACCAGTTAATTCGATAATAAAATGCCAAAGCAGGAAGTTCAAAACTATGCTTTTTGTTTTTGAAAATATAAATTCAGTAAACCAGTTCCTTCAAATTTTGTTAGATTCGGTGTCATGCTCATGCTGATAATGCATCATTTATAGAAATAATAATAGAAATAAAATAATAACCTAGATCTGACTTTACGTCATATCTGCTTGGTGAGGTTTGCTCGCACCGTGCAACCCGCTTTGCAACAAGATCTATCCCAATTTCTCAAAATATGCCAATGCAAACTCTAGAATTTTCAATTTCCTTTCTTTTTTTTTTTAACAATCAAGAGAAGATATCCTGCTTACATTATATTAGTTATTTCAATTTTCATCCCCCCAAAAATAATATGATTACTGGTAGACAGGGTACAACCATTGGAACTTGAAATCTTGACTTTACCTCGTGCATCTATCTCTCTAACCAATACATCTCTAGAAAAGGGAAAAAAAACAATGGTATTATGCTGTCAAAGAAGATTAAAAACTGTTAATGAAAAAAATAAAGTACAAAAGTTTGCATCAGGAGCCTTGTTTAATGCCCCCATATTCAAGTTGATGGTCTTGCTCTTTTTGGAAAGAGAGGCAAGGAAGCAGCATGCAGCAAGTCACAGGCTTGAGTTGTAAAACTATGAAAAAATGGGAAAAAAAAGTTAATAAAAGAGACACGTGCATTGCCTCTCGGATTTTATGTGACAAGAATAATGTGTAACGATCAGTCATTATTGAACTGTAAATTTAAGTAAGAACTGAAGTAGCTGTATATATATCATATTTGACAACCTTAAATTGAAAAGAATCTCCTTAAAATGAAAACTGAAATTATATATATTTAATGTTTTATAATTTAGATCGCCTATGTTGGGTCATTGTAAATATTGATTGATTATCACCAAGCTACTTGAAAAACTAAATTTAAGTTTTAGTGAGGTCTCGTTGTTAATCAAACAATTTATAACTCGCACCAAATTTTGTTATATAACTTATTTAAATAAAGTAATTAACTACACCTATAAATTTTTGTGTTTTTTTTAACAAATTTAAACTAATTAATTTATCCTTTCAGGTTTATTAATTTAAATAAAATTAGGTCAAACCCTTACTTTCGGGGTTGTTGAAATAAATTTGATAGTTAAAATATATCTCTTTCAACGAAGGAAGCAGTGTCAGTAGAGAGCACAGTGGGGTGTGGGGTTCACGTGCCAAAGAGAAAGCTACTCCACGTTTGAATAAATTGGATAGCACTGAGGCAGGATTTCTACCTGGGAATTCCTTGTTTCCCTTTTTTTGAAAAGGAGGGACTATGTAGTCCAAACTTAATAATTGTAAGAGGGTCGGATAAAGACTACCTTGATTATCTATAAAATAATTATTATATATATTTTTTAAGGCAGGATATAGACTACAATCTTGCAAAATATGTTAATCATCTATAAAATAATTTAGAAAATTAATAATTGCAATTTTATTAAAAGTTTTTTATTATTAAACAAATAGTTTTCACATCACATTCACGAATATATGACATATATCATTTTAAGCTATATAAAAAACATATCCGCAATGTTACATTTTCCAATTTTTTTAATCTGACGTGGGTTGTCACGAATATATATAATTCTCCTGGTGCTTCACCTATCCCTTGCCTTTATTGATTTTAACAATTTTCATGTCTTCTACAATGAAATATAAAAAAATAAACATTGCTGAAGTAATAATTATGCAACTAGCGAATTTGTACTTTGTATGGATTTGTTAGTCAACATTGATATTATGACAATTTGTTTTCTAAATATATATGAATGCCAGAAGAAAGAGTCCCTCCCCTCCATGTAATACTTGGATGATTATTCTCGTGTATAATAAATATACACATCTAAGTCGCTAAAAGGTTGCTTGAAAATAATTAATTAAGGAATTTGACAATTTTGGTATATACAATGTTAAAGTGGGTCCCTCAGTTCATTATTCAGTAATTAAATATTGTTAAGTGCTGCACCGGATTTTAGTGGAGTTAGCTAATTATGGTTGGCGATTGGCACGGGCTAATGCATTGTACTAAATATGTAGTGGAAATCCTCGGACGGTTTAATAATTTTCATATAAACTGTCCCCATTAAAACTTGACATTTAAGCATACTGATTAGACTGGTGTTTGATTTAATGTGTTGTAAAATGGAAAGTTTTTTGTTGAAAAATAGGATTACCTTCTATTATATATAAATATCTAAGCTATGAGCTCATCTGGTGGATACAGTAAAGGAGCAATATGGCATGTATTGTTTCCTAAAGGTAATAATAATTTATAGCTTAGTAGATACATAATAATATATAAACTGAAGACACTGACAAGACACTCCTGAATCTCTATGTTAAATATTTGTTCATTTATTTATCCTTATAGACAAAGAATCTTCAAGCAAAGAAAGAGTATGGGATTCTCATTGGCTGAGAACATATCAGACTTATCTTTCTTGCGACCCCTGAAGTGCCAAAGAGCTTATCAAACCAAAACTACGCAATTAATTAAAGGAAACTTCACTACGATAAAAAGCATCATCAAGTAATTGTAGTTTATTTATACATAAAGCTGGGAAAAGAAGGTAGGCTTTATTCCTTATAATGGCTTTCACATGGTCACTGCCTCAATTGCCCCTCCTTCCCTTCTCATGCTTCTCTAATTAAAGAATATTATCATTCCTGATAGTCTGCACAAAGTATCATTTTTAAAAGGTGTGGCTGCTTCACACTTTCATTTTTTTTTTTTTTTGAAGCTTGCTTCACACTTTCATATTTTCATTGGTTACTAAGATAGTAAGATCGCACTCTGGTTAAATTATTAACTGCTCCAGGAGCACCACCTCATCTGTATACACCGTATCTGTACTGTAGAAGCAACCTATAGCACACAGGTGAGGCTTTAGCCGGTTTGTCGTTTTAACATGATTGTCCATTGCATGCCTTACACAACTGCTTTTAGTGTTGATGATTTGATACATAATAGTTTCTCTCTTTTGAAGTTAGTAAATTCTAAATTCAATTACCGGTGCAACTTGACTTGAGTCTCATGGTTATGCTAATAATGTTTATGCATTACCTACGTGCCTATAGAGATTCTTTTTGAGAAAAGTAAATGCATACATAACTTACAGATTTGTACTAGTCAATAATGATGGGGGCAAAATTTCATGATGACATGTCCAATTTAAGAACTATATGGTTTTAACAAAAAAAAAATAATAATAATAAATGCATGCACAACTTATAGATTAAGTTGTGATCATATAGATTACTTGTTTTGATTTAGCAATGTTGTAAGATGGCAACACTTTTGTTTTTTAATTTTTTTATTTAGAGCAGCAAATGTAAGGACTTCATCATTGCATTTTTTTTTTTTTTTTGATAACTTCATCATTGTATTTGAATCACGTTTGCTGCTATTACAACATAATATGGTGAAAGAAGAAGTCCGTCTTAATATTTTTAATTAGACATGTATGTCAGATCAGAACTTATATATGTGTGTGTGTGTGTGTGTGTGTGTGTGTGTGTGTGTGTGTGAAACATTAAGATGTTAACTTATAATAATAAATAAAATAGCTATGGTAAGAGATTTGGAACTCCGTACTTATCTCCTTCCACACTTGAAGATTTTTTTTAAAAAAAGAATTTTTGAGTTTTATAGAAATTTTTTTACATCTGTACTGAAAGATTCTAGCTAGGCAGGCGATAACAACTTGTGGACCGTCGGGACAATGAGTAAATAGGCTGAGGAAATAACAAAAAAATAAAGTATATAGGCTGAGGTGGCCATCATAGTTTTCTAGGGTTTCCGTAGTTCCTTTGTCCCCTTGCAAGGCTAACAAATCCCCACTCTTTGCCTATTTGTATGCTTTTGAAAAGAGCTAGTTGCATTTAACAAATTCTAGGAAGTAGAGAACTGCCACATGGCAGATCCTCCTATTTAACAACTGGTAATTAGTCTTTTCATTCATTGGTTTTATATAACTTAATCGTGCAATGTAGTGGTACCTTTGGATCTTGGACAGCTGGCCGATGCGATAGCAATCCACATGGCGCAACCCCAACTATGCTTCTGATTCTTTGATGACTACCAAGGTTGCACCCACTTGTTGTAGGGTTCCATTAAAATTAAAGCACTCAATCCGATATTTAACATTAGTTATTCTGTTAAATTTTGAGCTTGACTACCCTAATTGCTATGTTTACATAGATTAGCGCACCAAAAAGCAAAAGAAGAAAAAACATGATAATTAAAAAAAAAAAGGGCTTTGTGTGTATGTGTGTTGTGATTTTTTTTTTTTTTTGAGGGTTGTTGGCAAATAGCCAACGGCAGATTTTAATTAAGGAAAAAATAAGAATGTTTACAAATGTACAATCAAGAAATATGTGTGTTGTGATTGTGCATGAAGGTGCTATCCATCTAGCTCTTTTAGCCATTTTTGGGCTTGGGTGCATAGATCTTTTGTGCCGCATTAGCATCTTCTCGTACAAGGAACAGATTAGTGTACATTTAGTACACTCCCACAAAGGGATTAACAAATCCTTCTTTGCAATAGAGGCATGAATAACCCTAGTAAAGCATCTCAAGCTATCTTTCCAAATTTGGCCGGAGAATAAGTTCCCTTCTTCTTAATCAGCACTACTTAATCAACCCAGAAAAGGCATATTATAAAGTATAATTTAGATGATACTAAATTGAATTTTATTGGGAGGAAGTGGAATAAAAGGTCAGGTTCCTTTCCTTTATGTGGGACAACGCCTTTGCTGGCCCGAGGCAGCAGTAACTTTTAAATTATGCCACAAATTCATGTGGCTGCACAGTGTATTCTATTTTGTAAATGTTTCCATATTCTATGCCTAGTTTCAAAAGGAAATACAAGAGTACGTCTCCTCTCCACAAATGCAGAGATTTTTTTTTTTTTAAACTCCTAAATAATATTAACATAGAAGAATAACAATTGAACAGACACATCATATTGGCATTAATTGATCGCATCAAGCAAGGCGTCATATAGTTTTGTGATTTTTCTGAAATTGGCAATATATAGAAAAAAGTTCTTTGAAATTATATGAGAACTAGTTTTTTTTGGTTAAAATGAAAAGAAAATATAATGTACTCTTTATAATCAGGACAGAGTTAGTGAGGTCGAACACTTAAGAGAATTTATAGATTTGAAATATAGAGAATTCTTAAAATTTATCATACACAGATTACGAATTTGAAATCTAGGTACGTAATTATCAATTTACTATATACAGTGATCTTCGTAATGACATCTTAATTAATATCTATTACCACTTTTGTTTTACAAAATTACAATACCACGGCATATAAAACCGTCCTGTAATTGTAGTCTGCAGTTGTATGAGGTCCACCATGCATTGTAGCTGGGAGAAATGAAGCAACAATGTCGGATGCGTTGTATTTTATGTATGTGCTTTGTGCAAGAGGGGATGAAACGGACCGCTTACAAAAACCAAAGCAGCCCCCCAAAACTTTATGCAAGTGAAGGCATTATTATTTGAGATAACAAAGCAAAAAGAATGCATGCATCCGTACGTTCAGGAAAGGTATTGAACAATTAAATTAAAATTATAAATAATAAAAATAATAAAACCTTATGCAAGTGAAGGCATTATTAATTATTTGAGATAACAAAGAAAAAAGAATGCAAGCATCCGTTCAGGAAAGGCATTGAACAATTAAATTAAAATTATACATAATACAAATAATAAAATTTTATGCAAGTGAAGGCATTATTATTTGAGATAACAAAGAAAAAAGAATGCAAGCATCCGTTCAGGAAAGGCATTAATTTTATTTTCACTGCCAAAATAAAGTTTAATACAATTAAGTCAGTAAATATAAAAAAAATCAGAATATATAATATCAATCCTTCAATTGGTTCACTAGTCTCCAAAGAAAAAGGTTCGTGTGTTTGTTATTTTCTTTATGAAATATAATATAAGTTGTCCATATTTGTGTATCCTTAACTCTGTTAGACTATACGCGTAGAGGCGTAGACTTCGCATTTCTCAACATATATAAATGCACCTAGCTTCAACCTAGGCTTGGTAAAAAAAAAAAAAAATTAGCCCATTTGAGATTTCTCTCCTCCTATTTTGGTGGGTTCTCTGTTTTACTCTCCTTGATGACTATAACATTAGTTGATTTGTTCTGGCGCTTCTCGTAGATTCTACTCCGGGCCAAGAGGTAATAAAGTTAACTTTTCATGTCTTTATTTTGTTCTCAGTCGTTGCCACTCAGATTCCTCTCACAGTTTTGGTTTCAACTCACATGTCTAAGTCAATACAGCAAGTAAGAGAGAGATAGACAAACAATAGTCTATAGCTCAAGATTAATTGTTTACGTTAATTCTTCTTCTATTTTCTTCTTTATATTTGATTATTTGGCACATTATATTTCAGTTCTAGCTTGGTACTATATGTGGTCAGCTTAATCAGATTACTGGAAACTTCTTTTACACGTCCATCATTTTTAGATGCAAATTTCTTTCTGGTTAATTAATTAAATACTTAATTTGTTTACCAAGATTTTCTTATGGTTAAATTAAAACTGATTAGACACTAAAAACTCTTATTTGTTTGTTTGGAATCTCGTTCCTGGGTCGTGTCAACCTCTTTTTATTCATTACTTTTCAATGAGATACAGTCCTTCACTGTAGTACCATCAAAGCTAAGTTTCGAGCTAATTATTTCACATCGCTGATGTATCACCAAACTACCTCATCCTAATCTCTTCCCCCTTTTCTTTTCTTTCTATCATTTCCAGGGTGAGTGGAGAACCCCGTAAACCCTACATGTGGAACTTAACTCTTGTGCATCACCACTCCAATTAATGGTTACTCAGGCGATGACATCTCAGGGCATTGGTACCGGTATGACTTCTCTCTCTAGACAAAGCTCCATCTACAGCCTAACCCTAAATGAGGTCCAGTCACACCTAGGTGAACCCTTGCACAGTATGAACCTAGATGATCTTCTTCGCTTTTCGGAAACTGGGGACTCGCAACAACTTCGGTTTGAAAGAAGTCCCGCCACGATAAATCGGCAAGGCAGTGTCAACATGCCGAGTTCCCTCAGCAAAAAGACAGTTGACGAGGTTTGGCGTGACATCCAGACCTCTGTGCAGAGGCACTTGACACTAGGTGAGATGACATTAGAAGATTTCTTGTCGAAGGCCGGGGCTGTAGGGGGGTCTGTTGGGCCAGTGCAACAAGGGGGTTTTATTGGTAATTATGTGGGGAGACCGGTACCGAGGCCGGTAGGGGTAGGTACAGGGCAAATACTGGATGTGATGTACAGAGATGGGGGTGGCAGCATCATGACACTTTCCCCAGTGACTCCAGCAAGGAAACGGGCAATGGCGACAGTTGAAGATATGGCAGAGAAGACGGTGGAGAGGCGTCAGAAGAGGATGATTAAAAATCGGGAGTCAGCCGCTAGGTCCCGAGCTAGGAAACAGGTTTGTTTCAATTTTTTTTTTTTTTTTTTTTTCCCTTGATTCATTTTTTTTCCCTTGAGTTTTCTTCATTTTATTGCTGTTTATGTTATTATTATAATTTTTGTTCCTGTTTTCTTTTTGACTGAGTTGGACAGAGAGTTCAGTAGCTGTATAGCCTGTATTGTTAACAATAATTGGTATTGATAGGCATACACCAATGAACTGGAAAATAAGATCACGCGCCTTGAAGAGGAGATTGAAAGGCTCAAAGAGGAGAAGGTAAATTCTGTGCATTTTTACTCTTTTACTTTTCCTGGTCAAGAAAAAATGATTTGGTTATATGATAATTGGAGAAATCTATTGGTTCAGACGGTTACTTGGGAGATATCCTCTGCCATAAATCTGTGGGAACAATATTTCTGTTGCTGCATGAGAGAAGTAAAACAATTTATTTTGTTTTTCTTCAGGAATTGTATCTTTTTTAGTGTTTTGGTTTGGAGAATGCATCATGTAAAATCAAAGTGAAATAGTACTTACAGACAAGATGCCTTGAGTCCTAGATAATAGATGGGAATCATCTGAAAAGTGGAGAATCAAATAGTTTGTCTAAAATCCCGCCAACAAAAAGGGATAAGCACCAGAGTTGATATTAAAACCACTTTTAGCTGTAACATCCTCTGTTTAGTTGGTATATATACGCACCAGATTCCATTCACATTTTATGTTCCGGTCATATTCAAACCGACTAGGATTCGATCAACTTGCACAGTTATCATCCTTGCCTTGCAAGTTGTATTCCAAGTAAGTTTGTTTAATTTTGTCAGAAGAGTTGTTTGACCAACCAATAACATTACTTATCAAAAAATTACTGCGCTGAGATAATTGGACAGCCTAATTAATTTATGGTTCGGTCCTTAATTGATGATCAACTATGTTCATAGGAATCATAAAAAACTATATATATATATATATGACTTGACCCTATGCCAACAGTTTTCGAGGCAAATCTGATAATAACTAATTGCTTTGGCATTTGTTAAAAGTTTCTAAATTTAAATAGCATTTTTAGCTAATGAAAGTTCAAGAACTGATCATATTTTTTCACCTGCTAGATGTTATTTAACTGTTGTGTGGATATCTTGCTTTTGCAGAAGTCTATGCAAGAGGCACAGCAGGTACAGCAACCTGAACCCAAGTACCCAATGAGAAGAATAAACTCCTGCAGCTTCTAACCTCATGTCTATAGTAAAATTTCTAGATTTTTGAGGGGGGTGTTTAAATTGTGTCATGGGTAATAGGTTTAATGTAGCTGAAGCCCTGCAACTTGAGGTTTCTATGTTCAGTGAAATGTATTCTGATGTATCTGATTGTGGCTTGGCCATTGCTTGTTTGTTTGATAATTAACTATTTGGCCACCTTGAACTTATAAAAACAATAATATAACTATGTTTAATTAGTAGAGAATCTCTGTATTAGACGCTAATTATTTTACTGAGAGCACTGCTGCTCATTTTTTGTACCAAGTATCTTTGCTTCTATATGCCCATCTCATGTTCCATAAGTTCTCTACCAACCTAAATAATAACAGAAACAAGATGAAAAATAATACATAATTACATTCAAATTATGTGTTGCAAGTCGAACCTCTAAGAGTAATCTTATGCACCTCTTAATTACAACAAATTCAAACAATAGTGAAATCGTACACAAAAACTGTACAACTTTTATCTTCTAATTCTCTACTAAAATAGAAAATGTCATTCCTCTTCTATTTCCAATTAAGGCTAATATTATTTTCACAGTGTATCATTCAATTGGCATCTGATTCTTCATTCTCTGGAAATATAATAAGTAAATCCTCGTTATCTCTGTAAGCTTGCACCAAAGCCGCCGCTTTGTAAGCGAAGAAGCCCATTACTCCTGGCACAAGCTAATTGCCAAGAAATAGATCATACATCACCATGTATTTGCAAAACGTGGTATTTGAAATGCAACGACATGAAAATCAAAACAACAGAGGTAAAGGTTAGAACACCTCTACCTGAAAATTTAAGATATCATTGTGGAAATGTTGTGACAAAGCCCACAATCCATACACTGATGCAGGAATAACTAGCCTTGGTGACGAAAGAGAGACAGCAGTTCCACTAAGCAATTTTTTCAAATTGTCCCTCAAATCCTCGCTAGTTATTCCAATTTTCCTTTTGATAGAGATGTGATTGCAAACTAGGTCAGTAAACAACAAAAATATTTTTTTCTCTAATTTACAGAATAAATTAATTCAAACCTCACCTTTTGGTCTTTTTAATGTGGAAAATTTCAGGAATATCGTCCTTCGATATTTTGTCTGTGTGCCGGTATAGAAGTTGGAGGTACAAACAACTATTGAAGATATAAGAAACATTCTAAATCAAAGTCAATAAACAAAATAAGAAATTTAAACACCATGTTATAAAAATAATTGAGCTAACCTGAAGAGAACACCTGCAGAATAACTAACAGCAGCCTGTCAGAATTGGGTTTAAAAAAAAACTACTTTTAAGTCAAAATTATTTCAACCATAAATTTTGCTAGTCCTTGCCACCTCTTATACAAAAAAAAGAACAAGTACCTCAAAAGAAAGGTTTAATAGACAATACACACTACAGACAGCACCAATTCCAACAGTCAAAAAAAGCAATTCGCCCTTAAGCTGCATGAAGAGGCAAGAGAATAAGCACAGAACAAGATTATAAGAGAGAAAAAGAAGAAGAGTTATACTGCCTGTCTAAATTTCAGTTCAGTTAATTCAAACCATTGTTTTTCTATCCTTTAATCTAGTTTGAGACTTCAAAAGTAGTTATGCACAACATAACTTCCAACAACAACAACAACAACAACAACTAAGCCTTTTGTCCCAAACAACAACTAACTTCCAATGTGATGAATAAGATCTCATGCTTAAAATAAAGGCAAGGATTAAATACTGTTTTCCAAGTTTGCATGTACCAGTTTGTATGGAATATTAAATAACAATTCAGCCATTTTGGCTTCATTGACCTTGGTTTCTAATGTCAAATATTATCAGCAGACTGGCAACAAAGTGATGGTTGCGAATACATGAAGTTTGATTGAAGGGTGTAAATTTCTTTGGGTCAGTCTTAAAATTATAAAACAGCATACAAATGTTGCAAAAAAAGCAACTTACTGTTTCATATTTCAAAAGATTTAGCTTCTTCCTCTTGTCACTTTCGTTTTGCCAATCCTGTTATTCATTATGAAAGCATGAAGTTTATAATTCAAGTCTCAAAACTCTGCAAATGTAATAATGAAATTTAAATTACATAAAAGTTCAACTATTAGGAACCTTCATAATCAATTTCTTGTTAATTGGAGCATCACTAGTGCCAGAAATCCAATCTCTAGTTGCCGCAAGTCTCAAATAGCTACCATCAATTTCTTCCTATAATCAGAAGTTCAGAACCAGAACTTCAATATTTTATATAACTCATCTCTAAGTCAATTTGAGAAACTAATATTGAGAGAGACAAAAAGATGGGATAAGTTAAAAGTTCATGAAAGGGTTTCATATAGCAATCTAATGACATTGTATACTGCCATACGCTTATGATAAACTAGATGAAGTACTATGATATTTGCGCAGAGATCTAACAAATTTGAGATAAGTGCAAACCATTAGCTTTCACTTTGTAAATGCTATTAGTGTGTTCAGTTAAAAAACCAAATTTTTTTCGCAAATAGTATCAAGCTTTCAGTTGGGTAAAGATCAAAATAAGGTAGTGAAAATAGACAATTTTTCGCACGTCATGCCAAACCTTTCATTTGTTTTTATGACCAAAACAAAATTGAATATCAAAATGATTCTAATTGTTGGATTCCAACTTTCACATGATAGTGTCACAAATACATCAGTTGTATCAGGAGAAAGTCCGATATAATCCAGGTAGCTTTGCCCTTGATAAACTAAAAGGAAAATGCTGTACATGTTGGCCACAATTTGCAAATAGCATAGAATATTAAGAATTTTCAATAGAATTGGAAATATATGTGAACATAACCCATTAAACTGTACCAAAAAATTAGGTGAAATTGGAAATTAGATAAGCTTAATAGCTCACATTATCATACATCTGACTGGTCGTTTCTTCAGCTGTGCTAGTATCCTGACCATCAAACTTCAATTCGTTTCTTCTTTGTAACTTATCAAAAGCTCTGGATACAAAATCACCGTTCAATTGCCTCTCTTTAAGAAAAATCTGCATCACTTCATCTCCAACAAGCTCGCTACCTGGTTCAAAAGTACAACTTAATTCCAGCACAGAAAAAAGGTAACGAAGACAACAAATGGGTTATAGAGTTAATATAACCCTACTTGGGAGGGAAGTAGGCAATGTGGAAAAAACAAGGTGGCGTCTTGTACGATTCCGCGCCATTAGTGCTCTTGTGAGAAGATAGCGTGAATTGGAGAGCTCATAGTTTCTAAAGCTAAGTAGGCCTATTCTCAGTTCTAAAGCCATTTTTCTAATTTTCTTTTTCCTTAGCCAGAGACCATGAGTTGGGAACTTGGGATAGAGAAGAGGAGAGGAGATTAAAAGCATAATCCATTTTTTCTCTGATTCTCAAAATATCTGCTGTGTGAACAGTTCGGATCCTCTGAGATGGTGACCATTTTTGGGCCTAAGGCCCATATCTTCTCAAGCCTGTTTGTAAAATATTTTGTTGCAAGAAAACACAGGCTCATCTTGAGACCATGGTTTTTGGGCCTCATTACCTGATATTAGATTTTTCATTTTTGCAATGAATTTTAACTGGGATTTTCGAATTCGGAGTACCCCATTCAGTCAAAAAGTTATTATGTATGGAACTTTTGGAATCGAGATTAAACGGATTGTTAACAGTCAAATCAATCAGGAGCTTTAATTAAAAAAAAAGAAAAAAAAGTCAATCAGGAGCTTAGTTTTTTTGGACTTTAAGATGCCAGTCAAATCTAAGATTTCATGTGTTTGATCAATTTAATCACCGATGGCAGGTCAATAATATTCTTCGTATTTGACTGAATGATTGAATTAAAATATTTACTCGAGATTTTGATTTCTTTCAATCAACAGTGACGGGTCAATCAACTTAGTTGTAACATTTTGTTGGATATTTTGGAATTTAAGGACTTGAGATTAAAAAAAAAAAAAAAAAAAAGCGACCGCGGCACAACATCGCTCGCGTTGCATGTTAATCAAGAAAACAAATTATATTTTTTGAAAATAAATTATATTTCTAGTCATTAGAAAAGGTAATCTTAACGTATCTTACTAGTATGAAAATAGAAAATATAAATTGATTTACTTGACTTTTTATGTGATTTCTGTCTTCAGTAAAAGTAAGCGAATTGATGAGTTGAAAGATTGTTTGTATCGTAAACTTAATTTTCTGTCAGAAAAGGGTCAACGCTTTTAAAGTATTCTGAGGACTTAGTTTGCACAAAAATTTGAACAACTCTACGTAGTGCTTTGACAAAGTGTGTATAGTCATCTTGAAAGGTTCTAGCTACAAGTTTTTAGTACCACAAATGTCATAGTTTTTTTTTAAATTTATTAATATTTCAAATTTTAATATTGAAAATATTAAATCCAAATCGTTGGTCTTTTTCAAGAGTGATGTGTTTCTATATAAGTTTTATAAATTTTATAGTTTATTTGATACTTGATCAAGCATGTGGTCTAATAGCTCAGGTGGTAAGAGCACTGGACTCTCTTCTAAGAGGTCCAGGGTTCAAGCTCGCATGCTTACGATAGCCTTGGCGAGCCAGAGTAAAAAGCTCTCTTGCATTTTGCTAGTTTTTTTTTTCATTTATTTCTTCTTCCCTTCTGTTCTCTTTTACTTGTTTGTTTGTTCATCTTCGTTGCTTTCTTACTTACTTAATTTTGTATCATGCTAAGATGTAAACTATTTAGAATGTAGTAGTCCGGTACAACAGTTTGTCAATGAATGACTTCGTAGTTTATTGACTACGAATTTTTTTTCTTTGAAAACTGGAGTTTGCCAGAAAATAATAATAATAATAATAATAATAATAATAATAATAATTATTATTATTATTATTATTATTATTATTATTATTATTTCTTGTCTCCAAATGGGTGACTTAATCAAAGTTTAGTGGAAGTAATTAAAGTTTAGACCCGTTTGGTATGAAACATCTAACACAATTCAATTAGTATCCAATAATGAACAAGCACACACATGCAATTCAAATATAGCAAAAAATAAAGAGATAGGATAAATTAAACAAGCGATATGATTACGGAGTTCCAAACCACTAAGGATATACTAGCTTTAGTCACAAGGACACTCGAGGCGGATCGGCCTAACTCGAAAGACAAATGGTACAATGGCCTCAAGTGAGATAAGCTCTCAACTTATTCCAACCTACTCCTAGCGATAATATCGAGGTGGTGGTGCTTGAGACTACTTATATCTCTTAAAGTGATCTAGCAATGAAAAACGCAAGTGGGAGAGTATCTCTAGTGCTCAAAGACTCCATGCCGGTCTAATTTTGCAAGTCAGAGCTCTCAAATTAGAGAGGACAAGAGGTGGATATATATAGAGCTCGAAAAGAGCTGTTTACTAGCAAAATTAGCTGATGCGTTGTATAACACAATATTGCATTATGCAACGCATCAATACATTCGTTAATAAAAAAACAAAATAGATAAAATAGTCGCTTGAATTGTTACCGCGTTATATAACACAATAGACCGTTATATAACGCATGAATCGAGATTTCAAATGGTAATTGGCAACTGTCAGATACGTTACACAACACAATTTGTCGTTGCATAATGCATCAAATGTAACACAATGCCATGTTTTCAAAACAGAGGCAGAGAGCACAAATTCTTGCGGAGCATGGGCCGTGCATTGGCCAAATAGTGGATCCATTGTATAACGCAAGGTTGCGTTATGCAACGTTTCTGTTCATACGTTATATAACTCAATCAAACGTTATATAACACACGGGCATAATATAGCAGCATATTTAATGTGGATAACTTGGCCATCTGTTGTATAATGAAGTAGAGTGTTATACAACGCACTGGTTTTGCGTTACACAACGTGATATTACCTTGTACAATGCCAAAACGTAGATTTACATAATTTCATAGGAATTTGACTTTTGCAGATGCATTATGTGACGCTAAATTGCGTTATATAACTCACATGCACAAAAAACTGAATTTTGCTTATTTAATGAGTTTTTCTGTCATCTAGATCATTTCAAGGATATATAAGGACTCAAATATAACTACCCTATCTAAGTTTGTCTACAAGCTCTCCAAAAACTTGATCTTGATCTTGCTAAAAACTTATATCCAAATATTCAAATTTCATCTTCTTTCCATACACATCTCAAAAAAGATTATTAAATGTCAAATAATATTGTTTTGTAATAGACAAATTTAGAAATTTTTAGTACAACATTATTATTATTGTGTTGTTGTCGTCGTTGTCAACGACTTAGTTATGCTTCTAAATAAAAATCACAATGAAAAAAATGTGAACCATTTAATTTCAAGAAAAAAAGATAAGGACCAGACCGTTATATTTTGGTCAAAATATATGCAATAAATTATAACTGAATGTATGAATATGACCAGCTTAAAAAATCCAAAATAGCTTAAATCGGTCAGTTTGAATCAGCCAAATAACTAAAAATCGGTCCAACTCTACTGGTCAAGTTCGATTCGATATTCTGAATTTGACGATACGGCATTGACGAGGTCTTGACTCTTGAATGTGCGCAGACTCAAAAGTTAATGGTGTCGGAGTATATAGTCATGCTATGTTTGTCTTTACTATATTTGTGTTTCTTATTTTTCGTTTGGCTAACTTGTATTTTGCATCAGTTGTCTACCATAACTTCCGAAGCATAGTGTTAGAGTTATGTCCTTGAAGTCAATCATTATATGGCTACTTCTGTGGTTTATGTTATTGATGATATTTGTGTTGGAGTTGTGTCCTAGAAGTCAATATTTAATGACTTAATATCTTAGTTTATGTTATTGATGATATTTAATCATTTGTTCCTAGAGTTTATTACTGACAGATCATTCAGGTTGAAGATCTGAATTGTAGATCTCTGTGGATCATTCATTAGAATGACAGTAATAAATCTAAATTATCCGTAATCTTGATAATTAACAAGAAACATTAATTATCATAAAATATTAGTATGCAAGTTAAGTGATGATTAAGTTCTACAAATTATAGGTAAGGTGTTACCAACTTAATTGTATATGTGTATGTTATTAGAACATAGTACATGACATGACCCAATGAAATAAACATATGGATTGTGTTGTGTGTCATTGTTTATTTCATATGAGTTTGATTCTAAATTTGGGATGGTTCAACTTTTCCACATGAGGATATGTTCAATAAATATCGTCTACCGTTGATTCCTGATAAGGGCTGCTATACGGACTTTATTTATGTTCTCTTGAATTTTGCGGAAAAAAATTGTTCATCAAGAAAACCGTAAGTCCCTCATTAGTATATCTAGTGAGTGATGATATCTGTTTGGGCCCCTTGATGGAGTTGGATTGTTTGACCAACTTGTACAATCAATTCCAGATCAAGAAATGTATAATTTGCAAAAATGACACATTCATATCTTGGATTATACAATGATATCATGTGACATAAGAATCAGGCAAGGAGATATTTTTATTTCTTATGCAGGATTGAGATATTGTAACAGTACATTATTTATGCGAATTGGAAATCCTAACGTATTGCTAGATACCGCTTATGATTATTGGAATTAAATAGCGATTTAATTCCATGGCCAACGTAGCATAAATTCTCAAAGGGTCACACAAATAGGACTTTAATCACACAGTGTATTATTTATTTATTCGCAGCAGTGAATACTGTGAAAATATGATAAGTTGATTAATTAATTATATACCGTTGCGAACCGTTATAATTAATTAAGTCAAAGAGATCATATAGAAATAAATTAATGCATTAACTAATTCTAAAATAATTATTAATAAGTTAATAATTAATTTTGTTCAACACAATTTAATTATAGGAATTAAATAAAGCTCATGGATCTTTATTAAATTAGTAAATTAAAGGTCCGATTTGAGTACAAGAGAAATGTCCATTAATTAATTGAATTAGTGGACATTTAACACACCATAAAATGGACTTGATAGCCCATATAGTGGCTGCCCTAATAGAGGTAAAAAGGTTCCTAAAGTTTGTGGAGTGGTTGGTCTATAAAAGGAGGTCATTTGGAGAGAGAAACTCTAGCCACCATAGCATTTTCTCTCCCTCTTCCTCCTAGAACGAAAATTAGAGAGAAAATTTCAGAATTTTCACCTCTTTCTCTTGCTCTTTTCCACCTCATCTAGCTCATGTGTTGAGATTTTTCCCTTCTCCATTAATTAAACTAGTTAATTGACAAAGGTAAAAGAGAGAAAATCTTGGAGATTAGTTGCTCTCATCTTCCTTGCTAGCACAAGTTGAAATAGGAGGTAATTAAATTTCTTGGTGGACTCGAGGCGGTCGTCGATGGAGGAGAAGGCGAAGGAGAGCACGCCATCAACTCCCATGCATTGGTCGAGCCTCGCGGATACGATTCCGCGAGAGGTAATCGATTCCTTTCATTTTCTCATGCGTGTGTTGATTGCTTAGCAAGATCATTTGTGCTTGATGTTTAATTAAGTTAATTAGTAACTAAAATTGAAAATTGAGCACTTTCTAATAGTGGTATCAGAGCTAGGTTGTGCTTAAGCATTTTAACACATAATTAGATGAGAAATGGTTAATTAACACATGGATTAGTGATGCACTTGCTTGCTGTCTGGATTTCCGTTCTGATTTCGTGATTGTTTCGGGTTTTCGCTGAGAAAAACTTTCAGAAAAATTTTCCTTTCGGATGGACGTTGTATATCTATGAGATTTGGTACTATTGCCACTGGTTTCACCTTTTTCTAAGCTGTTATGAATTTATGATGAATTAAACGGTAACGGTGCGCAGATCTGGTACTCTGCTGCACAGTTCTGTGTTATAGTCTTGAAGGATTTATTTTTCGAAAATAACTATCTATATTTCTTTGTTAGAAATCTTGTAAACTTGATACTCTTTCTGGACATATAAAATTTATTGCATGCTTCGGATTTTTTGTGGGCGGTCAAGTCATGAGAAGTGAATCGGTTGTCAGATCTGGTTATCCAACAAACTGATTGTTTGGATAAACTGTACTTATTGAGAAATTTTTATGAAAAAGTGTTTGAATAGAAAGTTTCTAATTAAAGTTAGGAATCTGTAAAAATTAGTTTCAAAGAATTTCATTAAGATTTGATATCTCAACTGAGTCAAAAGTTTTTAGTCGTCAGTCTGTTTCAGAACAGGGCAAGTAGCTTGTATGCTATTTATCTTGATGATTTTAAATAGAACTAGTTACTTTTTTCATGGATTGGTAGCCTATAACATATAATAGATTTGTTATGTAAAGTGTTTGCATGAAATTATTTTGGAAGATGATCCTACAGACCAAAAGAGTTAGACAAAAAATAGAAAATCGGATAACGGTGTTTCGCGCACAGTTTGACGATTTGTTAATTTTGTTTCTCTCTGATGGTAACTGATCTCTCTCTGAAATTTTGACAGGTAGTTACACTCATAATAAGGAGTATGCATGATTTATTTAATAATTTTTGGAGACTGAAAAATTTCGAATTTTATCGGGTCTCATTTAATATTTTAAATAGTTAAAATATTTTTCTAATTAATCAAGTTGGTTGAATAAGTTAATTAAAATAATCCTGAATACTCCTCCTTTCTGTTTCAAATGTTGATTTGGCTTTTCAAATGGTTTAAGCAAATTGGTTGTTTAAAAGGTTAAACTTTTATGCGGAAAGACCCGAACTACAAGCGATGTGCAAAAACTCTAATTCATTGTTGTTAATTAAGAAACAAAGGGACATGTGCTAACATTGTTTTGTAGGAAGGATCGTGGGTTTAGTATGGCTCAAGAAACCAATGCCTTGTGTGTTGTAATTTGTGAATGCATGTGAATGAATGTATGTAAGGTCTTTGGCGCCATGGTTAATTAATTAATAATGATTAATTTATTAATGTAACTTGTGAGGCTTGCATGCCCCAAAGGCTAGGTGGGAATTAGAAATATTTTTACATGTATTTTTGTTCCTTTAATTATATAAGATAGGATCCATATGATTAGTGCGAGAGACAATTAGATTAGTTTTGCTACATGGAGATGCGGCGGAACTAATGCAAGCGGGAGCCATACAAACCCACAACAATACTTGAGATGTTTATTATGTGAATGTTTGTGAATGCTATGAAATGTCATAAGATAGGTATGGGTGTATGTTTACACGACCACCAAACAAAAGTCACATAATTGTTTTGTCCCATTAATTTGATTAAGTCAACTACCATCCTTCTCTCTATCCCCTTCACGTCGTTCGGTGTCAAATGACGCTTTCTCGCCGACGCAGAACGTCATTGGTTAACCCTCGAAGTCGGGGTGTAAATCGGATTTACTAGGAACAAATAGAGAGAGGTTACTTATCGATGGACCCTAATCGGATTGGACATCGGGATGAAGTTTGTGGATGTACATGAGACATTTCACAAACCAAAAGTCGTATGGTTGATATGATTGGTTGGAGAACCTACCTTATCTAGTTGTTTTGGTGTCGTGCCGACGCTGGCCCCATTTCAACGAAAATAGGAATTTTGGATAACCAACTACATTTGGGACATTAAATAAATGTAATGAGAGTTTTATTTGTTATAAATAAAACATTGCATAAACTAAATGACTTTAAAATTGATTTTGTTATAGATATTAAATATGTTAATTTCGTTGCGATCAATCTTTTGAAAAGAACAAGCTCGTTTCTAAAGGTATTTATTTGGAGAAATAATACCAATTCCTAAGACACGATCTTATTGAAAAGAAACTTGAGCGTGCTTATTCCCAAATTATTCATCAACTTCCCAAATGCAGCATCGCAATGATTGATTGACTTTTAGCGAAAAATTATTCAATAATGTCCATTTTAGGAATCTCTAGACCTTTTGAATTGGAGAATTCATACGGACTAGATTTAACTCTTATGCTCTCGTCCACTTACTTAAGAAGGTGTTTTTAGAGAAAGTATATATCGACTCAATCATTTATGATCGAGTCATGAGTTAACTAAGAAATTCTTTTTCTATAAGAAAATATATGAATGTTCCATTAGCTTACAAACCGAAAGGTATGAGTAGCTAATTGCCAACTAGAGATATTGAGATCTCCAATATCAAGGATAGTTGATATAGTCATACAATTTCTTACTTAGTAATGAAGAATATGATGTTACTTTTCGCACACTTGTTTGTGCAAAAGGTAATTAGTCGAGTATTAAAGGAATACTTCGCTAATTATGAGTTGAAACTTCGAGACACTCATTTGAGACCGTGTGTCGCATGAGATGTTTCATTTGCTGTTTTATGGAGGCATTTGAAAGGTTGTCCGAAATACCATGATTATGATAAATAGAAATGTTCTAATCCTTAAGGTGTTTGTCATTCAAATTATCTCGCTATCTCTAATTCACACTAGTAATTAGGTACTAGTTCATGTGCTCACATTTAATAAGAGAAAGTTCGAAATAAATAAAGTAAACTCTGTTTTGAAAATGTCTTGTCCGTCTAAGCCATTACCATTGAATACGAAGAGTTATCTTTAGTTTGTTTAGAAATTAAAGGTTGTATACCTTATTCCTAATATCTCAAAAACTCTTATCTACACTTCATACTTGATGATAGATAATAATGTTTTGTAAAAGAGAAATGTTGTTCTCTTATTATGAATTTGTTTATATGATTTCATGCATCTTGATTGAATTTGCTTGAAATAGATAAACAAGTGTTGAATGACAAATAGGATACGCAAGACTTCACGTAAATATTTGACTTTAATGTGAAATGACCGCTTAATCATAAATAAACGAGAATCGCATTATGAGAGTCTATGTAACGTAGAGCTCGTAACTCAATTCGATTGCGAATCAATTGAAATATGCGAATCATGTTTGTTAAATGACAAAACCGCCTTTAACCTACGAAAGTTTAAGGACAAGTGACTTGATTAGGACTTAAACATATCGATGTATATAGACCTATAAGCACTTTGTGTTATGAAAGGTTGTTAATACTTTACTACTTAACCAACGATCATTGTAGATATTAACATATCTATTTGATATTGTATAAGTATGAACCTTTTGACATGTTCAAAGGAGTTCAAGAGTGAAGTTGAAAGACCATTCAAGAAAAGTAAAAGTCTTACGACGGATCATGGTAAATAGTTAAGTCATATAGTTTGATATATTACCTAAAGAATATGAAAGTCGTTTCACAACTCGCTCCATGAGGAATATTATATTGGAATAATATGTCCAAGAATGGAGGTATCGAACATTATTTGATATCGTTCGATCGGTAATAAATCAAGTTGACTTATTCAATTCATATTAGGGATTTATTTTTTAGAACAATATTGTTTACACTGAATAAAAGTTCCATCATAGTCCGTTGAGAAAGATATCTTACGAGATTTGATCTCTAAGTACGTTATTTCTCAAGATTTGGTGTTAAGAAGCTTATTTCAAGTTTGTTGATTGATAAGTTTAAACCCAAATAGGACGCTTAATGTTTTGTAAGATACCTTAAACTGACCGAAAGGTACTACTTATACGAACATGATAAGAACAAGTTAGTTGTTACTCATCATGACGTAATATTGGAGAATAACTCTCTCAAGAAGAAGTAGTGGGAGCAAAGTGAGCATTAAAGGAGTTTATGCGTCACCACAAGAAGTACTCTTATGAGAAACTTGTCACTCCATATATGGTGCTTAGTGGGAGTTGAGCGGAACTTTATTCACAAGCAGTTGTGAAAGAAGAAAGTTTATATGCACGCTCGCTTCTAAAGAGTACTCAAACATCTCGTCTGTAGATGATGTTTGAGAAATTCGTGCGATATATTAGGATCAAAAACTTATTCTACAAGTTGTTATAGAAATAGTTCATGAACCTCAAGCATCAATCCTACAAAGGTCAACGAGAATGAATCACCTAACCGAATGGTACATAGGCTTCACGATATCCTCATATTTGGCATATGAGAATCCGTTGATAAATAAAGAAGTGATTGAAGCATCCGATTCCACAAGTATGTTTTAAATCCATACGGTCTTTAAATACAATCCATGTATAACAACAAGGTATAGACCTTGGTTGATGTTCATGAAGGAGCAATCAATCAAGAACATTTAGATTTTTAAAGGAAAGATTGACATGGTCGGCAAGTTGACTTTGTACAAAGCACAGATTCGCGCTTGTAGCTATGTCTAAGTCGATACCGAGTTGACTATATACTAAGCACGGCTTATTGCTTGTAGCTATGTATAAATGAATAAAGATCGTTCTAGCAACATCTATATTTCGTATATATTGATATATGGAAAGGAACATCAAAAACCGCCTTATTCGAATGAATGAAGGAAGATGTTGTGTATATGATACAAACCAAAGACTATGTTTAATGTATTGCTAAAAACATATACATACTTCAAGTATCCATTAATGAATTGAAGTAAGTATTGTGAAAAAGTGGAATAAACATTTTGATAAGGAAGTCAAGGAGTTGAATTTCGTCAAAAGTATCTTGTATAGACAAGATATTCAGTAGGAGCATGATTGCGTTATTTGTATTCTACAAGATAACAAGACACTAATTGGGAATGACATTAAGGAAATGAATATTGTCAAGATCTCATTGAAGAATATTCTTCTCAATAGAGAACTTGGGCAAGATTACCTAAATTCAAGTGAACAAAATCTATGGAGATAGATTATGATGGATGTTAGATTTAATCTAATGTGCATATAATGACGAAGTGTTCTTGAAACACATTATGGTGAACTCCAAGAAAGAATGTTTAACCACGTCATATGGTATAAGACTTGAGTTTGACTCGGTTTATTGCAACTCAATTCGAGGAGAAGTGTATGAAACAGTTCAAGAATTCTTCTATGAGTTTCATTATGTACGTCATATTTATGCAAATGTCTCAATGTGTAGTATCCAAGGAGCATGATAAACAGTTATCAAATGGATACAATAGAGACACATTTGGACAATAGTCAAGGATATCCTCGAGTATCTTGTGAGAAAGAGTGATATGATTTTTCCATCTTTTAAGATGAAAAAAAAATCGTGTAAGTTGTTGCACTGATGCTAGCTTTTCGAAAGATTGATATAATCACAATTGAGATACATATTTTGCTTAAGGGTGGTGTTGTAAGTTTAGAAAGTGTTCTAAACAAGATAGTACAACCGTTTCCTTCACCAAAGCAAAATACATAGCAACTTGTGAAACAACGAAAAAAAATAGTTTGGATCAAGAAGTTCTCAGTTAAGCTAATACGGTTCTATGCATCTCGAACCATAGCTTAGTCCTGAAGAACCCAATACTAAATTGGTGATCAAACTATGATCTATGACATTATCACTTGATCTCATATGATGATGATCAAGAACATATATATAAGAATATATATACGTATGGGGTCAAACAAAATTAGATAGGTTCGCGAACACAACGAACACTCTGACATAACCTCTGCCTTAAGCAGTATACGAGATGCAGTTGTGCATCCATACGTGATGGACGTATGAGTAACTTGCTTTAAGCGTATTATTTCTTTTGAGGTTCGAGACATGTATATATATGGATATATAACATCGGTCTAAATTATTCACTGGCTAGAAGTCACTACTGATTGACTCTAGACCAAGTGGGAGATTGTTGGAGTTGTGTTCTAGAAGTCAATATTTAATGACTTAATATCTTAGTTTATGTTATTGATGATATTTGATCATTTATTCCTTGATTTATTTATTGACAGATCATTCAGGTTGAGGATCTGAATTGTAGATCCCTGTGGTTCATTTATAATTAAATGACAATAATAAATCTAAAAGATCCGTAATCTTGATAATTAATAAGAAATATTAATTATAGGATAAGATTAGTATACAAGTTAAGCGATGATTAAATTCTACAAATCATAGGTAAGGAGTTGCCAACTTAATTGCATATGTATATGTTATTGGAACATAGTACATGACACGATCCAATGAAATAAATATATGGATTGTGTTATGTGTCATTATTTATTTCATTTGAGTTTGATTCTAAGTTTGAGATGGTTCAACTTTTCCACATGAGATTAGGTTCAATAAATATCGTCTACCGTTGATTCCTGATAAGGTCTGCTATACGGACTTTATTTATGTTCTCTTCAATTGTGCAGGAAAAAGTTATTCATCAAGAAAATCGTATGTCTCTCATTAGTATACCTAGTGAGTGATGATATCTGTTTGGGCCCCTTGATGGAGTTGGATTGTTTGGCCAACTTATACAATCAACTCTAGATCAAGAAACGTATAATTTGCAAGAATGACACATTCCTATCTTGGATTATACGATGATATCATGTGACATAAGAATCAGATAAGGAGATACTTTTATTTCTTATGCAGAATTGAGATATTGTAACAGTACATTATTTATGCGAATTTAGAATCATAACGTGTTGCTAGATACCGCTTATGATTATTGGAATTAAATAGCGATTTAATTCCATGGCCAACGTAGCATAAATCTTCAAAGGGTCACACAAATAAGAGTTTAATCACACAGTGTATTATTTATTTATTTGCAGCAGTGTATTGCGAAAATATGATAAGTTGATTAATTAATTATATACCGTTGTGAACCGTTATAATTAATTAAGTCAAGGAGATCATATAGAAATAAATTAATGCATTAACTAATTCTAAAATAATTATTAATAAGTTAATAATTAATTTTGTTCAACACAATTTAATTATAGAAATTAAATAGAGCTTATGGACCTTTATTTAATTAGTAAATTAAAGGCCCGATTTGAGTTCAAGAGAAAGGTCAATTAATTAATTGAATTAGTGGACATTTAACACACCACAAAATAGACTTGATAGCCCATATAGTAGCTGCCCTAATATGGGTAAAAAGGTCCCCAAAGTTTGTGGAGTGGTTGATCTATAAAAGGAGGTCATTTGGAGAGAGAAACCCTAGCCATCATAGCCTTTTCTCTCCCTCTTCCTCCTAGAACGAAAATTAGAGAAAAAATTTCAGAATTTTCATCTTTTTGTCTTGCTCTTTTCCACCTCATCTAGCTCATGTGTTTAGATTTCTCTCTTCTCCATTAATTAAACTAGTTAATTGACAAATGTAGAAGAGAGAAAATCTTGGGGATTAGTTGCTCTCATCTTCCTTGCTAGCACAAGTTGAAAGAGGAGGTGATTAAATTTCTTGGTGGACTCGAGGCGGCCGTCGATGGAGGAGAAGGTGAAGGAGAGCACGCCATCAACTCCCATGCATTGGTCGAGCTTCGTGGATACGATTCCGCGAGAGGTAATCGATTCCTTTTCTTTTCTCATGCGTGTGTTGATTGCTTAGCAAGATCCTTTGTGCTTGATGTTTAATTAAGTTAATTAGTAACTAAAATTAAAAATTGAGCACTTTCTAACAATTTGATCATTTGTTCCTTGATTTATTTATTGATAGATCATTCAGGTTGAAGATCTGAATTGTAGATCTCTGTATTTTATTTATAATTAAATGACAATAATAAATCTAAATTGTCCGTAATCGTGATAATTAACAAGGGACATTAATTATCAGATAAGATCAGTATGCAAGTTAAGTGATGATTAAGTTCTACAAATCATAGGTAAGGAGTTGCCAACTTAATTGCATATGCATATGTTATGGAACATAGTACAGGACATGATCCAATGAAATAAATATATGGATTGTGTTATGTGTTATTATTTATTTCATTTGAGTTTGATTCTAAGTTTGAGATGGTTCAGTTTTTCCACATGAGGATAGGTTCCATAAATATCGTCTAACGTTGATTTCTGATAAAGGCTGCTATACGGACTTTATTTATGCTCTCTTCAATTGTGCGGGGAAAAGCTGTTCATCAAGAAAATCGTATGTTTCTCATTAATTTACTTAGTAAGTGATGATATCTGTTTGGGCCCCTTGATGGAGATAGATTATTTGCTAGCAACTTGATACAATTATCTCTAGATCAAGAAACGTATAATCTGCAAGAATGATACATTCATATCTTGGATTATACGATGATATCATGTGACATAAGAATCAGACAAGAAAATACTATTATTTCTTATGCAGGATTGAGATATTGTAGCAGTACATTATTTATGCGAATTGGGAATCATAACGTGTTGCTAGATACCGCTTATGATTATTGGAATTAAATAGCGATTTAATTCCATAGCCAACATAGCATAAATTCTCAAAGGGTCACACAAATAGAGTTTTGACTATATAGTGCATTATTTATTTATTCGCAGCAGTGAATACTGTGAAAATATAATAAGTTGATTAATTAATTATATACTGTTGCGAGCCGTTATAATTAAGTTAAAGGATCATATAGAAATAAATTAGTGCATTTGCTAATCCTATAATAATTATCTATAAGTTGGTAGTTAATTTTATTCAACACATTTTAATTTAATTGATAGAATTAAATTAAAAGTATAAGCTTAATTTAATTAGTCTATATAAGTCCAAATTAGATTCAATTAGAAAGGCCAGTTAAATAATTAATTTAGTATGCTAATGAGAGACTAAACACAAGAGTGAATGGTCCATCAAAGCCCATCACTAGGCCGGCCACAAGGAGGGGTAATTTGGTCCCTAATTTTTAGGAATTAGGTTGGATTGGTTGGCTATAAATAGAGATGCTTATTGAAGAAATCCTAGCCCTAATCCCACTTTCTCTCTTCTCTTCCTTGGTCACCTCCAAAAGAGGAAAAAAATTTCAGAATTTCTTCATTTTTATCTCTCCATTAATTCATCCATAGGGCTCATGTGATGAGCTTTGATCCATTAATTAAATAGTTGATTAGTTTGATAAAAGCAAGAATTGACTTCTCTTTTGTTCTTGCTAGCACAAGAACCTAGAAATTGGTTAATCCTCTTGGTGGATTCGAGACCGACGAATGAGGAGGTGAAGGAGAGCACGCCATCGACTCCCACGCATTTGATCGATTTTTCTTGTTACGATACAAGAAGATGTAAAAATCGTATTTCCTTTTCTCATGTGGATGTGTTAATTACTTTAGACTAGTTCCTCTTATGTTGTTAGCTTAATTAATGGTAATTAAGTACAATAAAAATTAAAATTGTGCATAGACAACAACTTTTTAACACATAGATGACATATGTCAGTTCAGTTCGTCAACACGAGGGTTCTGTTAGCTGTCAGTGCGCACGGGGAGTTCTATATCAGCTGTCTTAAAACTATATGGCATCAAATGTACAATACTTCATGGACCCCAACAACTCGTACATTTAGATTAATTCTTCAATTTTTCCCTTCAGAAAATCGATAGCATACATGATTCACGTTTTCATTTTAATCAGGCGGCTCATCGAGACTATGTGTAACTATGTCGGCAGTTGCCAACTCTGTTTTGGAACTCGTTTAGGGTGCATTTGGATCGCTTAAGAATAAAATTCGGATTAATTATTTAGAGTAAAAAATATTATTCCTAAATGATCAAGAATAATATTTTTTGGAATCTAGAATATCATATTAAGTACTCTAACATTCAAAATAATTTTTTATTCCTAGTGTGGTTGGATCATTTTCCTAATGCATATTACGAAGTTGTTGGAACTATTTTTTAATCCGAATTAAAAAGATGATTCAAATATTCTAAGAATAAAAAATTATTTCGAATATTGGACGAGTTAGAAATAACACTCTAGATCTCCAAAAAAATATATTCTTAATTATTTAAAAATAATATTTTTTGCACCGAATAATTAATCCTAAGTTTATTCTTGGGCGCTCCGAATGCCCCTTAAGTCTTACTCTGTTTGGATCATATGAGATTAAGGGTAGGATTAGTTATTTGGGATTAAAATTTTTAATCCTAAACGATCAAGAATAAGCTTTTTGTGATATATAATGTTATTTTTAAGTTGTCCAACATCCGGATTAAATTTTTATTCCTAGGGTGTTTGGATCATCTTTTTAATCCGAATTAAAAAGTGGTCCCAACTACTTCTTAATCTACACTAAGAAGATAATCCAAACACCCTAGGAATAAAAATTTAATCTAGATTAAGACTCTGTTTGGATCATCTAAGAATAAAATTAGGATTAGTTATTCGAAGTAAAAAATATTATTCCTAAACGATCAAGAATAAGCTTTTTGTAATCTAGAGTGTTATTTTTAAGTGGCCCAACGGTCCAACATCTGGATTAAATTTTTATTCCTAGGGTGTTTGAATCATCTTCTTAGTGTGGATTAAGAAATAGTTGGGACCACTTTTTAATCCGGATTAAAAAGATGATCCAAACACTCTAGGAATAAAAATTTAATCCGGATGTTGGACCATTTAAAAATAACACTATAGATCACAAAAAACTTATTCTTGATCGTTTAGGATTAAAAATTTTAATCCCGAATAACTAATCCTACCCTTAATCTCATATGATCCAAACAGAGCCATTAGTCTTTAATGTATTTTTTCTTAATGAACTTCAGAATCTTTGACGGAACGATAATTAAATACTATTTTAACATATACCAGGACACGACGGCCAAGCAGGAGTGGAGCCACATGTAATGAAAAGTGGACATTTGTCCCCCCCCCCTCCCCAAATTATAAATAATTTTACAACAACAACTAAGTCTTTTTTACCAAATAAGTTGGAGTAGGCTAGGAAAAAAACCCCAACAAGAATTCTATATGATCTATTTAATTTACCCCCTCACAATCTTGAAATTTTAGTGTAAGTAACTCTTAGCCCCCATATTCCAAAATCCTGCCTCCTCCCTACGGTCAAGTTTATTAATTTCCGCGCATTTTTATCACTCGCAATATTGCTTCACTCTGATAATGGTGTTAAATAGATTTGACACATATACATTTTAGATTAGTTGTTTTAAATTAAATATGATTTTTTTCGTTAATTTTGGGGAAAAAAAATCAAATTGAAAGTAGATTTAAGAATTTCAGATTTAACATAAACGCATTTAAAATTGATAGTTCCGATCAATTAACAAGTAACAACCATTCAAATAGGGGACAGCATTTTCTTTTCCCTTTTTTAATAAGCGAGCAAGGGCTTATTTTATTCTTGAACTTTTGATGACCTTTGTATGGCAAAAATGATACGTAAAAAAGTGCAATTAATATATAATTATATATTATATTGTATTTTTTAGTTAAAAGTCAAAACTAAATAGGAAGTTTTGTTCTAATATAGTACAAAAAAAAGAACTTTTCATTATTTTTGTTTTGTCATGGGTACTTTTAAATTTTTAAAACATAAAAAATATTGTGACTTTAATCTATGCTTGCACTATTGAAGTTTTCGATAGGAAATACTAGGAGTTTAATTATGTATATTTTTAATAATCGGACTATGATAATTTATTTATGTGAATATAGTAATGTTGTTAATTGTTATGCATCGTATCATTGATGAAGAAGTCGATCTTATGGGCAGTTGCTAATTTGCTATTATTTAGTAACATTTTAATTTGATGTTTGAACGCATTGTTTATTATCATAAAATGATAAAAAGAGTAAACGATATCAAATTATGCTAGAATTTCGGCAAAAGTTACTCTAAAATTTTATTTTATTTTATTTTTTGTAGAAACTGATTTTGATCTTATTGATAGAGGATAAATTATGCTAGAATTAAACGCGCTAGATACTTGTGCCCTCCAATATGATTAGATATAAAATCTCGAGTTTCAAATGACTAATATGAATATGTCATTGTTTTATTTTAATCTCGTTAGAAGTCAAACTTTACATTTTTTTAATATTTGTATTTTTCTTTCTGATTTTTAGAAATTGATTGATAAAAAATTATGAATTGTCCAATGACTACGATTTTTTAAAAATCTAAATAAATAATAATTTTTTTTAAAAATATACAATTCGATATTTCAATGTGAAGAACCCAATGAACGATTCGGACTGATAAAGTGAAATTTTGACGAGCTCATCGATCGTTAAAACGTGTTAGGGTAATGTACACTGAGCTAAGATTGTCTCTTATTAATATTTAAGTTAAACAGTTACGAGGCCTTATCCTCGTCTTGAAAAAGAAAAAAAAAAGTTAAAAAGGTGCTTTATAAACCAAGTACACAGCGTTATATTATTGCATTAATCATGATAATCATTCGAATTGCATATTTGGAAGCCAAGTGTACCGGATCCGTATCCTCTGTCGCGAATATAAATCGCTACCAGGCAGCAGACTAATTTCTGTCCGTTGGATATAATTTGATTGAATGGACGGTTGGATTGCTAAGCGGATCATTTTGTTAAAAAAAAAAAAAGAAGCGCTAAAACCCTTTGCCTCCGTCTCCACCGCGCTAAAACAAATATGAAATCAAACCCTTCTTTCGTCTCCATCGTGCGCCAAGGAGAGCTATACAGAATCGCACAAATTCCAGTAATTTGTGGGTACGTGGGGAAGGGCTTGCCTCAGGAAGGGCTACACGCAACCCTTCTTTCGTCTCTTTCCAGCAATTTGTAGGTAATAAATAACCCTTCCAGCAATTTCGTCTCTATTGTTCTCAACCTATTGCGCACATACAGAATTTGTGGGTACTAAAGAAAGGAGAGCTATACAATTCTAGAAGCAAATAGAGTCAGGTCAATCAGGTACGATTCCAATTGAATCTTCTTCCTTCTCCACTGCACTTGAAACCCAGAAGAAATTGGAGCTATTGAACAAAATTGGTTTTTGAAGGGACTAAATATTCTAAATAAAAATTTATCTGCTCCTTACATCAAGCCTCAAGATCTGGAATTGTATTTAAGTTAATTGTATCTTTGAGAATTGTCATACTACTAGACAGTAAAACAAAGTTAATTGTATTTTCTGTTTTTATTACCAGTAACGAATGCAGCACCAGTTCTAGCTAGCGCATCCAGTACCAATACTAGTTAGATAAATCCATGTCTATTAGTTAGATTAAGTTTAAGTGGTTAATCAAGACCCGTTAGTATCCTTTAGTAAAGATCCATTAACAAAAGGATGGTTGTATTTCGGCTATATATATAGTCTTGTAATTGCTCTCTGAGATTGATGGAAAACACAATTCATTTTACAAAATACCTCTGACATTCATTCTTGCTCTCAATTCTAAAAGACTCTCAAGTCTCTTTAGTTTTACTATACTTTATTTGTATTGCTTGTACATCCTGATGGAAAAATATGAATCTCATGGGAGAAATGAGGACTTATCCATGGTAAAAATATGAATATCATGCACATACAGGTTTATTGCTATTGTACCCAAATAGAATATTGTTATTTAATGGATTCAATAACATCCTTAATCTATGTACTAATTGCTTATATGTTAATTTCACGAAGGATATGGAAGAACAACAAGATGATTTTGTATCTCGTTTGAGTATGGAATATCGAACAATAGATGAAGTATGGTCGGCTTGGAGTGAAGGTAAACGAGGAGTAGATAAGCGAGATGATTTGACAAGACAACCTCGAGCGGAGATACGAATCGGTTGCCGTGCTCATTTACAAGTGAAATTAAATAGAAGAATCCAAAAATACATAGTTGTGCAATTTGTAAAACTCAAGGTCTTAACTGCATAAAATGATATGTAGACATGGAGATCGTTGTTATTATTTTAGCTTTGTACTCTCATTTTTTTTTCTATTGAGTTTACTGCTTGTTATTAAAAAAATCCAGTGGTGCATGGTACCAGTGGAGTTTACGTGGAGCTTTGCACACAATATTATTGCTTTATAGTTTATATTTATTGCTTGTGGTACGCATAAAAAATGATATGCTCCAGTGGCACTGCTTGTTATCAAAAGTTGTTATTGCTTGTTATTCTTGCTTGTTCCATACGATATTAACTTTGTTACTTCTGCTTGTTTCACAATTTAATTGTTACACAATAAACAATTAGAATTATATTGGAAGGCAATTAGGATACATCCGGTACAATTTAATTATTATAAAATATTAGAAGTACAAGAAACAAGCATTTAACATAGATCTCCAACTAAACATAAATGGGCTTTGCAGTGAGTAAACTAAATGCCATCTGTACTGCTTGCAACTCCTTCAGAGTAGGTTTGGACGACCATCTGGATTGTCAACCTGAGTCCCTTCCAGAGACATGTTAGTAGCCAAATTTGCCTCCTTCTGAGCCGCATCTGAGCTGCTTTCTCTTGGTCATTTTCTTTGAGCAACTATTGCGATCCAAACAAAAAACTATTAATAATTAGTGATTAGCTAAAACAATGGTTAAAATAAGTTATTATCGATGACCTAAAATTATCAATTAACTTAAAGACAATTAAAAATTAGTAACCCGACCTGATCTTGTAAAAACCAGTTTACTGGTAAACAAATAAAGAGAGATCGGACAAACCTTAGCCTAAGTTTTGTCGCGGCCCTAGGGTCTACCAGATCGGAGATCGAAAAGAGCATCTGCTTCGCCTTCGCCACCACGATCGCTAATAGAATGTTCTCTCTTGCTCGATCAGCTGCCTAATCCTCTTTAATCGCCTTCGCCAGTTCGCCTCCAGATTGGAGATCGAAAATTGATTGTTCTCTCTTGCTCGATAAGCTGTCTGACCCCACTACACCAAAAAAGAGCTTTAGTACTGCCCCATTAATACCTGTTTTTAATAAAACCGGTATAAAAAATAGTCAGTGGCAATTTCGTAATTGTTAGGGATTATCTTTAGTACCGGTTTTTTAGAAAAACCGGTGCTAAAATGTTGGCGAAAAAAATAAAAAAACGGTTTATCTTTAGTGTCGGTTTTTTAGAAAAACCGGTACTAAAGATATACAGAATTTTGATTTTTTTGAAAACCCTTTAGCACCGGTTTTTTATTAAAAACCGGTACTAAAAATAATATTTTTTGTATCGGTTATTCTAAAAAACCGGTACTAAAGATTAATTCAAAAATTTTTTTTTTGTTTCTGCCGCCAAAACCCTTGACTCAGCTTATATCTTCGCACGAAATTTTCTAAGTACTCCTCTACATTGCCTCTCCCTCTTCTCTTCCAAAACCTAAGCGCCTCTCTCTCTTCACTGCCTCTCCTTCTTCTCTCGACTGCCTCACCGTCTTCATTCCCTCTCCCTCTACACTGCGCGCGCCTCTCCCTCTTCTCTCGACTGCCTCTCCATCTCCATTGCATCTCCCTCTCTACTGCGTCACATCTCCTCTCACTTCTCTCTCTCTCTATTGCTGCCTCTACTCCTCTCACCTCAATCTGCTCTCACTGCCGCCTCTACTCCTCACTGCTATCACTGCTCATTTGTGTAAGGCACGTCGATCTCCCTCTCATTTGTGTTAATTTGTGTTAATTGTCTAGGATTTGTATTAAACCGAAATAAATCCTAAACCTTAATTAGGATTTCTATTGATTTGTGTTGATTAAATTCGATATGTATTATTGTATGTGATGCGTATATATACCGACTGGTATATCGGTATTAATTGATGGCTAGCAAAAAAGGGCGCTAGCCCCAGAAACAAATTTTTTTTTTATAATGATCTTTAGTACCGGTTTTTAACAAAAAACCAGTACTAAAGATAGTAAATATTCAAAAAAAAGGTGGAGATCTTTAGTACCAGTTTTTAGTTAAAAATCGGTACTAAAGGTCTCTGCCTTTTTTGCAGCGATTTCCAGTGCGTTTTTAACACCGGCTTTTTAGTACCGATTTTTAATTATTTTTAGCATCCCCTATTATTAGTATCACTTGACAACCAGTACTAATAATCTATATTTAACCGGTACTAATAACAAAAAATGGCGTAGTGCCCTCTCAAAATGATGCAGCGATTTATGTTCGCGGCATAGGATACGGATCCAAATCCTGTGTCGCGCGGTATACGGTATAGTGCATAAAATGACAAAATTGCTAAACCGTGGGTCCCACTTTAGCCGAGCTGTAAACTGAATTATGAGAAAGTTTGGTTTGGCACCTTATTTATACAATTATACTGCGTTTGAACTTTGGATAATCACTTGGAACTCGTGAGAGTGGGACTAGATAGGACAAATGTTTCTTTCACATATGCCCTCGGATTTTATGATAATTTGAAATCTTCTGATAGTGATTTTTATTAGAATAAAATAAACGATTTATTAAGGTTTTAGTTTTCTGAAATTATCAAAACTGATAAGAACGTCATTAATTTGAATGTTTACTAAAAAATGATGTACATAAATTCAACTTGCTGAGAAAGTTTGGCATGTTGACTTCGTTTCTGATGTTATTGTTTAAGAAAACAATATTTTTATTTATTCTGCATGAAAAATTGTAGGTTTCCTAATTAAAAATTATAGTCATATAAAACTTATTGAGTTTAATATAGGTTGTAGCAGATGTGTATAGTGTAAGAACATTAGACTAAATAAGAGAAACATTTTAAAATTTTATTTTATAATTTGCATGAATGTAATTTTAGTTGCATGCGTGAATACATTAAGTATTAGGATTGCAAAAATATATTTTTTTTAGAAACACTAGGCGGTAGCTACCTAGTAAGTATTTGGATGAATAAGATGCATTATCAAAAAAAAAAAAAAAAAAAGAATAAGGTGCCAAATCAAACCTTCTCAGAAGGAATTCAGTTTCCAAAAGGTCCCGAGTCCGAGTGATTATCCAAAGTTCAAACGCAGTATAAATAAGGAGTCAAACCCAACTTTCTCAGGAATTCAGTTTCCAGCTTGGCTAAGATGGGACCCACGGGCTTAGCAATTTTGTCGTTTTACGCGCTACACCGTATACCGCGCGACACCGGATTTGGATCCATCCAAGTGGTCCAAGTCCAAAATATCAGGCGCTTCAGTGATGGATTATTGAACGATCCTCAATCAGATTTTGTTTTGAAGTGCGTGCTAGTTTTAAATTCTAAGCTTAAATCAAAATGGGCCCTATAGCTTTTCTCAAAAAAAAAAAAAAAAAAAAATCAAAATGGGCATGCGGCCGACTTAATTATGAAAGATGATAAGTTAGGCGGCGCTCTCTACATTTGTGATCGAGGTGTAAAATCTAGGTCAAACAAATTAATTTTTTACTCGACTAGTAGTTTATAGTAAAGTAAATATATCGATCCCACAGAGATGGATATGAATACTATTTTTATTGGTTCGCTAAATCTAGATAATAAAATTTTAGAAAAGTTCTCGAATCTCGAATCGAATAAATAAAGGAGGAAAAAGAATGCAAGTGCTAATATAAAAATAATGCAAAACAATTCGAATAAATATTTTTGGGATTTTTTAAAAGTTTAATATATAATGAGAAAAATACCTTAGGGTTCGAATTCGTCTCGGTTTAGCCACAGGGTTGCGAAACTTGGCACTGTCGTGTTCAGTCCCACCAATTCGGTCCGAATTGGTGCCAATTCGGTCCGAATTGGTGCCAATTCGGTCCGAATTCCACTGTGTAAATGTTGCAATTTACTTGTTTGTTGATTTGTTCAATTCAAAGGTCCATCTAGCCATACCTAAACTCCCTAACCCTCCGCTTTCGCCTATTGGGTGCGGTATTTGGTATAGAACCTACTGTTAACCTTCATCGAATGCTTTGCACCTCAACTTTCATTTGTTGGTGGACTTATTCACGTTTACCAATTGGTTTTCTACGAGATATCTAACTTAGACTGTCACCTAATTAGAAGCGTTCACTTTTGGCTAATTGCTGGTCGACTTTCGCCCTTTAACCTATCTCAAGTACTCATGCAAGTCTTGTTTATCAATTCGTATTGATGTCCTAACACATGCGGCCGTACACACGTCAAGCAACACAAATATCAATCAATTCAAAACACAAACAATTCATGAACAATTCCAACTAGTAATTAACTTCATCCATCGACAAAACAAGTAAATCGTAGCAAGCCGAACCAGGACTACATCTACCCCTAAAACATTAAAAGTTTAGTCTAACATACTACTAAAATCCATGCAAATAACAGTAGATAATTCAAAATAAGCCATAAAATCAGAATTTAGAGAGAAGTATGAAAGATACAACAATAATCCAAGTTTCTTAGGTTGTAAACCGTTGTCGTCGCGCTAGAGAACACTTTAAGACCTCCGAAACTCGTTATAACAGCCAAAAATCAGCTTCAATTCGTGCTCCTCCCTTGCCCAAGTCACTCAAGAAGAGAAGAGACCTAGATCTGGAGCTGCTGGAGAGAGAATTGAATTGTGGAATGATAGATAATCCTTTCCAAAGATGGGAGGCGCCAATAATACCTCTCCTGCCTGCCTGGACGAGCCAGCTATCTTTCCACATCAAGCCCAAGCCATTTAGAGCCCTTTCCATAAGAGAAATTGCCTTTAAAATTCGAGCAGAACCTTCCTGAACTGACAATTCTGACCGAATTAGGTGCAATTTGGACCGAATTGCATCCACTGTGTAGAGGTTGAGCCAGAATTCGGTCCGAATTGGGATGAATTGGGTCCGAATTAAAGGAGCTGGCTGAGCTGAGTTGTAAATCACGTGGCCTTGTGTCTGGGCAGTGTATCGGGTCGAGTCGAGGCTTGATCTTGGCTAGGAATGAGTCGTCTAGCCATCTAATTTGTTGTTTCCTTGCTGTTTTTCTCGAGTTCCTGTAAAGATAAAACAAATTTGGCGAACAAAGATAAAAACAAGGAAAAATAGCAGTTTTAGTCACAATTTCGATATAAAGTCTGGTCAAAATATCGATATAAATACGAGATATCAATTTGTAGGGGTGAAACGGTGACCGTTTCGATCGTCTTTTCGTTTCATTTCGTCCAAAATGAAATGAAACGATCAAAGATTTTGGTTGCGTTTCAAAAACGAAACGGTTAACGAAAGCTTGAAACGGTATCGTCCATATGTATTTTCGTGGTATTTTCGTGATTTCGATTGTTTCGTCGAAAACGAAAGCGGTTAACGCAAATGGTAGTCAATTTCATTTTCAAAACAAAACGGTTAACAAAACTGACCGTTTTCGTGGTCATTTTAGTTGTTATGCAGCCATGTGCATTTGTGTCACTAATGGATAGAGTTGACATTGAGTTCGGATCCTCAGCAATAAAAAAAAACTGCTCCAAGCAGTCCTTTTCATTTTTTTTAATATTTAAAAATTAAAAAATTCAAATGGAAAATCGAAACCGTTGATCTTGTTAAATTTTACCAGCGATACGTTTTCATATAAGTTTTATAAAATTTGAAGTCGATTTGATACTTGTATAAGTGACCAAATTATGAACGTATTAGAATTAATCTAACCAGATTCGTTTATTTGTTGAACACTTGATCTAGTATCAAATCAACTTCAAATTTTATAAAACTTATATGAAAACGCATTGCTGGTAAAATTTCACAAGATCAACGGTTTGGATACTCCATCTGAATTTTAAAATTTTTAAATATTAAAAAAATGAAAAGGACTGCTTGGAGCAGTCCTTTTTTCGGCTGCTGAGGATCCGGGTGCGAGTTGACATTGACCTCCTTTGTTATCCGTGTGCGGTGTGCATCTTTTACTACATTAAAAGTTTTTTAGATAAAAGAAAAAAAAATTATTTTGAATATTAGTGAAAGATCATTTAAATTTCTAATCTGCATCTCTCACTTAAAAAGCATTATTTTCTTACACTTCACAATATTATTCAATTTATAATTAGTTGAAAGAAAGAAAGAGAAAGAGAGATGTAAATAAAAATGTAAGAAAGAAAAGAGTAAAATAAAATGTTAGTAAACAACAAATTTGCTCTTTTTTGTTTGGTAATTTGAGAGTCTAAATAAATGAAATCGTAATTTCGCAGAGATCACAACATTTTTTTTTCCTTCTCCCTTTTTTAATGTTGAAAGAAGAATTGACATAGTGATTTAATAAAAACAAAATCCTACTTCCCAAAATCGGAATTTCTGATTGTAGACATTATCTTGAATTTAATCAATTCATTAGACAGAGAAGATAAAGAGATACAGACAAATCCTACTTCTCATTTTTTTTTTTTTTTCTGGTTCTTTGGTCATAAGTGGGAACTCTTATCTATTTACCATAATGAAATTAAGTATTATTTTCTGGAAATCATGAAAGCAATAACGCCAGACAGCTTAATAAAATATATCTGGGGACTGATATACTTGGTGTATGTACATATGTAGATAACTCTTTACTAATTTTGATTTTGCTCAAATTATTGGCTAAAAGAAGGAGCCTTTTGTTTTGCTTTTCCCAAAACCAGTGGGCTTAATCCACTGTTAGGCAAAACTATGGATAACACACGTCAGCTTGGCCCAACTTCACTTATCTCCACGTTTCCAAATGTAGAACTATATACCAATATCAGTACTAGCTTCTTACCGAACTTATGAAATAACTCATTAATTTAATGCCATTTACTAGTATTGAATCTTAGAAGATACAACACCAAGAAATTGTAGTTTATTTTACGGAAAAAATTCACTATAAATGTAATTTACTTCTATTTTATTATTTGCTTTTTTCTGGGGTTTTGATCGTCTAAAAATTACCCATGAATGTACTTCTTTCATATCAGCGAACCATGCACAAATAATATAAACTATGTGAAAAATTATATACGTGTCAGAAATATTTTGTGCATAGTTCACACGAGTGGCAATTCACTCTAGGTTGCCAAAATCCTTGCAGAAAAGCGACAATTGGTAAGCCCCATATATAATTACGTGACGTTGTTAACGAAATTTGAATCGATTGTATTACCATCATTTTTATTAAATTTAAATTCCCTTTTAGCATCTAATCTGTGAAAAATTGAATGACAAATTAACCATACATTTTGGCATAATGTAGGTGTTATGTAGTTTGCATGTACTTGTCCTTTTTCTTTCTTTGGGAAAGGAGTTTGCGTATAATTGTCAGCTTGAAAAAGAGGGGCATGAAGCAATAACCGATGATCAGAAACACGGTAATAAAAAAAATAAGACTTTATTTTGTATATTTTTGTATTTAAAAAAAAAAAAAGAACACACGCACACATTATTGAGTCCTCCACAAATTAACCGACAACTTGTCATTTGCAATCTATTTCGAAAGCACACGTACGCTTGCTATTTCAAACGTCCCATTCAATCCTGCTTTTATGAGTTATAAATTATTCAAGGCCGAAATTCTTTTTTTTCCCCTTTTTCTTAAGAATAGATCCTGAATAGAGGATAGGCCTACGAACTTTATCGGACCTATTTTTCGCTCTCAAAATTCGAAATTTGAATGCTGATATTTCCTGAAATTTAGATATTGATATTGCCAAGTTAGATTTGCTTGTGATATTCCAAAGATTTATCATATCTCACCAAGAGTAGAGCGTGTTAAATATTCTAACCATCTGAATTCCGGATATTAAATAAGACTAGCATAAGATACCCTCATACGCAGTGACGAAGCTAGAATTTCGTGTCAGCAGGGTCCGTAAATTTTTTTTACTGAAAACATATGTATGATGTAACGTCTAATATAGGCATAATATAATAATAATTTTTAAATAAACAACTCTAAAATAATATTACATAAAAAAAATTCATGAGAAATCAAATATATATTATAATAACAATAAAAAGATCTAAAATAATATACTTAATATACAAAAAATAATAATTCAAAAATCAAAACAATAAAAAAGTACAACAATTTCCTCTAAATTTTTATTTTTCTCATAATTTTGCATAGTAGGTTCATTAGAAATCTTATTGAACACCTATTTTTCTATATTATAGATATATAAAGATGGGAGGCATATGAAGAAGTTCGCCTCACTACTCAAACCACAATATTTCTGATCTTTTATGTTGTTTGGAATTTTTTTTGACATGAACAATATTTAGTATTTTTAGTGGAATGTTTTATATAATATCAGAATTGTATTTTTGATCTTCTGTGGTATTGATAGAGGTTTGTGAACCTAGATATCAAATAGATTTATACCTCGTTTCTACCCTACTAGTCGTTGGGTAAAGCTAAGAGTCGATCCACATGGACAGTAAAAATGAATACCTGACTTAGTTTTTCTTAAAAGCTAGACATAATGATTTTTGTGAGGTTTTGGTTAAAAAGATAATATCAAATAACAACTAAAATTGAAGAAATAAATAATAAAATTTTTTTGGGTTGGTTTTTATATTTTTCTGGACTCAAACAGATGCAAGTAATGTCCTAGGGTTTCGTGTTCAATTAATTTAGCTCTAAAGCACCTCTGTCTAAAATTTTCACCGAGACAGAGGCAAATTTCGGACCGAAATGTATGGATTTCGGACCGAAATCCATACTGTTCGTTCTCAAAACTCGCTTTAAACCTCTTATTCTGACTTGATATTTTTACACAATACTATGTGAAGGTTACTGGACAACCATACCTAAGTCCTAATCTCAACTATCGCGATTTCGGTTTTGACTTGATTTGGAACTTGGTTTTTACCACGTAAACAACGAAACCTAAACTTTCGTGTCGGATTTTAGTTATTTAAGAATGCTTTGTTGGATTCTAGAGATATTTAAAGTCATATCGGATCAGTAAAAGCTTCACCTTTCGGTTGTAAACTAACATCCTCTTTCGAGCGATTGGCTTACTTCAAGTACTTAACTATCTAATTATTTATTCTAGTATAATGTCCTAATAGTGATGCAGTTCATCAATAGGTAAACAATCAAACAAACAATTAAAATAACCAAGCAAGATATAATTCTCAACAAAACATATCACATAGCACAATATAAAGTAGTCAAGTCATTACAAAATACTAAACTAACCTACTAACTACCCCTAAGACATCATAAAAATCTAGCCTAACATATTCATAACAGAAATTACGAGTTTCATGGAATAAATAAACATACCAGCCATAAAACAATGAAATAGAAGTATAAAAGAGTAAACTGAGGGATTCTTATGCTAATACTCACTGTTCTAAGGCCAAGAAGTCGATGTAGAGCCACAAAGTAGCTACCGTTGCACACAAACACTGCAGCTCCTCAAAGAAATCGTGAAAAAAGTCAAAAACGCTAAATAAAATATGGAGAATAATGATGTAGAAGGTAGGATCATTTTCTGGTCGAAAATACATGCCTAAATACTACCCAAGGAAGGTCAGGAGGCGGCTAGGGCAAGAGATGCTCTTTCCATACTCGAAACTTTCCAAAATCTTCTTTCCATATATGGATTTCGGACCGAAATGGGGGCTTTTCAGACAGAAATCTGGCGCTGGTGAAGTGAATTGGGCTGAGACCAGGGCCTTCGCGCAATGTCTGATCTGTCTCGGCCCATGGTAATCTTCTCTGGTCCTTGGCACGTGTGTGTGGGCCGGGAATGAGTCGTCCGACTGAGGATTAGGCTCTATTCTTCTTGTTTGGCGCATTTTGCCTTCAATTTCCACGAGAATTCTACAAAACAAAGATAGAAGCGGCGGCAGTACCAAAATTCTAGAAAACACAGTTAATCATGAGACAATTGTATTGGTTTGAGTGCCATTTTGGTGATAAGTATGGTTAAAATATGTATATAAATAAAAAACATCAGGTATCTTTTGTTTATAATGTCCTAACAAATCACGCAATGCACGAGATTCGCGCTTGTATATATATGCTACAAATAATTATTCATCCAAATATTTCATTCTATTCTAAAATTTGTCTTAATAAGATTCATTAGGAGGAAGAAATAAGACGATTAGTCAGGAACAAATACTACATGGGTCCATATGTGATTTTTTAAACGTCGTTATGCAATTCAAATCAAACACGACATGTTCAGCTAGGTCCTTCAAATTTTTGAGATGAGTCCCTAACTTTTTGTGATTTTTTTTTAATTACAAACAAATGCAATATGAATTAAAAAAAAATTTTGAGGTGGGTCCACTTCTACGTGGCTTCGCCCATGCTCATACGTGGACAAATAAAGAAACAAAATAATATTTTTTTAACTTTTTTCTGCTTTATCTTAATTGGTCAAGTAAACGTTGGTTTTGTTTCTTTGTTTTCTGTTTTCTTTTGCTGTGGTTTTTGTATCTCTTAGAGTCACTTCTTGTGACTCAAAACCTCTTATTTTGGTTAATGATATTGGGTACTCCTTCTTGGGATTCTTCATTTCAAAAATAATAATAATAATAATAATAATAATAATAATAATAATAATAATAATAATAATGTTAGGTAATAAAAATATTTTGCTCAATCTACCAGCGATACAAATAGATATGTCATTCAATTTGTTTCTTTATTAGACAAAAAGCCAAAATATATTATTGGTTTGTCTGGCTATTGATATCCAACTACGAACGGCATAAACACATGTTTACATGCTAGATCTAGCATGTAACACCTCCTTTATCCGTGCTTTTATAATAGTAGAGATGAATATTAGATTTTAATTTATCTCATCCATTAATGTGAATAAGTTAGAATTGTCTATATGATATGTTTTCTTTCTATAGAAGTTAACTAGCTTAATTAATGCAAAATAACTTCAGTAGATAACTAAATAATTTTGAAACTAATCTTTGGTCTAGCAGTTAAGGAAGCATATATATCTACTTTGAAACTGATCATAGAAAAATATCTCGTGAATATTTAAAATTACGAGACTTTTAGAAGAAAAATAAAAGAAAGATAATTTTTGCGTGGTTTCTGCAATTACAGATATTATTTCGAACCGAATATTTGATTAAAAATTTTGAATCCTATCTTATATAGGTTGAATTCAGATAATTGAATGGTGGGAAGACTCATAATATCAATTCTATCTAGACGACGACGACGATAATAATAATACTAAATATTCTATTATAATTTTAATTTAAAATAATTTGTAACCGAACTTTTTAAAGAAAGGGATCCACTAGACAGTAGACACTTTATAGGAAAAAAAAGGGGAAGTTAAACAAGTCTACACTCTACATGTGCAATATGCAATATAATAGCATATAATATTAAAAAAGGATATCATTGGACCCAAGTTCTTAAATAATTTGAAAGAGACGAAACTAGAGAGCTTTGTGGTCATTTAGAGCGGGTACGTTGTTCTCTTGGGTCCAGGCCAACTTATGTGTAATAATATACTCATTTTATTATTATAACTATGTATATTATCTCCATGTCTAAAAAAACTATTGTATATCGTCTCATGTATTCAGCAAAATGTTATTTCTTTTTATTACCAATTTTCGAACTACTTCATAGACGAAATTAATCGTCCATTTCAGAAAAACTCTGCAACCATTTCAAAAGAAAAATCATAATATCGTATCATGGTCCAGTACTCCAGTAGCCATTCCTAGAGATTTATGTCATTTTTCTATAATTAATCAAATTAATATTTATCAATCATTTTTAATATTTAAAATATCAGACCCACAATTTTGCATTGATATTTGTGTACCCTGAATCCAAATCGATTGTCATATCTGATCGACACATTTTTTGGATTGAAATGTTCTCTTTCGTTCATTGCAAGATGGCCAAAAATTGTAAACATAACAATAATTCATTTGACAGAAAGAATTGAAGTTTTATTTTTTTCGGTTTTCTTGATATATATAGTTTACTATAGATAAAAAATACATAGGTCTCACATTAAAACTGGAACTCTTTTTCTCATGGATGGAATGCAGAGAAGAAACAAATATAGAAAATAAGAAACCTTATAAACTAAAATAATTTAAAAGATATTTAATTTAAGAATAATATGAATAATTTTTAAAAAAAATTCTATAACAACCGAAAAGACATTTATTTAATTAAATTATATTTTAATAATTTTTTATAATTTTTAATAATTATATTTTAAAAACCGAAAAGGCATTTTCTATAATTTTTTTAATAATTTAAAAGATATTTAGTTAAATTATATTTTATGAATCTTCAAATAAGGACAACCGAAAATATAAAAAAAAAATGTCCCTTTCGAAAAAACTCTTTAGCACTGGTTTTTCTAAAAAACCGGTGCTAAGATATGACTCTGACAATTATAAAATTACCACTGATTTTTTTTAAAATCGATTTCTAAAAAACAGATGTTAATATGGTGGTGCAAAAAATCGATCCCTGCTGCTCTTCACATTTCTTCCTCCACCTCTTTTAACTAAATATATGTTTGGAAGTGTTACGAATTAGCAGGAATTAGCAATTCTGAATAGGGTGTGGGTGGGTTTCTCTCTCCTCCAAGTCCATTCCTTGTTCCACCAAATGGGAACAAGAACAAGGGGGTGAATAAGCAATTCCATTCTTGTTCCATTTCTTGTTCCATGTTGGCTCCCATCTTTTGAATAAACAATTCCAAATAAATCTTGTTCTTATTCCAAACTTGTTTGGTTTTGCATACTGATGTGCTTATTTCGAACAAGCTTATTCCAAGCGTTGCCATAGGTTGTGAACACGGAGAACATTGTCCTCCATTTTATTATCGAATAATATTGCATATTTCTATAATTGAAGAAGATTTATGTCTCAGCCCCAAAAAATAAGAAAAGCGTTCTATTATTGACCCCTTAATTATAATCCAATTATTTAGTTGTAATCATTATATTAATACCAATTTTCTGGCTCCACCGAGGCAAGTAAGAATTAGAAGCTAATTCATAAAGTTTAGACATCATTGATTTAAATAAGAAGAAGATTATTCTAGAGAATTTGTAAAATAGATCTAAAATTTGCACAAGAATACGAAACTATTATTATATATAGTTATAATGATATGATTATGCATATACCTCATTAGTTGAAAATCGATTTAACTTTTCTATGAGGAAAAAATGTTTTTTGGATAATTTCTTAGTTTTTGTAAAAGTTGCTTAATGATCCCTATACTTTTAAATTCATTAGATTTTAGATTTAAAATTCAAATCTAATAAATTTCAAGCATCAAGTTTTATTGATAAGTTTTTTGTACGTACTTTTGCTTGTATCATTATCCTTTGTAGCTCAACTAGACTATTTCAACTATATTTCTTTATTGAAATAAAATAACACAAATAACAGATTTTTAAATCTGAATCAAATCCAAATCACATTTCGTTTTTCTTATATCAGGTCAATGATCAATCAAATAGTATCCCAAATCACATTGCGATTTTTTTTTATATTGAAGAAGAAAATAATATTGATCGTAATAAGTGCCATTATAATTACGATAAACCTGACAACGATGCCAATTCCTCGCCCAATCCGACCTTATCAGATTCTGTCTCTTTTCATGAATATGGTCCGCATCCCTATCCAAATTTAATTTTTTGCTCGAATACTGTACCTCTATTTTTCTTCTACAGTTTACTATCATAGTAACTCATTTTACTTCATATAATCATATTGAAAATATTAAATTGTCATATGTAATTATCTAAACAAAACAAAACATCAAATCTACAAAGTGGCATTTGTAATATTCGGAAAACAGGAAGCAGAATTCCCAAAAAGCGGCACCGACGCCGGTATGCAAAAATACCAAGTCTGGACATCCCAAAATCCAAGCAAAAATAATAATTCATCAAGTTGTGTAGACCAAAATAACTCATGAAAGCTAGGTTACTTATTTCTTATCCCACCATAACCACAGCCTAAACCCCATATAAATACCCTAGCCCACTATTATAATCCATTATACTCGGTACCAAACCTCTTTGCCCCAGAAGAAACAAGTCCCACAAAACAAAGGAAAACAAAGATATTACAACCATGAACCTAAATACATTTGCTATCATAATCCTCTTTCTTCCTTGCTTCCTTCTACTGATAATCATCAGCGAGGCGGTAACCCGATTCGCAACACGTGTCATGCAGATGCATGCCCGGTCCCACTTCGACTGGCCGCAAGACTCCTTATTCAGCCGCGAGGGCCATGCTGCTCCGAAACAATCGCTGTTTCAACAATGCAAACAACAATTATGTGTCAAGAAATACAAGTGTGGTACCGGGCAGCATTGGGAGCCGGAACGGTGCGTGTTTTGCTTGAGTGACATCTCTGATGGAGAGGAGATAAGAGAGTTGCGGTGTCGGCATATATTCCACCGTGCTTGCCTCGACAAATGGCTGGAGCACAGATGGGCCACGTGTCCCATCTGCCGGGATTGCTTGTTGCCGACCGAGGAAAAGGCTACGGCTGCAGTTACTGACATGGATGATGACGAGATAGAGGAGATGGGGATTGCATTCCTCTCCTATTATCGTCCTAGGTGGTGGATGTGGTGAATGGGAACTTTGCATCCATTCACTAAGATGTTCAAATTGCTCCATAGTCAAATTAGGAGGCTTTGGATGTAAATAAAGAAAACGAGAAAACTTGCGAAGCCGTTTGAAACTTTGAATGCCAATATTGATAGTGGAGTTCATAGAGCAATGAGGGGAGGAAGAAGTACATTCTCAAGGTAACTTTGCAAATATTAACTCTTGAAGGGTTTTGGTGCAAAATTTGATGAGCAACCGTCGCCGGTCAACGGGTATCACCAGTCATGCCATCTCCAGTCCTAAAAACTGGAGTTATCCATTTCCTCTCTAGGTGCTCCTAATCTCGTATCATCACTCAACAGAAAAGATAAACTTTGTCGGCTAAGGAAATTTCCAGAAAGTACTGTTCTTATGCAAAGTCTTCTATACAGTGTTGGTTTCTCTCTGCCACTTGCTTTCGAGAAGGCGTTTGTACTTTTGCACAGTATTTGTAATTAGTTGAAATTTTCCTTTTCTAGAATAGAAACTTATAAATTGTCCTCTTTCTCTTTCCCTATTTTTTTTTCCTCGTGTAAATGTAATTAGGTGTGGTGTCATGCTAGTTAGATAAATATAAATGTTGTACAACCCGTGATTGGCGCAGGTGTTGCTATGATGTACCTTTTTGTTGGAAAAACTATATAGGCTTTGGTTCGTTTTAGACGCCAGAAAGTTCTTTGACAACATTGTCAAAACTTTTTCTTTTTCTGTCAAGTTTCAATCATGTTAATATTTTGGTGCGTCGTTTTCACCGGCATAAATTGGTACTTTCTCCTCTTGTGGGTTAAGTTCGAACTCATCCAAGAACTCATAAACATGATTTCTATTATATTAATTAGGAAAAAATATTTATCAAGATTTATTTGACGAGTCCAAGATAATTTTCATGTTAACATTTTTTTCCAAAAAAGTTGTTTTTATACTAGATCAAAAGATAAAATAAATTGAAATATAAAATAACAAGATGGTAGAAATATATTGGCAACCACTATTATTTAACCAATGCGGCAATCGGTTAAACGGTTAGTAAAATTATAAATGTAATAATATTTGTGGTGTTTTTTTTATAACTTAGATGGATTGTTGGCTCGTTGTATAATTTCACGTAGTTTGAGAATCGTTTATCATAAATCAAGTGCCACATAAATTGAACCATTAATAACTAATTAACAATTAAAAATTATATTTAAGAAAAGCATCAACTTTGATGTCTATTTTAATCTTAAAGAAGGTTAAAATAAATTCCTTGTTAATATGGCCTATACTTTTACTAAACTAATATATTTTTATTTTTTTATTCTTATAAAAAATAATTTTGAAAAAAAGGTTATTATATAAGCGGGCTACTAGAGTAAATCAAGAACATCGAATCCAATTCGTTGTTTATTATTACGTTGGTCAGACAATTTTGTAATTTAAACTCAAAAATCTCTTTTAGTGGACTTAAAAGCTCGTAATAGTAATAGTATTTTTTTTTTTCAATTGTAGAGACTAGTTATTCCTTATTAGCTTATAAGAAATTATAAACTAAAATTCAACAATTATATTAATTTGAGTACCATTATGTTAGAAAGTGCTCAATTTTCAATTTTAGTTACTAATTAACTTAATTAAATATCAAGCACAAAGGATCTTGCTAAGCAATCAACACACACAAGAGAAAAGGGAAGGAATCGATTACCTCTCGCGAATTCGTATCCGCGAGGCTCGACCAATGCATATGAGTTGATGGCGTGCTCTCCTTCGCCTTCTCATCCATCGACGGCCGCCTCGAGTCCACCAAGAAGTTTAATCACCTCATCTTTCAACTTGTGCTAGCAAGGAAGAGGAGAACAACTAATTCCTAAGATTTTTCTCTCTTCTACCTTTGTCAATTAACTAGTTTAATTAATGGAGAATGGAGAAATCTCAACACATGAGCTAGATGAGGTGGAAAAGAGCAAGAGCAAGAGATGAAAATTCTGAAATTTTCTCTCTAATTTTCGTTCTAGGAGGAAGAGGGAGAGAAAAGACTATGGTGGCTAGGGTTTCTCTCTCCAAATGACCTCCTTTTATAGACCAACCACTCCACAAACTTTAGGAACCTTTTTACCCCTATTAGGACAGCCACTATATGGGCTATCAAGCCCATTTTGTGGTGTGTTAAATGTTCACTAATTCAATTAATTAATGGACCTTTCTCTTGTACTCAAATCGGACCTTTAATTTACTAATTAAATAAATGTTCATAAACTCTATTTAATTCCTATAATTAAATTGTGTTGAACAAAATTAATTATTAACTTATTAATAATTATTTTGGGATAAGTTAATGTATTAATTTATTTCTATATGATCTTCTTGACTTAAGTAATTATAACGGTTCGCAACGGTATATAATTAATTAATCAACTTATTATATTTTCGTAATACACTGCTGCGAATAAATAAATAATGCACTGTGTGATTAAAGTCCTATTTGTGTGATCCTTTGAGGATTTATGCTATGTTGGTCATGGAATTAAATCGTTATTTAATTCCAATAATCATAAGCGGTATCTAGCAACACGTTATGATTTCCAATTCGCATAAATAGTGTACTGCTACAATATCTCAATCCTGCATAAGAAATAAAAGTATCTCCTTGTCTGATTCTTATGTCACATGATATCATCGTATAATCCAAGATAGGAATGTGTCATTCTTGCAAATTATACGTTTCTTGATCTAGAGTTGATTGTACAAGTTGGCCAAACAATCCAACTCCATCAAGGGGCCCAAACAGATATCATCACTCACTAAGTGAATTAATGAGAGACATACGATTTTCTTGATGAACAACTTTTTCCCGCACAATTCAAGAGAACATAAATAAAGTCCGTATAGCAGCCCTTATTAGAAATCAACAGTAGACGATATTTATTGAACATATCCTCATGTGAAAAAGTTGAACCATCTCAAACTTAGAATCAAACTCATATGAAATAAACAATGACACATAACACAATCCATATGTTTATTTCATTGGGTCATGTCCTGTACTATGTTCTAATAACATACACATATGCAATTAAGTTTGTAACACCTTACCTATGATTTGTAGAACTTAATCATCACTTAACTTGCATACTAATCTTTTATGATAATTAATGTTCCTTGTTAATTATCAAGATTACGGACGATTTAGATTTATTACTGTCATTCTAATGAATGATCTACAGAGATCTACAATTCAGATCTTCAACCTGAATGATCTGTCGGTAATAAACTCTAGGAACAAATGATCAACTATCATCAATAACATAAACTAAGAAATTAAGTCATTAAATATTGACTTCTAGGACACAACTCCAACACATTAAACCTATATAAAAAATGGGAAGAAATGCAAACATTCTCAATATTTTAAAATTTGTCATCAGATATAATGTAAATTATGAATAGTTTAGTCACTAATTAAGTATTTGTAAAAAAAATCAAATCATTAAGATTGCAAAACACTGTATAAATGGCCATTTTTTAAAAAGTTGCACCGCATTTCAATACACGACACCAAACTAAAACGACATATGAATATAATATTTTGAAGTAGACTAAAATCAGTCATGACTGACGGATGAACCCATCAGCCGCGACTATATATTTCAATTTTTGAAGCTCTAATGACTCATCTAAATCGTTCCATGTGTTCTCCATAATGAATTCTCATTGGAGACTAAATATTACATTTTTCTGAATTTTTTTACTATTTTTTTGAGATTTTTAAAAAATAATTGTTATTGAAGGGTCCAGAATTGTTTAGATTAAGAATTTTGTAAAATATCAAAAAAATACTAAAAATTTTCAGAAAAATGTAAAATTTGGTATCTAATGAGATTTTAATATGAAGAACACATTTGAGTGGTTTGGATTGACTGTTAAAATTTTGAAAATTGAAATTCAATCCCGGCTGATGATCTCATCCGCCAGTCGTGACTGATTTTAGTCTACCTCATTTTAAGGGTGAGGATCCTTTGACAATAAGATTAATGTAACAATCTTAACAATCATAAAAACATAATTGCATTCTGAAATTTAATATCCGATATGTGATCTGTACTCTATATAAATCATGTACGTGAAGAAATATTTAATTTAATGTAATTTTGTTCGTCAACAAAAAGAGTTACTTTTATCAATAGTTTAGATGTAATTATCTTTGATTTAATACCAAATAATTTTAAACTACAATTAATCCATAAGGCCAACATTAATTAGATATTTAGATAATCACTATAAAAAATATGCATTTCTCTGTATAATTATCAAATAAATTTAGTATTAATAGAACTTCTACAACAAATTGCGAGTCAAGTAGTACACACGAGAAATGTCTTGCACGTGAGCACATCTTATCACAAGTGGTTAAGAAATGATATTCGTATCCCACAAAACAACCTCAAACTTTAGTTTTAGTAGGCCTACTCATGAAATAGTGAATCCTCCTTCTTCTTCTTCTTTTTTTTTTTTTTTTTTGTCTTTTATTATGGTACAGTGGATGTATACGCAGGGTGCAGTACTGTATCAGGGGTATTTTGATCGGAAAAATTCAATTATTGATAATTTTAAATATATTTTGATTCGGTCATATAAACGGTATCCGAACACTATAACATGAGCATATTATTATTATTTGCTTTAGTGTTTTGTTAGGAAGTACAGACGCTCTTATTTCTTTAAAAAAAAAACAATTTTAAAATTTAAAGTATTGTCGTCTTTTTTTAAAATTTTACTTTAATTATATTAGAGGACTTTATAAGGGCTATTGGGTGTCCGCTGGCACTTGTTAATCACTTGGATGTCAATTAATTCACATGATTACATGCTTTGCTTAAGACCGGTTCTATATTTTAGTTAGCTATAGAAAATACAATTTACCTACCACTCGATATCTTTTGTGTCTATCCTTGGTATTAATTCTCACAAATACATCGTTGTCTCATCAATACTAATGCACACATCCCGTCTCTTCATGAAAGGGGAGATGTACTATGTGTCTCTGTCTCGCCATCAAAGAGGTAATGATGTATTAATGTATTTCTATCCACAAAAATAATCAAATAAATATATCTATTTTAAAAGTTTCAATGAAATTGTTGTTATAGTTTAATTTTCTGTATTCCGAACTCGTCATGATGTCTTTGGGTGGAAAAAAAAACATGAGGTGGATTAATTTAAGAAAAAATAAAAAAGAGTTCAACTAAAAAGTGTTATATCAATATTTTTTTTTTTTGAAGATAAATTGGGAGTTTAAGCCACCCAACTTATTTTTAAATTAAATGTCTATAAAAGACCCTCTAGCTGGGTTTCGAACCTGTGACCTTTCACTCAAGGTGCATTGCTCTTTGCCATTAGACCAAGAGCTGGTTCTTGTGTTATATCAATTTGAAAATCCTAGATAACTTCAGTTTATTTATTTTTTTCATATTCTTAATTATTAATGCCGGAACAGTTTCATTGACAACAAAATGTTGTAAATATTTTAATTGTTACCGGAAACGGATTGAATGTTCATAACAAAAGTTGACTATATATTTTATAATAACAATAAATACGAGAACCAGTTATATCTTTTGTGATTCATATAATGTTTCTGACAAGTAATAATTAATTATATAAAAAATCTGTGATGTTAGTACAACCTTGTCCCTCGTGTGTCTATATATAAAATCTGTCAACAATATTTGTCAATAATAATTTGTTTGTCAACAATATAGAGCTGCTTCAATGTTATTAATTAGGGTTAAAAGAGAAAGGAGACGTCCAAAATTGACCGTTGGAAGAACATATTTATTGGACGCCTCTCTCTATTCTTAATTTAACGTTCTGAAAGTTATACTTTTGTCCTATGTAGATGTACAAGTCGACCTTCGAGAATACAGAAAGTACAACCATAATAATCATCTTAAAAAAAATGAAGTAAATTATTTAACGATTTAAGCGATCAAGGGTTAAAAAGTTATATAACTAACCATATTCTGATCCTAATTTTATTATGTAATTCTGTCATTTAATTATCGGGTCGCTATCAGGTGTCCGGCATATATGTAATCTATATATGGCATGATTTAGTCTTCCCAGTAATGTATTTGTATGCTAATATTTGAGTAATTAATTCCGATGTACATTTATTGTGCAGTTAATGTATCCATCTTGCTGTGCCCTGCTTAATAATAAAAAAAAATGTATCCATGTGTTTTATACCATTAGACAAGTCAGGTTTTTATCAAATTTAGACCGAGTGACACATTATTTGACCCATTTATGAGACGATTTGAATATTCTTAAGATTTACTTTGACTAATTTCTCTCATGGTTGATTATACAAAATCCAAATTAACAGAAGCCAGCACATATCAAATTATATATATAGAGTTTTGGTATGGTGAGTTGCAACTCACCAAAGGGTCTGTGAGTTGCGATCAAAACTGCTATATTTAGATCAAAATAATCGATCCAAACCGTCTAATACGATCTCCCTATTGAAATCTCCATGCAGATCAAATTTTACATTTTTTTCGAAATTTTAAGTATTTTTTTGAAATTTTAGAAAATTATTAATCTAATTAGTTCTGAACCGCTCAAAAACAGCAGTTTTTAAAAATAAAAAAAAAATACTTATAAATTTCAAAAAAAATATAAATTTTGGTCTGCATGGAGATTTCAATAGAGAGATCGTATTAGACAGTTTGGATCAGACTCACCATAGCAAAACTCTCTCTCTCTCTATATATATATATATAATTAATGACAGTTATCAATATACTATTACATAGGTACATTTTTGAATGAATGTACGTTTCAAACTACACGGTCTTAATGGATCTACACTGTGATTTATTGGGCCTCAAACAGTTTAGCATATCTATTCTGTTGCAAAAATCTTTAAATGGCAAATATTTTTAATGACATTATAATTTGAAGATTGGCTGAAGTACAATCCGGCATACGGATTGTCTTCATATGCCGGAATCATTTTCGAAATCTAAAATTCAAATAGTCAATCCGAACCGTTCAAGTCGTTCTCGCCTTCTTTTTTTTCCTTCTTTTTCTCCTTCCATTTATCTCCTTCCTTTTATTTCGCTTAGCATAGTGGCATGGGCAATGTACCAATGTCACATTAAAATACAAAATTATATTCTTATTTTATTTTATTATTTTTTTTTGAAGAAAGAGGAAGGTCTTTGCCATTCAACTTTTTCTGAAATTAAAAATACATGCGAAACTTGAACCCTTGACCCCTTAGAGACTAGCTTAGTGCTCTTATCACTGAGCTATTAGGCCACATGCAAAATTATGTTCTTATTTAAATGTCTTTGATGTTCTACTAAAATAAACAAAGCCTCTACGCCAGCGGATTCAACATTAACTCAAATGGAGAGATTGGGTTATTAAATAATTTATGTTTGTATAATATTTTTATTATTGCATTATTATCTATAAATTTTTTAAAAAAAATTATATTTGACCTTCATAAAAATGTGAAAATTTTCATTAGTACGCACTTTTTATAATTCTATAATTTTAAATGATAGTATTTGATTATTAGCATTTAATATGGAACTTAATCCCACCAAAAAAAAAAAAATAGCTCCACCAATAATCCTCTATATGGTGACACTTGCTTCAACTACGTCTTTATTCGTCAGTCGTCTCTCATCCTAGTTGTCCACTATGCCGTGGTTCTTTTTTTAATTAGAAAATCTTGACAGAGATTGTCAAGGAAAATACAAAAAAAAAAAAAACTTAAAAACAGTAAATGTACCTCCTAATTAACTCAAACAAACTACGGTCCTTTTAGAAACACAATACGTCTAGTTAACAACAGACAAAGGACCTATAAATCGGACGATTCCTATTGTACGTACCTAGATGCATTTTCATTAATTAATACGGAGATCAGACATTGTAACTATTTGTATTTTCATCTTCAATCACCCTATAGATGTTAAATTACGACTTAACTTGAAATGCACAAAAGGTAGGAAGAAATGATGAATTAAAATGACTGATTGGGTTGTGAAAACTACCCCTAATCGACATCGGACGGATGTGGATCTAAAGACATGCAGGATACTTGGTACGGCAGTTAGAATGTTTCTTCTTTTATTTTAAAGAAATGTTTCAACTAATATCTACTGTTCACATTTTTTGTGATAATTTTGCACGTTAGCTGTACCGTGAAGTATTCATGGCCATAAAGGTCAGTTTCGATTCAACTAAACTAATGTTTTCTAACAACATTTGTGTTCCTTGAAATACGAATAAAAATATTCCCTTTGCAACATCAGAAATGTAACAATTTTTTCTCGATTAGTTCCATAACATCTCTATCCTTACAATTTCAACTTTTAGAATAATAATTATGATAAAAGGAGAAGGGTGATTTAGATATATGCTATTGTAAAAATTTGAAATTAGAGAAATGACATTACTAAACAATAAATTATTTTATTCCATTATAAAATTATAAAAAATAGTTTTATGCCATCGGACAATTGATATGAACATTTAACTCTTTTAAATATGCTATTGTTAAATTTAAAAAAAATCGAGATATGCCATCGCAAATGAAATAACGAGTTTTATGCCTTGACTTAGTATACTTTGTTATTTAATTTTTTTTTTCTAAAGATAGAAAAGAACACCAACCTAAGTGGAGCGAGCATATCAATGCATCTAGAAAATATAATGGCCATTATAGTATTTAGTTGTATTTTCACACAACCAGTAAAGATATGCATTAAAGAAGATAATTAATGAAGATGAACAAAAAAATCACGATGACACTAAACAATAGTATTGGCAGAACGAATAATGAGAAATTTTTTTTTCTTGTGTGCATTCATTTTTTCCTTCCAGTGCCGTCAATTTTTTTTTTTTTTCAAGAGGACAATCTGGTCGTTAAAAAATAATGACAAGTTTCTAGGGATGTAGATATTCTTGACATTTATAAAAGGCAATTCTGCAACAGCCAAATTTTCTTATATGGGCTGAAAAATAGATCTTTTGTTTAAAAGTAGGAATAATTAGATATATGCCACTATGAAAATTGTTAATTTGACAACTGCCACTCTTAAATTGCTAATTAGTTTTGTGCCACTATAAAATGGCCAAAATTAATTTTATGCCATCAATATCTCCTAAAACATAATTAATTAGATATATGCCACTTTAAAAGTTGTCATATTTTTTAAAAATACCCAAATTGTCCTTTGTAAATAAAAAATAATAATCAAGAAAAGAAAAACCTTACGGAAAGGGAAAAAAAAAAAAAAAAGGGGACTGATTCTGCACAGAACTTCATGCACACGATAGGCTGCATGGAGGGAAAATGTCTTCCTCCGTCGTCACTGCTCTGCCCTCTGCCACCGCCGCTACGCCCTCTGCCGTCGTCCTCAACCGCTGACCTTCAGCCAGACGCTACCCTTTCATGGCTAGGTTTTATTTAATTCTGTTTTTCACATCTCTATGGCCGGCTAGGTTTTGTAATTGTGTTTTCATTTGTGAAAGTTTGATGATTGTTTATTTCACCAAATCGATGATGATACATCGTACTAGGTATAAGATTAAAGAAAACAATGATAAAAGGATTCTTGAGCAAAGTCTTGTTGAGTAGTACTAGAAGAAGAACTCGACATAGAACGTATGATTTGTTTAACAATGAATTAGAACAGAGCATAATTCGATTGTATGTAAATATAAAGTACAGATGTGAAACGCTCCTAGTTGACATCATCTTGATGCATGTGCGTACATCAATTAACCAAATACACTGTAACTAATCTAATTTATTGAATCTGAACATAATGGTAAGCACTGTTTTTATTATAGTGGTAGCAAAATGACTAGAAATAAAGTTTTTGAAATATCAAAACTAAAAAGAAAACAGAGAGGGTTCAAGTGTTTTTGTTAGAATTGTGTATTAAATTTCAATTAATAAGTTATCGTTTGTTGAACTATTATTTTTTTTTGTTTACTTTTTTCTGCAGAATCAAATTCTGTGTCCCGTGAAGTTTAACAATGACATATTTCTAACTTTTAAGTTTAACAGTGGCATATTTCTAATTTTTAACTTAAAAGAGTGGTATATTCAAAAGGACATAATGGTCATATCAATTTTTCAATGGCATAAATCTAATTTTATCATTTAGTGATGGCATAAAAATAATTCATCATTTAGTAGTGGCATATCTCTAATTTCTAATTTTAACAGTGGCATATATCTAAATCACCCTTAAAAGTACTAACAAAAAATGCTCCTAATACGTGGGCAAATAAATAAAAACAAAATAATGTTAAGCAATAAAAATATTTGGTTGAATCTTCCAACAATGCAGGTGTATATTTTTTCGAATAATAAATTGTTTAAACATCATTTTTCTCTGTCAAATGGTATGACCTTTTATCTGAAATCAACATCCAGACAAAACATCAGATTAGACACACAACTTAATGGTCCACAATAGATATAACAATTGTTTCCACCCTTTCTAGTGAAATTGTTCCGACCTTTTTATGGATGCTTTTATTGGAATAATCTTTAACTCTCAATTTGCCGATTTGCAAAACAACACCAAACCTCTCAACTAACCATTTAAATTTAGTGATTTTAGTAATTTATTTAAAGAATGACTTTGAGCGAGTCAAATACAGTTGCAGAAGACTGCTAGAGATTAGTTAGATAGTCCGAGTTGTTTAAAGTTGTAATTCTAAACTAATCTCCTCAAATTTCTAAGTTTAAATGCTCAAAATTCAGTTATAGAGTTATACAACGCTTCATAACATTATACAACGTTACAGAACTCCTCCTAATATATCTCGTTGCAAAAATAGTTCTCATGTGTTACACACCGCTTTATTCAGTTGTGTAACGTTTGGTCAAACGTTGTGTAACGATTCAATGCGTTGCACAACGAGTTGACCAAGTCAGCTAAATTTTCTTGGCATTTTAACAGTGCGTTGGTAACGCTACCTGGCGTTACACAACGGATAAAAAAATCAAGCGTTACAAGACGTCTATTTAGAAAATTCTAACACTTTGATGTTTTTGGCCATTTTGAGGAAGTTCTGGCCTACGTTATGTAACGTTATATGCCGTCACACAACGCTTTGTTTTTCAAACGTTACATAACGCTTTCTAGCGTTATGTAACGTCTCTGACAATTTTTTGAACGTTGGAGTATATTGTTCAGTACGTTACACAACGCTTCTGACACTCTCCAACGTTATTGTCAAAATTTATTTTATTTAATGGCTATTTCGAAACGTTGTATAACGTTTCGGAGCGTTATATAATGTTTTGTGCAGAATTTGACTGGTTTAGAGCTCTTGGCGTCCTCTATATATATCAGACCTTTTTGAGTTGTTTTAACTGATTGAAAACTTTGCTATATAACTGCTATTGAGCTCTAAACCCTTGATATTACTCCTCTCTCCTATTTGAGTATTTTCTTAGACAATTTGTTGAGATTTGTGTGCATCAACCAAATCCATAGTTTGATTAGCTAGATTATTGAGCATTGTGGTTGAGAGCCTTAATCCCTTGTGCTACTTGGTGATTAGTTAGAGGTTAGGCCGATCCGCCTTGAGTTTCTTGTGACGAGGTGATTCGGTTCGCAATTGCAGACCCGTTCGGTTGGAACAGAACGGAGCGCGTCCGATTTGTGGTCACGAAACTCCCAGAGACGTATGACTAAGACTAGCTTCATCTAGCGGGTCAGAACTCCGTAATCAATCGCTTGTAATCTCTCTCTCTCTATTTACTTTACACTTGACTTGTGTGTTTGATTATTTGTGTGAACCAACTTAAATTGTTTGAATTGTTAATTTCCGCAAATTTGTCCAAACCGGTTTAGGATTCGAATTTGTACCTATTCACCCCTCTCTAAACCTTTATTTAGGGACAACAGCTTTTATAAGTAGCAGGAATAGGAATGAACAGTTATAATTAATTAAGGCTCAAATCCAACCAGTCCACTGTAGAATGTCTATTAAAAAATAAATGTATAGGATGATGTGACACTTTAGAGACTGATTGCTATGTAATAAGATTACATTTTTATTTCACTTGCGAAGTAATTACGAAATGATGATGTATTGAAGGGATGTCTAGAACAATTGTTAAATTGGCATTGTCTAAAGGTAACACATCAGTCTTTGTAATTGCTTTACAAGTAATAAGAGCATCTTCAACCCTAAAATTACCAGAGATTTGCAGATCAGGCATCGTTGCCCCACAATTAAATGGCAGGGATGTACATGAGATGCAATTAATTAAGAAATCATTTTAATCCCAGAATTTGCCATTTTTAAAACAATTGACGCGACAAAAGAAGTAATTTTTTGTGGGAGTGGCTAATGTCAAACATATATGACACATACACTTGTCCAACATGATAAAATTTAAATTTTTAATACTAGAATAGGTGATCCAAACCACTCAAATTGTTCGACGTTATAAAATCTCTGTATAGACCAAATTTTATATTTTTTTAAATTCTTTTATTATTTTTTTGGAATTTTTTAATATGCTCAATCTAAAAAGTTATGAACCCTCCAATTTTGAAAAATTCGAAAAAATAGTTAAAAATTTTGAAAAAAATATAAAATTTGATTTTCAAGGATATTTTAATATAAAGATCACATTGAGCGGTTTGGATCGGCCGTTTAAAATTTCAATGGTCGACGTTTGGATCGTGTTTGACGTCCTATATGTTTGATTCTAGCATTACTCATATTTTGTAATTGTAGGGATGAAGATGCGCTTAGAACAAACGTGTACTCACTTGAAATTCTTGTGCTTGTTAAATTTGAAGAACATATCCATTTTGAATATTTTTATATGCACGTTTAAATTTAAGTGACATTTTTTAGTGTGGAATAACTTGGCGATCTTCACTATATGTTTTCAAGTTAAGTTGAAAATATTAAAAGTTTTTTTTAAATATTAAAAGTTAGAATGAAGTTCTTATTAATGGACACACAAATTCATATTCCTACGAAGAAGAAACGAATGATTAACTGCTTTTTTTAGACATGGAAATTGGACCAATAGAAATGGACAGGACAATTTATCACTATCATTTTAAATGTCCTATGTAATCAACTATTAGAGGTTCATCGTCAAAGAAAGGGAGATATTGCAGAAGTCCTATTACAGCATTAATACTGGTGGCTATCAAATAAATGAGAAAATGATATTGATTTTAAAAATAGAGAATGTTTTCATTAGGAAATAAATTATTGTGAGAATAAGTCGTCTGCATTACTGTGTATTAGGACCCAATCGTCTGTCCCAATACACAGTATTACTACTATTAGTTACGTCAACACAGCATAGCTACTGTTAATTATGTCCGTTTATTTAAGTAATACAAGCACTGTATCAGTGTATCGTTAAGTTTCTCACACTGACCACCAAATTTAGTTGCAAGTATTTGGTATTAGGTGAGAAATGTACCGAAGATGTGATATTTTATAGCTAAGCCAAACAAGTGTTTCGGGCATTTGCAGTAGAGAAATGATGTCATCTGCATTGTGTCATCGCTTGAACAAAGTGAGCACATAAAATAGACAAGGTGAACATATACATGATCAAAGTGAACACATACAAAAAATAAATTTTGTCATTCTTTGTTCAGATTTTTATATGCATATTCAAATTATTTTTATTGAACTTATTTTGTTTGTATGTGTTCACTTTGATCATTTATATGTTTACCTTGTCGATTTTATGTTGTTCAAAAGATGACAAGTGAGGATAAATTAATCGATTTTCTTTGCGGTAAGTAATCATGCGATTATATAAGTTCGACTTTTTGCGGCCGTGTTTGGGCTTTTGCCTTAAATATGGGTTCAAAAACCCAAGACTCAAAGCTTGTTAATTACTATTCATTATGCTTAGAGTGCCAAGTAGAAATGAACCTTAATGTTAATTTTAATAAAACAGGACTCACACACTTTTTAAATTTGCAAAAGATGCAAAATCTAGATATAAGGATAAAACGCTAGTTCTAAATTTTGGTGACATTTTTTTTTTTTTTTAGCTTTAGCTATGACGTTTGTTTGATGATGTTTTGACATTTGGTTTCGTATATTGAAACGGTAGCATGAAGCTACTTTCTTGAAAAAAAATTTTGGTGACAAGTTGTAGAATATAGTTCCAAAATTTCGTAGACAAGATGAGACCAACAGTTTTTTAAGTTTAAAAAAATCACAAAATTGATTGAATAAAGTTATTTGGTCATTTTACACTAGAATTAAAATTTAATTTATGGAAAATTTGCCTTGGCTAGAGCTCCTCTATCGCAGGATTGTTTTAGATTGTACTTTTGATAACTCCAATGATGTGGTGAATGCTCTCTGAATTAAGTGCATAAACTCTCTTTTATAACCCGCGTCTTTAGTTACTTGCCAAACAAGTATTTTAGTGTATACTCTTGTTGCATGATATATCTCTTACAATATTTGACTTGGATGTAGAACAATATAATTAACTATCCACTTTCCCCCCCCCAAAATTCGAACCTTGCATCTATGGCAGTTGATGTTTACATCTCAATTCTTTATGGAACCAATGAGGACCTTTTCAATTAGGTAATTTGAGCTTTTTATATAAATCCATAGGAATTCTTTGAATTCAGAGTATACATTCCAAGATAGAGAAGAATTTAAAGGTATGTAGCCCATTTAATTTTTATTGTATTAGTTTTTTCCAATAGCTTATTGTGGTATTGTACAAACTTCAAAGTTAGATCATTAAAATGTTGCACAACATTCAAATGAAAATATAAAATATCAAATTGAAAATGAAGAACACACTAAATAGGAAAAAAACAATGGAAAGAGAAGTTTAAAATTGGAAAAACAATGTGTCTAGGTCAATGCCATCTAGCGTCTTAAACTTCGCCGCAGTACGTACATGGTTCATGCAATACAATACATGGTCTAAGTAACTACATATAGTCACATGAGCATGTGCATATAGCCTAGTTAGTTGCATAGGTTGTATCTCTTAGATGAATTTGCCTTGTTTAATGTCTAATTGCTGCTATGCTTGATTCTGAACTTAAAGTCTTTAATTGAGATTCTGTTATAGAAACACAGCTGTATGTTTATAAAGATATGTCAGAAGGCCTAGTTAGGTGACAGTGAATTATATTATTGTTAATACAATACCTCCTCTGTGAATAAAAATGCCATAGTTTGACAGATCAAATTGTAATCAGACCAGGTAATAGGGATAAAATATAAGTGAAGGTCATTTAAAATTTTATAATAAAGGGAGTACATAGTAGGGACATTTTTAGGATAGCTGTGTGAAAATACTGTCAACCTTGTAATAGACAAATCAACCTGATTGCCTTTTCCTTGTTTGCTTGCTATGATTGTTTCTGGTGTTAATTGTTGACCTTGTGACTAAGGTTAATTACAATTGCATTTGCTCCCGGAGAGGCCCTTTGATATAGCCTTGTTTCTGGCACTGTTATCTATAGAATTTCATTCATGAAATGAAGTATCATTCTCGCTTCAATTTAGAACAGAATGAAATCAATTAGGACTTGTCTATTATGATGTCATTACTGTAGATGATTCATGTTATGAGTTGTCTGGTATTAAATAAATGTCAGGGGCCTGATTGCATAAAATAAGGGACATTCCCATTCATAATTAGCCACTGAAGTTAGTTCAATTTCTGTACAGGGGTCATTTCTGAGGAAAGTAATACAAGTACTTGCTAATTTTATTTCTTGCGATCTTTTGATAAGTTCTTGCAATGAATATCAAGGGTGCTTCTAAATGTTTGCTATTACTTGCTTGAGTAATATGAGTGTGCATTACTTTCTTCCTTTACAAACTGTCATATGCAGGTTAGACTTAAGGGTCACCTTTCCAAAATCTGAGAATCTGAAATTTAGATAATCACAGGGTCAACAATGCAAAAATAGTGTTGATGATGGAAACAATAATTTGTCGCCTTAGTAGTCTTGCATCCTACTGGTCATGAGTTTCTTTATTAAGGAACTACCAAGTTTGGACAGTCATGGGATATATGACTTGGTTGAATGTGTATGCAGTATAAGCCCTGACAAAACTTAAGACCCGTATCAAAATGAACCAATTCAGTGTGCACTTGTAACAATCCAATTGTAGGTTGTTAGTTAGTTAGTTAAGCATATGACAAATAGTTCTATTATCATCTTCATTTTAGTATACTTACTGATTTCCCATTTTCTTTGCATCAGGACTACTTGGAAGAGTTCAAGGTTCTCATATACGTATATGAAAATCAATGTCATTGTATTAACTGATAGCATGTAACCCTGTCTGTAATTAAACCTAATATATATGTTGGATATCTATGTAAGGCTACTGACTTGCATACGTGAATTCTCTTTAGCTTAATTGGTATACGGCATAGATATAAGGCATTTGTATGGCCTGTATAAAAATGTGCATACATATTATGTTTTGTTACAACCTGTTGCATATCAAAATGTGCATATCCTTGCTCATGATGCCAACCTCTGTATCGCCCAAACACATCTCCTTTGTACCGATTTTGTCAACCAAGGGTTACATTTTTTTGTACACAACTAAGCTATACCTCATGTTGTAGATTAAATTAGTTAATAGCGTATAAGAGTCAGTTGATGTTTGCTTGTCAAACGAGGATGTGTCAAAGGCTTTATAGCACATAAATGTGTTACCCTTGTAAGTTGTAACGGTTTATCCTAATCTAACTATCTAAGTGCAAAAAGTACAAATTGGGCTTCAAGATATATAACAATTGGTGTAGAAAATGGAGGCCCATGACTTATGGTTTATGAGGCCCAGTAGAAGCCTGCCACCAAAATGCTTAGGTAATTAGTATCTATCTACCAATAAAGAGGAGAGTATCCTCTGCCGACCTTTTAAGGTTGGCAGGGTGCCAACTTTTGATCCGAACTGTTCGATCTAATCTGGACGGTTAAAATTTTTCGGGCCTATCAATCTGGTATTATGCACGGGACTCCCATTAACCGTTAAGATTAGATCTAATGGTTCAGATCAAAAGTGGGCACCCTGCCAATCTTAAAAGGTTGGCAGAGCATGTGATTCCACCGATAAAGGGCTACATAACGTGCAAAACAGTCACGAAAATGAACTGTTTCGTTAGTCGTTTCGTTTTGGGAGAAAATATTTTCCCTCTTGCGTGTTGCGTTTCGTTCTTCGAACGCAAGAGGATTTAGTTGCATCGTCCGTTGTGTTCAATCTAACGATCAAAACGCACGAAACCGTTTAAATTTCATATGACTTGCTAAATTGGTTCTTTGACGAAATTATACTCAATAAGCATTAATATAGCAAGCCAGAATTTACTTCCATATGATTTCTGAGTAGCAAATAATTATATGTAAATATGAAGAAACACCTAGATTTTTGAAATGTTTGGATATTAATATCTTTTCTTTTTTTAGAGACAAGATGTTAATATCTTTTCACTAAAAGAAATAATTACAAAAACCAGAAAATAAACGTACCAGAATCGCTGAAACCAAATAACGCAACAAAATTTAACTAATCATAACTTGTACGGTACAACAAAGATCGCTGAAATCAAATATAGAAACTCCAAAATATCGCTGAAACCAAAATTTAATTAATTATAACTTGTACATTACAACAAAGAATAGCTGAAACCAAATATAGAAACTCCAAAATATCGCTGAAACCAACCAAAAATAAAACTCCAAAGTTTTACCAGTAAACTAAAACTAGCTAGTAAACCAACCTTTAATTTTTGTGGAACCAATAAACCAGAAATCAGTAAATCAATTAATGTGACTGCGCTTGTGACTGTGAGGATGTAAACCTTTAAACCAGTAAACCACCACCAGCTGCTGTCGGGGACGCGGCTGAGACTTGGCGAAAGGGGGAGTTACTGTCGGCCACCACCAGTTACTGCCAGCCGCCGACAGTCTACATTGAAGTGGTTTCATAAGGTGTTCAAGTGGTATTGCAGAAAATCTGGTGCTCGGGTTATGCTATCACAGAAAATCTGGTGCTCGAGTGGGGAAAGAAGAAGCCAAGAAGGTGCGGGACCTATTGCGCCGATCTGTTGTGAGGTCGAGACGTGGCGGTGGGATCTGCTACGCCGATGAGAACTGTCGTGGGGCTCAAGCAAGAGAGATGAAGGAAAAGGTCGGATCTGTTGTGGGGTCGCGGTGCGTCGGCAATCCAGATCCTCTGGACTTCGGCTATTTGAAGACCACTGGTCTTCAGCAAATGTGAACCGTCGGATATAAACAGACGGTTAGATTTTGAGTGTTTTAATCTTCAGTCGGAAAAAAAAAAAAACACATACGCGCAGCGTATAATCCCTCTGAGTAGCGTACACCGTACAGTCGTCTCCAATTTTCACTCTCGCGTGCAAACCCTCGAGACCCTTTCCAAAATCGCTCACTTTCCAAAGAGAGAGAAATCGGAAAACCTTGCCTGACTCACAGTCTCACAGAGAGAGGAAATCGCGCCTCATTATCTCCTTTCTGCGTGACTCATAGAGAGAGGTAATTTGGCCCATTCCCTAACACTCTGTTTGCGTTTGGGGGTATCTGATGGGAAAGGAAGAGAACGGAGGTGAAATTCAGACATTTTTGTTGTTTGGATGGAGGTGAATTTAGAAGGGAAAATTTTAGCGTGGAGACAAAGTTTCCTTCTGAAATTTCACTCGCGCACAAAAATATTCTCCTCCAAATCGGAGGAGAATGAAGGGGAATAAAATCGCAAAAACACTGATTGATAATAAAATTGGGGTGGGATATAGCATCGCAAGAAGTGCAGCATCAAAATTAATGCTTGTATTAGTAGTTTAGTACTATGTTAATAATAAAATTAGATACATAAATTTCTTATATAACTTTTTATGTCCGGTAGATGAATATGTTGTGTTACTTTATTAATTGAGTATTTCATATTTTGTTGTTGCTTAATGTATCATGTGATACAACTAATGAAAATGTCTTGCTTTAATGATTTCAATTTACTGGTCGTTACCAGTACCTTATTTTACTGATAAGGCAACATTTTTTGGTGTATGCCAGTAAGTTATTTAATTATACTGGCACACTATTGTTAACTTCATAAGGACCTTAGGTTCATTAATATAGAATTATAGAATTATACTGAAGACAAGGTGTGACCAGGCCCATTAGCAAATATCCATGATGATATATTATTATATAAGACAAGGTGAAATCTGGTCTGACTGTTGCTCAATGTGTTTATCTTATATTAAATGTTCATTATCTTATATATATTATTATATAAGAAATCTAATATATTATTTTAGATATGGAGGAACAGGAAGATGATTTGGATATGGAGGAATATGAAGATGATTTGGATATGGAGGAGCATGAAGATGATTTTGTACCTCGTTTGGGTATGGAATTTGAAACATTAGATGAAGCATGGTTGGTTTGGAATGATTACGGTGGAAGAAATGGTTTTGGAGTAAGAAAGGGTAAAGGAAATAAGAGCAGAACAGATGATGTAATTGTTTCCAAGTGGTTTTTTTGCAATTGTGAAGGTAAACGGGAAATAGATAAGAGAGATAATTTGACGAAGAAGTCTCGAGCGGAGACGCGGACCGGTTGTCGAGCTCGTTTAGTACTAAGATTGGATAGAGAAATCCATAAATACAAAGTTGTGGAATTTGTAAAAGAACACAACCACCCTCTCCAACCGCCCGAAGCTCGTTACCTAATACCTAGCCAACGCAAAATACCCGAAATAGCGTGCTTTGACATTCAAGTAGCCGCTAGTTCGGGAATTAGCCCAAAAGATGCACATGAATTACATAGTAGGCAACACGGTGGAATTAGAGGCCTTGGTTACACAATGGTAGACCATAGAAATTGCTTGAGGAATCAACGAAAACAAGCAATGCAATATGGGGCCGCCATTGCTATGACCAAGTATTTTTCAAAGCGTTCTATAGAAGATCCATCTTTCAAACATTTTGAAGATACCTCTGAAGAAGGAGAGATATCGAATGTTGTTTGGACGGATGCAAAGATGATTGCGTCTTATGTCCGGTTTGGAGATGTAGTTGTCTTTGATACTACATTTGGCACCAATAAAGAAAAGTGGGCAGTTGGTACTTTCGTTGGTTTTAATCATTTAAGAGAGATTGTGGTTTTTGGTGCGGCTCTCATGTGTGATCAAAAAATAGAGTCATTTGAATGGGTGTTTACAAAATTTCTCGAAGCACATGGCGACAAGAAGCCTATCACCATATTTACCGATCAAGATGCAGCAATTGGACATGCATTAGAGGAAATAATGCCGGATACGAGGCATGGTTTATGTACGTGGCATATTAATCAGAATCGTCTTAAACATTTGCCGAAGAAGAAGAATGATGAAATAAGCAAAGTCGTAGCTTCCAAGTTTTATGATTGTTTGTATAGGTACTTTTTTAGTTTCAATTTAATTTTGAAAGAAAAGCTTATATATTGATTGGTGCTGTCCGTAATGTTTACATTCAGAATGTTTAGTTTAATTTATGAATGTTTAGTTTAATTTACATTGAATTTAATTTAATTTCAGAATGTTTAGTTTCAGTAGTATAATGTTTCAGTACCTGTACAGGAGAATGTCATGGTTATTTAGTTTTCGGATTTGACTTTTTTTTATTTTTCGGATTGTACAGGCAGAGGGACTCAATGGTTATTGAAATAAGTGGTTCAATGGAAATATTAGGCATATTATTTTTAATCTCATGTTTTTAGGCATATTGATAATTTTTTCAATTCTATAATTTGCTAACACTACTTTGTCATGTTAAGGTATGACGAGGAAAAAGAGTTCAATGATGCCTTTTCGTTTCTCATGGAAAATGTGAATGGCAAGGGCAAGAAGTGGCTAAAATTCATATATAAAAGGAAAGAAAAGTGGGCATATTGCTTTATGAAAGATGCTCACACTTTGGGAATCCGTAGCACGCAAATGAGTGAGAGCTTCAATTCGGACTTGAAAGACTATTTGAATTGCAAGTTGGATGTGTATAGATTTATGGAACAATTTGATAGGGTACTTTCACAAAAACGTGAGAAGGAAGTTGTGTCCGAGTTTGAAGTGAGACAGAAAACACCAAGACTCGTGTTCAAGATTCCTATTCTTCGTGTAGCCTCTGATTTGTACACACCAAAAATATTTGAGTTATTTCAAGCGGAGGTTGAGTTATCCATGGAAGCTCACATAGAATGCCAAGAGGGCAATACGTATACGGTGGGTAAGTGTGGTGTTGATAATGAAACTCCATGCAAGAGTAAACAAGTTGTTTGGACTCGGGAGGACCAAATTATTTCATGTTCTTGTAAGAAGTTCGAAAGAGTGGGTATTTTGTGTTGGCATGCATTGAAGGTGTTAGATCGTGAGGATATTAAGGTGATTCCACCAAGGTACATTCTCAACCGTTGGACTAGAGCGGCAAAAGTTGATACCGTTGTGGATGTAGAGGGGAGAAGGATCATTGAAGATCCTATGTTGGATGTTAGGAACCGTAATGCCGATTACTTTCGGATACTAACAGAAATATGCGGTAAGGTGGGCCAAAATGAAGAACTAGCTCACTTGGTGCGTAATAGGTTGCTTGAGCTTCGACGGGAGTGCAACGAAAAATGTGAGAACTTGGCAACAACAAGTGGTGATGGCAATCCAACTCCCGAGCATCCACTACACTTAAAAAAGAAGAATGATGGTGATAGGCGTTCCAAACGAAAACCTTCTTGCATTGAGAAAAAGACAAGAGCCAAAAAATCGAAAGATAAGACTATTTCAATTAGCCAAGATTCGTTAAGGTAAATTATTTTACTAAAATTTAAATTTGTTGATAACTTGATCTTTTATCTAATTTGAATGTTTTCACTATAGGTCGGGTACTAATCCAACCCAAGATATATCGGAAGGAAATTTTGGGTGCTTTAGTGACCTCGAATCCATATAGTAAGGGCATTAAAATATCTCATGTTTCGATAATTACGCACGATATAATCACTCGGGACCGATTACTAATAATTTCTTTGGTTTTTAAATTTTTTGCAGCAATATTCAAATTGAAGAGTAGTCAAGTTGTTTTGGATTATTTTGGCCACATTTTGGAGACAAGAGTAGACAAGTTGTTATGCATTATTTTTGGCAACATTTTGTAAACATGAAAGTTGAAAGAAATGATGAAAGAATTTATAGTAGTATAGTGTTCTGTGATGTGGTATTTTTGGCAACATTATGCATGAAGCTATATTAATTAGTGTATAATGTTCTGTGACATTTGGCCACATTAATTAGTGTATATGGTGGTACGCATGGTACACAATATATTATCAAACATGGTGGTCATGGCACATTGTAAATTTTTTACCGCATCATTAAAAGTTGTAATCTGGGTTTAATCTAGTATTAATTTTATCATCCTTTTTGCAATTAAAGATCCTGAGTTCCTGACTAAGATACCGCTCGAGTGGTACAGATAGACCAGCCAGTTCTCCAGAGCACATTTGAGAAGACATTTAATGGAATATCGGGAGTTTTTCATGTTAGTATCCAATTTATATGCAAGAGTCCAAAACTGGAGTTTAACACCAGTGCCTGACCTGACACTTCTAACTCAGTTTAGCATCAATTTGATACACATTAACACTTAACAATAGCTTAACATTACATTAATTTTTTTTGAGCAGCATCATCAGTATCATTACTATAATAATAGAGCTAAATATTGTCAATTTTCTTTTTATCTCCTTCAACAGCAGGAGGCTTTCCCAAGAATTGCATGAAGCAGAATGAACAGTTCTGAACTTCTGATGCAGTAAACAAATTATATTCTTTAACATCTGACAATGATGCAAAACACAACTTAACAGAAAGATAATTACTTCATAAAATTTATGAGCTTCATCAACAACTGAGTCTCCACCAGGCACTTCTAAGCAATTAACTATGTATCTAATCTCATCTCGACCTGAATATAGAAAAAAGGAAAATAACCACTCAAACGACTCTGTAATTTTGCAAAATAACTCAAAATTAAGATAGCCATAACAAGAATCCTAAATAGAGACATCTATAATTTTGGTACGGCACAAATGGAAGAAATAACGCGAACCCTTCCTGTGATCAAAACGCGAACCCTTTCCGTAAATAACGCTCAGCCTAGGGTTTGGTCTTCTGAGTCTCGTCAGGCTAGGGTTTCTCTCCGTCGCCTCCACTGGTGGCCCCAGCTCAGCCTAGGGTTTCTCTTCGTCTCTCCGTCGACTCAAATCTAGGCCTCCACTGGTCTTCGCCTCCACTTGGCTTTCTTGCTCGCTTCGCCTCCACTGTTTCTCCGTCCACGGAAAGCAGATCATTTCTCTCCTTACCTTTCTCTCGCGAGTCGCTCGCTTTCTCTTTTTAGAAGCTAAAATGGTCTGTACGAAGGAAAGAGAAAGACGACGTATACGTATACGGGATTTTTTTTTTTTTGACAGAAAAATTCATCGCTTCACATCTGACCGTCTGTTTAGATCCGACGGTTCGGATTAGCCGAAGACCAGTGGTCTTCAAATTGCCGAAGTCCAGAGGATCTGGATTGGTGCGTCGGTGGTATCTATTGCGTCGATCTGTTGTGGGGTCGAGTGAGGTGGGGTGATGAGTTTGAGGAAGGAGCAGTGAGAGAGAGACAGAAGAGAGATGCGAAGAGGCGGAGAAAAAGAGAGAAATGGGGGAGGAAGGGAGCGTCAGAGTGGCGCAATAGGGTTTACTCTTTCCTTTCATTCACTGCAATTCGAAATAATATTATCCTCTGCAGTTTGAACTTTGAACGAAACGGATGAATGAACGATCACGAAACAGATCAATTTCGTTAATCGTTTCGTTCTAAGACGAAACTGAGTTTCTATTTGCGTTATCTGTTTTGTTCCTTAAACGAAACTGAAATCCTTAACCGTTTTGTTTCATTTTGGATGCAACGAAACAAAAAAACGATCAAAACAAGTACCGTTTTCAAGCGAAAATTGATTAATGCCATCGCTGCCATCGCGGCCAGCGTTCGCTGAGCAGCGCTCTATCCCCTCTACTCACCCAGTGTGCATTTTTTGTTCATTTTGTTATTATAAGTGTTCACTTTATTAGATACAAATGTTCATTTTGTAGTAGAATTGTTCACTGTTTATAAGTGTTCGCTATGTTCACTATGTTCATTTTGTTTTTGTTTTTTTTTTTGCCAAAAATTTCAGTTGGGTCAATACAAATGTTCAGTTTAATAAGTACAAATGTTCTGTTATTTAAATATAAATGTTCAGTTAGTAGCAACAGGAAATATAACTGTTATAAGAAAAAAAAAAACCAAGCGAAGGGGTCATGAACCGAACAAAAAACACATGAAAAAATTAGAAGGGGTCATGAACCGATCCAGTTCAAATTAAATTTTTTCCGACTCTACCCATGCCTCCTAGCGCACCTCTTGACCCACGCGCGACTCTGACTCTGGTGCGACTCTGATGCATTTAACAGCGACTCTCACTATCTATTTCTATCCCCTCTCTCACTCCAAACCCTAGCCGCAGCCAAAGAAGACGCTGCCTTTTGCACGCTTCCCATTAGCAATTCCCTAAGGCCCACCTTCTACTAACTTCCTCTTTCTCCCTAGTTCCACCCTTTTGTCACCAATTTTTTTTTATCATTCTGACTTAATTTCTCGGAGATCGTGCTCTTCTCGGTAGATCCTTGATCAACATTTGTTCGCTTCTTTCTCTTCTCAGTGCATTCCATGCCCTTATGGATAACGCCACTTCCCGATTGTATGGGCTTTTTCGTCGTCACTCGAAGGATGAAACGGGTTTTCTCGAGAAAGTGAAATAAGCCTTAGATTCACCCCCCTTAAGGTTCGATCTCTGCACCGAGTATCTCTTAACAACAAGAGAACCATAACAAGAGTCGCTTCTTACGAGGGTTATTAATTTTGCGGGTCCTTTCTTTCCAATAGGCGCAAACCCCTATTGTTAATTATTCCGTAGTTGCCTACGGGAACCTCTAATTAAGGGGTCTAAAGAAAATACGTAATGGGCTAGAAAGAATCGTCTCTTATAGTGACTTAATTGATGGTACCGAACCTAATTGACGGAGACTCAATTAAGGAACTCTAAGATTTCTAAAGACTCTAAAGAAAGGGTAAGTTTTGGTATTCGCTTGAAAATAGCATTCTTTCACATGGAGTCGTTTGAAGTCATTTGATAATAAGTCTTCTGAGGTTGATCTCAACCTCAGCGAGGGACTTTTCCTCAAGATAAGAAGTCTTGGCTTTGACTTTGGGTTTTGTGTTTTGACCTTTTAATTTTTTGATGTTTCACTTTGGACATTTGGTCATTTTTATAATTTTGTTGCACTTTGGCCCTTTGTACCCTTGTCTATTAGAAATTCTTTTTCTATAATTTTGAAAATACTTACATTTGAAAGTATTTGACTTTTGAAAATATTGCGTTTAAAATAATTTTACTTTTGAAAATATTACGGCTTTGACTTTGGAGATTCTATTAAAAAATATCTAATGGATTTATTATTTCTTTTGACTTTTTTTATAATTTTTTAACAATATTTGTATTTGAAAGTATTTAGCTTTGAAAATATCATATTTAAAATATTTTTATTTTGAAAATACTTAACTTTTGATTTTAGAAATTTTATTGAAAGATATTAAATGAGTTTGTTATTTTTTTAAGATTTTATAAAATTCATTTTTATAGTGGAAATATTACAAAAATACAAAAGGCCACTACTTTGACACAATTTTATATCAAAATATCAGTAAATTTGGTTTATTTTGATTTTTAGAATTTTATGGATATTTTATTCGTATTTTCTGAGTCGATACTATTTTTAATGAATTTTTAAATTTTCTGCTTGTTTGTAATTTTCCTATTGGCCCACGTCATCACAAAGGCTTGAAGTAGCAATCAAAGAGGCTGACGGGCCAGAGAGGTTAGGCGCTGGGCTCCCTTCTTTTCTGGGCTCGTTTCCTATTTGGGCCTGGTTTTTACTGGGTCACCGTTTTCTTTTTAATAGTTTCTCTCAAAGCCAGGCGGGTCTCATGTAATGAGTTCCTGACAGACCACACTAACGATCTGTCACAGAGGATCAAAGGGGTCTCTCGCGCTGAGATTTCGAAGGAGACGGATTTTCGTTTAATGGGTTCGACAGATAACGGTTTTAGATCCGCTAACTATTCCGGCCGGCGCGAATGGCAAAGAGGATACCCACGGCAACGTGAAGCCGAGAGGAAGAAGATGGTGGTCTTCATTTCCATGGCGTCGCCTCCGTTTATTATTAATTGACAGTTATTCAATTCAGTCCTTTAAAGATTTATTTTATGTTTTCCGGCGATCGCCGCAGCCGAACTCGATGAGGCCAGTTTCGTTAGTTTCATGACAAAGAGGAGAGTCATAGGGTATCTTCAATTGAAGTTGCGTCAGTCAGATTGAGTGAAAGGGCCAAGTGCTGGTACGGGGTACAAGAATTGGTACCAATTGGCATCGTGGAGATAGTCTTTTTCATTTATTTATCCCAATCTCGTTTTGTCTATAACAGTAATTGCTATCAAGGCTTACCAATTGATGATTGATTCATTAAAATTGTGATGGGTTTAGTCAATGCGTTATCTTTTGAATTTCATTCTTTTTTTTTTGTGCTGAACGTGTGGTCTGGTTCAAGGAATACCATGCCATGTACAATTCTCATTGGTGTATCATGAGTTTGATGATGGTCTGTACATATGGAGCCACATCGGATATCTTACACTATCAGTTACCATTTATCATAAGCTTATTAATTTGACATGGCCTAACATACATATGCTACTGGAGACATTAAAATGCACAATCAAAGATTTTTAATGCTATTGTAATAAGAGGAAAATTCAATCATTTCCATGAGAGAGCTTATGATATTATTAATGAAAAAAAAGGCAAGAAAGGACGTTTTTACCATACCAAGGCTCAACAGCAAAGGACTGACCACAAATGAGGATTAAGCAAAAGGACAATTACACAAACAGGATACTTCTGACATACATGCTCTCCATACAAAGACATACTACTTTTATCATTCATTACTTAAATAAAACTTATGGCAAAATGACACTATTATTTGATGATGATTATCGAAAGCTTTATTAACCAGTTATCAAACCTTTTAGTTGATTACTAAACATGCCAGTCAAAGGAAATGCTATCTTATCACTACTCAAGAAATGAAGTCTACTGAAATGAATTATGGAAATCACAATATCTGCTGGTTTATCATGAAATGAACCCAAGAGTACTGACAATTCATACGTCTCACTGAACTTTAGGAAATGTAAGACTACTTCTAATTACAAAGTCACAATTAATTACTGTTTTGGTGAAAAAAAATACAGCTAAAGTGTATAGCAACTAGCAGGAACCAGGTACAAGGAATGTTTTCACTAAAGTCCAGGGAAATTCAAGTATTCTATTTCATCAGTAACATGTCCTTCTTAATAATCTTATCATACTATCTCATTAATCTACAATCCAGGAACTAGTAGATCAGGTCAAAGAACTCTTAAAAATTCATATTTATGCATATTAGTCCTGAACTTGAAGGAAATAAAACGAGACTAAATTTCAGCAGCATTTCGGCTTAATTATCTAAGAATTATACAAAGGTCCTCTAACTTGAGCTATGCAAGCTCCCATTAAAGAACCATGGCCTACAACTGAGGAAGCCTCAGCTTAGACCGTGAGCTATACCTAATCATGAGGAACCCTCAAGTTAGGTTGCCTTCTCCAGTTTATGTCTAAGGAACCCTTAGCATAAACTTTAATGGAGGTAGGGACGATGATCGGATCAGAGATTAGGGGAAAAAGGGAAGTAATTAAGAAAAGATCGAATTCAGAGAAAGGAAACAATCAGATTACAGAAGCTTCATCAGAGAAATCAAGATTATCTTCAATTCATGTTCACTGATCGTCTAAGGCTATGGACCCCATAGCTTAGACTTTTAGATCTTTAAGATTCGATCAAGAAGAGACAGAGAAGAAGACAATTCGATCAAATACTAATTAATTACTATTTAAAAGACAGAATTGAGAAATTCAAGCTTCAAACAAAACAAGATTTTGCACATTCCATTCAAAAATTAGGCAATTACACAATTCGATCATCATTTACCTTTCTTCTTACCTACTTTGCTTTGATATAACTTCTTCTTCGAAATTAAACTCACATTTCTCTTCTAATACTATTCCTAACCATGCACGACAAGTGCTTGATCTAATGCCTATCCTTCTTTTCTGTCTAAATGAGTGTATGTGAAGTGTTCTTCGAAGTGTTCTCTGGGAAAGATGCGTGTAAGTGTCGATCTGAATTGAGGGAGAAGAAGCCCCTTTCTGATCTTGGAAGGGTGTATATATAGCCCATGAAGGCCGGGTATCTTCTCTTGAAAAGACTTGCTCTCACTCGATCCTAGCCGTCCATTAGGAGGCACTCGGATCGACCTCCAATCGGAGGGCTGTCATGACATTACGTTGTGTTTCTTCTGATGGTCAACAGGAGGTGGCAGGTAGTGTTGACTCGAGTCGTTACATCGCTGCCCCCTTCTTCTCTTCGTTTCTCTCTCCTGTCTGTTGGAGAAGACGAGTTGTGTTTGTATGTGTTTAGCTGCTCGTGGCGTATAGTGAGCCAAACGACTCCCGGTGGACCCCACGACTTCTACTCCTTTTCTATTTTGCAACTCCGCGTACATCTCTTTTCCTGTTACAAGGAGACCGTTTCAAAGAGGGGCTCACCCGTCAGGTTTAATGAGGCGCACCCTCAGCGACTCCCCCTTCTCATTTCGAGTGAGTCTGGCTCACATTACGCCAATTAGAATGGTTCAGCTCCTTATGCATGGTGTAGGAAGAACAGGCGCGGTCAAGCTGCTCTGCAGAAGAGGGAAGTTCGAATTCTACTGGCTTTCTTCTCTCCATTTATCTGGCGAGCTGATCGTCTCCATTTATTCATTTTTCTTGTACTTTGCAACTGCTGAAACTAAATAAATTGTTTGGACCCTTTTCCCATTGATTTTCTTCATGAAATTTTATACACGACCTCATAAAAATGTGTATAATCGATTGGTGCCAAGAATTTTCTGGAATGACCCCTTTTACTATTTTATTTATTTTCTCCAAAATTATGGGCCTCTTTGCATAAAATTGGGGGTTCTGTAACTTCTTTGAGTATTATGAAGGCACCATAATTTTCTTCATAATCTCCTGGATTTTTATGTATTTTTTCATGATTTATGGGATCTATTTGGTATTTTTCATAAATTTTTCAAGCTCCTTGATTTTATTTGCCATGGGATTATTCAATCATTTCGTGAATTTGGCACCATAAAAGAGGGTCAAACACCTATTAACTGTCTCATCGCAATAGTTATCTCACAGTTCCTTGTAGCATATATCATTTCTAGTGATGTGCAAATTTTCACTATTTAGATACTTTTTCTCAATTTCTTTTCAATTTCTTGCGCAGATAGATTTAGAAGTATAGGAATTTGTTATGATTTATATGGTGACAGTTAAGAACGGACAAGCAGAACAAAGGAAAAATAAAACATTTCTCTGAGATAGTTACAACGGCTGAGGATATTTTAGTCTAAATATAAAAATTTGCCGTGCATTGCTAATTGGAGCGCGTGAGAAAAGCAACACTTGCCGGAGAGAGAGAGAGAGACAGGCGAAAATCCAAATCCTTTGTTTTCAAAGCGGCGGCCATGGCGACTTCCTTAGATTCTGACCTAATCGACCATCTCTCCAGCCTCCCCGACGCGCTTCTCCTCGCTATCCTCTCCTTGCTCCCCACTCGCGTCACAGCTCGCACCTCCGTCCTCTCCCGTCGCTTCTGCCACCTCTGGAAAGTCTGCCACGGCATCGATGACGTCAACATCTTCAAGAGCTCTAGATTTGAGGCCATGGCCAACGATGCCCTCTTCAGCCGCGATCTGTCGAACCCTCTTCTCCACTTCTGCCTTCACGTCGGCAATCCATTCCCTTCTCGCAACACCGATCTACCTGATTCTTTATTCTCTTCTTTACTTGTCAAGGAGCACTCGCTCGGTCTCCACCACCTCATTCTTTGCGGCGTGCACCGTGACCTTGGATCTACCTATTTCTGTCATGGAGTAGTTAGTGACCATTTGTGTTCAGTTAGTTTCTGTGTTGTTGATTCTTTTTTTTATCATATGTGTTTAATTAGTTTCTGTAATGGAGTAGTTAGTGATCATATGTGTTTAGTTAGTTTCTGTGTTGTTGGTTTTTTTTATCATATGTGTTCCGTTAGTTTCTGTAAATGAGTAGTTAATGATCATATGTATTTAGTTAGTTTCTGTGTTGTTGGTTTTTTTGTTGTTATCTAATTGGTAAAAATTGTACTTGTTTGTGGTGATTAAAACTGATGAATTATGAAGTTGGTATGATTGCTATTTCAAAAATTGGTAGCTTTGTTGTTACAATTGTTTATTTCTTTTGCGCATGTGATTAGAATAATGTCAGAATTTACCATGATATTTTATCGTTTTATAGTTATCGAAACGTCAATTTCTGAATGCATTTAACTGAACACAAAAACCTCTCATTTTGATGACATCAACGCGCGAGTTTTTTCAAAAAATCGTGATGATGTCAGGCAGCGCAAATCCATGATGACGTCAGCGCGCGGACCATATTAGTTTTCGCTAGATTTTTGCGGACCGTCCAGTCCAATTTCGGCCCCTGGTCCAGTGAATGGTTTGGATGTTTTATAACTGGATGGTTTTATCAAAACTGAAATGCTTAACCCATCCAATCGCAGACTCGCAGTCGCAATCGAATCAGCTGTGACCACTATCCACTGACCAAAATCAAATGTGATCTGTTAGTAGCTCACCTCCTTTGCTGACGTGGACGAACCAGTGCCCATCAAATCAGCCGAAACTTTAGAAGTTTATTTTAAATACTAGAAAACCCCGAAAAATTAAAAATTAAATATTCATAAAATCCTAAAAATCTAAATAAAGCATAATAATAGTAATAATTTTTTTCATTAAAAAGTATAAAATTTTACAAATAAAAATTTTCAATTATATTTTGATAGTTTGATCATATTTAGCGTTTGAATTATTCATTTGAAATTCAAAAAATTAAGCATTCTAATGCAAAGTCTTGATCCTTTGTATATGTGGACACACCATCTCGCTCTCTCACAAACACACATACATACAACACGCAATCTCTCTTGGACACACCAAGGATTCTTATGCTGCTATGTACCAAGAGAACACAATTTTTTTTTTAAATAAACAAGAGAACACAATTTTGAGGCACATCAATTGGCCAATTACGCTAGAATACATAGGGTCTCTTGTGAGAATTTTACTTATCCCTCATTCGCTTTTGCTCAAGAGCCTGTAATTGGATTGTAATTTATACTCTGTGGAATGAAAAGTTTGCCTAAGGGCTTTTACTACTTAAAAAAAAAAAAAGAAAAATCTCTCTTGCATGCGTTTATACATACTTACATATTGGTTGCCATAAACATGCAGTACTGATGCATGATGCATCCTAAACCTTGTAAAAGGAAAACCCACTCAAAGTTTATACAAGCGGCTGGTTTTGTTGTGGCACATAAAATAGAAAAATAAAATTGAAATATAAAACGGACTGATCCACACACACAAACGCCCACCCATGCACCCAAATATAACATCAACTCACTTTTTCAATACTATCGTCGCTAATCCTTGAAACACTTCATGACAAGATCCCAAATCCAATGTCCATCAAATGCAGACGCAATTACCAACACAATCGTCTCATCTCCTCCTTCCGCTAAACCTACATGCGCAGCTACTGATTCCTGTTCTTCAACATGCATGAAGGATGTCGAGTCGCGACACAAAGGACACGTTGCTTTTTTTAGCTTGATCCAGCCATCCATGCAATTTTTGTGAAATGAATGCTTGCACTGTAGTACAATCTCTTCGTTATGGCTGATTTCTGATAGACAAAATATACACTCCATTTTTGTCATAATTGAATGCACTGGAAGATAAGAAATTGACAATATTGCTCAGTGAAAAGACATGCGGGAGAGGAGAAGCCTAAGAAGAGCTCTACAAAATCCTTTTCTTAATTTTAATGCTGTATGTAATAATGAGATGCAGATGCATATAGACCACAACGACTAGACTCAATGGAGGCTACCTCTATTTAATGTAGATACCACTAATTAAAAAAAAGTAGATAAATAAGGGGGATATTTACGTGAATAGATAGAAAGAGATTGTAATTATCTGTTTTGTACTGATTCAATGATGGGATCGGAACCGTTGAATATATATTCTTACCTGCCCCGTACTATAATAATTATATATCCATGTGCAATGTCAATTATTCGCTCCGTAGAAGCACGGACATGGTGGATTAAATGCGGCTCTCTGGAATATGAATAATTTAGTAGTGGGAATTTAAGTTGGAGAAGGATAATACAATTAGTTGTAGCCTTGTAGGGGTACCGAAATGTTTGTATTTGAGTTATTTTGTTAATTAATGCACGAAGCAATGAATGATTTTAATTTTGTGTTCCTCTTTCGGAATATTACTGTACCTGTGTAGCTTATCACAAACCAAACCCCCTTTTACAGGTTGATTTTTTACAACGTCCAACTAAATTAACAATTCTTAAACAGTTAAAACACATTAACATTACAAGTTCATGTACTTATTAAATGCTCTTAAGTTCGGTATTTTGGAACAGCAAGACCCAGTACAATATATTTGCATTTATCAATAATCAGGCTGATATTTTGACTTGCCGTAAACAGAGCTTGCCAACTTGTGGGCAGGCCTGTCAATTTTGTTGCGTTTCACACGTTTCCGTTCCATTCCGTCCGAAACGGAGCGGAAGCGGAAGAGGAAACTGGTTTCGTTTCTGATAACGAAACAGAAACGGAACACCTATTTATAAACGTTACCTGAAACGGAACACAGAATGGGCTGAAATCAATGGTAAACGAAGGACGGAACGGAAAACGAAATGTTTTTCTATTTCGTTAACTGAAACGGAGCAGAAACGAAATATTTTTTTTGTTTCGTTGGCTGGAACGGAATGGAAACAAAATGGTTAGTTTCCGTGCATGTTATGCAAGTTTGACAGGCCTACTTGTGGGCATTTAATAGCGACACCATACAATGGGCAAATTGACAATATCACCTCAAAAAATTTATAAAAACATAAGAAATTAATAAAAAGGTTGGTGGGGTATGGTTTGTTCAGACTTCAGAGCAGCTTTAATTAATTTTATAATAATGGGCCCCCTAAACCTTAACTATTTATTTTAGATCTATCGTTGAGCCAGCAGTTCTTCTTTGGTTGCGCGAGAATAAGCTTCAAATTTTTTATTTTTATACAATTCAAATAATTATGGAATGAGAAATTTGAGTTCTTATTCATATTCTAACAAAATTATAAAATTAAAATTAAAAATTTAGACAAGCACGTATTTCGAAATTTTAATTTTTATTCCTTATTCAACTCCTCATCCAAAAACATATAATGTTTTTTTTTTACGCACTCTCTCTCCCTCTTTTTTTCGCTCTCGCAAGCAGTTCATTACTTAGTTCGTTCAATTTTTTTTTTTTTACTATTTTGATTCTGATTTTACTGAAATATTGTAAAATTAATCACTCCGAGCCTTGTTATTGTGGTCTTCTGCTCGAATGTGAGCTTTGGAGGCGCTTAGCGCTCTATATGTCAAATCAAAAGCGCTTACTTTCAAAGCACTACTGCAGTCAAATTGGACCAGTACAATACACTATTACGCTTGGTGGCAGTTTGACAATTCTGGTAGATTTACTCTCAAATCTCTTATCTCTATATGCTTTCCTTAATAATAGTGGAGTTGTTACAAACATTAACCATACTTTGTGGCCTTTGAAAATTTCCCTAAAATATAAATGCTTTCTTTGGTTAGTTCTGAATAATATAATCTTAACTTATGATAATTTAGTTAAGAGAGGACATTTTGGTCCAAATAAATGCCAATTTTGCGGTAATGAGGAAACTGTTGAGCATTTGTTTATACATTGCCCTTATATTAATTCTTTTTGGATTAGTCTTAATATGTTCAATAATAAGGGCATAAATTTAAATTTTTCTAGCATTAATTCTTTATGGTCTTGCATAAATAATCTATAGAGAAGTCCAAGAAAATTTTTGCTAGAACTATCTTTGCTGCCCAGTGTTGGACTCTGTGGATCGAGAGAAACAAGATAATTTTTAACAATTCAAAAGGTTCTCCTCCATGTATAGTTTACTTTAATATTTTGTGTTTGTTCTATTTTTGGACAGGTTTCATCACTCAAATGGAGGCAAGCTTCACGGAGTTGGCAGCTTTGCAGTCAAGAGAAACCAGTGAGGGGCATGTATCGGAAGTTGAGTGCTCTTGGAGATCTTGTCAGATTTATCTGGATTGAAGTCTCAGCTGATTGACCACTCTTATCTCTCCATCTCCTTGATGCTATTTTTTATTTGCCTATTGTGTTGTGAATGCTATATAAGCTTGTGTTTGTGAAGTGACTTAGTTACTCTGTATGTCTGGTTGTGTGCTCTGGTGATTGTATGACCGGGTAGTTAGTGGGCTAGCTTAGAGAGCAGTGTTAGTAGCTTTCAGGGGTATGTGGGTTACCATATTTTTTTAGTTGCAGGTCAATTTAGATGATCCTTATGATCGTTTGAATTGTCCATTTATTTTGGCTTATTTTTGAACTCATGTACCACTTTTTGTTTCAATGGATTCCCATCTCGGGCAATTTTAGTTCAAAAAAAAAAAAAAAAAAACAATACACTATTACGCGGTCTTTTCAGATGTATTTATTGTAAGAAAAAAGATTTGACTACTAATGTATTAATTTTAGAAATATGTATGATGTATTATTTTTATTTTTATTCAATGCAGAATTGACTATAGCGTGTACAAATACTGAAAGTATTATGTGACGTGCAAGTATTGTAATGCACTTAAATATTATGTGATTTGAAAAATAAATTGAACATTGTCCGACCATGGAAAAGGTTCCTCTTGTATTACAAATAAATGATATCTCAGGGTTATTTTTTTATACTCATTAAAAATCTAGTAATATTTGTACATGAAAGAAAGTGCAATTACGACAGCAACTATCAATTCATACAATTAACTATTAACAAATGTTTGTCATTTCTTTTTCATGGTATATCAGAGATAATCCTCATGTTTGATAAGAAAACAAAATAACTTCAGATCCTTAAACTATCTAAATTGGCAATAATATTTGAGAATAATATAAAAAGCACAAGTCTCTTCAATAATGACGGTCAAGAAGGAAGACCACTAAAATTGCGCCAAAAAATTTTGGGAGTACTGATGTATTTTAAGAAAATTCTCAATAAAAAGTTGACTTTTCAAAGTGGTGGCTAAGAAATTCTTCTACTTAAATTAAATTGAGATGAATTTAATTAAGAAAAATTGATTTGATGTAATTGTAGGAGGAAAATAGGGCAGCTTCTTTCTTTATCTTACAAGGGCAAATGCGTCAATAAAAGATTAGGAAAATGCTCCTAGTGATAATTCACTTGTACAAAGCACCCTCCCTCCTGATGGCCCACATCTAAGATCACCTGGCTGGTGAATTTTACCGCATGCATTTTGTATATTTTTTTTTTATGTACAGGGATGTTGAGACCGGTTTCCTCAGAATGATTGCTAAAAATCTTTTTAGTGAAATAGTAAGCGTGTGTCCTCGAAATTGAATTTGTTACCTCTAGAATAATAGCAGAATAACTTACCATTTGTACTAGACTCTCACGTTCCTAAAAAAAAAAAATAGATTAATATTTGTTAAACTGTCTCTAAAGCAAAGTAAGGTCGGTTGACAGTGTTGAGAACAATATGTAAATATGTGAAGTTAATATTACACACAGCCAATAATACATGCCAGTTATTAACTCAATCATTGATAAATTCCCTTTCGAGGTTTAACCAGTTTACCTCGCTATTTCTAAAAATTAAAGTTAGTTGGCATGACAGCATGAGAGACCTGAGAGACCAAATTTGCTTGCACGATATATAGATGATTTGACACGGAAGTTTTGCATATTCTAGACCAAAAAAAAAAAGGTGAAGATGCATTTACCATCAATAATTCCAATAAACAAATCGGTTGGAGCACAAAATTTTTCTATTCTGAATCTGATGAATCATGATAAGCAATCCCGACAAAGAGGACAAGTAAGCTTCTGTAGTAGCCATCTATCCAAGCATTTCTTGTGGAACAAATGTTTGCATTTCAGATCTCTAATCTCTCCCCCTTCTTCAATCTCATACATACACAATACACACTCCACTGCTCCATCAACATCCTCATGACTTCTCGTGTACCTAATCACACCAAACCTGATATCAAAAATGGATACACTGCGCTCAAAAACTACCGACTGGCTGTTTGAGAACACAACTGAATCGACCAGCCAAGACAAGAGGTGCCTCACTTCAGGATGATTCAGCATTGATACAAGGAAACTGGATCTGAATATAGTTAAAATGCACGTTAATGGCAACATGAAAAGTAAAGAGGTAGCAAGCAATGCCACAAGTGGTATTTTCATGACTTGAGAGATGCCAGACGCAGCAAACAGGTAAGAGAATATATAGATGGGTGTGTTTGCTTGAACATTAATCTAGATCGGAAGGATAAGATATAATATTTCCTCTTTAGTATTTTACTTTCAACTTGCTTTCAGCTTGCATGTGTGCATGGAGGCTTGCCAAATCTTTTTCTCGTTCTGCGATATAAGTATGTTAATTAATGTTCCAAACAAAAATATCCTTTTATCCCCATAATCTAATAAGATCTCCACACAATATAAAATGAAAAGGAGAAAAAAACGTGAACAACGCGTACGTTAATTAGTTCCCAAATGCAAAAGAACTATTGACCACAAGCTATCCTATGTGCGACCCATAGGGCTTGCTCCAGAAGTGTAAATCGGAGCTAAGGTAAGGAAGATGAACGATGTTACCTTGCTCCAATCATCATTGCTGGATGAATGAGGGGAAACGGAATAAACTCAGGAGTCCCAAAACTTAGTTTTAAGGAAAAGACTTACCCCCGAAATCGGGGTGTAACCAAAGAAACCCACTTTTTTTTACCAACAATACCCTTGCCCTTTAATTGCATCATTCTCTTTCAATTCAAATTAAAAGACAATATTGTCTTTTTACATGTTAAAAACAAGGTTACAATCGTTTACTCTAACGTATGTTCTTTTTAATGTGGGGCAAATAAACTACATTTCCGTGAACTTTCTTAGCTTTCACTGTCTTTCCGTTCCATTCCTTAGCTCTGGGTTTCTTGTTCTGGAGCAAAGCCTAAGATTCCAAAGTATGTATTTATTAAATTTTTCAATGCGTAATAAATAAGAATGCTACATTATTCACAAGTTGAGCTTCGCCAGTAATAATTTAAGTTCAAGATGGGGAAAAAGGGACGGTGAGGACGAAGCAAATGTTTTCAAGTAAACCAAACCATCCACAAGTTATCTTCACCGTAATTACTAACAATACATTAAATTGTAAACAAGTATTCAAGGGTTCCCTATTCAAACAACCAGCATACCCAAATCAAATCCCTTAAAAATATAAATCTTAGCAATTAACTCGAGTTTAATCACTAGCAGGCTCTTTTAAACCATCCAAATTTAGATTAAACTAAGCTAGAATAGAGCTACAGTAGCCAAAGTCCTTTAATTTATTCAATCTGGAGAGTGGAGATGATGCACACTTGAGCCTTACTGGTGCGCGTAAAGCTGGAAGTTTCCTTTAGCCTGGAGGCCAGTTCATCTGTCGGCCACCAATAACATGCACATGTATGTGGTACACAGATTGGCCTGATAAAACCATAAAATAAAATTGATCATATATTAAAGTATAAAATTGCAGTATCTTGACACTCCATTTATATTAAGTACCAAGTATCTTTACTACGGGGCATGGATCTGAAGGTTCTTAGCAAATAACTGTTGATGTTTATCCAGTTTGAAAGCAGCCAGAGACTTCATTTTGGTGTGTTCCCAAACACATTTTTCTGAGATATTTGCAAATATAATCAACTGGCTATGTTAACTGACAAAAAAATAAAACTGAGGTCCTCAGGCAATAGAGCTTGCAATGATATTGGGGTTGCTATGGACAATAAAATCCACAATCATTTAGTTATATTTCATTTAAACTAACATTCTTTCTAATAATTGCATGCATGGACAACTAGGAAAAATATAACATTATTCAACAAAAATGAGATATATTTGCCTCTTTATGCAGACAAAGGATATGTTCCACCAACTTTTTACTATTTTGATGAAGTCAATGATCAGATTTGGGAACCGGAAGAAGGATATGTTCCATCAACTTTTTATAATATTTTGATGAAGTCAATAATCAGATTTGGGGAACTGGAAGGGTTCTCAAGTTTTTCATGCTGTGAGGTAATACATTTGTATCATTGCTACAGCTCTGAGGATAAACTCAAATGGTAGCATTAATTGTATTTTAAAACAGGCCACACTAAGCTACACAAATCAGTTCTTCAGCTGAACTATTCATTAGCACTGTGCTGATAATTCTCCATGTGTAATAGTACAAGGTAGCCTCAGTTGTTCTTTCTTTGAACTTAGCAACAAAATTTAACACATAGGATTTTCATTTATCAGATGTATGACAGGGAAGAATGCAGGGTAGGGTCTCAACAAATCCCAAGAAGCTTAAGTAGTTTCAACTTCCCACTGACCTTACTATTTGATTTTGGGTCAGTATAACCCTTGAATTCATGGCTATTAGAGAGGGTGAGAATCTGAACTTATTGTTCTAAATAACTTTTTGATTCTACCTTTGGATAAACCTTAAACTGGCAGTTATTAGAGTGGGAACAATAGCAAATGTACTGGTTGGACCTTGTGAGGATCCTCTGTAGCTTGTAATTTAGACTATTGAGTACTAAGAAAATGATCTTAAAATCAGCAATGCCATCATCCAGAGTATTTGGAATAATCTGTATTTATAGGGACGCGACCATTCTTATTACCTATCATAAAAGAACCTAAAAACCTTACCATACCTAATTCTGATTTGTGAACTTACCAAAATGAAATAAAGCAAAAAATATTCAACCATTTGCAGGAGAAACAAAAAAAAACAAAAAAAAGCAATATACAACACATAGAAGTTACTATTTAGTAAATATTAGAGGAAAGAAAGACGTACATCCATTTTTGCCATCATTAATGACAACTCTATATCCATCATCAAGCTTTTCCTGCTTGGCAACTAATTTTGCAACGTAGAGAAGTCGACCAAGTATCTCCACATGCCTTTCCTCTGCCTATAAACCAGAAGGATACATTACAAAAGTAGACAGATGTATATGCTACAAAAATACAAGGGATTTATGTCACTAAAATAGAAAACCAATAACATCCGATGTTTCTCAGTATTTACAAGACATTCATAAATTGTGTTAACTTGTAAAATACCAAAATCTAAGAGGAACCACCAGCTTTATATTAAAAAAAAAAGGTCAAAATAGTCCTCGCTAGCTTAACAACAATAATATTTCTCTTGAAACTATAATCTGTCTCCTCCTAATTCCTCTTTCCTCTATGAGTTTTTTTCATTGCTCAAAAGCCTGTTTAATTACCTTTTAACAAAGAACAAGATTGAAGTACATGCCAAGATAATGTAGGAATCATTTCCACCCAGAAAATATATGTTCTGGAAAGAAATTATTCTGTGTTAGATTATTTTAATTCTTCTTATAATGGCTGTTTGTACATAAATTATGAGATTTTCAGCAATTAAGTATACTGGAATTCTTTAAAGAAAAATATGTATATGCATAGAAGTGGGATGTACCTTTGAAAGACCAGTTAGTCCATCTTTGACCTTAGGGATGACTAGGATATGAGTTGGGGCTTGGGGACTAATATCCCTAAACGCAAGCACCTGAATGCAAATTAACCACTGGAAGTCAGTAATTACAAATTAAATACAAAAGGCCACATTGGGTTATTGGCATTATTAAAATTTAAACATAATTTATCCTATACATCAGGTATTGGGCCCCCAAATATTGAAGGATCAAGTGATGACCATGGTGGATATTGACAATGTGCCTTTTCAGATGGGAAAAAACTACTGAAGTGGCATATGACATGTGGCCACAGCCAAGGCAGGAGCAAAGGTTGCAGACGGGGGGAGCTGGATACAGCCAGAGAGGATGATTGCAGTGGATCATGGTGGAGAGCAAAAATGATAATCACAGCTTGCTATGGCTCTGGTCCTTGTGGATTCTAGATCCTTACTTTAATCAGGATTTTGAACTATTGGTGCTTAACTGTAATAAAAGATTCGATTTTGTTCCTGCTATTGATAAGGGTATGTTTGGAACTGGGAGACCGAACAAGGAACTGGGGATTAAACCCAATTTTTGTTCCTTGTTCTCAGTTCCCTGATTTCAGAGAACTGGGAATTAACCCAGTTCCTTGTTCGTGATGTTGTTTTGTAATAATTAAGATAGGGATATACACATTGATTAAAGATATAGGGTGGTTCAAGGTAAAATAGCATCCGCTGTGCCAGTATCATTAGATAGCGGAGACTTTGATTTACTGAGGGTTTTTAGAACATTTATTCATTTCTGTACAGATGCTTTTCTTAATAGAAAGGTGGTAAAACAGTCCTCTATTTAGTTCCCAAAAAAAATAATAATAAATAAATAAACATCAATTTTGCCATAACTTTACAAAAATGAGTTGCACTATGATTTACGATATAAAACAGTTCATAAGTGAATACTTCAAACAAGGAAAATATAAAAAATCCAAATATCCTTCTAAGCAACAATACAGATAATTTAAATAAAAGTAGGAGTGACAATACCTTATCGTCCTCATAAACAATAGTGGAAGGAATCTCCTTTTTAATGATCTTGTCGAATCTGCAATAAAGTCCCTGATCGATCATTAACTATATAACCAGTTGTTTAAGGACTCAAATTAGGCACTAAACATATGTTAAAGTTGCTTTGTTACATTAAAAAGCACAATATTCACTATTTATAAATAACATTAGCTCATCTGCAGATGAGCTGCAATCTAGGTACCATTTACAATAAAAGGCCATAATATATCCAAGGGTGGGAATCCACCAACAACGGTTTAGTTGACATCCTTGACACAGATAAAAAACTAACTTAGAAGCTTAAATATGATAATAATACTCAGACATTGAATGAAACTTAATGCACAACCAATCTACAACAAAACTAACCACATGTCTATGAACTTTTCTCCATTTTTTTAAAGTTTTCAGACTTGATTCAAGTAAATGTTATCTAGGTTGTCAAATGAAGGTGTTGTCAAGGATCCTGAACGTATATCCAAATCAAAATAGAAACAGAAAATGTACTGAACAGAACAAACCAGCATAACTGGAACCCATATTCACAGAATGTTTATCTGGATAAGGCAAATCTATCTACACTGTCCATTTACAAACCTACACAATAGAGAACGAAATTAAAATGAAAGGGAAAAGGATAATCACATGGTCGGAGAGTCGCCGTCGACTGGAATCGCGGCCAGAGCCGCCTCTTTCTCAGATTGCGCCATTAGAGTTGGAAGTGTAACTAGGGATTTTCTATAAACCTCCTCTAATCTGTAATCTCTTCCTTCTTACCGATTGGTGCAATTACAACTTTACCCCTCTATAGGTTTCATTTCTTTTTGAATGGTCTAGGTCTACCACTATCTTTGATTAATCAGATCATGTCGACCTTACTGTCAGAATTTTCAGTGCATAGCTTGTATGGTCTTGGCGTCCTGGAGATCTCGCATGGAACGGGATCCGGATCCTCTGGTGGTTTTATAAAAACGACCGGTGGACGTTTCAGCCGTCCGATTTAATCTCAACAGTTAAATTTTTTTGGACCTATCAATCTGGTATTATTTACAGGACATTCATTAACTATTGAGATTAAATTAGACGGCTCAGATCGAAAAACGTCCACTGGTTGATGATCAGAAGATCTCGCATCCGATCTTCGCATCACATTAAAGAACACACTTACAATTGGAAATGGGCTTCTTTGGAGAAGGTTGTTTACTTTGGACCTTGAATCCTTGAATCTTTCAAGGGCTTTATATTAGTTATAAGCTTATAATCAATTTGAGCTGAAAAAATTAAAAATTAATTTTATAATAATAAAAAATTTCGAAAATAAATCGAAAAAAATCCAAATTTTATAAGGAAAAATTAGATACATGTCACCTCAAAACTTCAAAATTAGAAAAATGCCATCCCAAAACTAATCCTTAGCATATTGCCACTCTAAACCTCTTTTATTAGAAAATTGTCACCCTAATACATTTCTCATACTATTGTATAATAAAAATAATACAAAAATATAGTATCTCAAAATAACTTTTGTTATTTCCCAAAATATCCTTTGTCCCTTCCTTTTTCCAACTATTTTTCCTTTCTTTTCTCTATTACGACCCATCTCCTCTCATGTTTTTTTCCCCTTTTAATTTTGTGTTTGGGACCCAGACCCAGGGCACGGTTGAAGAAGGGACAAATTACAAATGAAAGAACAAAAGAATCATAATTTTCAATTCTAATTGCAAAAATCAGATCAAAATCATAAAATTTAGCACAAACTAGACTTTTGAAGACCCAAGCAAGCAAAGCATATGCGACTGATGAGGCGAACCAATCGAGTAACAAGAGCAACCTAGATATAGGCTTGTAGCCCCTCCTTGTTCATCAGGTCAGCGAGGCGAGAGATGTAGATAGAGCGGTCGATCATCCCCTGCCATGAATTGAGATCAGAGGTCGAACGACTCATCATGTCAGAGAGCCGTGAGATTGAAGCTACGGATTGTCGGAGTGACGACCGAAGCAGCAGCGTCTATGGTGGAGACACGAAATTAGTGAAATGAATAACAACTAGTTGAAGTTGTAGCCATGTCCTCATATCACGAGACCTTCCTCTCTGAGTCGCACAGGGAAAAAAAGAAAGGACAAAGGGTATTTTAGGAAATACTAAAAAATATTTGAGGTATAGTGTATTGGTATTTTTTTTATTATACAAGAGTATAAGAAATGTATTTTGGTGGTAATTTTCTAAATAAAAAAGGTTTAGAGTGACAATTTGCTAAGGATTAGTTTTGGGGTGACATTTTTCTAATTTTGAAGTTTTGAGGTGGCATGTATCTAATTTTTCGATTTTATAAATACTATTGTAATATCAGATTCTGAGAATCCAATACTAAAATCCGTTAGTATCAGATTCTCACAATCCGATACAAGAGAGACTAAATAAGATATGAATCATATTCTAGACAGTATAAAGAGTTTAAATGAACATTATTGTGATGAAATAACATAGAATAAATCCAGAAACGATTGAAATGCTTAAATGATACTCAGAATTGCATTATTTGCAATTTCTATGCGTAATTACTATGTATAATCAATCTTTTTGAATAAATAAGATATGAATCATATTGTAGACAGTATAAAGAGTTTAAATTTAGATTATTGTGGTGAAATGACTTAGAATGAATCCATAAACGATTGAAATGCTCAAATGACACTCAGAATTGCATCTAAAGTGCAAATAATGCAAATAATACAATTCTGAGTATCATTTGAACATTTCAATCGTTTCTAGATTCATTCTAAGTCATTTGATCACAATAATCTACGTTTAAACACTTAAAACTATCTAAAATATGATTCATGTGTCATGATGAAGGCCTAGGACCTAGGTATCAAATAAAATTTATAAACCTAGGCTAACCTCACCAGTCGTTTGGAGTTAAGCTTTAGGGTCGAATCCAAGGGACGGTACAATTGATTACCGAACTTATCCTTTTTCAAAAGCTAGACGAGAATATTTTTATGGAGTTTTGAGTAATTGAATCTAAAGTGCAAGTAAAGTAGATGTTTTTGGATATTTTGGTTGATTAAAATAAACTAAACAACTAAGTAAAGTTTTGGGATTTTCAACAATATAAATAGCGTCTTAGGGTTCAAGTTTCACCTTGGTTTGGACTCTAGAACACAGAACTTATCACTTTCGTGCATCGAACGGTATTTTTTCAAGCGATCAACCCTCAACTCGGTCCGAGTTGGCTTCAACTCGGTCTGAGTTGAGAGTGAAAGTGTGTGGTTTTGACTTGTTTTGATACTTTATACCTTGAGTTAGGGTTTGTTAGCTAAATCTAGATTTACTAAACCTCAGCGTTCGCTTGTTGGACTAGAAACCGGCTTAATCACAACCTAACCTAATTAGACTAATTAAACCATAACTTTTGGTATAGGTATTAACTAATCTAAACTTGTTTGTACGAGTTCTTAAGATTTAGATGTCTTTTGAACTATCTAAAAGTTACACTTTTGGTGTCAACTAACCTCTTCTTTCGGATCTACGATTTATCCCAAATACTTAATTCAAACTAATCTTGTTTATCCTAACTTAGACGTAACTAGATGCGACCGTACAACTAGAAAGTGATTAGGAAATCACAAGCAATTCAAACAAGCAATTATAATAATTCTCAACAAATCAAGTCAACAAAACATATTATAAAATAACAAGTCAAATCACAACATCCAAACCTAAGTTACTACCTTACTCCTAAGAGTACATAAATTTAGCCTAACATCGTATCAAAACACACAACAAATATCATAGAAATAACAAGATACAAGCCCATGAGAATTAGAGATAAAAACATAGGTAGAATAACTGAATACTCCCTCTATGCTCAATCTTCAATCTTCAAAGGTAATGGGGGCGTGTCACAACTTCTCCTTGCTGCCCTCGCCTCAAGAATAGGTTGCCTTGATGAAATATAGTGGAAGAACAATGAAAATTATGCTTGGAAAGGTGATTTGAGGTGTGGAGGCTTTGATATGCTTCTAAGGCAGAGAGACATCCTTAAATATTGGTTCCACGCACAAGGAAAGAGGTCTAGGGCGCCAGGGCAAGAAAATCTACCAAAACAATCAACTTCCTTGTATAAAAACTTGCCATATGAGTCAAGGCGGCGTCCAACTCGGACCGAGATGGAGATGTACGCATCTGAATCTGTTTGCTACAGTAACTCGGTCCGAGATGGATCCATCTCGGCCCGAGTTGAAGTCTGAAAAATGCCTTCTTGTGGTAGGAATAAGTCGTCTAGCATTCGTCTTGTGCCGGAAACCTTCTACTAGCTCAAACATCACCAGAAATCATCAAAGTCCTGTAAAATAAGAGAAGAAACGATGGCAAAGCCAAATCCTTGGAAAACATAGCAATCTATTGAATAATTTAATGGTTTGAGTATCATTTCAGTGCCAAGTACGGTCCAAATACCAATGAATAATAACGATATCATGTCATTTATTCAAAAAGATTGGATTATAAATGATAATAACGCAAATAAAGTGCAAATAAAATGCAATTCTGAGTATCATTTGAGCATTTAAGTCGTTTCTGGATTCATTCTAAATCATTCCATCAAAATAATCTACAATTAAACACTCAAAAGTGTCTAGAATATGATTCATGTGTCATTTAATAAAAATCATTGGATTAGACAAGATAATTACGCATATAAAGTGCAAATAATGCAATTCTGAGTATCATTCGAGCATTTCAATCGTTTATGGATTCATTCTAAGTTACTACATCACAATAATCTACATTTAAACACTTAAAACTGTCTAGAATATGATTCATGTGTCATTTATTCAAAAAGATTGGATTAAACAAGGTAATTACGCATATAAAGTGAAAATAATGCAATTCTGAGTATCATTTAAGCATTTCAATCATTTCTGGATTCATTCTAACTCATTTTTTTACAATAATTTACATTTAAACACTTAAAACTCTCTATAATATGATTCATATATCATTTATTCCAAAATATTGGATTATACAAGGTATTTATGCATATAAAGTACAAATAATGCAACTCTGAGTATCATTTGAGCATTTCAATCGTTTATAGATTCATTCTAAGTCATTTCATCACAATAATCTATATTTAAACACTAAAAACAGTCTATAATATGATTCATGGGTCATTTATTCAAAAAGATTGGATAATAAATGATAATTACGGATATAAAGTGCAAATATTACAATTCTGAGTATCATTCGAGCATTTCAATTGTTCCTGGATTCATTCCAAGTCATTTCATCCCAATAATCTACAATTAAACACTAAAAACTGTCTATAATATGATTCATGTATCATTTATTCAAAAAGATTGTATTACACAAGGTAATTACGCATATAAAGTGAAAATAATGCAATTCTGAGTATCATTTGAGCATTTCTATGGTTTCTGGATTCATTCTATGTCATTAAATCACAATAATCTACATTTAAAAAGTTAAAACTTTCTATAATATGATTCATGTGTCATTTATTCAAAAATATTGGTTTATACAAGGTATTTATGCATATAATGTGGAAATAATGCAACTCTGAGTATCATTTGAGCATTTCAATCGTTTCTGGATTCATTCTAAGTCATTTCATCACAATAATTTACATTTAGACACTAAAAACTGTCTAGAATATGATTCATGTGTCATTTATTCAAAAAGATTGGAATATACAAGGTAATGACGCATATAAAGTAAAGAATGCAATTCTGAGTATTATTCGAGCATTTCAATCGTTTCTGAATTCATTCTAAGTCATTTCATATCAATAATATACATTTAAACACTAAAAACTGTCTATCATATGATACATGTGTTATTTATTCAAAAAGATTGGATTACGAATGGTAATTACGGTTACAAAGTGCAAATAATGCAATTCTGTGTATTATTTGAGCATTTCAATCATTTCTGGATTCATTCTAAGTCATTTCATGACAATAATGTACATTTAAGCACTTAAAACTTTCTATAATATTATTCATATGTCATTTATTCAAAAATAATGGATTATACAAGGTAATTACGCATATAAAGTGAAAATAATACAATTCTGAGTATCATTTAAGTATTTCAATCGTTTCTGGATTCATTAAAAGTCATTTCACCACAATAATCTACATTTAAAAACTTAAAACTGTCTATAATATGATTCATGTGTCATTAATTCAAAAAGATTAGATTATGCAAGGTAATTATGCATATAAAGTGCGAATGAAACAATTCTTAGTATCATTTGAGCATTTCAATCATTTCTGGATTCAGTCTAAGTCATTTCATCTCAATAATCTATATTTGAACACTTAAAACTGTCTTGAATATGATTCACGTGTCATTTATTCAAATAGAATGGATTATAGGTGTTAACTACGCATATAAAGTGCAAATAATTCAACTCTGAGTATCATTTCTCCATTTCAATCGTTTCTGGATTCATTCTAAGTCATTTCATCTCACTAATTTAAATTTAAATACTTAAAACTGTCAATAATATGATTCATGTGTCATTTATTCAAAATGATTGTATTATTCATGTTAATTAAGCATATAAAGTGCAAATAATGCATTTCTGAGTATCATTTGAGCATTTCAATCATTTATGGATTCATTCTAACACATTTTATCGCAATAATCTATATTTAAACACTCAAAAATGACCAGAATATGATTCATCTGTCGTTTATTCAAAATGATTGGATTATACAAGATAATTACGCATATAAATTGCAAATAATACAATTATGAATATCATTTGAGTGTGTAAATCGTTTCAGGATTCATTCTAAGTCATTTCATCACAATAATCTATATTTAAACACTTAGAACTGTCTAGAATATGATTCACGTGTCATTTATTCAAAAAGATTGGATAATCAATGATAATTACTCATATAAAGTGCAAATAATGCAATTCTGAGTATAATTTGAGCATTTAAATCGTTACTGTGTTCATTCTAAGTCATTTCAACACAATAATCTTCAATTAAACACTTAAAACTGTCTATAATATGATTCAAGTGTCATTTATTCAAAAAGTTTGGACTAAACTATGTAATTACGCATATAAAGTGAAAATAATACAATTCTGAGTATCATTTGAGCATTTCAATTGTTTCTGGATTCATTCTAAGTTATTTCATCACAATAATCAATATTTAAACACTTAAAACTCTCTATAATTTGATTCATCTGTTATTTATTCCAAAAGATTGGATTATACAATGTATTTATGCATATAAAATGCAAATAATGCAACTCTGAGTATCATTTGAGCATTTCAATCATTTCTGGATTCATGCTATGTCATTTCATCACAATAATCTACATTTAAACACTAAAAACTATCTAGAATATGATTCATGTGTCATATATTCAAAAAGATTGGATTATAGAAGTTAATTAAGCATATAAAGTGCAAAAAATGCAATTATGAGTATCAACTGAGCATTTCAATCGTTTCTGAATTCATTCTAAGTTATTTCATCACAATAATCTACATTTAAGCACTTAAAACTGTCTATAATATGATTCATGTGTAATTTGTTCAAAAAGAATGGATTATACAAGGTAATTACGCATATAAATTGCAAATAATGCATTTCTGAGTATCATTTGAGCATTTCAATCATTTATGGATTCAGTCTAACTTATTTCATCGGAATAATCTATATTTAAACACTTAAAATTGACTAGAATATGATTCATGTGTCGTTTATTCAAAATGATTGGATTATACAAGGTAATAAAGTGCAAATAATATAATTTTGGTTATCATTTGAGCATTTAAAATGTTTCTGGATTCATTCTAAGTTATTTCATCACAATAATCTACATTTAAACACTTGAAACTATCTAGAATTTGATTCATGTGTCATTTATTCAAAAATATTGGATTATACAAGGTAATTACTCATATAAATTGCCAACAATGGAATTCTGAGTATCATTTGAGCATTTCAATCGTTTCTGGATTCATTCTAAGTCATTTCATCACAATAATGTACATTTAAACACTTCAAACTAATCTACATTTGAGCATTTCAATCACACTAATCTACATTTAAACAATTAAAACTGTCTAAAATATGATTCATGTGTCATTTATTCAAAAAGATTAGATTAAACAAGCAAATTACGCATATAAAGTGAAAATAATGCAATTCAGAGTATCATTAAAGTATTTCAATCGTTTTATGATTCATTCTAAGTCATTTCATCACAATAATCTACAATTAAACACTAAAAACTGTCTACAATATGATTCATATGTCATTTATTCAAAAAAATTGGATTACACATGGTAATTATGTATATAAAGTGAAAATAGTGCAATTCTGAGTGTCATTGGAGCATTTATATCGTTTCTGGATTCATTCTAAGTCATTTCATCACGATCATCTACATTTAAACAGTTAAAACTCTCTATAATATGACTCATGTGTCATTTATTTAAAAAGATTGGATTATACAAGGTATTTATGCATATAATGTGCAAATAATGGAACTCTGAGTATCATTTGTGCATTTCAATCGTTTCTGGATTCACTCTAAGTCATTTCATCATAATAATTTACATTTAATCACTAAAAACTGTGTAGAATCTGATTCATGTGTCGTTTATTGAAACTTATTTGAATATAGAAGGTAATTACGCATATAAAATGCAAATAATGCAATTTTGAGTATCATTCGAGCATTTAAATCGTTTCTGAATTCATTCTAAGTCATTTCATCACAATAATCTACATTTAAACACTTAAAACTGTCTATCATATGATTCATGTGTCATTTATTCAAAAAGATTATATTATGAATGGTAATTACGCATATAACGTGCAAATAATGCAATTCTGTGTATCATTTGAGCATTTCAATTATTTCTGGATACATTCTATGTCATTTCATCACAATAATCAACATTCAAGCACTTAGAACTTTCTATAATATGATTCATATGTCATTGTCCAAAAATAATGGATTATACAAGGTAATTACGCATATAAAGTGAAAATCTTGCAATTCTGAGTATCATTTAAGCATTTCAATCGTTTCTGGATTCATTCTAAGTCATTTCATAACAATAATCTACATTTAAACACTTAAAACTGTCAATAATATGATTCATGTGTCATTTATTCAAAATGATTGGATTATTTATTTTAATTAAGCATATAAAGTGCAAATAATGCAATTCTGAGTATCAACTGAGCATTTCAATTATTTCTGGATTCAATCTAAGTCATTTTAATCACAATAATCTACATTTAAGCACTTAAATCTATCTATAGTTTGATTCAAGTGTCATTTATTCAAAAAGAATGGATTATACAAGGTAATTACGCATATAAAGTGCAAATAATGCATTTCTGAGTATCATTTGAGCATTTCAATCGTTTATGGATTCATTCTAACTCATTTCATTGCAATAATTTTTATTTAAACACTTAAAAATGTCTAGAATTTGATTCATGTGTCGGTTATTCGAAATGATTGGATTATACAAGGTAATTATGCATATAAATTGCAAAGAATACAATTCTGAGTATCTTTTGAGCATTTAAATCATTTAGGGATTCATTCTAAGTCATTTCATCACACTAATCTACTTTTAAACACTTAGAACTGTCTAGAATATGATTCACGTGTCATTTATTCAAAAAGATTGGATAATCAATGATAATTACTCATATAAAGTGCAAATAATGCAATTCTGAGTATAATTTGAGCATTTAAATCGTTCCTGTGTTCATTCTAAGTCATTTCAACACAATAATCTACAATTAAACACTTAAAACTGTCTATAATATGATTCATATGTCATTTATTCAAAAAGTTTGGATCAAACAATGTAATTACGCATATAAATTGAAAATAATGCAATTCTGAGTATCATTTGAGCATTTCAATCGTTTCTGGATTCATTTTAAGTCATTTCATCACAATAATCTACATTTAAACACTTAAAACTCTCTATCATACGATTCATCTGTTATTTATTCCATAAGATTGGATTATACAATGTATTTATGCATATAAAATACAAATAATGCAACTCTGAGTATCATTTGAGCATTTCAATCCTTTATGGATTCATTCTAAGTTATTTCATCACAATAATCTGCATTTAAACACTAAAAACTGTCTAGAATATGATTCATATGTCATTTATTTAAAAAGATTGGATTCTACAAGTTAATTAAGCATATAAAGTGCAAAAAATGCAATTCTGAGTATCAACTGAGCATTTCAATCGTTTATGAATTTATTCTAAGTCATTTCATCACAATAATTTACATTTAAGCACTTAAAACTGTCTATAATATGATTCATGTGTCATTTGTTCAAAAAGAATAGATTATACAAGGTAAATTACGCATATAAATTGCAAATAATGCATTTCTGAGTATCATTTGAGAATTTCAATCGTTTATGGATTCAGTCTAACTTATTTCATCGGAATAATCTATATTTAAATACTTAAAAATGTCTAGAATATGATTCATGTGTCGTTTATTCAAAATGATTGGATTATACAAGGTAATAAAGTGCAAATAATATAATTTTGGTTATCATTTGAGCATTTAAAATGTTTCTGGATTCATTCTAAGTTATTTCATCACAATAATCTACATTTAAACACTTGAAACTGTCTAGAATTTGATTCATGTGTCATTTATTCAAAAATATTGGATTATACAAGGTAATTACTCATATAAATTGCAAACAATGGAATTCTGAGTATCATTTGAGCATTTCAATCGTTTCTGGATTCATTCTAAGTCATTTCATCACAATAATGTACATTTAAACACTTCAAACTAATCTACATTTGAGCATTTCAATCACACTAATCTACATTTAAACAATTAAAACTGTCTAAAATATGATTCATGTGTCATTTATTCAAACAGATTGCATTATGCAAGGTAAAACGAATATAAAGTGCAAACAATGGAATTCTAAGTATCATTTGACCATTTCAATTGTTTCTGGATTCATTATAAGTCATTTCATCACACTAATCTACATTTAAACACATAAAACTATGTATAATTTGATTCATGTGTCATTTATTTATAAAGATTGGATAATAAATGATAATTACGCATATAAAGTGCAAATAATGCAATTCTGAGGATCCTTTCAGCATTTAAATCGTTCCTGGATTCATTCTAAGTCATTTCATCACAATAATCTACAATTAAACACTTAATACTGTCTATAATATGATTCATGTGTCATTTAGTCAAAAAGATTGGATTATTCAAGGTAATTACGCATATAAAGTGAAAATAATGCAATTCTGAGTATCATTTGAGCATGTCAATCGATTCTGGATTCATTCGTAGTTATTTTATCACATTAATCAACATTTAAACACTTTAGACTCTCTATAATATGATTCAAGTGTCATTTATTCAAAAAGATTGGATTATAAAAGGTATTTATGCATATAAATTGTAAATAATGCAACTCCGAGTATCATATGAGCATTTCAATCGTTTCTGGATTCATTCTAAGTCATTTCATCACAATAATCAACAGTTAAACACTAAAAACTCTCTATATAATATGATTCATGTGTCATTTATTCGAGAAAATTGGATTATACAAGGTAATTACGTATATAAAGTGCAAATAATGCAATTCTGAGAATTATTTGAGAATTTCAATCATTTCTAGATTCATTCTATATCATTTCATCACAATAATGTATATTTAACCACTTAAAACTGTGTAGAATATGATTCATGTGTCATTTATTCAAAAAGATTGTGTTATAAATGATAATAACGCAAATAAATTACAAATAATGCAATTCGGAGTATCATTGGAGCATTTAAATCGTTTCTGATTCATTCTATGTCATTCCATCAAAATAATCTACAATTAAACACATCAAAGTGTCTAGAATATGATTCATGTGTCATTTAATAAAAAGGATTGGATTATACCAGGTAATTATGCATATAAAGTGCAAATAATGTAATTTTTTAGTATAATTTGAGCATTTCAATCGTTTCTGGATTTATTCTAAGTCATTACATCATAATAATCTGCGTTTAAATACTTAAAACTGTCTCGAATATGATACATGTGTCATATATTAAAAAAAATGGATTAAACATGGTAATTAAGCATATAAAATAAAAAAAAATGCAATTCTGAGTATAATTTAAGTATTTCAATCGTTTCTGGATTTATTATAAGTCATTTCATCACAATAATCTACATTTAAACACTTAAAATTCTCTATAATATGATTCATGTGTCATTTATTCAAAAAGATTGGATTATGCAAGGTATTTATGCATATAAAGTGCAAATAATGCAACTCTGAGTATCATTTGAGCATTTCAATCCTTTCTGGATTCATTCTAAGTCAGTTCAGCACAATAATCTACATTTAAACACTAAAAACTGTCTAGAATATGATTCATGTGTCATTTATTCAAAAAATTAGATAAGAAATGATAATTACACATATAAAGTGCAAATATTGCAATTCTGAGTATCATTCGAGCATTTCAATTGTTCCTAGATTCATTCTAAATCATTTCATCACTATAATCTACAATTAAACACTAAAAACTGTCTATAATATTATGAATATGTCATTTATTTAAAAAGATTGGATTACACAAGGTAGTTACGCATATAAAGTGAAAATAGTTCAATTCTGAGTATTATTTGAGCATTTCTATCGTTTCTGGATTTATTCTAAGTCATTTCATCACAATAATCTACATTTTAACAGTAAAAACTCTCTATAATATGATTCATATGTCATTTATTAAAAAAGATTGCATTATACAAGGTATTTATGAATATAATGTGCAAATAATCCAACTCTGAGTATCATTTGTGCATTTCAATCGTTTCTGGATTAATTCTAAGTCATTTAATCACAATAATTTACATTTGAACACTAAAAACTATCTAGAATCTGATTCATGTGTCATTTATTCAAACAGACTGCAATATACAAGGTAATTACGCATATAAAGTGCAAATAATGCAATTCTGAGTATCATTCGAGCATTTCAATCGTTTCTGGATTAATTCTAAGTCATTTCATCACAATAATCTACATTTAAGCACTAAAAACTTTCTATAATATGATTCATATGTCATTTATTCAAAAAAAAATGGATTATACAAGTTAATTACGCATTTAAAGTGAAAATAATGCAGATCTGAGTATCGTTTAAGCATTTCAGTCGTTTTTGGATTCATTCTAGGTCAATTCATCACACTAATATACATTTAAACACTTAAAACTGTCTAGAATATGATTCATGAGTCATTTATTCAAAACGATTGTATTATGAAAGGTATTTACACATATATAGTGCAAATAATGCAATTCTGAATATCATTTGAGCATTTCAATCGTTTCTGAATTCATTTTAAGCCATTTGATAACAATAATCTACATTTAAACACTTAAAACTGTCTATAATATGATTCACTGTCATTTATTCAAAAAGATTGGATTATACAAGTTAATTAATCATATAAATTGCAAAAAATGCAATTATGAGTATCAACTGAGCATTTCAATCATTTCTTGATTCATTCTAAGTCATTTTAATCACAATAATCTACATTTAAGCACTTAAATCTATCTATAATATGATTCAAATGTCATTTATTCAAAAAGAATGGATTATACAAGGTAATTACGCATATAAAGTGCCAATAATGCAATTCTGAGTATCATTAAAGTATTTCAATCGTTTCATGATTCAATCTAAGTCATTTCATCACAATAATCTATATTTAAACACTTAAAACTGTCTATCATTTGATTCATGTGACATTTATTCAAAAAAATTGGATTATGAATGGTAATTACGCATATAAATTACAAATAATGCAATTCTGAGTATCATTTGAGCATTTCAATTGTTTCTGGATTAATTCTAAGTCATTTCATCACAATAATCTACATTTAAGCACTAAATTTTTTTTATAATATGATTCATATGTCATTTATTCAAAAAAAATGGATTATACAAGGTAATTACGCATTTAAAGTGAAAATAATGCAGATCTGAGTATCGTTTAAGCATTTCAATCGTTTTTAGATTCATTCTAGGTCATTTCATCACACTAATATATATTTAAACACTTAAAACTGTCTAGAATATGATTCATGAGTCATTTATTCAAAACGATTGTATTATGAAAGGTATTTACGCATATATAGTGCAAATAATGCAATTCTGAATATCATTTGAGCATTTCAATCATTTCTTTATTCATTTTAAGCCATTTGATAACAATAATCTACATTTAAACACTTAAAACTGTCTATAATATGATTCACTGTCATTTATTCAAAAAGATTGGATTATACAAGTTAATTAATCATATAAATTGCAAAAAATACAATTATGAGTATCAACTGAGCATTTCAATCATTTCTGGATTCATTCCAAGTCATTTCATCACAATAATCTACATTAAAGCACTTAAAACTGTCTATAATATGATTCATCTGTCATTTATTCAAAAAGAATGGATTGTACAAGGTAATTACGCATATAAATTGCAAATAATACATTTCTGAGTATCATTTAAGCGTTTCAATCGTTAATGCATTCAGTCTAACTCATTTCATTGAAATCATCCATATTTAAACACTTCAAAATGTCTAGAATGTGATTCATGTGTCGTTTATTAAAAATGATTGCATTATGCAAGGTATTTATGCATATAAAGTGCAAACAATGGAATTCCGAGTATCATTTGAGCATTTCAATCATTTCTGGATTCATTCTAAGTCATTTCATCACAATAATCTATATTTAAACACTTAAAACTGTGTAGAATATGATTCATGTGTCATTTATTCAGAAAGATTGGATAATAAATGATAATTACGCATATAAAGTGCAAATATTGCTATTCTGAGTATCATTCGAGCATTTCAATTGTTCCTAGATTCATTCTAAGTCATTTCATCACAATAATCTACAATTAAACACTAAAAACTGCCTACAATATGATTCATATGTCAATTATTTAAAAAGATTGGATTACACATGGAAATTACGCATATAAAGTGAAAATATTGCAATTCTGAGTATCATTTGAGCATTAATATCGTTTCTGGATTCTTTCTAAGTCATTTCATCACAATAATCTACATTTAAACAGTTAAAACTCTCAATAATATGATTCATGTGTTATTCATTCAAAAAGATTGGATTATACAAGTTATTTATGCATATAATGTGCAAATAATGCAACTCTGAGTATCATTTGTGCATTTCAATCGTTTCTGGATTCATTCTAAGTCATTTCATCACAATAATTTAAATTTAATCACTAAAAACTGTGTAGAATCTGAATTCATGTGTCATTTATTCAAAATGATTGGAATATAGAAGGTAATTACGCATATAAAGTGCAAATAATGCAATTCTGAGTATCCTTCGAGCATTTCAATCTTTTCTGAATTCATTCTAAGTCATTTCATCACAATAATCTATATTTAAACACTTAAAACTGTCTATCATATGATACATGTGTCATTTATTCAAAAAGATTGGATTATGAAAGGTAATTACGCATATAAATTACAAATAATGCAATTCTGAGTATCATTTGAGCATTTCAATCGTTTCTGGATTAAATGTAAGTCATTTCATCGCAATAATCTACATTTAAGCACTAAAAACTTTCTATAATATGATTCATATGTCATTTATTCAAAAAGAATGGATTATACAAGTTAATTACGCATTTAAATTGAAAATAATGCAGATCTGAGTATCATTTAAGCATTTCAATCGTTTCTGGATTCATTCTAAGTCATTTCATCACACTAATATACATTTAAACACTTAAAACTGTCTAAAATATGATTCATGAGTCATTTATTCAAAACGATTGTATTATGAAAGGTATTTACGCATATAAAGTGCAAATAATGCAATTCTGAATATCATTTGAGCATTTCAATCGTTTCTGAAATCATTTTAAGCCATTAGATAATAATAATCTACATTTAAACACCTAAAACTGTCTATAATATGATTCAGTGTTATTTATTCAAAAAGATTGGATTATACAAGTTAATTAATCATATAAATTGCAAAAAATGCAATTCTGAGTATCAACTGAGCATTTCAATCATTTCTGGATTCATTCTAAGTCATTTCATCACAACAATTTACATTTAAGCACTTAAAATTGTCTATAATATGATTCATCTGTCATTTACTCAAAAAGAATGGCTTATACAAGGTATTTACGCATATAAATTGCAAATAATGCATTTCTGAGTATCATTTGAGCATTTCAATCATTTATGGATTCAGTCTAACTTATTTCATTGCAATCATCTATAGTTAAACACTTCAAAATGTCTAGAACATGATTCATGTGTCGTTTATTCAAAATGATTGGATTATACAAGGTAATTACGCATATAAAGTGCAAATAATACAATTATGAGTATCATTTGAGTATTTCAATCGTTTCTGGATTCATTCTAAGTTATTTCATCACAATAATCTATATTTAAACACTTAAAACTGTCTAGAATATGATTCATGTGTCATTTATTGAAAAAGATTGGATAAAATTGATAATTAATTACGCATATAAAGTGCAAATAATGCAATTCTGAGATCATTTGAGCATTTAAATCGTTACTGGATGCATTCTATGTCATTTTACCACAATAATCTACAATTAAACACTTAAAACTGTCTATAATATGATTCATGTGTCATTTATTCAAAAAGATTGTATTATTCAAGGTAATTACGCATATAAAGTGAAAATAATGCAATTCTGAGTGTCATTTAAGCATTTCAATCGTTTAATTACGCACATAAATTGCAAATAATGCAATGCTAAGTATCATTCGAGCATTTCAATCATTTCTGAATTTATTCTAAGTCATTTCATCACAATAATCAACATTTAAGCACTTAGAACTGTCTATAATATGATTCATGTGTCATTTTTTCAAAAAGAATGGATTATACAAGGTAATTACGCAGAAATATTGCAAATATTGCATTTCTGAGTATCATTTGAGCATTTCAATCGTTTGTATATTCATTCTAAGTCAATTCATCATAATAATCTACATTTAAACACATATAAATGTCTAGATATGGCAATCGCAGCTTTGCTGCGCTATATTTTTTTAAATGACACTAATTCAGCATGAACTACCTTAGCTTCGTCGCGCTATGTTTTTTAAATGATAATAATTCAGCATGAACTACTTTAAAATAATGATCGACACAACTATTTTTAATATATATAATGAAAAAAATAAAACTATTTTTAATTATAGAAAATATACAAAATAGAAAACTATATTTACCTAATACGACTATTTTTAATATATTTAATAAAAAAGAGAAATTTTTTTTTTAATTATAGAAAATGCAAAAATAAAAAATATTTTTAACTTAAAATAGAAAACTATAAAATTATATCTGGTTTTAACTTAAAAATTGGTTAAAAATAAAAAATGCAAAAAAAAACGGTCAAAAATAGAGGAAAAACTCACGGGTTTTAATATATATCTTAGATGTTGTTTATTCAAAATAATTGGATTATACAAGTTAATTACGCATATCAAGTGCAAACAATGCAATTCTGAGTATCATTGGAGCATTTCAATCGTTTCAGGATTCATTCTAAGTCATCTCATTACTATAATTTACATTTAAACACTTAAAACAGTGTAGAATATGATTCATGTGTTATTTAATCAGAAAGATTGGATAATAATTGATAATTACGTATATAAAGTGCAAATAATTCATTTCTGAGTATCATTTGAGCATTTCAATCGTTTATGTATTCATTCTATGTCATTTCATCCCAATAATCTACATTTAAACACTTATAAATGTCTAGAATTTGATTCATGCATCGTTTATTCAAAATAATTAGATTATACAAGGTAATTACGCATATAAAGTGCAAACAATGCAATTCTGAGTATCATTTAAGCATTTCAATCGTTTCTGGATTCATTCTAAGTCATTTAATCACAATAATCTACTTTTAAACACTTAAAACTGTTTAGAATATGATTCATGTGTCATTTATTCAGAAAGATTGGATAATAAATGATAATTACGCATATAAAATGCAAATAATGCAATTCTGAGTATCCTTTGAGCATTTAAATTGTTCCTAGATTCATTCTAAGTTATTTCATCACAATAATCTACAATTAAACTTTTAAAACTGTCTATAATATGATCCATGTGTCATTTATTCAAAAACATTGGATTATTCAAGGTAATTACGCATATAAAGTGAAAATAATGCAATTCTTTATATCATTTGAGCATTTCAATCATTTCTGGATTCATTCTAAGTCATCTCATCACAATAACCTACATTTAAATACATAAAACTGTGTAGAATACGATTCATGTGTCATTTATTCAAAAAGATTGGATTAAACAAGGTAATTACGCATATAAAGTGAAAATAATGCAATTCTGAGTATCATTTGAGCATTTCAATCGTTTCTGAATTCATTCTAGGTTATTTCATCACAATAATCTATATTTAAACTCTTAAAACAGTCTAGAATATGATTCATGTGTCATTTATTCAAAATGATTGGATAATAAATGATAATTACGCTTATAAAGTGCAAATAATGCAACTCTGAGTATCATTTGAGCATTTCAATCATTTCTGGATTCATTCTAAGTCATTTCATCACAATAATATACATTTAAATACTAAAAAATGTCTAGAATATGATTCATGTGTCATTTTTTCAAAAAGATTGGATAATAAATGATAATTACGCATATAAAGTGCAAATATTGCAATTCTGACTTTCATTCGAGCATTTCAATTGTTCCTTGATTCATTCTAAGTCATTTCATCACAATAATCTACAATTAAACACTAAAACTGTTTATAATATGATTCATGTGTCATTTATTTAAAATATTAGATTACACAAGGTAATTACCCATATAAAGCGAAAATAGTGCAATTCTTAGTATAATTTGAGCATTTTAATCGTTTCTGGATTCATTCTAAGTCATTTTCATCACAATAATTTACATTTGAACACTAAAAAATGTCTTGAATCTGATTCATTTGTCATTTATTCAAAAAGATTGGTATATACAAAGTAATTACGTATATAAAGTGCAAATAATGCAATTCTGAGTATCATTTGAGCATTTCAATCGTTTCTGAATTCATTCTAAGTCATTTCATCACAATAATCTACATTTAAACACTTAAAACTGTCTATCATTTGACTCATGTGTCATTTATTCAAAAAGATTGGATTATGAATGGTAATTACGCATTAAAGAGCAAATAATGCAATGCTGAATATCATTTTGAGAATTTCAATCATTTCTGGATTCTTTCTAAGTCATTTCATCACAGTAATCTACATTTAAACACTTAAAACATTCTAGAATATGATTCATGTGTCATTTATTCAAAAAGATTAGATTAAACAAGCAAATTACGCATATAAAGTGAAAATAATGCAATTCAGAGTATCATTAAAGTATTTCAATCGTTTCATGATTCAATCTAAGTCATTTCATCACAATAATCTATATTTAAACACTTAAAACTGTCTATCATTCGATTCATGTGACATTTATTCAAAAAGATTTGATTATGAATGGTAATTACGCATATAAAGGGCAAGTAATGCAATTCTGAGTATCATTTTGAGCATTTCAATCGTTTCTGGATTCATTCTAAGTCATTTCATCACAATAATCTACATTTAAGCACTTAAAACTTTCTATAATAAGATTCATATGTCATTTATTAAAAAATAATGGATTATACAAGGTAATTACGCATATAAAGTGAAAATAATGCAATTCTGAGTATCATTTCAGCATTTTAATCGTTTCTGGATTCATTCTATGTCATTTCATCACAATAATCTACATTTAAAAACTCAAAACAGTCTATAATATGATTCATGTGTCATTTATTCAAAAAGATTGGATTATGCAAGGTAATTACGCATATAAAGTGTAAATAATGCAATTCTTAGTATCATTTTAGCATTTCAATCATTTATATATTCATTCTAAGTCATTTCATCACAATAATCTACATTTAAACTCTTACAAATGTCTAGAATTTGATTCATGTGTCGTTTAATCAAAATGATTGGATTATACAATGTAATTACGCATATAAAGTGCAAACAATGTAATTCTTAGTATCATTTGAGCATTTCAATCATTTCTGGATTTATTATAAGTCATTTCATCACAATAATCTACGTTTATACACTTAAAACTTTTTAGAATATGATTCATGTGTCATTTAGTCAGAAAGATTGGATAATAAATCATAATTACGCATACAAATTGCAAATAATGCAATTCTGAGTATCATTTGAGCATTTCAATCATTTCTGGATTCATTCTAAGTTATTTCATCACAGTAATCTACATTTAAACACTTAAAACCATCTAGAATATGATTCATGTGTCATTTATTCAAAAAGATTAGATTAAACAAGCAAATTACGCATATAAATTGAAAATAATGCAATTCTGAGTTTCATTTGAGCATTTCAATCGTTTCTGGAATCAATCTAAGTCATTTCATCACAATAATCTACATTTAAATATATAAAACTCTCTTTAATATGATTTATGTGTCATTTATTCCAAAAGATTGGATTATACAAGGTATTTATGCATATAAAGTGCAAATAATTCCACTCTGAGTAATATTTGAGCATTTCACTCGTTTCTGGTTTAATTATAAGTCATTTCATCACAATAATCTATATTTAAACACTGAAAACTGTCTAGAATTTGATTCATGTGTCATTCATTCAAAAATATTGGATTATGCAAGGTAATTACGCATATAAATTGCAAATAATGCAATTCTGAGAATCATTTGAGCATTTCAATCGTTTTTGGATTCATTCTAAGTCATTTCATCACAATAATCAACCTTTAAACAATTAAAACTTTTAAGAATATGATTGATGTGTCATTTATACAAAATGATTGGATTATATAAGGTAATTACGCATATAAAGTGCAAATATTGCAATTCCGAGTATCATTTGAGCATTTCAATTGTTTCTAGATTCATTCTAAGTCATTCCATCACAATAATCTACATTTAAACACTTAAAACTGTCTATAATATGATTCATGTGTCTTTTATTGAAAAAGACTGGATTCTACAAAGTAATTCTGCATATAAAGTGCAAAATAATGGAATTCTGAGTATCATTTGAGCATTTCAACCGTTTCTGGTTTCATTCTATGTCATTTCATCACAATAATCTACATTTAAACACTTAAAACTGTCTAGAATATGATTCAAGTGTCATTTATTCAAAAAGATTGGATTATAAATTGTAATTACACATATAAAGTGCGAATAATGCAATTCTGAGTATCATTTGAGCGTTTCAACAGTTTCTAGATTCATTCTAAGTCATTCTATCGCAATAATATACATTTAAACACTTAAAACTATCTATAATATGATTTATGTGTCATTTATTCAAAAAAAGTGGATTATACAAGGTAATTAGGCATATAAAGTGCAAATTATGCAATAGTGAGTATCATTCGAGCATTTCAATCGTTTTTGGATTCATTCTAAGTTATTTCATCACAATAATCAACATTTTAACACTTAAAACTGTCTATAATATGATTCATGTGTCATTTATTCAAAAAGATTGGATTATACAAGGTAATTACGCATATAAAGTTCAAATAATGCAATTCTGAGTATCATTTGAGCATTTCAATCGATTCTGGATTCATTCTAAGCCATTTCATCACAATAATCTACATTTAAACACTTAAAACTTTCTAGAATATGATTCATATGTTATTTATTCAAAAAAATTGTATCATACAAGGTAATTACGCATATAAAGTGCAAATAATGCAATTCTGAATATCATTTGAGTATTTCAATCATTTCTGGATTCATTCTAAGTCATTTCATCACAATAATCTACATTTCAACTCTTTATACTGTCTGGACTAAGATTCATATCTTATTTATTCAAAAAGATTGGATTATACATACCAGTTAAGCATGTATAGTGCAAATATTGTAATTCTGAGTGTCATTTGAGCATTTCAATCGTTTATGGATTCATTATAAGTCATTTCATCACAATAATCGACATTTAAACTCATACTGTCTATGGTATGATTCACATCTTATTTATTCAAAGAGATTGTGTTATATGTTGTAATTACGCGTATAAAGTGCAAATAATGCAATTCAAAGAGTCATTTGAGCATTTCAATCATTTCTGGATTAATTCTAATTCATTTTATCACAATAATCTACATTTAAACTGTTTATACTGTCAAGACAAAGATCCATATATTGTTTATTCAAAAAGATTGGATTATACATACTAATTAGGCATATAAATTGCAAATATTGCAATTCTGAGTTTCATTTGAGCATTTTTGTCATTTCTGGATTTAGTCTAAGTCATTTCTTCACAATAATCTATATTTAAACTCTTTATACTGTCCAGACTAAGATTTCGTATATTGTTTATTAAAAATATTGGATTATACATACTAATTACGCATATAAAGTGCAAATAATGCAATTCTGAGTATCTTTTGAGCATTTCAATCATTTATGGATTTATTCTAATTCATTTCATCACAATAATCTACATTTAAATTCTTTATGCCGTCCAGACTCTAATTCATATCTTGGTTATTCAAAAAGATTGAATTATACATACTAATTACGCATATAAAGTGCAAATAGTACAATTCTAAGGTTCATTTGAGCATTTCAATCGTTTATGGATTCATTCTAAGTCATTTCATTACAATAATTTACATTTAAACTCTTTATACTGTCTAGAATATGATTTATGTATTGTTTAGTAAAAAAGAATTGATCATACATACTAATCACGCATATAAAACGTAAATAATGCAATTCTAAGTGTTATTTGAGCATTTCAAACGTTTCAGTATTCATTATAAGTCATTTCATCACAATAATCTATATTTAAACTTTTTATACTGTCTAGAATATGATTCATATCATATTTATTCAAAAATGTTGGATTATAGATTGTAATTACGTATATAAAGTGCAAATAATGCAATTCTGAGTATCATTTGAGCATTTCAATTGTTTCTGGATTCATTCTAAGTCATTTCATCACAATAATAGCCTGATTAAGTTTTGAATCTTTCATATTTATATAGAAACAACAATAACAATATAAATAAGAAAATATCTGAACACATATCAGCACAGTATGTGTTTTCGATAAATGCAACTCCATACGAACTATCAATTAGCTTGCATGTAATACATCTTGGAACTTCATTAATGCGCTGGAAGTCCTTTTTTTTTATCTCTTTTTCTCAACCTTGCTAATGCTGATTTAAAGGACTCCATAAAAATCCTAATAGAAAAAACATGTCAGATTATTAGTTACTCTCTTAATAAAACTGACTGAAAATAAAAGTAGAAAATGGTACAACAGTCAAATAGAAATTAAATACTCCCTGATTATGCTAAATAGATACTCCCTTATACTAAAATATATACTCCCTCATGTTAATTAGATACTCCCTTATACTAAAATATATGCTCCCTTACGCTAACATATATACTCCCTTATGCAAAAATATATACTCCCTTGTGTTCAATAGATACTACCTTATGCTAAAATATATACTCCCTTATGCTAAATAGATACTCCCTTATAAAAAATAGATACTCTCTTATACAAAATAGATACTCCCTTCTACTAAAATAAATACTCCATTATGCTAAATATATACTCCTATATTTTCAATGAAAGAGAGATTTTTAATTACTCTCTTAATAAAACTAACTGAAACTAAAAAAAATGCTACAAAAGTCAAATAGAAATTCAATACTCCCCTATTATGTAAATAGACTCTCTTATACTAAAATATATACTCCCTTATGCTAAATAGATACTCATACTAAAATATATACTCACTTGTGCTAAAATAGATACACCCTTATGTCAAAATAGATACTCCCTTATGCTAAATATATACTCCTATATTTTCAATGAAAGAGAGATTCTATATTGTCATTGCAATAGAGACAATAGTAAGCTCTATATTTAAGTATGTCAAGGTACTAGCATAGGACCAATGTGTGTGTATTTAAACATGACGACATGTATAAGACCAATAATTAACTATACGACATTCTACAACCCAAATAGTTCATTTCTTCACCATTTTAGTGTGCAGTAGACAATGGTGACACAGACAAATAAAAGGTCACTTGCAAAGAACTACTAGTATTTAGATTTATAGTTATTTATGATGACATCAATTGAAAAAAAAAATTCAATATAAGAAGTTTGCACAAATCCTGGTCCATATGAGTGAAACAGAAAGGAAAACAATATACACATGGAATATATCAAGCAATTCCTTATATGCAACGGCACCGGGCGCTCCATCCCTTCTATGAGTTCAACATGCTGAGTCACAACAACACCATGGAATGCCACCCCCTTGCACTTTCGCATCACCACGCCGACGAGCCTAGTACCTAGGTCGACGAAATTCGCATAATGACGATTGCTGAGGTAGATCAGATCTAAATTAGGAGATGTGATATGAGATTTGAACTTATTGGTGAGGGTTCGAGCGAGATGTAGGAGGAAGGGGAAGAATCGGAGGAGAGGAGGAGGTAGGGGTCAACCAGGTTGGATGCGCTGCGATTGGCTCGCCTGGTCGGTGGCTGTTGGCATGGCCGTCGATGGCGACGATCTCAAGCAATCCTTATTTGTTTTTACAGTTTAAATCTAGAAAGAGAGAAATAAAGCAAATTTATTTTGGAGAGACCGAAGATAGCACGCTTCAGCCTATAACTTGGATTTCAGGCTGAAAAAGCACGTGAGTTAAATGGCCCATGATTGCGTGATTGCACAATCTATAGATTGCGCAAAGTAATTCCCATTACATTGAGTAATGCTAGAGTCAAACGCATTTGACACTTGGCCCGTGAAACGTGATCGGATCTCGATTTTAGAAATTAGCACGGTCGATCCGAACTGCTCAATTTGTTCTCCATAATGAAATATCCTTGGAGATCAAATTATATATTTTTTTGAAATTTTTTTACTATTTTTTTACTATTTTTTTGGATTTTAGAAAATATTCAATCTAATTAATTTTAGACCCTTCAATTTTAAAAAATCTGAAAAATAGTTAAAAATTTCGGAAAAAAATGGTATGCAAGAATATTTCAATATGAAGATCATATTGAGCGGATCAGATCAGTAATTTGAAATTTCAATAGTTAAGTCTAGAATTGTGTTTGACGTCAAACGTGTTTGATTATAGCATTACTCAATTACATTTCTAATAAACTATTAAAGTTGGATTTATTTAGTAGAGGTGCTCAATTAATTATGGCTTAGAAAAAAACATTTTATTAATTTCTCATTCCTAGATATAAAATAAATGCCTATATATATATAAAAAAAAACTTGATTTTGCTGGGGAAATATGTTGATCCACTAACATGTACACTTGATATAATCTAAATACCTAAACACTTTATTATTCAATCCTCCCAAACTATACTAATTAGTTAGATAAATCAAGTATCTGGACTTTTCTTGAGGTTTTATAGTAACCAAAATGTTTTGGAAATAATTCAAGTGAACCCTTTCGTAGTATTTGATTCAACCGGACACCTGCCTGTTTTCTAGAGCTCTTGAGAGCTAATAAATATCAATCATTTTCAAATTTATGCTACGTGTTAGCAAGTGTTAAGGAGTAAGGAATATGAACCATAGAATAAGTTATCAGATTAATCGAAAATGAAAATAAAATAAATAATTCTTTCATTTCAAATCTATAGGTACTACCCTATTCATTTTCATTTGTTACCTCCAACTCATCTCTACCAGATTTTTATATAAAAAAAATTAATTGTAGAAAATTATTGTCATTACCATAAGTCAGTTAAAACACTAAAATTCAACCGTAAATTTATAATAATTATAAGGAGCCAAATTTATGTTATCTACGACCGTCGGCTTTATTATATATTTTTCAAGCAGAAATTATTTTCGCATAAGTCTGGAGAAGCTAATAATCGATTTGTGGCTGCATATATTTATATTTATTGTCCTGCATATGACAATAATGACATTTCCTTATGCGCACGTTAAAGAAATTCTCTTCCCAAAGTTCCGTGGGCCGCTTTCGTGCTGATTCATAGTCGTTTATGCAAACAAGCAAGAAGTTAAAATATGTACGGGAAAATCATTTTTTTGGGATTTGAACCTTTCATTTGTATTATTAATTTTCATAATTTCAGAAAAATTAAATTGTTACTAGACTCTAGAAAGAGCACAAAATTAGTTATAAAATTTTATATACACCAAGATGATTTTTAAACTTTCAAGAATGGCATTAATATAGTATTAAAATTGGCCAAGACTAACTGGATTTTTGTGAGAAAAGCTTAAAGACTAATAGTTCCTTTCAAAAAGATGGTGTGTTTGGTACAATGAGTGTCTAGGAAACCAAGTCCAAAGTATTAATTTGGTATAAATGAATGTTCAGAAACCAAAAGTTGATTTTTGTTGTCCGATTTTATACTGTATGGAAGGTAATAAACGTGTCTAATTTTCAATTATCAATCATATTTTTACATGTTAATGCATAGTATAAATCTAAAAATAATATAATTGTATTATTTTTCTATACGTAAATGAAATATTTAAACATTTTGTTTTTATTTGCATTTGTTATTGTTTTTCGGACTCCGCTATACAAGAAAAATATTTAATAAAAAATTAATATTTTAAATAAAATTTCTATAAAGAAATCTTATACACCAAATTTAGTGGGAAAACAGTTGTTTTTTTCCTACATGGATATTATGGTACTTAGAAGGTCTTAATTCTGTCTAGCGAGGAAAACCGAACTAGAGTAAGCGTTGGTACTTGGTACTATTCAGTGTCAGTGTGGAACGAAAGAAATTACATTTTTCTTTTTTCTTTTGTTTTCTCTCTGTCTTTGGCTGTCTGTAGGAAGGTAAAGGGCAGTGACCTGGAGACCGATCAAAAAATGAAAAAGAAACTTGTGAATTTGTCCTTTCCAATATTCAAAAGACGTTGAGATTCCGATTTTTCTTAAATTAAAGAATAATTTTATAAATTGTGATATCTTATTTAACTTTGAAGAGCTCAAAATTTTACAAATTCAGCAATGTTAGAAATATACATGTAAATTACCCGGAGAACATATGGCGTTTTAAAAAATTGAATAAAAAATCGAATAAATTGTCATATCCTAATCATCAACGTTGAAGAGCTCCAAGTTTCATATATTCTGCAAAATTGTCATAAATATTGCACGCTAAAACAATAGCATCTCAAACAATATTTGAATTTAAAAGCTCAAACGATTTGTCATGGAGAAATGCCAGTGTCCGATATATTGGATGGATGGGTTCGTCCAATATGATTGTTTTCACATTTTTAAATTTTTAATGACCGATCCGAACAGTTCAATATGTTCTCCTTATTGAAAACTTACAAGAAACCAATTTTTACATTCTTTTGAATTTTTTTACTATTTTTTTGGTATTTTTGAAAATTCATGATATAAACATTATGGATCGTCCAATAACAACGATTTTTCAAAATACCAAAAAATAGTAAAAAAATTTAAAAAAAATGTAAAATTGCTTTCTTATAATTTTCAATATGGAGAACATATTGAACGGTTCGGATCGGTTATTTGAAATATAAAAACATAAAAACGATCGTATTGGACCCCATCCGTCCAATATATTGGACTCTAGCATTTCTCTTTGTCATGTCCTAATCATCAACACGGAGTGGAGAGCCAGGTCGTGAGTTTTGCGAGAAAAAGGAATGAGTGAGAATAAAAAAACTATTGATTTTTTTTACATTTTAAATTAATTAGTAGGTTATAATTTTTGTAAAAAAATAACGGAGAAATTCTTCTTATTTTTCTTCATTCATGTCATGAATTTACATTTTGAAAGCGAGATAAATGTGCCTTTTCTTTTTCCGTTCCTTCTCTTCCTCCAACTGGAAATATCAAAATTTTAGAAATTCTGCAAAATTAAGAGATAATCCACATGTACAACACTAGAACACAAACCCAGCACAAATAAAGGTTTTTGTTTGTTTTATTTATTTTATTATTTTTTTTTGTTGAGGAGGGGTTGAAATACTATTTTACAATTCACGGATAGTCACATTGTGCCTCTTCCGGGTGAAGGATAAAAATTGGAAATAATTTAAAATTTTTAATAATTTTCAACACGATGTGTAGGAATGGATATGGAATATATGAAGTACTCAGGGGCACGTGTATATGTCTTTCTTCATAAAATTTATTTGCTAGAGTTCTTAAACATCCCACGTAATTTAATTTCGTGCTTCAATGTATAATTTTCTGGAAAGCACTTCTTGACTATGATTTTTATTTACTAAACATTTTGTGCGATTAATTCTGAACTTCACCGTGTGTTTATCACAGCCACAAAAAAAAAAAAGTTACGGTGCATTTAATTTTCTAACTACCACATTCCACCCGGACAATCTACGGTCAATTTTTCCAGAAAGGCCGTGAAGAATAATTTGACCCTTAACCAAGGGCAATAATAAAATTTTGTAGCATTTGGTTCTCCAATCTACACACTTTTTGTAAACTCGGTTTATTATTCTTTTTTCCCATAAAACGGCTGGCGAGGCGTGGACCTATTAATATAGCACCATCACCTCCCCATTTTTTCGCCTTCAATTTCTCCATTGAATTCCCTTTTCTATTGTTCATTTTTCTTCCCTTTGCATCTCGAGTTTGCTCTTCTACAAATCTCTTCAATCTCAGGTAACAAATTCTCCACTTCATTTGTTTTCACTACTTTGTGATTAAGGTGAGACTGATTATGGTGTCATGCACTAGTATCCTGCCCAATATATAGTTCTGCGTTGAAAACATAAATGGTTCCATAAAAATTACATCATTTACCAGCATCAGAAATCTTTTATTTATGAATTTATTGGTTCGACATTGTTCTTTTGTTCTTTTAATTTGTCTGTCTCTTTGTGGAAATTATCTAATTATATGATTTTAATACTCTGTTTCCTGGGGAAATTTTAACAAGCACCTGAATTTTTCATTTTTTTTCATTAATCTTTCAAAAAGTACGTTACGTTTTTTATTTGTCTGAGATGCAGATCCATTTCTCAAGTCAAACTGTCATTCTTTTTGTGTTTGTTAACTTATAAGACAATTTATCTGTTTTGATTACTTAGTCAAAAACAAGCTTTCAAATGGTACAATTAATCCTCTAACACGCAATGACATGTTTAATTCCTAATCAACATTATTTCCTTTGTGACAGATTTTCTGATTTAAAAAATTCAACCATGAACAATGATTTCGTGCTCACCGACAGCCAACGCCAGAATCATAGGCGTGAGCAGTTGAAACTCACATCCATGAAGAAATCTTGGTCGACCGATTCGCTTAACAGCCTGACAGGCGGCAGCAAGACTTGCGTATGTGCACCGACCTCACATGCCGGATCTTTCAAGTGCCGGCACCATCGCACTCCATCAAACCTGAGTCAGGTTTTGAACCATCCTGGTGTCAGCACGATTACCGAGGAGAAACCGGATGTTACAGAAGGTACCAAGCCACAGCCAGAAGCGCCAAAAACTGAGATCAATGATAATAAGGGAATATTTGATATTTAAATGGTGATTACCTGATTGGGTTGTGCATGGAGCTCTTGAGTCTTGACTAATTGAGAAACCAAGAACATGTAATTATTATTTATAATCATTTTGGGCTTGAGGTTTGTGATTGAGTGTAGTTAATTTGGAGGGTTTTTAAATAAGGAGCTCTTGTAGCTTATTATGACAGACTACAGAGAGTGAAATTGTTTTATTTCCTTCATTTTCCTTGAGCTGTATAGAAACACAGTATATATTTATTTTTATTTTTTGTGTTCAAGTTCCTTTTTTTTCAACGTAGAATTATTTTTTAGCGGTTTTCTGAAGTTGAGGTCTTAAACCTTGAATATGAAGAGATTTGAATTGAGATTTTTTTTTTTTTTAGATTCCTCTGTGTCGCCATACAACAATTGAGCCACCTATCAACACAACTTCCATTTTAATTTGTTCTTCTTTTTAAGATAGGCAGATAGAGTCATGGACTTCGTCAATCCAATTATTTCAGTCAAATCCAAGTCGTGTAAAAATCCATTTATCTTTTAATAAAAAGAGTCCATCACCATTAATTTATTCTTATATAGGTAAAGCATAAATTATCAATGCTTTGCCTAAAATTAATTGTACTGTTCCTAATAATTCTCGAGATATTGTTTTTAATTTTTAAGTTACTCACCATCAGATTCTTACCCTATCTTAATTGTTCATCTAGCTGTTCAAAAATATTTTGTTGCTTAGGCGTAAGAACTAAGAAGACTTCATTAAAGAGTCAAAGACCAATATAACAAATAAAAAAAATTGAGAGGCTTAATATGATACATATCCCAAATAGTGGGTTATCTTTTAAATTATAAATTTTAAATAAAGAAAAATAAATGAGATGTGAATCAGGCTGTAAGCCAGATAGCGGACAGTAATGCAATCTTGTTTCTTATTATAAACATTTTTTTAGGGAGACCTGGCAGTGGCTTCTTATTTGAAAACTTGGGATATGCATCTGTATAATCCCACCGGCCACCGGATATAAGGTCCTTTGACCAGGTCAACGACAACATGCAAGCAACTCAAGGCAAATCTCTGATATGTGGCACAACATAGTGTTTACCACCGACCCGACGGGTCAGACCCGACCCGGAATAAACCCGGCCCTTTATCCGGACCGGCCCGGACCGTGTATGAACCGTGATAGACCGAGGGGGTGGTCCGGGTCGGGTTTATCACGGGTTTGGGCTGTCATTCTAGTATAGACCCGTCCTAAACCCGTCCCGTCTTAACCCATGGACCGACCTGGACCGGACCTTAAACCCGCGTTAAACCCGTCTAAACCCGCATTAAACCGCATTAAACCAGTAAAAAAAAACCAGCCACACGAACCAGCCACACGAAACCAGCCACGCCACATCCAACACGTTTTCCCCTCTCTCTCTCTGCACGCCCGACAGCTCTCTGCAGCGCCAACGTCTCTCTGCGCTCTCTCTCTTGTCTCCGCCCAATAAGGCATTGACACATGTCCTCTACTCTCTCTCTTCTCGCCGCCCAAGCCCAACCCAATGTCCCAACGTCTCATTTTTTTTTTCTACGAAGCACAGTGGCACACTGCCCACTGCCCAATGAAAAATCGACACGTCCATAATTTTTTTTTTTTTGAGAAATGTCCATAATTTTTTTCCCGAGAAAACACAACGGCTAAAACACACGTCCTTGGACCGGACCGGCCCGTGCTTACCCGCCCGGTTCACCTAGGGTCGGGTCTACCAAGGGTTTGGGTCAAGGTTTGGGAGGTGGACCGTATTAACCCGTCCCGTTTTAACCCGTGAACCCGTGCTAAACCGGCCCGGGATAACCCGTAGACCGTGGGGGTTTGGACCGGACTGGACCGGACCGGACCGTTTGGTAAACACTAGCACAACATGATCCCAACCTGATATACGGTCGATCCATGCACCAAGTGCTTTTGCAATAAATACCGTTCAATGTGCACGAAATTGATCATTTTGCAATCGCTGAACTCTATACAAGCCTTATATAGTCATATATATATATAGAGAGAGAGAGAGAGTTGATATAGAACACTGATGTGTACGGATCGTCCCCGTACACATGAGTCGTTTTTCAAGGTCCGAAATTCAAACGGTCAATCCGAACCGTTCAAGTTGTTCGCTATATTGAAAAACCTAGATAGACCAAATTTTACATTTTTTCTAATTTTTTTGCTATTTATTATGATATTTTCAAAAAACACTATAATTGGAGTATTTCAGGCCCTCCAATTTGAAAATATCATAATATATAGCAAAAAAATTCGAAAAAATGTAAAATTTGGTCTGCAAGAGTTTTTCAATATAAAGAACAAGTTGAACGGTTTGGATTGACCGTTTGAATTTCGAATCTTGAAAAACGACTGATGTGTACGGGGACGATCCGTACACATCAGTGTATTTTATCCATTCTCTATATATATATATATAGTTTTGCTATGGTGAGTTGCAACTCACCAAAGGGTCGGTGAGTCGCACTCAAAACTCCTAAATCTAGTTCAAAATGACCGATCCAAACCGTTCAATATGATCTCTCTATTGAAATCTCCATGCAGACCAAATTTTATATTTTTTTGAAATTTTTAAGTATTTTTTTCGGATTTTTAAAAACTGCTGTTTTTTAACGGTTCAGAACTAATTAGATTAACGATTTTCTAAAATTTTAAAAAAATACTTAAAAATTTCGAAAATATGTAAAATTTGGTCTGCATGGAGATTTCAATAGGGAGATCATATTAGACGGTTTGGATCGGTCATTTTGAACTAGATTTAGGAGTTTTGAGCGCGACTCACCGACCCTTTGGTGAGTTGCAACTCCTCATAGCAAAACTCTATATATATATATATAGTTTTGCTATGGTGAGTCGCGACTCACTAGAGGGTCCGTGAGTCGGGTTCAAAACTCCTAGATCTGATTCAAAATGACCGATCCAAACCATCTAATACGATCTTCTTATTGAAATCTCCATTCATACCAAATTTTATATTTTTTTTAAATTTGTAAGTATTTTTTTCGGATTTTTAAAAACTGCTGTTTTTGAACGGTTCAGAACTAATTAGATTAATGATTTTCTAAAATTTCAAAAAAATACTTAAAAATTTCGAAAAAATGTAAAATTTGGTCTGCATGGAGATTTCAATAGGGAGATCGTATTAGATGGTTTGGATCAGTCATTTTAGACAAAATTTAGGAGTTTTGAGCCTGACTCACCGACCCTCTGGTGAGTCGCGACTCACCATAGCAAAACTCTCTCTCTCTATATATATATAGAGAGAGTTTTGCTATGGTGAGTTGCAACTCACCAAAGGGTCGGTGAGTCGCGCTCAAAGCTCCTAAATCTAGTTCAAAATGACCGATCCAAACAGTCCAATATGATCTATCTATTGAAATCTCTATGCAGACCAAATTTTATATTTTTTTAAAATTTTTAAGTATTTTTTTCGGATTTTTAGAAACTGCTGTTTTTTTAACGGTTCAGAACTAATTAGATTAACGATTTTCTAAAATTTCAAAAAAATACTTAAAATTTTCGAAAAAATGTAAAATTTGGTCTGCATGGAGATTTCAATAGAAAAATCGTATTAGACGGTTTGGATCAGTCATTTTGAACTAGATTTAGGAGCTTTGAGCGCGACTCACCGACTCTTTGGTGAGTTGCAACTCACCATAGCAAAACTCTATATATATATATATATATATATAGAGTTGATATAGAACACTGATGTGTACGGATCGTCCCCGTACACATGAGTCGTTTTTCAAGGTCCGAAATTCAAACGGTCAATCCGAACCGTTCAAGTTGTTCGCTATATTGAAAAACCTAGATAGACCAAATTTTACATTTTTTCGAATTTTTTTGCTATTTATTATGATATTTTCAAAAAACACTATAATTGGAGTATTTCAGGCCCTCCAATTTGAAAATATCATAATATATAGCAAAAAAATTCGAAAAAATGTAAAATTTGGTCTGCAAGAGTTTTTCAATATAAAGAACAAGTTGAACGGTTCGGATTGACCGTTTGAATTTCGGATCTTGAAAAACGACTGATGTGTACGGGGACGATCCGTACACATCAGTGTATTTTATCCATTCTCTCTCTCTCTCTCTCTCTCTATATATATATATATATATATATAATCTTAGTTTATCATAATAGTGCTGCTCTATATTTCAGTGGCAGGCTGGCAGCTTCATAACTTTTTAATCTGATTGAATCTTAGGAGTACGAATTGCATGAGTAGAAATTGTTGCGTTCTGTTGTTGCCGTAATCCAATTAGTCAGTACTCTTCCTTCTAAGGTGATCCTCAAAAAAAAAAAGAAAAATTGACTAAAATTAGTTGCGACTGACGGATGAGACCGTCAGCTACGATCAAATTTCAATTTTCGAGATTCTAACAGTCGATCCGAACCGTTCAATTTGTTCTCCATATTGAAATCTCGTTGGAGACAAATTTTTATATTTTTCTGAAATTTTTTAATATTTGTTTTGTATTTTACAAAATTCTTAATCTAAACAATTCTGGACCCTTCAATAACTATGATTTTAAAAAATCAGAAAAATATAAAATTTGGTCTCCAATGAGATTTCAATATAGAGAACACATTGAACGGTTTAGATTAGCCATTAGAACCTCAAAAGTTGAGATATGATCGCAGTTAACGGATCCATCCGTCAGTCGTGGCTGATTTTAACCTATCTCATTTAATAATGATACTTCGATAGTCAATTAATTACGCAGTTCTAAATGTCATGTCTAGGAAGGCTACAGCGTGCCTGGCACCAATGGTTTTGAGCTGCCGGTAGAGAGGACTTATTTTGCTGCCCCATCATCAGAATCTACTTTAAATAGTTTCCCCCATTTCCGTCTATAGGAAGGCCAAAAAAATAAAAATATTTTAGGATTTTGGAAAATAACATGCACCATGCACCGGTGTGTTTGGATACACGGTTGAATAAGAAATAAGAATAAAGATCTCGGAATGCGTGTTTGTCCAAATTCCGTATTCTTATATCATGATTTTGTTAGAATATGAATAATGGTCCAAATTTCTTATTCTATGGTTGTTTGGGTTGCACGAGAATAAAAAATTTGGAGCTTATTCTTATCCGGATTCTTATTCTTGCGCATCCAAACAATTGTGATAACTTCAATTTTTTTATACCCACTGATACTGTTGTCCTAACATTAATAATTTCAGATCCTCTCTTGAGGACCAATTTTAGTTTTCTTTTTATATGGGCAATATCTATTAATGCCATCACTTTGTTGTCCTATTGTAATTGAACTTCCTTGAAACAGAAGCAACCTAATTTTGAAATTTAGTATGATAGGAAACAAGTACTGTATATTAAGATAACATTTTGTACCCAAAATAGGGATTATCAAGAAAAAATTATGACAATTACAAAATCAACAATTCATACTTTAATACCCTACCCCCATCAAGTCCAGTGCATAGTGACATTACAACTTACAAATTTTGGTCGTGAATCGACATGGAAGTAGTATGAATCATCTTTTGAAACCTTCATCCCTAATTGGGCTCATCCAATAAATGCTATTACCAGTTAATGGGTGATTTTATAAGTAGTAGTGATTAAATAATGAATTAAAGAGGCAATTCAGGGAGACATTAATAAGAGCCAAGTAAGAACCAGAAGGGCAACATTCTAGCGCAAAAAAGCAACCGCCGTGTTGCAAGATAAAAGCAGAGGTAAAAATGGACATATGACTTTTTTTTTATTATTATTATTTTTTTGAATCGTCATATGACTTTTTACTAATAATTTAGATTAGACAATAGAAGAGTTATAATGTCATATGTTTAAAAATTTATTTCATACTAGCTAGATCTATAATCAAATAAATTTTAAAATTTGTGAAATTTTTATGAAAATATATATTCTCATGAAATTGAATAAGATCAATAGTCTAACGCTTAAATCTTTAAATTAATTATGATACTTTGTAGCAATTGCACCAATTTACGGTGCCGAAATCCTCTTCATTAGACAATCCAACAACTATAGGTCTGAGTTAGATAGAGCCACTAGGAAATATTTAATAGTAATCCAAAATTGAACTTATTTTTTCAAATAGTCTATAAAAGAGGAATAAAAATCATATTTGTCCTTCAATGTCTTGAAAAAAGTCTTTTTGTAAAATGTCTGCACATAAAATATACATTGTGAATATTGGACCCTGCGAGTTGCATCATTTGTATCATAGGCGATTAGGTGTTTTTTCGCAAAAGAAACATAGAGCAAGTAAATAGAAAAAGCTATATATATATATATATTATGCAAAGGGCACAATCATGAGACACGCATGAGACGCAATAATAAATACGCCGTTTTATGTTTAATTATAAATATGCCCTTCCACTCTTACAGCTTTCTTTCTTCAAAACATACATTTTTTTATGAACTTTTTTAACTTTGAGGATGAGAATAACATTTTCTTCCTTGAAAGAGAGGAAATCCAATTGGTAATGGAAGCAATCATGGAATCAAGAAGGTTGAAACATCACTAATTCACAATGCCGTGGTGCCTCAGGTTGCAATACGATTGTCAAATACCATCCAGAGAGAACCAACGTGGAATGATTACGATTCAATTGCATAGAGTAGCCGTAATTTATATATCCTTAGGAACAAGGAATTGGTGATGGGAATTGGGAAGGGAAATCTACTAGGTGCGATCGGTTTGGTGATGTTGTTTGGGAATTTTGACTTGGTCAAACAGAGTCAGACAGGAGACGAGCTTTTGTTTGGATCGAAACTTTTTACCAAAGCTGAAATCAAGGGAAAGAAAGAGGGTGTTTCAATGACTGGTGGGCCTGAGCTTGTCAGGTTCAATCAAATGATGATGGCTCCTGCCGTGTATCTGACGCGGACAAGTAGGACCTAACTTGTCACAATTGCCCTGAAAACTACAATATTATGTTCGTTTCTAGAAAATACCAACAAAAAGGCCAACCAAATTGAAAATCTAGATTTGTTCAAAAAAAAAAAAAAAAAAAATTGCAAATCTAGCTAGAACTAGGAATATAGTTTACCCTGTTTGACATATCGATTTGTATTGATGTACCGATGTAAGAATTAGAAAGTTTTTGATATACCGGATTAATTAGTTAGACGGACCTAAGGCCGTTTTATATCTCAAAAAAAAAAAAAAAAAAAATGCAAGAAAGAAAGAAAGAGAGCGAGCGAGAAGAGGACTAGAGGAGGGCCTAGACGTTCAATTATTTTTTTTAACCTTCATAACGCCACCCTGAAACTATTGCAAACCTATCTTGACAAGATGTGTGTCAATATTTTATAAGTGGGGTTGGATTAAAAATTGTTGACATCAGAAGTCATTTAAAACGGACTAAATAATGTACCCACTGGTGAATGTAGATAGCAATCATGGCATCGGCCTCTCTTCTAAGATATTACGTGAGAAAAATCTTATAAGAGCATATGTTCCTGAGTTCATAAAAGTAGTTTAAATTATGCAAATAAATTTGCTTGATTTCTTAAAGAAAAATAAGCTCCTGAAATAACACGTAACGCATCGTCCTTCTATTGTACAATTTTTTAGCCATAATTTGTAAAGCATCGAAGTGAACGCTTATATAACTTTTACCCTTGTAACTAATGTTTTTATCCACAATTTACAAAACAAAACCAAAAAACCAAACACTGAGATATTGACGGAAGTTTAGTAATTTTTTTAATCAAAAAATTGACAAAGATATCAAAATTACCAGGGAGATTGTCAGCAAAATTAGAGCTTGTAAATGTATTTCTCAGAATGTAAAATTTGGAAATCAATTAGATTGTCACAACTCAAATGAAAACTGCAGGGAGTTCTTTCTGTACAATGCGTGCCAAAGTTATCTATGTTGTTGCATCTCTATTCCAACTACTGCAATATAATATTACAGAAAAATTTACATTTCAACTGCGTAGACATATGGGACTTTTCCAGGCTGTACCATGCAACTTAAGTAAGCGTACAATAGGTTTCATCAGGTTTAAACCAAAGGTTTGGTGAAAAAGGCTAAGATAGGTACCGACCTTGCATTTTCTCATAAACACAGACCTTGTGACCACGTTGAAGGAAAAAGAACAAAATGGCTTCTGAACTTTTATCTTCCATTTCTAATCTAACCTCCAAAATACTCTCAATGGTCCAAGTTTCCTCTGCAGAAAGTAGCATGGCAAGAGAGATAGAAGATCTGGGAAATGTATTAAGCAGAATCCGAACGGTATTGGCAGCCTCCGAGGAAAGAGAGATAACAGATCTGTCTGAGAAACTATGGTTGCGTGAACTCAGAGATGTTGGTTATGATGCAGAGGACATACTATCAGACTTCAACTACAACTGGCACTCCAAGTTCAAGGAAATGGGGCACCAACGCCAAGCCAACAGTCGGAAGAGAAAACTTGAGGTAACTGGTTTGATATTTTCACCCTGGTATGGCATTTCATTTCTGTCTAGAATTCAGAAAGTTACCAAACGGTATCATGAGATATGCCAAGCACGGGATACTCGTTTTTTCAGTGAAGAAGATGGTATAAGAAAATTCCAGTCCTGTAGTAGACCGCCATCCTCTTCCTTTCTGGATCCATCAGAAATCTTTGGCCGGGAGATTGAAACAAGGGAGGTAATTGATGCCGTGGAAATTATTTTAGGGAAAAAGGTTGTTGCATTAGTTGGCATGGCTGGTATTGGAAAGACCACAGTAGCAAAGCTTGTTTTAATCATGAAGTGGTACAAACACAATTTGAATTAAAAGGTTGGGTTGAGGTCACTTCATTCTGTGATGAGATTACAATTATAAAATTAATTGTAGAGTCATTCACATATGAAGAATGTGGGCTTTTGCAGATTGACGCTCTTGAACGTCGATTTTTAGAAGTGCTGGCAGGGAATAATTTTTTCCTTGTACTGGATAACGTGCAAGATGTGAATTTAGGCCAGTGGAAAGTATTGCAATGGCTGCATGCTTTTGGAGGAGACAGCAGCTGCATTCTGATCACAACCGAGAACAATGCTGTTGCAGAATCCATGGGTGCAAACCTTTCAATCCATTTAGGTGGTTTGTCCAGGACGGATAGTTTGGCGCTGTTTTCACACCATGCGTTCAATAAAATGAACTCGACAATATTACCAGAAACAAGAATGGAGATTGCACACAAAATAGTAAATAAATGTAGCGGTGTTCCTCTAATAGTGAGAACACTTGGATCCCTAATAGCTTTCTCTACTGAAGAGAAAATGTGGGAATATATTTTGCAAAGCAATGTATGGGACCTAGAAGAGTGCAGGAAAGACATGCACATTCTGAGTTTGAGCTATCATGGCCTTCCAGCCCATCTTAAACCTTGTTTCAGGAGCTGTGCCATGTTCCCCAAAGGTCATCTTTTTGAGGCTGCTTGTCTGGTCAGACTATGGGCAGCACAAGGATTAATTCAGGCTGAAGACACCAAGCAGATAGAAGTCGGGCGCACTTATGTGAATGATTTAATGCAAAGATCATTCTTTCAATACAAAGCAGTACAAGGGACAAAGGGGACGAAACCTAAGTTTACAATGCATGATCTCATGCATGATCTATCAACATGGATAGTAGGTGGAGAAACTTCTATAATTGAGGACCAAGTGATTGGCAATAGCTATTCAGAGGGGTTTAGGTATAAGCCCTCTTTGGCACAGAACATGGATATGGGACTTGCAAACTTTCCTCATTTAATTGAAGAACAAGGGGATTTTCATAACCTGACGGTTATAGTAAACAATGATGGACTGATAAGATTTATACCATTGCAAAGTTGCCGGTCATTAAAATCACTTTTAATTTACAGTTATAATCAAGCAAGATTTGATCTCGAGCAGCATTTCTTTAACTTTTCGTACCTGCAGTTCCTGCGTGTGTTGGATTTGAACTTTTGGAGGGCTGTGGAGCTGCCAGAATCAATTGGTTTACTAAAGTATCTTCAGTTCCTAGGCCTTTCAGGGCAAAGTTTACCAGACTCTATCTGTAACCTGAATAATTTACAGACTCTTGAAGTTCGAACTCGTAGTTCCCATTTAACCTTGCCAACAAAATTTGGCTGTATGGAAAATTTGCGCCATCTTATTTTCTCACCATGGGATGTTACGATGATGCCAATTGGCATTGGGAGTTTGACGAATCTTCAAACTTTGTCAGCTTTTGCAGTAAGCAAAGGAGGATCAGCTACTTTAGATGAACTAAATAAACTGAACAATTTACGGGGTGAACTGCATATTACAGGTCTCCACCACCTACTTTGTCAACATGTAATTGATTCTATGAAACCAACCTTGAAGAATAAAGAAGACCTGACCCATCTCACTCTTCGTTGGAGTACTGTTAAATCACAGACCAGAAACAATGATATAAAACTGCTTAAGGTTCTCCAACCCCACATAAATATCAAGCATGTTGTGGTGGAAGGATATAGAGGTGTTCTGTTTCCTTCTTGGTTTTCAGATGGCCATTTTTCAAGCCTGACATACCTAAAAATTGATAACTGCATGAATTGTAGAAAACTTCCTGCAGTTGGGCAACTGCCAGTGCTTAAGCATCTCAAATTGGAAGGACTGAAGCATTTGCAAAATGTGGGGGATGAGTTTTATGGCTATTGTGAGGTATCATTCCCATCACTTGAGACTCTTTCCTTCTATGACATGCCTGAATTAGAGAGGTGGTACAGGAGAAGTGGAAATAGAAGTGATTTTCCTTGTCTTTGTGAATTGCAAGTTTCCCTCTGTCGAAAGATGAGATTTCTTCAGTTATACAATTTGCCAATGCTGCAAAAAACTAGTATCAATTGGTGTGATCAACTGGCAGGAATTGAGGGACTGAAAGAGAATTGGTCAATATTTGAAAGGTGGGAAGGCACCTCAAATTTGATAATGAAATCAAGGAGCAGTAAATTTACAGTCACTCCCACTGACACAGAAAGAGTACATTCGTCTGTACTGAAACTCAAAAAAATTTCTGAAACAAATAACCAAAACAATTTAACCCAAACCTTAATCATTGTTGAGTGCCCAATGCTCAAGCAGAATTTGAACATTCTAGAAGAGAAACCCAAAAACAGAATGCATACAAGTTCTCAAAACTCTAGTTCCAGTGAAATAGTTGAGAAAGAAAGTTCTCAATATAGTTTTAGTCCGGGTGTAATATTTAAGAAGGTAATAAGTGCACCAACAGGATTCATATTTGGATCAATAAAATATATAAAACAGAAGTCTCGATTTACCATTGAATAAGTAATCAGAGAATGTCTTCCACAAGTTATTATATGGCTAAGTATGCTTCCGAATGGAATGAACACCCCCTTGTTGGTTGTCAGCTCCACAAACAGGTTAGAATAATCACACACAATCCATGCTTCTTTTGTGCCCCCTTGTCATTGGGTTTTACTCTTAGTGTGCTTAGTGCGATTTGATAGCCTCATCTCTGATTCTGATATATTTTTCCTAGCAGAGACAGATTTTTGCACATATAGAATTTTGGTTGAAGTCTTATTGCCATATGAAAGAAAAAGACACAATGCAGAAAGATGGCTGGAACTTTTGTGAAAATGTAAGAGGTTATTTGATTAAATTGACTTAGTTGACAAATTATGTTACACAATTTATAAATTCCAATACTATCTTTGAGAGTTATTATTCAATTACATCTACTCTAATTTGATTTTATTTCAAGTATAATTTTGATTTATGAAAGAAGCTGTTATTAGTAACATTTTCTCAAGGTCTATCTTTTATTGGTTAAAAATTGATGCATGTCATACTTACAGTAAACCTTTGGCCAATTAAATAGCAGCTATTCGTTTATAGTGTAATATCACCCCAACTGACAATGTTCTAACTGTTTGATCTATCCTATTATACTTCAAATTTCATCTGTTGCAGAAATAAAGGGTTGGCCAAAATCTATAATGGTTGAACTCCAATATGAATACATAAAACAATTCCTATCACTAGGGCCCCATCCTCACAGGGCCAGCACAGAACACAACTAAGACAACTCTCCCTCTCCTGATGCCTCTTCCTTCCATGTACCGACCTCATCTCTCTCCTCATCATGTGATTATAATAAAAAAGAAGGAGAATAACATATCCAGCTCGCAAAACAACTACCCCCTCCAGCCAAGCTCCACCTTGCCTGCACACTCTCTCTCAAGTTAGAACCAAGCACCACCTCTCTCCTTAAAACACTCGCCTTTGCACTTTACCAAGCATCACTAATGCTGCAACTGCAAGCTGCAGGGCCACCACCAGTACCATCAGCAAAGGTACCTTTTTTAATGTGAAAGGAACTTCTTAAATTGTTGGAGTAGCTTCTGTTTTAAATTAATGTACTATATAACTTGTTAATTTTTTATTTTGTACTAGAATTATCAGTACATGGATAAAAAATTTGTATTGCAATTTTCATTACCCCTCCCCCCCTCTCCTTTTCCTTTGAAAAACTTGGCAGTGGCTGCCGAGGGAACTTATCATAAGGACCGAGCAAATTAGGTCCTGCTCTCTGTGTAGCTGAAGCATGCAATCTGCTATCTGGGAGGGGGATGAGGACAAGCGAGATTGAGAAATTCTAAAAAATGTGATTTTGTGCTTAGGAGGGTTAATAATATGGCAAAATAATTCTCCAGCATGTGACTTGCAGACTTTCTCAGGCTAAGTTTTTTCAGAACTATTGGAAATTGCTAAAAAAAAATAGCCAAACTTTGGTTGGTGAGGATAGTTGAAAGTAAATTTTTAAAATCCTTTCATTGTACTATCTAGATACATATTCCATCCCCCCCCCCCCCCCCCTATATTCAGGCCTTTTATGTTTCTTCTATCTTTCCCACTTCTAATTATAATACAGCATTTCTAGGTAGTCTGTATTCCTCTTTTCTTTTTTATAACTCTAATGGTTTTTTTTTTAAATATTTATATTACTAATTAAAGTAACTGGTAGTGTTTGTTTGTCAACTAATGATGAATGTTATGGAGACAAGGTAGAAATTTGAAAAGGTAAATAACATTTATTGAATCTTGATAGCACAATTTGCATGAAGTAGAACCTTTCATACCAGAAATTGAATGTATATGACATATTGAAATACCATTATTCTGTTTTTTTGGGCTTTTACAAGTTTTGCTGATCAATAAATTATACTCAGAACTAACCCAAGCAAAAAATGACTCTATTACCCTTAATTGAAGTAATTTTGTATTGCCCGCCACTGGCTAGAGGGAAAAAGTTTAGTCAAAAAGAAGTAAACCCAGTCCAATGACTCTCAGCTAACCGCATTTTATTTTAATTACAACTCGTTAGCTTGTCGGAGTTTGTTACAGAGCTAAGTCATTCGTTGCATGGCTCTCAGATGGCCAACTTTATTTAGTATGACTCTTATCAGTTAAATAGTGAATTAATTTTATTATGCATGTTTCCCTATAGTCGCTGACTACCAGTATAGTATGTTCTTTGAACCACTTAGAATAGCTAGTAAGTAGTAATGGTAGAATTCAATTTTATCTTAGAATAGCTAATAATCTAATGAACCAAGATGAGGTGATTTTTCATTTTCACTCCGATATGAGGATATGTGATATATTTTCTAAGTCTAATCCAAATTGGCGATGGAATGAATTACAGAAAGAGCGAGAGAGAGAGAGAGAGGTGATGACTGATGAGTCTTAAAGATCCTCATGTTTTTCTATGACTAGTAAATGTTTATTTGAGATAAAATTAAAAGAGGAGAAATTTTGATGAGGAGAAACAGAAACAACAAAACCAATAGAAGCCTGGCATCGTTTCAAGAATAAGTTCTTTCTCTCCCATTAGGCAGGGAAAAAATGGAAATACTACCAGTTACCCAGACATGTTTTTGTTTTTCTTTTGGCTGTAATAAGAAAAAAAAAATAACAACAATGATACAAGCTCCAACTTGTGTTGGTTCATGCATTTAAACCATTTGCAAACAGTTAATGGAAATGATGTTCATCAAAAGTATTGGTAGAAGTAAAAACAACAAAAGATCTTCCTTAAAATCTAGATCCTTAATAGCCTGCCCACATGATCATATAGTATGAAACTTATTCCATTGTACAAAAAATACTTGCCTGCATTGAACTCAGCAGCGCAATTTGTGGAGGGATAGATAACTCACATCCACTAAAACAACTATTTGCGCATCAGAAAAACACCTCTCTATTCCTGCGCAAGATGAAACGAGGCTAATTACAAATTGAGATATTACAGACGGTGAGGTTCAAAAGGTAAAAAGTTCGAAAGTAAGTAAAATTTATCTCTGACGCAGTATGAACAAAACCACTGCGCACATAATGCATGGCTCGCAATTTACTGAGACTAATGCATTTCTGCCGGCGCGTACTGTACTCACTCGAAGAGCTTTGATCCAGCGCGGTGAACGGAACGAAGAAGTGAAGCGACTATGATGGGCCGGGTTAAATAGCCCAATTAATAGAGTCACAATTGGGCCACATGAGCTACGAAACGGGTTTTCTAAAGTCAAACCCGAATCGATCAGATTCGATCAATGAATGAATCGGATCAAGAGGCAGGGCCACAGGAAAGAGCTTACTTCCAAGTTCCAATCCTTACAGCTTTATATCTTCAAATTAATTTCAATTTTACTGCATAATTATAAAAAAAATATGCCCTTACTTCCACCCTTACAGCTTCTTTTTTTCAAATTTTATTGGACTTTAAAGGATGAGAATAACATTCTCTTCATTGAAAAAGAGAGGAATCGAATTGGTACCGGAAGCAATCATGGAAAGAAGAATGTTGAAGCATCACTAATTCTCAATGCCGCGGTGCCTCAGGTAGCTAGCAACATGAATGTGTCAAATACTGTCGAAACTCGAAAGAGAATTAACGTGAAAAGATTACGACTCAATTGCATAGAGTAGCCGTAATTTATTATTTATCCTTAGGAACATGGAAGGGGAATAGGAGGTGCGATCGATTTGGAGTACAGTAAGTTGGGAAGTTTTACTCGGTCAAACAGGTGAAACAGAAAAATGTCCAACAGCTCTCTATCGCTATGTTATACCTTTTTAATTTTTTAATTCTTTTCTAAATGGGATCAATAGAGGAGTACTTTATTACTTTTCTATTAAGAAAAGTCAACAGAAATTACAAACTGTAAAATAAAGTCCCAAAACGCTGTAAAATGTTCAACCCTTCAAATTAGGAAGGCTTTTTCTTATTCTTACATATTTCTGGTTTCTATTATACCCCTTTTCTTGTTATTCTGACTCTTCAAACACATCCAAACACACCCTTTTTAAATTAGAATAGCTTCACCTGACTGCGGACTTCGTTCTTTCTTTCTTTTTAGAACTTCACAGTTCACACTAATGGCGAATGTCACATATATAAAACATATCACATTAAGAAATACTGTATCTGATAAATGAGTGGGACATATACAACATTACTTATCTACTCTTACCTAAAGCTATATTTTTAACCTTGACCCAGATTTTCCTGAAAGTCTTTCGTACATATCTTGAAAAGATATATGTGCCACTCATTTGTCAGGTCCTGGTCCAAAGTGTTTGGCATCAGAAATCATCTAGAGCTGACTAAGCAATTACCCACTGGTACACGTGGATGTCATTGATTTACCTCTTCTAACATTTTATAAGGAAAATTGATTACTGCCATCGCGCTTTGTGCCATCGCTGCCATCGTGCGTCAGTCAGCGCTCGCTGAGCAACGCTCTCCCCCCTCTACTCACCCAGCGATTTTTTGTTCATTTCGTTATTATAAGTGTTCACTTTATTAGATACAAATGTTCACTTTGTATTATAATTGTCCACTGTTTTATAAGTGTTCGCTGTGTTCACTATGTTCATTTTGTTTTTTTTTTTATTTTTGCCCAAATGTTCAGTTGGGTCAATACAAATGTTCTGTTAATTGAGTATAAATGTTCAGTTAGTTGCAAAGTCGGCCAATCGTAACTCGTTTTTACTAAACCAAGCGAAGGGGTCATGAACCGGACACAAAACACATGAAAAAAATAGAAGGGGTCATGAACCGATCCGGTTCAAATTAATTTTTTTCCGACTTTGCCCCTGGCGCGCCTCTCTCCAAGTCTGACGCGCGACTTTGACCCTGGCGCGATTTTGCCCATTAGTTGATGCATTTAACTGAACACTTCTTATTATTAAACTGAACATTTGTAACATATAACAGCGATGACAGCGATGGTTTATTTAGCGATGGCACTTATAATAGCTGTTTTATAAGATCGCATGTTCACAGGTTCGTCAAAGTAATTCAAATTGTACAACTTGAAGACTAATTCATTTCTTAAAAAGAAAAATAAACTCCTGAAATAACAGATGTAAATAATGGATAACCCATCTACACTATTACAACTAAAATATATAACTTCAAAAACATCGAAGTACATGCATGTATAATTTAAACCTTATAATTTGTGTATCATCCAGAATTTACAAACCAAACAAAAAAACATTGAATATCTATGATTTAAGTCATTTTTATTCATCCAAAAAAATATCAGAACTTCTGGGAATTTACATATACACGGCAAGGAGATTGTCAGCAAATTAGAGCTTGTAGATGTATTTGTGAAAATTTAAAGCTCAGGACACTAAGTAAATTATCACAACTAAATTGGAGACTCCAGTGAATTATGTCCTGTACAAATGCATCTCAATTTATCTATCTTATGGCATCTCTATGTAAGTTTGCAAGATTAAGATGAATAAAAAAGAAAAGATCAGACACATTCAAAAAAGACTTAATTTTTTGTATGTCCTCTAACTCTTTCTTATTTGTTTATTTCTCCCTCTACTCTTATATATTTCTTACTTGCCACTAAACTCTTCTAGATAGTTTCTTATTTACCTTTCAACTTAACCAAACATAATAAACTATGGTTATCTTATAAGAAAACTGAAAATTAATTTTGAATTAAACTAGAAGGACAAAAATATCCCTAACAGACGGATATTGTTGGTTTATTTTGGAGCGAAATATATAAAAATGGATCGTCATTTCGTAGAATCGTCTCAACATATTAGAATATTGTTGGTTTCTTTCCACAAAAAGGACGAATTATACAAGTACCATGCACTGTTGTAACCAAAGTACTGGACCGTGTGTATATACCATTTATTATTTTGTGTTACATCAGAAAAGAAATAAGAAAGGAAAAATAATTTTAAGCTCTTTTCTGGTCTTTCCTACCAAATTGTAGCAGAAGAATACCTTGGACGTAGCAGTTACTTTTTGACTTGCTAGTTTTTCTTCTTTGATGATCGATGGTTAACTAAACAGACGGGATGAACCAGTGCGAGAAGAATGTTCTAGGGATATTTTTGTCCATCTAGTTTAATTCAAAATTAATTTTCAGTTTTCTTATAAGAAAACTATAGTATATTATGTTTGGTTAAGTTGAAGGGTAAATAAGAAATCATCTAGAAGAGTTTAGTGGCAAATAAGAAATACACAAGAGTAGAGGGAGAAATAAATAGATAGGAAAGAGTTGAAGGGCATACAAAAAATTAAGCCAAAAAAAAACGTGTAATAACTCGAAAATTTATAAAAGGTATAAGCTGAAAATTGTTATAATTATAATTGGAAGTGGGAAAGATAGAAGAACACACTAAAAGCCTGAATATAAGGAAAAAGTTTTAAATCTGAAGTCTCACCTCAAAGGACAGTAAAACAAAAGAAAAAGAATTTGAGAACCAGCTCTTGGTCTAGTGGCAAAGAGCAATGCATCCAAGTGAGAGGTCGCAGGTTCGAAATCCGACTAGGGGTCTTTATAGACATTTAATTTAAAAATAAGTTGGGAGGCATGATCCCCAATTTATCTTCAAAAAAGAAAAAGAATTTACTTTGAGCTATACTTGGCAACAAAACTTTGACTACTTATCCTCAACTTCCAACAGTTTCTAAAAACTTTCTTTTCCTGATAAAGATTGCAGTCACTTCCTGGAGTGTAGGCATGAACCCTCCAGAGCACATATAAGACTTTGTGGAATTCCTTAATGTATCTCAATGTCGCTTGCATGTCCCGCTTTCCAGCTATGATAAGAGGGGACAGAGTGAATGATGTAATTTGTTTGATTCTTTATATAAATTACTTGGCAGGCACTGCCAATTTTGAAAAAGAAAAAACAGCAGGAGGATGGGGCAATTAAAATATTTTATGTGTACTGGTAATTCTAGGTACAAAATTAATAAATTACTACTTTTAATAATGACAAACTACAGTAATCCAAAATAGAAGCTACTCCAACAGTATTTTCATACAAAAAAAGTACCTTTTTTTCATACAAAAAAAAAGAGCTGATGATAGTGGTGCTGTCACTGGTGGTACTCCTGCAGCTTGAAGTTGCAGCATTGGTGATGCCTGGCAGAGTGCAAGGACGAGTGTTACAAGGAGAGAGGTGTTCCGTTCAGAGACTTAAGAGAGCCCATCTATTTGGCTGGTGAGCAGAGATTGCTTGACAGGTGATGGTTTTGTGCAGATGGAGAAGTTAATCTCTTTGCTTCATCTGATTGTTATCACATGATAAGGTGAGAGATGAGGTGGGAGGGAGGGAGGAGGCAGCAGGAGAGGGAGTGTCATCATAGTCTTGTTCAGTTCTAGGCCTGTGAGGATGGACTGCATGGGTAGGAATGGCTATGTGTATCAGTATTGTAGTTTGGCCAAGCTTTGCAACCTTGCAAATTTTTTGTGGTTTTCTGCAATGGATTTGTAAGTATAATAGGATGGATACAATAGCTGGAAAATTATTATTAGAAATGATATTACATAGTAATCAAATAGCTGGTAATTAATTGGCCAAAGGATTAATATATACATGTATGGCATGTCTTCAATCTTTGAAAGAGAAGACAAACTATTAGTCACACAATCACTACTGGGGCAACATAGTACAGCTGTTTGTGTACATAAACATCTTCCAGAGTACATGTGCCCTTTTTGTAAAGAAAAAGGAAAAAAAAACAAAAATAATATTGATGGGGCTGGCATATGTGGTGTAAACAGATCAAATAAGGACGGATAATGGTCAAATCATATCCATATCTTCTTTTAATTTTTGGATATGGATAGGGATTGGATATTTAAAGAATAAATTGAAAAGAGATACAAATACGAATACAAATATGAATGTAAATATCCATCAAGAGAACATGCTGTCTTAAGTAAGGTATATCAGAAACAGAGATGAGCCTACCTAATCGCACTAAGCACACCAAAGAAATCTTGATGACAAGGGAGGTAAAGGTAAGCATGATTGTGTATGATTCTTTTGGCTATTTGTGGAGCTGCAACCAGCAGAGGGATGGTCGTACACATTATGAATCATGCTTGGCCATTCTTTGATTACTTGTGGAAAGCATTATTCCGATTACTTATTCAATAGTGAATCGAGCCTTTTGTTTTATGTATTCTAACGACCCAAACATGACTCCTGTTGGTGCGCTTATTACCTTCTTAGTTATTCCACCCAAACCAAAAGTATATTGAGAACTAGGGTGCATGTTATTTATTGGTTCCTCTTCTAAAATGTTCAAATTCTTCTCGAGCATTGGACAGTCAACAATGATCAAAGTTGGACTTAAATTGTCTGGGTTTCTTGTATTGGAATTTCTTTTGAGTTTCAGTACAGATGAACATATTTTTTGCGTCTCATTGGGCGTAACTCGAGATCTACAGTGCATTAATTTTGTCTGCAAATTTGAGATGCCTTTCCACCGTTGGAGGACTAACCAATTATCTTCTAGTCCCTCAATTCCTGCAAGTTGATCGCACCAATTAATACTACCTTTTTGCAGCAGTGGCAAATTAGATAACTGAAGAAGCCTTAGCTTTTGGCAGAGGGACACGTGCAATTCACAAAGACAAGGAAAATCACTTCCCTTTCCACTTCTCCTATACCACTTCTCCAATTCAGGCATGTCATAAAAAGAAAGAGTCTCAAGTGATGGGAATGACACCTTACAATAGCCATAAAACTCATCCCCAACATATTGCAAAACCTTCAATCCTTCCAATTTGAGATGCTTCAGTGCTGGCAATTGACCAATTGCAGGAAGCTTTTTACAATTTATGCAGTTATCAAGTTTCAGGTCTGTCAGCCTGCTAAAATGGCGATCTGAAAACCAAGAAGGGAACTGAACACCTCTATATCCTTCTACAACAACGTGCTGTATATTTATGTGAGGCTGGAGAATCTTAAGCAACTTTATATTGTTGTTTATGATCTGTGATTTAACAGAACTGCTCCAGTGAAGAGTAAGATGTGTCAGGTATGCTTTACTCTCCAAATTTGGTTTCATAGAATCAATTACATGTTCATGGAGTAGGTGGTGGAGACCCGTAATATGTAGTTCATCCTGTAAATTGTTCAATTTATTTAGTTCATCTAATGTTGCTGCTCCTTCTCTGCTTACTGCAAAAGCTGACAAGGACTGAAGATTTGTCAAACTGCCAATGCCAATTGGCATCATGCTAACATCCCATGGCGAGAAAATAAGATGGCGCAAATTTTCCATACAGTTGAGCTTTGTCGGCAAGGTTAAATGACTATGAGTTCGAACTTCAAGAGTCTGTAACTGATGGAGGTTACAGATAGATTCGGGTAAGCTTTGCCCTGAAAGACCAAGGAACTGAAGATGCTTGAAATAACCAATTGATTCAGGCAGCTCCACTGCCCTCCAAAAGTTCAAATCTAACACACGCAAGTACTGCAGGTATGATAAGTTAAAAAAAATGCTGCTCAAGATAAAATCTAGTTTGATTATAACTGTAAATAAAAAGTGAATTTAATGGCCTGCAACACTGAAATGGTTCAAATCTTATCAGCCCGTCATTCTTTACTACAACTGTCAAATTTCGGAACTCACCTTGTTTCTTAATTAAAGAAGAGATGCTGGCAAGTCCAATATCTCTATTTTGTGCCAAAGAGGGGTTATACCTAATACCCTTACAATTTCTACTGCCTATTTCTTTGTTCTCAATTATAGCTGTTTCTCCACCTACAATCCATGTTGAAAGATCATGCATTGTAAACTTGGATTTTGTACTTCTCGTCCTTGGGACTACTCTATATTGAAAGAATGATCTTTGTATTAGATCATTCAAATATGAATGCCCGACTTCCATCTGCTTTCTGTCCTCAACCTGAATTAATCCTTGTGCTGCCCATTTTCTAACCAAACTATTAGCCTCAAACACGTAACCTTTGGGGAACATGGCACAGCTCCTGAAACAAGCTTTAAGATGTGCTGGAAGGCCATGAAACTCAAAATGTGCATCTCTTTCCTACACTCTTCTAGGTCCCATATATTGCTTTGCAAAATATATTCCCAACTTTCTTCTTCATAAGAAAAAGCTAATAGGGAACCAAGTGCTTTCACCACTAGAGGAACACCGCTGCACTTATGTACTAATTTTTGCGCAATCTCCATTACTTTTTCTGTTATCATTGTTGAATTTTTTTTGAATGCATGGTGAGAAAACAGTGCCCAACTATCCACCCTGGACAAACCACCTAACGGGATTAAAGTTCTTGCACCCATGCATTTTGCAACAGTATGATTCTCCGTTGTGATCAAAATGCAGCTGTTGTTCCATCCATAATCATGTAGCCATTGCAATACGTTCCACTGGCTTAAATTTGCATCTTGTACATTATTCACTACAAGAAGAAAATTTTTCCCTGTCAGCACTTGTGCTAGTCGATATCGAAGAGCAACAAGCTGGCAAAGCCCACATTCTTGATATGTGAAAGACTCTATGATTAATTTTGTAATTTTAATCTCATAATAGAATGGAGAGACCCAAACCCAACCTTTTAATTGAAATTGGTTCTGTACTGTTATATCATTAAAAACAAGCTTTGTTACTGTGGTCTTTCCAATACCAGCCATACCAACTAACGCAACAACCCTTGAGATAACATTTGCTCCAAAATCAAGTAAGGTGTGAATTACTGCCCTTGTTTCATTCTCCCGGCCAAAGATTTCTGAGGGATCCAGAAAGGAAGAAGATGGCGGTCTACTACATGACTGGAATTTTCTTATGTTGCCTTCTTCACTTAAACAAAGGGTATCCTGTGCATGGCATATCTCATGATATCGTTCTATAACTTTCTGTATTCTAGACAGAAATGAAATATTATCCCTAGAAGAAAAGATCAAACCAGTCACCTCAAGTTTTCTCTTCCGTCTGTTGGCTTGGTGTGGGTGGCCCATTTCCGTCGAGTCCCAGTTGTATTTGAAGTCTGATAGTATGTCCTCTGCATCATAAGCAATTTCTCTGAGTTCACGCAACCAGAGTTTCTCAGACAGATCTGGTATCTCTCTTTCCTCAACATCTGACTCTTGAGTTCTAATTCTGCTTATCATGCTTCTCAACTTCTCTATCTCTATAGCAATGATACTTTCTCCTGGGAAACCTTGGATCATTGACAGTATTTTAGAGGCTAGATTAGAAATGGAAGATAAAAATTCAAAAACCATTTTATCTTCTTTTTCCTCTAAAGCAAGATCTGTGGTAACAGCAAAATGCTTAAATCAGCACCTAGCTTAGCCTTTTCCACCAAACCTTTTATTTTTTTTGCTGAAGAAAACTACGGTTAACTTAAGATGCATGGAACCAGCGTAGAAAAGTCCCAATAAGTCAATAAGTCTATGAAATTTCACAATGTCATTTTTTCTGTAATATTATATTGCATTGGTTGGGAGTTGGGTCAGATAGTCAGATAGGCCATAAGATAGATGGGCACGCATTAATTTATTATACAGGCCAGAACTCAGAGCAGTCTCCATTTGAGTTGTGACAATCTCCTTAATTTCCTAACTTCAAATTTTCACAAATACATCTACATGATCTAATTTGCTGACAATCTCCCTGCTATGTAAACGTAGGTTCCCGGTGCTTATGTTATCTTTTTCAACATATTTTAGGGAAAAAATGACAGAATTCAGGGGCGGAGCCAGTAGGGGTGCGAGGGGGGGCCTGGCACCCCCCAATATTTGAGAAAATACAAGGCTAGATATATATGATTTTAGGAAGTCCAATTGACAGATGCGCATTACCTCGCGTTATTTCTTTGTATTTTTTTTGGGCCGTAACAATATAACAGAAAAGTTCATATTTGACATCCAATATATCTCCTCTCACAATTTCACTTCACATTATCACATACATAGCAACGCAAGGGAGGGAACTAGAGAAGGGAGCATTTTTTATTGTTATTTTTTTTAGCATTTGGACATCGGATGTTAGCCATTGCCCCCCCCCCCCCAACTTCAAATCCTGGCTCCGCCCCTGACAGAATTGTTTGATATTTCATTTTTTTTGTTTGGTTTGTAAATTCTAAATAATTACGTAAATTATATAACCTTGTGCACAATACTTTTAGATTTATTAAATTAACTATTATAAGTTTTTAACATTAAGTGGTAAAGTAGAAGGATTATGCACTATAGTTGCTTTTTTTGGTTAAGAAATGAAGTCTTTGAGTTGCACAATTTAAATTACTTTGATAAACTTGATCTTATAATAAGATGTTCCTCCCCTAAGACCTTACAAAGAGATAGATTAATGACAGCTTCATGTGCCACTGGAAATATTATTACGTCAGTTGTAGATACGAACAACTTTGGATAAGGACCTAACTTTATTATACAGAGGAGACTGGAGACGAGCTTTTGCCTGGGCCGAAATTCTGGACCAAAGCTCAAAAGAAAATGACGTGCCGCTGACTGGTGGGCCTGAGCTTGTCAGGTTATTAAATGATTGCTCCCGCTGTGCGTTTGAGGCACAAAGTGAGGCACAACTTGTCAATTACCCTCAAATCGTGAAAACCAATACTGAAGAAAGGAAAGGAGAGAGAAGAGGTGCACTCTGACGGTTATTTCGTTGGAAGCATTGATTCGCTGCAACTGGGATCTACATAACAGGAAACTAATGGAGAAAATGTGAGAAGACAGTTTGTCCAACAGCTCTATAGCTACGTTATGCCCTTTTAATTTAATTTTTTATATTTTTCAAAAACAATTGAGGAGCACTTTATCACTCTTCTATTAAAAGAATTAACAGAAATTACAAACTGTAAAATAAAGTTTTCGAAGCTAAGCCCCAAAACGCTGTAAAATGTTCAACCCTTTAGATTAGAAAAGCTTTTTCCTGTTCTTACACATTTCTGGTTTCTATACCACTGTTCTTGTTATTCTGACGCTTCATCCAGATGCACACAATATGGTAAAATTTTTGTTCTATGTGATTGCTTCATCTGACTGCGGACTTTGTTCTTTCTTTCTTTTTAGGACTTCATAGTTCACACTAATGCCGAAATTCACATATATAAAACATATCATATTAAGATACACATTATGTCATTATCTGACAAATGAGTGGGGTACGTATATACAACATTACTTTTCTTATCTACTCTTACCTAAAATTATATTTTTCCTGAAAGTCTTGCGTACATATCTTAAAAAGATATGTGCCTCATTAGTCAGGTCCTCGTCCCAAGTGGTTGGCATCAGAAATCATCTAAAACTGACTAAGCAATTACCCACTGGTACACGTGGATGTCATTGATTTATCTCTTTTAACATTTTATAAGATCACATGTTCACAAGTTCGTCAAAGTAATTCAAAGTGTACAACTTGAAGACTAATTCATTTCTTAAAAAGAAAAATAAGCTCCTGAAATAACACATGTAAATAACGCATAACCCATCTACACTATTACAACTAAAATATATATATAATTTCAAAAACATCGAAGTACATGCATATATAATTTGTGTATCATCCAGAATTTACAAACCAAACAAAAAAAACATTAAAATATCTATGATTTAAGTCATTTATATTCATCCAAAAAAAAAAAAAACTTCTGGGAATTTACATATATACGGCAAGGAGATTGTCAGCAAATTAGAGCTTGTAGATGTATTGTCAGTAAATTATCACAACTCAATTGGAGACTCCAGTGATGAATTATGTCCTGTACAAATGCCTCTCAATTTATCTATATTATGGCATCTCTATTCTTCAACCACTACAATATCAATATGCTATTACAGACAAAATCAACTTTTGACTAAGCTGGTTCCAGGAAAAGACAAAATGTTCAATGGAAAAGTCTAAGCTAGGTGCAAGACGATAGCATTTTTTTTTTACTATTATCACAGTCCTTGCGACCTGCATTTTGGGAAAAAAAAAAAAGATAAAATGGTTACTGAATTTCTATCTTCCATTTCTAATCTTACCTCCAAAATCCTGTCAATGGTCCAGGGTTCCTCAGCAGAAAGTAGCATTGTTAGAGAGATAAAGAAGCTGGTAAACATGATGACCAGAATAAGAACTGTACTGGCAGATTCCGAGGAAAGAGAGATAATGGATCTGTCTGAGAAACTATGGTTGCGTGAAATCAGAGAAGTTGCTTATGATGCAGAGGACATACTATCGGACTTCAACTACAACTGGCGCGAGAAGGAAATGGGGCACCTACACCGAGCCAACAGTCGGAAGAGAAAACTTGAGGTAACTGGTTTGACCTTTTCTGCCTGGTATGACAGTTCACTTATGTCTAGAATACAGAAAGTTACAGAACGATATCATGAGATATGCCAAGCACGGGATACCTTTTGTTTATGTGAAGAAGACGGCATAAGAAAATTTCAGTCCTGTAGTAGACCACCATCTTCTTCCTTTCTTGATCCCTCAGGTATCCTTGGCAGGGAGGCTGAAACAAGAGCAGTAATTGATGCTATTGTGATAATTCTCGGGATAAAAGTTATTGCATTAGTTGGCATGACTGGTATTGGAAAGACCACAGTAGCAAAGCTTGTTTTTAATCATGGAGTGGTACACACACAATTTCAGTTAAAAGGTTGGGTTTGGATCTCTCCATTCTATGATGAAGTTACAATTACAAAATTAATCATAGAATCTTTCACATATGAAGAATGTGGGCTTTGCCAGCTTGATGCTCTTGAACAAAGACTAATAGAAGTGCTGGCAGGAAATAAATTTTTGCTTGTGCTTAATAACATACAAGATGTGAATTCAGGCCAGTGGAAAGTATTACAATGGCTGCATACTTATGGAGGGGACAGCAGCTGCATTCTGATCACAACTGAGAACAGTGCTGTTGCAGAATCCATGGGTGCAAACCTCTCGATCCCTTTGGGTGCTTTGTCCAGGATGGATAGTTGGGCGCTGTTTTCTCACCACGTGTTTAATAAAAGAAACTCAACAATGATACCAGAAAAGATAATGGAGATTGCACAAAAATTAGTAGATAAGTGCAGTGGTGTTCCTTTAGCGGTGAGAGCACTTGGTTCCTTAGTATCCTTTTCTACTGAAGAGAAAACATGGGAATATATTTTGCAAAGCAATGTATGGGACCTAGAAGAATGTATGAATGACATGAGCATTTTGAGTTTGAGTTATCATGTCCTTCCAGCACACCTTAAACCTTGTTTCAGGAGCTGTGCCATGTTTCCGAAAGGTCATGTGTTTGAGGCTGATAGTCTGGTTAGAATATGGGCAGCACAAGGATTAATTCAGGCTGAGGACAGCAAGGAGATAGAAGTCGGGCACACATATGTGAATGATTTAATGCAAAGATCACTCTTACAATATAGAGTCGTCCAAGGGATAAGGCAGACAAAACCTAAGATTATGATGCATGATCTCATGCATGATCTATCAACATGGATAGTAGGTGGAGAAACTGCTATAATTGAGAACAAAGTGATTGGCAATAGAAATTATAAGGGTTTTAGGTATAAGTCATCTTTAACACATAATTTGGATATTGGACTTGCAAGCGTTCCTTATTTAATTAAAGAACAAGGGGATTTTCGAAATCTGACAGTCGTAGTAAAGAAAGATGGGCAAATAAGATTTGAAACCTTTCAAAGCTGCCGGCCATTAAAATCACTTTTCATTTACAGTTATAATCAAACTAGCTTTGATCTCGAGCACCATTTCTTTAACTTTTCATACCTGCAGTTCCTCCGTGTCTTGGACTTGAACTTTTGGAAAGCAGTGGAGCTGCCTGAATCAATTGGTAATTTTAAGCATCTTCGATTCCTTGGCCTTTCAGGGCAAAGTTTACCAGACTCTATCTGTAACCTGCATAATTTAAGGACTCTTGAAGTTCGAACTCGTTGTTCCCAATTAACTTTGCCAGCAAAACTTAACTGTCTGGAAAATTTGCGCCATCTTATTTTCTCTCCATGGGATGTTAAGATGATGCCAATTGGTATTGGGAGTATGACAAACCTTCAGTCCTTGTCAGCTTTTGCTGTAAGCAGAGGAGAATCAGCAACTCTAGATGAACTAAATAAATTGGACAATTTACGGGGTGAACTACATATTACAGGTCTCCACCACCTACTTCATCAACATGTAACTGATTCTATGAAACCAAACTTGAAGAGAAAAGAATACCTGACACATCTTACTCTTCATTGGAGCACTTCCTTTAAATCGCAAACCAAAAACAATGATATAAAGTTGCTTGAGATTCTCCAACCTCACATAAATATCCAGCATGTTGTGGTGGAAGGATATAGAGGTGTTCATTTCCCATCATGGTTTTCAGATCACCAATTTTCAAGGTTGACATATCTGAAAATTGATAACTGCATGAATTGTAGAAAACTTCCAGCAGTTGGGCAGCTGCCAATGCTTAAGCATCTCAAATTGGAAGGACTGAAGCATTTGCAAAATGTGGGGGATGAGTTTTATGGCTATTGTGAGGTATCATTCCCATCACTTGAGACTCTTTCCTTTTATGACATGCCTGAATTGGAGAGGTGGTATAGGCGAAGTGGAGATGGAAGTGATTTTCCTTGTCTTGGTGAATTGCATGTGTCCCGCTGTCAAAAGCTGAGGTTTCTTCAGATATCTAATTTGCCAATGCTGCAAAAAGCTAGTATTAATTGGTGCCATCAACTGGCAGGAATTGAGGGACTGGAAGAGAATTGGTTAATTCATGAAACATGGGAAGGCACCTCAAATTTATGGATGAAATTAGCGCGCAACAACTTTAGGGTTACACCCAATGATAAGCAAAAAGTATGTTCATCTGTACTGAAACTTAAAGCAAATTCTGACAAAAATAACCCAGACAATTTAAGTCCAACTTTGATCATTGTTGAGTGTCCAATGCTCAAGCAGAATTTGAAAATTCTAGAAGAGGAACCCAAAAAAAGCATGCATATAAGTTCTCAAATTACTTTTAGTCCAGGTGAAATAGTTGAGAAGGCAAGTTCTCAACATAAATTTAGTCCAGTTGAAATATTTAAGAAGGTAATAAGCGCACCAACAGGAATCTTATTTGGATCAATAAAATACATAAAACAGAAAGCTCGATTTACCCTTGAATAAGTAATCCGAGTATGCTTTCCATAAGTGATTATATGGCTAAGCATGATTCAGAATGGGACCACCCTCCTGCTGGTTGGCTTTCAGCTCCAGAAACAGGTTAGAAGAATCATATACAATTCATACTTCTTTTCCCCCCTTGTTGTTGGGTGTCACTCTATAGTGTATTTACTGTGATTTCCATACGAAATTCATATTCATATTAGGAACCGAATTGGAGATTTGCATCCGTATTCTTTTAATATCTGATTAGTATCCATATCTAAAGTTATTGCATCCGTATATAAAACTATCTGTATCAGAAATTCAGAATCCATAGAAATTTTTTTTTAAGGTGATATGGAGGACAATTCGACTGTTATTTGTCTATATTCGATCCATTTATTCCCTTCCCTACCACCTCCACCCCCCACACACCAACATCTTTAATTTTTCTTTTTATGAAAAAAAGTATATGTTTTCTTGAAAAATGCTTATGCAGAAACAGCTTCTGCATCACCAAAGTAGTGTTTTATGACTAATGCAGTTTACCTTGTACCTCTTTCGGCAATGAATCTCTCCTATTTTCTGTGAGCGGCTCTGATGCTCATGAGTAATCTGAACTAATCATTGTAAGAAAATATCATTCTTTAGTGCTACCAAGGATCTTAGTGTATCGTTTTTGGTAACCATTCTTGTCCATGATGCTTTATTTTGGGTTAAATATAAAGTAGGGTTTAAATAAAACACTCAACAGTTTATAAAATCATTTATTCACACAGTTTATAAAACCATTTATTCACACAGTTTATAAAATCATTTATTCACACCAAAGTCCAACCATCCATGAAGTAACATTCTTATAAAAATAGGAAATTTGTATCATAGCGCACATGCAAGTTTGTACGTAGGTTTGAATTATTAAAACAGTTGTGCAATATCTGCATCAACTATTATATGCAACGGACTAATTATGCTTATGCAATTGATCAAGAAAAGAGTGTAATATATGTGCTCCAGATTCAGACCAACAATTATTGCCCAGTTAAGTCTTGTTTTGATTTATGAAAACAACTGTAATTCCTAAAGTTTTCTCAAGTTCTATGATATGCCATACTTGTAGTGCCTTTGGCCAATTAATTACCAGCTCTTTGATTATAATGTAATATCATCCTATTGATAGTGTTCAAGCTGTTTGATCTACACTATTACTCTTGCAAAATCTATTGCAGGAAAACAAATGTTGGTCAAACTCAATTATGGCCAAACTTCAATACAAATATACAAAGCCTGTCCTATTTTTGAGGCCCCGCCAATACCTCAACTAAGACAACTCTTCCCCTTCCCACATCATCGCTCTCCTTATCATGTGATTACAATTAAAAGGATCAAGCAAGAATAACTTCTCAATTTGTGCTAAACCACCATCCCTTAAGTGAAGCTCCACCGCACCAGCCATAAAGATGCTCTCTCTCAAGTCTGAACCAAGCACCACCACTCCCCTTACAACACTCGCCTTCTCCCTCCACCAAGCACCACTAATGCTGCAAGCTTCAGGGATACCATCAATGACAGAACCACTACGATCAGCAAAGGTAGTAGTTTCTAAATTGTTGGAGTAGCTTCTTCTTAAATTAATGTCAGATTATTTCGTATCTTGTTAATTTGTATATTGTTCCAGACTTACCAGTTCATGGATAAAAATTTTTAATTAGAACTCTCTCTACAACAGAAATTAATCAGAATCTGGAGGGAGAAGGAGGTGAAGCAGAAGAAAACATAGTCCAGTGACTCTCAGATTACTGCAAGTCTGATTATCAACGCTTGTTATGAAGTTAAAGTCATTCATTACATGGTCTATTAAGCGCCCTATATTTCGTCGCTTTGAGTTAGTAATAGCCAATGTAAGCAAGTAATAGCCATCCAGATTAATGATGATGACTGATGAGTGATTCTCATGTGTTTTTATGACTGGTACATATTTCTATTAGATGAAATTAGAAAGGGATAAAATTTAATCAGGAGAAACAGAAACAACAAAACTAAAAAAAGCCTAGCATTTTTTCAATAAAATCAGTTATTTTCAACCATTCATAAGGGGAAAAACAGAAGTACTGGTGGTGACCCCAACATGTCTTTATTTTTTTTCACTGTAATAAAATGAAAAATTAAAAACAAAAATGATACCAGACAGGCTCTAAATTGTGCTGGTTCATGCATTTAAAATTCCCAAACAGCTAAAAAAAAATGATATTAAATAAAAATATTGGTAGAATTACAACCAATTTATGGAAATCTTCTTTTTACAGCATGCAAACCTCACAGCACAATGATATTTAAATTTTGAACAATGTTGTCCAGCATTTCAGAAAAGGAGCAAACATTTCTGTAAATCTTTTTCATGACCTGTCGATATGTCAACATTTTTGCATCTATTATGGTGTTAATTCCATGTAAATAAAACACTCGCCTGCGTTGATTGTCAGCATCCAACTCGTGTAGGGATAAGATCAAGCCACATCCAGTAAAAGAATCATTTGCACATCATCAGAGGAACACCTCTCTTATTTTATTCCTGCGCAAGATTAAAACAAGGCTAATTACAAATTGTGATATTCCACATACATGGTGAATTTTAAAGTATATATAGAAAAAAAAAAAAAAAAAAAAACCCAGTCGAAGAACTTTGCTGAAGCAGCAATGGAGAGACTCCGTGAAGGGAAGCGAAGAAACGGAGCGACTGTGATGGGCCGGGTTAACAATAGCCCATTTAACTCACCCCGGCCCCCAATTGTCCACCCCAATTGGGCCACATTAGCTACGAAACGGGTTTATCGAATGAAACCCGAATTCGATTAGATCCGATCAACGAATCGGAAGGGAGGAAATGCGGAAATACCAGTAGGCAGGAAGAGAGCCTGAGCCTCTTTCGTTTTGTTGGAGGCGTGCTCTCGGCTAGATTTCTGAGTTCCGACTGTGTCTGATATCTCTCTGTTATTAAGCCTATTTTTATTCACCGCTAAGGAAGGATTTCATCGCTGAACCTGAAATTTCTATCTGAAGGTTTCAAGGTGCTGATATTTAATTTGTTATTAATTTACTCTCTTTTTTTTTTATTAATTATTCTTTATGAAAATCATTGCTGTCCAGCGCTCGGGTGGCTATTACTTGCTATACGTTGGTCTATTAAGCGCCCTTTGTTTCGTCGCTCAGGGACGATTTCAGCAGGGATTGATTTTTGATAGTGCCAATAGATATTGAATTTTTTTTTTTATTCGGACTTCTTTTACTAGATAAATAGATTATATTATGATGATGCAGTTCAGAAGTCAATACCATTGTATTAGTAATTTAGTTTAGAGAATTATTTGAGATGTAAAAGGCTTTCAGTGTTATGATGGCACCTAATAAAAAGAGGATATGTTTTCATAAATTATCCAATTATGTTCAATCAGTTCAAAGATCAACATAATCCAAAAGAAAATTGAATTACATTTTGCATGTTTTGCTAGATCGGAGATTGAAATTACATATCTATTAGTTCTAATTTAGCCCAAAGGCTTCACAGAATACAAATATATATGACACAAAATTTCTACAAAAATTGGTCTTAACCGTTGCCTGTAGTTGCACACATATCTCCAATGAAAATTTTAGTGTTATAACCCTCCAACTGTGTTGCTTATTTGCAAATAGCACCCCTGCTGTTCGCAAAGAAGGTCAAGTATAAGATGAACATAATTGCCTGTCATAACTATGTATTGACGGAACATCCATTTTGTTACTTCAGGATGTAAAATCAAATCCCAACATCTAAATCCACTTGAGTTTGCTTGTATTGTTTGAAGTGTGCTAGTTGCAAATATTTAGAAACTTTTAGTAGTTGCAAATATTATAAACCATTAGGGCTGCTTTGCAAAAACAACCTTAAAGTGATCTGGAATTGCAAGTCTAATCCTAGAATTGAGCAATAAATAGAGATAGCTGATATCCAACTGTATCTGCTATATGTTCATTTTATAAACTCTTAGACCCTGATCAAAATGAAGTTTACGTGGGATTTCATTTCATTTCATTTCAATTGAATTGATTTCATAGGATTTCGTTGGATCTAGTTACATGGGAATTCCAACCAAATGACACCAAATCTCCCTTCATTTTGATCAAGAATTTTCCAATGAAATGAAATGAAATCCCACGTAAAAAAAATGGGATTTTGATCAGGGCCTTAGTAGAACAGCATTACTCGGACCTAACAATACTTTATATTTTGTAGACATTAACGCCTCAATTCTAAGAGCATGACTGTACAGAGAACTTTGGAAGTGTGGAAATTAGGTCTTGTTAAATACTTAGATGCACTAAAGCTCCAAGAAAAGCTTATGTTGGACCGAAAAATTGGGAAAGTATCTGACTTAGTTCTATCACTGCAACACCACCCTACATACACTCTTGGCAAAAGGAAAACCTACCACAACCTCTTAATTCCGGAATCCGATCTAAAATCCCTTGGCGCAGAGCTACACTACACTGAGAGAGGTGGTGACATAACATTTCATGGCCCGAGACAAGCTGTTCTCTACCCCATTTTCTCTCTGAGAGAAATTGGTTTTGGTGCCAGAAAGTATGTGGAGGGTCTTGAGTCGGTTATGATTGAGGTGGCATCTATGCATGGTGTAAAGGCCCGGCCTGGAGATAAAGGTGAGACAGGAGTTTGGGTTGGAGACAGGAAGATCGGAGCGATTGGGGTTAGAATTTCTTCTGGAATCACCTGTCATGGATTAGCGTTTAACATAGATCCTGATTTGAGTTGGTATGAAAATATTGTGCCATGTGGATTAGAGGGTAAAGGGGTTACTTCTTTGAAGAGAGAGGTGAGTGGGGAGCTGCCGAGTGATGATGTCATTCATGATCAATTGATTCAGAGTTTGGCTAGAACATTTCGGTTTTCAGATATGCAAATAAAGCATGATGTGCCGATATTGTAAGAGCAAAGCTCGTATCAATTTTCGTTTGAATTTTTAAAATTTTGTCATTTGTTTGTTTGCTATTGCATAAACTGATACTTAAACTTGATGTAAAACCTCAAGAGAAAAAAAGAATATTGTTCATAGATTAATTCGGATTGGTGTTGTTTTGCATGATTGTACTAATTTTTATGCTGGTGGACTTCACTTTAGTCTAGAGGCACATACTCAGGCGATCCAATGCTGGCGTATACCATAGGTGCTGATTATATAAGAAACTGTAAATACAAAAGTCGGAAAAAATAAAAAGTTGCAACTTTTTTGTTTTATATTTCAGAAAAGTATTTATTAGGCATGAGTTGTTGAAATAAATGTTAAATGTTTTTTGCCTGGATTGGACCCAACCAATCCATTTATTTACTTCTATTAATCAGAGTAAAATGCTAGAAATGACACAAAGCAGTTCCAGGTGCTTTTCTTTTTCTGACTTTTATTTACTTCGTTTCTTTTTTCCCATTCATTTGTACTGAACTTTTTACTTTTCTTTGTTCTTCTTTTGTTAATGAAATTTAAGAAAGCAAATGCCTACTGTTTGGGAAAAGAAAAAAGATGATAATACCAGTAAAATTGTTATTACCAGAAAAAAAGATAACAAATCATGTATCTGGTTTTGATCGTTGATTAAGACATCATTTTTCAAAAACTAAGTTTCTGTTTCAAATCATAAACGAAGATTCAAATTTCCCAACAAAACAAAGTCAGGATTTGCGACTTTACTCGAAAGATTATATTTAGAAGTCCCTAAACTATAGAACTTGAGTGGATGTGGTATTCATTTGTCTGTATGAAAGCATCAGATTCTAGCACAGTACAGCACACTTTCAAGTACTTACTGGAATTTTGGAATCTAATTGGAAACTAAATAAACGTAATATGCCTGTACGGATTTGACCCTTTTGAAAGGCTGAGAATTATAGCATCAGCCAACCGAAAGCTACACAAAAAGCTACCCTTTCACTATGGTAATGCGGCAATTATTTAATTAGTAGGGCCGTATTATACATACTCCAAAATATAATATGGAGAAGCTTAGTTTTTTTATAGAAAAAAATTGTTCAACTTATCGCTAACCCATGTGACTTACTAATATCTTAAGCCAAAAGAAAGAAAAAAGGTATATTTCAAATGCCGCCTTTCCGGTTTACTTCATTTCTGTATGTTTCTGATGCTACAAGAGATGCCTCCGAATTTTCAAAAAAAAAAAAAAAAAAAAAAGAGATGCCTCTGGGCAAATAAAAAATAAAATAATTGATGTATTTTTATTTTATATAGAACAATAGATGCTAGACAATAAAGATAGGTGGCACAATATACAAATGATACAGGTGGATTTAACATGCTAAGTGCTCAAATTATTGATTGATATTCAATCACAGATCAAATCGATCGAACGACAAAAAAGATTTAACACGCTAGATCTAGAGATTTAACACTCTTGGAAAGCAGTGATAAACTTACAAGTTCATTTGTTTATTTGTTCAATAGTTTAGAAGATTATGTAGCACGCGAGCAAAATTGCAATTTTCATGTTCCCAGAGTCATATTTTTTTTCAAATTTTAAAAAAAGAACCCGTTGCTTCATCCAGCAGTATTGATACAGTATCACTACGTCAGAGTGATATTAATTTTGTTTTATATAAAACAGTAAATGTTAGATAATAAAGATAGGTGGCATAATCTACAAACGATTGAGGTAGATATCTTTCTAAAAATAAATTGTTTATTTGCTCAGTGCTCAATTTGTTGATTGATATTCAACCATAACGGCACAAAAAGATTTAACACGTTAGATCTAGAAATTTAACATTTTTGAATCTGTACTTCTACAAGAAGCAGTGATAAACTTACAAGTTCATTTGTTTATTTGTTCAGTAGTTCAGAAGATTATGTAGCACGCGAGCAAAATTGCAATTTTTCATGTTCCCAATTTTTTTTTTTTTGCAAATAACCCGTTGCTTCATCCAGCAGTATTGATACAGTACCACTGCGTCAGAGTGCCTCTAATACATTTAGAATCTCTGTGCACGGACCCCACATAGTTAGATCTGGAACGCTCCTCTCAGTAAATTTTCGAAGATGGAAAACATTGATGTATATTTTTTTGCAAAAGTACGCAAGGCAATTACAAGATCTGTCTTAAATCAATGATGCATTATTATTTCATTACAAATAATAGTAAATTTCAAATTGTTGACTTAGTCAACTGCCCCCTTGAATCTGTTTCCGTTGGCGAATTGCTATGATCCAATAGTTAATTACCATCGATCGTTGAGTGTATCAAAATAATTAAGTCTTATTTCAAACTTTATTTAAATTTAAGTTTTCCAAATCTACCAAAATTTTGGAATAAAAAAAATTCATTTCTTATTTATTAAAGCCCTCATCAAGACCCCATATATATGGGAAAGTAATAATCGCAACATTAATTACCTACATCCGCGTAGCTTGAGCAGCCTTGAGCTATTCATGCTCGCAACAAAAGGTGTAATTATATGCAAATGATTACTTTATTCGTGGATTATTAATGGGATTTTAGTTCACTAGGGTGGAGTTTGAGTCAGCACGACCCTAGATGTTACCACGTGACTAGGCCCGTCAAACGTGGTAAGTGGTAAGTGGCAACGGAATGGTGTGTCGTTTGTCGTTTCGTTAAGGAAACGAAATTGATTTCTCTATCGTTAATCATGCCACTTCGTAAACGAAATGATTTCGCTAAACGGTATGTACAAAAACATTTTAACGAAACAAATTTTGCTGCCCGTTTGCCGTTTCGTTAAGGAAACAAAACAGATTTCACTGCCGTTATTCGTTACGTTTCGGCAAAACAAAATGGTATAAAGGTTTACGGTACAATTCGGATCCTGTGGTGCGCGACACACGTGTAGCGCGGCTCACGAGCTGTTCGATTTGGATCTGACGGTCAATTTTTTTTGGGCCTTACAATCCGGAAAAAAATAGAGGCCATCCGATTTGAATCTAACGGCCCGTGAGCCGCGCTACACGGGTGTCGCACGCCACCAGATTCCAATTTGTTTACGGTATGCCGTTGGCAACTATACACGTGACAGGAGGCCATCCTTGTACATAGGTAAAGCTATTGACCTCGACCCTAGACCTTCCATGATTATTTTATAATTACTGTTGTCTTGTTATTTCGATATGTTTATGAGAGTTTATATTTGTTTGTTACTTGTAGAGTTGTAGGCTGTCGCTTTTACGCAAGAGCAATTCTAGATACGATCATACGAGTCATATTTGTGCAGTGAACATTTGTGTCATGTTGTCATCATGACCTTTTTTTATTTAATCGCCAACTGAATAAATATTATAATCGACAGATTTGTGCGAAAATGTATCTCACCTCTAGAAGGAAAGTAAAAGTAATATATATATAATTATATATAGAGAGTTTTGTTACGGTCACGTCGCGCTAAAAAACTCCTGGATCTAGTTCATTGTTTGACCTTTCACCAATTGATCAGAGCACCATTAATAACGCTGACTCGGTGCACAGAGTAAGTATATTCAAGTACAGCAATGTTTGCTGAGGTTAAAAACTTGAACTTTACAATAAAATACTTTTGAGTTTTGACGGTTCACAACCCCACAAATAATAATATTTCACCTAGAATATTCATTGTTCTTTTAGGGTGTGTTTGGCAAAGGTTGAATAAGCCTTATTCCGAATAAGACTTATTCGGGATGAAACCAAACGCGTTTTGAATAAGTCTTATTCCGAATAAGAATTTATTCAACTCCTATTCTAATACCATCTATATGGTGGAATTAGATTTTTATTCGAAATAAGAAGAGAGAGGAGAGAGAAGAGAGAATCCTTATTCAAAAACTCTATTCCGTTGCATCCAAACACACCCTTAAACTTTTGTTCAAATTTCAAAAAGCACATGTGTTAGGTGTGACAAAACTTCCATACAAAATAGGGCCTACATTTTTTTTGTGCTTTGGCTTTTTGCTCAGTAAATCAACGCTAACATTCTTGCACATAATGTTGATTGTGAAATTATGTGAAACTTGGGGCACACAATTCCTGTGGAACAAACTTTATTGTAAGTTGAAACAGTGCTCTGAATAACATGGGAAATATTGGGGCGTCAAACCTAATAACTTTTTTGGTTTTGTGCAGCAAACTCTTCCATCAATAGATATACGTACATTAAAATTCTTTAGAATATTAAAGAATTATACTTCCATAAATATCTCTGGAGAGCTATCTTATTAAAAGTTCAGAATGATGCAAGAGCTAAAATTCATCTTTTTTCTGCAACATAATTAAACACAAGAAAAAGCAAATGAGATCCACCGTTTATCATGCGCATTTTTTTTTTTTTTTGAAGGTTGGTTTTTTGAAACCAACAATTTTTTATTGAGAATTGAGAAATTTGAAAATAAATGTGCTCTCCGTGATTTGAACCAAGGATCATTTAGTTGACGGAATAGAGCAAAACTACTAGCCAAACAACCCAGCTTCCGTTTATCATACACTATACTTGGAAGAATTTTTTTTTTTTTTTTTTGAAATACTAGAGTCCAATATATTGGACGGATGTGGTCCGTCCAATACGATCGTTTTCACATTTTTAAATTTCAAATGATCAATCCAAACCGTTCAATATGTTCTCCATATTAAAAACTTATAAAAAACTAATTTTATATTTTTTTAATTTTTTTACTATTTTTTTCATATTTTAGAAAATAGTTGTCATTGGACGATCCATAATTTGTGCATCATGAATTTTTTAAAGTACCAAAAAAATAGTAAAAAAATGTAAAAATTGATTTCTTATAAATTTTCAATATGGAAAAACATATTGAACGGTTTGGATCGGTCGTTTTGAATTCGAATCGTGAGAATGATCGTATTGGACGGACCCATCCGTCCAATATATTGGACACTAGCATTTCTTTTTTTATACAGATAAATCCATAGACCTTTTACTATTTGACCTCTAATTAAGTTTATCTTATGGTTTAGTAACTTGAACGAGAATCTTAAGAAAGGTTTCTTTTCCAAAGTACATATATAGGATTACCAAGTACCAACCAGGCAAACACGTGTTGCTGAGTCACTTCGACATAGAGATTCTCTTGCCTTTTCTTTTTTTTTTTTTTTTGCCCCCCTCCTTTAATTTTTCCTGGTGATATTTATCCTTCATTTTTTTTTATTTACACTTTTTATTTTAAAATTCCAATTTCCTTTTAAATTCAAAATCTAATTCCCTCCGAGCACATTCAATTTAACAATGAAATTGTTCCAAGCATAGGGTTGTATAATAAAAAAGAATTTTTATTTATTTTTCTTTTTTCTTTTTCCTTTTCTTGTTTCTTTCTGGGTGCCACAGCGACGTATTTTGATAAAAAAAAAAAAGTCCAAGTATAAAATTGTCGGTTCTGTTCAGCATTGATTAGGAGAGAGTACGGAGGTTGGCAGGTTGCACCTCCTTGTCTCTTCGCCAAAGTGCATACGTCAGCACCAAAATTAATCCAAAATAATCCTTAGAAAGGTTTGCAGTTTAGTCCGGTGGAGATAGAGTGAGTATTATCAACTTGCTGATCCCAAACTATATACAATACAATGTATTGTAACTCCAAATATTTGTAAAAAAAAAAAAAACAAATAAATTGATAACTGTGATAACTAACAACATGTATTATTAAAAGCAGCAAAAAAAATGACGAAATTAACAATCCAGAGTACTGTCACGTCTATATATTATGCCTAAATTCCTCCCAATCTCCCATATATATCCCCTTCAGAGAAGATAATTTTTTTTTCCCACAAAAGTTATCATATTCTAGCTTGTTTTGTAGTTATATGTTTGACGGCTTCTTCTAATACAGTAATACTACTCTTATCCAGAAACTAGAAATATGAAATGAAATCTTTTCCTTTCCTGTTCTCAATTAACATGTTAAAAAAAAATTACCGTTTGGTTGGAATAAAAACAAGAATTATTTGCGTTGTTTTAACAAAAGTAAAAAAGAATTGCGTGGATCCTACGAAGATTCCAATTCTTTTCTTTTGCTCTATTCGGTTTTTGCCATCCCAAAATTGCCCTTAAAAATTGATATAGGTTCCTTTCTTCAAAAATGTTTATCGTTATTCCGGGTTAAAGACCAGCAAAGTAGAAATCAGTGATGTCACATCAAACCTCTGGAAAAAGTACAAACTATTCAGTAAACAATATATGCATGGTGAGGTGTCCAATTATCCATTTGTATATGTGGCAAATTGGTGAGATCAAAAGTCAAAACTAACTTCAGCAATCTGAAGTTAATTGGGATCATATCATTTTATAGAAGTTTATGTAATTCAGTCTCTACAAATTGATTTTTTCCGGATTTTGGGTTTTAACTCAAGAATCATAAATCAGTGTTATCCTAGATTGGAAATATTCTTTTCGATTTAAAAAAATATATATTTTTACATCACATTTATAGATACTTGAGGTCAAGTTTTGTTTAGACTTTTCGCGACTAAACTTCAGTTATGTTACATTCTTCAAAAAAAATAAATAAATAAAACAATTTTGTCCTTGAATTATTTTTAAGTTAAAAGATAATTCGGGTGGCATTAATCTAAATAGTTAGCGTAATTAATTAAAACTAGTTCATGTATATTTAAGTTGACATTTGATAAATATATACACTAAGTTCTCGCTGTGTTTGTTTAGAATAAACAACTCATTTATTTTGGTATTGTTCTAATTTTGTCATCACTTAAATATTCGATCGACACCTAATGAGAAATTTCATTCTATATAGTTAAGGTTGACCATTGACGCTTATATATTAGAAGTTAAAAACAGGCCGCATAATGACATAAAACTATAGAGCTTGAATTTTAATGCTTCAAGTTCAGGTGGTAAAGATAAAGCCTTTGGGGTCGTTTGGATGGGTTAGGAATAGCCAATTCCTAGGAAGGAATAAGGATTTTCGTTGGGAAGTGTGTAACTTTGTGAGAGAGATGAATTGTTTATATTAAAATTTATGCCCGGAATTGGAAAATCCCCAAATTCCGGACACATCCAAACGACCCCTTTGATTAATTCGGTATCAAATCTCGAGAAAAATGAGAAGAAAAAAAGAAATGAGCGTAAATAAGTAAATAAATATTACTTTTCAAAACCAAGAGCAACACAAATCGAAATCCTCTGCGTGTTTTTTTTTTTAAAACACACACTGCATATTTTTTTTTATCTGAACCATCCGATAAACAATGATGTCCCGTTATTAATACCAGGTCTGTCGAGATTCGTGCAGCCCGTAAAAATTTATCCGCCAAAATTAGATCGGACGGCTGAGGGTAAAAACCACGCAGAGGATTATGGTCCAGAGCAACACAGGTGACCACACGAGGTCCATATAAAATATCAAAAAATTTTACGTTGGTTTCATTTCGCTTTCTTAATTTCCCACTTTAGGACCACAGACCATCGATCCTTCTCTTCCAGGCGCAACTCTATTTGTGTTTCTTTATTCCATTTATTATTCCAGTAGAAATTAGAAAGGTGTGGAGGGGTCCAGCCGTCCACAGAATACATACTAGTCTTACGAAATTGCTATTAAGCTATACGTATTTCTACGTCTCTTGCTTAAATTATATCCTGCACTCGGAGCATGGCATGAATCCACTTCAAGTATAGATATTAAATTATTAATTAAATATATTTAAAAGTTTAAATTATATTATGTACTCATACTATTAGTACCGTTGAGCCAAACCTTATTAAAGCTCTTCTAAACATAATCGACTAATTTTCACCGTCTTAGCTATTTAACAAAAAATATTGATGCAAATATATATATTTGATAAAAAACGACAAATACTTCTATTTTTTTTTTTAAAAGACACTTTGGTCTCTATACATATTTGATTATTTTGAGAAATATATGAATATTTTTAAAAAAAATTTAAAATTGACTTGGTACTTACGATCAGGAAATAAATTGACTGTTTTAAACAAAATCCAAAGATTAAGTTGATGTCAATATAAATTTAGACACCAATTTTATATTTTTGGAAACAAGCAAGGATTAAAATTCTCAAATTTTTTTAAAAAGATAATTATAGGTGTTTTGTATAGGAAATGATATAGTTGACATTTTATATTTTAGTTGATTCCTTAGTAAAGATAAATATGAACACCCAAGTTTAAATGCATCTAATGAAGTTCAACAAAATTAATTGACTTTACATTGCAACTTTATGAATTTGTTTCAATGCTAATAGATTAGAATTTTTAGATTTTAGATTACTTATGAATTTCGTAGCTAATGTGTTTCCTTAGTGAAAGCATCTTACGAGCTATGTGATATGAATAAAAAAAAGTTTAATTAAGTAGAACGGAGATTTTTCACGAAAAAAAATGCATTTAAAAAAGAGAAATGCTAGTGTCCAATATATTGGACGGATGGGTCCGTATAATATGATCGTTTTCACGTTTTTAAATTTCTAATGACCGATCCGAACAGTTCAATATGTTCTCCCTATTGAAAACTTATAAGAAATCAATTTTTACATTTTTTTCGAAAATTTTTACTATTTTTTTGGTATTTTTTGAAAATTTATGATATAAACATTATAGATCATCCAATAACAACGATTTTCTAAAATACCAAAAAAATAGTAAAAAATTTCAAAAAAATATAAAATTGGTTTCTTATAAGTTTTCAATATGGAGAACATATTGAACGGTTCGGATCGGTTATTTGAAATTTAAAAATATGAAAACAATCGTATTGGACGGACCCCATCCATCCAATATATTAGACTCTAGCATTTCTCTCTAAAAAAAAACTTTAGTTTTGTTGTATTCTTATAAAATAGACATAAATTTTATCAGACAGTCCAAAAAACCTTAATTGCATTTCAAAAAACTTTCACAAAATAGTACGAACGAATTAAATGTACATTAAAAAAAAAGCAAATCAGTTCGATTCGTACGATTTGAATCAGACGGTCCAGAGCCCCATACCGGAAATGTAGATCGGAACAGTAGACAATACCAGATACCTCGACGATCAATGTACCGACGATATGTACTGGATCTTTCTCTCTCTTTTCCGTGGGCCCACTCACCCACTCGCGCACACCTCCTCTATCCCTGTCTCCTGTCTTTTCCACTTTACCTCGGGATTAGAGAGAGAGAGAAAGAGAATCGTTTCGTTTCCATTCCATGCAAAATTTATTATTCGCAAATTTAGTTACAAGTCGTGACGACTCAACACCTCTTTCACCGCCCAAACTCTCTCTCTCTCTCTCTATCTCCTCTATCTCCAGTGAGATCTCTTGCTTCGATTCCCAGAGACAATTCGCCTATAGCTCCGTACAATCTCATGGGCCAGAGGTATTAAATTGCTTCGGATGGTTTCGGGATTTGAACTTTTTCTGAATGTTTTACATGTGAATATCTTGTCAGAATTTATTGTGGTTTGTCCCCTTCTCCAATTCCAATCTCTACTTCTTTTAAAGATTGTACTTGTAGTTGTTACTTACTGAGATTTACGCGTTAAATGATCTTAATTTCTTCTCCTTTTATGGGGATGTAAATAGCTTTGTTTTATTTTTGGTGAGATTATTTCTTTTTTATATTATATTATATTCCTGTCAAAGGTTGGAAGTTTCTGGAGTTCGCTTTTGCAAAATTGGATCTGATTTAGGCGTTGTTGGTATCAAAAGAAGTGGTTCTCTGTTTTGTTTTACCTCCGAATTTACTTTTTTTGACCACACTATATATGGCTTGGGTGATACTATTGGTTTTCATGGAAATTTTTAGCAATCTTCTTTTTTTTTATCAAACCAATGCTGTGAAATTTCTTAGAGTTTGAGCTTACTATAGTCTGTACCTGGATTGGGTAATTAGCAATGATCTATCAGGTTGGGAACAGTACTCCAGAATATTGTTTTTGATTGGGTGTTTTTTCTCTCTTTTAACTTTCCAAGGGTCAGTAGATTCTTTTGCAATTGTGTCATTGCTTTACTCTGTTAAAATCTCAATTATGCGCACTTTAAGGGGCCAATAAAAGATGTTCTGATCTTAGCTCTTGAATTAATTTTCATATCGGTACTAATATAATGAACTTTTCAGGTGACTAATAAAGAGGAGGAAAACAACCAAGTTCTGTAACAATGGGTGCAGCGCCATCAAAAATTGATGATGACAAAGCCCTGGCTTTATGCCAGGAGAGGAAGCGGTTTGTCAGACAAGCCCTCGATGGCCGGTGCAACCTCGCTGCAGCCCACTTTTCATATGTCGAATCCCTCAGGAACACGGGTATAGCGCTGAGAAGATTTGCTGATCCCGGCTGTCAGGCAGAGTCATCACTGTTCGCCATGTCAACCTCAGCCATACCTGATGCAGTGCCGAAGACCATATCACAGTTTTCAAATTCATCGCCTGTGTCTAACAGGCATGTGGAGATGACTGATTCATTCTCTCCTTCGCCAATTTCTTCAAGTCGGTTTCATGTCAACCATATGAAGGCAGTGAGGTAAGTTTTAAATGCTGTTGTTGCTTTTGGGTTTTTGCCATTTGGTTTGTCGAGTAAATTGGATTAAAAAGAATAAATTAAATTGGCTTATGGATATGTATAGTTCTTATACTGGTTATAATTCAGATTTATGGGTTTTAGATCTGGGGATGGATTGGTCAGGCTTTTTTTTGTCATGTTTTGTTCATGTCCAGAAATTGTGTATAGTTACCATTGGCTCTTCAAAAGGTTTAATTTCTTGTTTTTATCTGATTAATGATTTATAGTTTTTTCCTTGATTAAAGAGTAAAGACCCGTTACATTTTGGATGAACATAATTGATTGTTTTTTCTTTTAAGTACGGGTGTCCTATTAGCTAGTAATGACTTGTGACCAGTAAGCTATGAAAATCCAGTAGTGGTGTATGCGCTAGCCTTGATTTGCCAATCCACTGATAAACCATTTTCAGGATGGCTTCGAAAATCATACAAGAGAAGCCACCAGTCACTGTGACTGCAACCCTTGAATCATCGTATCCCAGAAAACCTGTACGAACCACATCAGGTCCAGAAGAGAGCACAAATTATGAGGCTCCCTCACCACCGCCACCTGGGACACCACCATGGGACTACTTTGGGCTGTTTCAGCCAGTGGATGATCGGTACACACTAGACGACGGCCACGGGATTGACCACACTGAAGACATCAAGAGACTTCGTGAAGAGGAAGGCATTCCTGATTTAGAAGAAGAACATGAGGAAGAAAATGAAGAAGAACAGGAAGAAGAACAAGAACAAGAAGTTGATCAGAAAAAAGAGAAGCTTCCTTCAGGAGATGTCAGCGGGGATGATTTCAGGGACAGTGATGATGATGACTTTGACAAATCCTCCAAGGAGGGTTTAGTACGCGTGTTCAAAAACCATAATCTTCTTGAAAATCATGATGTTATGGAGGATTTGGGTTCTGATACTGAGCAACACAATGTTGGCCCTGTCAGATATGAAACTGACGAGAGCAGAACCACGACACCAGTACATGTGTTCAACATCCATGACGTCGAGGATTTCGGTTCTGATATGGAGCCACGGCAAAATGGAGAGAAGGAAAACAGCATGTCCCATGCTGGTACTGAGGAGAGCCGTACCAGGACGCCAGTACGAACACCACCTAGAGTTGTGAACCAGAGGGTCACAAATGCACTTGTGGCAAATGGAAAGCCAAAGGAGCATGTCAGAAGCAGGCCAAGGGATTTCAGTTCATGCATGAAGGAGATTGAAGAGTTGTTTAGGAAGGCGGCTGAGTCCGGAAAAGAAGTTCCAAGGATGTTAGAGGCTGATAAAGTGCATTTTCGACCTCTCACTGCAGATGAAATTGGTTTGAATAATTTTACCCTTTTAGTTTTACTGATCCATAAATGACTGCACAGCATGTGATAGTTAGAAAGATGTCAGCTGGGCTGTATTAGCTTCCACTTTGGAAAAAAAAATAATAATATTAAAGCACCTCTCAACCCCCAGCCCTTTTTATCACTTGAAACCCAGGTGGGAGGCAGTACCTAAGACCAACTAGGCATGGTTCATTATTGTTTTCTTAATTTTCAATAGGTAAAACTCTTAATCAACACTTACAAGTTTCCAGGGCATTTTCAATAGACATGGTTAATTAATGTTTTCAAGGAAGTTTTCACTAATACAGAATAAATAGTCTTCCAACAGGCAATAAAATTCTGCCTGCCATTAGAACATTTTCTCAAGTGATCCAGGCCGTACAGGAGTTTACATTATTATGCACAATGCCACAATGATTGTGGTTTTACTAATGACTACTGCAGTGCTGTGGCTGAAAAAGAAAGAGGATTTTATTCTTTATTTAGCTTTTGCATTTTGCAAAGAGTCATGGCACTTTTTTTGGTTACTGTCATGCATGTAGTTCTTGTGGTGTTTTTTGAATATTTTTATGTCATTCTTTGACCATTGAGGGTCAATTTTTTTTTTCTTCTGGTTGTTAATTAAACTTTTTGTTATATTGTTTTTGTTGTAGCACAAAGATCAGACGCATCTACCTTCCTCATGTCACTTTTTACTTGCTGTGTGGAGGAGCCACTTCAACCTCAAGGTACATATGCAAGTTTGTCTAAAATGTAATAACTAGTCAGTGAAGCTAGTATGTATCTGTGCAAATTATTCTTTAAAAAAAAAAAGATCTGTGCAAATGGCAGATAATGAGTTGATGGAAAACTTAAAACAAGGGTATTACTTGCAGAGGTACAAGTATAAAATGGTATACCGTATTAGTGATTCTCAGGCCAAAATCATACTAGGTAATACTTTTTTAACACAATTGGTACAGAGTATCACATGTTTCATGTGTTATGGAAACCACCTTGTGAGTTCACAATCACCAAAACAACCTTTCAGGTAATACTTCATTATACCTGAATCTCCCTGAAAGTAAGGGGAAAAAAAGAAACTGAAGGGAAAGAAATTAAGAAAACCCTAAAGTCTCAGCACACATTACAAACTTAACCTGGTGTACCTTTCTCAGCCAATATAACCAGAGAGAGAAAGCGGGATGGCTACTGGTCTTAGTCTCAACCATCATCAACGTTATTTAGGGCCCCATACAATGACCAGCAAAACAACACTGAAACAATGTGATAACTGGCTAAAAGGGTCAGCAAAACAACACTAAAATGATGTAATAACTGGCTAAAAGGAAAGTTACAACCAGATCCTTTCGGTTTATTACAAAATCATTCACCCACAAACTGATACATGCTGTATGTCATCTCTGGTGCCACATTCTGTACCAGAAACCTTATATACAGTAATGCTGATTTGAAGTATTCTCTTTATTTATTTATTTTTTTTTGGGTAAAATAGCTTCAGTTCCAGGCGAGGTGAAATATCTGACTTGGCACAAGTCAGTCTCATCTCTCTCTTCTTCATCAAAAATTCCGATCGAGGAAGCAACCAAAGATAATATAGACAGCATTAACAGCTATATTGCTGGTGGGGTCTACATGAATTCTGGAAGCCATGCTTCAACCTTGGATAGGCTGTATGCATGGGAGAGGAAGCTTTATGATGAGGTCAAGGTATGCATGTAGATATAGTTATTAATAATTCTTAAAATATTCCCAAATATAACAACACCTGCAAAAGGAGAAAAATTTTACTTCTTGACAGTCCTTGTACAGTGTTGCAAGTCAACATCTGCAAATATGAAAAAGTTATTGTTCATACCCCTTTCGTCTTTTCTTTATTTAGAATCTGAGATAAATTTACAAGAAGAAAGGTACATGTGCTATCTTGCAATCCTTTTTTAGGCTGTTTCTATTAGTTTATTAGCTCTTTGGCAAGGGCCCCATTGCTGCCCAACCCCCCCCCCCCCCCCCACAACCCCCCCCCCCCCCCACACACACACACATACAAAAACCCTTGCCAGTTGAGGAAAATTTTTTTTCCTCTATTTGCATATGAGCAAGCCAGTTGTCCTAACATGAATAGATAATCATTAAGTTACAGTGCTGCAGTCATATCCTGTAAAATATTGATAATTTTTCCCTTATTTCTTGTTAGCTTTTTATCTCCTGAGTTTGGCTATTTATAAATGAGAAATTTTTGCCAATCAACCTCCCCCATCCCAAAAATAATTCTTACTATTAAGATATATTCTGAATGTTCTCTTGCCCTAAATATATTGTGCATATCTGTTGATGGCGTTTGACATACAAAAAAGAAATTTCTTCTCTCATTTTCTGTTATAAACAAGCTTAATCTTTGCTGAACATTTCGGATCTTTTTGATATATTGCAAAAGTTGATCTTTTAATAAGCATTTAATCAATTTCAAAAACTTATAATGATAATATATATTATTTCGATTGAATAACTTGTAGTGATAATATATATTATTTTGTTTGAATAAATATTCATGACCTTCATACATACATTGTATGTAATAGGATTTACTATTTTGCTTTTCGTCAGACCCCTCCGTAATAAATTCATCACTCAACCTGGCTCCCAAGCCTAAAAGTACACTAAGACCAAGGCAACTGAATTCTTGTGCAGAACCACAAACTTATTGGAGCTATAAAAGAAAAGAATTTGATCGACCTAATATAGTAACACTCCAAAAGTGGATGATCCAAAACATTATTACATCCTACATCAATCCATGGCCCATCAACCTAAATTACCAACTAAAAGAAAACAAGCAAAAGCTGGAGTCAGTTCCAAAGCTTAGTAACCAGTTATTTAACCACGCAGCCCTCTTGTGAGAGGTTTTGTGAATGAATCAATGCATTTCAAATGACCGGGCAAACTGAACTCCTCAACATAGCAATTTATACAGTCTACTGTAACACCCTTCCAATGACCTGCAAACTGAACTCCACTAAATAGGCATCATAAATAAATTCTTGCTGACTAAAATCAATATAATTCCACAAATTTAATCCCTGTAATAGAGTTTACCGACTAAGGAAATATCAATGGATGCATAATTTTAGGCTAAAGAGAGAAGTCTTGCTACCTCACAAGAAGCAGATTAAAAATTCAAATCAGGTTGCAATGAATGCCCAAAATCGTAAAATATTAGAATCGGAGATTTAATCTGGTGTACTAATCAACTCAACTCAAATTGGACTTTAATTTTATTTTCGTTTCCCTTTATTTTTCTTCTCCTGCATTTTTTACCCCTTTGGTTCCTTTCTCTCTTCGGTATAAGAATAAAACAGGTTTTCTAATGGCATGGGAAAAGAGGCAGGTAAGAGCACTGTCATGAATGAGAATGGAAGTGTATGAACCAGCAAAGTGAATTTTAAATAATTCTTTGGAAAATCACCCACAAATGTCCTGAAATTTTGTTAAGGTAAATAAAATAAGTTGTCAAAAAAATCTTAAAAAATGTCATAAAACATTGCAGGAATTCACTCAAATCGTAATTGAATTTACCTTGTTTTCACTGGTACATACATTTGCAAATAAGATAATACTATACTGTACAAAATCTTAAATATTGTCTATTGATATGTGGTTGAAATAGCTTCATTTAATAATTTATTGGATTTAGGCAAGTGGGACAATTAGGACAAATTATGACTTCAAGTGCAAGCTATTGAGACAGCAAGAGTCGCGAGGAGAAAGCCAACAAAGAATTGACAAGACCCGTGCAGCTGTTAAAGATCTCCACTCACGAATCCGCGTTGCTATCCAACGAATTGACAAAATTTCAAAGGAAATTGAGGAGATCAGGGATAAAGAACTCGAACCTCAACTAGAAGAATTGATTGAAGGGTATGGTTTGATTTCATGTAACATTATTTATGATACCTTTTTCAGAAAATGTGTTTGAACCAACTTTGAGTTTTGGCAGTGTTCCACTCATTTTTTAGGGTTCTTTTGGTTTGTTGTTTTTTTCACAAAAAGACACCATTCATTTGTGGCACATTTTTTTGACACCCTTAGAACTCTACCAATAGTCATGGGTGTTTAAAGAAATTACAGGTAGGGTTTGTCAGTTTAATGTTTTTTGACAGGCTTTTATAAATATGCACAAAACTGAAAAGAACTGTAAAATTAAATAAGTTGATTCTTCTAATTTCTTTTTTCAGTTTTTATTCTGTCTCGTACCTTTTTGGTTTATCAATCGAGCTTTATGTTTAGAAAAAGGATTTATGATTGGGATTGATAATTCCAACTACGGAATACTTTATGTTTAAGTTGCAATAATTTTCTTTGTTATTCTTAATTAATGGCAGGTTAATTCGAATGTGGGCTATGATGCTTGAGTGCCACAGACACCAGCTAGACATCATACAGAATGCATCAGCAAATGGGTCCATAAGGTTCCCGAATCAACCTGAATTGCAGAGCCAATCAGCCTTGACACTTTCTCATGAACTCCACCTCCTATCCACAAATTTCACCAAATGGATCTTAGCCCACAAGTCATATCTGGAAAGAATTGATGCATGGATAGGCAAATGTGTTTCACCACTCCAGCAGAAGACTAAAAGGAAGAAGAGACAGCAGGATTCGCTACGCAGCTTCGGGGCACCCCCCATATTTGCTACATGTGAAGATTGGCTCAAGATATTTACGCAGTTACCAACAAGTCAAGTGGTAGAAGCAGTAAAAGATCTCACTAACGTGACAACCCATTTTTTACCTCGCCAGGAGAAGCGGGGTAAAAGTTTGAAGAGCTCGTTGTCGCTAGCCAAAAATGGTATTTCTGGTGAAATTTTAAGAGGGGAGAATGCGAGGAGAAATGATTCACCAGTGGATTGGAGTTTGAATTGTGATAATTTCCAATCGCGTTTGGTTGTATTTTTGGAAAAACTATCAGATTTTGCACACAGGTCCCTAGATAGTTATCAGAGTTTAAAAATGTCAATTGATATTGCAAAGCAAGACTATGAGAAGGATCATAGTCAGTACAGGCGATGAGATGGTATGGTTGGGTGGGTAGTTTCCCAATCTGTAAATCTAGGTTTAGGTATAATATATTTTGTTATAGAAAGAGGGGTAAAGTTTAGAGTGCTGTATTATTTTTATGGTAAATAAAGGTCATTTTTGGCGTAGATATGACAGAATAAGTCACAGGTCAGGTTGGTCCATATAGATATCTATGATTTGTTAATAGAATTGTTGTACATTAATTATTTTTGTGCAAAACTGTGTAGTCGTACAAAAATATATATATGTATTCAATTTTGTTCTTCTAGTTCTTAAACACTGTTTCTCTACATTTCAGTTTTCTTTTTGGGTGGATAAAAAGGTCAACCTCTGACTAAGAATGATATTGCCTGGTACCAGTTAGATGTGGTGGTACCAGTGCCAATATACGTTCTACAGTGTTTGCTTTGAGGTGTAGTTTTGATTGGTTAATTATGGGATATTTTTGTAATGTGATATACATGACTTTATTTTAATAAAAGTGGTAGAAATAATCCACTATTTTTTTTTTTTAAAAAAAGAATGATATCGCCTGTAATATTTGTGGAATATAAATATGATGGTAACATTGACTGATACAGTTTGTCCTTCTAAGGTTAGGTTTTTCTGGAGGATGGTTCTTACTGACAAATTTTTTAATTAGAGATAATTAATTTGGCTAAAAGTTTTGGAATAAGAATACTCAATGTTGCTTCTGACAAATAAAAAAATAAGTGTTGCTACTTTGACAATCATAAAACATGTAATCGTTTTCTTTTCTTTCTTTTTTCTTTCCTTTTTTTTTTCGCATTCTGCTTAGATACATCTAATCCCAAAGGTATTAGTTTAGATAGCACTGACATTCCAAATCTATGGTCTAGCTCACTTCTCTTCCTCATTCTTCTAAACTTTTTGTTCAGACTCTTATGGCTGCCATTTTTTGGGCAGTTTGGAGGGACAATAACAAGAGAATAACAGAGAGGAGTCTGTAATTTACTCTGTACTTCTCTCGTTTAAGCTTGTTTTTTAACATTAGACAATTAGACAAAGACAAGCAGGGTGCATAACGTCTAAAACAACCACGAAAATGGTCAGTTGTGTTAACCGTTTCGTTTTGGACACGAAATTGACTACCATTTGCGTTAACAAACGAAACGGTCGAAATCACGAAAATACACAAAGACGAAACCGTTTCAAAATTTCGTTAACCGTTTCATTTTTGAAACGCAACCAAAATCTTTAACCGTTTCGTCTCGTTTTGGACAAAACGAAAAGAAAGACAAGATATGCTTCAAATTTTTACGTAATTACGTTAGAGGAGGCTCTATCAGTTTATGTTTTCTGATCCAAATAAAACTGGTGATGGATTCCTCGCCCCGCCAAGCCCATTAAAATCGCTTGTAGTTGAAGCCCGTCGCAATAGTGTCCCCCACGAGTCTGTGGTGGATTCATGACATATGGGACCTATTGACCTTAGAGTAGAGATTTCCTTTTGGGATTGTACTTAGTAACTAGTATGCAATAGCATTCGATTTTATATACAAGCGTTCGCCTCATAAAATCTAATATGCTTTTTCGAGATCGGAATCTAGTCGTCCTTGCCACTAGAAGAAACGGAGTCGAATAGAGAGAGCGTCATTTTTACCTTTCCTGTCGAAATTTCTCCAGTCAACCCTGGTAAATTCCAAATTCACATTCCCAACTGCTCCATTTCTCGTTTCTGCAAAAGAGATGCGGAGAAGAAGAAGGCAGTAAATAAATGCACTGTGCTAACAAACCCTAGCTTTCTCTCTCCGTCATCTCCGTCGATTCTAGGTTTAAATCCGAAACCCCCCAATGGAGATCTTGGGGAAGCTCAGGAATCTCGACGCGTATCCCAAGGTGAACGAGGATTTCTACAGTCGTACGCTCTCTGGCGGTTTCATTACCATTCTTTCCTCCATTGCAATTCTCTTCCTCTTTCTCTCTGAGATCAGTGAGTTTTTAACCTTTACTGTCTAATTGATGCTTAGTTTGGATCAATTTGGTAGATTTTTTTTTTTTTTCTTTTGGATAAAGGTGTAAGGAACTTGTATAAATTTATGATCCATTGGTTGCATGAACTGGTGCTTTATCACTGTTTAGAGAACTCGTGCTGCTTAAGCTCAAATTTACTTTTTGTAATACTGTGCATTATGGCGTGATTTTTAAAATTTTAAGGCTGAATACTTGCATTAAAAACTTAAGAAGTTGAAAATTATACTGCAGGTTTAAATTGAATTGATCCATTAACTTCCTTTTTGGTCCAAGGCAGCTTATCCTGTTTTTGTTACATTACTTACATTTGTAATTGATTTGAAATTGCCGGGAGTTTTTTTTGGACAGACTAGATAGGGGCTATCTAGTTAATGTAATTGCCGGGAGTTGATTTCTGAAAATACAAATTGTATTTCATATCTTCAAGGCAATGTAATTGCTTAGTACCAGTTTCTCATAAATAACCACTAGCAAAATTTTTTCAGGGTTGTAAATTGTTATACACAACAGATCGTATAAGGCAAACCAAATTCATAATTTCTGCATAATTTAACTCATTGAAAGAGGTACCTAGTGTCATCAATGTGAAGGTTCAATGGTTCTTAAGGGACAAATCAAAATTGAGTAACCATATTGAAAAATGGGGGAAAATTATGTTAATAAACCTCTAGTTTCGTATTTTTCTCAGTGTGCTGCTTATGATACCTTTTCGTCTTTCTTTCAGGATTATATGTATACTCCTCAAAAGAGACCAAGCTCGTAGTTGACACCTCAAGAGGGGATAGGCTTCGAATTAATGTTAGTATGATTTTCTTCCCAGTTGTTGGCTATAAGGAATCTTATGATTGATACATGCAATAAGAATTTCAGAAGTACTAACTACTAATTAAGGAAATCATTTTCGGTGCAGTTTGATGTGACATTTCCTCACATAGCTTGCTCTATTCTTGCTGTTGATACAATGGATGTCAGTGGCGAGCAACATTATGACATTGTATTTTCTTTGCCTCGTCTTTTCTTTCCGTTCAATATTATTCATATTCTGTTGGTTAAATGATCCTGTGAAAATTCTATCTCATTCCTTGATTGGCTAAATTAAATTCTACTCACTCTTGGCAGAGGCATGATATTGTTAAGAAAAGGCTGGATCATATCGGTAACACAATTGATTCAAGGAAGGACGGTGTTGGTGGGCCCAAGGTATTCTGTTTCAAGCATCTTTTTGTCTTATTGCTAATTAATTTACGGTTGATGTTACTACTTTTTCCTACTTTAACATTGCTTCAGATTGAGAGGCCATTACAAAAGCATGGAGGAAGGCTAGACCACAATGAGAAATACTGTGGTTCATGTTATGGTGCTGAGGAGGTAATCTCTTTGCATGAAATTTAGATTATAGTACTTCTATTAATTGATGCTAAAAATGACAGTGTCCCAAATTTCTAATATTTGTTGAACCAGATCACTTTGTAATGAGATATAGTTAACTTGGTAGGCAACATTGGAAGTTGCCTAGACTTTGAGTTAGTTAACTTCAGGCATGCGAGGAAAAACATAGGAGGGTTGAATTGTAATACACTGATTGAATATGTCTTTACATTTGCACCAATCTTAATTTTTTATTGCTAAATGATTTCTTCTTCCAAAAGTGAGATTTATAATTTGTTGTTTGCAAGCATTGCAGAACTGCAACCAATTATATCCCTTCATGTGTAACCAGTTTAAGTTGGTCAGACCAACATATAAATCTTCTTAATTTGGTTTAGTTACAAATCATCTCAGGGAAACCTTAACTTATTAAATAGTGGCTTATTTTGCTAGATTGAGGGAAAACTCTACCATTTTAAGGCCTTACCCAGAACTACTTTTTGGGTTTATTTACAAAAGATCTCAGATACTGTGCAAATCTGTGGTTCATTAGGTGTTACATGAAGCTTATTATCAAATGTTTTGTGTAATCTGCCAAGGAGGAAAAGTAAAAGGGAAACTAAAAAAATTATTTTCTGTTTGACCTAGAATTTTTTTTGACAAAAGACAATATTCTAGTCTGCCTATTATATTGTTAATAGGTTTGGAGTACTATATATGATGCAATAAATCATCTCTTCATGAGTTGAGCTGCTTTTGTTTTAATTGTTTTATTTTCGTGCAATTTTAGACAGATGATCAGTGTTGCAATTCATGCGATGAAGTGAGAGATGCATACAGGAAGAAAGGATGGGGACTCACAAACCCAGATGCTATTGATCAGGTTTTTTTTTTTTTTTGTTGATGGTTATTATGCTTTATACGTTCTTCCCTATAAAATCTGAAAATAGCATCAATACTATGAAAGAATGTTATGTGTACCCGAGGACCTATCATTACTATCTGCAAAAAAACATGAATATTTTCTTCATGGCCTTTCCAATTCCCATCAACTTATTTTATTATGTATGTTTTGTAATGATGAAAGAAAATAATGATAAATAATTTTATGATACTGTGCATGTAATATAGGAATGCATGTCCTGCTTGTGAGGGTATATTTTTTAATTTATATTGAGATTTAAGTTCCAACATACTGTAGAATACTCAACCTAGTAATTTCTTTGTGAATTAGTGCAAGAGGGAGGGGTTTGTTCAAAGGGTAAAAGATGAGCAAGGTGAAGGATGCAATGTACATGGATTTGTTGATGTTAATAAAGTGGCTGGGAATTTCCATTTTGCCCCTGGCAAGGGTCTGCCTCAATTCAACTTTCTTCAAGATCTATTTAACATCCAGGCAGAGCACTATAATGTGAGTTTGACATCCTTTGACTAACTCGTGCATGGGAAATAATGTTTCTTTTTGTAAATTTTATAATGCTTAGACCATAATATTTTTGCTAAATTACTTTCTTTCTGCTAAAACCAGATAAGCCATAAAATCAATAAAGTTTCCTTTGGAAGAGATTTCCCTGGTGTTATAAATCCACTTGATGGGTGAGTTATTTTTTTATTTTTTGTCTGTATTATTCAGCAATCAGCATAAATAGAACATATCGAAAATAAGATTTGTGCGTTTCTCTAACTTCATTGATTTCACATTGTTTTGATCATGGATTCAGTGTAGAGTGGATTCACAAGGGAGAATCTGGAATTTATCAGTATTTTATTAAAGTGAGTATTTGACCAAGACCTTTGTTATTATAGATAGTTTCCACTTTATTGTGTTGCTAATTTTAGGTGGTAATGATCAAAGCAAAAAGCAATATCTTTCAAGTCACTTCCAAGTTGCAAACAAAAATTGTGTTTGGAAAAAAAAATCCAAGTCATGAAATCCACTAACATCTCTGATTAAACTTGCAAAATATATTAATTTGTCTTAATGAGATTATTAAGGTTCTTTCAACAAGATATCTAAGTTGGTTTTCTCAGGTGGTACCTACAATCTATACTGACATCACTGGACGCAAAATCCACTCAAATCAGGTTAATCTTTTTTGGATTTCTAATTGTTACCTTAATATTTTTTATTTGATAAGAGATTTATTTTATGTGTTTGCCTGTTGTAGTTTTCGGTGACAGAGCATTTCAGGGAAGCCATCGGATATCCAAAACCTCCTCCTGGTGTATACTTCTTTTATGAATTTTCTCCAATCAAGGTCAGATTCCATTTTGGCACAGATTATCGGATTTTGAAAGCAAAGTTTCTGAATAGAGCACAATTCGTCAGATTCATAATGTGAAGTTTTGGAATAAAGTTGGAATATGTCTAAAGTCTAAACAAATTCCATTGGAATATGTCTATACAAATTCCATTAATTTAAACGGCCCATTTTATTTGAAGTGTTTTGCTTTTGCTTTGCACAGGTGGTCTTAACAGAAGAGAACACATCCTTGCTTCATTTCTTAACAAACCTTTGTGCTATAATTGGAGGTTAGTAGATATTGACACATATGTTTGCCTTTGTGCTAGGCACAACTGCATCAGGAAATGATCCGGACAACATTTAAATTAGTCCAAATAACATTTGTGACATGTTTGAGACAGAAATAACCTTGTAAAATTGAGTTGGAAAATAAAAGGTGATGTCTTATATAAGGGTATTTTTGTCCCCAATACGTTATAAGTGTTGTTAATACCAATTTGGATGTTAATTTTCTTTTTTTAAGTAAAAAAATGATTCAAAGCCTGTATTGTTAGCTTTCGTATGCTAGTAAATGTCTTCTAAGCAGTTAAATGCATTGCTTTTCTTTTTGTACTTTTTCAGGTATTTTCACAGTTGCTGGCATTATTGATTCTTTTGTATATCATGGTCATAAAGCCATTAAGAAGAAGATGGAAATAGGGAAGCTTCGTTAGTGATGCTTTCATGCTGCTAGAAGTTCGTGCAGCTATGATTGTATGGAGAACAAATCCAAAAACAAACAAACAAAAAAAAGGAAGAGATCCGTGCTATTTATGTCGGTTTATATATGAATATCTTTTGTTCGACAATCATGTTCAGCCGAAAATTTTGCAAAATTATTTTTACAACATTCCATAATTCGACCGAAACTCTGCAAATTTTCTTACGTAATGGCTGTACTTACGATTGGAATCATAAGCCCTTAACATCTCTTTTACAGACTGTAATTGAAGATCAATGTTACATCATGTTTTTCATTCGTAACTATGCAAATACATCGTGGCGTATCATATATATCATACATATGCACATCTAACCTCATATAAACACACCGGCAACAATATTTTAAAAACAAAAGCTGCCTAAAATTACGTAATTTTAATGATTGAAAGACGGAAAATAAGTAAAAGTCAGAAACAAATGCACACACGAACCAGTTCTAAAGCAAGGTACAAGTCACTCGGTTTCAGCATCTTCATGTACATTAGCATTACTTGATAACTCTGGCTCGCTAGTTTCATTTTCACCACTTTTGACAACCCGGCCAACCTTGACATATCTCTCTTCAAATTTCAGCTCCCAATCCTTCAACACCTCCAACTCATCTGGTCCCAGCCCATCTAGGTTGTCTGTAAAGTCGTTCGGGTCAAATGACATCAGTGCTAGAGCCCGGCTTATCTCATGCCCGGAAAAGAAATGGTATGGCCCCCCTGGACCATAAAACAACCTACAAGAGGGGTAACAATCACATAATATTAAAATTAACATTTAATATGGATTTTAAAACTTTATTCAATTATTAATTATATCTAGGGATTTCTTCCCATCTACTTGTGATTTTCCAACTGAAGCCAAATCTTCAATTCAACAATGTCATCTATTGGTTCCTTAATTATCAATTCCGACAATTCCAATCTATCTGACACTCCAATTTTGAATGTGAACTTATGATTTCCCTCTGCTGGTCAATGTATTATATATTCCATTCTAGCAAGCAGTAATTTTTATTTTAACTAAGATAGGGTCTTCAAACTTCCTTCAAATCAAATATCAACATCCATTGGCAGTGTTTGAAGTACCAACAGCAGCATGTACACTAGCCAGAGAGACAGAGACAAGGCCTGAAGAAAAGAATCATGAATATCTATAAAAAGAATTTACACTTGTCAAAGTCCTCACTAACTACAATTCAGATCCCTCAAATCACTAAACCAAAACAATCACTGACGAGGAGCCTTCAATTGAAAACACTATTAGAGCCTCGCACGCATCTAACTTTCTCTTTATACATGGCCTTGAGTTTCCTTAAACTCAGCGCATTCAAATCCACCACACTCTTAACCCCATTATCGACTTTATCCCTCTCGTGCTCCTTGTCCCCATAAAAACCACCTTTTTGAACCACACTACTACTGTACTGTACAGCCATTGCAAGGCGCCCCATGAGCAACTCTATCTTCTCAGAAACCAAGTCCTCAGCTGTTTCTCTGATCGGAGATGCAAAGCATACCTCAGTTGCCGGCTCAGTCGTGGTGCGAAGAGCAACGGTGATGTCAGAAATCGGACTATGGATTAGTCGACTACAGTTAATATGTCCTTACACAGTATTAGAATACTAATCTAAACTTCTTTCAATTGCAAAGAATTAGTAAAAGGTTAACCAATCAAGCTGGAAAAACTACTTAATTCAAACAACAAAAATGAAAATGTAAATTTTACCATCCACGCGAGACATTGTAGACATCCCCTTTAATCGAAACCAAGAGAGGCTTCTCACGATCCGATCCATTATACTCTCTCAACTCCTCCAGCGTCATCTCCCCCATCTGCACAGGCTCAGCCAGGAGAGCCGGCGGCGGAGACGGCGCTTGATCCGGCGGAGCAGCAGGAGCAGACGCGGCGGCGCTCTTCTCAGTGGTGGCGATGGAGTCGGGGTGGACGAAGAAGGAGGAGACGAGAAAGTAAGCTCCGATCATGAGTGACAGTATTGTGACAAAAGCAGCCGGAGAGAGACCCGTGTACGCGTGTATCGTGTCTGATAAAGACGCCAGGATTTCCATGGCGATTGGTTAGGGTTTTGAGTAGAGAGGAAGAAGAAGGGGGTTGGTGCGAGTGGAGAAAGAGGAGAAGTAGAGAGAGAAAGAGCGCTTGATTTGGTCGACGAAAGGCAGCGAATCGCCGAGTTGAGTTGTTAGAAAAGCCTCTGGAAAACTTTTGCAATACCTCTTTTTTTTTTTTTCCTCCAGTTTTGTTACGCATCAAGGGATGACTGGACCATCACCTAACACAGTACTGATTTAGGGCCATTTTCCAGTGTTTTGAATTTTTCGGAGATTTACTGGATCATAAGCATCTAGTGCGATATCTTCCGTCTGATTCTGTTTCTCACTCTCAGTATTTATTTTTCTTTTTAATTCAATCAAAGAACATAACCAATGTCAGAAACTAAATTAAATAAAAGGAAACAGCAACACTTTTGATGAATAACATGTTTAGATATTAGATTGTTAATTTGTGTAATACAATGGTGAATAAAAAGACAATAAGAAGGACATTACATTATTATCTTATTGATTTCTTTTACTATGATATTGATCTCCCATATAACGGATATAAAGAATATAATAAAAGAAATGAAATAAAAATTAGAGCAAAGTCTCCACATTTAGCATGGTTCTTAGAGACTCTTGCAGTTTGTCATAGAAAGAAAAGAAAATACTAAACAAATTAGATTAAACTAGATCTGTAACTTGCGCTGATCTACCTTAGCCTTCTCAACATCAATAATAGATTCTACCAATTTTACGGCATTGTCGAGCTTTCCTTCTTCATTTACCACAACATAATCAAAATCTCGCACATGCTTCATCTCCTCTCGCGCAGTTGCGACTCTGACAAGAAGCATGTCAGAAGTCTCAGTTTTTCGGTCTATTAGCCTCTTTACAAGTGCAGCCTCCGATTCAGCAACCAGAAAAATGAACACTGCTGATTTGCCGAAAATGGATCTCAATGTTTCAGCACCTTGAATGTCTACTCTCAACACTATGTCATAACCCTCTGCCATGTGTTCACGTATCTATAGATATGGAACACAAATTAGAAAAAAAAAATATAGTTCATCTATTTAGTATTTTCTCTAACTTACTGTTAGAGACATAATCTTATATCCTGTACCCAGTAAACTGATATAATGTCATGGATAATACCTCCAACATGCAAAAGCATCTCTCCCTTTACCACTTAATAAAAAATGCCCAAAATATCCCTTCTTCCTAATTACCTCATCATAAATGAATGAGAAAGATATTTTACAGAAAAGGAATAGAAAGTAGGCATAAACGATCATTCACACATTACAAGGTCATACAGGACAATCCTTCTCCACGAAGGAAAAATAATAAAAAGAATATACCTGCTGTTTAGGGATACCCTTGTATTCTCCATAAACAAGAGCATACTCAAGTAACTCATTTCTTTCAATCATGGAAAGGAACTCTTCCTTGGTAACAAAATAATAGTCTTTTCCTTCAACTTCACCCGGCCTTTTTGCTCTGCTAGTGGCTGTCACAACAAAATGCAATCCTTCTCTGACTTCTTGTAGCTTCTGAGGAAGATAAATCCATAAAGAATTAATTTAGCAAAAGTTATTACCATGCCAGGCAGTTTACTGGTACCAAAAGAATGTTAAACGACGCACACACGCACGCAGAAGAAACCTTGATAACAGCATCTTTGCCCACACCACTTGGACCACTAATAACAATGATTAAAGGATGAGGAGGTGGAATTAAAGGCTCTGAGCTGAATTTTGAACCAAGTACTGCTTCAAGTCCCCGATACAATTCACTCTGAAAAACAACAAAACAAAAAGAAATTAACAAACTACAGCTAATGCTTTGAAATGTAGAACCAATCTTTCAGGCAGGTATACAGGTGGCATGACAACGCTCAAGACTGACAAATCGAACATTTTCAGAGCTTTAGAAGGATTAACAAAAGGCTATAGCAATTGTTCTTTATGATGAAAATGACGAAACAAAATCATTTCTTGTGGATATTGCACAAACAAGAGACGGATTAAAAACTTGCCTCCAAGATACAGCAATAGATAACTTGACACAAGTAGGAGGTGAGAAAAAATTCTCCAAACACAAACAACCATCTACATCTTAAAAGTTCCATAGTTGCACAAACATGCAGTTGTGTAGTTAAGTAACATCAGATTTGAGGTATGTTTATTCAATCCAAAAACTATCTGATTAAAATCATTCGGTCTCCAGCCCACAAAAAAATATCATTATTAGGTCTCCATATTACTGTACTTATATCCTCTTTCTCTATACTGAGACAACTACAGCATTTGGCAAATGTCATCAATTGATCATAATAGTGCAATCATGTCATTTTTGCACAATTTTTTGAGATAATTTGGCTACCAATTTATGTGCAAATATGCTCAATTTGATAAAGAAGATTCACTAATCCAAATTGGAAATTTCAGGGTTCAGAATGGAAAAGATGAATAATTTCAACAAGCCAGAAATGTTTCTTTTCCATTCTACTCCTTACACTAATGACAGCTACACCATTAGAATTACCTCAATAATCCATTATACATCTAATCATACAAACTGCTAATATAATCAAGAAAACAAACAAATCTTTCTGTCAAATTCCCAAATCAAATTATGAACCCCACCATTTCACCAAAGAAAAGTAAGAACGAGGCAAGTAAAAGAAACATGCCTTATCAGCGGTGGAAGGAGGGAGAGTCACGTGCGGCGCACGCCTGTCCTTGTCAGCTGGAGCAGAAGAAGCGCTGGAAGACATCAGAGGAGCCACTCGCAAGCCACTTCTCGACAAGTGAAGGCGGTTCGGGACGGAGGAGTGCGTCGAGATTGGTGAGGGAAGGGGTCTCGGAAACGCACGGTGGAGATGCGACCGAGCGACGGAGGTGGTGAAGAGCCTTCTCAATCTCAGGTGAAGCATTGAGAGAAAAAAAAAAAGAGGTTAGTGTTTTTTGTGTTTGTTTATGCGGAGGGAGATTGAAAGAAGAAAATAAAAGGAGATGAGAATAGGAATGGGGTTTAACACATGAGAGGAAATGTGATACCCACAAGCCCAATTCAATAAGCAAGGTACAAGGTGCATGGGAGCGAGCCCAAGAATAAAAATTGTACTGTGTTTTAGTGTTTAGGCGCAACAAAGCAAAACATGCACTCTAAGAATACTTGTGGAGCAATGATTGCCTGAAAAATTTATATTTGCTGTCTCATGAAATTTCATACAAAAAACAATTTGAAACAACAAGTTTGTTACAGAAGCTGAATTAAGGCACAAGGGTAAGTAATAACACGATCCTATTTCTTTAATCAGAACTATCACAAGCTCAACAAATTAATATTAGGCATAAACACCGGATACAAAAATTACACCCAATGAAAGAACAAATCAAGCCAGCCTAAATCAAGAAAAAGAATCTAATATCCTAATTACATGCTAAAGAAAAATAAATGTTCTCTTTGAAGTTTCAATCCTAGCAACTGTTGTAAAAGGAATCCTACTACCAGGGCACGAGATGTACACTTTAAAAATTCTGTACCATTCAAAGAATTAGACTGTCATTGCTGAGAGGTCTTCATAAACAGTTCTTATTTCCGGCCTCTCAGCAGCTGACCTGATGCATCTCAACGCCACCCGAAGCATATCATCAAGCAACTTATTAGTGCTTTCAGATTCACCGCTCATTTCCAAAAGACACTTATCGAAGCATTCTGATGCACAATTTTCACCAACCAACAATCTCACCCAGTCGATCAGATCGACCACACCAGGGGTCGCAGAGACGATTTCACCAGCAATCCTGCCAGTCACAAGTTCAAGAAGAATAACACCAAATGCATACACATCACTTTTAAGAGACGGGCATGGTTTTGAGGTGCTGCTGAATTCAGGTGGGGAGTAACCAAGGGCCCCAGCATTTAACACCTGGTCAGCCATGCCAACTGGTGTCATTAGCCGGTGCAAAGTGTAGTCGGTTAACAAAGCACGTGTTGAACTGTCAGTTTGGGTTTGGATGAGAATGTTGGAAGATTTAAGGTTGCCATGTGGGATGGAGCGAGAGTTGTGCAAGTGGTCAAGACAGCAGGAGATGTCTTTAGAAATTGTGAGGCGCTGCTGGAGGGACAGTGGGCTCAGATTTCTGTCTTCAAGCTCTGTCGATAATCCACACAAGTAATATGTCACATCGACTATTGTTCAAAAGCACTTGACAAAAAAATAAGCATAGAAAATGGCCTAACAAAAATTTACAGACAAAAACACACACAGAACTGAACTATGAAGTAAAATATAGGGAAAATAAATGTTTAAATAAATCCCTTAATTCTATTAAAAAAATAAAATCTTTCAGAATCATTTCATATCTACAGTAGAAATTAATCAACTCAGTTAGGCAACTAATTCTCTATATAGAAAGGATAAAATATTGAGTATAGAATGACAGCACTATTTTTCACTAGGAATCTAATTCCAATGAAATATCAAACAAGGTGATGATAAATCAAAAACAGAAATGAATCTAAGTTAAAGAAAATCAAGTTAGAAGGAAAGTAGAAAATCATACCAGAAAGATAAGCTGTCAAGGAAATAGCCTCCACATAATCCGAGAGGATAATTCTCTCATGCTCTTTGGGTCCCCAATAATACCCCCTTAAGCAAACCAAGTTCTGGTGCCGAATTGCACCGAGCTTTTTCACTTCTCTGGCAAACTCCTTTCGGCTTTTCACAATACCCTCCTTCATCCACTTCACCACCAAAACACTACCATTATCAAGCGTAGCTTTGTAAGTTGTGCCATGACAGCTCCTGCCAAGAATCTCGGCCGGGGCCCGTGACAACTCCTCTGATGAGAACATGACTGAACTGTCAAAAAGGTGCAAATCTCCAGCCAACTTGTCTGGAGAGTGAACCCGAAGTGCCAAAGAAGAAGGTCCGGATTGTGAAATTGTCGCTGGCAACTGATGGGTTTCGGGTTCAGCTTGAAATGACTGTTGTTGGTTTGGAGTTATGGTATTAGTAGGAGGGTTACTTGGTGCTTCCGGGCATTTCTCATCCTGAAATGACTTGGTTTTACCAGTATCTGTTGTCCCTTCCCTTTTTTGTTTGGATGTGATTTGATGGACTATTACAATAATTGGAATACCCACAAGAACAGCAGCAGCACATGCAATGAGTGTAAACAAAATGGCACGCTTCATCTGATGTTTACGTGACTTTCCATTATCAGGTAAATTCGGGATACCCGATGGGGACGAGTTGGGGATTATCAGTGCATCATTTCCTGGATGGAATGATGATTCTGGGAATTTCAACAAGTTTGATGGGACTGTGCCAGATAACCTGTTATAAGAAACATCGAACCCTGCAAGTGTATCAGGTAAATTACTGGGTATGGTCCCTGTGAAAGCATTGTTTGACAAGTCGAGGTACGCCAAATTTTGAAGCATGCCAATTTCTTTTGGTATTGTCCCTGAGAAGTTGTTCCTTGAAAGATCGAGAATGGTGAGGTTCGTTTGTTGTGCTCCTGAAACAGGTATGGACCCGGTAAAGCTATTTCCTGACAGATTGAGACTTGTAAGTCTCTCAGCAGTAAAGAGACTGGCTGGCAACTCGCCATAGAGACTGTTAAGACTCAAATCTATGGTGACTAACTCTGGATATGTACCAATTACAACTGGAAGCGCTCCTTCTAATGAATTGTTGGATACTCTAAAGAAAGCGAGTCTCAAAAATTGAGTTGTATCATTCGGTAGAGTACCCTTGAGTTGATTTGCGCTCAAGTCAATCAATTCTGCATAGTTGCCCCAAGTTCGAATTGTAGATAAGTTACCAGTAAGTGCATTTCCACTCAAATCTATGATTGCACAACTACCCATGCTTATTGGTAAGGAGCCTGAGAGCTGATTGGATGAGAGGTTTAAGTATTTTAGAGTTGTAGAAGCTGTACGCCTCACTGAACCTGCATTGAATGGAGGATAAATTGGAGATTATGGTGGTGCTATGACACAATATCATCCAACAAACCATATTCGTAACAACTTTTATATCATCTATATCTTTTCACGGGTTTTGCTCATGTGCATGCAAGTGTTGGTACAAGGCATTTCTTGTAAGGCAAATGAAATTTCTTTATTCAAAATGGAAAGATGCTTTAGATGGAACTATCCAGATAACATAATGTCAATGAATAGTAATGATGAATATTCAACTTTGTTACCTGTTAGTTGATTACAACTTAAGTCAAGCTCGGTCAGAACCAGAGACGTCTCTTTAAAAAGAGCTTCAGGTATTGACCCGTTAAGCTGGTTGCACCTCAGCCTCAGAATCTTCAAAGACACAATAAAATTGAAGGAAGGTACATTCCCACTGAACTGATTAAAACTCGCATCAAAGACCTCTAAAGCATCAAATAAGGGCACTGGTTCTTCCCCAAAAATTGCACCAGATAACTGGTTAAAACTCACATTAAGATGCACTACCGAGTTAATGATTGCTGAACTGTCAGTGATTGGTTTTAAAGAGCCCGAGAAGAGGTTGTTGCTCAGGTCGATGTAAGTTGGACTGTGCAATTGAGCAAAAATGTCATCTAATTTGCCTGAAAAGGTGTTACCATGCAGGTCGAGATACTGCAATTTGTGTAAATTTTGGAGACCTGAAGGGAAAGTTCCAGTGAAATTATTTAAGGAGAGGTTTAAATAGACCAGGCTTGTTAATTTGGTTAACTCAATAGGAATTATGCTGGTTAATTGGTTGTTTGACAGAGAGAGGTTTTGAAGCATAGAAATTTTAGATAAAGGAGATAGAGATACATTTCCAGCTAGACCAACTCCGTCCAAATAGAGGGAAATTACTCTGCCGGCACTGCACTCGACTCCGTGCCAGTTACTCGGGCAATTGGAGGAATCCTGTGGATTGCTTGGGTTCCATGAACTAAGAATTTGGCCAGATTGGTCTTTTCGAAATTCCTTTTTGAACTCAAGGAGTGCATCCAAGTCAGTGTTTGACGAAACCAATCGTACCCAAATCAACAAGATCAGAGCAATGAGCCACATTCCTGTGAGAAATGCTTTGAAAATACAACCAATTTCTTTCTAACTGAGAAGGACCTAGGCCAACGGACAGCCTAAATGCTAACAGAGAATCAGAGATGAAGAAAATTAATTGACATTAACTGCAGTACAAAAGAAAATGTAAGGTATTATGTGTGACATTGGAATTGGAATGTGATTAAATCTCTGAATTGGGGAACATTCTCTTCAGACATCATGACATACAAAATTTACTACATAAAAATTCCGACAGAAATTACTCATAAAACGAACATACCTAGATTGAATTGCAACTAAGGAACCACAAAAAAACAGCATTAGAACCTCAAATGAGAACCTAGATTCCTAATTTTAACCAAAAGGCTCGGTAAAAGAAAAGGATCAGAAGGCTTTAAAAGGACAAAATGGTGAAATGGGGGTAAAAGAGAATTGGGAAAAGTTCTTTTTCCTTTTGTTGGTGTTTAGTGGAGTGAAAGAGAAGAGTTGGTGAAGAGGTTAAAAAGGTCACAACCTTTTGGTATGAAATGGAAGTTGCTGATTGGCTCTTTTGCAAACCTTTTCAGGTTAGAGTGTATCAATGGCAGTGTAGTCTCTTTCTCTCTCTAAAATGGCTAGAGAGAGAGAGAGAGAGAGTTGGTGGAGTGGAGGAGACAGACAGTGGAGAAGGAGAGAGTGGAGAGGAAGTTGACGTTCTATTTTGGGTCAACTTTACGGATGTGACCCTGAAAATAAATTAAATTGGAGAAATGATGGTCCCCAGAACTTTATTTGCATGTGCATTGTATCAAACGTGGTTCTAGGAGGGATCGACACTTTTGTTGGGAAAAGATAAACCAGTTAAAATAATTATCTAGGTCCACTACTGTTGGGAACCACATCCTCAGCAGCCAAAATTTGGCTGTTCCAAACAGCCAAATTCCATTTTTTTTAATTTTTCAACATTTTAAAATTCAAATATTGAATCCAAACCGTTGATCTTGTTCAATTTTATAGGCGATGCATTTTCATATAAATTTTATAAAATTTGGAGTTGATTTGATACTTGATTAAGTGACCAAATTATGAACGTATTAGAATTAATCAGTGATAGTTAACCAGATTCGTTCATTTGTTGACCACTTAATCTAGTATCAAATCAATTCCAAATTTCATAAAACTTATATGAAAATGCATCGCCCGTAAAATTGAACAAGATCAACGGTTTGGATTCAACATTTGAATTTTAAAATGTTGAAATATCAAAAAAAAAAGGAGTATGGCTGTTTGGAACAGCCAAATTCTTGGCTGCTGAGGATGTGGATCCACTACTGTTGTACTATTTTGCAAATAATTACCTCCAATGTTTGTAGCACTAACACCGCCAAGCCAATCATCTCAGGCACTGATAATTGATGACCTTTTAATTCTTTTAAAAAAATTATGACCTTTAATAATTATTTCGTTAGCACAGATGATAAGAAATTTAGTTTTCTTGTATTTCCAGAAAATGTGCATGAAAGTCTCTGGAAGAATTTCTTCAAAAGAAAAGTGTTTAGTAGACTTATTATAAAATAAAATAGTACTTAGATAAAATCATAAAAACCCTAATCCTCAGAACAATTTAAAACAACCTTCACTAAATTACCTTTTTCCCCTTAAAAGGTTTCTTTATTGCATGCGACATCTGGTGATTAATCATTAAGATTCCTGTTAAAACTTAAAAAAGGCTGTAAAAAGTGTCTTTTGCAATAAGAAAAGACTGTAAAAAGTAAACTAACTTAACTGGAGAGGATCAGACAAGTAATATATATATAGAAAGCGACCCAACGGAGTTAAAAAGGCAGTAAATCACCACTGCTTCTCTCTGACAAACGGACCTCTTCATCCCCATCAACTCGCTGCACCTTCAAATCCTTCATAACCGCCACAGAAGATCCAGGATACAAACGGAGTGTCTGTGGTTGTACAACAATAGGTGGTGTACGGACAGCTTCTCTGTGCGCTGTATTTTTTGGTCCCCAAGCAGCGGTGTCGCTTTCTCTAAGATCCAAACACCTACACAGCTGCTACACACACAGCCACACAGGCACAAACAAACTATTTTCTTCCCTTTTTTTCCTCCTTATTTTCTTCTTCTTTTTACTGTGTTTCACTTTTGTGGTTTCGATCCTTTTTATCTCCTGTGGACTGTGGCCTTGGATGCCAGTTTTCCTTTCCTTTTCCGGTAACAGGACAGCAGAATACTGTGTGGCGTCTGACATGCTGGTTTCTGGATTTTCTGTGTAGAACATCGTGTGGTTTTTCTCTGACAGATTTTATACAAACAAACAAAGTTGTTCTGGCAGCCTGGCACAGGGTAATTAATAATGTTAGTGATTTTTGTTTAACATGAGTAATAATAGTAGCATTTTCATGATTGATGGTGATATTTTATTTACTTCATTAATAGTAAAATTTAGAAAAAAGTTTTATGCATCCGTCCAAATTTTACAGCTTTTGATCAAAGTTATTTGGGTTAGCATAACGAGATTTATGTTAAGACTATGATTTAACAATAATGACATAATTTTTCATCAAGTATTTATGAGATCAAATTTAAGTAACACTGAGTTTGGAGTCTGGGAACTGGGGAGTGTATAGTGTACTTGCGGACGCATAATAAAACAAAAATAAAAAGTCAAAATAGACGAGAATAAAATGATACAGTTAAATTGAAGTTATGAGGTGAATAGTATCTTTTTTTTCTTTTTTTTTTTTTTAGAATGCTGACAGAAGCTGTCAACAGGTTATGAATTGAATAGTTGGACATAAGGAAAATACACATTCTCTAAAATGAGATCTGGGTAATTGGTTCATCCATTGAAAAGAAAGATAATAGGAAGAAATAACTAGACCCTCTACAATTCACATGCGTCCGTTATTTGTTTTCAAAAAAAAAAAAAAACGAATGAGTCAATTTATTGCATAATAATATAATGCCTTTCTTCCTAGAAAACTTTAAAAAGCTCTTTTTTCTTTTAAATTTTTAATATATAATGTCTTCGTGGACCTCCATAAACACCCTATTGTCCTCTCCTTCCTTCATCTCCTACTTTCATACTTTTATAATTTAAAATTACAACTTTATAATTTTGTATAAACTTGTACTCTCCATTATATGCCGCGGTTGCGGATTTAACTAATCTGAACTCTACGTAAAATGCCATGTACTTTAATGTCATATTTTCATATTTCACAATTCAAAATGATACTTTTCAACGATATATATGGTTTTACAAAATTGTGAGATTTGAAAACTTCTTTCCATATGTCACAAGCCAAAATAATTAGGTTAAAACCACTGAATACAGCATTTAAAAACTTCAGTTATTTGGTTTTCATGATATTAATATCGAACCTTCTAATTCAGAAAATTAATAGTTCAAAATTTAATTTCCCCTTTTTAAACTTACATTTTTAAGATTGTAATATTTTTACTTTATTTAAATTTTTTTCCAATAGTTGAGAAGACCTTTCGGAGGTAAGTAGTGTTTTTAAGTGCAATTAGAATTAGATGCAATCTGGGTACTGAAAAAGAAAAAAAAAAAAAAAAACAATCCAACAGTTACTGAGAAAATTTACTCTTAATTTGAGTCGTTGGATCTGGATGGACGCCTCATATTGAGGGGAGAAACAATTCTCGTGCTTGAAGGAAAACAACACAAAACCTTAACGAATTTAAAGTTGTAAAATTATTAATATTCTAAATTGCTTTCTGCGTTTTGCATGTTTGATTTGTTTTTATAAGAAAATTTTCTGACGTCATAAAATCTACGGCTGATGACAGTGATATATGTCTCCTACACTACAAGGCTATAAGGAAGGTTTTGTTTCAGATTCTGACTGAAACAAATTTAAGAATAGAAATGTTTAGAATAGTATATTGATTTTGATTTATGTACTTGTGTCCCCAAAAAAAATTATCAAACCGAAAAAGAAAATCCCCCACAAAGGCTGCAGCCATAACTCATGAGTCATAAGTCATAACACATCTAGTTTTCACAAATGTGGGCCTTTCTTTAATATGTATAGCTTCCGAGATCCTTTGTGAAAAGAGAAAATACAATTAGATGTTAGTACTTCTACTTAGTGTTTAAACAGCGAAAGCCTGCAGCCACTCGTGTACATCCGGTTAGCATGAAAAATTGAAAATTAGGTCCAAATTATAGCGGCAACTAACGAACCATGATGTAGTATCATTGGCCATAATGTCCAACTAAATCGTATGATTATTCTTACATAACAAGGTAAATCTTCATTAGTGCGTGCACCGAATAAAGTCACAGGATCTTACTCATGACTAGCTCGCTCCACTTTATGTTTCATTTTTTTTTTTCAAATTTTTATTGGTTTACTTATTATGCAATTATAATTTCGTATCAACATCAACAGCATTATCACATTAAAAATATAAATATTTACTTATAAAAAAAATTAAGATTATCATTATCTATCTATAGAGCTCAAAGATAATTTTTTTTTCCATATATATAACTTAAAAAATATTTGATGAAAAAAAATATGGAAAATATTTACATCCGTCTACTCTACACGTCATGTATTTTGGGTATACACTTAAAACTGAAATCCAACACACCCACATGAAATATTTCTCTTTATCCGCACATTCCTAAAAATTCCTAATTTCAACCATATGATGATGATGGTAATGATGCAAAGGGACATTGAGGCTTGAAGCAATGAACCAAAAATAATGCACCACTTGAGCAGAACTGAGCAATAATGAACCCAATTTGGATACGCCTAAGAATAGAAACGTGATTGACAGATGTGCAACCTCGTCCAATCTGCTCAGATTTTAAGCTGAAATGGAGAAGTGTGACAAATGACACCTCAACACTAGTTCACTTTCACTGCCGCTGCCTTGTTGTTTGTACACACGTATCACTGTTTCTCGATGTTTCTTTGTCTTTGTTGCTTTTAATTTAGGCCATCAGCAGGCTAATATATACTTGTAAGAGGTGGTTTGACAATATTTCGTAGAAAAAATATTAGCTTAAAGTGTTTAATATGCAAATAATTTAAATATGACGGAAAAATTATCAAAATTGTAGTCAATGTATTTTATAAAAAAAAATGAAATAGCATTTCAATAATAACACTTGTATGTCTTTCTCCTATCTTCTGTTTCCACAACATTTTCCTTGAATAAGGAAAAAGCAGTGGCGGAGCCAGAAATTATCCATTAGGGGGACAAATTAGTTATTTATATTTAATTAGGGAGACAAATTATATAATTTTTCTAAAAAAAAGAAAATACACATAAAAATTAAGTTTTTTTTGGAGCATAGGGGGACAATTGCCCCATTCAGCCCCCGTGTGGCTCCGCCACTGGGAAAAAGTACTATTTTATTATTCTTTGACAAATAAATATTTAGATGACAACAATCATTGTGTAAAAACAGTAACAATTTTTGAAATGACGGTACAGAGGGTTGATAAATATGGTATAATGTTGTAACTTGTTGCTATACTCTATAAATTTATATATCGGTCACCTTGTGAAAGACGGGACAGAGCAATACTTTTGGTCTGGCCCAATTTGTGTTACTATTCCCGTTAGTCTTCCATATAATGAAATAAAATGCAATATAGCCTTAAATGCTTGCTTAAACAACGGATGACCGGGGTCCATATAGGGTTGTAAGGGAACTGAAATCCTCTATAGTAGAAGTCTAATGTCTCACAAATTTTATAATTTAAATGCTCAATTGTTTAATTTTATATACGATGCATCAGTATTCAGTATCAGTATTTTCAGTATTATAAATAAAGATGCGTGGGCATCGACATGGCTTTGTTAAATTCTACCCGACACGCAACCATTTTCCCTTTCCCTGGTTGGGCGATTAAATTTTTTTCGGATTTATGCAACGTTAAATTCTGTAAATATCTGTGTGACGAGTATTATGGATCATGGAATCGACCCGATTCAGCAATTAACAAATATTCAGCGGCGCAATATTTTGGCTATCTTTTTTTCCGACCCCTTTCCTATTTTGACATCAATGCGTTTCCTCTCCTTTCCGCAACTCTCTCTCTCTCAAACCTGCCTCTTGACCTCTACCTACCCCCGGATTCCCCCAACGCAAGGATGCAAGTGCCGCCTCTTCATTTCTTTTTTCCTCCTTCCGCCTCCTCCTTTCTCTACCTTAGGCTTCGCCTCTTCTATGTCTTCACCTTTTTTTTTTTTTTTGAGTTACTCTGTCTTCACCTTCAACCTATGCCTCCCATCTAATTATCGACTCCCTCTCTTTCATCCTCTTTCCAATTCTCTCGCCTCATCCTCTATCCATTAATCAAGATGCTCGGCCTTTGTCGGACTAACCTTACAAACGCAAATTGGTATGACGTGGACGAGACCATGGCCATCACAAGCACTAATTCCAGCCTTACAAAAACCGAGATTGAAAGGATGGCGATTGAGATGGCAACTTATAGGGTTTCCGTCCCTCTGTCCTTCTCAGGCGATGGTAGCACTGTGGTTGATCGGCATATATAAAATCAACCTCTTTAATTAGTTGTTCTCTCTGCAAAAAATCAATTCACGCATGCAAGGTATCTTCAGTTTAATTGTTAAAATTTGTAATCTTCTATTTTGTTTAATTTTCCATTTGCTATACTTATTTTTATTTTCTTTTATTGGTTCAAATTGCTAAACAGCTAAATAATTCGTGCATTACAATTAAGTTGTTGATGATAAATTTTTACCTGTGTTCTCTTACGTTCTGTGTGAACTGTGTAGGTAATTTCTTAATTTTTAGATGGAAAACAGATTTTCTTCTTGGCAAAGGATACTCAATTCTATGATTCTTAGTACATGATGATTTTAGCTCAATTTCGATCTCTAAACTTTTACCTTGATTGGGAGATCATATAAATGAGATGCATAATACAACTATTGCCTTCAAAAAAAAATTATCATACAACTAGATAAAGTCCATTCCCTCTATGAGAATCACACATATTTTGAGTGAAATCATCCCTCTTAAAACATACTGGTATTATATCTGACCAGTATGGCTATTAGGCTATTTTACTATATCTAATATTTTAATATGATTTTCTTTTATATTTGGCACAGTTATGAAGTTTTATTTTCACAATAACATGTGTGGTTTGAGTGCCAAACTTCAAACATTTATGGAGTTCTCAGGTGGTGGTTCTGAATACCCTTTATTTAGAATTTCGTTTACCTCAATTCGTACTTATACAACATTGATTAATCCAAAACTTTTACCAATTTAGGATTTATTTAAGGTCTAATTGTTGAGATGACAAATGAGAACTTTAGAAGAGTCTTATTAATTTTATTTGTTGAGTGAAATTGCATAATTGAGGGTTGTGTTGGTGAGATGGCAAATAAGTCTGGCCACCAATCTAGCTCAGTTCCATTTCCTTTGCTTTCAAATGCAAATCATATACACAAAATATTTTAAATATCTTCGGTGGTCTAGAGAACTTTTGAAGTAACTTTCAATTATGTTAGAATTAATACAATTTAGTTTCAAAGTTCATCATTATTTCTGTAAAACTACATGATCAGTGATTACTTATTATTAAATCAAAATTATTCCTTTTGAGCCAAACTTGATGATTGTATTTTATTTGCAGTTTAAACTTAATCCTAGCAAGGAGTTAAGGGATCTTTCTGTTGTCCCTAATAAAAGGCCTAGAGGGGGGTGAATAGACATAATTTTGATTTCCTAAATCGGTTTGGTTAATTCTTGGTTCAATTTAACAATTTGCTCAACCAATGCACAAATAAACAATAAACAACAAGGTAAATAGATAAAAAGAGAGAGAGAGAATTGACACGCGATGTGATTACGGAGTTCCGACCCGCTAGAAAAGGCTAGCCTTAGTCGTACGTTTTTAGAAGTCTCGCAACTACGAAAAGGGCGCGCTCCGTTCAATTCCACACTGAACGTGTCTACAAATGCGAACCGAATCACCTCGTCACAAGGAACCCGAGGCGGATCGGCCTAACCTCTAACTAATCACCAAATAACACAAGGGATTAAGGCTCTCAACTAAAACGCTCAATAATCTAACGAATAGAACTATGGGTTTGGTTGATGCACTCTAATCTCAATAATTTTACAAGAGAAATGCTTAAGAATAAGAGAGAATAGGTTCTAGCATTGGAGCTGAAAGAGAGAGATATTGCAAGTTTCAAAAGTATCAAACCAGTCCCAAATGGGCTGGTATAAATAGAGGGCGTCAACAGCTCCAAAACAGTAAAAAATTCTCTCTAACGTTGTCTAACGCTATATGGCGTTGTACAACGTTCAATATGACAGTTGAAAATTCAAACGGCTATTTTATAATACCGTTGACATTTGTCAGAACGTTGTGCAACGTTCTGTTGCGTTGCACAATGGAGGAACGTACAGCCAAAGGAATACTTCGACAATTCCGTTGGAATTTGTCAGAGCGTTGTGCAACGGCAGAGAGCGTTACACAAAGAAGGAAAGTAAAGTCAAAGTTCTAACTGTTTCGTTGGTAAACGAAATGGTATCGATGAGAAACAATTCTGACAAAATTAAGGGTGTTGTTTTGCAAATCGGCAAATCGAAAGTTAATTGTTTAAACCAACACTTTCCATATGAATTTAGATCATAACGTGAGGAGCCTCAGACGTGTACTCGAGCAAGCAAAGTAGTATTCAAATCACAAATGAATTATTGACATCTGACTATTTGCAATGATTGTCAGATTACAAAAGTAAAATTAAATCTCCTTTTCAGACTCGATTTCAGTTTCAAACCAAGTTTTGCGAAGAACTTCTTTAGTATGAATAAAAGCTGAACTTAAGCCAACATATAAGTTATTATAAAATCCAGTGTATAATTACCATGGAAAGCACTTTTAATATTCAAAATCAGTACTTACCTTAATTTAGGACATTGTATTGTGTATATACTATATATATTATACATTAGTTTATGCTTATAATTATTTTAATAAGAACTCGCTTTAGCAACATATATATATGCTCTGTGTTTCCTTCTTGCAAATTTCAAGAAACATCAAATGCAATTTGGCAAAAGGAGTGTACTTGATGCAGAAATTAAATTTCTCATTGGTACTCTTATAGTTAGAGAAGTATGCATATACAAAAGTTTAGTGTTGTGCAAAAGTTTATTTTATATTTTTATAGATCGAGTGCCCTGCATTGCTAGCTCTTATAGAATCTACCTTGAGTTGGATAAAAAATACGGGCAACATATCATTTTATCTCTTTGGTAAATAACAATATCCAATAAGCATTAAGAAGACATCTGACCATTAAAAAATATCTCTTTTAAAATTCCTCTCTCTATTGGTAAAATTAGGTAGCAGAACTCACATATCCCCTCTAGAAGGTTTACTTTTGTGGCTAATAATGAGACATTAGATTTGTACCTTGCATTTTGGTTAGTGACTCGGTGTACATATTCGGACTATCGCTTTATTCTTATAAATTCATGTATCTCAATGGAGAGAGGAACATTGAATATACTGTACCTGGTAAATCCACTGCACTTTCTTTGAACTTTTGTGACTGGTCTGAACAGAAATAAAGGAAACTTTTGTACTAAAATGACTTTATAACCAAAGAGCCAAAGACCCTTTGTGAAGTCATTTTAGTATAAATTATACATTGATTTATATAGATTTTTATATATAATTGGATCTTCTTTTTCACCTTGATGGACACACTTCTTTTTCACTTTCCTTCTATATCATATTCACTGCTCACATCTACTGCCTGCCACATCAATTGTAATTACATTGAACCCATCAACATAATTTGGACATTATGAGCCAAAAAGGTGAATTATGAAAAGTAGGTACCGTAAATACAGTATTTAGCCTATCATATCTAATTTTTAAATTTGTTATTATCCATAGGTATACATGACAAGTGGATGTAATTCAATATCTTGAGTTTCTTATAGCCAAATGAAGAATATAATGCATATGTATGAGATATTCTGATATCACACAAGGTCCCCTTTGATTTCAGTCAGTAGATAATTAAACAAAATTAGCTCTTCTATTCAAAAATAATTTTTGGATATTAGGAAGATCTTTTTGTAGAATGATTATTCTGATATTTTGATACTTCTGTAATTCTAATGGGTTGTAGATGTACGAATTTGGTTTTAGTTCACTTTCAATTTATTAATTAATTTTTTTTTTCCCATAATTTGAGCTACAAGCAAACAGGGATCAATTGGAAATGGTGACCAGTCGGAATTTTCCAGAAGATAGAGCTACGCTAGTTGATCTTTTTGTTTTAACCAGTCAGGCACTTCACAATGTTTACCTTACTCATTACATATTTCCGAATTGCCTTGCAACTGATATAATATAAGTCAACCTTAATTTTGGTTATTTGTTACCAAAACTATTCTATCTTTTTCATTTGTATATCTTCAAGTTAATAGGCAAGAGCAAGATGAATTCATCCCCTTCCATTCAACAGTCAAAAAAACTTTACCAGGTCCTAAATATAGAACGGTAAGTGCTTTTCCCTGCTTTGACCAGTTGTTCTGAAATTTTTTGATCAGTTTGCTTTTCTTCATGTTTGATCTAGAATTTGTTGTTACATTAAAGGGGATAAATTACATCATATGTCGTAGTTCATGTTATGATTTGGTAATTTCTAGGGTGATTTTTTTCAGATTTGTATTTATTTTTTCTTTAAATAATACTTTTATAACTTTTTAGCCTTCCCGTAAACAATCTTTTTAATAGAAGAATTATTAATGATTTCAGTTAGTACTAGGACAGGGCAATATGCACTTCAGGCCAGTATGATTTAGCTCTCGAGTATGATTTTGCTTCCGTTAATAGAAACATATGAGTCTGGTCATTTTGTTCAAAAACTGAATGAAAGAGAAATATCCTTGATAAGCATACGACATTATTAAGTTCTTAAGCAAAGAATCTAAAGAGGATCAATTTTTTGTACAGCACTAGACAAGATTGGAATAACAGGCCAACAGTTCTATGCATTGTTATTTTTGCACAAGATTGAAATAGCAGGTTAACAATGATTCTTTTAATTCTCATCCTTTTTACCAATTTTAGCGTAGGATCAAAAAATTAACTTGGTGTGCATGAGGCCAGGAGCAATATATATTGACCAATAGGACAACATTTTGCAATATACAGAATTGGTATAAGATCACCAAATAATGCCTTCTGAAAAGGCCAAAACTAATGATGCTTGAAGCCTAGATTGGTGGTAATGGATGGACAAGACCCTCATGACGACTTTAATTTAGAGCAGCTACAATTAATGATATTTTTGAAAGATGCTGGTGCATGTGCAAGAAGATGAAAATACAAGAACATGGGTTCGGTTGAAGAATGAACGCATTCATAAAAAAAATGGAAAAATAAAGTATTTCTTTATTTATTCAGTTACGTGCATCTTGATCAAGATCTTGATACTTGATCAGAAAAACAAAATTTACTATACACTTAATGCTACGAATAATTTTTTTACTTTTAGTTTATCATTCATCAATTTCACTCTTGCATGTCGTCTACAACTCTACATTGATTTGGTGTATTAACATCATGACAAATTTCCATATCGAGCAAAGCTCGATTTACCCCTCCAGTTTTCATATAAGTTTTATAAAATTTGGAGTCGATTTGATACTTGATTAAGTGACCAAATTATGAACATATTAGAATTAATCAGTGATAGTTAACCAGATTCGTTCATTTATTGACCACTTGATCTAATATTAAATCAACACAAAAATTTATAAAACTTATATGAAAACACACCGCTCGTAAAATTGAACAAGACCAATGGTTTGGATTTAGCATTTGAATTTTAAAATTTTTAGATATTAATGAAATTGCGAGGACAGTAGACCTATGCTACGACAATAGAGATTTCAGTCTGGTTGTAACCCATTCTCTGCAGCATTGTAGAGGGCAATGGTTTCATTACAAACGTCTGATTTAATCTCAAAGGTTGAAATTTAAGGGCCGTACGGATTCGATATCAATTACGGAGCACCCATTATTGATCGGACGGTTATGATGAAACCGCTGTCCTCTGCAACGCTGCAGAGAATTTCATTCCGATCCATATATAGAATTTTAAGACTAGGTTTCAGATTTTTTTTTTATCAAAGACTTTTTTATTTCTTAGACATCGCGAAAGTAATTTTGTAAAAAAAAAAATTCCTACAACCAAGTTTTTTCAGATAAAGTATCCTTTAAGCACCAGAAAATGAAAAAAATGAATTCGCGAAAATCTATTATGCACAAAAAAAAAAAATCCAAATGTGTGATTATGGTGTGACGCAAATCATGGTAACAACCTACTTAACTTGTCATCATGATGACTCAAATCAAGGTAATTAACGGTTGTGTTTATGGTAATAACCCTTAAACTTATTCAACAACCTTCGCAAAAAATGGAAAGTCGATTGCTATAGGCATGCCTATAATTTAGCAAATCATCAATTTCTTTCACACACTTATTTTATTTACTACTTTAATTAGATTCACCATCAATAATATAGTTATAAATTAACGTCCATTTTCCTATTAAAGATAACGATTCCAGCACATCCATCGTAGGCTTCATGTATTATATATACTCAGAAAAAACACACACTTGAGGCATAACGTTATTCCATTATTGTCAGATAACAATTAATTCCAATCTCTCTTTTCTAGATTTTCATCCTAATTCAAATGGCGCGAGCAGATAGTAGTCTTTTACCATCATTCCTTCTCATCGTTTTGCTCCTTACATCAGGTTAATTTCAATTTCTCTGATGATAACAAGCTGTATATTTGAGAACCTACCAAATTAAATTTGCAAGGGACTTCATCAATTATCAAAATATATATTTTTTTCTTATGCACCATACATAACATGTTTATTTCTGCATTGTTTATTTCTCAGCAGTGGTATTGACTACTGGCCAGTATAAACCGGGACCAGCGCAGCCTGTGCCGGAGTGCTTGATGTTCTTTGGGTGGTACGACACCCAGGAGCAGTGCAACACTGAATGCATTAAAGCCGGCTATCTTTTCGGCAAGTTAACAAAAGATCCATTAAAGCGAAGGGATGATCCCGGCCAGTGCCTCTGTCAGTGGCCCAGAGAGTGTTCCAAAATTGATTGATTCATTGATTCATTCGCCATTCGATTCATGCATTTGAGTACTCATTCGTTTAATTTGTTAAGAACTAAGAACAAATGCATGCTTATGCGCTGCACTGTATAATTAATAAATTGTACTACTATTGACAAAGCTTATCAGTTATCATGGTAACTTTCAATAGTACTTTAATACACGTCTTATTTATTTATTTTTTTTCAATTTTCTATGCTCAATTGTACAAGTAAACCTTGATCTATTGAAGAGTAAATCTATGTTGCAATTTTCTGTTAACAAATGAAATCCATCAAAAAGAAAAGAAGGCGTGTTTGGATTGTTTGAGAATTACTCAAGAACTCTTCTGAGAAGATTTTTTTTTTTTTTATGATGTGTTGATAATAATGATGGAGAAAAAAATAAAATAATTATGCAAAATATCTGTACAAAAATCTGGCAGCAGCTAGAATCTTCCTTACCTCAATTTATTTTAATTCAGTATTTGATTAAATATGGAGTACATCCCATATTTAGATATAATAGCAAATCGGGTGCCTTATATTATATGCTCCTGAGATATTGAATTTTCAACTTGAGATACTAATAATTTCCTCACTAGAAAGTTCAAATTGACAAGAACCGGCAACACATCAGTTCCTCATATTTCCAAAGATTTCAAGAATTTCAATTTCACAGAAAAATTATCACTAATTTCATCATCACATATATAGTTGTTAGAAAAACACAATTAATGAAGTTAAAAATTTTCAAGAACTCCGGCATTTGACGAAAATTTTCAATGCAACAAGAAAGCCGGGAATATCCTTCAAAATAGCGAAATCAGAGGAAGAGAGAGGAACTTTACGATGCTTTTATCTCAAAAACATGCTGTCAACTCTGTTTTTGTTCAAGACGGCACCCAACCATGTTCGAATGTCACCATGTCACGCTCGGTAATGTTTGTCAGTGTCGATTGAGATGCTCCGACCATGATAAATTCGTTACTACATGTGCTGCTCACGACGGCGAGAATGCAAAATTGAGCTCAGAGTCACAAGTTGTTCGGTCAAATGGAGCATATGCGCGATTAAGTTTTCTTTCAGTTCCAAAATTTTCACTAATAATTTTTCATCAAAAAAATGTTTATAGAAGTCATGCGAACATTTTGCTGTAGATTGCTGAAAACGGCTCTCACCTCTTCCTTGTATCTAAAATGAAACTCTAATATTACAACATTACAGGTCTCAAGAAAATAAATAAATTCTTTTTCTGTACTCAAGCGTCGTGTAAGCGCCTTGACGAATTGACCTTGATCTAATGAAGAATAATGTTATGTTGTAAGTTCATGTTGTTGGGAGGTTACGGCTGCTCCGTGCCTCCGTGGCCAGATTTACACACCTGAATCGATGCAACCGGTACTATTTTATTTATGATTGTGAAACGCTTACTGCGATACTGGTAAATACTGGTAAAAGGAAGATAAAAGAGGATAAAAGAAGATAAACACTAATTGAACTTTCTCATTCTTGTATTGAAAACTCTTACAGCATACATTATGATATATATATGAATGCTAATTACAAATCTGCGTCATTCTTCAATTAAAGCTAATTACAGCATACATTATTTCTTGATTTTCCGAATATTATCAACTCTAGAGTTGCGGGGTGGGGAGAGATCAAGCGGGATGGATAAATAATAATCCAAATATGGGAAAAGCTGTCAGGACAAAACAGTAAAACACGCCTCTGAAAATTCAATGGTCGTACGTTTTGATGACGTAGATCATGGTAATAAGTTAATAACTAATAACCCTTAACTTATCATGGTGATAACGCAAAATCATGTTATGTGTTTATGGTGATGGCGCAAGTCATGACATAATTAACGGTTGTGTGTTTATGGTAACCCTTAACTTATCCAACGTCCTCAATAAAAAATAGAACATGGAGTGCTGATCCGCCGGTCAATATTTTAGCAAAACATCACTCTCTTGTTTTATTTACTATTTTTAAATTAGATTCATCACCAATAATATAATTATAAAAAAAAGGTCCATTTTCTAAGTAATAATTAAGTTACATACTTGCATATCCATCGTAGGCTTCGTGTATAAGTGTGTGTGTGTGTGTACTCAGAAAAAAACAGACACTATAACTCTATAAGCATTACATTATCCCATATTCCCATTAATATCAGCTACCAATTAATTCCAGTCAATCAGCATCCCTCTTAGCTTGTTTTGGTTCCTAATCCTAATGGAGCGAACACATAGTAGTCTATTTCCATTGCTTTTCTCATCCTTTTGAACCTATAAATTAAAATTGTGTATAGTTTAATTAGGACGCAAACATTGACGTTGTAAGGGTCTTTATCATAATAATTATGTCTTATGCTATATGTGTGATACCAATCAACCTACCATAGTACCATACATAACATTGTTGGTTGATAAGTGGTACTGGAACTGAAAAGCTTAGTTTGCCGTTCCAGTATTTTTATTAATAGTATTTTCTTCGTTGTTTCTAAAATGGTAACTTTTAATAGTACAGTAATACAGCCATACAGGTCTATTTTTTTTTCCTTCAATTTTATGCTCAAGTGTTGTGCAACCTCCTTGCACGAGTAGACCGTTATCTAATGAAGAGTGATCTATATTGTATCTACCTGTTAACAAATTAAAATCCATTAAAAAAAGAAAGAAAGAAGAAAAATGCTCCTCCGAAAAGCCGAAAAAATTAAAACTAACGTTACTGTTCACACGAATTTCGAGAATAACAGTTAAAAATTCGGAATTTTAAAAATAACGTTGTTGGATCGGCGTTTCAATCGCCGAAATCACAGAACCCTTGGATCGGCGATTGAAACGCTGATCCAAGCTTGGATCGGCATTCCAATCGCCGATCCAAGCTTGGATCGGCGTTCCAATCGCCGATCCAAGCTTGGATCGGCGTTTCAATCGCCGATCCAAGGTTCTCAGCTCCTATATAAGCGAGACAGCGACCCCTCCATCCCCACCCCTTCTCTCATTCTCTCTCGCGCGCGGGACAGAGCTTCTGAGGTTAGTTTTTTTTTATATTTATTTTATTTTTTAATTTAATTAATTTAATTAGGTAAGTAATTAAAAAAATAAATTAAATATTGAAAAATAATGAAAAAATAAGTAAAAAATCAGAATAAATATAAATAATTATAATATGTAATTTGGGAATTTTTTTATTGAATTTAATTAGTTTATTTATTTAATTTAAGTAGTTTAATTAGATAAGTAATTAAAAAAATAGATTAAATATTGAAAAAATAAAAAAAAAATTAGTAAAAAATCAGAATAAATATAAATAATTTTAATATGTAATTTGAAAATTTTTTATTGAATTTAATTAGTTTATATATTTAATTTAATTAGTTTAATTAGGTAATTAATAGAAAAAAATAGAATAAATATTGAAAAAATAATTAAAAAATTAATAAAAAATCAGAATAATTATAATATGTAATTACAAACTTTTTTTGAATTATTTTGTACATTTTATAATTGTGGATAAGTTAATTACAAATTAGAAAAAGTAAATAAAATAATAAAAATTGATAGATTAATTTTTTAAATGTAGGAAAATTTTCTAAAAAGAGACAAGCAGCGCTTCTAGTCGAGGTGAGTTTTTTTTTAATATTTATACATTTAATTAATTTATTTTATTGAGGTAAATAAATGAAAAATTAGAATAATTATTCTAAAAAAAATTTAAAATATGTAAAAAAATAGAAAATTGAAAATGTTGTTGTATGAGATTGGAAATTTTGTTGTATGAGATTTGGGTTTGTAATTAGGAGGGATTTGGGTGTTTTTTTTTTCGGAAACACTCCAGGTACAGGGGAGATGCTGCCGAAATTTTATTAGATTATTTACATTGATAATTTTTATTATAGTGTACTAAAAATGCCACCGAGAAGAAGAGTACCAGAGGCACCACCTCGTAGATCTACGAGGCTTCGTGGAGATCCTGGCGCTTCTACATCTACCGCTTCTGTAGATGCCGAGGCTTCTACATCAGCGGATCATGTTGTTCCCCCCGGTCCTGTTAATGCAGATCGTCTCTTGCATTTGGATGAGTCGAAAGTTCGTGGCACTGGTGTAAGTTATTATTGTTCTTTTACTTTTTTTTACTTATATATTTTTATTTTGATAGTATTTTTTAAAATAATTAAAAAATATATATATACAGCATTGGAGGGCAGTACTACATAGGGCTAAGATGTCACGAACTGCTGAGGTGGATGAGCGTTTGATGAGACTTGGACTGATACATTTCGTTCAGTTAGGTCATATACAGCTCGATCATTCGCTTTTGCAGGGTATAGCCATGTTCTGGAGGCCAGAGACCCACACTTTCTTTCTTCCGCACGTTGACGAGATGACGGTCACTCTAGAGGTAAGGATCAATACCTATTTGTAATATTTTTTTTTGTAACTATATATGTATAAAATTTGAACTATTTGCAGGATGTGGCCTTCCTATACGGTTTACCTACGGCTGACAGAACTGTTACTGGATGGACCGATTACGACGCCATACAGTTACTCCAGAATTTGGCCTTGCCGGAGGATACAGACACGGCGATAGTTGAGAAGTGCTTCAGGAAAAAAGAACGGAAGTAAGAAGGTTTTAAAAAATTTATTTTTATGTTAATTTTAAATATATATAGTTCTTACAATCAAATTACATTAATAATGTAATGCAGGAAATCTCATTCCGTTCGGTTAAAGGAACTGCGTAAGATTTGGAATCAGATTGGGGGGCCTGGCACGAATAACGCAGCGAGGATCGACAGATACACACGCGCTTGCGTGTTGGAGATTTTTGGGTGCGAATTATTTGCTGACGGCACGGGTGACTCGGTTCCATGTTTTTATTTGCAATTATTGGAGGTTAGCCAAGAAATAAATATCTCACATTTATTGCACTTTAATAAGAAATTAAATATATGAAAGAGTTGATGATATTCCTTAAGAAAATAATTCCTATTTGCAGGATCTTCATTCTAGTAACTCGGTGCAGTACAATTGGGGTGGTGCCACTCTTGCCATGCTATACCGAGGCTTGGACACTGCCTTCATTAATAACAATATAAATATTGGTGCTCCTTGGTTGCTCTTGCAGTTGTGGTCGTATGCAAGATTACTACTTAGTCGGCCGTCGATCACGAAGGATTTTGATGGTTGGGGTCTACCAAGTATTGACTCGTGTCCTCCTTATGGGAGGTATGTTGATTTGATTTTAATTGTAATATTTAAAATATGTTTTATTTGACTTTAACAAACAACAAAATGGAAATGCAGGAAGTGGACGACGAGACATAAATCGAAAAAGTTCACCTGCCCTACTCGCAGTGGGATAGAATATGCGAGGGATGTCTGCATGAAAATGAAGCCTGAGCATGTCGTGTGGAGGCCTTATGATCACATCAGGGACCGCATGCCTCGTTGTGCCCAGGTTGAGCAGAGGATGTTCCTTCTACGCATCCCATGCATTCATTATTGGATCGTGATGTGGCACCACATAGATCGTGTCATGCATCAGTTTATGCTCTATCAGACAGTTCCCCTACCGCCACCTGAGGTATATTTAACTGTTCACATTATTAATTTCATTATTTAATTCTCGCAATTATATTTTGTTGATTAACTGTGATTTGAATAAAACAGCCTTGGTCGAGAATGGAAGAATTGATGGGATACCAGCATAATACCTATCGAGGTATTGACTGGCATCAACTATTTGTGCATGAGGTGAACAAGTGGGCGAACACTAATGAGGCTAGGGTGATAGAGGATCGGCCGTGGAGCGAAGATATTTGGAACGACTACCGACGCTGGTTGAGCGTACATGGAGGTGCGCATCTTGTGCAAATTCCTGAAGGGGCAGCGTCTGGTCCGGCTCATAACTTGTCATACCTTCGCGAGACGCCTGGTCACATGAATTTGGTAAGTTACATTACGCAGAATTTTGTGCCTAATAAATAATTCATTGGCTAACAAAAATTGAACAGGTCAAGCATACTTTGCGGGAGGCGTTGCGAGGATGTGCATGGGTTGTTAAGAAGGGATTTCGTCGTGCTGGGAAGCAATTGCTGAGGGGGTGCAGCACGTCCTTGGATATTGTTGGCGAGCCTGCTCGATTACCTCGACTCTTAGAGTCGAAGGGTCTTCATTCAGACATCGACTTTATCCCTGATACGGATGATGAGGATGATGCGCCAGAGCCGGAATCTATTGAGGAGCAGCTTTTCATGCGGGTATAATACATTTTTCAATCACTTTTATTAATATTATTGTTCCTTTTATGCTTAATATTCTATAATTATTTAAAATATTTTTATTATTTTTATAATATTATCTATAACAGGATGATTTTAGTCTGCATGATTGGGATTCATATTTTGATGCTCCACGACCCAGTCAGCCTCTGGTTCGGAGCAGACGGTCACATTCCGGTGTCTTTGAGCCTCACTCCGGATCCACAGGACCTCATTCCCAGCCTCAGACCACAGAGCCGCAGGCCCCACCCCATTCGTAGCCCCGGAGCACACAGCCGCAGCCTCCGCCCCGTCCGCAGCCCCAGACCATACAGCCGCGGCCTCCACCGCACAGCACACAGTACACATATGAGAGTCCTTACCCTCCACCTCCACCATATACTCAGACTCAGTACGGAGGAGGGTACAGTCAGCCCTTTGTGCCTACTCCCGTACCTATCTCTCAGGCTGCTGCATACTATCAGGCATACGGTACCCCACTGCAGGACCCATTCACACCTATGTCGCACCATCCATTCGGTGATTCTGGGGCCTCATCTAGCAGACCGCCTCGTCATTCCACTCTATTTTCTACGACATATCCTCCCCCCCTCCTCCCCCAGGACTTGCTCCCGGTCGAGAGCCCCGAAACTTACCTGGTGCTGCATGGGATTTATCTCCTTCTCAGGGATGGTTCCGTCGTGATGGACATCAGTAGGATAGTGTGATATTTATTGTGATATTTATATTTTTGTACGAGTGTGATATTTATTGTGATATTTATATTTCGTATTTGGTTTTGATTCCGTCACTTGTTAGGATTGCAAAACTACGCGAAAAAATTCTAACAAATTCATAAAATATCACATTAGGTAATAAAGACGCTGCACTCTCATGCTTGTAAGTTTCATACCATAAGTTCAAACGCATAAAAAACATAAAATCGCTAAAATACCTAAGATATCATTTCCGAGGAACCCTACTTCTAATTTGTTTCATTTTTAGGATTGCAAGACTACGCGGAAAAAAATTTAAAAACAATCATAAACAATTATTATAATTGCAAAATATTATGAATTTAGTCAACCATAAATATTAAAATTAGAGCTATCTTCACCGAATTACATAAAGTCAACCCTTAAAACGATCTATAAAGGGTAACTTTTAAAAAAAATACATAAAAATATTACATAAAACTAAAGCCGGCCTCCTCCTGGTAAGATATTCATGAACCTTGATCCTAGCCGGACAACCCCACGTCGTAGTCCCCCTCCCCCACTGTTTGTGCTTTGAGATGGTCCCCTGCTACTTGATGCGCCATGACTCTCCCTGCTACTTGATACTCCGTGACTTGTGGGAAATCGAAGCGATATTGATCGGTCACCCAGGCTAATGGAATTTCGACATGGTTGAATACCTTCTATCCCAAGACTGACGCGACTTTCATTGCGAGAATCAATACTGATAGAATTCCGGTTAGGTTGAACGGGCTCCCTAAAAGGTTCACTTTGGTTTCTTGTAGAAGATTGAGTTATGTTCCTTGCAGAAGGTCTTGTAGTCCTCCGTATCCTCGGTGTGTTGGTAGGACGACCTGTACGACGACCAGATTGAAGGTCCTCCATCGATATAGGTTGAGATGTGTCGTTGGCCACCGCAGCGTCCCTTCTGGTTCGGCGCCTTTGGTTTGCCTGATTTTTTATTTCTCATTGCATCCATCCACATCCAATCACGATCCTTCTTTCGCCTGCCCCGATTAATCATTGTCTTATCCGGATAGATCACGGGACCATCATACCGAGGCCACTTATCTTCGTCTTCGTAGCAGTGAAAATCACATGTTGACCATATTTTAACCATATTCTCTATGCTGTACCGTTCGTCAACAAAATCAGAAACATCACACCTATAATGACCGCATACGGCAACCACATGAAGACATGGTATTCCTGTGAGTTGAGATTTTCTGCACTTACACCAAGCACGCCTGCTCGGTAGTTGAGAATCTCTCGGTTGGTAATCACGTTTGAGGAAAACTTGGTACTTCCAGGTTACCCCCGGATCATTTTTTTCGAATGGCACTTGAGCTTCAAATTCTCCACGTTCAATGTCAACAGTGATAACGTTTATTACCGCTGTAAATATGAATTTATATCATTATACATTTTAAAGAGTACAAGTAAATATGATTACATTGGAAGTACATTTGTACCTGCTTTGAGAGTATGTTTCATCAGCTTAAGTTGGATTTCTTTTGGCCATCGTTCTCCCTCCGCCTGTCTCGCCAAAGCTATTTGCTTCCTCTCATTAAACCATTTAACAGTTTTGTACCAAGTGCCTTCCACAAGTCCAACAACTGGTAGTGTTCTCTCAGCCTTGTACCTGCTATTGAGACTTTCTGATCCATTACTCGTCATAATTCCCCAACGATAACCACCGTCATACGTTTGTGCCCACCTTTCAGGTTTCCACTGCTCGTTGCCATCTGTTTCATTTTCTTTCCCACACTTTTCAAGGTAGTCGATCGCCTTTGGATTCGTTTTCTTCAATTTGTTCCATATTTTGTAGAAGGGCCTCCTTTTTTTCTTGTTGGCCAACTTATTTCTGAATTTGTCTGGTAGAGCTGCGTCTTTTTCAGATGCCTTGAACATGTTTTTACATACATGTTGCATGCAATACCGGTGCACGGCATATGAAGGGTTCGCATCCTCTTGCCAACCATATTGGGGTTGTTTGAACGCGTTCCTTATTCTCCAATGGCGATCCGAAACAACACAGAATTTTCTTCCTTCCCCGATAACTTGCCGCCTTAAAAAATTCATGAACCAACCCCAACATTGTTCGTTCTCAGTTCGCACTATTGCAAATGCTAGTGGAAGCAACCGCTACTCTGGGTCATAACCGCATGCCGCTAACAATCTTCCCTTGTAGCGATCCGATAAGAACGACGCGTCGATGCTGATAACAGGCCTTAGGTATGGTACTGCCGCGATACAAGGCCCATATGCCCATACTGCTGCGGTGAACATAGCTCTGTTGGGATCCACTACGCTCTCTGTCAACCATTTGATCTGTGTCCCTGGGGTCGTTCTCTGTATAGCCAATAATAAACTCGGAAGTTTGTTGTATGATTCCTCCCACAATCCAAAAAGTTGTTCGATCGCTTTCTCTCTCCCACGCCATAACTTGTTATAGGTTGGTTTTACATTTGGATATTCTTTCTCCAATATAGATTTTACGTCATCTATAGAAATACCAAGATCTCTCTTCACTGCATTCCTGATACTGTTTGCGATTACCTCTGCCATCAGATTTTCATGCGTGAAATCTCCGGCCCTTCTCACGCAAGTATGTTCTTCTTCATTCTTTATTATTCTCCAAAATTCACCTTCCCTTTCTGTACGGGCATACAAATGCCACTTACAGGTAGGCACCTTACAATCCAATACATACAATTCTGGAGTACTTCTAGTGGTTTTGTGCTGTACATTATTATCTACGGCGTATTTATTACAAGCTTGTTTTAATTGTGATTTTGACATAAAAATGTTTCCTTGCGCTAAAGGCCCAGAAGTTTCTGTTTGAGACGGTTGTGGAATCGAATTTCTATACTCAGAGATATCCAGAAATTGGCTAACGGGATGGTAATTATCGGTCCTTCCGGTAATGTAATACTCGTGATTCGCGAAACCCTGCGCATACAGACCCTCTCCCTCCATATCCTGTGACGTCCAAAACTCTTCCTCTTCATCAGTGAAATCCTCCCCCGTTGCATAATTCGACTGATAACCCGGGCCACGGTTGTATGTCTCGTCAAGTTCGTCTATATCCCCTTCTTCTTCTTCATCTTCCTCTGCTTCTTCTCTAACTGGTCTACTACTCTCAGGTTGGTCCCATGGATTCCAATCATGTGAATTGGTGTTGTACTCATTATTTGTTCCATCTTGTCTTTCTCGTCCGCTATTACTCTCAGGTTGGTCCCAAAGATCCGAACCCCATGCACTCATATTTGTTCGCCCTTGTCTTTGTTGTCGACTACTACTCTCAGGTTGTTCCCAAGAATCCCAACCCTGTGCACTCGTATTGTATTGATTATTTATTTCTTCGTCTTCTTCGGTATTATTGACTTGTTCATTCAAATTATAATTATAATCGTAATTATAATTATAATTTGTGTGTCCCCCTAATTTAAAAATATATAATAAAAAATTATATAATTTCTGTGTCATCGTAATCAAAATTATTGATTTGCTTTTATTTTAAAAGGCTTAATTTAAAATTTTATTATTCAAGAGTAAAGACAAGAGCAAATTAATTATAAATGCGTACAATTAATAGCAAGAGTAAATTAATTACTTTAAAAAACTAATTTTATCAATTCTATAATGGCACAAATTTAATTAGTAATTTTGTCCAATTATGCAAAAGATTTTTTAACCAAAAATTTCTTAATAAGCCAATTATGTTTAGTAAAGAATTATAATTCTAATTTAAGTAAATTATATATTGCATATGTTCATGACTATTGTAATCCTAATTAAAAAATAAATAATAAAGTAATTTTACTAATAAAATTTGTCGTAAGTTACCTTGTAGGCCACCACCAGTAGCTGGAAGCAAATCAACGTGAAGTTGAAAGCCGTGTAGCCTTCTTGCTTGGAAGCACTCACGTCGTACATACCGCCATTCATTTTCAGAGTTCACCGGCAACTGAATCTGCTGGAACCTCCCTTCAATTATGGTATTAAAATGGGAAACAATTCTCAAATTATAATGACCTTGATAAAATCCCAATGCTGATAAAATTATTTCTTTAATTGATTCATAATCAGTTTGCGAAGTTGCATCCAAACTGAAATAATTTGATGGATTATATGGAGATTGATTAACAAAAACCGGAATGTAAATCATATTTTTGACAGTATAGAGAGTCGAGTATTTGAAAATGATGGGTGATTTTCGAATTCGGAACGGCATGTTCTATTTATAACCAAATGAGAGTCGAAATAATTATGAGCAATCAAATCAAATCGCACTAAAACGCACTGTTAAATCGCACTTAAATTCAATTTACACCTTGGATCGGTATTTGGGACGCCGATCCAATTCTTTTAATGATAAAAACCACTAAAAATGAATGATTAAAACCATAAAAAACAGTAAAAGCATTAAAAAAGTCAGAAAACCAGTTGGATCGGCGTTCCAATCGCCGATCCAAGCTAAAAATTAATGATTAAAAAGTATAAAAACAGTAAAAGTATTAAAAAAAGTAACTTTTAGCGGGAAACCAATTGGATCGGCGTTTCAAACGCCGATCCAATAGCTTTTCCGCTAAAAGTTACTTTTTTAATACTTTTACTGTTTTATCTTTTATTATTATTTTCTATTATTATATTTACTTATTAATATTCTTATTAATTGCTATTATTATTGCATTATTATTAATATTAATTTGGTAATTGTTATTAGTTATTATATTAGTAATAATTTTATTATTAAATATTATGATTTATTATGTATTTTTGTGATTATTGCATGATTATTACTATTAAATTGGTAAGTGTTATTAGTAATAATTTAATTATTAAATATTATTATAAATTTGGTAATTGTTGTTAGTTATTATATTAGTAATAATTTTATTATTAAATATTATTATAAATTTGTTAATTGTTGTTAGTTATTATATTAGTAATAATTTAATTATTAAATATTATTAGAAATTTGGTAATTGTTGTTAGTTATTATATTAGTAATAATTTAATTATTAAATATTATTATAAATTTGTTAATTGTTGTTAGTTATTATATTAGTAATAATTTTATTATTAAATATTATTATAAATTTGTTAATTGTTGTTAGTTATTATATTAGTAATAATTTTATTATTAAATATTATGATTTATTATGTATTTTTGTGATTATTGCATGATTATTACTATTAAATTGGTAAGTGTTATTAGTTATTATATTAATAATAATTTAATTATTAAATATTATTATTTATTATGTATTTTTGTGATTGCTTAATAATATTATTATTAATTGTTAATGCAGTATTTATTGTTTAACCTAATAATTAGCTGCAAAAGGACAGGCGTGGTCTGATAAAGTCTGAAAAAGTATACTGATACCCATCTGCCCCCCGTAAAAGGACAGGCGTGGTCTGATAAAATCTGAAAAAGTATACCGATACTTATCTGCCCCCTGCAAAAGGACAGGCGTGGTCTGATAAAGTCAGAAAAAGTATACTGATGCATATCTGCCCCCTACAAAAGGACAGGCGTGGTCTGATAAAGTCTGAAAAAGTATACTGATGCCTATCTACCCCCTGCAAAAAGACAGGCGTGGTCTGATAAAGTCTGAAAAAGTATACTGATGCCTATCTGCCCCCTGCAAAAGGACAGGCGTGGTCTGATAAAGTCTGAAAAAGTATACTGATGCCTATCTGCCCCCTGCAAAAGGACAGGCGTGGTCTGATAAAGTCTGAAAAAGTATACTGATCCCCATCTGCCATCTGCAAAAGGACAGGCGCGGTCTGAAAAATAATCACGTGAAATTATTTTTTTATTGTGTGATTCTAAGTCTAAAATTGTCTATAAAACCACCTTTCATCAACCAGATTATGCACACACACTCAATTTTAAAAACAACATATTTCAGTAATATAAGGCAAACATTACAAGTGACGACTGTTACACAAACTTATTTCACTAATCATGACCATAATAAGATAACGATGACAGAAACATAATACTATTCCATTTAGCGGAGATGGACAATATTTGAAGCTGCGGGATGATTTTCAAAAACAGGTGGAACTGCTGGCAGGTGAGTTAACCACGACCCTCCAAGATCAAAACCTCCATTCCTTTCAACCAAATCTGTAAAAAAATTGGGGCCCCTAACATGATATTGATTTCCTTCTAATTTCTTAACTACAAATTTTTCCCCATGATATTGTAACATCAATGCAGAAAATAATCGTTATTCGCTAGTCCGCTGATCTCCGATCAAAATAACAGCAGAAGAGACGCAGCTTGGTTTAGGACCCATTTGCTTAAAATTTCAAAATTAAAACTCTATTAGCAAATCAAATAAAATAAATTTAATAATTAATTTAAAATTATTACCTACGAAGAAGTGATATTGCGAATATGAAATGACGAGGAGAAAGTTTATCAATTTCAGACTAACGAGAAAAACTTAGTTTGTGAATAATAAATGATGACAATTGAGCTTATATAGACAATTTTAAGCGGAAAAACGACAAAAAAAATTATTGCAAACCAACTTTGAGTGTTTAAAAATCAAATTGCCCACTAAAAAAAGCAAATTCAGCGGACTAACGTTAGTTTTAATTTTTTCGGTCCGAAAAGACCATACTGCATACACGGGGCTAAATTGTAAGCCCGATACAAGCAATCTCATTAGGGTATGAGATAACTAGGCTATATTGGGTAAATTTGGGCCTGAAATTAGAAATCTACAACTTCCAAGTTCCAACCGAGCATTGAAAACATGATCCAAGTCGTTAAGGGTGTATATATAAACTTCAGACCGAGTAAGATTTCAATTTATGATGCTTGTGTTTTCTATCATCACGTATTTTTCAAAACTGATTTATATACACGATTTTAGGACACTGGACCTTTATTTTTCTTATACAATTTCATAATTCAAAAAAATCCTCAATATTTTTTTTATAAAAGTGCTCGGTGTGCATTTGATATTTATAAAAAAAACGAATTAAAGTTGGAATTTATATATAAATTGATATAGTTAGCCTTTATTAAAAAAAAATAAAAAAAATTTACCTCGGCTATTATTCATCGAGTACGGTGAAATAAGTTGAAACACGTTCGTTGCAGAAACAATGCTACAAAAGATCTTTATAAATATCTTGGGTAACATAAAAACACTTGGCCGATTTGCCATCAGTCACGGTTATCCAACTTTTTTTTAATTAATTTTTAAGGCCCATCAAACAATTTTCAAACTTGGTACAATTTAATTAATAAATTTCTGCAAGTAAACTGTTGCATGAGCAGTCATAGAGACTTTCAATTTTCAACTATTGCGTCCAACAGGACATCTGCCAATTGACATCCCAAGATCTTATCTTCACAAATCAGATTTGTTTAATGCTGTTTTTAAGTCAACTTCCATAAATCAAAATTAGTTTTTGTTCTTTTCTTGGTAGAGACAATATTAAATTAATGGTCGTACTTATTAGGACAGCACGAGAGAATCTTTCTATTTTTTTATATAATAAACTCAGATCAGAGAAGCATAACTCTCCGTTCAAGACCAAACATTCAATTCATGCCTCACAGATTTTCAAGGACAATAAAATAGGTATGTACACTTAACAGCCACTGTTAAGTTCTCTAAAAAAAAAAAAAATAGGTATGTAAACGCGTTCTTCTCGTGAAAAGGAGCTCATATATTTATCTCAATACAACTTTGAATAATTGAATTTAACTTAGTGCTTGTTTTTTTAATCCTATTTTTTACTTGATGATACTTTAATCTAAATCAAATGTCACACCACTATCTTCTCTGAAACAAGCAGAGTAAAAGATATATATATTTTTTCTACGGTGTAATACTTTTCATTAATTTGCTATTGTCGTTGTTCATAATATTGTAATTGTGGTTATTATATTTGACATCAGCATTGGAGCATCCTCAAAGAGTAACAGAAAAAGGAAATAAATAATCAAAATTTAGCCAAGTCTCTCTAGAACGGTGAAACCAACAAATATAAATTTTGTTCACTGATCATGTTATGAACAATTTTTGTTGAGAACCAGCTCTTGGTCTAGTGGCAAAGAGCAATGCATCTCAAGTGAGAAGTCGCAGATTCGAAATCCGGCTGGGGGATCTTTATAGACATTTAATTTAAAAATAAGTTGGGAGGCTTGACCCCCAATTTATCTTAAAAAAATGAACAATTTTTGTTTCCATACTTTTACAATTAACAAGCTCACCCAAACTTTTTATTTTATTTTATTTTATTTTATTATTGTTATTATTATTATTATTATTATTATTATTATTATTATTTTGAGAATGTTTCCGTCATTAACTATTACATTTACTCTTAATATTATAATACTATATCACAATTTGGTCTTAAAATCTTGAATTTATTTTAAATTATATGTTGGCATACAAAATAAAAGTTTTGCTCTATATATGGTTGCAGCTACACGGCTAAGTAAATCTAATCTTTTCGTACTTATCTGCATATCACGGTGTCCAATTGAATTGAGATTTAGTTCATAACACGGCGTGCCCGAATGACTCACTTATATATGTTTATGTTTAATTAGAATATTGTCTAGTTCAACTAGTTCAGTTGGATTATTTTGCTAGTTTAAGCTAAGTTTAAAATAATTTGCAACAATTATTAGAGTTTGAGTCATTGAACATCGTTCAATATAATTATTAATTATTTTGAAGTATCCTAATCATCTTATAATATAATATACAAGACGTTCTCCATTTTAGACATAAGTAAAATTTTTGAAAATTTTATTATAAGAACGATATCATATAATTAGTTCAATAATTTACAGCTAAGTAAGAAAAAATATTAATGATTTTTATTTTATACTTTTAGCATACTGTTAAAATAAGTAAAAATTATTATAATAATTGAGCTCACGCAAATATAAAACTCGTTCCAAATTTTAATTGGTCCAATCTCCGACCTCCGAACTCAACAATTAATTAAATTAATCTTCAGCTTAAATTTGAGCGTATTTTCATTTTTTAAATGAATGAATTAATTGAAGGCACCATACTTCTAACTTTATTCGCTTGCACCATGCAACATTATTCAAACTCAATTTGAACCGTCAAATTGAAATAAACCGTAAAAATAAGAACCACTAAATCCAGACAGCCGGAGAGAAGTGAATACTGAAACCCTAAAACCGGTGAAAGAAATATACAGTTTGTTCAAAACTTTCTGCTAATGGTACATAATTACAGAACTTTACAATCCACCCTTTCGTTCCTTAGTCGTTGATGTCAGACATGGACAGGAAACAGCCTTTGCAGAAATAAACAATTAGGAATGATACAAGATCAGTTGGCAGGAAGTTAAAAGTTGAACCTTTTGTTCAAAGTCAACTGCTGGGGCCTTGTTCATGTGCCAATGTGCCATCCCTACATATGCATTGGTTTTGGAATCTTGGTTGTTGGCGCTCGCTTGATACAAAACTCACGTTACACAAACCAAGGTAAATGTTTACAATTAAGAAAGAAAAAATAAAAATGTTTGTCGAAGAAAAAATTGTGGGTAATCTTTTCACCAAAGGATATTTCCTCTCTACTATTATTTAGCAGCACAAATGGTTTGCTCACATTTACAATATTGTAGAGAGATTTTGCTCTTGTTCTTTAGCTATATAGAAATTATTTGATGTTTCTGAAAATAATTCTAAGCGATGCGTTCTTAGTAGGACGATGAAGAGGAACTTAATCTTGATAAATTATTTATACTAAGTTGTTTTTTGGTTTTATTTTGAAACATAAGTATCCATTAAAGAAGCATTTAAAAATATAAATAAATTATGTTTTAATAAAGAATCTTCCATTCCGCAAATTGCTAGCTCAAACAATATTTTAATGGCTAAAGATATCTACTGTAGAACTTGATTATTTCTGATTGTTGATATTTGAAGTGTTGACTATAATTAATATTAAGTATGAAGTTTTGTAATGTTTTACTTTGCATGTAGACAATTTAATATAGATTAAGTAAACGATGTTATTTTGCTAATAATTTTTTTATTATTAAGTATTTAGAAAAATGAAGACATAAAAATTGACGGCATTCGAGTCTTCTATGTTTTGAGGATGTAAAAATATCTATACTTTTCACCGTAAGGCAATTTTCTTTGAGTATATTTGTTTATTGCTTAACCGCGTGAATTTCCAAACAACTAAAAAATGGGGTTTACCAAAAAATTGTTTCATCTTAAAAATAATCCCTTGCCCGTAACTATTTGTTATTACTTCTGGGCCCATTGACTTAAAAATGCAACTGTAACCCCTTTGGAAAGGGCCATTGGACACTGGACACAGTTATATCTGTGACGAGTTACTGACACACCTAAGAATTGAGATCTATGTATTTGTTACACAGTATGGCATGCAGTATCTGTCACAGATTATCAGACACTCCTTCCCCTAAGCCGCATGCGTTGATATTTCATGCCATCAACTTTGTAGCCATTACAAGCAGCAACTGGCAGATAAATTTTTGCATGCAAATGTTTCATTATGGCCGCTATTAACTCTTTTTTTTTGTTATCGGAGAAAGTACATATCATGAAAATATTATTTTTTTTCTTAATAAAAAAGAGGAAAGAGGATCAAGTTGGAGAAAGTGAAAACTTCTTTTTAAGAAGAATAAGTCAAAACTTGCAAATCACAAGTGTACGACTTTTGAAAGCAGATTATCTCCAATCTTTGCACAAGTTCCGAATTTTTCATCACTACAAATAACTTCGTCGCAAAAAGAATAAGGATAGTGACATCTGTTGATTAGGTTTACTAATTTTAAAGTTATCAAGTTGCATAATCCGCGCGCGAATTGTGGTCATAGTTTTACCCGAAAGCATTTAATAGGCTTTTACTATTGATATTATTTGAACCAGTTTTTATTTGTTGGCGGTAAAAATCAGCGTAAACTCGTAAAGTTGAATTTTGTTTAAAGTTAAAAGAAATGGAACCAACCTGCAAATTAAACAAATAAAACTCAATCTCAATAATTCCGAGTTTAAAAGGTGAAAAAAAAAAGGTCAGAAAATTAACTCTGCTCATCCTCAATTTTGTATTTCCTCCTCTTATTCAGCGGGGGGTTTTGTAGTTTTCTGGTTAAGGCCATATTTAGTGACCAACGTAATAGTCTAGTAATTAAACCGTTTGTATAATTCTGATACGATCCGGAATGACAATAACATTTTGTCTTTTAAAAAAAGGAGTTAGAAACCAACCCCCTTAAAAAATGGAACAATTGAATCAGGCGTCAATGCCACTTGCTCAATTCCACTCTGCTCTTTTGAATCTTTCACTGAAGAATGCACTTTTATATGTTTGAAAGAGTCAGAACAACACCGCTTAATAATTGGTATATATTAGATGGAACTATGGAAGCAACTATGTGATATGCGCAAGTGGGTGTTGAGTAATGTCTACGTTGTTGTTGTATGATCACTTGTTTAATAATTAATATACCCTTAAAACGATGTTAGTGGTAGCACTCAAGTGTTTGTGTACCCAAAGTCTTTAAGGACTTTGCAAGGCTTCTAAAGTTTTCAATAATTAATTGGACATGAGAGTTGTCTTTGCCTTTATTTTAAGCATTGTTTACCACTGTTGACTGCTAAGTCAAGCTATTGGAGCAGTTGGGCCTGTACTAATTTCTTCTGAAGCAATATTATTTTTTTCTCTTTTAATAAAAGATGAGGGCCTGATCTCAAATCTTTACATAAAAAATAACCCCACGATTAATTATAAGTGCTATCATGCAATGGGGGCATGGGGCCATAAGGATTGAAAAAGGGATCATAATATTCATAATAAGAATATATATTTTTTTCTGTCAACAGAATCTTTCTAGATCAACTGTGTGTCTGTGTGCTTTCTACTATATTTAATCAAGGCATATGATTTTTTTAAAATAATTTGCATTGAAATATCGAGAATACAAATTTACATTTTATAATTTATTTAACTGTTTTTTATATTTTTAAAAAAATTACTCGATAAAAAAGATTATGTGTTGTTCAATCATGATTTTATAAAAAATAAACAATAACGTGCCAATTTAATTAGATTACGTGTTATTCAAATACGGGGCATGACTAGATAATAGATATCGTACTTCAACATTCATCTGATACAAGCCAATTTACGTCGCAATATAAACCAAAGTAATAAAACAGAGTAAATGAACTCAGTAACCTAATACTTAGAGACGTGTTTTACTGTGATAGTCTAATATTAATATATCACTATAACTATTCCTTATAAAAATACAGATCCAATAGTGTCAAACTTCTAGATCTAGCGTGTCTAAACTTTTTGTATATTTTCTTAAATTATTTTTTATGTTGATATGCTGATTTTAATTTTTGTTGAATTACAAGTATTTTTTTAAATTTTTATTTGTCCACGAATTGGGTGGTCACGTTTTTTAGTTTAAGAAAGAAAATGTTAAATTAATGACTCCATACAACTATAACAACTTGCATGTTACATTACTACAGTAATAACAAAATGGATCTTTAGATATTCTTGAAACATATTTCTTAATTGCAATTGAAAATTCAGTTGTGATTTCAGAACAAAGCTGAAATTCCACTGCACACTAGAAGTCATAAATTTTTTTTTTTTTTTTGGATCTCTAGAATTAAATCAATTAATCATTTGTGGTTTTACTTAATTTAGGTTAGTTTCGATGGTAAACGTACACCTGCGTGCACGCTAGAGGGCATCGTGATTCGCGGCTTCTTTAAATCTCCCATTAATGTGTTGCATATAAATGTACTGCAAAATATCAAAAAAGTTTGACAACGAACTTCAAATAAAAGAAGATCAATTAAAGTACTTTTATTGCTTTGGCCATAATCCATGATAAGAAAATAAATAGCTCCTTGTGCCAAAAAGAATATCTCATAGTTTATTGTTATTGTAGACTACTCTATACCCTTTTCAAAAAAATAAAATAATAAAAAATAGACTACTCTATACATGCGCATATGATTGGGGTTTGTATTGATGACCAAGGACCAGGAGTAAATGCTAGTCTAGTCTTCATGTTATTATTAAAAATATGCTAGTCTATATGTTAGTTTTAATTATTGGCAGACATCAAATTTTAATTTCCAATATTGATTATTCACACATGAAAAATACGATACAGTATACAATCGCATTTCGGGCACTCCCAGATCACATTCCAGGCGTGGCCAATAAAATAAAATGTACTGATGAAATTCTATTTACAGGAAAATAAAGTGAACAATTTATTACACGTATTATTATGGGCACAAGATAGAAGGAAAATTGTGTACGGCTAAATATACCTTTTTGAGTTGACCTTTTCCTTTGATAAACTTCTTCCCAAAAATTTAGAATATTTGCTAAAGCAAACTTTGGAATTCAAATTTACTTAAGGATTGGACTGATTGACGCCAACGAAAACAATAAATAATATGGCGGGCATAGGATTAAATTGCATAACTTTATGTCAGTATAATTAATCCAGAGGATTTTATCGAGGAGAAAATTACCACAATTGGAATCATAACTGCTGTATATCTCATTATTTTTATTGTTTTGTAATCAAATAATATTTTTAAGTTAATTTTAGCACAATATCTAAAATACAAACATTAAATTTATAAATATTTTTTAAATTTTACTAATAGTAGGGGTTCCAGTGTCACAACTTTTTGATGCCGCAAATGCCAAAATTTATCTATTTCATGAATATTCAAAATTCGAAATCCTCAAATGTTGATTTTGTTCAATTTAACGAGAGATGCTTTCATATATATATATTTTTTTTTAAAAAATTGGTTCTTATTTGATACTTGAACAAAAAAAAAAAATGGATGTATTGGAATTAATCTGTCAAAGTTAACTAGATTTGTTTATTCGTAAACTCTTGATTGAGTATTAAATAAACTCCAAATTTTATAAAATTTATATAGAAATGCATTGCTCGTCAAATTGAACAAGATTAAAGATTTGGATTGAAAATTTCAATTTCAAATTTTGAAATGTTCATAAAACAAAAATGTTGTGGTATTTGTGGCATTAAAAAGTTATGGGACCATAGCCCTCCTCTTTTACTAATTACATTATCATTGTCGTATTTATTTTGTAAAATTAGAAGTTAGTACTTTCTACCCATTCAATTTGATTGGGACAAATGACACACACAAAAAAAAAAACTGAGGTTAAATTTCGATGATCTGTCACTGTTCGGTGAAATTAGGTTTTTCATGATAAAGATACCATACTTTTACATCGTTCTAGATCTATGGATCACGATTCATAAGGCTGCTCAATTTTCAAAAAGTGGGAAAAAAGTGGATCATGCTACTGTGCTAGCAATAGCATTTGCGATTCTTAAGTGAGGTTAGAGTATAATGGGTTAATTATTATTTTAATGAATGTCAAATTGATGGGACATTTCTTTGACGGTGACGTGGAAGAATGTTAGAAGATCACCAAACTTTCAAAGCCTTCCAGAAGAAAAACAGATTCCCTGTAAAGCAACACAGTTGCATCATATTGTGTCACAGATTACTGCCAGCCGACATAAAGAATAGTGAGGAACATATTGTTTTTAACGACTCATTATACCTTGACTTGTTCTATGTTTGTCACAGAGGATCATCGTATGGAGGTGATCAATAGGCTAAGATCAATCAAGGCCATGTTAATAGGTTTGCTTTGTCCCGCAAATTGGAAGCAAAAAGATAGGTGACGTGCTTCTGGATTTGGCTTTAACCATTTAATGAATTTGTTTGATTTTGTCTTGAAAAAAAATTAATGGGAGGCTTTGTGACGGTGTTTACACCTCATACTTTTTTGCTTATGTCAGCGCTGGCGCATTTATAGATCATCCGCCCATTAATGATCAAGCAAAATATTGTTACTGGTTCCGTTTGTCACAGTAAAAACTGTGAATTTATTTCAAGTCGCAATCTGCTTTTACTTTATTTATTTACCTTTGAGTGAATTTCTTCAAGTAAAAACGCAAAAGACATTAATGATGCTTAAGGACCACTTCTGTTTCGTTGTATGTTTACTAACTTTTTTCATTTTTTTTTTGGGACTATTACACCGCAACGGTTAGTGGATATGCAAATGCAACGAGTAACTTCGGTTAGTTTATTGTAAAAATATTTTTCACCTCTTTTGAGTTATTGAGAATATCAAATATGTAGTCAATTTAACAAGCTATATATGTTCTTTTTTCTCAAGTCCTTTTTAACTTTCTTATCATGGATATTAAAGGCACGGAAAATAATAATAATAAACAAATATCATTTCCATGACCATAGATTTTTTTTTTTAAGATAAATTGGGGTCATGCCTCACAACTTATTTTAAATTAAATGTCTATAAAAGAGTTCTAGCCAGATTTCGAACCTCCAATCTTTCACTCATGATGCATTGATGACCATGGAATTTTTTTTTTTCATGTGATATCTCATTTAACTACGATTAGACTTTTTGTCAACTCCCACTTAGCAGCCGGTGGCAAGCTTCTCCACCAAAAAAAAAAAAAAAAAAAAAAGGTCAACTGAAATATTGAAAGGCAATTCCTCGACTTGATATATTGGAGAGTACATTACACATAATAAGATATCACTGTCATATCACCATTTATCCTATTTTCTACCTAAGTCCAAATTTATTATATGTACCGACACAATTGGGACTAAAATCTACATCAGCATTAATTATCGATCAGCTCAATGATATAACGCAATGGTATTCTATCCTAAGGCAAGTCAGTAACAAATTCATTAGTTCCGACCATGGATTCTTTGGTTTTGATGGTTTTGCCTCGTTATCGGTTATCAATGGGAAATTCCGAAATTGAACAAATACTTAACTTCAGAGAAAAGAAAGATTTGGGAAATTCCGAAATTGAGATATTCTGCCATTTGTTTAAAGTTGGGCTGATCTGTAAAAGATACTGTTGAGATTAAAATCTACTTATAAATTCTAACAGCTTATATAGTGGCAGAAAAAAAAAAAATAGTTTGACTTTAGAGTTCGGTTTTCTGTCATCCAACTCTTCTTTTGATGGGTCATGTATGGAGATTTTGGCTCCTCAATAATTAAAAAGACATCTTGGAGGACATAATGTACGATACAAAAATATAAATTAATAAAAACCTACTTCTTAACTTAAAAAATTAAGATATAGAGGGAAACAAATTAGCAATTATATAAGTCGCTGGCCATTTATTTATGCATATATTTTTACTAAAATAATAGAAAGGTAGGTCGAGACTTTTTAACGCATGATCATATTCAATATCTAAACATGCCACAATTTTCTATATTTTTAAAGAATTTTTTATTCTTTTAAAGAAATTTAAACTTATCTTTTATATAAAAACAACACAATTAGTAACGATTCACACCTTAAATCCTTATTCAACTATTTGGGTATGTTTGGCACTCTTATTCGGTAGCCGAATAAGAGGAGAGAGGAGAGAGGGTGTACTTTCGACAGAGGAGAGAGGAGAGAGATTGCCCTATTCGGTCTTATTCAGCCTCCAATTCTTATTCGGCCAAAAGGTGGAATTAGCCGAATAAGAAAAAAGAGGAGAGAGGAGAGAGGAGAGAGGACAACGTGGGGCCCACATGTCTTATTCAAAGGCTTATTCAGCTACCGAACCAAACACACCCTTTATTTCAATATAATCCAACCAAGGTCTACATGAGTACATCTACGTGGAATAAATTCTAAAAAACAATTGGAGAGGATCTGACCCATGTCATGGGCATGTCTTATGGAGATTCGAGATGAGCTGACCGACGGACCGACGGTCAGTACCTCACCTTACTGCCACGGTCACAAAAACCAAGACCCGCGGCATCCCTCGTGCACTGTTCTGTTCTATCTTTTTTCTTTTTTTGTTTCATCACGCTTCCCAATTATCTCCTCCTCTCAACAGTCAACAGTCGACACTCGCCCCTCTCTCTTAACTCCCCACGCGGTTTCCCCATTTCTATTTAAACGGCTCCTCTCCTCTCCTCTCCTTTCATACCTCACACCTCTCTCATTTTCAAATTATACACTCCACTCCTTCAACTGTACAATACAACTATTCAATAATCTATGGCTAGCATGGTTTCATGGATCAATGACGCGTTGCCATTACAGAACGTTGAGTTATCCAGAGCTCTCCAGTTCTCTCTCTCTGAAACTTCCTCTTCCTCCACTGCATCCCTTGACCAGTTCGTGTTGCCACCCGAGTGGATCGGGTCGGACCTGACATGCCCGATTGCGTCTGATCTTGTTCACGCTCAAACACAGCCGAGTGTCACGGGCCGGGTTGCGAAGAGGAAGAGAAAGTCGCGTGCGATGAAGAGGAATCTGACAACTTATATCAGCACGGATGCGGCCAATTTCAGACAGATGGTGCAGCATGTAACCGGTGTCGGGTTTGAGTTCGGCGAAGTCGGTTTGGAGGTTGAACCCAGTCTGTTAAGACCTGAACCGAAGCGTGTTGGAAGTGCTAGTATGCAATCTAGTTATGTATTGCCTACGCTTGACACGTCTGCATTCCTACTGAATCAGGAGGGGCTCGTCGGAGCGTTAGGCGGGAGAGATTCGGTAGGACTGGTTGCCGGTCCGGGTCGGGACCCGGTTTTTCAAATGGATCCACTTAATTGCTTCCCTACGCTGGAGTCATGGAGCGTTGTGTGAGGGGAGGTTCAGAAGAAACTTTTTTTTTCTTATTTTTAATCCTTTTTTTTTAAATCTTTTTTCTCTCTTCTTCTTGTATTTCCTTTTTAGAAATTTGAAGAGGGATTAGTTAAAATGTGGGAATGTCAAATGTACAGCACATGGCGGGGTCATGTGGGGATTGCATGTGGTGTACATCTAGTGAAGCATGAGGAATTGTAATTCTTAGACTAATTATTTAGCGACCTTTTTTACTACTCTCACGGTGGTTAATGAGTTTAAATTTCTTCATCTTCCTATCTTCTCAGTTCTCACATAGTATCATAGTACCATATTACTATTTTCAATATTACATCCAATTTGGGGATTTTTACCCTGTTTCTATATTGGAATCTTGTTACCCCGGAGTGGTATAGGAGTTAATTTGGAATGGGGTGACATTTTTTACTTCAATTTGTTACTTCGTTGAGATCTAACTTTTGGACTTTCGGATAGTTATTCTATCCTTTATTAGAAAAAGATTATTATTCTGTTGGCTTTGAATTTTTCCAGTTTACTCTTCTTAAGTTTGGTATATGTGATTGTGAAGTAATAATATGTTGATAAAAGTAAATTCTATTCATTCCACTTGCGTCCATTCCCACTCCACTCCGACATTAAAATAAATTGAAATATCATATTACTTCTATCATTTCTAAGTGAAACCACGTCATCCCTACTTCCAAATAACTATATCATATTAATGGCAATCAGAAAGCATTGTGACATTTTTTTAAAAGATAAAATTTTAAGCTGAAAAAAGATTCCCACAGATCTCTATAGATGCTGTTTAGTATTTCTACCAAACTCTCGTCCCTTCAGTTTAGCCTTTTAATTTGAAGTGTTATTTAGGTCTAAAAGGGTCATAACTTTTCTTTTAAAATACAGATCCCTATACTTAGAAAAGTATAAAAGTATAGTGCCTGCATTATGACATGTTTACTGGGCTCAGATATAAATTCAAGATATCAAATAAGTTCATATAATGGGCTTTAACTGGGCCACTTTTAAGTACCCATTGTTGGTTTGCATTATTCCTTGGGCTTTGTTATTTGCCCCAGCATGAACTTAGATTAGAAAGGAAAGGTAGTTTGGTATTTCTTTTTGAAGAAATTATGAGATGAGGCACAATAAAAAGAGATCAAGCTATATGAAAATATAATTTCAAATAAAAAGAGCAACATAGATCTGAACTCTCTAATCGGAAGAAAATGCTATTGGACAAGTTGTATTTAGTGAATAGAAGTATCAATATTCGATCAGATCAAAACTCAAAAGTGCAGAGCAAAAATTCCAAAACAAAAACTTCCATCTACTTATTAAAATTCACTTATAAAATATACAAAGAATGACCAAAGTCGCATTATTTGTTTATTTTTGCAAAAGACATGTAAAAAAACACAAACTTATATGCCACAATCTACAATGCCGCTTGGTAATGCCAAATTGCCAATCTACCCACAAATAATTTGTTAACAAAGTCATAGACTCATAATTTCTTATAATTTCTATCTTGCTGAATATTTCTGGAATTCAGAATAATAGATAGATGACATGCCTTTGTCCTCAAGACCTTAGCCATAATTTTTTTTTTTTTTTTTGATAAAAACGTTTCTGGACTCTGGGGTCTGGACATTTAAATTTTCTTTGATATACAAAATATTTCTACCATGTCATTCAATTATTGCAATTTTCTTCTTTTACTTGGAGCGATTTAGGAAAGTTCCTGCGCTCAGCAACGAGGGGACAGTGAGGGCAACGAAGAAATATTCGCTTTTGCTTTCCCCAAACCTCCTTTCCCTTTGCCTTTCCCTTATGTTTTTTACTTTTTTTTTGCGGAGGTTCTCACCTAATATTTTTGTACGAACTTGTCCCTCAACGTGTCTTTATTGTCCTTTCAAAATATCCTCTCACCCAGTAGAAAGCAGCCACGTGTTTGTATAATCATGCTTGTAAATACTTATAGGTGCATTTGAATTACTCGCTCCCCCAATCCCCCGAATCCCATCCCCGCCCCCTTCCTTCACACTCTGCACTCCCACTGTTCTTTATCGCGTAATACATCAGCAAAAGCAAAAAGAAAACTCTAAAAAGGAAACCTTTACCAAATTTTTTTTTTATTATTGATTCAATCCGAATTGACACAGAAATCAGACGAAAACACTAATCCTAGCACTTCTTCGCCTCAATCGAATGGGACCTGAGGTGGTTCTCTCATGGCTAATTTCGCACCTCTTGAAACAGTGTAGTTTCCTTATCCAATCTGAAATCTCCACCATCTACAACTCAACTGGAGATCTCCACAAGCTCGAATCCTTACTAACGACCATTCTATCAGTACTCTCTGACGCCGAAAGAAAGCAGCTCCAGAATAGTGGGATTAATACTTGGCTTTCAGAAATTCGTGATGTTGCATATGATGCACAAGATGTGCTCGATGAATTCCAATTTGAGATTTTAACTCGAAGAGTTTTGAGGATGAATAGTTCACGGGCCAGTGAAATGGTACGTCGTCTTTTCACTTCTCGTAATCCCATCTTGTTTAAGCGAAAAATGGGAAAATCAGTCAAACAAATTGTTAATCGCTTTAATGAGAAAGCTGTGCAAAAATCCTGGTTTGATTTAGTTAGTAGTGATAATCTAGGCGAGGTTTATAAGGTTCAGAGCCAGACCAGCTCTTTTGTTGAGCAATCTGATGTAATTGGTAGAGACAAAGATAGAGACTTTATAATTGAAACCTTAATTAGTGAAAAATGTACCAGCAAAGATGTTTCAGTTTTACCCATAGTTGGTATGGCTGGAATTGGGAAGACTACTCTGGCTCAATTGGTTTTTAATGACAACCGGGTTGAAACCTCATTTGAAATTCGGATTTGGGTCAGCGTCGGTGATGATTTCGATGTAATGAAAATCTGTAGGAGCATTCTTGAATCAGTCACCCAAAAAGAGTGTTTGTTTTCACAATTGGATCTTTGTCAAAGGAAAATTAGAGAAACTTTACAAGGGAAGAGATGTTTATTAGTGTTAGATGATGTTTGGAACGAGGACATCTTAAAATGGGAAGGTTTTAGAAGTGTATTTACAAGTGTAGCAAAAAGGAGCGTTATTTTGGTGACAACACGGAGCGCAGATGTTGGTTCAGTAGCCCAGACAGCTGGCACTTATCAGTTGGCTCCTTTATCTGAACACGATTGTTGGGTTATTTTCAAAAGAAGAGCTTTTCACACTTTTGGAGAAGAAGAGCCTCAAAACCTGGTTCTGATTGGGAAGGAGATAGTTAGAAAGTGTAGTGGCTTGCCATTGGCTTGTAAGGCATTAGGAGGATTAATGGGCACAAAACAGGACATGAGAGAATGGATGACTGTGTTACAGAGTGAAATTTGGGATCTTCAAAATGACCCAGTTTTACCTTCATTGAAGATAAGTTACCACCGTTTGCCGACCCATCTCAAACGGTGCTTCGCATTTTGTGCAATTTTCCCAAAAGGGTATCAGATTAACAAAGATATGCTTATTCACCTCTGGATGGCTAATGGGTTTTTACCTGAAATGGGTAAATTTGACCTCGAGGAGATAGGTCACAATATTTTCAACGAGTTGGTTCGCAGGTCCTTCTTCAAAGATGTTAATAAAATCGAGAAATGGTATGATGGTGAAGTTATGGTTTCTTTCAGAATGCATGACTTGATGGTCGACCTAGCAAGGTGGGTATCTTTGGAAGAGTGCCACTACCTAGGTGAAGATGGGTGGGTCCCTGATTTAAAAATTCGGCATTTGGGAATCAATCCTTACAGTGATTTAGCGCACATTAATGGTTTCTCTCATATCAGAAAACTACGTTCTTTTGTTTTGATGAATCATAGAAATCAAATTCCCCATCATCTTATGAATGCCTTGTGTATGTGGAAGTGTTTGAGAGCTCTAAACTTGAGTCACAGCATCCCACCTAATAATGATATCCCCTTGCACCATTTGAAGCATTTAAGGTATCTCAACCTCTCTTATACCAACGTTGAAACAGTACCCGAATCTGTATGTCATCTTTTATACCTCCAAACTTTGAATTTAAACCACTGTGAGGCTCTGAGAGAGCTTCCAAAAGATATGAAGAACCTTATGAATTTGAGGCACCTTTACCTTACTGGTTGTACAAACTTGAGAAAAATGCCTGTTAAAATGGGGCAATTGAGGCAGTTAAGGACACTTACAAAGTTTGTGGTATGTTCTGAATCTTTCAGTAGTACACTATCTGAGCTGAGAGATTTAAAACTCGAAGGTATCTTACATTTGGGTAACCTTCAAAATTTAAAAAGTGTAGCTGGTGCCAAAGCAAATTTGAATTTGAAAGAGAATATTGAAGGTTTGAATTTGGAGTGGGTAATAGATGAAGAAGATATTTTAGATGTGAATGAAGAGCTGCTTGAAGCACTTAAACCTCCAAAGACCTTAAAAATGCTTGGCATGAAAGGATATTGTGGCAAATTGCTCTCGGCATGGTTCCTGGATGATTGGACTTTTTTTCAAAATTTAACTGAGTTGAGCTTGTCCTGTTGGGCAAGAGTTGAGTTTCTTCCTTGTTTTGAGGAGTTACCATCGCTCAAAGTATTAGAAATTCATGAAATGAAAAAGGTTAAAAAAATTGGAGACAAAGACCGAGCTAGTAGTGGCTCATTTCCTTCGCTGAGATATCTTAAATTGACTAAGATGGCAAGCTTAGTGGAATTATTTGGATTAGACAAAAGGCCACGTATGGCCAAGCCATTTAAGTTAAAGATCAAGAATTGCCCCCGGTTGACGACCATCCCGGTGATTCAAACAGTTCAAGAAGTTGAAATTGAAAATTGCTCCAGTATCAAACCATATGAAGGGTTTATCTCGTGCATGATTTGTTTGGAGAAATTGGTGCTGAGTGAATGTGACAGAGTAGTTTTGCTTATTGAGCAAGAGAAAGGAGATGCTAATATGCCAGTTAAAGAATTAATTATCAAAAGATGTACCAAGCAAATGTTTAATAAGTCTCCTCAGTTTGGTTTGTGGAGGTGCTTTGTTTCTCTTTCTTATTTATCATTTGAGAGTTGTGATGGCCTGGTTTTTTTACCTGATATAGTAATAAAGCAGCTGCGGTTTCTCAAATGTTTGATCATCTTTTACTGCCTAAACCTAGTTGGTTCATCAGAAAATGATGGGTTACAACTACAGTATTTAACTTCTCTTGAAAAGGTTTCAATTACTGAATGCAATAAACTGCTAGATTTTCCTGAGAACGCAATGCGGCACCTAAGTTCCTTGAAAATCGTAGAACTCATTGGATTGCGAGAAATATCACACATTCCTGAGCTCCCAACTTCACTAACTAATGCTGTGATCACAGGTTGTACCAAAATATATTCTCTGCCAGACAATATGTGTCAGATAAAATCACTTGCACGACTCCAAATCACGGACTTGCCAAACCTAATATCATTACCAGAAAAAATGCTATGCCTGACTGGATTGGAGGAGTTGGTTGTAATAAATTGCCCCAATTTGGAGAAGGTTCCGAAAGGTTTTGGGAAGTCTAGTGGGCCTTAAATGCCTGAGGATGAAGAATTGTCCCAAATTGGAAGGTGAAATGAGAGCTGCACGAGGAGAAAAGTGTTTCCAGTTGTAGACTCCCTCCTTGATTCTTCGAGGGAAATGATACGGCCGAAAAAAAAAGAGATGCATGCTGTTACTTGTGGTGAGGTTTTAAATTTTATTCCTTTTGTAATAACAAGTGAGACAATGCTTCAAATATTTCATATTAAGAGATCAGTGCGTGGATCTAATAGAGCCACACAAAAAAAAAAAAAAAATGGTGATGATAGTTGATTATTTTCAGCAACTTCATTTTTGGCTTGTTTCATGTGATGCATGTTTTTTACTTGAAGTTCCTGTCAATGAACTATTCATATGATACATGTTTCAGTTTGCTTTATGTTTTCATTTCCAGCAGGTCTAACAAGTCACCAGCGTTGGCAAATGGCAAATGGGAATTGAAGGCTAGAGCAGAAGCGATGAGCCACAAATTTTTTTATTTTTTTTATTTAGGGTAATGGTATCTTCAAATTAATCAATGTTAAGTTTTCTGTTAAAGCAGCCTAGTTCCTGTATGCTGGCATTAAAACAATCCAGAAAGATTGATTTAACACGTCGAGTTCTAAAAGCTTGCATGACTTTACAAGCATTTGGTATATATACGAGGTTTAAAATTTTCGTTTATTAATATTTTGGTCATTTTTATTCCTGCATTGACTGGAATATCAAATTTGTTTGACTTGTAGTGAACTAGCATGTCATTGTCGACAACTAGTTAATATGAACCTCTTTTAAATTATACAATTTCCAATTGTTTTATCTCGACAAAAATTTGGAATCGATTGTCCAAATCTTTTAGCAGAGGACTGAAAATCAAGAATTTTGTTAGGTTTGGGCTTGTTATTAATAAGCTATTACTTTAGACAAGGCCATCCCCTCATAAATCAGATAAACAAATGTATTTCAAATTTTTTACCTACTCGATAAAAGCAATTCTTACACAACATGCCAAAATTTTCTTACAGAGATACAGAAAATAAAATAAAAAGGTCAAACAGAACTAAACCTCACATTGTCCAAGCCTTGTTTCCTCTCTTCTGAGTTGAGCTAACTGGAGAAACTGTTGGCAACATACCAGTCAAAACTTTCCTGCAACAATCTCCAAATGTTCATATGTATTAAAACCAGAGTTGCATTTGATATTTTGCAAAGTCTCGCCTCGTCAAAGACTACGAGCTATTTTGTTTTTCCAAAGAATTAATTGAAACTTTGTAGAATGAACAGCATATGCCAAATTTAATCTTCATGAACAGTATCTTGGTCATTATTTTCCAAGTCTGGAGGGGAAAAAAGCATAAAAAACAACACGTGAGTCGTGAGGTGGTAGTAATTTATTCTTTTACCATGCTTTGCTTGCACACAAATTATTTTGCCTTTCTTGGTCGATTATGCATAGGCCTGACTAACGTGGCTAACGACCACATAACTACTGTTTCCCGTTAACGTTTTGTGTAACTGAACGGCACATATGGCGTTGCTGTTAATCAGTTCGTTTATCAAACGATTCAAAATGCATAACCGTTTATCGTTTTCGTTTAAGTAAACAGCATAACGATTTAACGTTTATACCGTATTTATTTGTGCCCTTTTGAAGGATTACAACATTTAATTCAAAAAAAAAATCATGAAAAAATGTAAAAAAATCACACATAATATATTAAAAAAAATCACAGAACAAGTCAACAACATATCAGTAAAAAAGTCAAGTTGCCACAAATTTATATAAAGAAAATATGCCAAGTTTCATTTCATTACATTCTTGCCACAAACACCAACAAAATATGCCAAGTTCATGCCAATATGACTAAACCAAAAAAAAAAAAAAGTCATCAGAATGTACAGCTTCAACCCAGATCTCAACTCCCTTCTCAGTATATACCTATCTCAGCCAATATGACTAAACCAAAAAAAAAAGGCATCATCATTGAAGATCACTATTGAGATCTGAGGAGCCAAAGACATGCTAATGTTGTCCAGGCTTCAACTTGGTTTTAGGGTACTAAATGATAACCAACACAGAGAATCACCAATCTCAGCCAATGACTGAACCAAAACAAGAAACAAAATAAGGAGCCAAAGACATGCAATCCAGGCTTCAACTTTGTAAGAAGCCACCAAAACAAGAAACAAAATGATAGGCTTACTGACACAGAGGAGAGCCAACACATACACAAGTACACAGCATCATTCCTCAATGTCACCTCCTTCATCAATGTTCCATAGATGCTCACCAATATTTTCACCTTTTTCTGTATCAACACAAACAATGAAACATGTTAATTATTTGTAAATTAAGATTGAAGAAAGTAAATTCTAAATGCAGTAATTTTATAGAGTCAAGCCATGCTCGCCATTAATCGATGCCCGTAACCAATCCTGACCACAGAGTAAAGTTTCAATGCTCTCATCATTGAGAGAGCTCCTAGCTGGACTCAGTATTCTACCACTTGTACTAAAGGCAGATTCAGATGCCACTATTGAAATTGGGACGGCCAAGATGTCCTTGGTTAATTGAGACAGTATTGGGTACTTAGGAGACTTCAATCTCCACCAAGCTAGGATATCAAACTCATCATCCATACTTGCTTCATCAAGTTCAACAGCTATTTAAAAATAAAAATAACCTAAAGATTAAATATAAATACAAAAATTGGAAACTTAAAAAAATCAAAATAAAAAAAGAGTGAGCTGTTCATCACCTAGATAGTCCTCTAGCTCTAATTTTGGAGGTTCACTGTTTTTCCTTTCTTTTATATAGTCTTTCAATGCAGCCCTTGTGTTGGTTGCACTTGCACTACCACTAGCACCAGCAACAACACTTGTATGTTTCCTATTGTATATAATGATCAAGTTAATACCTCTTTGACATGTTTATATAAACACTGAAATATTTCCTATTGTATAAAATTAAATTTATATAAATACTGAAATGTTTATACCTCTTTGACATGCTAGCTTGGCTCTGATCACTTGCATTTTCTTCCACATACTCATTGAACAATGCTTTCATGCACTCTCTCAAATTTTGAATGAAGTGGCCACAATCTTGAGGACTTAATTCTTTCATGTAGTACTCAACAACATAAAGCTTACATCTAGGATCAAGTACACAAGCTATTGCCAACAGAGAATTATCAATGGACCAATACTTGTCAAACTTGGCAATCATTTCAGTTTCCATTTGCACAATGAATGGATATGGACTAGTGGACATCCTTTTAATGCTCAGATAAACCTCAGCAAACTCAGGGAAAAACAGATTTAAGGTTGGGTACTTAGTGCCACTCAATTTTAATGTGGCTTCATAAAAAACCTTCAAATGACTAACTAAACATTCCACTGCCTCCCATTTGAATTCATTTGGAATCAGAAAGTACCTCTTATCAAGGTTAATATACCTACAAATGGTTGGTTTCAACTCCAAGGCCAGCACCAACATCAAATATGTGGAGTTTCATCTTGTTGGAACATCCCAAGCTGGCTTCTAAAATGGAATTTGGGTCTGCAATGAAAGACAATAAAAAAATATATTAATTTCATGCTAAACAAAGCAATTAAGGATGTTGGTTTGGTTAAGTAAACATAACCTGAGAACAAGCCAACTTGAATTTCTCCATCCTTACTTGAGAGTGTTTAATGTACTTCATTGTGTCACGTATATCTCTTATCTCATCTTTCAGAGTACTTAATCCATCTTGTACAATCAAATTTAGGATGTGGCAGCCACATCTCTGATGAAAGACCTTACCATCCACTGGTAAGTCATCTAGAATAGGTGTCTTGGCAAACAATTCAGTGATGCAAGCATCATTGGAAGATGCATTGTCAAGAACAAGAGAGAATGCCCTTTTATCCAAGTTCCATAATACCAATTTATCATAAAATGCCTCAGCTAAGTGTGTTACCAGTATGTGGGCTTGGCAATGGCACAAATGTGATAATCCTTTTTCTCAAAATCCATTTATCATCAATGTAGTGACATGAAATTACCATAAAGCCTCTATCTCTACCCTTGTTGGTCCACAAATCACTGGTAAAACTAAACCTACAACTAAGTTGCCCCAACTGTTCATAAAGCTTAAGATGTTCCTCTTCATAAAACTTAAGGCAATCAGCTCTAAGGGTGGTTCTTGATGGAATTTTGAATAAATGTTGCATTTCATTAAGGAACAGTCTTAAGTAATAGTGGTTCACACAATTAAAGGGATATTCATGGGCCATTACCATCATTGCCAACATCTTTCTACATTTCATCTGATCAAATATCCAAGGAATAATTTCTGTCCCTTCTGTTTTAACAAGAAAGAAAAATAATATATTAGAAATGAATCAAACAAGAAAGAAAAATAATATATTACAAATAAATCAAAATAAAATAAAATGAATGAAAATAAGTTATAAAAAATGAATCAAAACTAATTATACCTGCTGCTTTGGCAGCTTGCAACAATTTTTGCAAAGCATCACGCCTATTTTTTGGGAATTTTTTACACCCTTTGTTAATGTGATTCTTCATAGAACTTGTGCCTCTTTGTTGCCCTTGTAAATACTTGTCACCACAGTATTTGCAAATGGCATAATAGCTGCCATCTTCATCAATGGGCCCTCTTGTGAAATACTTCCAAACTTCAGCAGTGACCTTCCTTGTTTTCCTCTTTTTAGGGTTTCCTCATTCCTCTTCACCAGCAGGTTCTTTCTCACCATCTTGACCAGTGTTATTAGGGTCATTAGGGGCATCAGCCTGTATTTTTTCAATTTCTTCTTGGGTCTCAAAGTGCAACCCAACACCCATGCTATACCAAACAAGTGTCAGTTCATACAGTTCATTGATGCATGCATATAAATTCAGATTCAAGTGCAATATCAGTTCAAATCAGACACAGTTCAAACATACTCAGTAAGCACATCAAGTGCAGTATCAGTTCAAACATACTCAGTAAGCACATCAAGTGCAGTATCAGTTCAAATCAGACACAGTTCAAACATACTCAATAAGGACATCAAGTGCAGTATCAGTTCAAATCAGACACAGTTCAAACTAACTCAGTAAGCACATCAAGTGCAGTATCAGTTCAAATCAGACACAGTTCAAACAAACTCAGTAAGGACATCAAGTGCAGTATCAGTTCAAATCAGATACAGTTCAAACTAACTCAGTAAGCACATCAAGTGCAGTATCAGTTCAAATCAGACACAGTTCAAACTAACTCAGTAAGCACATCAAGTGCAGTATCAGTTCAAATCAGACACAGTTCAAACTAACTCAGTAAGGACATCAAGTGCAGTATCAGTTCAAATCAGACACAGTTCAAACAAACTCAGTAAGCACATCAAGTGCAGCATCAGTTCAAATCAGACACAGTTCAAACAAACTCAGTAAGCACATCAAGTGCAGTATCAGTTCAAACATACTCAATATGCACATTAAGTGCAATATCAGTTAATACAAAAAATTAACAAGTCATTAAACGTACTCATCATCTGAAATATCTTCCTCAGGTATATCAGCCAGTCTCTCTGAACCAACCATGCTATCTTTCTTGTAATATAAAGAAATGAAAATTAGGTCAGAAAAAGAAAGTAAAAATAAAAAAATAATATTGAATAAAAATAATAAGATATTGAATAAAATTGAAATTTCACCTTAAGGAAAATCAATTTGCTGTGAGCTTCCCTCTTTCTCTCTTTCTGCTTATCTATATTCCTCTCTGCTTCTCTTCTTTTTTTTCTTTCTTCTGATATGTTGTTTAGTTCCTCATATATACAATATAGCAAGAGAAAATTCATAATTGCTGGTGGCAACATGATCCTGACAGACGATCGCGTTATCTATCTCACAGAAATCCCAGATAAGAAATCATAACCTATCTCAGCCTATTAAACTAGCAACAGATCGTCAAATAATCAGCCCTATACACCTACCAGCCTACCAAATCACTCTAGGTTTTAGTAAAAAAACAACAAACAAAATGATGAGTTACCTCTTCTCGAGAGTCAAAACAGATCTGAAAACTAAGATTGATTGAGAAAAGGAAGAAAGAGAGAGACAGAGAGAACCTGTATGTGTAGAATGCAAAGCGAAAGAAAGGAAAAGGGGACAGCAGAAGACTAACAGTCACATGAGTCGCATCGAAGTCTCGCACGCACGCAGGCACGCTCTGACGCTCAGCCGCTCCGAGAAGAGAAAGAGGGAAAAAGGAGGAGAAGAGATCGAGGATAAAGTTCAGTACAGAGAGAGAGAGAGAGATGAGAGACGCGCAGCGGCGCTAGGATTTACTTTTAAGAGTCTCTCGCGACTCTTCGCTATCTCCGCTCTGTAATCCAAATAATTCTAAACACCTAAAATAGTATACGAGATAACGATAACGAAACACCTTGTTCCGTTTACTGTTCGTTAATTAGTCTGATTTTTCGGCCTATATCGTTTATCGTTTCATTTCGGTAACGATATTGATTTCAGTTCCGTTATTCGTTCCGTTTCTCTAAACGGAACGGCATAACGTGATTTTTTGTTCCGTTGGCAGGCCTAATTATGCACTCAACATGCCAAAATTTTAAATTCATTAAAATAAATTATTATTCCAACTCTTTCCCTCAATTAAACATGAAAAGGTCTATTCCGACATTCCATTATGTTGTCTCCAGAGCTCCTTGACTTGACCCCAGTCCCTCGGAACCAAATCCTCTACGGAACTTCTATTTTTCCGCAGGTGGAGAACTTTGTATACGCACCGTTGGATTTAAGTAGATGGTCCAGATTAACACAATCGAGTTAATCGCTGAAAAAATAAATAAAATAAAAAAACACGTGAACCCTTCCGTCCCTTCGTCTCCTTCCCGTCTTCCCCAGTCTCTCCAATCTCTCTCATCCAAGGAAATATGAATCATCTTGACCTATACTCGTGTGACATAACACTCTCCATCTCCCCCCACCTCTCTCGACCTTCTGACCAGACGCGCGCGAAACGCTAGACCAACTCTGTTGCGATCGTCGCCTCAGGACCCTAAACGGACTCTCAATTTCTAACTCATTTCTTCTCTTTCGAGATGACTAATTAAGCACAACCTGATTAGTCTCTCTGCTCACTATTACTCTACTCCTGCTCCTATTTTCGCTTGTAATTGATCAATCAAATTATGCTCTGATTAATTTTTTGTTTAATTGATTAGTTGTTACTACTGCATACAAGGGGTTGTGACGAGGATTGCCTCCTGGATCATAGCACCACTTCTCTTGGGTTGTCTTGACAGAGAATTTTTATTTTCCAATCAATTTCACCGCTTTTGACTAGGTAATTAAGGTTTTGAATTGCTCAAACAGAGACGAAGTAGAGGAAGAGACGAAGGTTTGCGTATTTTAGATAGGAGGAAGAACGGAGAGACGGAGAGAGACGAGTTTTGTTTTTTTCTTTTGAGCACCTGTAAATTCTATCGGTTGGATTTGATCCAACGGTTCACATAAGAAGTTCTCCACCTGCGGAAAAATAAAAGTTCCGTAGAGGATTTGGTTCCCGGATCCACATCCTCAGCAGCCAAATTCTTGGCTGCTCCAAACAGCCATCCTCTTTTTTCTTTAATATTTCAACATTTTAAAATTCAAATGTTGAATCCAAACCGTTGATCTTGTTCAATTTTACGGACGATACATTTTCATATAAGTTTTATAAAATTTGGAGTCGATTTGATACTTGATTAAGTGACCAAATTATGAACGTATTAGAATTAATCAGTGATAGTTAACCAGATTCGTTCATTTGTTGACCACTTAATCTAGTATCAAATCAACTCCAAATTTCATAAAACTTATATGAAAATGCATCGCCTGTAAAATTGAACAAGATCAACGGTTTGGATTCAACATTTGAATTTTAAAATATTGAAATATTAAAGAAAAAAGAGGATGGCTGTTTGGAGCAGCCAAGAATTTGGCTGCTGAGGATGTGGATCCTTTGGTTCCCCAGTCCCTCAGCCATTCCACCATGGATTTCCCCCGAACTCCACGCCGTGTCGCCACTTCAAGGGACACGGCGCAAACCCCACGCCGCCTCAACTCAAGCCACGAATCCGACTTCCCCCGGACTCCGCTCCGACGCGTCTCCACCTCCGCATTAGAATCTGATTTCCCCAGAACTCCACGATCGGAATTCATACGGACACCTCGGAGAAGAGGCGGAGAGGTTGACTTCCCACAAACCCCGCTGCCTCGTCGGAATCCGCCACGTCAGCAACCTCAGACGAAGTCGGCCTTGGCCTTGCCACACCGCTTGGTAGTATTGCTCAACGACCATTTCAAGTCTCGCGATGACTTGTTGAAGGCGACATTTCTCCAGTCGCAGATCAATGGAGAGTGCGTTGCTCTTGAGAAGGCTATCCGTGAACTGAAGGAGAAGGTGTCTCGGGGTTGCTTGCAATGGAGATCCCGATCAGAGGAGTTTGGAAGAGTTGCTGATGGTTTTGGTTCAATGCTCCCTGAATCTCAAGGTCTTTTGTTTGCTCTTAAAGGTTTAATTAATTGTTAGTTCTACTGTACATCCATCTTTTGTGGTACATCATTTCGTATGTTTGGTGATAGTATTCAAACTAAATGAGCAGAAGTTTTAGGTAGTGTATTTGCCATTGTTAGTTGGGGATATCAAATTTAAGTTAATTGGTTTTTATCTTTCCATCAAATGATCTGAAATTTTCAATTGTTGGTAAATATCAGAAGCATATCTTAAGCATCGTGAACAGTAAAGAAGGGCATATTTAAAGTGTCGGAAGTATTAAATATCACATAGACCAACTCGTCAATTATTTGAACAATTTTGGGTAATGAAATTGTCAAACACATTAAATAGATGCATCATAAATTAGATGTACACTAGAACTGCCCTTTAAAAAATTGACATAGTTGGACGTTTTGAGTTCCTCTTCGATCTAATTCATGTTTTGTTGGTATTTTAGGTGGGAATGTGGAAAAAATGGTGCGAATTGAGCTGCCGAATCTTGCAAAGGAAGTTTGCTGGATTCAGACTATACAATTGTATGCTGGTAACTATTGTATTTTGATTGCCATTATCTTTTAATGATTTTTGTTGTTTAAATTTATGTTTTTTATTGTTGTTGTTGATGATGATGGTCTTTGTTGTTTATACTTTCTTAATACTTCTTTCAGAGAAAGCATTGAAGCTTGAAGTAATGGTTGGTAACCTTGAAGATTCAGCCTCTACCATTGTTAGGCAGACCTCTACAAATAAATCCTTTTTAGGTTTTCAGCATGTGCCAAATTTTAATGTTAGTCTCGATATTTTACTTTTCTTTTAACAAATTGTGTCCCAAAACACAGTACTTGACTATAGTCTGATAATGTACCCTACTGATGGTGCAGTACCAATGTAATTATTCATTAATGTGGGTCGAACTCCCCAAAAAAGTGTGTATAAGAGCCACCAATGTGCTGAAGCCTAAGCCCTAAACGGCTAAACCCTTCTTGTGCAGGACCTTTTTTTTTTTAGAGAATGCTAGATAGTGACTATCTAGTTATTCTTGTGCAGGACCTCAAGTATGCAACTTGGAAGTTCTTCTCTTGTTGCTTGCTGTCTTCAAAGTACCAGACTTCAATAATTGTTAAATTACATGGCAATCTCTTTAATTTATTCTTTTAATTGTGCCTATCTATATCTCAGGTCAGTCGATGGAAGCAAGAGAAGCTCCTAGATGCCATTAATGTCATGAAAGAAATCGAGCGAGAATTGATTGAAATATGTACAACTAGACCGGAGTGGTCTAATCTGGTCAAGGCTGTTGACTCAAGAGTAGAGAATGCCCTATCAATTTTAAGGCCTCAAGCCTTGTCTGACTATCGCGCACTCCTTGCATCTCTTGGTTGGCCCCCGCCCCTTGTGACAAGTCAAACTGAAACAATTAACCAAACACAACTAGTTCCCAATCCCCTTCTATTAATGGATTCTACTAAAAGAGAGATTTATTCCCAGAGCTTTTTAGCCTTGTGTGCATTGCAACATGTACAGTCTCAACGCGGTGCAAGACAATCTATGAAAGAGGAGAAATTACAGAAAAGCCTTTCTTTTGAAAGTGGACTTTGGGCTATAGATGAGTTGGTGCAACCTATTGCAACCAGGATGGAGCACCATTTCGCAAAATGGTCCAGTCAACCAGAGTTTATTTTCGCACTGGTGTTTAAAATAACCAAAGATTTTATGGATGGGGTGGATGATGTCTTGCAACCTTTGATTGATAAGGCTAGGTTATCGGGCCTGAGTGCAAAAGAGGCTTGGGTTAGTTCAATGGTCAAGGTCCTTTCGGGATACTTGGAGAAAGAAATATTCCCTCCCCTTGCAAACAAATTTCGTGAAAATAAAGATGAGAGCATAGATTTTTCTTCTTCATGGTTAAATTTGATCGACTTAATAACTAGTTTTGACAAAAGAATGCGAGTACTGTCCTCTTCAGGTATTCAAAAGATTACTTCTCTTATAGATTTAAATGAAACAATCTCTAAATCGGTTTCGGTCTTGTCGGTCTTTGATGAGCACTTAGATTGGCTTCAAATTTGGGCTGAGATAGAGGTTAGTGTTGCCCAAGAAAAATTGAAGCCTGAATTGGAGAATGAGAAGTGTTGGTCTTATGAAATTAAAGATCAAGCTAAAATTGAAGAACATAACCAAAAATTCCTTCTATCAACTAGAGAAGAATATAAAGCACCACCAATTGTAGATGCGATTCTGAAAAATGCCTCATTGATGATTGAGAGAGGCCATGCTGTGCCTACTAAAAGTACAAAAATTGAATTTATCAGAAAATCAGGAGTTCTGTTTCTTAACCATTTCTTTGTGTTATTGCTTCAAAGGTGCCGTGACTTGGAACTAATTACCTCAGCCATAGATGAAGATGCATTGGTAACAATTGCTGGTTCAATAAATGCTGCTAGGTATTCTGAATCAGTTATTTGTGAGTGGGATGAAGACATAAGCTTTATGGATTTGAATTCTGGGGATAGAAACAAAACAAGATCTTTTTTCTCTGATGAGGTATTGTTTTTGGTTAAGTTAGAGACTGATTGTCTCGAAGAAATCATGTCGGCTATTTTACTTGAATTTGAGGCTCTCTCATATGATTACATTCAAAATATTGACCAATGGGAAGATGAAGGAGAGCCAAACTTTTCTGAGGATGATTTAGAAATTGGTACTGTTTCTCTGGGTTTTATGGAAGCATTGGAAATTTTAAGGGACCGGATTTTAAAATTGAAGGATTTCCTAAATTCGAAGGACTTCTTTGATCTTTGGAGAAGTGTGGCTGAGGGACTAGACTACTTTATCTTTTCTAGCATTCCATGGATAGATGTTAGGTTTTCCAATTCAGGTGTGTACCAATTCAGGGTTGATATGAGGGCAGTTTTTCTTGTGTTTAAGCCTCTTTGTGCAAGGCCAGAAGCATTTTTTCCTTTTGTGAGTGATTGCTTGAGACTCCTGAGCATGAACAAAAAGGATGTCGATTGGTTTCTAAGGGAGTTGACAAAGAATGAATGTAGATTGAAAGAGTGGATGCACCAGAAGAATATGTATCATGTAAATGGTAGTCAAGCGAAGATGATACTAGTAGATAGGAATTTTGAAGAGTAGTTTATTTGTGTGCGTGGGATTTTTAAGTTGAAGAACCATTGAATAGTAGAAATCGATTAATTTTTTTTTTCTTACTGATGTTACTGGTGGTGGAAATGAGAGTTCATCTACTGAGACATTGTTATTTGCGTCTGATTTTTGGAGCATATCTCATGTACTTGTGTTTGCAAATTTACAACTATCTGTGAACTTTGTCATTTTTTGTTTTGTGGGAAAAAAGAGGCCTTCGAAACTTAACATAGTTGACATACTTCAACTTTCTTGGTTTCATTGTTATAACTTATACACGCTATCGTACCTGTGTATATGCACTGGCGATTTTTGAAGTTAAAAAGGCTTGCGCCGACTAAAAAATAGCATCAAATTGTGCAATGTCTCACATTGTGTTTGAATGCATAAGACTAAGGAATTGAATAATAATAAATTCTAAATTTTTTATTCTCGTGAAACTTAAACAACACAAGAATAAGAAATTTGGACTTATTCGGGTCCTTATTCATATTCTAACAAAACCATAAAATATGAATAAGGAATATGAATAGACACACATTTTTAAATTCTTATTCTTATTCTTATTCCTTATTCATGGCAATATCCAAGCACACCTGCCCATACACACCAAGAAAGATGGCCAGCACAACCCTGGGTTTGCATCCATCTGTGTCTTGGAAATGGTCTCCGTGAAACATGCCCATTTCGGTTTCTAGCTCAAACTAAAAAAGGCAAACAAAAACGTATAGATGAAGCATCAGACCATACACACAAAAGCAAAAGCAACAACTACGAAAGACATTTCTCTTCCTTTAAGGCCTGTTAAATGTTAACCCAACCCGTTCATTCAACATCTGCAACCAAGCTTAGAAATCATTCTGAGACTATTATTTCACTTGCATTGCAACCCTGGTAGCTAAGCTTGATATAAGAGGGTTGCGCTCTTGATGCAATGGGCATGACCATATTCCATAACAATTAACAGATACAATCGTCACAAACCACGATTATCAACAAATAATGCATAAAACAAACTAAGGTTCCGATGATCAGAATCGCTAAACAAGGTTTGAGTTACTAGAATTGCAAAACGCTAAACAAGGTTCCATTTACCTGAATTACCAAATGAAGAGCTAATTTTACTTGACAAGCACTCAGTAAAAAACACAACAAGCTAACTAAAAGTCAGTAAATCCATAAATGCCTAACAATGCCTAACTGTTTTGATTTATTACAAATTGCCATAATCTCTACAGCCCCCATATTTTTTCAACATCACCCACCATCTCCTTTAAGAAGCATCCAACAAAGCACCTGAAGCAAAAGCATCCTGAAATGGTACGGTGCATATATATTAATTAAGCTTCATTTTGCTTCAGTATTACTAATTAAGTATTCTTTGCACCTTTGGAACCTGCACATCCATGGACGTTACCAAATTAAAATGGCCAATGAACTTATTGTTTACCCCAAACCAAAAATTAAAAACTGAAATTAATTATACACTATACCCAGACAATTTTTTTCTATTGATAATACAAATTTGTGAAATAATGAGAACAGGATTCAACAATGCAAATTTTTAACTAGTGAGTTTGCATTTCTTGTGTGCGAATTCTCCTTATACAATACAATGTGGGTCAGATTGCAGACAAGGTCTGCGAACCAAAAATGGGGGTCTGCTATTATTATGTTTGAAATTTTCATTGCTTAATAAGTTGATTTGAGGTTCTGGTCCCAACATTGGTCTTCACATTTATTGAGTTGCGCAATTAACAAAGTGAACCCGATGCCTCAATTAGAAAGCCTTTTGCATCTTTTGCTAACGGGAGATTATAAAATGTACTTTTATGTAAACTATAAATAACAAATAAATTTCTCTTTGTAAAAGTGTGCATGCATGGATATTTGCAGGAAATACAATCAGAGTTCCCATGCAAAGCACCTTGTCACATAAGCAAGTTATCGTTGCAAAGATAAACAGGCAAAGCTGGTAGTCAATAAAGACAAACCATACAAAAGGGAAAACCATCATCTGCATGATATTTAAGCAAAACAATATTTCAGGACAGAATAAATAGATGTATGAATATGATAAACTAACCTATTTCGGAGAGCTAGATCTCAACCAAACGTGCCTCTGCAATTGTGGGACCTGCACAGGCATGTCTTCCTCTTGATGCCTTCCCCATCACTCAGACCATAATCATATGTCAACTCAGTCATAGGAGGTATATGCTTCATGGCGAAAAATGCAACACGAGGATGCCCCTCATCAGTATGATCGTGTACCAGAGGCTGCCAAAACAAATTCGGTGAGCAGCTGTGATTAATAAATCTCGACATATTCCCCATGTTTTTTGCACTTATAACAAAATTCAATTTCTTCGCGGCCTCCCCTGGATCATCTGAACTAGGTCCGCCTAGCATCTGTGGACCTTGGTTCCACTTGAACGACTGGTCAGTGTACACTGGCCTGAACAAGTACTCATCGTCCTGCCCTCCATTGGACACTGAATCAGAGTTGTCCATTACCTCACCAGTGTACTCACAGATGAACGAGCCAGATCGAATGGGTTCCCAGCAGCGTAGGCCCCACCCACGGTCTGCAGTCTTGAAAACCTCAAAATGAAACTGCAAGCCCTTCTGAGTTAGCCTGCTCCTGCAACTTATCCCACAGCCGCATGACCCACCACACTCGTACAACATTGGCATACGGCTCACCAGAACCCCCTGTGCACTGTAAGGTGGGTGTCCCCCATTTTTTATCGCACACGAACAGTTTGTGTCTCCTGGCAAGCACACAGTTGTGCATACACATCCCTCAGTCCGTTCACTAGGGTTTATCCCTTCTTTATAAGCTAATGCAGTGGTGTAGGTAAACTGACTGGGTTGTTCCTTTCCTTCATCAACTTCATTTACTACACAAATAGGTCTGGATTCTTTACCTTCTGAGATATCTGCCAAGATAGCATTCGTTCGGCTCGACGGATCATTGCGCCAACCCTCGGTCTTTTTCCAGAGGGAAATACCCTCTGGTTGACCTGGTTCACGAGCCAACTTGTATTTAAAGACCTTATAACCTGACCCTGATGTCTCAGTCCATGAATGGCCTATCTTGTACAAGCCGTCATAGACATAAATTTTACCAACTGGAGGGTTTGAATGATCTTTTACGCTACGAACAACTCTTACCTCATTACCACGTTTCAAGCTATTTTCTAAAGCCAGGTTCCCTTTTACCAACTTCTGGTCATTTTTGGTAGACATCCCCTGACCTGAGTAAACAAGAGTGTCCACATCATCCTCAGTATTTTCATACACGCCAGCTGAGACTACGCTTACAGCCAACCTGTCCTCACCTTCCCCTTTGGTATAGTCTATACCGGAAACAGTTTGTGTGTTCACCCCAACCAAGCACATTTCAATGCGGAAATAATACATGTCCCCAACTTCTATCCCTGGTAAAGAACCAATGGTCTTCGCACGGTTTAAACGCAAGTCATTGTTCATCATTATAGAACCAGCTTTCAAATGCTGTGCATTTTTTATCTGGTTTGCCTCGTCAAGTTGTAATATGCGCCGCCTTAATGCATCAAAGGTCATAAGCACCTCTTCTACTGATTCTCTCGGGCTGAGGGAGTTTGACAGGGGCAGAACAGTAATATTACTATAGGTCTTTTTCTTTTCCTTTATTGGTGTTTGTTGCTTTCTTTTTCGTCCTCTTTTTCTTTTCTCAGTTGGTTTGCCAGTTGAGGTTCCTCCCCTTGCAGTTAATGCACTAGCCGTGCCGTTTGATGGACCAGCTGTACTGGTTGTATTAGGGGTAAATAGCTGGTTCTTGCGTGGTCGACCTCTTCCCCTCTTGACCACTCCAGTCGAGACAGGAGTCACAGGAGGGGTTTTCATTTGAACAGGGGTTGGGTTTAAGACGGTTTTTTTCGACTTGGGGCTTTTCAGGACTTGAGGTGTAGATGCACCAGATTGCCCCATGAAAAACATTGGTGGTGGCATTTGTCCTGGGGTGAAGCCTGGTGGGTTGCTCCCGGACTCGGCATTTGGTGCACCAAAGGGGGTGACACACACAAAGGAGGGGTTGTTTGGAGGTGTGAAGGTGTGAAATCCTTGTGGGGCAGGAAACATAGGAGCTAGGCTTCGAATTGGTTTTACATCTAACACTGTTATGTTCTCTTGTGCAACTTGGTCTGATTTTCTAGGCCTACCCATGTCTAAGCACTTGAAAAACTCAAAGCTTTAATCGCCTCTGAGAGAGAAAATAGAGAAAAATTGAATAAAGTACCGATCTTCGAGTAAAACAGGTTGTAAATTCGGCTAAAAAGGAAGGAAATTTCGAAACGATGGAAAATAAAACCTTGAAGTTTAAATAGATCTAAGAAATATTTTCGTACCAGAAATGCGGCGCGGAGGAGGTAGAGTTCCGACGAGAGACAATAGCTGACAGTGAATTCACAGTAGTAGCTCTAGGGTTTGGATTTTCAGGATAAGAGCAGCAATTTTGGTAAGTATTTTGTAATTTGATGAGTAAATTCGCGCACTAGAGCACCTCTCTCTTGTTTCTCTCTCTAGAGACCTCGAGCTGACGAAATCAGCTAAGGATTTTGAAGATGCACATGGAGCATGGGTTATTATAAACACCTTTTTTGAAAGAAGAAGGACTAATTTTCATCCTGGAATATATTTAATCGCCTTATTCTTCTTCCTGGAAATTAAATCAACTATTTTAATGTTATTTTATTTTCTCAGTACACCCGCCGTAAACAATGTTCCTTACTGTGACTTGAATATCATGCTGTTTTTCTGTGCCTTGGTCTGTATAATGGTCCATGCCACGACTCATTCTATGGAGGCCCATGTGAGATCTATTCTATGGGCCATTTTTATTCAGAAATGATATACATCATCTATCTTCTTGTCATCTATGTCATCCAACATTAAAAATCAGAAATGATAACTGCTATTTGCAGTTTTGCCATCTCTTGCCATCGTTAAACACAAAGTGAACACATAAAACAGACAAGATAAACATATAAAAGATCAAAGTGAACACTTACAAACAAATAAGTGATGTCATCTCTTATTCAGATTTTTATATGCACATTCAACTTATTTTTATTGAACTTATTTATTTGTATGTGCTTACTTTGATCATTATATATGTTCACCTTATCTGTTTTATGTGTTCACTTTCTGTTTAGCGATGACAAGGGATGACAAAACTGCAGATAACAGTAATCAATTTTCATTAAAAATAGGAAGAGCGTTGATTCAAAAATAGAAATCACATATTTCTCTACCTCTACCCACTTCTCAGCTCATTCCCTCCCCTCGTGTCCTTTTCTCTTTTCTGCCTCCTCTTTCTTTCTCTCCCCTTCGCCATTCTCTCCTCCCTTACACCTCTTCTCTCTTTCGATTTTCCTCCCATGCACCTCTCCTCTCTCCCAATTGTCCTTCGCTACACCTCTCCTCTCACCCGATTTTCCTTCCATGTACCTTTCTTCTCACATATTTTCCCTCCCACCTTTTTCTTGCCTCTGCCTCACTCCCCTTCGCTTCCACCATGAACAGACTTTGTCTTGCTTTTTTTTTTCAAGATGAACACATAAAATAACACAGTGAACACATAAAATAACAAAGCGGAAAGAAATAAAAATATTGGCTGAATAAAGAAACAAAATGAACAGACACACAAACAAAGTGAAAATATACAGCAATAAAGTGAACGTTTATACAAATTTCTTAAATAAAGAAATAAATGACAATATTCAACATACAAAATGAAACTCATGTAATAACATAGTTAATGGATACAATCAACAAAGTGAATCGATATAAAAATAGCTAAATAAAACATAAAATGAGCAAATTGAACAATATAAAATGGACATATAAAAATAACAAAATCAACATATACAACAAAATCACATTTATGTGGGAAATTTGGGGTTTTAGAAATAAGTTTACTTTTTAGCAGGATAGGAATATTGGTAGTATACATACCTCTAGCATTTATATTGCTATTTTAAGTTTATACTACTTTTGGACAGGCCATGAGACAGGTATGGAGCATAACTTCACTCAAGACTGGGAGGAGCAGGGTGCTGATGAGGCAGACGAAGACCTGCTGGATTGAGTGTTTATCAAGCTTGTGGTTTTAGTTTGCTCTATATGTTTCATTTTAATTTCCGTTTTGGTCTGCTACGTTGGGAGTTTGTTTGATAATGGTTGAAACTTTAGGAGTAGGAGTAGTTTCTTTTGTTCAAGTCACTATCTGTGTGACTTACACTGTAATGACTTTGTTTGCATGCTTAAATGGGATGCAGGCGCCTTTTAAGGTGCTCTTTAAAAAAAACATATACAACAAAAAAAAAGTGAACATATAAATTAAATAAAGTGAATAAACAAATTAAAAATAAAGTGAACAAATAAATGAAATAATTTAAACATATAAAATGTAACAAAGCGAACAAAAAATACGACAAAACATATTGCATAAATACCTTAAAAAAAATAAAGTAGATGAAGCGCTTAGGAGGGAGAAAGAAAACAGAGTGACATGGAGGGATGGTGAGAGAGGAATCAGAACAAAAATGAGAGAGAGAGTTGCCGATTGAGGGGAGAGAGTCGTTGATTAAGGTGAGAGAGAGAGGAGTGCTACTGGGCGCTATGTGAGAAAGAGGAGAGGTGTGGTTGCGTGGGTAAGGGAAGGGAGCATAGAGGAGAGGAAGAGGAGTGCTAGATTTGGGAGCGGAGAGAAGAGGGGACTAGATGGCGCAGAGAAGAGAGGGGACTATACTGAATGGCGTGGATGGTAAGTGTCAATTATCCATTTTATTAGTTATATTTTTCTAAAAATTGTACATTTACATTGTACTATTTTGAATCATTACATTCCCTCTTCGTAACGTTGGCAGCACTGTCAACATTTTTTTTTTAAAAAAAGAAAAGTTTCTGAATCATTAAGATTCACGCTTTTATAATTTTGTTAGTCTTTGATAGTGATTTTAAAAAATAATAAATTTTGCTGTGGATGATAACTTTTTGTGTTTAGTGTTTTTTTTTCTATTACGCAAAAAAACAATAAACTACAAAATAATAATAATTAATTTTAATTATAATAATAATAATTATTATTATTATTAGTCAAGTAATGCTTGCTTCTTTCTTACGTTCCCTTGCACTTCCTTATTCAAATCACTAAAAATCCGACCAAACTTCAATCGGAAATATTGCCCTATAAATAATTTAAGTGGAGGGTTCCGGTATTTTAATTTTGGATACTATAACTTTATTTTTTTAAGTTTTAAATTAAAATATAATTCAAACTGTCGATCTTGATGAATTTCACAAGTAGTGCATTACCATATAACTTTTATAAAAGTTAGAATAAATTTGATACTCGTACGTCAAGAAATTAATATATTAAAATTAATCAATCATCACGAATAAAATTTGTTCATTTTTTTGAACCAAGATGAAGAGATACAAGTACTTAAGTAGAGATATTTTACAAACATGCAATTTTTTTGGTAAATTCAAAAATCAAAAGTCAGTTGGATCATATCATCTTACTGAAAATGAAGCACATTAATTTAGTTCAGCCACTTCAAAAGAAAATTTTATGTATAAAATATTGAACTGGCGAGTCTGGCCGCATCAATAGTGTCCGATCATGTTTGATCAACTGTTACAACCATAGTGGTTACCGATCACGCGCGGTGGCGCAACAGCATCGGTGAGATGCACTGCTCCCACTTGAAGCATAATTAATTCCTACAACCTTTGTTGGCACTTCATGTACATTATTGTTATTGTATTTTCCAGTCAACTGACACTTCCTCAGATCACATCTGAGCACAGTGTCTGCACTCTGCAGCGATTAAAATCTTTATTAGAGATTTAATCCACAACTTCCGCAACTTAATTATTTTGATCAGTAGTGTGTGTTACTGTGCATGTACACTTTTGAACTCACAGATACGCGGGATGTGATGTCACAAGGCTGCTTCGCCTGTAGTCCAGTGGAAGTTGCAAATATGGCAATCCTTTTTTCTTTTTTTTTTTTTTTTTTTTTGTTCTCGAATGATAAATTGATATTTGGTAATATTTCAATCCCTCGCTATCCGTTCTTGACCCGGTCAATAGTCTTCATTTGTGGTGGCCCCTCGTTTATCGTTGCGTTGATATTGATTATCGGTCCCCTTAATTTCTCTTGTTCACATGAGAAAATTGTTACGAATCCCCACCTGGATAAGATAAACTACAAGGCGCACGATTTTGTTAATTAAAATATGGTCAATATAGGTTTTTTTTTAATCCAAGGATGATCACTTTCGTTAAGAAAGAGAACTTTGATTTCAAAGAATGGGTTGTTCAGAAAGATTGCTTAGTATGGTCTTTTTATGATACATGCGTTGACTACCTTTAACATTGAAATATTAATTTTATGACATCAAATAATATTATTTTTTTCAAAGAACTCGAGTTGTTATAGAATGAATTACGTTCAAAATTTTGAGAATAATTATTTTACTAGATTTCTTTTTTGATAGTTTTAGATTTTTTATATATATCATCATAGTCATTCAAATAAAATCAAAGGAATAAACGAGTGACAAGTTGCTTTGTCCTCACTAGTGTGAATTTTTATGCGTTAAATATAAAAGTGGAGTAAAATTATAATCCAAAACAATTATAAAGTAAAGCACACTTTAAAATTATACATTATCTGATACAACTCTCTAACTCCGTCCCGATCACAATAAATTAATGCGTCGCAAGTATGAATTTTATATAATCAATGACCGTGCACAAATTCCGAAATTACAAAAGTGTGACGCCTACATAATGTAATTTTTTTTTTTTGTAATTATGCAGGTTTAAGATTCAAATACATGTAAAACATATTTACACATGATAAAACGATGTTTTGTTTTGCACGTTCAAGAGTGCAAGTTGGGGTTGCCTAATAGCGATATTTTGGTCCAACACGTAGACCAGATTTTTTGTACTGCACTATCCCATGGATTTCCTCTGAAAACCTTGTTCAGCACCCAGTGAATCTATCTCCTCTAAAAGCAAGTGTAAGCAACCACATAAAGGATACATTTGTATTATCTTCAGAATATCTTAGTTCCGAAACTATTATATTGCTTTTGGTGAAAGGAGCATGAAAATAGGGAGCCTTTACTTGCTATCACACAGTCAAACAAACTCAGAACTGCCATTCATTCATTTTCCACACGCACTCAAATACTCATCACAGTTATATATATATATACTTTCATTACCAAAATTCTTTCTTGAAAATTTTAGGGGAGAGAGAAAGAGAGAGAGAGGCTCAAATGGGGAACTTGTGCGGAGCATCAGCAAAGTGCGCCAATGCTTCGTCTTCGCCTTTGGCTTCAAGTGAGGCTCATCTCTTCCCCCCTCTTTTTCTAATTTGAAGTTCAAAAAAGTGTTTTTCATTTGTGGTTTGTTGAAGTTATGCAAGTTTGTATTGTTTGGTTTTTTGTATGTGTATTAGACTACTAGTTAAAAGATGATAACTATGAAGCGGTTTCTCTTCCTTTCCATGAATTTATCTGCGTTTGTTACTTGGATTTCAGTTTTCAACTCTTTGCAATTTATAATGTTTATTTTAAACATTAAAATTGTTTGCTTCATGGTATTAGGTGTATCTTCTATTAATTTCATTAGGTAAGGAGTAGGGGTTACAACGGGTGGGTTGATGATAATTTAGCAAAATTTGAACTCAATCCGACAATACCGGATTAGAAAATAAATTTAATTAACCCACCCGTAATCTAACTCATCTTGTCAATTTTTTATGTACGGATTTTTACGGGTTAAGCAGGTTTAGTGGATTAAACTTTTGATCAAATAAAAATACATACAAAAATCATTTTGTGGCTATTGCAATTTAGTTCAAGGCAAATTAAAGACGCATTCGAAGCATCTTTCAACTTTCGAGGACTTGTGAGAGACATAGAGGACGTGCATGCCTATGGAGAAGATCAAAACTTCATGAAAGAAGAGATCTTTGAGTAAGGACATGAGGAAATGTGAGGCGAAGAGGAGTAAATAGTGATAAATGGGTGGATTGAAGTATTCAAGGATTTACCAGTACAAAATCCGTAACCCAACCCGAAGTAACGGGTTTGTCAAAATTAGAACCCGTATCCAACCCAACATCATGCTAACCCGGTAAAAAATAGTTCGGATCGGGTGGGTTGAACGGATTGAACGGGTTCACGGTTTTTTTGTACATCCCTAATATAAGGAGTATGCCAGTCGACCTTTTTCCCTTTATATCATGTTTTCGAGTAATTAATTTGATTATTTTGTTTTTCTGTTAATCTTTATAATTAGGGATATTGCTTTATTTGACAATTTTAAAAGAAGTCAAATTACTCATTTTTAATGGGTAGAGTTTGCAATTATGAAAAAGCTATACTCTTTCTATGCTATTATATAATTTATATGTCAAATAATAGCTTCGGCTGTCTTGACCGGCAATAATGTAGTTGACTGGACTAGCTCAGTATTCAAACTTAAACAACATTCGTAACCAACAATTAATATAAAATTATATTTACAACTAACATATGTCCTTTGCAAAATCAGTAAAATATTATACAATTACCTTCTTTTCACCTGACCATTAGGTAGGTAGGTCTTCATTCTTCCAATTCAACACTGACGACTAAAATTGTAAATTTTAACCCATATGCTTCATGCTCTACGTACCAAATTTCCAAAATTAGATCAATTTTACGAGTTTTATATTCCCTGAAATCCAAAATGGTATCGAGGTTTGGCCAATTCTGGTCTTTTAATCTCAAATTTACGCTTCATTACCAGAAAATCAACTACACAGCAACACAACTTCTAATTCAACCGACACGAGCAAGGCCACACAGTACAGCCTAGCCAGCTCAGCGCCATCGTACCAGAGCGAGACATTGCCACCGGCTGCCAGTCTGAAATCATTTAGCTTGAGTGATCTGAAAACAGCCACCAAAAATTTTGGGTCGAGTGCATATCTCGGTGAAGGAGGGTTCGGGTGTGTGTACAAAGGCTGGATAGATGAGAACACTCTATTGCCGACGAAACCCGGGACTGGAATTGTTGTTGCCGTTAAAAGACTCAAAAGGGAGAGCTTTCAAGGTCAAAAGGAATGGATGGTATGCATGTCTAATGTTTTATATATGTTGAATTTAGTCATATTAAAATTTATTAGATTTATTAGTTAAATAAACAATGTTAAGAAAAATAAAAGGGAAATTCTAAGATTTTTAATGATGTAGTATTGAAATCTTTACTTTGTTATAAATAGCTCTTGAAGGTTAAAATATCATCATTCCACATTTTTTTTCATCATCTAAGAACAGAATCACAAAAAAACTAATATAATTTATTTTAATTTACTAATATTTATTTATTTATTTTTTTTGCAATGTATCTGTAGACTGAAGTTAGATATTTGGGGGAACTTCATCATGAAAATTTAGTAAAGCTGGTCGGATATTGCTCCGAGTCTGACAATAAGCTGCTTGTATATGAGTACATGCAAAAAGGCAGCTTGGAAAACCATTTATTTAGAAGTATGTCAAACTCTACTTTTTTTTTCATTATTTTTCTCTAAATGCATTCTAATGGAACATTAATCTGTTAGGGGCATTTGGAAACTTATGTAATATAGGTACATTAAGTCGGATAAGATATTTTATTTTGGATAGAATTTGATATTTTAATTCGTTGAAGCTTCACCAGAGTGCATACATAGGTCCAAAATGATATTCTGAAAATTTTCTCAAATAAAGTTGTTCCAAATACCAACTAGTGTGGGTCCAAGTGAAATTTAGTCAAGTTTGGCACACCCCGTTGAAAAAAATGGTGGAATTTAAATACAATGTATATGTCATGATATACATAGCATTAGCGCTTTGTAATAAGAGCATTAAATTGGTCTAAAAGAGATCAAAGATTTAAACCTCACATGCATCTTTAATTTCTGAAAAAAAGATTAGACGGCAAAAATCTTCTGTTTCTTAAAAAAAAAATTATCGCTTTATTTGACTTGCTATTCACGAACCAGAAAAAGTTGGTAAAAGCAAATATTTAATCAGATCACCATTTCTGACCAGATCAAATTAAAACAACAATATTTAATGATTATCACATTGACCTTTTGTAATATTTTTATATTATGTAGGGGGGATGCAACCCGTTTCTTGGAAGATGAGAGTCAACATAGCAATTGATGTAGCAAGAGGACTTGCTTTCTTACACAACTTGGAAAATCAAGTTATTTTCCGCGATTTGAAATCATCAAATGTTCTACTTGATTCGGTAAAGTTTCATTTTTTTTCTTTTCTTTTTGAGAAAGAAAAATGATAAAGAACAAACTTGTATACTGAATCTTAATTTGATTAATTTTCAGGATTTCAAAGCAAAGTTGTCAGACTTTGGGTTAGCCAGGAATGGTCCGACTGGAGATAAAAGTCACGTTTCGACTCGGGTTGTTGGTACTCGCGGATATGCTGCTCCAGAATACATAGCTACAGGTTAATTTTTTGCATTTTAAAAACAACTCCTAATAAAGCCAGGATTGAAAAATTGGAAATATAATTTTTTTCTCGATAATACTCAATGTCTGTCATTAGTGGTAGGTAATAGCAATGCTAGAGTCAAACGTGTAAATAATAGCAATGCTAGAATCAACACATGTTTGACGTCAAATACGATTCTAAACTCAAATATTTAAATTTCAAATTACCGATCCGAATAGCTCAATATGATCTTCATATTGAAATATTCTTAGAGACCAAATTTTATATTTTTTCGAAATTTTTAACTATTTTTTTCAGATTTTTTAAAATTGAAGGGTCCAAAATTAATTAGATTGAAGATTTTCTAAAATTCAAAATAAATAGTAAAAAATTTGATCTCCAAGTATAATTCATTATGGAGAACAAATTGAGCGGTTCGGATTGGCCATGGTATTCACGAAAATTAAGATCCGATCGCGTTTGATGGGCCAAGTGTCAAATTTTGAAAAAAAAATAGCAAATATGAGATGGTTTCTAATTAACAAATTTATACACAAAAAATCTCACAGACCATTATTGCATTGTCAGGTCATTTATCGGTGAAGAGCGATATATACAGCTTCGGAGTTGTACTCCTCGAACTACTCACTGGAAAGCGGGCCCTCAACGAAGACAGGGGTTCAGTCGATGAGACCCTAGTCGACTGGGCAAAGCCTTATTTAAATGAGAAGAGAAAAATATTTCGGATCATGGATACCCGACTTGGCGGCCAATACTCGAAAAAACAAGCACAAGGTATGGCTTCTTTAGCCATTAAATGCTTGCACACCGACCCAAGAAACCGACCGAGCATGTCTGAAATTTTTCCGGAAATGGAGTTGCTCAGGCATGCCAGAGAGATTACACCACCACCTGATAGAGTGAATAGAGCTGTCGTTACGTATGATAGGTAGGGAAAAATATATATGATTTTTGTGTGATATATATTATGATTTTTTTTTTGTTGGTGTTGAGGTTGTAGCAGCGGATATATATACACACGTGTTCGTTTGTGACTTCTAATTATATTATGTATTATTATCTTATATATGTTATTCATTATGAGTTTATTGTTCACTACAACAAAAATGATTTTAGCACCACCATATTAACACATGTTTTTAAGAAAATCAGTTTTAAAAATAATCAGCGACAATTCTACAATTGCCAGACTTATTTTTATAAAAAATTAATGTCTTTTTTTATAAAAAAAAGTAATTGATGTGGCAATTGGAATTTCAATCACGAAAACGTGAAGCAACTGAGCAAACTTGCGATCTTTTTATTACTTTTGCAAATGCTATGACTATATCCATTCTGTAATTGCAAGGAATTGTTTCTTGAGGTAGACTAAAATCAGTCGCGACTGACGGATGAAACCGTCAGTTACGATGAAATCTCAATTTTCGAGAATCTAACAGTTGATCCGAACTGTTCAATGTGTTCTCCATATTGAAATCTCGTTTGAGATCAAATTTTACATTTTTCTGAAATTTTTTAGTATTTTTTGATATTTTACAAAGTTCTTAATCTAAACAATTCTGGACTCTTCAATAATAATGATTTTTAAAAATCTCAAAAAAATAGTAAAATAAATCAGAAAAATGTAAAATTTGGTCTCCAATGAGATTTCAATATGAAAACACATTGAACGGTTTGGATTAGCCATTAGAACCTCAAAAGTTGAAATATAATCGCGGCTGACGGATCCATCCGTTAGTCGTAGCTGAGTTTAGTCTACCTCTTGTTTCTTTGCGATATCAGTAGGTCTCGCAATTAAAATTGCTAGGATAGAGATTAATGAATAATTGCTAAAATTAATATGTGGTTAAATTATTCTACTATATCCAACAATTTAAATTGCAAGGATAGAGACCCCACTCAAACTTGGATGTGGACACTGAATGAGTCCTCATCAAACAGTGCCTACAGAATACAAAGGAGTTCGATCTAACTATAACCACCGTTGGTTATGGAAAATTAAAGTGTCGTCTAAGATTAAGGTTTTTCTCTGGTCGTTTCTCCAAGACCGATTGCTCACATAAGCTAGATTGCTTGCAATCCAATCATATACCACTTGCCATTTGCCATCAGTTTTGGGATGTGATTCAGCTCCGTCTCAATCTCCAAGTCCTCACTTTCACCATACTTTTGTCAACTTTTGGCTCCATAACAGAGCCAAAATTGACAAACAGTGAGACATTATTTAGGGAGCAGTATTCTAGACCTTATGGAAGGAGCGCAATGCCGAAATTTTTTCATCTGAGGCTTCAAACTTTTACCTCATATTGCGAGAAATTATGATGAACTTAGAAATGTGAAAGTTCCATGCTTAGTTTTGAGTTTTGTAAATAGGTTTTTAGGCTACGAGTACTTTATTTTTTTGTTTCCTTTTACTTTTTTCCCCTTTCCTCTACTGTAATTTTTGTACAATTTTTTTTTCTTATTTAATGAAAATTTACTAGTTGGCTATCGCCAACCAGCCCTAAAAAAAATAGTATGTAGTCTGACTCTTCAATTATTGTTCAACAAATGGTTGTCAATGTCAGACATAAAAAATTCAAGCCAGTCAAACGGACAGTTCATTTAACATGTAATTTTGTTTATTTAGAATTTCTATTGTCTACATGAACAAATAGAATGCACTGTCAAAGAACATTCAACATGCAATGCATGAATTTAAAAATACCGAATCCGTCTAGTCTCCTTTCATCTCTTACACGAAAACTCGCTCCTTTGGATGTCTTAGATGGCCAAATCTTGAATGATACTAAGTAATTTCCTTTCCTTAATCCTTTGGGGGTGAAGATTAATTGTCCTTATTCTGATTTTCTAACGGTTAACTAGACTGACTGTTCAATCCCAAGTACCATATCATTTTTAAGATAATCATTATTAGATTATTTAATTACTTGTCCAATCATCGTTATCATGTTAGTTAATTATTACTAATATCGAGATTGGATTTATCAGACAGAAATCATCGTGTTAGAACTCAATTAAATAACATTCTTATTATTTTATTTTTCAGGATTAGAAAGTCTGAATATTTACCACAACATCTACTCTTTATATTTTATCACTGATTATCATCATCTCCCTACAATCCGACTAATCGTTGTTAGACTGATTCTTATTGGATCCAAGTCCCATACTGTTTTTAAGAAGATACGACACGATACAACACGATACGAGGACACGAGACATGACGTATCCTTAAATATGTCGTGTTTATCTTTTAGAATTTAAATACGATACGATACGACACGTAAAACATTTAGATATGACATCCGACCCCACACGACACGAAACGGTATCATCGTGAACTCTGACTCTAGTTATAAATAAAGTAATAAACGCTCCAAACAGGGTCGGGGCCATTCTCTCGGACGCGTCAATCTCAAACTGGTGGTCCCCACATCAGATATAACAAGATAACTGTCTGACTTGTAATCCTCGTTATTTATGGAGTACACGTCAAGACTCAAGACGCCGAGTCCATGTCCGATCCGTCTCTTTCACTTCCGATGTTAATCGACTCCGTGCACCCGGTGTACTTAATATCGATATCTCAAGAGGTCTCTTCTGTATCGAGTCCCCACCTGTCAGTGAACCACGGCCTAACTCAATGCTTTCCTTCCCATGCTTTCTGTCGTCCTCTTTTCTCGCGAATAGAAACGAAAAGAGAAAAGGAGAAGCAAAAAAAGTAGGTATCAAATCCCTTCGGTTCCCACCAAATCTCAACCTTCCAATTCATTTATTCCACAAAATCAACGGCTCTGCTCAAAATGTGACACGTCAGCAGACTGTTGGAACCCTCTCTTCACTATCAGTGTCGTGATAGATAACTCACAAAAGTACACACTCCACTCCACAATTCATCAATGGAAACGGAAACGGAGGAAATTCTTTCAAGAAGCAACTTTATTTGGATTAGCGCTACTTCCGAAGGGATGGCCAAGTTTTGATGCCATAACCTTGCTTCAAGTAATACGCAAATGTCAGAATCCTAGTATGTCTTAACCTTTTCTTTAGCTTTAATTCTACTTATTTCGAGCTTTATATAGTAGTGACTCTTAGTCTTTCTGGCCTGTATTGGGTTAGTGGGGAGAAATGGGACTCAATTGGGTGTTGTTTGGTTCTTTGTTATATACTTTGATTGTATTCTTACAATGGGGAGGTTTTGCTATTGGATTAGCACAAGCGCAATCAGCAACTTTTAATGTAGATGCTTCATCTAAGTCGGCTCGGGCTATGCCTGATAATTTGTTTGGCATCTTTTTTGAGGTGAAATATAAAATAGAATTTCCAAATTTGGTCAATATATATTTTTTTTGATAGAGGTTAAGCTTTTTAATTTGTTACCATATTAAGGCTACCTGTATCTAATTTCTCTCTATAACATGCTGATGAAGTTAATATAGGAACAATTTTGTAAGTACTATAAATACATACTCAAAGTGATATTGTCATGTTTCAACCCAGGAAAATGAGACCCCGACAAAAAGTTTCATTTTGTACTTTCTAATTTTACCTCAATTAGTTTTTTTTAGATCAGTTCATCAGTTGGGTAGAGACTGCCAAACACAATTTTACCTGTCCAAATTATCCTTACACAGGACAACTGATCCACCCCACTTAAGCACACACGCTATGCAGCTCTTATCTGTCAATCTCACTGTGATTTGATCTGGCACAAATCACGATGAGATTGGCTAGGTGACAGCTGTGAAGTACAAGGTGCTGTGGAAACACTCCGCTAACAGTTCTTCTGCTGAGTGAGAAAAAGATGAGCAATTTAGGTACTCTGAAAAAATAGAAGAGGGAGTATGTGATCGTATACACCATCCTCTGATGAGTTATGCAAGTTATTATTAAGGGTGACTCTAATGTACAACCAGGTTTTGGAGTAAATCCTGCCTTATGGATATCTGAAAGTTGCAATTTAAATTTCAGAGATGTAATAATGTCCTTTTTTAATCTAAGATAAAGTTTAATTTTGACATGTTGGTCATTAAAATATGAAAAGGAGAACTACTGCATTAACTGGATAAGGGAGATCAGATTTTGCTGACGGGTTGTCTTAAAAGATCATAGATTACAGACAGATTATTGTAAATGCGATACAAATTTTTCTTTACATAAAAGATACTCTATTTCATAATATTATTAAAAATGACTTCCAATAAGATACTTTTATCATACAATCAAATTTTAAGGAGTATCTGATATTAATATATCTTGAATAATAATTGTGGAATTTTCTTTACATGTTCTAATGAAATTTTAGGAGATTAACCATGCTGGAGCTGGTGGCTTGTGGGCCGAGCTTGTCAGCAATAGAGGTATTGCACTTCTGTTTTATTTGTTTAGAAAGTTTTTCAGTTCTATGAAAATGAGCAAATAAAACACAGCAGAAGTTAATTATTCTCTTTCAGGTTTTGAAGCTGGAGGTAAAAATACTCCATCAATATTTGACCCATGGGTTCAAATTGGGAATGACTCGAACATAATTCTGTCAACTGAAAGAACATCGATCTTCGAAAGGAATGAGATTGCTCTAAAACTGGAAGTGCTTTGTGATAAAAATGCCAAATCAAATCCATGTCCATCTCAAGGTGTCGGAGTTTATAATCCTGGTTTTTGGGGCATGGTATGCTACTCCCTGTATCCTTGCAACATATCAAAATATTAAGTATGTTCAAGCAAAATGAGAAACATCATGTAAGCCTTTAAAACATTATACTCTTACTGAGTCTTACCTGTTTCCCATGTGCTTCGTAAGATGCCTGAAATGACTGTTTCTTCACTGTTTATTAGTATGCAAACAGTGAAGAAAATCAGATAGTTGTTTCTCAAATGTCAGGGTTAGACATGAAAATTTTCCATTCTATAAAATTCTATAACATCTGACTATTATATAGTCATTTCTTTCATTTTTATGATGTTCCAGAATATTGAGTGTGGAAGGGTATACAATGTTGTGTTGCATATCATGTCAGTAAAATCTGTAGACATATCTGTTTCTTTGACGAGTTCTGATGGTTCACAAAATCTAGCTCAGCATTCCATAAAGTAAGTTTTTTTTTTTTTTTTTTTTTTTTTTTTTTTTGGAATTGCAATGAATAGGGAAATACTGAGAGAGATGCATATTAATTTTTTGTGCAGAGGTCAGAAATTCTCAGGCTGGAGCAAGGTTGAGTTTAAGTTAAGAGCCAGGGGTACCAATTCCAACTCAAGACTGCAAATCACAACCAGTAAAAGTGGAACTATCTGGCTCGATCAAGTATCAGTCATGCCGTCAGACACCTTTAAGGTAAGACATTATGATAATACATAATAGGATTGTTCGTTAGTTCCTACAGCAACTTCATACAGTGTTGGAGCCAGAAATTTGGCATAGGGGGGCTGGAATTGGACGAGGAACATAAATTTAGTTAAGATAGAAAATGAAAAAAAAAAAAAAAATTATAAAGGAGCATATTCCTTGCTCAAATAGAATAAATTCTCGTTTATCAAGGGAGGTGAGGGTGGGACTTAGAATTTTTTTTCCTTTTCATTTTAGAATGGAAGATTTTGTACATGTAAAATGCATCCTACCTAATGCTAATATCATGTAGACCCTGCAAATCAGGAATTTACAGCCTCTTCCTGTTCCATGTTTTCTGCTTACTTTTAAAACTCTACTTATTAGGTTTTTTTACCGAAACGAAGAAGAAAAATTAGTTTGCACTCCTTTAGATAAACCTGAATAGGAAGGATATATGTGAATATTTCCATGCTTTAAAGGGTCTAAGAGAAATTCCTTGTTTCATGTGTTGTAAATTACTCTTGATTTTTATTTAGGGCATACATAATACATTGAATATTCCCAACTTATATTTGCCATATTTCAGGGACATGGTTTTAGGAATGACCTCGCCTCCATGCTGTCTGATCTAAAACCTGGATTTCTCAGATTTCCAGGTCAAAAATTGAAGTTTATTTTGCTTATATCTTGTGTTGTGATCCAGAAATGGAATGAGATAATAATAAGTTGGTTTAAAATTTGTTCTAGGGGGATCATATTCGCAAGGGGGAACATTAATGAATGCCTTTAGGTGGAAAAGTACAGTAGGCCCCTGGGAACAGCGACCTGGCCATTTCAATGATATATGGAACTATTGGACTGATGACGGCCTTGGTTTTTTTGAATTCCTTCAAGTCCGTATATACCTAGTTTCTTCAACTTAATTTTCTTTAAATTTATCATAGTTACTTCATTACAGTAGTTTTTCATCAAGCTAGAAAATGCTAAGACATTCTTTTTTCTTGCAGCTTGCAGAAGATATTGGTGCTTTACCAGTGTGGGTAATCCATAATGGTAAGTAGTCTCAATATAGATTTTTCAGTAAACATATTAAAGTTGCCTTTCATTGTTTGATTTTCATTGTCATGGCAGGAATCAGCCTGAATGATCAAATTAACCCCTCCAGTCTACCTTCTTTTGTGGAGGCATGTCATTACACCCATTTCTACAAGTTATTTTACCTTTAATTTATCCTTATATTTTTTAACTTTTTCATATGATTGCAACATTATAGGATGTTCTTGATGGTATTGAGTTTGCAAGGGGCGATGCTCACTCCACGTGGGGTTCTCTTAGGGCTGAGATTGGCCATCCCAACCCTTTTAAGCTAAGGTACATTTCCATAGGAAATCAAGAGTGCTTGAATGGCAACTACAGAGGTATATATTTTCCCTCACAGACTTGTATCATCCATTTAGCACTGCATCAAAGAGTGCAATGGCTAACTAAATTTACTTTTTTTTTTATTAACAGCCAATTACCTTAAGTTCTACACTGCCATAAAATCAGCATATCCTGACATGAAGGTGGTTACAAATTGTGATGGGTCAATTGGAAAATTAGATCACCCTGCTGATTTATATGATCTTCATGTGAGAATTTGAACTGTATAATAACATTATGATTCTCCTTTTTGCTTATCAAACCTCATTCTGTACTTCGTTTTTTACTTCTTCTTTTTTCTCTGTAGGTTTATACTTCTGCATCTGATATGTTCTCTAAAGCACAGTTATTCGACAAGATATCACGAAATGGACCCAAGGTAAATTTTGTTTTAAATATTACTGAATGTTTGTTTCTTCACAACCCTACATTACACTGCATGTGCAAGAGACTCGTACATGGCTACATCTACTATATCAGCACCTTCTTTATTTCATATTAGCGTAATTCAGTTTGAAGGAAAATAATTTAAAGAAGTAAGTGAGGATGCATCAATACTTCAACAGCTCGAGCTTTATACCTTTACCTTCTCTTGAAGCTATCTAACTATCCTTTGCAAATGCATAGTAGCTGAAAATATGTCTTAGGAGTTACCAGTTTCAACAAGACTCTAATGTAGCATTTTTTTCATAGAATAAAGATGAAGTGTCACTATTTTGCATTAGCTCAAAGAATCTAGGTGGTCAAGTGTATAAAGTGACTTACCATTCTGGCATTCTAGGACACTATGTTATGGTGAACCTTAAGAAAATCTATAAAAGAACTCATTATCGCAACATGCAAGGACATTTTGAAAAAGTTTCTTTGAAAATATGCTCGTTAATTAGTTCAAAAATGCCAAGCTATACAAGAATCTCATATGATGGAAATGATATCAGGCTTTTGTTAGTGAATATGCGGTAACTGGCAATGATGCCGGAAAGGGGACATTAGTAGCTGCATTAGCAGAAGCAGCTTTCCTTCTGGGATTAGAAAGAAACAGGTACACCTTCTCTAATGAAACTTAATTGTTTGGCCTCCTTAATTTGAAAAGTTTTTTTTTTGGTTTTTATAGAATGTTTCATTTTGGCAAAAGATAACCAGATTTTATCTGTATCCGCAACCAATTTTAAGACGAAAGGAGAATTGGATATTCTTATGATTGTTGGTTCATTTTTCTCAGGCATATTTGCCCTTTCAAAAAATTCTGTGCAAAAAATGTATTGCATAGCTTTCATTTTTGTCTCACTCAGTAAAAAACAAAGGAATATCATAGAAAAGTAATTACATGAAAGTTTTAATGAGGTTAAATTAATTGGTGCTCAATTAAAGTTGTATTATTTATTATGGAAGAAAAGGTGTAGTGGTTATTCTTTACATGGCACAATGTTTAATGCTTGAAAGCCTGGAATACTACTTGAATTTCCTCTCCTTTTCTTTTCTTATATTTTGTTTATTGGGCCGGGGAGGAGGAGAGATAGAGAGTGGGAATACAGTCACAACTCCATAATTCATAGGTTATTAGCAAATAGGGATCGATTACTCCAGGTTCTTTCTTATTTCTTTATTATTATTATTTTTTTGCAAAAGTTGCTAACAACAATAGATAAGTTTTAGGACCATGAATATAGGGGTCAGGAAAGGAGAATGAACTGGACCTTCAAGAGCTGATCTTTTTTTACACAAGTAGCTGATTAATTGTGTACTTCTGACGGTTACTATTTTGCACTGACAAAAATACATATTCAAAGAGAAATTAATTATGTCAAACATCAAATTTCTGTAAAGTGATATTGTAGAGATGGCAAGCTGTGCCCCACTCTTTGTTAACGACAATGATCGCCGGTATGTTTTTGTTACCTTATTTGATAAAAAGTTATTTGTAGAATTTGTAAGCCTTGATATTCTTATACTAGGTCTTTTTCCTAATATGTTATGAAGATTCAACCCAGATGCGATAGTTTTCAACTCAAACGCACAATTTGGAACACCTAGCTACTGGATGCAGCATTTCTTTAAGTATTCCAACAGTGCAAAGTACCATCCTTCAACCATTCAAGTTAGTAATTACCCTTATTTACTTGCTTCAGCACTGACATGGGAAGATAAAAACAGCAAACGCAAGTACCTCAAACTAAAGGTATTTTCCATGCAATTTATTGCATCGATATCTCTAATCTCCAATTCAAATAGCTCTAACCATACTTTCATTTGTCCAGATACTAAACTATGGGAGAGCAGCTGTGCCTTTGAACATGTCTATGTCAGGATTAGAAACGACAATATCTTCTAATGGTGGAACACAGGCTGTTCTCACATCAAGTAAATTGTCAGATGAGAATTCTTTCCTAGAACCAAAAAAGGTCTGTTAATCATTCTTCTATTCATTCCAGCAGTTTACCCTATGTATAATTGTTATCCAAAACCAAAGCAGGGGAATTTCCTAAAAGGGCTGTAGGGACCTGCACATACTGCTACCTTTTTGGAAAGTAGGTATTTATTCGTACTTTAGATTAAGACAGGGACCTTTGAGCATATTTTTATAATTTTGGTTGCTGACTGTTGTAGGTAGCACCAGTGGAGACTAAGTTCGCTAAAGCAGGGGGGAGGATGTCAGTTATGATTGCACCATATTCCCTCACCTCATTCGATCTCTTGCTTGACAAACAAAACCTGAGATCTTCCATTTGAATTACAGAAGTTCTATTTGTTTTCTAAAAGAAGGAAACTCATTTGAACTCTGCTGGAGAATAACGCAGTGCAGAAAAAAAGAAAAATATTACACACAAGTACAGAATGTATTATTTTAATACGTGGTCTTTTACATGCAAATAATATTTCTTTTATGTCATGGACTAATTTTAAGGGTGGTGACTGTGATATATGACGATTGTAAACATATTTCTTAGAAATTGGAAGTAACATCGCAAACACTGTTATGCTTAATGGAGTTTTTACCTTGGAAAGATTTGTTTTGCAATAACCTATTTCTAAGAGCAGCTACACCTTGCTATATTTGATCATTTTCTTTATATTTTCTTTTAATATATGTTCATTGAGGGGAAAAAAAAATGCTATCTATAGGAATCATAATGTATGCATTCGCAAACGTCAATGAAAGTTATATAAACTAGATATAGTATCGTGTTTTGTGCGATAAATGTTGGATCAAAGTTGATCTTTTGATTCTTGCTTTTTTTTTTTTTTTTTAGCAACATAGTATCAACGTTTCAAAATTTACACATTTCAGAATATAAAAAATAACATCAATTTAGAAAAATTTCAAACAAAATTATAGAAATTCAAACTATAAAAAATATATCATTAAGTGAAATTTTGTAAAAATATCTATAAAATTAAATAAAAATAAAGAATTCCAAAAAAAAAAATTTAAGAAGACCGAAATAAAAAAACTATATCACTTGATTTCTTGTAGTTTATGCCAATTAATATTTTTCTTGTTGATAACATAAAATTTATATCCATGAAATTTTCTCTCTTTAAAACTAAATAGTAAGAACAATTATAATTAACAAACATATATTTTTAAATTAAAATAGTAATGATGTATGCATTATTGATCAAAACAAATCGAGATTGAATATTCATTGAGCGATGCGTGAAGCTAATTAATTTTACCATGATTCTATTAAAAGATATACAATGATTTAATTTATGAAAATAATATTTTTGATGTAGGCTAAAATTTATTTGCAATAATAAACTAAAAACCATCAAATGATAAACGTTAAAATTAATTAACAAATTATTATTAAAAATATCATAATACAATTTTAATTAGAGAAACTCTGTATATGAACAAAACAACTAATATCATATTTGTTTCTAACTATTGTTAAGGCAATGAAATAAAGAGAGATGACAAAATATACTTCGGATTGGTAATAAAAGAAAGCAAAATGACTATACGAAAATAATAGGAAAAGTTACCCCCAAGTCTATAAAATTGGAGGGTCTAACAAAAATGCAACTAATCATAGATTCATAGATAATTAGATATATACGTGGCGCTGCCATCTTGTCTATTTTATTTGAATTTATGTAAGTCTCTTGTATATACTTTTGTGTTGCATAATGAAAAATATGGTTGTCAGATACCTATCACATGAAGAAAATGAAGGACATGCTAGTACCATGCACATAGGGTTGTCACTCTCTCCTTATTTGTTTCCTGTAGATCATTTTATGCATCCTTTGGTGTTTATTTCAAAAGTTAATGCTTATAACAAATTCATTATAGAAAAGCTACACAAAAATCTACAGAATATCCGAAAAAGAGACCTTGGGGTTACTGTAGAAACCCCTCTGGAAATGTATATACGTGTATGATAACAAATGCTTCCACCTGGAAATTGCTTTCCTCACTCTCCAATTCGGAGGTCGCACTCCTATTTAGAAGAAAATATCCTCCACAGTCCACACTCATTAATTTTTTCTCTGACACAGTGACACTCCATCTCTACCAAGGTTATTTGAGTGGATCTCTAAAAAGGGGCGTGCATGAAAGATTTCGGTGTCCCCTGAATGCCCTGAACATAAATCTAAAAAATAATTCTTTTTGAAACATTCAAATAATAGAACTAATTAATTCAATATCTCTACATTCATACACTACGCACACGAAAATTTTACATTCTGTCAAAGCAAAATCGGCTACATACCCTTCAATTTTTTCTAATAAAAATATACCTCTTCATTATTTAAATTAGGATATTTATATTTCCTTTTTTTAAAATACTTAAACTAATATATCTTTGAATCATAAAAATCAATTTAAAGAAGATTGGGGCCAAAAATGTTCCTGACTACTTCCTTCATGCCCCATCTCCCCTCCTTCCTTCCTCTTACGTTAGGAATCAAACATATTAACAAAAAAAAAAAGGTGTCTTCAAAGGTGAAAAAAAAAAGATGCAAATGTAGAACTTGTGCTTTTCTGTAGCCAAAAATGTCTGCATATCACAGCTGTACTTTAATATTTGAAGATAATAATTCTCCATTTGGCAGCTAACTGCAACTTAATTATTTATTAGATTAGTTGAAAAGATACTTCTGGCAAGTGGGTGGACAGTTTTTCTGCGTCCTTCATAAACATTTATTGATTTATGAGTTTTGAGATAACGAACCTGCAAATTTTATACTTAGTTACATGCACCTATTAGAAACATTTATTGATTTATGAGTTTTGGGAAAATTTATTTTCCGTACAACGTTAGATGTGACATGAGGCGTGGGAGAGGTGAAGTTGGATGTGACATGTGGCCGGGGAGATGGGACAGGAGGGAAGAGCTCAGGCTAAGTTTTGTCTGATTTTTTAAAATTGATTTTTATAGGTTAAAAATCAGTTAATATATAAGGATAAATGTCGTAATTGATATGATTAGAGGGGTTAATATTCAAAGTTAAAGATATGTAGGTAAATTCCAATTCAAAATAGAAAATACAAGAAGAAAATGCAGTTGATTTTGTCAATTTTATTCATACACAACAATTCATATTATATGCAAAAAGATCATCCAATTATTTGAATCATCTCTCTTTCCTAATAAAAATTCTCTCTTTCGAATACTTTATTGGCAAAATTGGATATAACCCCCTACAAACTTCGGCAATTGGATATTACCGCCTACAAAGTTTAAAATTGGATATAACCCCCTCAAAACTTTGTAACTAAGGAAATAACTCCTTTTGATTAAATTTAATATCTTTTTAATTAAAAAGAATCATTTTTCAGAGCATATGACAGAAATAACCTTGACTCTTCCTATTCTACATCATTTTTTCATCTTCCCCCTTCCTCTGTTGAAGTTAAAAGAGAGACTATATCCAAACTGACACAATTAACGAGTTTGGTATACTGCTTCACAAAACCTAAACAATATCCAACGAGTTTGGTATACTGCTTCACAAAGCCAATTTGAATTTTCATCTAAATGAGAAACTATTGCGCTAAAATAACTCCACAAAATAAAAAAGATTCCGGTGTTGCTTCCTCAAATCTTTCATGAAACATATTCATATACAAGGAATTCATCAGAGAGACTAAGGCAATATTAAAGTTAGGCCTCTTAATTATATTGCATCATCAACCTAACATACATGAAATAACGCTTTTGGACAAGGATGAGGACAATTTGGTCACAAATTTATGTATCTGACTTTTTTTAATTAAGAAAAGATTGATTTTAAGTCGAAGGGGTTATTTCCTTGGTCATACAAATTTGAGGGGGTTATATCTAGTTTTAAACTTTGGAGGGGGTTATATCCAATTACGGAAGTTTGTAGGGGGTTATAATACTTAATGCTCTTTGGTAGTGCATTTAATTACTTGTCGTTTTACTCAAGAACTTGCATAGTTTTTCTAGATCAGACTAGTCCGGAAACAACTATAGTGGACAATAATTCTGAGAGACAATTCTAGGCGACAATAATTTCAATGTCATGATTAACTTTTTCTCAAATTAACTATGAGCTTTTTCTATTTCATGTAATTTAAAATTATATGATAACGCATCATTCATTCATTTCGGTGGCACTTCACAATTGAGACACCGAAATTTTCTTTTTTTTTTTTTCTATTTGAAATAAAAGTTGTACTGTCCCCGTCAGCAATATGGAAAGCAGGGCTCAGCTGGGCATGTCACATTTCAAGGTAATTTCGTTGATTTTGAAATAATTTATCCACATATTCCAAATTATTTTAAAGAAGATCGAAAGCTTAATTATGTACATTGATCGATATATAAATAGGTAATCAATCGATTTTGAGAAATGCGAGTGTCCAATATATAGGACGGATAGGTCCGTCAAATATGATCATTTTTACGTTTTTAAATTTCAAATGACCGATCCGAACCGTTCAATATGTTCTCCGCATTGAAAACTTACAAGAAACCAATTTTTATATTTTTTCAAAATTTTTTACTATTTTTTTGGTATTTTTGAAAATTCATGATATAAACATTATAGATCGTCCAATAACAACGATTTTCTAAAATACCAAAAAAATAGTAAAAAATTTCGAAAAAATGTAAAAATTGATTTCTTATAAGTTTTCAATATGGAGAACATATTGAATGGCTCGGATCGATTATTTGAAATTTAAAAATGTGAAAACGATCGTATTGGACGGAGCCTATCCGTCCAATATATTGGACTCTAGCATTTCTCATCGAATTTTGTTATAATGTGAATATATTCCGTTGGTGCATAAGATTAAATTATTTGACGAATGGTAAAACATGTATTTTTTTTTCTATTTGCATATATCTGCTCTATAGGATTACAATATTGATTTTGACAAACTTAATTTTTTTCATCGCCGTATCAAGCTAAACAATAATCAAGTGTTTCATAAATATTAAGCTATTTTTTAGATTATTGAAACATGAGTTTAAAATAGTAAAATAAAAAAAAACATGTTTGTATTAAGAAATGGCCATCTTTCAAAAATCCAACCATTATCATGTTTCAAGTTTAAAAAAAAAAAACTTTAAAAACAAAAAAAGACAAGAACATAATACAAAATTACAAGCTGATTAAGAGATTGCCATTCAAAGAAAGCCTGATTAACCAACTCACAAGCAGGAGATGGGGGCTTCGACCCTCGTTTTGTTTCAATAAATAAATAAATAAATAAAAAATAAACTACATTTATTTGTAACTGAACCAAATTAACATTCTTTAAAAAAAATACTACAACATTTATTTGTAATTTGTAATTAGCCTCTCGCTAATTTTTAAATTTCAATACAGAAAGATGGGGGCTTTGACCCTCGTTTTTGCTTAAAAAAAAAGTTCAAAAAAAAAGAAATCTCAAATTTGTGAAATATAATTTCAAAAAAACATATATGTAGATCAACTTTAGTTCCTTAAGATTAATAATTTGGACTAAGTATGTACTACGTATGTTATGTATGCTTGACTTATTTCTTATATATTGATAAAGAGCAACCTGTGTCCGTAATTTGATGGCGGCTAACTCGAGTTGAACGTGCAGATTAAAAAGTCAGTGGCATTATTCTCAAACAACCATAAAAGATTCAAAAGTACAGTATCAGAAGAATTAGGTGACCTACGCCCATGTGGCAAATTTTGGATGTTTTGTGGTTTCCTACAAATTTTTTATTTCTCTATATGATCCCATCCTCTGCTTTAGATAATCGCCTTCTAAATTTTGTGCTCGATAGCAAGGGTTCACCGGTCAAATAAAGCAACCCATACTATAGGCAATATCAGTTCATAGCTGTATATGGAAATAATTAAGAAAAAAATATAAAGAAATGTAATTTGCAAGTTGCAACCTATCTGAATTAGCAGAAAAGCAGGCGCAAATAATTGCCTCTTGAAATGAGAGCATGCGGTAGTTGGAAAATCATTGTCGCCACATTTATCAACAGCTAATATATCTATATCATGAACGATAGAATACTATAGAGTTTTTGGTTTGCTCTAATAGTTTGAGACCATATTTTAATTAAAACATTTTTTAGCTTATAAAATAAAGTGAAAAAAATCTGACAAAGATTAGCAAAGAAGTCTTGAACCAATTGCAACTGAACCAAACATACTTCAGAGACAGAAAGTATAGTTAATCACATTATAGTTAATTAGTTTAATTATATTATGTTTCAATGTTTCAAATTATATCATTAACCTGTTTGGATTAATGAAAGTGTCTTTTTTTTTTCCAGCAATCATGACTCTATGATATTGAATCCTGACTGTGGTCATGATGGTCGGTAAAGAGAGAGATGCTAAAGTACCACAGAGAGAGAGAGAGAAGGGGGCTAATGATGGTGTGTAAGAGAGAGATGCTAAAGTGCCAGAGAGAGAGAGAGAGAGAGAGAGAGAGAGAGGGGGGGGGGGTAACTAAACAAGATTGGCAAAATTTATTAATTAAATAATTTATTATGAAATAGCAGCATCTATTTATTGATTAATTAGTAGTTCAATTTATTAATATACATGAAATCACTTATATATTTACCTTATTTTTTAATTGATAGATCTATTCGATTAAGATATACTCGCCGACTTAAGAATATTTTAGTTTAAATTATCCATTATGTATCTTTGTGGATATTAAATTTAATTAAGATAATGCTAAAATACAAATCATGCACCGTTGAGATCGTTCAAGGCATTCAAATTTCAAATTTCGATATTCAAACATGGAGATATATTAAACTACTTAATATGATCAATATATTGAAATTTTATAAAATAACACATTATTTTTTAATTTTCTAATTACTATTTTTTTTAGAATCTTGAAACGTGGCTTTTGTTTTTGCAATAAAAAAAATATTTGGTACAAATATGTTTTGAAAGATGGTGAAATAGCCATCTTCTAAAATATTGAAAAAAATAGTAAAAAAAATAATATATTTTGTTTTCAACTAGATTCCAATATAAATAATATTGCAGTAAACTGTTGATCATAAATTTGTAATGTATTATAATTCAACCATCCTCAAATTTTGTTCATTGGTGCAATGTATTATAATTTAATCATCCTCAAATTTTGGCTCAAATTTTCATTGCAAGATAAATCGCCGACACTGAATTTGTTGGGATGTAGATTAATAAATTTGTAAGATGCGATACAGCCAAACAACCCTATATAGTTGTTGACATGTAATGTATCAGTGTCCGTGCCAAACAGCGAAAGTTCCCTTTGGCACTCTTTAAGTGTCTTTCCACCATCAAACACTTGCACTATTCTTCCATTTCTCTACGCCAGTAGCTCCAATCTTGTATAGAGCTATAAGCGAAAAGAAAGAAAGAAGGCTAGCAATGATGAAGAACAAAGCATTTCTGTTCTCATTGTTGCTACTATGTCTGTCGGTTCAATCAAATTCACTAAGTTTAGATTACTATAAACATACTTGCCCCGAGGCAGAGAATATTGTTAAATTCGCCATTGCAAGAGCATTGGAAGATTATCCTGGCATTGGTGCTGGCATAATCAGACTTCTCTTTCATGACTGCTTTGTTAGGGTACTTGTCTCTATCTTCTCATCTCTATCTATTATTATTATTATTTTTTCTTAGACCCTTAAGCATGCAGCAATGGTTTCATGCACAAGCTCATACTACTAACTACTTTTGAGGACCTTAACTAGAAACTAATAAATAATTAAGAAAGTGAGTCTTACCTCAGAACCAACCGCAGTTAACTGTATATACTAGGAATTTTGCAAGGCAACTTAAAATTTAAGGACAAAAATGATTAAATATAGCATGCCCTCAATCTCCTTCATGTCCAAAAAAAGAACTTCAAGAAAGTTTTCTAAATTCGTACATTTCATGAGTCTTGCATAAAGAAAATTATTTTACTGCAAATTCAAGTAAGAACTTCCCATCATTATTTAGCCTGACATTATGGTTTATTTGCGAAAAATAGTTGCCAAATCAACATGAACCACACAACAATTGTTCCAAAAAGTTGGAGGGCTTGATCCCCATCTTATCTTCAAATAAAAAAAAAAAAACAATTGTCCTAAAAAGAAGTAGAGTATCTTGTTGCTTTACCGATTTTCCTACCAATTGTAGTAGCAGGGGTGGAAGTGGGGGGTTGGTCTCTGTTCTCTCAATCTCTATCTCACCATTACTCTTATCAACCTTGTAATAATCCAATCTTAGGTGTAATAATAATATTGTTATCCGTAGTGTAGGACCTGTAGGTGTCGCTTTAGTGAAGCCTTTATAGTATTTTTTTTTTTTAGAGAACAAGAGCCATAAATTGCGTAATCCAATGCAAAACAACAAAAACAAAATAATACTGGCGTGCGTCTTGGTGAGAAGCAGGCCAGCAATAGACAATAACTCGAACCGCTTAACCCCAAATAGAATTTAGAGGTACCCCTCTGAAGTAAATTTTTTTTTATCTCATTATTAATTTTCCAAATAATTAAGTGGTGGTCCCGAAGTAAGATATTATTTAAGTAATTAATTTAGATAGCAACTCATGTAAGCGCAATAATAACAAACACATAATTATTCTTTACCCTTTCAAGTAAATTTTTTTTAGTTTCATGTTTTTTAAGTTTTACACTGATGGTTTGGAAAGTTGATATTATTAAGCTAACATAAATGACTCACGTCAATGTTGACACTGAATACCTATTTTGCCCCGACGATATGACGATTCTCTAAAACTCAAAATATGATTTGTCCGAATTAATTGTAAGAAGGGTGTTTTTTCTCATATAAATGTAAGAAACGAAATCTCAAAATAATAATAATAAGAATAAGAAGAAGAAAGTAAAATAATGTAAGAAACGTACAAGATCAAATTTATTGTGGCTTCGATTGTTAATTATGAATTCTTAGTATTGTTAAATTTAGTATTATTAATGCAAAGGAACTAACAACAAACAAAAAAAATTAAAAGTTCTCATGATTGATAAATTAGTTATGCAAATTTTGACAAAAAAAAATATTATTTTTATCTGATTAGTAACTTTTTGTTACTAATAGGTTATTATTTATTTTTTCATCATATTTTGTATTATATACATTTTAGACTTCGTCTTCCACTAGTGGGATTTCGCGCGTTGCGCGAACTATTTTTTTTTCCCTAAAGCTTATGCTATCTATTTTTATATATTTTTTTTAGACATGTCAATTATTCTCCATACATTCATAAAGAAAATTTTATATGAAAAATTATCCATATGTCTTTAAATAAGTACACAAATTTAAATAGAGAAATGAATTTTGAAAATCCTTCAAACAATCAAAGAATGAAACTATAATGGAGATTAAATTTTATGGGATTTAGAAAATAATTTAAAATATTTTATTATTCTATAATATAAAATATTATATTACGGGATTCCTCATATATCTGTGAGCAAGTATATAAATTTTCATAGTCAAATGATTTTTTAAAGCCCTTCAAACAATTAAAAACAGAACTATATTTTTTCTAAAGTTGAAAAATGGAGTCATCCATTGTCGAACAAATGGAGAGATGTCGTTCCAAGAGAGAGATGAGCTCCACTGTTGGCGACTTGGGGGGCGCACATGGCACTAATCCCATATCGCATATATTATATATTATAATATATTTACATAGATTGAAGAGAGAGGAGCCATTCATTGTTTGCGCACATGCCACACATCCGAACCGCAAAATCAGGAGGGGTCAGAAATCAAATGGCTTTGTGATATATATATATATGCACGGGACCCATCTGTCAGCCTAACTATTGCGGGACTGTTGTTAAGAACAGTGTTTTAATGGAACGCCTATTCATATATTGTTCTGATGTCATAAACTCATAATTTGAATCCGTTTTTGGCTAATAGTTAATATTATTTTGTGGTTTTCGATCATATGTCGTATTCCAAAAGACATTGGTCCGTTTTGCACTTCTTTGATTTGATATGTTGTTTTGAAAACAACGACATTTTAGCTACTAGACGTTGACATTGTAGCTAACTAGCTACTAGCCAATTAAACGTGAATCATCACTTGAATTTAATTTGCATGTGCATGGCAGGGATGTGATGGCTCAGTCCTCCTTGATCCATCTCCAAAAAATCCTAAGCCGGAGAGGTCAGCTCCGACGAACTTAGGCTTACGTGGTTTCGAGATCATTGACGAGGCAAAGAGGCTTGTTGAGGTATTCTGCCCTGGTGTTGTCTCCTGCGCCGACATCCTCGCGTATTCTGCACGCGATGCAGCAGAGATCCTTAACGGTATCCGGTACAATGTGTCTGGAGGGAGGCTGGATGGCAAGGTCTCATCAGCCAGCGAGGCCGAGGAGAACCTTCCACCTCACACATTTAACCTCAAACAACTCAAGCACTTATTTGTCAAGAAGAAAAATATGACCACAGAGGATTTGGTCGTGCTCTCTGGGGCCCACACACTCGGGCGAACCCACTGCTCGTCAATCACCAGCCGATTATACCCGAGCATCGACCCTACACTGGATGCAACATTCGCTAAAAAAACACTCAGCCCGCAATGCCCTCCATACACCAAAACTGATGGCGTTGTTCACCTAGATCATTTGAGTCCAGACACATTGGACAGCGACTACTATAAGAATGTTCTTGATCGAACGGCCGTGTTCTTCTCAGACTGGTCCTTGTCGACCAGTAACGAGACGAAGAAACTGGTTGTGGAGTATGCAACAATACCCGGCGACTGGGAAAAGGATTTCGCAGAGTCGATGGCCAAGTTGAGCGAGCTCGATGTGATCACCGATCCTACAAAAGGAGAGATCAGGAAGAACTGCCGCGCTGTCAACTAATAAGCTACATTCTTTATTTATTTCGGTTTGATCGTGCATTTGTGTGTACGTTTAAATTTTCCTCTTCTCATGCATATTTGTTTTGTTATTGATTTTTTTCACAGATGTATCTTGGCAATGTTAAACAGATATAATAAATTAAATTAGTTGTTCTCGGGTTGTAATAAAACTTGAACCTATATGTAATCTGGGTAATCAACTCTTTTGCTATGCGAAACACTTACCATTTGCTGATTGATTACAATGGCATCAAATTAATGACAATTAATCTGCTATAATAAACTCATACTAGGCTACTAGCTGCACTACACTCTCAGTCGAGAGTAATCCAGGCAATAAGACAAAAGCCATTTTTTTTTTTTTTTTATTGAAAGACATTGTGTATTGATTATATAACTAGTAGTAGTCCTGTACTCCTGTGCCATAATTGGCAGGGAGATACAGCTCAATATAAAACTAGGAAATGTTGTACTCTTATGCCTGGTTGGTTGGGGGTTCTTTTTCTTTTGTTTTCCTTACCCCCCCCCCCCCCCCCCCCCCATCTTTTCTTTCTCCTGCGCTTCTTTTAGGAGTAGATAATTTTGGGCGTTGCATGTCCAAGGCGATATATGGTTGGTCTTGGTCCAACATCTGCTTTGCTTTTGCGTATTGGGCTCGTTCTCTTTGTTTTGCCCTTTTCTGGCCGTTTGATATCTTATTGAGTAGGTGGAATCTTGGGGCTGTGGGGCCGCATCGATTGCTTTTTAGTTCGTTGTTTATTTTCTCTAACTTTTTGTTTTATTGAAGCCCTTATTTTCTCTAACTAATGAGTGAACACAAAGCCTACAGGCCTTTACTTTTAAAATTTTTTTTAAAAAAATAAAATAAAATAAAGAAAAAGAAAAGGTGAACACAATTACACAAAAGATAGGCGGCAGCCTTGCGTGATGCTCCAAAGCGGCTAAGCCTATTATTTTTTAAATTTGTTTTTTTTTTCTTTCAAAATCGGCTATGTATCCTTCAAGCTATAATATCCGAAAATATGCACTTTAAATCTTAAAAATCATTAAAATCATGTATTTATTCCTCATATCATATTAATTATAATATTTTTCGTAGCACTAATTTTAAATTTCACCTTGAATGGAGATCGTGATTCGCGAGTTCGCAATCCAGGTAGAATTTTTTTTTTAAATGACTCAAAAAACTAAATCCCATCTTATCTTAATATATATATAATAGTAAAAAATTACTTTCATGATTATGATTATATATGATTAAAACGCCCTTCCCTAGACTGAATAATGTCCCCTCTGGCACGAAGTGAGCTGCTTCACACAAGGCGAGTGAAATTGGTTGAGGAAATCATGCCTCTATTTTTTTATCCTATCTATTTCACTAATTGTTTTCTTATCTTATCCGTATCCGACGCACACAGAAGGCATATGCCATGCTGCTCACGCGTGTACTCCACGTGCAGCTCGTTCAAACAACAATGTTTTATATATCCTCTACATATAGCTTCAATATAATTTGTGGGACTAATATGTCACCTCAAAACCGGATAAAGAACAATGATTGTTGGGCCGACTGAATATTGGACTGTAATATTGGAAATATAACGTTGGGCCAATAACGTCTCTTATAATATTGGTCATTGGATTATAACTTTGAAAGATTATAATATAATGTTAATAATATTATATTAATAAAATATATAAATTAGTATTTTTAATTATAAAATATATTATTTTAATTATTTTATATATACTGCCGTATTCTAATTTTTTAAAAAATAACGTATCCCCGCACCCGCACCCGCACCCGCACCCGAGCAACATAGCTGGATAGCAAATCCCTATCATTTCTCAAAATTTTCCAACGGCATGCTAATTTGCTAATCATTTCTCTCTATTAATTACAAAGTTAAATTAAACTCGTTGATAATGACTTTACGTGACAATTTAGACAACGTTTTTATAATGTCAAAAAATTTAATAAAATAGAAATTATTATAGACAGATTATTGCCTCAAAGTCTTATATCAAATTCCGTGCATGAATATAATTTGATATTTTATTAAATACTATTATATAATTTAGGTTATCGCGAAATTTATTCATAATTTCAATACATATAATGTACATAATTATATACATTTTATTTTATTACAAAATAAAAATTATGAATTCCGACAAACCTAACTATAAATTAAACACCAACCAATAAAAAGTAGGAAAAATATCGCCTCTTATGTCTCTATCTGTCTATTTCCACGGTGGTCTCCAGTCTCCACTTGGAATAACATATCAGTCTTGCTTGTAATCATCTCTATTTATGTAGTACACGTCAAGACGCCAGTCCTTATCCTATCTCTCTTTCTTTTTCAATACTATTCCGGTACACCCGGTTCACTAGACTCCGATACACCAGAAGGCCTATTCTGCGTCATATCCCCATCTGTCAGTGGAAAGTGGTCCATTTCGGTGTGTCCTTTTCGTCTTCTCGCTAATAATTACTATCCACTTCAAAGAGAAAGGAACGAGGAAAAAGGATATATTGCCAAAACAAAAATAAAAAACAAATAAAGATCCAGCCTCCTCTTTGTTCTCCACTCCACCAAATTTCAACCTTCCAATCCATTTTCCCTCCATGAAATCAACGGTGCTGATCAAAATGTCACACGTCAGCAGACTACTGGGACCCGCACTTTGCGTTGACTATTCTAAGAGGCGATAATCACAAATGCACAAGTCATCAATGGAATGGATACGATCAGATCCGTCGGATCGAGATCGGACGGATGATACAATATAATTAGCGTTATTTACGCAGACGATAGCGATATTTATATTTAGTCTATTATTAGATGATGAGATAACCTTGCTTCAAATAATACACAAATGTCAGAATCATTTTTTTTTTTTTTTGTGCTTTTCTTTAGCTTAAATTCTACTTGTTAGCAATCTTGTATAAGCAATTGGGTGTTTTTTTATTGTTGATTTCAAGGCTTATATAGTGTTCCATTGCAACTTTCAGTGTTTCTGGCTTGTGTTGGGTTAGTGGAGAGAAATGAGACTCATTTGGGCATTATATGGTTCTTTATCTTGTACTTTGATTGTAGTCTTAATTTGTGGAGCTTTTGCTTTTCGATTAACAAAAACACCATCGGCAACACAATCAGCTACTTTCATTGTAGATGCTTCATCTCAATCCGCTCGGGTCATGCCTGATAACTTGTTTGGCATCTTTTTTGAGGTAAAAATTAGCATAGAGTTTCTATCTTTCTAGATTTTCCTCTCCACTTGTTGTCCATATTTGTTGAATATAGCTTACATTTTTAGTATTATAATTATACCAAATTAAGGCTGACTATATCTCCTCGTATTGTTGATGATGGTTTAATATAGAAGTCCTGGAACAATTGGAAAATTAGTTTTGAGAGAATACACCAGAAGAAGAGAGAAAATTGTACTCCGCATTTCTAATTTAATTTCAGATAGTTGTCCAAACTACCCCTGCACCACATGACTAGATCCTCCACAGTTCAGCACTTGTGTTACACAGGCCTCATCCATCTGATCTCACTGTCTCTGGTAGAAGTAACAAGGAGATCAGATAGGTGACAGCTGCACAATATGACGTGTCGCACTGCAGAGGATAAGGTTCCACTCCACTAACAAGTCCTGCACAGTGACAAAGAAAAGGAAGGCAGTCCTGGTACTTCAAACATCAGGAAATGAGGGAATATGTCATTGTTTACCATTATTTGAAAGTTATGCAAGAGATGAATCATAATGCGGATATAAATAACTGAAGGGTATCCATATAAGTTTTCATTTAAGAGAAACATGTTAAAATTCTCTTTTACATATTCTACTGCAATTGTAGGAGATTAACCATGCAGGAGCTGGTGGCTTGTGGGCTGAACTTGTTAGCAATAGAGGTTCTGTATTTCCTTTTAGTTTTAAAATTTCTAATTTAAAATAAAAGCAAGAAATTAAACCAAAGAATTTAATTATGTCTGTTCAGGTTTCGAAGCAGGTGGTAAAAATACCCCATCAATCTTTGACCCCTGGGTAAAAATTGGTAATGACTCAAACATACTTGTTTCGACTGACCAAATTTCGACTCTTGAAAGGAATGAGGTTGCGCTAAAAATGGAAGTGCTCTGTGATAATGATGACAATTCAAATCCATGTCCATCTCAAGGCGTCGGTGTGTATAATCCTGGCTTTTGGGGCATGGTATGTCACTCACTTTATTCTTGCAAAATTTCAGTGCAAATTAAAAACCATGCCGCCCTTCAAAAAAATAGAGATAGAAAGTATCCTGTGAACCCATATGTCTGGTATTTGCATGATTAAGGAAGGGCACGTGACTGACATGAGATATTTCTTAAAAATTAGGTTTAGACAATGTACATTTTCCTTGCCATATTATTTTCACAATTGGCTATTATGACATTTGTTTTACTATTTTGATGTTTCAGAATATTGAGGATGGGCAGGTCTACAATGTTGTACTGTATATCTTGTCTGTTGACTCTATAGATTTATCAGTTTCACTGACAAGTTCTGATGGTTCACAAAATCTAGCTCAGCATACCATAGAGTAAGCATTCGCTTTCTTTTGGAACAATGAAAAGAAATGAACAGAGAGAAAATAGTCTTCGTTTAATTACCTTATTTTTCTTGTAGAGCTGATGAGCAGGAATTCTCGAGCTGGACCAGGATTGAATTTGAATTAGAATCCAGTGGCACAGACTCCAACTCAAGACTTCAAATCACCACCAGTAAATGTGGAACTATTTGGCTCGATCAAGTATCAGTCATGCCATCAGACACATTTATGGTAAGCGCTTGTGATAATAATAGGTAAAAAGAATTGCAGTGAAATTGTAGAGAATTTTTATGTGTCTCCTGCATCATGTACTCTGTAAAGGAAAATTTTAATTTTATATCCTACAGAATTTATTGTTAATGCATTATACCCTAGAAGTCATTAGTACTTTCTGCCTCTTTCCTATTCTTTGCTCATCTAAAAATTACTAAAACTACTCATCATTATTTTTCACACAACTGATGTAGAAAAGTAGATTGCGACTCTTTAAATAAATTTGAATATGAGGTATAAGTTATAAATTTCACCATTTAGAGGGTCAAGTGTTAAATTGGGCGTTCTTTAAGGCATCATATATTAATGGTTCTTAAATTTTTTGGTTGCTATATTTCAGGGACATGGTTTTAGGAAAGACTTGGCTTCCATGCTAGCCGACCTAAAACCTCGATTTCTCAGATTCCCAGGTCAAAAATGATTTTCTTTTTGTTTGTTATATCTTATATTCTGATCTAAATATTAAAAAAAGAGAATAATAATTGTTCTTTACAATTTATTCTAGGTGGATCATATTCACAAGGGGGAAGATTAGCAAATGCCTTTAGGTGGAAAAGTACAGTGGGCTCCTGGGAACAGCGACCTGGGCATTTCAACGATGTATGGAACTATTGGACTGACGATGGCCTTGGATTTTTTGAATTCCTTCAAGTCTGTATTGGCCCAGTTTCTATAATTTGATTTGTTCATTTAAAGATGTCTTTAGTATTTATATTAAAATCTTATTTGTTATAAAGTAAGTACTAAAAATGGTTTTACGGATTTTCTTATTCCTGCAGCTGGCAGAGGATCTTGGAGCTTTACCTGTGTGGGTAATTCATAATGGTAGCTATATTTAACTCTAAATGAAATATAGGTAATTGGGTATACGAACCCAAGTTGCTGTCACTAATTGCAACATTTGTTTTTATCCTGGCAGGAATCAGCCTGAATGATCAAATTAACCCCTCCAGTCTTCCTTCTTTTGTTGAGGCATGTCATTGCATCCATGGTAATATCTTACCCATATTTCATGTATGTATGTTTTTTAATATAACTTCAACATCACAGGATGTTCTTGACGGTATTGAGTTTGCAAGGGGAGATCCTGACTCCACTTGGGGTTCAGTTCGAACTGAGATGGGTCATCCAAATCCATTTGAGCTAATGTTTATTTCAATAGGAAATCAAGAATGTGGGAACAAAAACTACAAAGGTGTATATTTTCTCTCACAAATTGGTCAACTTTCTTTTAGCATTGCATATGAGAGTAAAGAGTCCAGTGGCTAAATGAATACTTTATTTATTAACAGCCAATTACCTGAAGTTCTACACTGCAATAAAAGCAGCATATCCAGACATAAAGGTGGTTACAAATTGTGACGGATCAAACAGGAAGTTAGATCACCCTGCCGACTTGTATGATGTTCATGTGAGAATCTGAACTGTATGGTAACATGGTGCTTCTTTTTTTTTTAACCAAAACTCCAAAATTGTTATTTTATTCATTTTTCTTGTGAAGGTTTATACTTCTGCATCTGATATGTTCTTCAAAGCACAATTATTTGACAAGACATCACGAAATGGACCAAAGGTAATTTTTCTTCAGGCCTGCTAAATTTTTATCTATTTATATATTTCGTCTTTCCACACCGCCAGCTTTGTACTGCATTTACCAAAGGAAACGTGACATTTATCCTATTACCACAACCCACCTAACATTGGTTGTTTGTGAATATTTGCTGAGTATTGGAAAGTTAACTATTATCAATAAGGGGCACTCATGCTTTATGTTGCCTAGGCAAATAGCTTAAGCATTTTATGCAAACTTGAAACCTATCACATTAACCTTCTTTGTGTCATTTTAATTTAAACTAATTTGGATTCAAGGAAATATGCTGAGAAAATGTGAACAGCTTGAGTAAGACACCTTTACCATCTTATGAATCTGGTTAGTTATACTTTGCAAATGCAGAGTTAGAAATATTCAAGGGGGGTTCAACCAGACTAATAAAAATGCACTGATGTTGACAATTTTCTGGACGTTGTTTTTTCAACTATTGGATCTTGTTAAAATGAAGTAAAAAGTACTTTGGTTTTTATGTGCGTGTAGGGGAAGTAGTACATTACATCTCGTAATTTTATTTTTGTTACTTGAGATTTAAATTCTTCTTTTAAGAATTTGAAAAATGGAATCAAGCTGAACAATGGTGTTTGAACTCTCCTTTAATTTCCTTTTAGAAAATGCTTACTAGTCCAAGAGATGGCAAGATTTAGTAAAATATAATTTATGATGGATATGATGTTAGGCTTTCGTCAGTGAATATGCAGTAACTGGCAATGATGCGGGAAAAGGGACATTAGTTGCTGCATTAGCAGAAGCTGGTTTCCTTATGGGATTAGAGAGAAACAGGTACTTACGACCTTTTTAATGTCGCTTTCTTTGTTTCTATTGAAGGTTCCATTTTGGATTTCCTACATGTTGGCATAAAACCCCTGATGTGTAAAAGCTACCTATTTTGTAGTGAAAAGGACCTTTCTTGAATATTCTGTTTGATGTTGGGTCATTTTTCTGGGACAAATTTGCCCCCGTCGAAAATCGTTGTACAAAAGTACTACCAAGTTTCCTTTTTGTTTTTTTCTCTGTGTATCGTTTGCCACAACACAAAGAGTAAGACAACGTAATTAGAAAAAGAGGTTTGAACTTTGAAGAGGTCAAAATTTTAGCTGGTAAATATTGTTATTAATATGACTTGTAGTTTTATTGCAATCCATGGAATAAAGGGTCCGGTGGTCATTTCTTTACTTGTCTAAATCTTTAATGCTTGATTATTGCCGAGGATTTTCTTTTTTCTCCTTCTGTGTTTGTCTTGGGTGTTTGGGGGGGGGGGGGGGGGTTGGGAATAAAGATTAGTCACTCCAGTTTTCGTAAATGATGGGTTTTCTGCAAGTTAGTTACCAGAGATTTATTTTTTTCCCTTTTGCAAAAGAACCTCTTAAAAAGTTTTTTTTAGAACAGTGAATAAGAGGAAAGAAAAGAAAATGAACTGAAACATCAACTAAAGCAGCTCATTCATCTGGGTAGTTCTGCCAGTTATTATTCAAAGCTAATGAAATTGCACATACAAAAATTAACTTATGGTGTCTAAACTTTAAATTTATGTGCAGTGATATTGTAGAGATGGCAAGCTGTGCCCCACTTTTTGTGAACAACAACGACCGCCGGTACAATTTTGTCTTTTTTTTTTTTTATTTGCATGAGATGAGGCTCAAAAACCTTTGAGCCACCCAAAATGTCTTGCACTAGGTTTCTAACCTGTGTCTATTCATGGCGATTAATGCCTTATACCAACTGCTCTGGGCCTGTTCTCCAATTTTGTCATTTTATTGTTTAAAAGGTAATTGTACATTTTTAAGCCTTGCTATTCTAATACTAGGTGTCTTTTTTGTGTTATGTCATGAAGATTCAACCCAGATGCGATAGTTTTCAACTCAGGTATGCAATTCGGGACGCCTAGCTACTGGATGCAGCAGTTCTTTAAATATTCCAACAGCGCAACCTACCATCCTTCCACCATTCAAGCCAGTAATTACCGTTCCCTGCTTGCCTCTGCCCTTACATGGGAAGATACAGATAGCAACAGGAAGTACCTCAAACTAAAGGTAATTTGCAGTAAATTTATTGTATCACTATCCAGAATCACCAACAATTCAAAAGCTCTTACTTTGCAAAATTTTTTTTCAGATAGTGAATTATGGGAATGAAGTTGTGAGTTTGAAGATGTCTATATCTGGATTAGAAATGAAAATTTCTTCTGCTGGATTAAAGACTATTCTTACATCAAGCAAATTGTCAGATGAGAATTCCTTTGAAGAACCAAACAAGGTTGTTAATCATTCTTCTTTTCATGCCTGCACTTGTAACCTACATTACTGTTATGCATGACCAAAGCGCACACTTTGTACTTGGCAACTTCAATCAATACTGGCACCTTCTTTTCTTTAGTCTGAAATAGGTTTTTGCTGGTAGTTAAATTTGAAACGGTAATTATTAGACATAAATATTATAAATCTTAAATTTGGTTGCTAAAATGGTGTAGGTAGTACCGGTGATGACAAACATCTCCAGAGCTGGGGAAAAGATGTCAGTTGCGATTGCACCATATTCTCTCACCTCATTTGATCTTTTGCTTGAGAGCCAAGATTTAAGAATTTTTATTGATTAACAAAAATTCATTTGAAGTCTGCACAAACATAACAAAAATGCAGTTGTGAAATATAGTTATGTAGCATATATAATACATAATTAAATTCAGGATCGTCTACATGTGAATGATATTTATTTTGGGAGCCATATATGATTATGATGATTTAAAAGAATTTATAAGAAACTGAATTAGCGATCATTTTCGAAGATCTGTTTTGCATGAACTAGGAGTTTAAGAGCAGCTAAACCTTGCTATGTTTGATCATTTACCAAATTATGTGATTATATGAAGGAACTATTACATGATTCAAAGGTTCCGTGAGAAACGACGATAAAGGATCTGTAATGGGGGTATGAATTGGGCAAAATTATGGTGCATTATGAATTGCAAAAAGAGAAGAAGTTAGTTTTTTATGGCAAATCCACAATTTCTCCACTTTTGAGTGGCACAAAATAAATTTTTTCTACAATTTTTGGATGCAAACTAATAGTATGAAAATTTTAAAAATATTAATTTTTAAAAAATTCGAAAGAAATAATAATAAATATAAATATATATAAATAAAAAAATGTATAAATTTGATTCGCTATGAGATTTTAATATATAGATTGAATTGATTTAATTGGATTTGTTAATTTGTAAAATAACTAACGAATAAAATTATGATACACAAAAAAACTATGCATAATACCGCACCATAACTATCTCTAAAAATTGCTGTCATAAGTATTATTTTAGTTTATTTTGGGTTTTTATTTTGAAATATGCATTATCTGTGTCTCCAATGTTGTGTAGTGTGTAACTCCGTAGACCTTAAAAATTCTATAGTTTGATTTCTTAGTCTGACATCCTCCTGTCGCTCTTATAGTATAGCTGCTGATGTTTCAACTTGCAAGTCATTTCGATATGACAATAAGGTTTATAAGGTATAAGGTACCAGACATAGTCATTTATAATATGTACTCTCTATCCATCCATCCATCCGTCCGTCCATCCAAAAATAGTTCATTTTTGCCTGGACCAATCTACAGTAACATGCACATCAACTTCAGCCGTCCGATTTCCGTCTGTTTACGATGGATTTCATCGTGTCCATTTGTCTCCACTATCGATTTTGTATTGTGGATTTCTGTGTGTTGTTTGTTGTTGCCTTCTATATCGCGCAGATTTTATTACGTGCTTTTCTATTTAGGGTCTTGCAAACGTAGGGACGGCTACAGGGACGTCTGCGCTATTGATCCATTCGTTGGATTTTCTGTGCATTTTTTGTTGTTTTCTTCCTTGTCTCACAAATTTTCTTAGGTGACTTTCTGTTTAAATTCTTGCAGACGCACAGACGAGTACAGCAGGAACAGCTGCAGGGATCGATGGACTCCCTCTCCAGCGCTCCTGCTTCTCGACCCTTCTTCCAAGTCCATCCCTTTTCTGCACGAAGCCAAAAAGGCAAGCGGGAGAGAGAGAGACGTCACATCCATCCTTCTCATCTTCAACACAGACGCACTCTTCTCCTCTTCAATATGGAGAGACATATAAAGATAGGTTGATAGGGAGATGGGGATCGCCGGCTAGATAGGCTTCTTTCTGCCCCGACCTAAAGATCTGAACCAGCTATCTCTCTCTCTCTGCGCACCTGTCTCCCTCTGTCTATTCTTTTCTTTCCCTCTTTGCTCCTACATCCGATTTCTGTTTCTCGCAGATTCTGCACACATTTTCTGTGCCAGATTTGCAAAGGAAAAGCAATGGTGGCTCGAGGTTTTAAACGAAGAGCAGATCGAGTTAGCTTGGCTGATTGATCAACGGCTTCAAATAAGGTCGATAACGCTTCTCTTTCTTGATTATTGCTTTTTACTTTCTTCGATTTCGTATAGTATTGCACGCTTAGTGTCTTGCTGCTGATTGGTTTTTCCCATGTCCTTTTCTCTTCTCTTAGTCGAACTAGGGTTGGCTTTGTCACAATTTGTTAATTTTTTTTTGCATATGTTCTTTACCTTTGTCGGATTTTATCAGGATTTAGTGGGGATGCCAACAACACATCTGTAGGGGCACATCTCTTCCCAGATTATCAGTGTTCAGGCACGGAATAGACAAAATGCAGGTTTAGTTTGGGTTTAGCGCATAGAAACTGAAGTGTTATATTAAAATTGAATGTTGCAATCTTTAATTAAAGGTGGCGTTTTTCCTAAATTTCTTCTTACAGTCGTTAATTACTGATCATTGGTTCCCACCATTTCTTCCTCTTTATTTTCTTCTACGGTTGCAGTTCCTTTTGTTTCTATTTTTAAGGAAAGGGACCCCCTCTCTCTCTCTCGCTCGCTCGCTCGCTCCGGATTGGGATTACCGTCTCCTTTACATGATTAATTGTTAGCGCGCCATTGAGAGAAAGAGAGTAGACAATGAAGAGGCGACTTGTCCAGGATGGAGAGGGGTGGTGGACTCGTCGACGCTCAACCTTCCCTGCGGCCAAACCCTCCTCCCAACCCAAAACTTCCTCTAAACCCAAACCCCCCCACAGACCCCACCGCCCAGGCATTTTTAACCTTTTCCCTAAAACCTCTCTTACCCAATCCCCTACCCTCTCCTCTCCTTCTACCCCAACTGCTCCCTCTACCCCACTTCTCAATTCCATTCCTGCCCCTCTCTCTTCTCTCCCCACTCACCCAACCCCTCCTCTGCCTTCCTCCTCTGTCCAACCTACTGCCATGAGACCCCCCGCCAAGAACTCCCGTCCCCATCCTCATCCTCACCAAGCTGCCTCCTCAGCTCAACCTAATACCTTCTCTAGTCACCCCGCGACTCCGCCGGAACACATCGCCTGGTATCGTACTGACCCTGCCACTAGAGAAGCTTATGCTAAAGACCCCTATCTCCTTGGAAAGTTCCCTTTACACCTACCTGCTGAACCGGGGAAGAAGGGTTGGACCAACCGTTGCTTCAAGTGTCTGGTGAGGGGACATAGCATTTCCAAATGCCGAGCCCCAGTACGTGCCTGTGCAGTGTGTCTCAAGCCGGGCCATGGCCCTTCTCTTTGTCCTAAGTCACGCAAGGCTCCCGCCCCCTGCAAGACAGTGGCCGACATCATGGCGGCGCTCCAGCCGAGAGGCAACCTGGGGGATGCGAAGTTACCCACCAACCGCATCCCCATCATTGATACTTACATCCCGGCCACCGCTGATTCTATCGAAGACCTGCGCTACCTTAGCCAGGGGGTTGTCTTCGATGGCCGCCTCAAACCTGGGACCTTCAAGTCAGCTGCAATTCAAGCGGCTTTGCTGCTGTATGCGCCTCATGCTGCGCCCTTCCCGGTATTACACATGTCAGGGGATCGCTATCTGCTCCTTCTTAAAGAAGGCATTGACAGAGCTGTGTTCATGGCGGCTATCCGCTCTAACCTGGAAGCCATGGGTCTTGTGCTCTACCCTTGGAGTCCGGCAATCGACACTTCGCCAGCTGACTACAAGTACAAAGTGTGGCTAGAGCTCCTTGAGATGCCTATCCAAGCATGGAACATGCAGCATCTCCTCCCAATGATTTCTCAGTTTGGCTTGCTTTTGGAACACATCCCCTTCTCTCAGGTTGAGAGTATCGAGCGACTTCGGGTGCTGGTAGCTGTCCGCTACTTAGAGGATGTGCCGTTCAGTGGCCGCCTCTTCTTTCGAGGGTTGAAAAAGGCCATTCCCCTCACTGTGCTGGGCTGGATTGAGGAGCCACTGTCGATCAACCCGCCTTTAGACCCCACACCGTCTTCGGAGTACTTCGCGGGGGTTGAACAACACCTTCGAGCACATCCCCCGCCTACTCATCCGGTCTCCTCGAAACATCCACTTTTCAATTCCGTTGAGATTGACTTCGAAATTGCTTTCAAGGCTTGGGCTGCCTTGTCGCCGTCAGAGGAGAAGGACGGCTTGGCTCGGTACCTCCAGCGATCCCCGTTCTGGGCCATGGTCAAATCTCAAGAATGGATGCGGCGCCACCCTCAGCCTCTCGCGCCTCTGCCGCCGCCGGTGAAAGAGCCGACTTTGGTGCCTGTGGCTAGCCACACGGTTGGCAACCGTTTTGCCACAGTTCATCCCTCTTCCCTTTCCTTGGCCACAGAAGATCAAGAGGGAAGGCAGCTGTCGTTGGATTCTTCCCAACGGATAGTCCCTCCTTTGGCTGGTTGCGACCCAGCTGGCGCCAACTCTTTGAGTAACGACACCTTAGTACTTTCTGTACCCTCTCTGATCCCTGCAGAAGATGCTTCTAGCCAGCCTCCTCTGGGTTTTTCACTCGTCCCCATTTTGCCCTCTGCTGCTAGACCCGACCCAACTTCCCAAACCCAAACCCTCTCCTGTAAAAACGCAACCCACAACCCTCTCTCTGCTACCCGCAACCCACTTACACCAATCACCAAACCACAACCCAATATGCCCAAACCACTGGCGCCCGAAACCCGAGACCCGACGCCCACTAACCCAAATCCCCTCTCTGCTGCCCACCTTTTGGACCTCCGCTCTTTCCCTTCTCCCTCGGCCCAGCAAGCCTTTGGGCCCCTCTGCGCCATTCTCCAGCACACCACTTCCAGTCCTCCTGTCAATTTCGCCCCTCTTCCTCCTGAAGCTGCCTCTGCTACTAAAAAAGCATGCTCCCCACACCGGTTCTACTCACGCCGCTCCACCAACTCTGCCTCACTTTCTTCTCCGATCCCAACCTTGGTGCAGTCTAATCTCCTGTTTCAGGGACAACGAGTCTTTGGGGAAGCTATCTCTCCTTCTGACAGGCGCAACCCTCGCTCAGAAAAAAAAAATCTGTCCTTCCTTAGCTCGCCTTCCAAACCCCCCACTGACACTGCTCAAACCTCTCCCCTACAGCCTCCATCTCCGAGAACTGTTGCGGCCCTGTTAAGTCCCTCTCGTGCTCCGTCAATTCGGCCAGCACCTCGCAGCCACGTCGGAGCACTAGATCGACCAAACCTAATAAAGTTCTTCGTGGTTTTGAGGTTGGCACCAGAAAAAGAGCACCTCGGACTACTTCTACAGCTACCAAAAAGGCCATTCAAGCAGTGCTCAATGAGGCCGGGGTTTCTCGCGACTTGCGTACGAAGGACAGTACTTCAGCCATCCTCACACAGGCTGAAAGGGATGCTCTCTCCTCCTACTGTGGGGTGCTCAAAACAGGTTTCTTAGTGGACGTAGTGCCTGAACCAATGGATGATTCAGGCCAACCTTCCCCTGCACTTGAGGGGGCCACTGTTCTCCCTACTGGTCTGAGCGAGGGCTCCGTTCAGACTTGAGCGCTGCTGATCTGCCTCGTTTATTTTGATGTAGTTGTTGCTGGGTTTTTTTGTTAAACTCCTTGTTGATTTTACCAATGATGAAGAATTTATTAGTTTTTTGTTGGAATGTTAGAGGTATTTCTGACCTCAAAAAATGTAATGTGGTTAAAGATACTATTAGAGATGCTAATTGTGATATTTTTTGCTTGCAAGAAACAAAATGGGATGCGTGTGACTTTTTTCGTGTGCGCACGGTTTGCAACTTTAATTTTGATTCCTTTGTCTCTCTTCCAGCTATTGGAACCAGGGGAGGAATTCTTTTAGTCTGGAATCAACTATTCTCTTGTTCTCGCTCTTTTATTCTTAAATTCTCTGTTTCTGTCATTCTTTCAGTAAATGATTTCTCTTTCATGGTGACCTCTGTCTATGGCCCCACTTCCGACTCGCTTAAAAGAGAATTTCTCCAAGAGCTAACCTCTTTAAGCGGTATCTCTAACGAGCCTTGGATTATCCTTGGAGATTTCAACCTTCTTAGATATTCATTTGAATCCTCAAGTGATGGTAGCAGTGTTAACTCTATGCTTGAGTTTAACACTTTCATTGCGCGTTGCTCTCTTTTGGAGGTACCCCTTTTGGGTAGGCGCTTTACCTGGTCAAACAAATGACCAATGCCAACCTTTTCAAAGCTAGATCGTGTTTTCCTCTCGCACCAGTGGCTGACTCTCCCTTACTCCTACTCGCTCTCGGATCTGCCTGCTACCACTTCGGACCACACTCCACTTCTACTTTCTCTTAATGTTGCTTCCACTCGAAAAAAGAGACAATTCAAATTTGAATCTTACTGGTTTCGAACACCTGAAATTGATCAAATTGTTGCCCAAGCTTGGAATTCTGCTCCTCTCCTCTTGGACCCTTCGCGAAACCTCTTAAATAAGTTTGCCTCAGTCAGAAAAGCAATTTCCACTTGGGCGAACTTGAAGTTTGCCAATTCGAATTTATTCCTCTCTAGAACTAAACTTGTTATAAAGTTCCTTGACATTGTTGAAGAATCCCGACGACTCTCCAGAGAGGAGTTTGCTTTTCGAATTAGGCTTCGAGAGCATGCCTTTTTACTTATTTCGATCCAAGAAGAAAAGTGGAAACAACGTAGTGCAGCAAATTGGCTAAAGTTGGGGGACAAGAATACCAAGTTCTTTCATGCTGTGGCTTCCCTTCGTCGTGCGAACAATTCCATTACCTCTCTTACCCTCCCCACAGGGACGGTATCTGAACCTACGGAGTTAAAACAAGCTTTTTACTCCCATTTTTTTTCTTTCCTTGGAGCTGATCCGCCTTTACCACCGCCGTTCAACCTTTCTGGCAAAGTTGGCTCTCAGTTTGACCTGCAAACTTTGGGCGTACCCTTCACTGAGGAGGAGGTTTTAAAAGCAATTAAGGAAATGCCTTCAGGTAAATCGTCCGGCCCAGACGGTTTTCCTATTGAATTTTTTAAAAAGTTCTGGGAAATAATCGGACCTGACATCATGTCTAGTCTTGATGCTTTTCAACGAGGCAAGCTTAACCTTCGCAAGCTTAACAAAGCTACCATCACACTAGTTCCAAAGAAGACTTCACCGGTGTCTGCGAATGATTTCAGGCCAATTAGTGTTATCAACTCTTTCGCCAAGCTGATCACTAAAATTTTGGCAAACAGCCTCCAAAGTTTCATGCCTGATCTTGTTTCCCCCTACCAAACTGCGTTTACCAAAGGATGGTCCGTTATGGAATCTTTCATGATTGCAAGAGAATACCTTTCCTTTTATCATAAACGAAAAATTCCTGCACTTCTTTATAAGGTGGATTTTGCAAAAGCGTTTGACTCTGTTTCTTGGACTTTCCTGACAAACCTTTTAGCAGAGCGGGAATTTCCACCTTTGTGGATAGCTTGGTTACTAGATATCCTCAAATCTTCCTCTTCAGCTATAAAGGTAAATGGAGAAATCACTGACTTCTTTTTCCACCGTAGGGGCCTTAGACAAGGCGATCCTCTTTCGCCTTTACTCTTTAACTTAGTGGTAGACGCTTTGCAGTCTTTCATTCAGAATGCCTCTTCTTTTACCTCTGGGCCAATCATTATCCCTCCTAGAGCTCTACAGTACGCAGATGACACTATTATTCTTTTGGAAGCCTACCCTAGGAACCTTGCTATTGTTAAGGAAATCCTTTTCAACTTTGCTAAGATGACTGGCCTTCACATTAATGATGATAAGTGTCTTTTTGTGCCAGTGGCTGTGCCAGATGCTTCACTTCCTTATTTTTCTCGGATCCTAAATTGTGCGCCTAAGGATATGCCGGTAACCTACCTGGGCCTGCCTCTCTCTATCCGTAGACTAAAAAAGATACATTACAAGCCATTAATCGATGCCTTTCAGAGAAAACTAGATGGTTGGAAATCGCATTTTCTCTCTCCGGTCGGCCGCCTAACTCTTGTCAAATCAGTACTCACTGCTCTACCCTTGCATTATATGCAAGTGATCCAACTATCGGCATGGCTTGTAAGGCATCTAGACGGGATTCACAGAAGATTTTTCTGGAAAGGTAAGGAAAAATGTCTGGGGGGACATTGCTTGGTGAATTGGAACAAATGTTGCACCCCTAAACGCGCTGGAGGGCTGAGTATTTTAGACCTTGCGTTGCAAAATCAGGCTCTTCTCATTAGATGGCTTTGGAAATTAAATGCAGAGCCTAATTCTACTTGGACTGCGACTGTTCAGACACTCTATGGAACGACGAATGTTTCCCTGTTAGATCAGAGCGGACTCCTTTCACATGGGCTAAGGGATATCTTAAATTATCTGCCTTTTTACTCTGCCTCGTTAGTTCCCTCAAGTGACAACCACACTCTTTCTTGGCGTTGGACAAACTCAGGTTGCTACACCTCTGCCAGAGTGCTTATTCTATACTAGCTGACCCTGGGGTTAGGTCTTCTTACTACCTCAAACTTTGGAAGCTAAAAGCGCCACCAAGGGTAAAGATCTTTCTTTGGTTACTTCTTCAAGACAAGCTACTTACCCAACAAAATCTCCTGATTAGGAATTGGCCGGCGAATGATGGGTACCCTTGTTGTGTAGCCAGACCACTAGAATCAGCATTCCATCTTTTCCTTGATTGTCCTTTTGCCATCTCCATTTGGAATAGGATCCGAAACCTTTACAACCTTCAGGCTTTCTCCTTCACGGAAGACCTACTGGCTTTCTGGTTACAAAATAGGCACACGGCAGGAGCAGCTTGGGATACTATTTGGGCAGCCACTACCTGGACAATATGGAAAGAGCGCAATAATCGTATTTTTAACTCCTTGGCAAGGCCGACTTTTCTACTTGTGCAAGAGATTACGACACTTGTGGGCCTCTGGACTACTCTAGCTTAGTTTTTTCACTTGTATAGTTGTATAGTGTTTTAGTTTCTTTTCCTTATTTTTTTCTTTCTTTCCTTTTTCTTTCTTTCTTTCTTCTTTTGTTTGTATTTTTTGTAAACTCGTTTGTTTTTTAATGAAAATTGTCGGTGTGGTACTTTGCCACCTGACCTTCAAAAAAAAGGAAAGGGACCAGATCAAGGGGATAGTGTACATGCAACTCACTAGCAAAAAGGCACTTAAAATGATTTTACTGGTTTGTTAGATTAGGCAGCTTTACAATTTGGGGAATTTGGTTGTTTTAAAAGATGCTCTTATTTTTTAAGTAGTTGTCCAATCATGTTGGCTGATACTGGCTAGATATCTAGTAGGTGCTAATGCAAGCTTTATGGAGTGTTTGATTTTTCTATTATATAAGAGGGGTAATAAAATGATGCTCTTGGTTATTTTAGCATGTGTTTATTTAGATTCTGTAACCTATATATATTCTTTATTGTGTGTGATAACATAAAAAATTACTTCACCTGCTAATAATTGTGCATTTGCCTTTACTTTTGTAGTTTTGCTTCAATCAAGCTTATGGACTTGGGAAATACAAGGCTTTCTTCAATTAGCGAGTTCTCTCTGATCAGCAAAGGTGCTGCTCAGTCATGCTGCCTGCTGTAAGTGATTTGTCAGTAATTAGAATTTCTATATTTCTTCCTTTTACCTTTTTTTATCTTATCATTTCTTTCTCTGTCTGTCCTGATAAGAAAAATTCATTATAGCTGTACTGCTATCTATCAGAATTTGTTCTATTATAATAAAAAATACTGATAATAGAAAAAAAATCTTTCCATAGTTTATTTATCTTACCTGCAACATTTTCTGAGCTTTCCTTCTATTGCTCTTTAGCTTCTAATTTATGCTTTTTTCAATGTTTTACCTTCTTATTTATGCTATTGTCTGTTCCTTCAATTGAACAGCCTTTCAAGTCATTACCCTGCTGTCTGTGCTATTCAGCTCTTACATCCTTATGTATGCATATCCTTTTCTTTCAAGTCATCATGGCTATATTTTCTGATGTTGTACATAGCTATTGAATGGTAATTCATCTTCCACCAGATGAATTGTTATTTTCTCATAAATCCTCACAAATAGCAATTTTTCTTCCTTATCCCTAATATGAGAGGACATATGGTCAAAGTCACGCATACTGCAGCACATCTGAATATATTTGATGCTACCATTTACGAAGAATGAAAAGCTCTTTTAGTTGTCATCCGTACTGCAGCACATCTGAATATATTTGACGGTTGGTCAGTGTTGAGTGGTCTGTGCCGAGTGCCACTTCACTTTTCTGCATCTCATCTGCAAGGTCTCTCTCAGAGTGATCTGATCACCTTCTCTCTCTCTCTCTCTCTCTCGCTCCCTCTTTTGGTGTTCTTTCAGTTTAATTTTTGTTATTATTTGCAGGTTTGGCCATCTGAGCTTTGGAGGAGTGTTCTGCCATGCTTTTAGGTTATTTGTTCTTTGTCTAATCCATTTTGTTCTTCAAGCAATGTTTTTGTTTGTTCTTATTTGTTAAATATTGTGATGATAGAAGTTCCAGGTTGGTTTTGCACTTACATTTTAGTATTTTAGTTATGTTACAGTAAATTTTGGCTTATACTGATTGGATTTGTTTCATTGGGTTACATGAAAAAATATTATCAACATATGACAATTTGAGATTTTTAAAAGCCATTTTAAAATTCCCTGCGCACCCAATCAAGTCTCTTACTGGTATTCTAAGCATTGTTATATACTAAAGGTAAGAGACGCGCATATCTGCTTGATATAATTAGAATATTATCTTCATTCTCAATTTCTCTTTATCAGTTTATCGATTTTGGGTTTTAGATTTTTCGAGTGTTTCTGCAATCGCATAGATTGCATGATCGTGGTGCATTGAAGAAGAAAGATAGGGCAGGTACTACTTTCTTTGCCCATATCCTCCTCCGAATCAATATGGTAGTATGCCCCACTTTCTCTCCTTTTTTTTCTCTTCTTCGATTGCAAGCGTTACTTTGTTTCTTCTATTATCATTTTCTTGCTTTTTTTTTTTTTTGCTCATTACAATGGATTTAAAACGTTATATATGTATTGTCTACTGCACCAATAATACTGGTAAAAGGAGGAAGAGACCGAGGAAGGTTTAGGAATGCCATGAAAATGGCTATGCTTCATAAACCTATCATGGCTATGTTTGTACTGTCATGTGTTTGAGAGGTGCTTGGTGGTGGTGGTCTTTTTGGTATTGATGTTTTCATTTCTTAGTGATTGAAGGACGTTTTATAACTTTTGTTTGCAATAATTGGGAGTACTGATGGGTGGTACTAGAATTATGGGTAGTGTTTGTTTAGCATCTGGTAGGATTTCTTTCCTTAATTGGGTATATGACAGGTGCTGGTATTAGTAACGATTGGGGAATGCTTCGTTCATTGTAAACAGATGTTGCTTCTTGCTTTTCTTTTAATAAAAGAGAGTGTAATACCTGTTTAATTTCAATATATATATGTGTGTGTGTGTGTGTGTGTGTGTGTGTGTTTGGTCAATAACTGATCATTGGTATCATTATATTTTGTAAGCAATAATTGTTCTAGGAAAGCTAATTATAAGCATAGAAAACAACATCGATGCATATGGACAATAAGAAAATCAACTACGATAATTATTGTACGGAACATAGGTACAGCAACAAAATCAAGCAAGCAACACAGGAAAAGAAAAAAAAAAGGTGTACCACAAGACGCCAAATAGAAAAACAGAAAAAACTATACTATGCTTATCCCAAATAATACACCCGTTACAGATAAATGATTCATCGGAAAAAACAGAAAAAATTATTTACAAAGAGTTACCATACATAAAAAAAACATAAAAAAAACTAAAACAATGATTCCATCCATCATCGCTTGACCATCACAGCCAGCATGCTAAAGACATCTTTCGCCATAAATTGCAGACAGAACTACATCGCGCGAAACGCGATGAGATACCTAGTTATATTATTATAAATATTATAGATTATGTCTAAATGACATCGTCAGATGATGATATGAGATGGGACGACATCCTTACGCATCATTTGCATCTAATGCAACCGGTCCAAGTTTATTGTTTATTACTTCCTTGTGTTGAATCAAAAGCTAATAATCAAATATCTCGACAAGTGCGAAATAAGAGAGATACAACACGCCAAGAGATAATGTATCAAAAAACACGTAAAATCATTAGGATGTGTCCACATGCATTTATTGTTATGTGCAAGAAATTAGTAATTGAAGATGGCCTCAAATCTACCAGACATGAACAAGTTGCTAAATTCCTATACATATTAGGTCATAATGTTAGAAATCGTTCAATATGTTTCTTTTCTCGTCGATTTGGAAAATCTAATTGTTGACACTTTCACAAAATTCTAAATTCACAAATTTCATTAAAAACAACATACTTTCAACAACCAAATGGATCCCAAGTTCGAGCTGAAATATCAACAAATGCTAAATTACAATAACCAGAAGTTTGACGCTTTAGGATATTTCAGTTGAAACTTGGGATCCATCTCGGTGTTGGAAGTATATTGTCTCCAATCTCCAATAAAATTAGTGAATTTAGAACTTTATGAAAGTGTCGACAAATGGATTTCTCAAATCGACCAAAAAAACCATATTGAACAGTTCTTAACATTATGACCTAATATGTATAGAAATTTAGTAACTTGATCTTCAACCGAAGCATGTCGGCTAGGTTTTTAGCCTCCTTCAATTATTTATTTCTTGCACAAAGTAATAAATGCATGTGGACCCATCTTAATAATTTCACGTGTTCTTTGATACATTATCTTTTGACGTGTTGTATATCTCTTATTTCACACTTGAGAAATTTGATTGTCAGCTTGTTGATTCAACACGAACCACTGAAGTAATAAACAATAAACTTGGACCGTTGCATTAGATGAAAATGATGCGTAAGGATGTCGTCACATCTCATTGTCAATTAGACATAATTTATAATAATGCAATAATATACATATACATATTATAAATGACTATGTCTGATAGCTTATAAATCTTATTTGATAGATTAAGACAATGTGATACTGATATATTAAGCTCAGATGAAACTACCTAGAGATATTTATAAATCACTATTTATTGGGCCATGGGATGTGTTTGACATAAAGCCTCAGAGAGAGACTTTACTATTTACATTATATGCAAAAGATGCATATGTGCTGGAATCTCTTTTCAAGGTCGTTAGAAGATAAGTGGCTAGATATCAAAATCAAAATATTAATAATAAAATTAAATAACATAATATAATTGGCTTAAATAAAATAAAATAGGATGATATACTAAAAATATGCAAAATGAAAATAAAAGAAGGAACGGAATTGTCAGTCATTTCACAATTCAGATCAGACAACTGTACTAAAGAATCTGACTGAGCTGGTTACTAATCTTAGAAGTCTCTTGCATATGCTTAAAGGGTATGTTTGGACCTTAATTTCTACCTACGTAATATATAGCCACATACTTGTGAACTCCTAGCGCGTTCAAAAAGCAGTGAAAGATCTGCACAAATGTTCCAGCAAAATGCTTCTACACTACAGGTTATACAATCTTTGTTTGACAGCTCAGAAATTTGGTTCCAGAAGTTTTTTATTTTTTAAAGAAGACTAGACAATGGTTGTCTAGTGAAATTGGTACCAGAAGTTTTGTAAAATCTTTGACAATTTAAAGATGTTCTCATTTGATCTACTAAATGCAATTAAAGGAGAGGAGTTGTAGAAATATTGCATCGATGAAAAAAGGTCTTATTGGTATATAGTTAGGATTTATTTGATTATGCACTGATTGGTGGTGGTGCTTTAAGCTTAAGAGCTCAAATTTGTACAGAAAATGGTTCAGAGAAATTCACCGACTTGAATAACAACAGTCAAAAAGTCACGACAGGAAATGATATATAGTCATAAAAATTAAAAGAACTTGGTCTAACCTCTTATGGTTCTTAGATTTTCAGAAATTTCTGTGCAGCCCCTCTCTGGATATTTGCACCTTCTAAGTTTTAGCCTCCTGAAAAATTCGACACAGTAAGCTAGATTAAAATCAATGCACAGAAAAGATGCATGTATTGACTATATATTGAGATAGTTGGACCCATGAACATATTTGCTGAAGCAACCTGTCAGATTTGAGATTGTATTGACTATAGATTTAACCAACTTTAGTATTACTGAAATTGAAAATGGACTCGTTAAAATAATACTGCAATCAAGTGTTCCACTTAATGTGAGAATGTGAGAACCATGTCAAAATAATCATTTCAAAGCATACAAATTTTTAACATTCCTAGGACTAACTCCTGTAAATTTTAACCTCGTACTAATCAGCTACACAAATAATTGGCTCAAATAGAGAAGCTGATGTTGGGTTTGCTTTAAAGCCAAAGGGAATAAACAATTCTAACAAATTAAATAAACAACCCAGAAAACATAAACTCGCAGAACCAGCAGTTGGAACGGACCGTTCTGGTCATAGACCGGACCGTTCCAAAACACCAGAAAACTAAATCGAGAGCGGAAGCTTACCTAATTCCATTGCTATGGTCTGAATCTTGATGTTAAGCACTTCTTGATGTGTCCTGATGTGTATGCACCTTCACCAAAACTGTTCCACGCACCTAAGTAGGGAGAAAGATCTTCCAAGAGAACAAGACGCGCCCTTTGATGCCTTTAGCCTAAACAAAAGCACTATCTCTCTCTAATCGATGGAATAATTAGGGAGAGGGGCAGAGATGCTGCTATCAACGCATGTATGCAGCAATACTCGTGTGTGTCATGTCCCTTGGGGACCAACCCCTTTATTTATAGTGCCAAGGGCTTCTTGGCCACCACACAATACCATATTTTGTCCATCATAAAATAGATAATGTTTCTAAATATAACCACCTATAAAAGGCAACACATCTATTGCACAAAATCTGCTATTTCTTTACAGCCATGTTTAGCTTATTACCATAATCAATAAAAACTTGGATACCAAACAATAATCAGCTCATACTTAATTTAGATTGTTTCCATATAGACTCGTCAGCCCATATGGAAATAATCTAACAATCTCCCACTTGGGCTATTATGTTTAGTGTTATCCAATGTCCTTAACTTAATGAGCTCATCTTTTATGGTAATAAAATTTTGTGTCCTTAATTCCGTCCATCATTTACAATAATAGAAGACCAAGGAAGCATTCATTACATTATAGCATTTACAGGCCTCTAATCCTATAAAGCCGTCGTAACTAAACTCACAATGATCACAATATCATTATAAAGAACGACATTGAATTAAGATGTGTATAAGTGGTGTGGAAAATACACGTAAGTGTGACTGTCACGTGTCTATTTCCAACTTTATTGGTCACCCAAAAACTGAAGTGAGGTCAACTTAAATAAATTGAGAATGAAAACTGAAACTGAATCTGAAAACTGAAACTTTATTTATTTCTGCAGAAATATTCATTACATAATACACTGAATAAACTGAATAAACTAAAACTATCATCAAATCTAGCACTCCCACTGAACAAAACTCCCACTAAAGTCTAGAATCCTCAACTGAAATTACACCCATACTAGTTACATGTTTCAGAAACTGCTTGGGTATTAATACTTTAGTTAGTGGATCTGCTATCATTGAGTTTGTTCCAATGTGCTTGATTGATAATTCGTCATTCTCAACTTTTTGCTTAACAGACAGAAACTTGATGTCGATGTGCTTCGAGTTGGCTGAGCTTCTGTTATTATCAGCATACATGACTGCTGAGTTATTGTCACAGAAAATTCTTAGTGGAGCTTGGATAGAGTCCACTACACGCAACCTAGTGACAAAATTTCGCAACCATGTTCCAAATAATGACGCCTCATAGCAAGCCACGCATTCTGCTGCCATGGTTGAAGATGCCACTAGAGATTGTTTGGCACTTTTCCATGAAACAGCTCCACCTGCCATCATGAAGATGAACCCTGTGGTTGACTTTAAACTATCTTGACATCCCGCAAAATCAGAATCAGAATATCCTATGACCTCCAGCCTATCTGATCTCCGATACGTTAGTGCAAAGTCTTTGGTTCTTTGAAGATATCTCAAAACTCGTTTAGCTGTCTTGATATGCTGAATTCCTGGGTTATGCAAATACCTGTCTAGCATACCTGTAATGAAAGCAATGTCTGGACGTGTACACACTTGGGCATACATTATGCTTCCAACTATGGAGGCATACTTATTGTCCTTTACTTGCTTCTTTTCCAACTGTGTTTTGGGACATTGTTCTAGACTAAACTTGTCCCCTTTAGCAACAGGGGTCTCTGTTGGTTTGCAGTTTTCCAAATCATACCGCTTGAGTACTTGATCGATATAGGCTTTTTGTGATAGACCCAAAATACCTTGAGAACGATCTCTAAGTATCTTAAGACCTAACACGTATGATGCATCACCAAGATCTTTCATTTCAAAATGTCTAGATAGAAATTTCTTAGTTTCATGCAACATATCCTTATCGTTTGTGGCAAGCAGTATATCATCCACATACAAAACCAAGAAAGAATATTTACTCCCACTGAACTTGTGATATATACAATCATCCGCCGGGTTACTCTCGAAACCAAATGAGAGAATCACTCGATGGAATTTGTAATACCATTGTCGAGACGCTTGTTTGAGCCCATATATGGATTTCTTAAGTTTGCAAACCATTCTCTTTGGATCGTCCGATACAAAGTGGGGTGGTTGCACCATATAGATGGTTTCATCAATGTCACCATTGAGAAACGCAGTCTTAACATCCATTTGATGAAGCTCAAGATCTAAATGTGCCACAAGTGTCATGATTACCCTAAAAGAGTCTTTCGATGAAACTGGAGAGAAAGTCTCTTTGTAATCAATACCTTCTTTTTGAGTAAAGTCCTTAGCGACAAGACGTGCCTTATACCTTTCCACATTACCCTTAGAATCCTTTTTGGTCTTAAAAATCCATTTGCAACCAATAGGTTTCTTTCCTTCTGGTAATGGTACTAAGTTCCATACATCATTGTCATACATGGACTTCATTTCTTCATTCATGGCATCGATCCACTTTTGTGAGTTTGGACTGTCTAAAGCTTGACGAAGATCATGAGGATCTTCCATCATCCCAATGTCAAACTCATGTTCTTGGAGATAGACCATATAATCATTAGATATTGCTGGTCTTTTCTCTCTAGTGGATCTCCTAGGCACAAGTTCTTGAGGCGTTTGCAGTTGTTCAATGACATCATTATCTTCAACTTGATTATTTCCAAGATCCAAGTCCATAGGATCTGGAACAGGATCCGTTTCCTGAATTAAACGGTCCGTTTCAATCCTGGGCACTGCATCTATGATCAACCGTTCCGTTTCAGCCTCAGACCGGTCTGTTCCAATCCTGGAACGGTCCGTTTCAGCCCTGTCATGGTCCGTTTGAAGATCAGTGCTCATTTCCTCCTCGAAGATAATATCCTGATGTGTCATATCTCCTCCCACAACCAAAACATCCTCAAAGAATTTAGCTATAATCGTCTCAAAAATATTCCTATTAGTGGGATCATAAAACTTGTAACCCCTAGAACGTTCGGCATATCCAATAAAATAACAACTAACTGTCCTTTCGTCCAATTTCTTCTCATTTGGCTTGTAAGGCCGAGCTTCAGCTGGACATCCCCAAATGCGACAATGTTGCAGACTTGGTTTCCTACCAGTCCACATTTCATAGGGGATTTTATTGTTATTTGCCTTAGTTGGTACACGATTGAGTAAATAGGCTGCCGTTTTAAGCGTTTCGCCCCAAAGAGATCTTGACAAATTAGTATGACTGAGCATACTTCTAACCATGTCCTTCAATGTCCTGTTTCGCCTTTCAGCTACTCCATTCATACTAGGCGATCCTGGCATGGTATATTGAGGGACAATGCCATTTTTCTCTAGGAACTTAGCAAAAGGCCCTGGACGTTGTTCACCTGAACCGTCATATCTACCATAGTATTCACCACCACGGTCAGATTTGACTTGCTTAATCCTTTTGTTGAGTTGTAACTCAACTTCAGCTTTAAATGATTTGAATACGTCCAAAGCTTGCGCTTTTTCACTTAATAGATATAGATAACCAAATCTTGAATAATCGTCTATGAAACTGATAAAGTAAGTTTGACCATTCCTAGTAGGCATAGGAAATGGTCCACAAATGTCCGTATGAATCAGTTCTAAGACATCACTCGTTCTATTGGCATCATATCTCATTTTATTGGTTTGTTTTCCTTTAACACAACTTTTATATGGGCCTAAATCAGTCATGTCTAAAGGATCGAGTATTTCACTTTGCACAAGCCTTTCAATTCTCTTTGTAGAAATGTGACCTAAACGCTTATGCCAAAGTGCACCTGAATTCTCATGAGTTAATTTACGCTTAACACTTCTAGTACTTGTATGCAAGTTTTCATTATATGAAGCAATAGTTTCCAAAGAATATAGATTGTCATAAACTGAAAGAAAACCAGATCCAACGTATTTAGAATTATGAGATAAACTGAATTTTCCATTTCCAAAAGAACAAGAGTAACAGAATTTGTCCAGTACAGAAATAGAAACTAAATTTCGTCTAAAAGACGGTACAACAAAAGTCTCATATAAATTCAAATACAATCCAGTCCTAAGTAACAATCTAAAATGCCCAATAGCTTCAACTTGTGCCTTCTTGCCATCGCCCACATAGATGTATCTTTCACCATCATTTGGATTGCGGCAGCTCAGGCAACCCTGCATAGAGATACTTATGTGAGTTGTAGCACCCGAATCAATCCACCAAGTATCTTTTTGTACTGAAGTTAAATTAACTTCTGAACAAACCAAAGAGAGAGACATACCTTTCTTCTTGCGCCAAGCTATGTAGCATGCACAATCAGTCTTCTTGTGTTCCTCTTCGCCACAGAAGAAGCACCCATTTGGATTCTTTGGCTTCTTGCCAGTCTTCCCCTTATTGGGTTCCTTCTTTGGCTCTGAATTAGCAGCCTTTTTTCTTATTTTGTTTCTTCTTTCCATTATTCTTGGAAGTGGAGGCAATGTTAGCACTGTGTGTCTTATCAAGCTTCAACCTTTCCTCTTCTTGAACTAGATGCGAAATCAGTTCATTCAGAGTCCACTTGTCCTTAGTGCAGTTATAAGTAACCTTGAAATGGTTATACTGACTAGGGAGAGAGTTAAGCACTAGACACACCTGAATTTCTTCAGATATGTCTAACTTAAGGGCTTGTAACTTTGAAGCAAGATTAGACACTTCCAAAACGTACTCACGAATGTTGCCTTTTCCATTATACTTTATAGAGGTGAGTCTTGCCATGAATGTACAAATCTCTGATTTCTCATTCTTGACAAATCTCTTCTCAATTTCTTCCAAGCATGCCTTAGCCTCATCGGAATCAGAAATGGTACCCCTGAATGCCTCTGGAATTGTCTTCTTAATGATCATTATGCCCATGCGATTAGAGCGATTCCATTGAGCTACACTTTGAATGTGTTGTTGAGTGCTTTTAGCATCAATCTCAGTTGGTTTCTGCTCCCTGAATGCAAGGTCAATATCTAGACAACCGAGAACTATCATCAAGTTCTCTTTCCATTCCTTAAAGTTGGAACCAGTCAGCATGGGTATGCTGTTAATGCTAGCTGGAATGTTTGCTAAAATAAACCAAAGACAAAAAATACACTAATGTTAATAACCATAATGTATAAGTTAAATCATAAAATATAAAGGTCTAAATCCCATCTACTAGTCTTTATTCATTTGCAAGTGCTCTTTGGAGTCTCCAAGCAAACTTCAATTAACTAGGTGTAGCATCAAATGTAGCGATTCATAACATATCAATTAATTAACCTTCCTTTGGGCCGATTAATTAATTGTATGTAAAACCTTATAATCATTACCCATTTGATTCTACCAAAACATTGTACATGTAGTCTTTTAAATTATGTCCTTCCTTTGGGCCGATCCATAGTTTAGAAGTTACATGTACCTTAATATACTTTGTACCTGAGTCTTTGAAACAACCATTAATATGAGAGCCCACTTTGGCGGGATGATATTAATATTGGTTCAATTCTCAAAATACAACTCAAATTACCTTTATATTAGACTTAAAATATACCTAATCCTAGACTTTTCATTATGCACGTCAATCCTAAGATGAAAAGCCTAACTAAATACTGACCTATGATGATATAGACTTAGGACCCAGTTGCAAACCCTAAGGTATATACGCGTTGGATCGTACGAACCAACAAACCTGAAACGGACCGTTTTGGTGAGAGAACGGTCCGCTCTAAATAGACCAGAAGAGAACCAAAGAGAGATATGACCATACAAGCTAGTACGAGTCATATTGAGATAAGAAAAGAAAGCGGTGGTCTCCCGTTCAGCCAGCAGCCATTGAAATTACACCACATCCAGGCAAGATTCCCAGAAAAGGCCAGGGTCATATGGACACTTTAGGCGCCGACCTTATTTTCTGCGACAGAACTTGTCCTCATGACAACATGGTGTAACCCAACGCTTACAGCTCTTACTAATGAAAACCACGGCAAAGAAGAGAAGAGGATGGATGCATAAAGTGTCATTTGTACCTAACCAGTACAAACAACCTGAATTTTGGCTTAAAATCTAACAATCTGGTTCTGGAATGGACCGTTCTGGTTGTAGAACGGACCGTCCTAAACTCTGGTCAGTACCTAACAGTTTGCAACCAAAACTGAAGTGGAACGGACCGTCCCAGAGTGGAACGGACCGCCTGAAAACCGCAGAGAAGAGTAGAAAATGTCGTCCTAATCTAGGTCGAGAAACCCTAAAGATTTCTCTCCTAACCTGACAATCTACTTTAAATCTAAATCATCCAATTAGGTCAGATTTTAAACGATTTTGAATTTTTAAAACTTTAACTTAATTTTCAAAATCTTTTCAAGCAATTGCAATTTCAAAATAATTTGAATCATAACAAAGAGCTAAATCAAAATAAACAATTCAATAACAGTTCAAGTTGTAGCCCTTTGGGTCCAATTTGCAATTACAAACAATAAGTCTGGCACAATACTCAATAAACAGATCATAAACAATCCAAAGTTAATGGAACGGTCCGTTCGAGCCATGAAACGGACCGTCCAAAAGCCAGATAAATCAGAAACAGTTCAGAAAACAGTCCAGAAAAAATTCCAGGACATACGTGCCAGAAATTTAAACAGTTCAGTTCAAATCAACAATCTCACCAAATCAATTCAAACACTTCAATTAGATCCAAAATTATGTATCATGCTACTGGCTCACGACGAGTGGCTCTGATACCACTTGTTGGTTTTGCTTTAAAGCCAAAGGGAATAAACAATTCTAACAAATCAAATAAGCAACCCAGAAAACATAAACTCGCAGAACCAGCAGTTGGAACAGACCGTTCTGGTCATAGACCGGACCGTTCCAAAACACCAGAAAACTAAATCGAGAGCGGAAGCTTACCTAATTCCATTGCTATAGTCTGAATCTTGATGTTAAGCACTTCTTGATGTGTCCTGATGTGTATGCACCTTCACCAAAACTGTTCCACGCACCTAAGTAGGGAGAAAGATCTTCCAAGAGAACAAGACGCGCCCTTTGATGCCTTTAGCCTGAACAAAAGCACTATCTCTCTCTAATCGATGGAATAATTAGGGAGAGGGACAGAGATGCTGCTATCAACGCATGTATGCAGCAATACTCGTGTGTGTCCTGTCCCTTGGGGACCAACTCCTTTATTTATAGTGCCAAGGGCTTCTTGGCCACCACACAATACCATATTTTGTCCATCATAAAATAGGTAATGTTTCTAAATATAACCACCTATAAAAGGCAACACATCTATTGCACAAAATCTGCTATTTCTTTACAGCCATGTTTAGCTTATTACCATAATCAATAGAAACTTGGATACCAAACAATAATCAGCCCATACTTAATTTAGATTGTTTCCATATAGACTCGTCAGTCTATATGGAAATAATCTAACAGCTGATTCCTTGACACGAGAGAAACAAATACAACCGCACATAAATCTCAAGAATAAGTATAGTGAAAGCTTAATTGAAGATGAACATACCTAAACTTGCTTGCAATTCACAGCTGAAACAACAGACCCAACTCTACGCATTTTGAAAGGTACCAGAAACCATACATACACTTAAAATAAAAAGGAAGAAACATCTATTTGTAGATGTCACATAATTGCAAGGAATAGAGAGAGAGCGAGACTTGGGGTTAAAATAGGAAGAGAAAGAAAGAGGGAAGAAATCGCTGTCGAATAGATTTAATTACGTTGCGAGAGAATCGCTAGAAAGATGGCTTCCTCGAGAAAAAATTTATCCAAACACGATACAAATCTGAAATCTAAAATTTCGGTTATTTGCTGATGCAACTTGCGAGTTGCGACTCTTTTATGGCAAAAGCTGCTATGCAGGATAGGAAATAATAATATAATAGATCAATTGAAAATTCCCTCCAATACTTATTTTCCAATGTTATCATTCAGAACTAAACCAGTCATCAATCTGGTTATGTGATGTCTTGGGTTGTTCATTGGTTGAACCGACGGGCCAACTCTTTGGCCCACTAATGTTGCAAATGTGTGTTAATTTATTAATTATAAATATCGTACATTGCATCAAGCTACCAGTAGATAATTGTTTTTAGCATAGTACTAGCAAATGAGCCCACCCAACTGTGTGGGAATAAGAAAAGAAATTTGAGGTGATTTTATTAGACGGCGATTTTAGTATGATAAGAGATGATTGATTTGTTTTTCTCTTTCCTTTATTGTGTGCACAAATTAAGAAAAAAAAAAAAAAAAAGAAACAACCATTCAACGTCTTGATTCCTTTCTGTAAAGGGGTCAAACTCTTTGTTTGAAATACAGATTTAAACCGTACATCAGATCAAGTTGCACAGATCAACGGTCTATAATGATGTTAACAAATATTTGAACCCTCTTTTGTGAAATTATTATGACATTATTTTAGATGTTTTTATAAGTAGTATAGATAATGTACCTCTAGCATAGCCATAAACTTTTGCTGTTTTTTCGGGAAGCACTCAATATAAAAAAAAAATTCTCTCTAATCAGCTATTGATTACGTCGCATTTTTCTGTAATTTCTATGTATTATAATTTATGCTTCCCATTTTAGGCGGAATAATGAATGAAAAAAGATTGCAATACATAACAAATCTAGAAACAAAAACGGGGTTTCCTCTCTTCCTGGTTTAGTTCGCACGCCCAACAAAAAATGACCTTTCACAGTTGTCATAACGGTTCATCTGCTATTCTGCTTGTGTCACTCGTGTGGTCTTTTAGCTAGCCAAAGCAAATTCGTGCGGTTTAATAACAATACAGACTGCAGTTATTTGTGGTGAAGTTCCTTAGATACCCCCGTGAGGACTCATAATAATATTATATAATGCCCTTACAGAACCAACTAATACCGTAAATTTTTTTAACAAACATTAATTACTGAAACGAAAAAATTAATAATAAATATATAAAAAAAAGAATTTTGATTATAAACATGTCAGGACGCCACTTGGACCGGCGCTCCTGCCTCCGTGCCACTGAGAATGGCGCTCCCAGATTCAAGAGAAATTAATTTTCAAAAATAGTAATAAAAATAGGAATATATTTTTAAAATAATAATTATTTTATTAAAAATAAAAATTAAATTTTTAAACAATATTAACACGCCAATCTCATCGGCGCTGTTAGATAAATTTAATTTTTAAAAATAGTAATTCTTTTTTCAAACTTCAAAAGATCTAAAATGAGTCTGAATGGATAGATGCGCCAATGGAAGTGCGCCGCCGCCAATGCTCCATGCCATGTTTATTGATAAAATTATTTATTTTTTATGTTTAGTATTAAATATTCAATTTAAGATCTGTGTATTAAAAAACATTACGGCAGCTAATATAGTCCATACCCCTATAAAATACAAAAAATATCATGGTATTCTGTCAAAACCTTTTGTAAAAGGGCTACCCTGCATCGAACTTCTAGAAGTATCTCACATAGGACCATACATAACATAAGCTGTGGCAAAATATCTTGGTTATGCTGTAGTTTGCATTTTATGAGTTATTGGAGCATCTGATAGACTTTGTACTAAATCAGAAACCATTAGAACAGAGCAAAGTCAGCCATAGAGCACGGCGAATTTCTCCTCCTAGCTAATGATAAAAAAGACCAACTGTAAATTGAAAACCTATGCATAGCACAAAACATGCAGGATGCAAAAGTACGGTGGAGAATTAGGCTTGTTTTTGTGACGAGCACACGACCTTGTTTTGCACCCCTTTTCCTCTGCAGCCTTTTTCTCTGCCTTATATATATCTTCCGTTACCAATTCATAGAAGAATGCATAGTATTAAACCGCCATTGTACAAATTTCTCATGTTCACAACAATATCTCTACCTTTTTCCATCTCATAAGTTATATAGCATCTTATCTATACCTACAGCTATGTACTGAAATGAAGAATCAGAATACATTCACTGGATAATCACTAATTTCTAAAGGATGTCATTTTTCATTTTAGTTGCTTCAGACATGTGATATCATCATCTAGTTCGAATAACCTCTGATGACTTTGGCGGTTTGGCCCTCAAGTTGTGGGATTAATTACATTGGTGAAAAAACTAATAATTCCCCTAATGCAAATCAAATTAGAAGGTGTATATATCATAGGACGGCCGATCAATTTCACGAGTTGCTTGTTAATTAACAAATACTGTACATGCTATAATTGCAATGGACTATAAAAAGGCACCATCTGAGGATAGTCACAAGTAGAACGTTTTGGAGTTTCAGACTTTCAGTACATAAAAATCATATATATATCTGCTCTCACTTCTGGGAGTTCTATCCAATGTTATGTGACATGTATCATTGAAACTATGGGCGATTCTGCAATAATTTCTGATTTAACAAAAAAAAAAAAAAACAACCCAGATGATTCTGGCAGCTTTTTAGTGTCATTATTAGGAGAAAATTTTTAAGTATTAATTATACTTAATTTGATGATGGTCTGTAAATTTTGATGACGATAGTCTGCATGATTCTATCTCTTGCATACTTGATCGTATTTTTAAATGGAAGTCAATTGCTGGAGAAATTAGTAAATTTTTGCATTAATGTATTAAATAAACTGTGTTTCATTTGCGTCATTCTTACGACCCTCTGTCCTGTACGTGCATAATCACAAAAAAAAAAAGCTTCTATATATGGAGAAACACCAAATAAATTGAGGTGCCACCGCAAATTTACTCTGCGGGATTCTCAGAACATCTCATCAGAATAAAATTGCAGAAAATTAGATAAATAAAAATTTTAACACTAGCATGCAACTTAAATTTAGATGCATTTATCAAAGAATACATATACTCCGAGAGGGAGCAGACACATTACTTTTTTATTCACTCCATGCATCTGATCTCCAGACCCATCTCCAGCAGCTTAATCTGCAAGAACAAATAAGAAAATTTACAGACTACTGTCATTGGCCAGAATAAATTTCGACATTCAGTCATATACAAATTCGTAGCAATTATTTAACAGATTGAACAGAAAGTCTCAAATTTACCGTTGCCATAATTTGGACCCTTAGAGGAGGAAGCACCATTCATGTTTGAAGTTAATTTCAACGCAAAATTTACAGCCATGTTTGCTGCACGATGATCGCCGCGCATTCCCAACTCCTCTTCATATTCATGGATTGATTTGAGGAGAACATACAGTGTTATGAAGAGAATACCAGCCGTCCTCGCTCTTTCAACTGGAGTCATGATTAAATAAGCTAATGGTGATTTCTTCAAGAGTTGTGTTTTAGGGCCGGCACTGCCGGTGCTTATATAGCCAGTATAGTACTCAAATCAGTTGTATTATTTTTCATGTTACAAAAGATCCAAAGTTATATGCTACCTACCCTATATAATGAGGAAAAAGATGCGTTGCATTATCAAATTATCATGAAAAACATGAGTGAATTTCTTTACCAAATCTTTTGGCAGCCGGAAAAGATTTCTGTGCATTGTATGGTGATATAGTGTTGTAGATTTGCACTTCTAGAAAGAGTTAAGAAAAGAGCCCGCATTTTTCTCACCTTACATAACCGTTACTTATGGACACAATGCAACCACAATTACTTATCCGAATTATTGTTGCGTGTTGCCTGTCTCTTGCGTGGATATTTTTCAATTCAATTGTCTGAGGTTATGAACGAAAGTAGATGGATGCTCAGGTCCAAAAAGATGGATATCTTTGTACCCCCCATATTCTAGCCCATGGGCTTCAACGCAAAGGTCCAATTTTCATTATTAAATTTATAATTTTGATAAGTTACCAAACTCAATATTTAGGGCTGCAAAACGGTCGAAACGGTAACAAAATTAGAGTGTTTCGTTAACCGTTTCGTTTCATTGACGAAACTGACTATTAATTTCGTTAACCGTTTCGTTTTAGACGAAACGATCGAAATCGATAAAATTTTTGTGATTTACACATGTACGAAACCGTTTCATTGTTTCGTTAACCGTTTCGTTTTTTAAATGCAACCATATTCCTTAGCCGTTTCGTTTCGTTTTAGACGAAACGAAATAACGGTCGAAACGGCTTCCGTTTTCAGCCCTACCGATATTCTGAAATTTAATTTTGAGAATTCGTTAGAAACATAATATGGTGTTTGAAATTGATAAAAAAATATTCAAGTCAATTCAAAATGAACTCAATTATTTTATTCATATATTGTTGTACTATGTGTTAATTAAATGTCTCCGTTGATTCGAAATTAAACCATTCCTACCTAGAATTCAAAAATGTTAATTTCATGCAATCTTAAAAGCCCAAATATTTATTTTAAAAGACAAAAATATTAGCCAAGGTTTAATATTATTTACGTCGACCTTTAAATTTCATTTTTCCATACTTCAGACCTCATCTTTTAATTCACACACTTAACTCTTTTTCTTTAATTTCCTGAGTGCATGGCAGAAGTCAATATATGTGCAAATATTACTGCTCAATCTCTCTATTTAGAAACCAGCAAAGAATGAAGGAGAAAAGAGATAAAAAAAAAAGACGAAATTGAAATGAAATATTTTTAATGAAATGCCCGCAGGCAGAGTGGTTCTTCAAATTTGGAGTATTTATTAGTGGATGGATGGATTGAACGGAACTAAAATAAATCAATGGAATTTAGAAATATTAATGAATGGAATGAAACAGTACAATTTAGAAATACAGCAATAATATATGTAAATAATATGAAGAAATATAAAGATCTGAAATAATCATATTTAGTAGTTTTCATTAGTTACAAAATAAGTAGCACTGTCATGTGAGTTTCATTTGGAAGATCGTAAAGGCTAGCTATCTCTCTAAATCTTAAATTTATTTCAATTTGCATTTTTCCTTATTTTTGCTTCTTTCTCTTTACTTATTATAGTCACAATTCAAAAGTTTTCTTCCAATAACTAAATAGAAATCGGTCAAGAGACGTGACAGGATGCATTCTCCAGCTCTCCAGTTCTCTCATCATTCAAATTTCTCAATCTTTCCCCGAAAAGAAATCTGTACTAGTAGGTGGAGAGTATTAGATTTGAATCCCCGAATTCCATTTTGTGGTCTTAAATTTGTGGGAGATCGTAGTTGGAAAAGATCAAATGTCGGATTTGGAAGGAGTTTTTGTGGAGAACTTGCAGCAATGGCGTTTTCTGGTGAAAATGGCGGCTTCGGGAAATCAGATGGAAATTCTGGTGGAAAAGGTGATGGTAAGGATGGAAATGGCGGCTTTGGGAAATCAGATGGAAATTCTGGTGGAAAAGGTGATGGTCGGGATGGAAACGATAGTAATTTAGTTGGATCTTGGTATGCTTTATAATCAATTTTAGAGATTATGGTGCTTTTTGTTATGAACCACTGAAATGAACAGAAGTTACTTACAAATTTGGGATAAATTAAGTACCTACATTACTTAATTATGTGAATCACTACCAGTACCAGTTCAATCTTTTTATTCCCCCCAATAGTGAAACGTCTGATTGAGGGACATAAATGCATATTGGCAACCTCTCAACCTGCTTTTGTTAAATATAAACTTTTTATTTTACGATAAACGCATATTGTGTGTAAAGGTTTTTCCAGGGGAATAATTGGAACATTTATTATTTACTGCTTGAACTTTGGCAAGCACGGGGAAGCGCATGCAGTGATCCATATGCTTCTACATGGGATGTCGATCTATGTGAACAGTGAGCAACTCTCCTCAAATTTGAAAAATATAATGAAAAATCTTTAAAATTATTTTGAGGTTTTCCATAATTCATGGAACCACCCATCCCAAAGAAATTTTACAACTTTACTAGATTTGAGAGACTTAATGTAAGTATTTTGGCTAATTATATACATCCTTCTAAACTTCAATTTGGATCAACATTTATTTATTTATTATATTATTATTATTTTTAGGTTAATTCCGTTTGTCGATTCTATGGATGCTCTTATAGAGATTGTTTTACTTTACCCTTATACTTTACTCGTGATTGCATTGTGCGGCTATATTTTCTTCGACTTAATGTAAGTATTTTGGCTAATTATATAAATCTTTCTAAACTTCAATTTGGATCAACATTTATTTATTTATTTTTCAGGTTAATTCCGTTTGTCGATTCTATGGATGCACTTATAGAGATTGTTTTATTTTACCCTTATACTTTACTCGTGATTGCATTGTGCGCCTATATTTTCTTCGACTGTATACTATGGTTGTTAATGGATTCTGGAGGAAATGCCTCAAGCTCTTCTGACGAAAATGCCTTGAACCCTCCTAACAATGTGGTTAGCCTTTTTAAATCGTCTAATCATTAAGTGTACCCCAAAAGAGAGAGAGAGAGAGAGAGCAAAAAAACAAAAAAAAAAACAAAAACAAAAACAAAAGGTCCTACTATATAAGATGGAAAGTATATGCCAACGCATTTGACTCAATTTTTTTTATAATTTTATAGTGCAAATTTAGAGTTAAATCTTTGAATTGGTGTTTTGCTCAATATTTTAAGGAAAATGACAAAATTGTGACAACTTGCCATGGCTCCATTTACAAAAAAAAAAAATACTTAATTGAATAAATTGTAAATATTTATTTATTGACATTTCGTGCTAGGAATGCTGTATTTGTCTTTCAACATATGAAGGGAGGCCCATTTGGCGCTCATTGCCATGCAACCACTGGTTCCACTCATCATGCATTGACCTTTGGCTCCGGATTAATCCAAGGTGTCCAATTTGCAGAGAAAGATGCCCATAGAATAGCCTAATACTGGATGTGGAAGAAAATTTCTTGACAATGGTATGGAATAGACTCCGAGCTACAAAAAATACCCATATTTGATAGTAGTATAATTTCAGATGTAGATTTAGGTGTTGGGGCAGGTTAGTGTTTTCCAAAATGACACGACACGAGCGTGTTGGTACGACACGCACGCGTGTTGGCACGACACGACACGACACGTTTATGGAATTAGCACGACACGTGCGTGTCGACGTGTCGTGTCAAAGTCGTGTCGTGTTGGAGAGTTTCAAACATTGACACGTCTTAACACGACACGAGTTGACACGTGACACGACACGACACGTGACACGACAAAAATCAATATTATTTAGGATTTATTAAATTATATTGAGTTTATATTTATATTATAGATTTAATAACTTTTATTCATAATCTTTGTTATTCAATTATTAATTTTTATTTTAATATATGGAGTTAAAATGGATTTCAACAATTTATTAAATTTTTTCTATTTTAAAAATTATTTAAGTAATTTTTAATGAATTTTTAACAAAAAAATTTAAATAAATTATAATATAACCTGACACGTTTAACACGTCGTGTTAGGCGTGCCGTGTCATTATGCGTATCATATTAACCAATTCCTTCACTTAACACGATACGATACGATACGTTGAAAATATTAACTCGTGTCAACACGACACGACACGACCTCTGACACGCGCGTGTTTGACACGACACGGCACGACACAACACGTTTGCAATACACTAGGGCAGGTTGTGTTGTATTTGAGACTGAAACAAACAGGTGCAATGTGGAAGGTTCCATCTAGCCTCTATGAAGTGTCTTAAAAAAAATGTGAAAGGTGTTATATTTAAAAAAAAAAGAAAAAAAGAAAAGAACAACTAAATTTTGGTCTCTCGCCATCTCTTACGAGTGTCAATTTTTTCAAACTTTACGTGTTGAACTGTTTAATTTATTCCATTAACATGTCATCTCCATCTTGTTAGCAATTAAACGACCTTGAATGCGGAATAAACCAAAATCAATTTTGTTACCTCCAGTCATGCTTGCAGTTGTGAACGATAGACTGACAATTCTGTAGAGAATAACACCGAGAATAGCACTACAAGACCGAAACTGCTTCCCTTACTTTGATGGTGAACTCCGGGATATCGGTCCTGACCTCGTCTCCCTTCTCTTTTCTCTGTTCCTCTCAAATGGTGCTTTCAACTTTAAGACAGAGAAATAATTATACTCCAATCATTCTCCATCAGAATGATAGAATATATAAAGGGCCTCAATCACTTGATAGATGCAATCAAAGGGTGCATGATGAATGACTGAGATCAAATCTAAAAGGGTGCTAATTTAGGACAATTGTTTCTGGCCAATTAAAAATATTGCCGATTAAACAAATCATGGAATTAATTAAGTTCCGTCCGATTCCGTCCGGATCGTTTAAAAACGATATACAATCATTTATAAACGATCTCCTCGCAAATCAAACTCAAAATCTGATTTTCTCGATTTGACTTGCGCAGTACATTTGACCATTTCATTAAATACCAAACCATATGTACTATAGTCCCTTTATTTTAATGAAATTCAAATCATTTCCAACCATTGATATCGCACCCATATCTCTCTCTTAATTAGCTTAATTAACTTAAATTAATTAATCTAATTACTCTTTTATGGGAAATACTTTATAATGTAATTTGCACCATTTATATTACATTCTCCCACTTGATCTCAGCATCCCTAAGAAACCTTAATGCATCTACAACCTTTATGTTAAAATAAAATATACAAAGATACACGAATCATGGCAGTAAGTAATCTTTGTGTGAATATTACTTTCCATGCATTACTATGCACCTGTGCAACTTTAATTTAACCCTTACGTGATTGATAAAATAACTTTAATGAATAAACCCGACGTTTATTTCAGGTCAAATTTTAATAATATTATTCTTAATCTTAATGATTAATCAAACAAATATATGTGCACAATCAACCAGAATAATATTAACTTTATATGAAGAGTTTTACAATCATATTATACAATATGATAAGGAACTTTCACTGAATGGTACCAAGTCCCATATTTGCTACATGATCCTTGAACTTCTGTGGTGGCATGCCTTTAGTCAATGGATCGGCTAGCATCGATTCTGTGTGAATATGCTCAATGATCACTTTTTCATCCTTAATCCGCTCTTTCAAAGACAAATACTTGATATCAATGTGTTTGCTTCCACTACCAAGTTTATTATTTTTAGCTAGAAAGACCGCGGCATAATTATCACACAAAATCTTCAACGGCTTAGAGATAGAATCCATGATTTTAAGCCTCTCAATAAAACCCTTCAACCACACACCATGGGAAGATGCCTCAAAACACGCGACAAACTCTGCTTCCATAGTAGAGACAGCAATAAGTGTCTGCTTGACACTTCTCCATAACACAGCGCCACCGGCTAACATAAAAATGTAACCTGATGTTGACTTGCGAGTGTCAACACAATCGGCAAAATCAGCATCTGCGTATCCCAATATCTCTAAGTTATCAGTCCGTCAGTATGTAAGTATGTAATTCTTCGTTTCTTGAAGATACATTAACACTTTCTTTGCAGCATTCCAGTGGTCTATCCCCGGGTTACTTTGGAATCGCCCCAGCATTCCAACAGCAAAGGCTATGTCAGGCCTTGTACAGACCTGAGCATACATTATACTTTCAATAAGCGAAGCATAATGTTTCTGTCTTTTCTTGTCTCGTTCCAACTTAATCCTTGGACACTGACTCAAATTGAGTCTATCGCCCTTCTGTATAGGCACAGGGCTCGGTGAACAATTTTTCATTCTGAATCTTTCTAAAACCTTATTGATATATGCTTGTTGAGATAGACCAAGAATTCCTTTATGTCTATCTCTATGGATCTTTATACCTATGACATAGGAAGCCTCACCCATATCTTTCATATCAAAATTTTTAGAAAGGAATTGTTTCACTTCTCGCAAAAATCATTTATTATTAGTTGCTAAAAGAATATCATCCACATATAGTACCAGAAAACAAATCCGGCTCTCACTGACCTTCTGGTATATACACTGATCTTTGATATTTTCTTCAAAACCATATGAAGAAATTACCTCATGAAATTTCAGATACCATTGCCGGGAGGCCTGTTTCAAACCATATATAGACTTATTCAATTTGCAAACTAATTCTTCACTACCTTTAGAGGAGAAACCTTCAGGTTATTTCATGTATACCTCCTTCTCTAACTTACCGTTTAAGAATGCCGTTTTCACATCCATTTGATGTAACTCAAAATCGACATGAGCTACCAATGCTAGAATTATACGAAGGGATTCTTTCTTTGATACAGGAGAGAATGTCTCCGTGTAGTCAATTCCTTCTTTTTGAGTAAAACCTTTGGCAACAAGTCTGGCTTTCTATCTCTCGATGTTACCTGATGAATCCTTCTTGGTTTTATAAACCCATTTACATCCAATAGGTTTAAAACCTTCAGGTAACTTGACCAAGTCCTAGACACCGTTATTTGCCATTGATTCCATCTCATCTTTCATAGCATTATACCACAAAGTGGACTATTTGGATTTCATCGCTTGTGGAAATGTGATAGGGTCCTCTTCAGCACTCACATTTTCATATGAGTGAGGATCATTTTCGAAACTTGCAATATCTTCATACAAATCCGTATATACACAACATAATCACTAGGTATAGGCGGTCTTTTCTCCTTATTAGATCTCCTTAATGTTGAATCAGAATTCTCAACATGATCTATACTAGTGTCATTGGCTGGCTGTGGAATTTCATCAATTGGATTTTCAATATTTTCTGTACCTGAACTTGATGGAATATCATCCAATTGAACATTAGTGGGAATACCTGAATGATCAATAACATGATCACTCCCACTAACCTGGTCATTCTCTAGAAACTTAGCATTTCTAGACTCTACAATCCTAGTTGTGTTAGACGGAAAATAAAACCTGTAACCTTTAGACTTCTCGGCATAACCGATAAAGTATCCACTTATAGTCCTTGGGTCCAGCTTCTTCTCCTGTGGATTATACACTCTTACTTCCAAAGGACAGCCCTAGACGCGTACAAGATTCAAACTCGGTTTCCAACCTTTAAACAACTCAAATGGAGTTTTGAGAACCGCCTTTGTTGGAATTCGATTGAGAATGTACACAGCTATCTTAAGTGCATCTATCTAAAGAGACTTGGGTAGTTTTGAACTACTCATCATACTTCGCACCATATCCAGTAAGGTCATGTTTCTACGCTCCGCTACACCATTCTGATCCGGAGACCCAGGCATAGTGTATTGGGCAATAATTCCATTTTTCTCAAGGAATTTAGCAAACGGACCAGGTGCTTGTCCATCTTCCATGTATCTACCATAGAACTCTCCACCTCTATCTGATCTCACTATCTTAATCTGCTTACCGCACTGTTTCTCTACTTTCGCTTTGAAAACCTTAAAAGCGTCTAATGTTTCGTGCTTGTGATGAAGCATGTAGAGATACATATACCGTGAGTAATCATCAATAAAGTTTATGAAGTATTTCTGTCCATGAGCGTCCATATCTGGACAACAAATGTCTGTATGAATTATTTCTAATAATTCTGAACTTCGTTTGGCATTTTTCTTTGACATGTTAGTCTGCTTACCCTTTATGCAGTCTACACAAGTATTAAAATCGTTAAAGTCAAGGGCAGCAAGTACACCTTCTTTAACTAACCTTTTAATACACTCAATGGAGATATGACCTAATCTCCGATGCCATAACATAGAAGAATTATCATTCAATATACATCTTTTAATACCAACATTCAAAGCAGTATGAGAATTATCATGCAATTTCAAAGAGAAAAGATCATCATTCAACAAACCAATACCAACTTTACGAGATTCATAAAATAACTTAACATACAAATCTCCAAATTCAAAAGAATAACCACACGGTACAAGTCTTGAAATACTTATCAGGTTTCTAGCAAAACCTGGAATATAAAAAGTCTTTTCTAATATTAATACATGTCCGCTATTAAGGACCAGCCTACATGTCCCAATAGCTTCAACCTGCGACTTCATCTGATTTTCTGAATAGATGAACCGCTCATTTCCCATTGGCATCCTTCGATCCCGAAGTGCCTGCAATGAATTGCATACATGGATTGTAGAACCAGAATCAATCCACCATGGATCGTGATGTACATTAACCATATTAGATTCATAACAAACAAGTGCTAAGGAATTACCTCCTTTCTCATGGCGGGCTTTGCGCTTAGGGCAGTCTTTCTTCATGTGTCCTTTCTTGTTACACCAGTAACACCTTATTTTCTTCATGTCAAAATCATCAGAAAGTGGATCTTTATCTTTCTGCTTTGACTTGGACTTAGACTGCTTGCCATTCTTTTCATCATCTTTCTTAGTCCGTGTTTCAGCCATGTGAACACTCTCAGCTTGGTCCATAGCCAAACGATTTTCCTCCTGAGCACACATGGTCATGAGTTCATTGATTGACCATTTTTCCTTATGTGTGTTATAGGAAATCTTGAATGGACCATACTGAACCGGAAGTGTGTTCAATATGAAATACACAAGAAAAGATTCTGAAATTTCCACTTCAAGGCTCTTGAGTTGAGCCACAATGTCACGCATTTTCATAATGTGCTCACGCACACCGGTAACTGTAGTTAACCTCAGGGTCGTCAACTTCATGATGAGAGTCATTGCATTTGTCTTATCCGAAGAGGCAAACTGCTCATCCAACGCCTTCAGTAAGTTTTTCACATTGGTTTGGCCCTCAACCGATCCTCTAATTGCTGGTGGAAGCCTACTCTTGATAAACATGACACAGAGACGGTTAGACCGCTTCCACTGTTCATGAAAATCAATTTCCATAAGCTCCGCATTCTCAAAATTGAGTTCCGGTGGTTGAGCAGTTCTTATGGCCAAATCTATGTCCTTACACCCGAGATGAAGCAAAACTGCTTCTTTTCATGCCTTATAATTATCACTCCTAAGTTGGGGAACATCTAAACCCTTATTCTCAAATGGGGACGCATCAACTACATAGACAAAAAAGTTTACGTTAATACATACTTACTCTTAATATTGAGACTAAACTTTTATACTTAATTTACCAGATGTAAACTAAGTGCATAACTTTATGAATCAACTTCCTGCACAATATTACCTGTGGGCTAAATACCGTGCTTTGACTCTAATGTAATTAAACATTAAACTTTTATGGTATAACTAGTTAACTGTATGCCTAATCTTAATTTCTATGGGTAGATTAATATTTAATAATTAACTATTATACCCAAATAAATTAAATTAATTTCAGTCAATAGCCCTGTGGAGCAATATTAACTTGATTAATTTAACTATTACAATTTATGTCTTTGTTACTACATGTGATTTATAGAAACACTATACATATGTATACCTTAACACAATTAAAGATGCTGTGGCTACTCTTTAATTTTCAATTAATATATATCAATCACTTAGACATATTCTGAGGAGTATAGTTCACCTATTTGTTCTGTTTAAATGAATTTCTAATTGAAATTCTAACCATAAACAAAACAATCACGTTCTGAACCTGACAGCCTGACCTATGCTGAGTAAAACCGCTATAAGTTTCTGTATACTAATCCGTTTTTAGAGTTCTTAGATTCTATGGAAACTAGACTTGAAAATCTAACCAACGAAACAAACATCACGCAAAACAAGTAAAAAGAACTCCCGTTATGCTACTCGCAAGTCAGACTATCAATTTTGGTTTTCCAGAACCGTTGTTCTTGATGTTCTAGTTGTTTACTCTACAAAATTATAGAAACCTAAACAACTAAACAGTATAGAATTCATCTATAAACATTCACAAGTATAAATTTCGAAAACCTTAATGAAATTTATTGTAAAACAAGCAGACAGAAGCTAAACCGCTCTAATACCAACTGTTAGCAATTAAACGACCTTGAATGCGGAATAAACCAAGATCAATTTTGTTACCTCCAGCCATGCTTGCAGTTGTGAACGATAGACTGAAAATTCTGTAGAGAACAACACCGAGAAGAGCACTACAAGACCGAAACTACTTCCCTAGCCTTGATGGTGAACTCCGGGATATCGGTCCTGACCTCGTCTCCCTTCTCTTTTCTCTGTTCCTCTCAAATGGTGCTTTCAACTTTGAGACAGAGAAATAATCATACTCCAATCATTCTCCATCAGAATGATAGAATATATAAAGGGCCTCAATCACTTGATAGATGCAATCAAAGGGTGCATGATGAATGACTGAGATCAAATCTAAAAGGGTGCTAATTTAGGACAATTGTTTCTGGCCAATTAAAAATATTGCCGATTAAACAAATCATGGAATTAATTAAGTTCCGTCCGGATCATTTAAAAACGATATACAATCATTTATAAACGATCTCCTCGCAAATCAAACTCAAAATCTGATTTTCTCGATTTGACTTGCGCAGTACATTTGACCATTTCATTAAATACCAAACCATATGTACTATAGTCCCTTTATTTTAATGAAATTCAAATCATTTCCAACCATTGATATCGCACCCATATCTCTCTCTTAATTAGCTTAATTAACTTAAATTAATTAATCTAATTACTCTTTTATGGGAAATACTTTATAATGTAATTTGCACCATTTATATTACATTCTCCCACTTGATCTCAGCATCCCTAAGAAACCTTAATGCATCTACAACCTTTATGTTAAAATAAAATATACAAAGATACACGAATCATGGCAGTAAGTAATCTTTGTGTGAATATTACTTTCCATGCATTACTATGCACCTGTGCAACTTTAATTTAACCCTTACGTGATTGATAAAATAACTTTAATGAATAAACCCGACGTTTATTTCAGGTCAAACTTTAATAATATTATTCTTAATCTTAATGATTAATCAAACAAATATATGTGCACAATCAACTAGAATAATATTAACTTTATATGAAGAGTTTTACAATCATATTATACAATATGATAAGGAACTTTCACTGAATGGTACTAAGTCCCATATTTGCTACATGATCCTTGAACTTCTGTGGTGGCATGCCTTTAGTCAATGGATCGGCTAGCATCGATTCTGTGTGAATATGCTCAATGATCACTTTTTCATCCTTAATCCGCTATTTCAAAGACAAATACTTGATATCAATGTGTTTGCTTCCACTACCAAGTTTATTATTTTTAGCTAGAAAGACCGCGGCAGAATTATCACACAAAATCTTCAACGGCTTAGAGATAGAATCCATGATTCTAAGCCTCTCAATAAAACCCTTCAACCACACACCATGGGAAGATGCCTCAAAACACGCGACAAACTCTGCTTCCATAGTAGAGACAGCAATAAGTGTCTGCTTGACACTTCTCCATAACACAGCGCCACCGGCTAACATAAAAATGTAACCTGATGTTGACTTGCGAGTGTCAACACAACCGACAAAATCAGCATCTGCGTATCCCAATATCTCTAAGTTATCAGTCCGTCGGTATGTAAGCATGTAATCCTTCGTTTCTTGAAGATACCTTAACACTTTCTTTGCAGCATTCGAGTGGACTCCACCGTGCACAATTAGACATTTGGCTCATGGTAATTTTTCTGTCTGTTGTACTGGACCAATTGCCAGTGCCAACAGTACTGATGATCATCCATTGGACGCAAGTCTGTGGACTATGAACCATCATCGGTATGGGGTGACTATTTCGCATCTTATACACCTCTAAGTCTGGTATATATATGCTACATCTTTTAATTTAAATATCTTAAATTTGATTGAAAGCATAATAATAATAATAATAATAATAATAATATATTGGTCAACAAACTCAATTAAATAAGTTAGTTAAAAAAAATTGAACGCCGAACGAATAGGACGAACAGCCTATTCGTGAAAGAGTATTAGTGAAAATTTGAAAGGGTGTTAGTGAAAATATTTCAATGAATAAAAAAATAGTTAAAAAAAACAAAAACAAAATGATTATTTTATTCTTGTCTTCCTATTTTTATTCTCAAACCATCTAAATAATATTTCTTTTTTTCGAAATAACATCTTCTCACTCTTTCCACTTTTTCCGGAATAACACTTTTCCTAATTTTTCTTACTGGAAAACTTTTTCCTTGCTTATTCTCAAACAATCCAAACACGCCCTCTGAAATAGAAGGTCAAATGACTTATTCCTCGAATTATATCATATTTGATGGTGTCATATATCCTATTTCTTAATTTTTATAGTTATTCTTGTCCAACCAATTAAGCACCCCTGATGGATAGTAAAAGAAGATGATCAATATTCTCCTCTAGTAGTAAAGACAACATTTTTCTTTTCTCTTCGTCATCGAAACCAAAGTGGCACGCCTAGGTATGGTCGCGCTACTGGCACTAGCTTCTGTGCTATTGCCAGTGGCACTAGCGTCGTCAAAACCTATGCAGGCCACCTACGCACTGACTTGTTCAGTTCTCAATTTAAAAGAGTGAAATGTTTTGTATTAAAAATACAATTTTGATTATTTTTATTAAAAAAATCATGATTTTAACTCAAGTTACAGCCAAATCGAATTTGAGTTGTCTCCAACTCGTAGAAATTATTTGCTTCATCTACCTAGTCCTTGCATAGTTCGTCTAAAATCCCTAAATCATAATATTGTTGTGTATGATACAGAGTGCAAAATGAATTTCGCGCCTGGGGCAAAGACAAGTAAATGAAATATCATACATGTTTCATGCACACGGGCTTCACAAATTGATACATTAAGAATCTCGTTATGTGTGAAGCTATATTCTAATTAGAACATTATATGCTACATTGCTACGTCCAATTATTTGTTCACACTAATTGATATATTGCACCGATTTTATCGAGTAACATAAGGGAACTATCTAATGATATGTTAGAGAAAGCTGATATTTATAAAGAAAAAGAACATTTAACAGCCCAAACATTCAACATTTACTCTTGTGATTTCTTATAAAAGACACTAGATTACCCAGCCGCGACCACCCCTATGTATTTTATTTTAATCATCTACTAGGCTTGATACCGGTAGCTTCCCTGTGATTTATTTTTTTATTGCTACTAATAAAAAAAAAATTCCATGCATATTAATCCAACAAAAGGGGCGATATAGATTTTAGTCTGAATTAAATAGAATTTTCTAAAAATTAAGGACATTCAATTAAATAAAATTTTAAATCACCCCAACATATTTGCATAATTAATATTGAGAAAGTTAAGGCATCCAAAAAATAGAAAAACAAAAAGATAGAGAAAAAAGGCAAAATACAAGGAAAAAAAATGAAGTTTGTGCTAAACAAATTTTACCAGCTAGTATCAAGAGAAGTTAACATTAACCTTATAGAACGAAAAGAGTCTACCAACAGAATGCACTCCCAGCTCCAAACCTAAAGATGGCAAACCACATTATCAGCTTGAGATCTGTTGATTTACTAAGAACCAAAAAACAATCTCGTGTGTAGTTAACATCTTGTACCGGATTTACTTTTTCTTTACGTTAACAACCTTTCAATCAAACTGGGTGATTTTTTTTGTACTGTCTGTTTGAGGAATCAACTACCTAAGCCAAAAAAAAGGAAGATAAATAAAATCAAGGAAATTGAATGTAAAAAAAAACTGAGAATTGATGTACCTGAGTCAATACTAGAGATGGGCATTCAACCCATATGCCTGTCAACTTGCATATACCTGACTAAGCCGAAGCCTTAATCATCCCAGCCCGAAATTAAAACAAGCTCGTTTAAGGTCGGATTTTTATCAGGCCGGGTCAGGTAACGGGTAAGAACTCTCGAACCTGAAGGCACCCGCGGATGCCTATTGAACCTGACCTCATACAAATCGCAACTTCGTCTCTCTCTTCGACTCTTCCCCACTTACCCTAGCAGCGCCGCACCAGCTAACCAGCTTTCCCTCTCTATTTCTCCGCCACTTTCTCTCTCTCTCACAACTCCAAGCTCTCTAGTGAAGAAATTTAACCCAAGCTCTCTCTCTAGCGAGTAGCGACTACAAACGAGTGATTCTTCGCCACTCGCTCAGAGACCTCCATCATTTTGTTTGCGATAATAGAAGTTCTGTCAGCATTAATTCGGCCTTCCACTCTTATCCGGTAATCTCTCTCTCTCTCTCTCCCTCCTTTTCATGGAAGCAAGTTGATGATTACATGTTTGATAAATTGCCTAGTTGAAATATTTTTCTTATTATTTGTCAATTTGGTGAATTTATTATGGGACTTTGATATTTTCCTATGCTGGTCTGGAAAATTTTGGGTTATAATATTTATGTCAAACAATTTATGAAAAGCTATAGCTTTCTATAAAAAGGAGAGACGAAACGATTTCGTTTATGTCAAACAATTTTATTGGCAATTTTGAGCTTCAAAGGTAATCAAACAATTTCGTTTTCTTAAGTAGGACCCACAAATTGTTATTGTCTACTATAATCCAGAAACTTGCACTTATTCTTTGATTTTTATGTGAAAAGAATAAACTATGGTACATGATTTCATGTATGTTAGCACATTATCTGATTGCATTTCCATTTTGTAGCAGTGTCATTAGAAGTTTAATGCTGGTAAGATTCCAATTCATAATGCACATACCTTTTTGGTGCCCTAATTAAACCTAGATTTCTCAAATTTGTAAGGAACAATTTTATTTCAGTTTTCACAATTCAACCCAGATTAGTCTTAGTTTACTTAATTGTGCCATTGAGCACAGAAAATGACTAGAAAGGACTACAAGGACTAAAATAAAAGGCATTATATGACTTCTGGAATTTAATCTAAGGATGGTTCTATGATTGATTATGCACTTTGATAACTAATCTTGTTTCGTTTTAATTAAAGGTAATAAATAAGACAGATCTTGCACCAGCAGTTGGGGCTGATTTGAAAGTAATGGAGAGGGACGCCTTGAAGATGAGGGAAGGTGGTCCTTTCATCTTTGCCCAGGTTTGTTTCATTTCTTTATGCATTAAAATTACTACCATATTGAGAATTAATATAATTACAATATTTGCTTTCCTTTTTGGGACATTTTGGTACTTAAATTTGATTGTAATTACTAATTTAAAGAAACTATAAAAATGCTAGATAATGGTACCATATGAATTGGATGGTTACAGTTATTACTTTATTAGTCCATCTAGCTGCTATTTTAAATAAGTATAGGAACATATGATAATTGTGATTTATCATTGGCAATATGCCTTAACTAATTTTGTTTGTTACTTAATATTTGAGCAGGTTTATGTAGAAAAGAGTACTGGAAGGAAGTTCCTTTAAAATTTGACTTTATCCTCCAAATTGGTACGTCTATTACTACACTATAAAGGAAAGTTTCCTTTAAAATTTAGCCACTGTTGAATTTGATTTAGTTTATGCAAGTCTTGTTTGACCAGTCGACCTTTCTTTTGTCTTAAATGCAAAACAAAAGCAATTGAGAATTGTAGAATATGACTGTTCTAAAATTGAGGAGGTTAGTGTATATCCCTGAAAGTTTTTTATTGAGGATACAAGTAGAGGGTCTAATGATCACATTGAGCAGTCAACTATTGAGGATTATATGAGGAAGAGTGACTTATCGAAGGACTTCTTACTTAGTAGACGAAAGAAACATAAAGTTGAAGACGAGTTGAATCTTTACATAAATGGAGATTTAGTTGCCGATTCTGAAAATTTTAATGTGCTTTCTTGGTGGATGACTAATGGGCACAAATATTCAACCTTGCAAAAAATTGCTCAAGATGTCTTTTCAATACCAGTTTCTACGGTTGCCTCTGAATCCGCTTTTAGCATGGGTGGACGCATAATTAGTCCACTAAGAAATAGACTTGATCCAAAGCTTGTTGAAGCTCTAGCTTGCGGACAAAATTGGTTACGAGCAGAATATCAATGTTTGAATGCCTATGTTTTTGTATTTTTTTTTGTAATGAAATAAATTGTCTATCTTCATAATTTTGTTCTTTTTTATTTTTTTTTTCAGATTCTATAGATTATAATTAATTTAAGATATTTTGTGATGATGAGGACGAAGATGAAGATCAAAATGACATTTCGATAGTTGATGAGAATGTTGAATCAACATCAAATTTCTTTATGAGGTATGGATTCTATTACACTCGATGTTCTCCACCTTTACTGGTATGTATATGTGATTAATTTTATTCTCATACTGGCAAAAATTGATTTTGTGGGTAATTATGAAGTTTTGTCGTCTTATCATTTGCTTTCTTTCTTTTGTGTCAGAGAAAGGCTTGTGTCTAATGTCTAACAAGTTATCACATGAACTATTATTAGTACTGCACCTCTCAAGTTACTTCTTGTTATCATTTGTGCACCTCTCAAGTTCATGTTATCAGTATTGTACCTCTCAACTTCTTGTATCAGATTTTATTACATTTGAAATTGTTCATTTGTAAATACACTTTCAATTGAGAGACTTGTTGATAAAAGTTTGAAAAGATATTATCAGAGTTCAGATATGTATCGCATAATTCACATTGCATCCTCTTTCGGATCGTTTAGATATTAGAATGCTCTATGTAGAGTTAGAAAAGTACTTCATGTTTTTAATCCAGAGTGTATGCAAATGAGATATCTCACTTGTTCATATGTCCTTTACTGTTTCTTGTTTCTGAAGTTGAACCGTTTTAGTCTCTTATGAATAATAAGAGTTTCATGTGAAAAGTGCACAATGTGGTAATAGGTTTGTTAAAGAAATGAATTATAAAGGAATGAATTTGAAAAAGGAAAGGCAGTACATGTAAAGAAATTTGAATGATTATGTACCAAACCATGTGGTATGGAAATGAAATTTGAGGTAACAAATTGGTCAAGTTCAAAGTGATTCTAACGTTTTCTTGTTTATTTCTAACTGATTCTAGCGTTTAAAAAAAATCATATTTGCATATAACTTAATAGTTAAACAATTATTGTTAATTTTGTAGAGTTTAGCATCAAGGTGAAGGACTGAAGCAAAATCTTACTGGCATGAGTTCAAGTCAACCTGCAAGCCATGACGAGCTTTAATTAATTAATATTTCATAAATTTACAAAATAAATTTATTTATTTTAGTACTCTGTAATCCACTAGTAACACACTTGGAAGTAATACATCTCTTTAATATTTTGTGCTATATATAATGGAACTATTGTTAGTCTGTTTTAGTAATCTATTGTTTGCCTTGGTAAATAAAAGCCGTATGTCTATTTCAGGTTTTGTCACGTGAATCTATTGGAAATCAATTGAATTTTAGGAATTTTATTCCATTCTCTTGTCACGTGATTTGAATATTGAATTTCAGAAATTTCAGTACGTGTAATAAATAGTTTTATTTTCTTTAAAAGTCATTTCTTTCAAACTTGACAAACAAAACCTGGATGGTAGGAATTTCAGGAACTTTTAGCCGGCAAACAGGCCTTAAAAGGCAGGATAGGGGCTTCCTGGAAATGCCTGCAGGCAGGTCTGGCATTAGAATTTAGATCCATTTCATTAGTGCAGGCAGGTATAGGTAGGGCCTTTTAGAACGGCAGGCTTACTATAGGTTACGGTCAGCAGGCACAGGTATGGACAGGTGCAGCCTATGCCCATCTCTATCAATACTGATAGTGCCACTACAGCGCAATCCTTGACTATTGCAAGCCTTCACATCTTGAGCATGTACTTCTAGATCCCATCCTGGGCAAGTGATATTTTCTTCCTCCTCGCCTGATCTATGGCCTGACGTTGCTTGGCCATGTCGCTTGTCGACACCACCAAGGCCAGTCAAATCCTTGGTCTTAGTTATTTCTCTTTCAACCTCTCGAGCCTCATGACATCCTCCCACATGCACCTCAAGCTCGTCTATGTCCACTTCATCAGACTCATCTTTCCCTGGATCAACCCCACCAGGAAACTTGTGCTCCAACTGATCACCTTCCTAGTATAAAGCAACGAAAAAGAGAGTTAATATCAGACTTACGGGAAACATGAAGCAAATATATTTATGAGTCTATGGCTGTCACACCCCCACATCCTAAGGCCGTTTAGAGCTGCTGAGGTGTGACATAAACTAAACCCAAGGGTTATATGCAAAGGTTAAATTTTTTTTTTATAACAGAACGCCACAGATCCCAAAAATATTTATGTACAAGATATCAAGCCAAAACATATTTCACATTATTTATTTTACATCCACTGAGCTGAGATTACTAACTCGGGTTAGTATCTCGCTTCATCCCAATATTATACATATTATACAAATATATTGTTTGTTTTCAAGCCAAGCCAAGTACCAACAAAATATCATACAAACAACACCCTAATAGGAGTCTTCTCGCTTACGTTTGCGAGGAAGGTTCCTGTTCCGGCACCATGCCGTCACTAGGGCTTGACGGGCCAGGAGTTTCAAAATACAAATACACATATACTTCAGGTAGGGCTTCAAGACTAACAAGGAGCATGGCATCAGCATCTACACTAGGGATCCTAATTTTAAACTTCAGGAGCGAACACTCAAACGTAGCAACCGCGGGCCTGGTTAGGCTGCGCGTTTCCTGGAACCCCCAATTTATTGAGGCAAACAAACAAACATGTGAGAAGTAATTCTCAGTGTGGGTTTTAGTTTCAGTTACACGGTTCTTTATATGGATCCGAGAACATGAATTAATTCCCCAAATAATTGATTATAATGCAAAATCAAATATGTTTAAACAAGTTAATTTCATACCGAAGGCACCAGACGAATTGGGCCTATCACTGGCATGCTGCAATATGCAATATGCAACAGAACAGAATCAAGCATAACTAAGCATATTACTTATCATAATAACATACACTCCAGTTCTCAAGGCCTACAGAATCAAGGAGAACCGTTCCCAAACCATTGGTTTCAAACCACATGGTACAAAACAAGCAGAGCGAATATCCAGTAGCAATAGCGCCAGTACTCTGGCCGGGTCGGTGGCCAAACCGAAATAACACCGGTTGAGTGAGTTATACATATACATAAAGTGTTATGCTGACTGAATTTCATATGGTTTCATTTTCCAGTCAAGTCCGTCTATCATTAGATAGAATAATATATCAAATTCCTTGAAACCATTCCAGTCCTTTTTAAGTCTGAATTATTTTAAATTATCCTTCAAACGAATTATTCAAAATCAGACTTATTTAATCTCAACTGAACAAATGATATATAATATCAACATGCAGTTTATTCTTTTTGGGGTTCTATTTGCTAAATGCGCAATCGAATGCATTTAAAATGAATTCTCAACATGCTATGCATGGAATTTAAAGTTATCGACTGTCTAGATTCTAATAAAGAGTCCGTGTAAATCCACACCTTCAAAGTCAGGTTGGGACGAAGCTCCGCTAGCGGGTCCTGTTCATAATTATAGATCAAGGTCCGTTAATATCTGTTTAACGGTGTTCTATAATCCATTGAGTGGACTAACGCTAAACAGATGCTGGTTCTTAACTAATTAACCGTTTAGTTGATTTCAAGTCCAAAACAAAATTATTTTAGTTACTTGCCCGATCGTTTTAATTTATCATTAATACTGTAATTAATTGCTTGTCCAGATAAACAGAATTATAATTATTATTCCATAATAATTATATCGAGATCAGAATCAGTCTCATAATACAGAATCACATATTTTCAAGCAACAATTAACAGTAAATCAGAAATTAAGAACCAAACAACTAAACTCAAAAAATAAAATTTAAGTATAATTTGCGGGATCAGAATAGTCTGTATTATTTTATTTACCACAGTATCTGTTCAATTAGCAGACTTAATCTCATCATATCTCTAAAATCCGACTATCGAAAATTAGACTAATTTTAATGGGTCCAAGTCTTTTAGTCTAATGTTAATCAAGCTCAACAGATTTGCAGTTAATTAGACTTTAATTAAATCCGAAAGTCTAATTCTCAAAAGCTTAAATAAAATCCGAAATTCACTTAATTTCAGCCCACAAAAATTTTCTCTAATCTCGGCCTGCACAGAAAGCCCAACAGGAATAAATAAAGAGAGCTCAAAGGATTAAATCCGGCCCAACTTTAATAAAAATTTTCTCAGCCCAAATGATTCGGCCCAAAAAAAATTTCAGCGCACACTCGGCTGAACCCAGTCAGCCTGACCCAACTGACTGAGTCAGTCCGTAACGGGTCCGACACCAGATAATCGGATCCAACTCCGACCCAATAACAACAATCCAATCCAATCCGACAGCCTCCATACTTACAAATAAGCCCAAAACTTTTCCTGAGCCCTTAAATTTCACATTTCAGCCAACAGTTTTACATATATCCTTCATATGTCACATATAAGCCCTCACAAATTTGCATTTCAACCCTCAGAAATTATTTTTATTCACAATTTCATTCCTGAGCTTGCGACAGAGTCATACCAAGCATACCAGAGTCCTCAAAACAGTACCAGTAACTGGTACCAACAAAAATTCAACTCAAAACCTTCCTTAAAAACATGCTCATGCATCCTAAACATGACATGCACCCATTTAATGCATATAAGCCCACAATTTTTACACAATTTGTACTGAAATGCACATATGTGCCACTGGAATTTCTCAAAATGCACAACCACTTATCTTTTCATAGATTCATGTTCCCAAAACATCTAATTAATGCCAACAGAATTCTAATATGCAGCAAAACACTCACAAGCCAATAAATATCACATTAAAATGTCATTTTTCTTGTAACAATCATCAATTATATGCATGAATGAACAAATTAAAGTCTAATTTCTAATCAGTTCATGTCACAGGATATGCAAGTAACCACCAAACACCAACCATGTAAAGAATGAAATTCTAGCATGCACTGTTTGTAAGCAAAATTGCCTAACTCAATTTCTCCAATTTCAGCCTAAACACAAGCATCACAGATCATCTATTTTTTTTTAACAACAAAATAGCACTCACATTCTTAAACAACACAGTGAGCAACAGACCGAGTTCAAGCATTCTAAATACCATCAGTTCCTTAAATCGACAAGTACCCACATCATCAGGCAAAACAGTAAGCAATAGATCAAATTCAAGTATCATACAGACTACAGTTAACTTAATTAATACCTAAAACCAACAATCTAAAGTGAACCTTGCTCTAACAACCATTAATCATCATTTTAATTCACGAAATTAAATCCAACAGAGGGAGTATACCATGCTCGTGAGCCGTTACAAACCTTCTCAAGCACTCAAGGATAATCAAGGCTAAGATCAATGCCAAACTGATCAAGAAAAGGGACAATTCCATACACTGTCTCCTTACAAACAAAATTCTAAGAATTAGTTTTAACTATCGAAATTAAACCAAATTAATTCAAAGAATTGACAGAGGCGTAAAAGGATTACCTTCCCTAGTTCTCAGTTCCTCCTCTCTTCCTCCACAGAAACCCCAAATCAAAACCCTAATCTTGACCCAATTTAAATATTTACCTCAGATAAAAGAAAGGAGAAGGGAGGAACGAAGCTAAGAAGGTAAAAACGCTACGTCGACCAAGCATTCAAGGCTTGACAGCCATCATTGGACACAGAGAAGAGGAGAAGGTCTCCTCGTGCCAAATCACGCGACAGACAAGAGATACTAAACCTCCATTGGGCAACACAGAGGCCACCTCACACCCATCGAATCGCAACACAACACGAGGGTCAGTACCACGCTGTGATGGGATTTTAATCGGAGAAAAGAAATGGAGAGGCGAAGAAATCGCCAAGTCAGAGAAGGGAGACGAGGCAGAAGGAAGAGACGACTCGTCTCTCTCTCTCTCTCTCTCTCTCTCTCTCTTTTATTATATTAACCCCAGATCCTTTGTGGCTGATCCAATATGGCTAATTATGTAAAAATTTTCTGACAAGCTAATTTGTAAATTAGCTATTTCACTAATTTAATTCAAATCCAATCGTACAGAAGTCAGATCTTTGTGGCAAATATACAGAAAATATTCGTAATTTTCATAGAACATTTCCAAGCTTTCAGATTACTGATCCCAGCAAATTTTACTGTTACTAAATTAAATTATTTAATTTCTTGATCATATAATTCGTGATTAATAATAATCATGATTATTCAGACAGAATTAGGACTTGATTATCAACTAACGATTACTTATCTTACAATGGCCAAATCGATGCTTTTGTCCATTAACATGATCAACATAGTCAATGCAATCAGAAAAGAAATTGATGATATCAAACCCTATCAATAAATACTTACCGATAAAAATCCCTACCTTACTTTCAGGTGCTAGTTCTTTATGCGTATATATTACACGATCAACAACAACAACAACAACAACAACTAAGTCTTTTGTCCCAAACAAGTTGGGGTAGGCTAGAAAAGAAACCCAGCAAGAAAAAAGGATCCACTAAAAAAGTTAGAGCCTTTTGTCCCAAACAAGTTGGGTAGGCTAGAAAAAGCTGAATTTTTACGTTGGCTTGCCAAACCTATCGCAAGCATGCGGTCTTGAATCCTGGACCTCCTAGAAGAGAGCCCAGTGCTCTACCACCCAAGCTGGTAGACCACATGCAAGAACAATAATAGTAGTAATAGAAATAATATCAATAATAGCAATACTACTAATAATATATATAACAATAATAGTAATAGTAGAAACCTACACCTCAACCAAAATCTAATAAGGTGACCTACAAACCAATGGCATCGCTCCTACCCCTAGGTTCATATGTCATGTTTCTGGTACATGAATTGCTAACTTCCAAGCGCTCCTATCAGTCGCCAACTCCTTGGAGATGTTTCATTCTTTAAGGTCTCGTTTCACGGCTTCATCCCATGTCAATCTTGGTACCCCTCTGCCTTTTCGTGTGTTTTCGAAATGATTTAGAATTCCGCTACGCACTGGTGCCTCCGGAGGTCTGCGTTGGATATGTCCAAATCATCTCAAACGATGCTGAGTCAGCTTCTCCTCTATCGGTGCAACCCCAACCATATCCCGTATGTCATCATTTCTAATTCGGTCTTTCCTCGTGTGACCGCAGATCCATCGCAACATACGCATCTCAGCTACACTCATCTTCTGGACATGTCATCTTTTAGTAGCCCAACATTCTCCACCATACAGCATTGCAGGTCTTATCGCTGTCCTATAAAACTTGCCTTTTAGCTTCTGTGGGACTTTCTTATCGCATAAGACGCCTGATGCTTGCCGCCATTTGACCCACCTTGCTCTTATCCTATGACTAACATCTTCATCTATCTCGCCATCGCTCTGCAGCATCGACCCCAAATATCTAAAGGTGTCTTTCATAGGTACTACCTGTCTGTCTAAATAAACATCTCCATTTCCTGATAGTACCCCACTAAACCACACCTCATATATTCCGTCTTAGTTCTACTAAGCCTAAAACCTTTGGATTCTAGAGTTTGTCTCCACAACTCTAATTTTCTATCGACTCCCGTCCTACTCTCATCGACTAGCACCACATCATCACCAAAGAGCACACACCAAGAAATCTCTCCCTGTATATCCTTCGTGATCTCATCCATCACTAAGGCAAAAATATGCGGGCTCAATGCTGATCCCTGATGTAGTCCTATTTTAATAGGAAAGTCACTAGTCACACTATCACATGTCCTGATGCAAGTAACAGCATCATCATACATGTCTTGGATGAGAGTAACATACTTGGTGGGGACTTTCTTCTTTTCCAGTGCCCACCACATGATTTTTCTTGATACTTTATCGTATGCTTTCTCCAGATCAATGAAAATCATATATAGATCCTTCTTCTGCTCTCGATATCTCTCCATCAGCTGCCTTATAAAAAAGATAGCTTCCATAGTCGACTTTCCAGGCATAAAACCAAATTGGTTCTTTGAAAGGTTTGTCATCCGTCTCAAGTGATGCTCGATCACTCTCTCCCAAAGCTTCATTGTAGGACTCATAAGCTTAATCCCTCTATAGTTTGTACAGCTTTGAGCATCTCCTTTATTCTTGAAGATTGGTACTAGAGTGCTTCTCCTCCACGCATCTGGCATCCTATTTGATCGAAAAAATGCTATTGAATAGTTTGGTTAACTAAACTACAGCCACATCTCCAAAGCATCTCCATACTTCGATCGGTATGTTATCAGGTCCCAAAGTCTTACCTACTTTCATTCTTTTTAAGGCTTCTTTCACCTCGGACTCTTGAATTCTCCTAACGAAACGTCTATTGGAGTCATCAAAGGCGTTGTTCAGCTCAATTCCTAGGCCATCATCTTCTCCATTGAATAACTTGTCGAAGTATTCCCTCCACCTATTCTTGATCTCATCGTCCTTCACTAAAAGCCTATCAGTGTCGTCCTTAATGCACTTCACTTGGTTTAAGTCTCTCGTCTTCCAATCTCGCAACTTGGCTATCTTATAGATATCATTCTCGCCCTCCTTCGTACTTAGCTTCTGGTATAGATCCTCATAAGCCCTACCTCTTGCTTCACTCACAGTCTTCTTTGCATTCTTCTTGTCCAATTTGTACTTCTGCGTATTTTTCTCGGTCTTGTCACGATGCAAGCATTTGTAGCATTTTTTCTTTTCTTTAATAGCCTTCTGCACTTCGTCGTTCCACCACCAAGTGTCTTTAGGTTCACGGTTGCTTCCTCTAGTAACTCCAAGCACTTCTATAACTATCTTCTGGATGGTAGTTGTCATCTCTTTTCACATGTTGTTCGCTTCCTCACCTACTTTTCACGGTCCTTCTTCAATCATTCTGTCCCTAAATATACGAGACACATCTCCTTTGAGCTTCCACCACTTCGTCCTCGTAACTCGAGCGCCTCTACTTACTCTAGAACGTAGCAAAAAGCGAAAATCCACCACCACAAGTTTGTGTTGTGAGACGACGCACTCCCCAGGTATAACCTTGCAATCCACACAGCCTCGTCTGTCCTCTCTCCTATCAAGGATAAAATCAATTTGGGAAAGGTGTTGAGCACTACTGTAGATAATTAAGTGTGATTGTCTTTTTCTAAAGAAGGTGTTAGCTATCATGAGGTCGTAAGCTATGGCCAAGTTCAAGAAGCCCTCACCCTCTTGATTCCTATCGCCATATCCGAAACCCTCATGCACCCTCTCAAACCCTCCACTAGTTTCACCTACATGTCCATTGAAATCTCCTCCGATGAAAAGTTTTTCAGAGGTGGGCACACTTCTAATCATATCATCTAAATCTTTCCAAAATTGGATTTTGATGGTTTCACTTAGTCCTACTTGTGGTGCATACGCACTAATGACGTTTAAAACCAAGTTCTCAAAAACTAGCTTCACTAGGATGATCATATCTCCTTGCCTCCGAATGTCGACAACTCGATTCTTAAGGCTATTGTCGATTAAGATGCCTACTTCATTCATGTCCCGTTCTTTTCCGGTATACCATAGCTTGAAACCGTTGTTCTCCACTTCCTTGGCTTTCTAGCCCGTCCACTTAGTCTCTTGTACGCACAAGATGTTCACACGCCTCCTAATCGCCGTATCTACAAACTCTCTTAACTTTCCTGTTAAAGACCCTACATTCCAACTACCTAAACGAATCCTACTCTCTCCGACTATCCTCCCTGCCCCTCGCACCCGTCGTGAAAAGTGCGAAGACCCTTACTTACTTGCCACTACATCCGGGCGCCGATGAAGCGCGCCACTAAGGAAGTGACGATCCGGCCCATGCTCATTTATCACCTTATCTGGGTTCCGATAAGGTGTGCCACTAAGGGAGTGGCCACCCCACCCTTGCTCATTTATCATCTTATCCGGGTTCCGATAAGACGCGTCGCTAAGAGGGTTACGCCCCAACGAAAAGTAATTGGGTTTCATTTCCATAGAGATGACTGGATTTTTTACGTTGGCTTGCCTAACCTATCACAACCCTCCTTCTTTTACTCGGACTTGGGACCGAGCTATACTAAACAATGCAAGCAAAACTTAATATAGGCGGAGTTTATATTACACGATCAACACAACTAAAAATTAGTATGTTGATTAAAAATATTAAAATAGTAAATTCATATTTAAAGAGAAGAATCTAAAAAATTATATTTGATCCATCATTTAGAACCAATATAAAATAGTGTCAATTTAGCAAAAAAAAAAAAAAAATTCGATATCAGCCTATGAAGGAAAACAGAACATATGTACATTCAAATGAATAAAACCCACAACGAGATATTCGTGTTTTTATCAAAATAACGTATTGATCAGGTATCTATTTATTGTTTCAAATTCAATCACGTAAAAACGTGTACATAATGTATGACATAACTTTTGTGATTCCAGTAGCACAATTGGAAATTTTTCATCCGTGTTTCAAGTATTGCCATCGTACTTTATTTTTTTGTATTTTCAATCCGTAGTTCAGCATATCTATTCAACGTGACATAAAAAAATATATTATTTTACAAAGCATACTTTAATAAAATAAATATACTCAGCTCTAATTGCTCAAAAGGTACGTTATTCTCTAAAAATTCTGCTGTTACCCCTACAAAATCTGTAATTATATTTTCCCCGGTGGTTTTACCTTAGATCCCATATTTTGCATCAAATAAAATTGAAGGGCAGACAAAGATTTCGTTTGAGTAGATAAAAAACTAAGCAGCCCAAATATTATCATAAAAAATCTAATTGACTGAATTAAGGTGGGATTATAAAAATATGTTCATACAATGCACACAGTTCTTGCTTACCAGTATAAGAAATCGCCACATCACTTGAGCTGCAACAGATCCTGAAATTGCAGATTTGATAAGTAACTTAGGAAGAGTTCATAGTTAAATATTGATCTTTCCAATTTTACATACTTACCTATGAAAGACATTGACATTAACATAGCTAATAAAAGAGAAAATTAAAGACAATAACAGGCACCCACGAAACAACGCCCATGGAGCAAAATGAGGAAATCAAACGAAAAATCAGAGGGCCAAAAGAAAAGGTAAAGTCTTAACGATGACAACTATCCTCGAAGCTCTGTTTTCCCATGTGGAGGAGTGAAACAACATATAGTTCATCTAGTGCATTGAAAAAGTTGAAAATTAAACAAATGAATTTCCAAACCAAAACAAAAAGGTAAATAGTGACTTTACCACACCTCATCACATCCCTAGATTATCCAACTCAATCTTCTTTCTGAAAAATTTCCTTGCTTCCCCAAGGTGATATCCTTGTTTTTAAATTTTATTTTGAATTCAAATTTAGTGACCTTCATTGTCGGCTTCAAATTCTATATATGGTCCTCATTATCTATTAAAAAAACAAAACATGCACAAAAAATAAAGTGGTACATAAAGATTTCAAATTTTTCTAGAAGGATAAATACAAAAAAAAAAAAAGTTACATGGTCCACTGCCCTCGGACATAACATGATTCGCCTGAAGCTTCAATTTAAAATGGACAAAATGTGAAATTTTGAAAATTTAGGGAAAAAAAAAATATTCGCCTGAAGCTTTAAAATCGCGTGTGTTTTTCAAATTGTTGTTATCGACATCTTTCGCGTGGAGCTGAATAATCAACTTTGAACTTGAGTTGAATAATAGAAAATAGAGTACACTACTTTGACCTGATTAAATTGAGTTGAATAACCCAAACGTGGGCCCGCAGCACTCTTTCTTTTTATTTTTTATCCCTTACAGCTTGGAGCTTGGTTGGCTGTCAATTAAAAAATTCATCTCTCTAGTATCGGATTCTCAGAAACCGATACTAGCTAGTTGAATAACCAACGTGGGCCCGCAGCACTCTTTCTTTCTATTTTTTTCCCTTACAGCTTGGTTGGCTGCCAATTAAAAATTTCATTTCTCTAGTATCGGATTCTCATAATCCAATACTAAGAGATTTTAGTATCGCGTTCTCAGAATCAGATATTACAACAACATTTTTAAAATTTGAACTTTTTTTATTTATTTTCTAAATTCTTTATTATTATGAAATTAAATTTTTTCGACACATTGGATCTTTCCTTTCTGGATCTTCTTAAGTTTTGTTGGGCTAAGATCCACTAATGGATCTATCCTCACATTGAAAAACCGATATTAGCTAGTATCGGTTTTTCAAAAGCCGATATTAACTAATATCGACTTTTCAAAATTCGATATTAGTATCGGCTCATGAAAAATCGATATCGCCATATCATTAAAAAATTCTGATTTTTTTTTTCAGAAATTCAAGATTATTTTAATATTATTTTTAATTTTTTCATCAAGTCAATACCTTCCTGATTTTTGTTGGGCTAAGATCCACAAATGAATTCTGGTCCATGACCCATGACATTTAGAACACCTCACAAGTTTATTTCCGGCTTCCCACCCACAGATCCCAAGTGCTCTTTTCTATGGGCACTCTAATCTCCCTCCATGTCCAGCACATGTGTAATCCATTAGAGCTACTCAGTGCTCGCCACGTGTCACCTTCCATACCCACTATTTTATTCATCTCGCAGTCTCGCACAAGTCCACAAGACCACAACACACCGAACTTCTTTTCTTCACGAGATTCTTTTCCACCTGTCAGCACCTGATTTGAACCCTTGGATTTCCAACGGATGACACTTCCAATCACCAAAACCAGTACAAATAAGCTCCTTAATATACCTCTCTACTCTTTATCCACTATCTGATCCCTCTCTCTCTCTCTCTACTCTTTCTCGGTAGAGGAACTAGCTAGCAACAATGGCGGCCACTGAGCTGTCCTTAGTGAAACCCATTTCTTCCATGCAAAAGCTCAACCGACCAATGTCGAAATTCTCTACAATCAGACTTCTTAACCCTTCTCAGTTCAGAGTCATGGCAACTGCCACTGCAAATACCAGCACCAAGCCAAAGAAGAAATTTAGTAAAACTGAGATAAAGGAAACCCTTCTAACCCCGCGGTTTTACACGACCGACTTCGATGAAATGGAGCAGCTTTTCAATACTGAGATTAACAAGAATTTGAACCAAGCAGAGTTTGAGGCGTTGCTAAATGAATTCAAGACAGATTATAACCAGACCCACTTTGTACGCAACCCGGAATTCAAAGAGGCCGCGGATAAAATGCAGGGCCCGCTTCGGGAGATTTTTGTGGAATTTCTAGAGAGGTCTTGCACTGCTGAGTTTTCAGGGTTTTTGCTCTACAAGGAGCTTGGAAGGAGGCTCAAGGTTTGTTTATCGTTATCGTTACATAATTGTTGTTTAATAACCTTGAAATGTCTAGAATTGATTGTTTCAGATTAAGTCATAAGGTGACCAATGCTATATTACTTAGATGTTTGATGAAATTTCTAGGTGATACTAGGAGAATGCGGAAGCAGAAGTCCATATTGACTGACTAATTAATGATTAATGATTATTATTTTAAACTTCTTTTTCATGACAGAAAACAAATCCAGTAGTAGCAGAGATTTTCTCCCTCATGTCCAGGGACGAAGCAAGACACGCTGGGTATGTAAACAACATTAACAATTTTTTTATGCCTTCTCTTTTATCAACATCCAGTGTTCATAGTTTACACTTTACAATCATTTTCAGGTTTCTGAACAAGGGGCTCTCAGACTTCAACTTGGCATTGGATCTTGGTTTTCTGACCAAAGCCCGAAAGTATACCTTCTTTAAACCCAAGTTTATATTCTATGCCACATACCTGTCAGAAAAGATCGGGTATTGGCGGTACATCACCATATTTAGGCACCTGAAGGAAAACCCACAATACCAGGTCTATCCCATTTTCAAGTACTTTGAGAACTGGTGCCAGGATGAGAACCGGCATGGTGACTTCTTCTCAGCTCTGCTCAAAGCTCAGCCACAATTTTTGAATGACTGGAAGGCTAAGCTGTGGTCCCGCTTCTTCTGCCTTTCAGTAAGATTGATTTACACTTTTGTATTAAACATTTTTCTTTTGGATATGGTTTTATGTGATTAATTGATGTAATGATTATTCTATTGCAGGTCTATGTGACAATGTACCTAAACGATTGTCAGAGAACCGATTTCTATGAAGGCATTGGGTTGAACACTAAAGAGTTTGACATGCATGTTATTATTGAGGTATATATGTTAATCCACTTAATTTATGATGTTTCTAATTAGGATTATCATGATGCCTCCCATTCACTGGTATTCAGCCCACACAACACAGGTATTGATGGCTTCAATGTTTAGGCATTGTCAAGAACAAAATAAAGTAAAAATAAAAATAAGTAAATATTAGAAATCTCTTGACTGTTTTGTAGAGACCCAATAATTCAATACTTGATTCTGATCATCTATATGCTCCAATTAGAAACTGTAACAGAAAAAGTAAAATTCTCAACAGAAGAAAGATAGTAATATACAGTACTTTAATGAATGTATTTTCAGACCAACCGCACAACTGCAAGAATTTTCCCAGCAGTTTTGGACGTGGAGAACCCAGAGTTTAAGAGAAAACTCGACAGAATGGTTGAAATAAACGAGCAAATAATGGCTGTCAGCCAATCTGACAACATTCCCCTCGTGAAGAACCTGAAGAAGATTCCTCTTATCGCGGCTCTGGTGTCAGAGATAATAGCTGCCTATCTCATGCCCCCCATCGAGTCAGGATCAGTTGATTTTGCTGAATTTGAGCCGCAACTCGTCTATTAGATTGGGTTTGAATTGAATGAGATGCTATCTCTCATTAATCATCTGAGATTTGAGTTGAGAGATCTTTATTGGGATTCTCTTGACTGTTTTGTAAAGTAATTTGGACCAGTAGCACTTTATTTGTATTTTTTGTGCTGAGAGGAGAAATGAAATAGTGGAGTTGAAACTAAAACGCTTCACTTTCTCACCTTTCTACAATTTATGAAAATTTTGTCTTTGCATTCTCAAATTGCAAATCTATCGTTCTCTTGGTAGAAATTAAAAAGTGGTGTTTAAAGTATGAAAAAGAAAATTAGTTTCATAGATTTTCATTAAGGTTTGGGATGTTAACTGGGTCAAAACATTTTAGTCGTCAGGTTATTTCCAGAACAGGGACTTTCTTTAATCTATTTACTTGATAATTTTGTATTGACCTAGGTGGTTTTCTTTTCATAATATGTTAGCAAACTGTTTTTAGTATAAGATTATGTAAATTTTTTGCATCATAATACTTGAAAGATTGATCAAAAGTCCTAAAAGGTTGAGAGAAAATCAGAAAAGTTTCTAACGGCGTTTTATGTCTTGGTTGAGAGTTTGTCTAATTTTATTCTCCATGCAAGTTTATTATCTCTTTATTAAACTTTGACAGGTTATTACACATATAGAATGGAGTTCCCTAGATTTATTTCATAATTTTTAGATACCGAAAAATTTTGGACTTTTTCGGGTCCCGTTATTTGTGATTAAAGTCTATGGTATTATTCTAATTAATCAAACCAGTTGATATGTTAATTGGATGACTCCTAATATCTTTCATTCTATGTTTTGAATGATTAGAAACTTATTTATGGTTGAAATGATTTTTCTAAAAGTTTAAACAAGGAGTTGTTACATGTTAAACTTATTTTACATATAAAGTATTACAAGCAATGTGCAAAGACACTAATTAATTAGTATAATGCAAAACAAAATCACATGTATGTTGTGTATTTGTGCTAACTTTGTTTTGTAGGAGGATGGTGGGTTTAGTATGGCCTAAGATTATTAATGTCTTGTGGTTTGTAATGAATGCAGGCACGTGTATTTTTTTCATTTTATTATAGGATTAGATTTCTATAATTTTAATGGGAGGACTTGAATGGATTAGACTCGCTTCATGGAGATGATGGTAGAGCTACTATTGTAAGTGGACTAGGAAATACAAATTCACAACAATACTCGTGAAGCAACGAAAAAGGATAATTTGGATCAAAAAGTTCTTAGACAAGCTAATATAGTTTTATGTATCTCAAACCGCAATTTAGTCTTACAGACCCAATTTTTTATTGGAGATCCAAATATGATCTATGACAATATCTTATTGGGTTGCCCCTGTCCATCAACAGATCAAAAAGGATACATTTCTTGTCGCTCGTTCAGGCCATGCAAGAGAGGTTGCAGGGGTAGAAATCAAAATGCCTCTCTTTAGGAGGCCGTCTAGTAATGATTAAGGCTATAGTAGCGGCATTTCCTTTACACTTCATGCAGGTATTTAGATTGTCGCAATCTGATTGATCAAATTGACAAGGTTTGTCAAGCTTTTCTTTGGAAAGAAACTGATACTTGTTTAGGCAGACAATGTCTAGTAAACTGAAAAACTTGTTAGCTTCCAAAATATTGTGGTGGTTTGGGAATCCTCCATCTTAGAACACAAAATGATGTGTTGTTGGTTAAGTGGGTATGAAAATTACTAGCTAAACAGAACTCTGTATGGTCGTCTACTGTCCGTGAATTATATGGATCACTAGATATTGATTCATTGGCAAATAGAATCTCTTATGGCCTAAGGGATGTGATGCTGACTAGACACCTAGTTTTAACCTCTATTGATTTTGATCTTGAAGAGCCGTCGATACAATGGAAATGGACAAGTGATGGTACATTAATTCACCTCAAAGAGTACCTACATGTTCTTTAGAGACCCGGGCACGAGATCCCCTTACCATGCTCGGCTATGGAAGATGAAGGCTCCCTTGAAAATCAAAGTTTTCTTCTGGTTAGCTTTGTTGAATAGATTACTCACTAGAGACAATATGCACAACAACACAAGAAAGGTTAGCATGTAGACAGAATCTGCGTGTTATGTCAAAATGCTATGAATCGAGTCTGCGCCTTTTTGCGCTTTGCCCTTTCGCAATCTATGTTTGGGATTGCCTCCTTCAACCAGGAGATAAACTAGTATGTCAAGATAAGTTATGGAAATTCTGGCTCTAACACAAAGCTCTTGAACACTACGTACAAGGACAACTGGGACACGGTTTGGATGGCGGGCATGTGGAATATTTGAAAGATGCGCAATGCTTTTATTTTCAAGGACGAGGGTATAAATGTTAACAGTTCGTAAAATTATCCAGATATTAAGGCCTGGATTGCAAATTGTTAATAGGCGTTCGTAGTACGCTGAGATGATAGATTAGTCGTACTTTGTTGTAAATAGAATAAACAGTCGGCTCCTTTTTCTTTTTTTTTTCTTTTGTTAACTTGTACAAACCTTTTCGTTCAATAAATTTGTAGGAGAGCTTTAGTCTTCCTACCTTCAAAAAAAAAAAAATATTACTGGAAGTATATCCTATTGATCACTTGGACAACAAGATATATTAATATGCATATCCTCGTTGGCTGTGCATGTACTTACCTCAATATTCTAAGAAAATGCACATGCGCCTCTGAGCTTGGTAAGAAAAGGCACATGCGCCTATTGAGATGCAACCGAGATTCAACGTTTTGTTCGACCATGAGTCCATGACAGTAGTTCATTAACTATTGATCTGATTGTTTTTAGTTAATGTATTAAGTGGAGTTCTCTGATTTGATTTGATTGAGAAAAAACGGATCATTAATCCGACAAATATTATGTACGTATTATATAGAGTTCTTTGATTTGATTTAATAGAGAGTTGTGTTTATTTTTCGTATTTGAGATGGGCAAATCTATAGCAGCGTTGGGAAGGTCGGCAGATTAAGTTGCGCCGGAACCTGGACTTGACGTTTGCTGCTTGCTATATATTTTGAAATGTCATCGGAAGAAAAGTGATTTTTTAAAAAATTACATTAATTACTGTGGTTATATAATTGAAAGCTTGAAGAGAAAAGAGAACTAAGGTTTCTTTCATTTGTTGTATGAATTTGGGTTGCCTTGTTTTAATATACTAGTAAAAGATGTCCTCAGCATGTAGGCAAATAAAGAAACAAAATAATATTATTAGACAATAAAAATAGAGCAAGGTTCTACTACCAATATTTTGGTTGCCCTAAATACCAACATTTTGCTATTAAGTTATTTTTTCAAATTTTAAAATTCAAACGTCTAATCCAAACTGTTGATCATATTTAGTTTAACGAGCGATGCGTTTTCATATAAGTTTTGTAAATTTTGAAATTTATTTGATACTTGATCAAAAGCTAAAACATGAATGTATTAGAACGAATCTATCATAGTTAACAAGGTTTGTTTGTTTTTCTATGTACTGATCGAGTATCAAATAAATTCTAAAATTTACAAAACTTATATGAAAACGCATCGCTTGTTAAACTAAATAAGATCAACGGTTTGGATTAAACGTTTGAATTTTAAATTTTGAAACAATAACTTAATAGCAAAATGTTGGCATTTGGTGGCAACTAAAATGTTGGTAGCGGAACCTTGCTCATAAAGATATTTGGTTGAATCTTACAGCGATACAGGTGGATATTTTTTTTAAAAAAAATTATTTAAACACCACCTGACTTTTTTCTATCAAAGGGTCTAATTTTTTATCTGAAATCAACATCTAGACCACATATTAGATCAAATCACACAAATCAATGGTTCATAATTGATATAACAATTATTTTCACCTCTAACACTGTGTTTGGTTGGAAGGGAGTGAATGGAAAGGGAAGAGAACATAGGTGAAATTCGGAAGTTCTCTTTGTCTGGATGGAAGAAAATAAGGAGAGTAAAAATTTAGCGAGGGGAATTGTTCCTTCTAATATTTCCTTTTCTGTACAAATATATTCTATATTCTCCTCCGAATCGGAGGAGAATGGATGGGAAGGAAAATTTTGGCTCAGATATATTCAAGCAATGGACGGCGCTACCCTTGTCTTTTCGCTTCTATTTGTTTATTTTATCTTTGTCTGACCTTTTTTATTTTTGTCTTCATATGAAGAACTTAATATTTACATTAATCTTTTGACCAATCAAACAAAGTGACTCATGCATGAATAACAGTGAGAGGGATGTAATTTAAATATGGAGATCTTATCCTTCAACCTTCTGTATTTGACTTATTATTTTTTTACCACCATGAGATATGCAAGCTTATTCAAATGAGTCCTTAATTAAGAGATCAATTAAAAGTATAGCAATGAACATGTATATATTAAAGACTATAAACTAGTGCATTTGGTACTTGTACGATGCATTTTTTTAGCATTGTTAATTTTGAATTATGCGCACTTTGGTTTATCCAAGGGTAGATTAGTCAAAAATTTACATTTCACTTTCATTGAAATAATTCATCCAAACAAAAGATAAGAAGGAAAGAAAAATAATTTTATCTCTCCCCTCCATTATTCATCCAAACAAGAAATGTAAAATTATTTTACTTTCCATCCCATCCCTTTTCTTCCATTTTTATTATTTCCTTTCTTTCCCACTCTCTACCACTGAACCAAACAGAGTGTTAGTGAAATTCTTCCGTCCTTTTTATGAATGTTTTTATAAGTAGTATAGATACTAACACATTATACTACATAATAAGGTAAATCTAAACAGAAAATCTAATTAAGTAATCTAGAAGATATTCATGCTGAAATATATCAGGCACATATTTCCTTTGTTGCATTGATCAGGAGGATTCTCGTTTCTGTTTGCTGCAGATTCAGGTCTATCAAACGTCATGTTATTAAAAAGAAAATGTTAGGCCTATCATAGTTAGGCCTGGCAACGGAAGAAAAATACACGTTATGCCGTTCCGTTTATCCCTAACGAAACGAATAACGGCAGCAGAATTGATTTCGTTAATGAAACGAAACGGCAAACGAAATGGGAGGTATATCAGACACATAAACGTAACGGTATGCGAAATGGACTGTTCTGTTATCGTTATGTCGTTATACCGTATAGTATTCTACTCGTGTACAATTTTTTTAATAGCAGGGAGAGGCATTGGCGGAAAATACGAGGGATGTACATATCCCATCCCCAAAACCCTAGTGCGCCGCTACGCTCATTTTCTGTCTTCTCCAATCTCCGTCCTCTGGTCTCCAATCCACCTTTTCCCTCTTTCTCTTGCAACTCGCGTGCATTTTTCGGCGACACCTACTGGATCTGACCTCTCTTTTGTCGGCCTTACTCTTGGTTGTTCAATCAATCTGATTATCGAAGCCTCAGATGAGATAAGTAGATAAGATAAGTTCCCTCTCTCTCTTTTGCTGTCTGTCTTTCTCTTTTTCTATCTCTCTGTGAGATTGTGACTCTGTCGACTATTTGTCTTTCTCTTTCTCTATCTCTCTGAGAAGTAAAACTCATGAATCATGATTGTGTGTGTACTAATATAAAAGCTAGTCAGATTTGATACCTGGTAGGTGTATGGTCCTGAGTATTTGACGATCTCTTGCTAATTTCTAGAAATCGAGTAACTTTAGAGGTTGAGAAAGGTTGCTGATTTGTCAGGACTCAAGACCATGTCGCCACCAGCAATGATGATTGTTTTTCGGCTTTGTGCTATATATAAGGAAAGGAACAACAGTACAAAAGAAAGAAAAGGAAGAAAGGCAAAGAGAGAGGCGAAGAGAGGCAAAGAGAAAGGAAAAAGGAAAAGGAAGAGAGGCAAAGAGAATCAGGTATATAACTTATTAGCGTCTATTTTTTAATTTTTTTTGTGATTTTGTTCTTTTTTCTATTGTGATTTTGTTTTGATTTTTTTTATATAATGGCAGATAGCAAGATTAGATAGCATGGCTTCTGTCAATCAACTATCTGATCCAGATGTTTCTGAGCCAGATAATTCTGATCCAGATGAGTAAGTTTCTTTTCTAATTTTTTTTTTGTTGATACTAAATTGATAGTACAATTGTTGTTAAATTGATACTACAATTGTTTCATTTTTTTGTCTTAACATCATGGGCATTGGATTGAACTTTGAGACCAGAGAGGAAATTGAAAGAATAGAGCAACAGGGTGATGACAATTATGATCCTGACAAAGATGGTGAGAAGGCAGCAAATGCTGAAGAGGAAGGAGAAGGAGAAATTCCTAAGAAGAGGAAAATAAGAAAAACTTATGCTGAAGTTTGGAATCATTTTAAACAGGGACCCATTGATAAAGATGGCTCTTATCATGCCATTTGCAATTACTGTGGTGCCAAATACTTGCAAGGCCAACAGAGGGGCACAAGCTCTATGAGGAATCACATCAATAAAGGGTGCAAAACTTTTCCCAAAAATATGCGTCCTTCTATATAAAAATTGCTGCAAGCTAGTGAAGCTAACAGAACAGAAGGTATAATTTTGATATTCTGTGAATTGACACTTGAATTGATACTACACTTGACTTGATACTGTGAATTGATACTACACTTGACTTGATTTGAATTGATACTACTCTTGAATAGATACTACACTTGACTTGATACTGTGAATTGATATTACACTTGAATTGATACTACACTTGAATTGATACTACACTTGACTTGAAACTGTGAATTGATACTACACTTGACTTGATTTGAATTGATACTACTCTTGAATTGATACTACACTTGACTTGATACTGTGAATTGATATTACAACTTGAATTGATACTGTGAATTGATACTACACTTGACTTGAAACTGTGAATTGATACTACACTTGATTTGATACTGTGAATTGATACTACACTTGACTTGGTACTGTGTCTAATTTTTTTTTTATTTAAATAGAGGGGCAAAAAGTTCTTCCATGGGTTTTTTATCAGATGAAGTGTAGGAAGTGTCTGGCAAAGTTAGTAATAGCCCATGAATATCCCTTCAATTGTGTGAACCATTATTACTTGAGAATGTTTCTTGGTGAGTTGCAACCTTGTTTTAAAATTCCATCAAGGAACACCCTAAAAGCAGACTGCATTAAGTATTTTGAAGAGGAACATATTAACCTTTATGAACAATTGGGCCAACTTAGCTGTAGATTAAGTTTTACAAGTGATTTGTGGACCAATAAGGATAGAGATAGAGGATTTATGGCAATTACATGCCATTACATTGATGATAGTTGGCATTTGAGAAAGAGAATTATCACATTTGTCCCATTGTCAAGCCCACATACTGGGAAACACATAGCTCGAGCATTTCATGAAAAATTAGTCTTGTGGAATCTAGATAAAAGGGCTTTCTGTCTGGTTCTTGATAATGCCTCTTCCAATGATGCTTGCATCAATGAACTTTTTGCCTCAACACCCATCAAAGATGACTTACCAGTTGATGGTAAGCTCTTCCACCAGAGATGTGGTTGCCACATCTTAAATTTGATTGTCCAAGATGGGCTTTCTGTTTTGAATGATGAGATAAGAGATATACGTGAGACGATGAAGTACATTCGTCACTCACAATCAAGGATGGAGAAATTCAGGCTGGCTTGTTCTCAGGTTGTGTTTACTTATCTAGTTATCTTCATATCTCTTACCAATCACCATGCTATCTTAAATCAAGTATGCTAACATTTTATTTTTTTATTTTTTTTTTTCAGGTACAAGTTCCCTACAAAAAGCCAGCTTGGGATGTTCCTACAAGATGGAACTCCACTTATGTGATGTTGCAGCTGGCCTTGGAGCTCAGGCCAGCCATCTGTAGGTATGCTAGCCTTGATAAGAGGTACAGCTTATGTCCAGCTGATTTTCTATGGGATGCAGTACAATGTTTGGTTTCTCATTTGAAGGTGTTTTATGATGCCACATTGAAGTTAAGTGGCACCAAGTATCCAACATTAAACCTCTTCTTCAGTGAGTTTTGTGAGGTTTATCTTACCATTAGGAAAATGTCAAGTAGTCAATACTCATTCATTGTGCAGATGGGGGTTAGCATGGTTGCCAAGTTTGACAAGTATTGGACAATTGGAAATTCTTTATTGGCAATTGCTTGTGTGCTTGATCCTAGATGCAAGCTGCATGTAGTTGAGTACTACATGAAACAAATGAGCCCTGCAAATTGTGACTCTTTTATTGCCAACTTGAGAAAGTGCATGAAAGAATTGTTTAAAGAGTATGTGGAAGCAAATGCAAATGACCCATCTGACAACCAAGCTAGCATGCCAAAGAGGTACTGGTGCTTTACTAGTATTTTACATTTGATAACCAACCTAGTTGTTATTTTAACTTGGATTTTTTTTACAGGCAAAAGACAAATACTGGTGCATCAACTAGTATTAGTGATACAAGGGCTGGATTGAAAGATTATATGAAAGGAAAGAAGGGCTCTGAACCTCCAAAATCAGAATTAGATGACTATTTAGGTGATGTACTTGTCAGTTGTCATTTTCCTAAAATTTTTAATCTGTTGATATTTTTAATTTATTCTTTGTGTTTTGTCCTCAAAATAGGTGATGCAATTGATGAAGCAAGTTTGGATGAGGAGTTTGACATCCTTGCTTGGTGGAGGTTGAAGACTGCTAAGTACTCGGTACTGGCGCAGATGACCCGAGACATATTGGCTGTCCCTATATCAACAGTGGTTTCTGAATCTGCATTCTCTACAAGTGGTAGAGTACTTAGTCCAGTTAGGAGCTCTCTCTCTGATGAAACCATTGAAGCACTACTCTGTGCTCAGGATTGGTTGCGGGTATCGATAAATGGTATGAACATATTGAACATAAAGGCCTACCCCTTTCGTACATCTTTATTAACCAAATAACTTGCATATTTGATTGTTTGATTTCCATCTTATTGCAGAGCTTGGTGAACATATTGGTGAGTCTCTATGGACCATGCATAGAGGAAGGGGTTGGCATTGAGGAATGAGAGGCTGTCACAGTGTGTCAGTAAGCCAACTATTATTACTTTAGTTATGATACTTTTGTTGTATTTGTATGTGCTGCCTTAATACACAATTGAAGCCTGGATTGTTGGTTCTACCAACATATCTTTGGCTCCTCAGATCTCAAGCAGTGATCTTCAATGATGATGCCTGTGTTTGTTTTCTTTTTGTTTTCTCTTTGTCCAGTCAATTGGGCCAGATTGGTATAACTGAGAAGGAAGTTTGAGATCTGGGTTGAGTTTGGATGAAATTCAAGGTTCAATTGTGCATTTGGGTTAAACTATGGAGCAATTATATGTAATTCTGTCAAATTTTGATGTATCAAATTTATACTTGATTATATGTTGTTGGGTCAGATCTTGATGTATGAAATTTGGGCATGTTATTCAACTTATTGTGTCAAATTTTGATGTATCAAATTAATACATAACTCCTATGTTGTTGGATCAGATTATAATGTATGAAATTTGGACATTTTTTTTCCTTATACTTGTTTCTGTTATTTGCTGGCAAAATATAACAAACGGCTAAACGTTAAATCGTTTAAGTCGTTTAGTTAAACGAAATGGTTAACGAATTAGATTTTGCTGTCGTTAGATAAACGATTTGGTTAACGGCAAGAAAATCTGTGCCGCAAAAATAAACGTAACGATAACGGTCAGGGTCAATTCTGTGACCATCGACCACGTTTGACAGGTCTAATCATAGTGGCGCCCAAGTCCCAATCCGAAACGTTTACCGGACACGCAATACAATATATAATAAATTGAATAATTGACCTGACGGTCAAATGAGTAATTCGTGATCTTGGCCAATGGGATCAAATTAAGTCCGCGTCCGCGAAATTCTCTACTGCAAACCTGCAATAAAATGGATTTAATCTATAGACGTTCCTATAAGAATTTAAGATGAAGCCTAAAAGTTTGTGAACTTCAGCTTCAGTTAAAGGATTTGTCAAATTGACCAGGAGACGATGTTGAGAAGTTTCAGTGAAGGTGTCGCAGTTTAACAGAAATTAACAAGGCAAACGTTTGGTCAAGGTGGACCCCAAAACTTTTTTTTCTCTTTTTTATTTTATTTTATCGTGTGAACACGAAGAAAACAAAAAAAATCTGAAAATCGAGAAAAATTCAAACGAACTAGCTAGGTTCAAGTTTGAGGAACAGAGAAAATTCAGTAAAGAGTGAGCAGAGAGAGTCTCATAGGTTCAAGGGACAGAGAGGGTAGATTCACAACAAAGCGAGACGATGATGGAGGTGCATCACTCTCAAGCCCATGCTCTAATATGTTTCCTCAGCATGATCATTTGTGGAGCCAGTGTGGCCACTGCATACCCAAATTTTTGGTACTGTCAAGAGGATTGGGGATACTACAAAGCAGGAAGCACTTACTATTCCAACCTTAAGCAGCTTGTCGTATCACTTGCATCAAATGCATCCAAGTTGGGTGGCTTCTACCATGACATAGTCGGTGTGGGGAGCCGAGACCAAATTTATGGCCTAATCATGTGCTATGCCGATGCCACCCAGCTAGCCTGCCATGATTGCCTTGAAACTGCAGCAAACGAAGTAGCAAACTTGTCTATATGCGAGTACAAAAAGACTGCCATCATTCACTACGATGCATGTTTCCTTCGCTACTCCAATCAAACCTTCATCTCTGTTTATCAAAATTTTCAGCCGTTTTGCTTACAGAGGCCCGATGCAAACATGGCCGGGCCAGACTTCCTGAATAGTTCATCAGTGCTATCGCTGATATTTAGCATGACCACTGATGCTTCCAACTTGGAGCAGAAGTATGCGAGCAACAAAACCGAGTACATGGCAAACCAAACCATGTATGGGCTGGTACAGTGCACAGGAGATCTGATAGCTGAAGAGTGCAAAAAGTGCCTGGAGAGTTATGTTACATTTGCAATTGGATCAAAGCCAAATTGCTCAGACCAGCTTGGTGCGAGGATCATGGGCCCCAATTGCTACATCAGGTACGAGTTGTATTCTTTCAACGTGGCCACTTACACAGCGAATCTGCCTTCTCCCCCGCTGCCTCTTCCACCTCCATCAACATCACCTGTTCCACCTCCAGTTCAAGCTGATTCACCAAGTAAGAAATCAACAGATCCCAAAAGATTTATTTTGTAGTCCCTAAAGAATTTTTTTTGAGCAAAAGTAGTCCCTAAAGAATTGAACAAAATATTCGTAAATTCTTTTTTTTTTACCCAAATATATCCTTGATTTATCTATTTTTCTTTGTATTATATTGTACAAGGTCTATCAACTTAGTTAATACAAAAAGTAATGCAATGCCTCCAATCTTTTTTATTTTGTTTTTAGATCACCAAGGTTCAATTTCCATTCAGACTGTTACGGCAGTTGTTGTGTCGGTTTTTGGTGGTTTGTTACTCATGTCAGCAACTTCAATTCTCCTATGGCGGAGAAAACAGAAAAGGAAAAATGGAACAGGTAGGTTAATTATCTCTAGTTACAGTCTACTCATTAGTTGTTTGATGGCAGTTTGAACATAATTCTGATTAGATTTACACATTCATTGGTTGATGCTGTTGGCTGTTGTTGTTACTTGTTAAAGGACCTTCCACAAGACTTCACTGCTGAATACATCAGAGCTCTATCAGAATTCTTCAATTTCAAATATATTTAACCGTCTTAATTTAATATATGAATTAATAAATAATATATATGACTTCCAGGTACTTCCGTTTGATAGCAACAAACATTATTGATTTTTTCAATTTCCATCATATCATGCATTTTTGTTCTCAGAAAATGAAATTCATATATAAAATAAAAAATCAATTAAAACATGATAGTTCATTTGTATTGTTCGAATCAGAGAATGACGGTCTGTCCACTATTTTTTTACAAGGAAATGTCGAGACGAATGTTGAGCTCATTCTACACCCTAATGCAGAGTACCAAGTTTTTTACTTGGATACCTTGAGAAAGGCTACTTATAACTTCTCAGAAAAGAACAAGCTTGGACAAGGTGGATTCGGACCAGTTTATAAGGTACGTACCACTTCGATCAAATGCTCAAGTACATATATAGTAACTAACGACATACACAATAATTCGAATTTTATGAAGTGGAACCTACAGTACTGACCCTCCAGATGATAATTAATGTTTCAAATTGTTGGCAGGGAACTCTCCCAAACGGTGAAGATATGGCAGTAAAGAGACTCTGTGGGAGTTCAGCGCAGGGGCTAAGAGAGCTAAAAAATGAGGTTGAATTCCTGGCGAAGCTCAAGCACAAGAACTTGGTGCAACTCCTCGGTTGTTGCATCCAAAACAAGGAACACATTCTCTGCTACGAGTTCCTCCCAAATGGCAGTCTCGACAAGATTCTCTTCAGTACAAACTACAATTCAATTTTAAGAACTGACTCATGAAATAATACCATATATGAATACACCTCCTTAATTTAAATACCATCATTTAATGCAGCAAAGGATCCATTGAAACGGTCAGAGGTTGGCTGGAAAGCGCGCTACAAAATAATTGAAGGAATCGGTCGTGGTTTGCATTATCTCCATGAGGAATCCCGACTAAAAATAATACACAGGGATCTCAAAGCAAGTAATATATTGCTTGATAAAGATATGATCCCCAAAATTTCTGACTTCGGTCTTGCAAGGTTCTTTGCGGAAGATCAGACTCATATAGACACTTCCATTATTGCTGGAACCTTGTAATTAACCCCATTCCATTCTTGCTACTTTGATTTCCTTTAGCTATAATTCTAATATTGCTTATGTTTCTCTAATTTAAAAAATTTAAGAAAAAAATTTGATTCTATACGTGCAGTGGATACATGGCACCCGAGTATGCATTGCATGGGAACTTCTCAGCAAAATCAGATGTCTACAGTTTCGGAGTTTTACTTCTGGAAATAGTCACCGGTCAGAAAAATAGTTCCTTTGCTGGCTCAGGCCGTCCTTTAAATCTCATCACCAACGTAAGTTATCTGAAAGTTATATAAATTTAGTTATTTGTTTTCATGCATTATTATTATAATTATTTGGGACACAACTAATAATACAGAAATCACAAGCGAATTCCTTGTGTAGGCATGGAAACATTGGAAAAACAACACAGTAGACGCATTCAAGGATCCAATGCTAGATGATGTATACCTTGAGGAGATTACCAAATGTGTGAATATAGCTTTACTTTGCGTGCATGAAGACACCATAATGAGACCCGATATGGTAATTTTTTCTAAGACTATGACTTAACTCACCACTTGTTTTAAGACCCTGCAATGAGACCCGATATGAATTATGATAATTATTTTTATTTGTTTTTCTTATATATATATATCTGTGTTTTAATCGCAGAAAATCCTATGGATCCCGATTAATTATTCTATATTCATGAAATTACTAAATTATTAATATCATGAACAATCCAAATTCTCCAGAATCATGAAATTAGCCAATCTCATAAAATACCCAAAATTTTCTAATAATATCCCAAATATATATCCTAAAATGTTGAAATAGCTAATCGGTTTGTCGTAACTAGTATTGTTTTAATTAAGAAAATATGAATGAAATGAGTGAATTAACTAGAATCAAATGATTATTTAACTATGGTCTAAATAATGTGTAAAATAGGTACTTGTTAACCGCATGCTCACTGGAGGAGCCATTCCTAATGTTCCTACCGCATGGAGGGATTATTCGACGAGTGAGGAGAGATCATTGTCTGTGGCGGCGGCGTAAAGCTCATTCTCTGGGCCGAGTACTTCCAGGACCAGAAACAGCACCAGGAGAAACGGGATTAATTATCTTATCTACAATCTCTCTGAAGCACTATCTCGCATATCAAAAAAAATAAAATAAAATAAAATAATTTCTTTCTGAAAGCACGCTTGATTGATTAATTGATTCTCTTCTGTAACCCTTTTTGTATAACCTTTCTAGTAGTGTCATTTTAGTTTTTACTTCTAGATGATAGTCAAATAGCAACGTTTCTTTTTTCATTTTTGGTCTATAAATTTTGAATATTTTTCAGTTTGATCCCTAAAATTTCACAAATTACTGTTCCCTATAAGGTTCTGTCTTACCAAAATTAAAATAATAAAAAAAAAGCAGCCGTATAAATGTCTAGGTAAAGTAGATATATGTATTTAGTAGCAATAGAGCACTAGATACCAAATGGAAATTGTTTTCAGCAATCAAAAAATTAATATTCTCATTCTTATTCTCTCCATGTTCCCTTCCCTTCCATCCCATCTCTTCCGTTACTTCCTTCTCTGTTATTCTTCTTCTCTCCTATCCGATCTTCTTTTCTCTCCTCTTCTCTCCGCCCTCATCTTCAAATAGACCTCATCTCTTTCTCCTCCCTCATCCTCTCTCATCTAATCTCACATCTCTCATTTCCAATTTCGTATACTCTCTGCTCACATCTCCACTCTCCTCTACTTATCTATCATCATTATTTTTAGGCGTTCAATTATTTAATACTCTTTAAAATTAACTTGAATAACTAATAAGCATAAAGAAGTAATTAATAAATTTAAGAGAATACTTACTAATTTAAAATATATAATTATTTAAGAAAGTAACTAAAAAATCTGACTAACTACTAATAAGTACAAAGGAGTATAATAAGTTTAGGGGAGTAATTATTTAAGAGGAGGGTTCTGGTGCTCACAATTTGAATGCCTCTAAAACTAACAATTTGAATGCCCCAAAACTAACTTTTTGATTATTTTTTTAATATATAAAATTCAAACCGTTGATCTCATTCGATATAACTAGTGATGTATTTTCATATAAGATTTATAAATTTTAAAGTTTATTTGATACTTGATCAAGAGATTAAATATTGAACGAATCTTGTTAAATATGATAGATTAATTCTAATCTGTTCATGTTTTAGATTCTTGATCAAGTATCAAATAAACTTCAAAATTTATAAAACTTATGTAAAAATGTATCGCCCGCTATATCAAATAAGATCAACGGTTTAGATTTTATATTTTGAAAAAAAGATAAAAAAATGAGTTTTGAGACATTTGGAGCATTCAAATTGTAGGCACCAGAACCCTCATTATTTAATCTTAAGAGAGTATCTTATAGTGATACAATACTCTAATGCTTGGCTTGGCTATAATGACTATATGATGACTATATTATTTTCAGACCAACCGCACAACTGCAAAAATTTTCCCAACAGTTTTGAATGAGGAGAACCTAGAGTTTAAGAGAAAACTCGACAGAATGGTTGAAATAAACGAGCAAATAATGGCCGTTAGCCAATCTGACGACATTCCCTTCGTGAAGAACCTGAAGAAGTTTCCTCTTATCGCGACTCTGGTGTCAGAGATAATAGCTGCCTATCTCATGCCCCCCATCGAGTCAGGATTGGTTGATTTTGCTGAATTTGAGTCGCAGCTCGTCTATTAGATTGGGTTTGAATTGAATGAGATGCTATCTCACAGTAATCATCTGAGATTTGAGTTTTTTTTTTTAAAGATAAATTGAGGGTCAAGCCTCCCAACTTATTTATAAATTAAATGTCTATAAAAAACGCACAGCCGGGTTTCAAACCTGCGACCTCTCACTTGAGATGTATTATTTTTTGCCACTAGACCAAGAACTGATTCTCCATCTGAGATTTGAGTTGAGAGATCTTTATTGGGATTGTCTTGACTGTTTTGTAAAGTAGTTTGGACCAGTAGCACTTTATTTGTATTTTTTGTGCTGAGAGAAGAAATGAAATAGTGGAGTTGAAACTAAAACGCTTCACTTTCTCACCTTTCTATAATTTATGAAAATTGTTTCTTTGCATTCTCAAATTGCAAATCCGCTCTCTAGGTAGAAATGTACAAACTCCGCTCAAAGAATTGTTTATAAATTATTATATCAATGCCAAATTTTAAAATAAAAACAAAGAGCCAATAAAAAAAACTTCCAGCAAAATTAAGAAAGGTTGTTACGTTTTAGTGAGGAAATAATTTATTCAAAATTATTTTTTCCTTGTGATGAGATGGCGGTTAATGACATTATTCTCAATCACTAGATAAAAATTAGCTTTAAATTTATTTTGACACCGTGACTAAGAAATTGAGTGTTGTGAACATTTCAATAAATATAGAAATAATTACTTCAAAAATTAGATGTAGACTTGAACAATAGGATGCGGTCACGCAAAGTATATATTTTATTAGAGTAATACTAGAATTAAACATATTGGACGTCCAACACGATCCGAAAGTCAAGTGTTAAAATTTCAAACGGTCGATCCGAACCGCTCAATATGATCTCTATATTAAAATATCCCTGAAAATCAAATTTTATATTTTTTTCAAATTTTCAAAATTGGAGGGTTTGTAACTTTTTAGATTAAGTATTTTTAAAATTTTCAAAAAAATAGTAAAATAAATTAAAAAAATATATATAAAATTTGGTCCCAACGGAGATTTTATTATGGAGAACAATTTGAGCGGTTCGGATCGGTCATTTTAATCACAAAAATTGAAATTTTATCATGTTGGACGAGTGCTTATGTCCAACATATTAGATACTAGCCACTCCCATTTTATTATTATGTTTAAATAAAGTAATATGTTTATAGAGGTGTAGAGACTTTATTCCGCACAAAATTTGAACAGGTTATCTTTATAACTTTAAAAGTTCCTTTATTATTTTTGCATCATTCATTTATTATATTAAGCCACAGGGCCGAATTAGGATTGGCAAATGGGTAGACCAAGTTAAAATTATTTAGTTTTTAGCAATTAAATTTTGAATATGGAGTAGGTCGAACACTTTATTAACACTCTATTTTTCCATATTTTCAATTAAAAATCCTTAATCATCCTTAATCATAGGATAGACTAGGCCTATGCATGCGGACCAGCATCGTCTATAGAGACTTGTTCTCTGCAAATCTTTTCCAGACCGTTCGATCTAATCTCAATGGTTTACGGATCGTAAGAATCCAATATCAATCATAGGGCATCCATTATTGATTGAACTGTCTATAAAAAATTTACAAAGAGCAAATCTCTAGAGAGGATATCATTCATATGCCTTGCCAGAACCATATCCTTTTGCAGTGACTGCAGTGCGGTGGTTCATCAGAGACCGTCTGATTAATGATGGGTGCCCCGTGATTAATATTAAATCCATACGGTTTGTAAATTTTAATCGTCGATATTCAATCCGATGACTCTTGAGAACCAATAATATTTGTGTATGTCTTGTCCCCATTGGATCGGGATCCGTATCCTTTGGAGTTCGACCTACGATTTACACACTGCAATTTTTTATCACAACCGTCCGATTTAATTTTGACGGTAAAAATTTTTAGACCATATAATTCTGATATTAATGACAGAACATCTGTTATTGATCGGAACAGGTGTGATGGCGAACCCCTGTGTAGTTCTTGACAGGATATCGTTCCCATTGGATCCGCCCCTGGCCACAGTATCACACTCACAAAAGAACTTTGAAACCGGAACGAGATAAGGAATCTTGGCTCACGGTCACAGTACAATACAACGGAATCCCTTTCTCTTTTTTTCTTTTTTTTTCACTTCGCACTTGGCTGCCACCACGCGCGAAATTTCCTCCATCTCTCGCACTCACGCAGAAAACTAATAAAATAGAATCTCCTCTTCCTTTCCCCGATCAAAAACCACCCTTCCTCTTCCAAAGCACAAGAAAACCAAATCGAATTGCGTGATACGATACGATGGGTCGAGCCGGAGCGAGGCTAGTGGTGTCAGACCTGGTGCTGGCGTTTCTCTGGGTGTGGGCCGGGTCTTTGGTCAAGCTCTTCGTCTACCGTACGGTGGGCCCAGGGACCCCACACGAGGCCGAGCTTCTCAAAATCGCTCTCTCTGTCGTCTACATGTTCTTCTTCGCCTGGCTCGAGAAACTCACTGGTGGTGGGTCCTACAACCCCCTCACCGTTCTCATTTACACCGTGGCAGGTGGGAATGGAGGCTACCTCTTCGCTGCTCTCTGTCGGATTCCTGCCCAGGTGATCTTATTTGTTTATCTGTTTGTTTTATGTATGTACCTTCTGAGTGGAATTGTTTAGTGATTGCATGATTTGAGATAGACATCTGACTTTTTTGGGGAGTTAGGAGTTAATTTTATTGTATAATTTGTAGGCTGGATACCTAGTATAAATATTTACTTTTAGTTTGTGAGGGTATGAGTTTATTAATTTGCAGAATTAGTAGTTTCATAATTTGGGAATGTTGCAGTGTCAGTGTAATAGTGTGTGACCTCATAGTTGGAGAATTAGGAGTTAATCCCAGCAGGTACTTGTAGGTTGAGAATCTTGAGATTCCCAGCAAAAGATTACTTAGTAATTTTGTATGCAGAAGGACAGAAATTCCTCGCTATTGCAAGTACAAGGAAGTAGCAAATTTACTTAGTTTGTCGTTAGAGAAAATTGGACCCTTGCACTTGTTTGTACTTGCTTGTTATGGTAATTACCAACAGTGATGCTGGGACCTTGTGGAGTTAGGTTCTCCACCTGATTCAAGTTGCTTTAGGAGGCGACATGTGATTTACATTTGTTTCGATAAACTTATAAGGAATAGGTTTTGTTTCTAGTTAGAGAATTTGACAGATATATACTAAGCATTGTATAGCTTTGATTTTCTTTCCTGTAGCATGTGGCTGGCACTTGTTTTATTCTCTTCCTTTTGGGTCGAGGATTCATAATTATTGTAATTTGTTTACTTTTTTAATTCATAGTGACTCATTAGTATCTTCTCCGCCTACTCGTTCTAAATGAGAATTTAAAAATTTGAGCATCATAAGGGATTAGTAATTTGTCAGACTTGTCAGATTGGATCAAGCAGTACTTTTGCTCATAAAATTGGGGAATTGCTTTTTACACGCTTTCAAATAGAGATACACGCATTTTTCTTTAGTTTGACTAGAATACCCTCACCTATGATGCTATGAACCTTCCCCTTCTTGGTATACTCCATGTATCCATTTCCAATTGAACGAATTTTATGGCTCCTAATTTCTCATCAGCGGTTCTCATTCTCTTTATATTGAAACCTCTTAGCAGGTTAAAAATCTTTCGTTTGTCAAAAAGGTTTGTTTTATTGGAAATCATAAATGAAAGAGGGAATTTTGTATCTATTTGAGCCAAGGATGGTTTAGTATAGTTTTGCTATTTTGTGTGCAATTTTTTTTAAAAAAAAACTGCAAAAAAAACACTTTAATTTACAAAAATCACTTCATCAGAAAAATAATTTTCATCATAGTAGGAAAATCAGATCATAGCTCGCTCTTGATAAGGCGATGACAGATATTTAGTTTTGGGTCTGCTGTCATAGAAAGATCTATAGATACGGAACTTAATGTGGAGTGGAGTCCACTATCATAAAAAGATATACGTATACTGTCATAGAAAGAATAACAGATACGGAGACAAATTAGAGTGTATCGCTGATTGATGAGGGTATTTTGGCCAAATAAAAGAAATAGGCGTGTATTGCTAGTTGAAGGCGTGTAAAAAGCACTTCTCGTAAAATTGCTTTCATTTGCCTCCTTGTTCTATGTTTGTCTCTTCATGGTTCTGATTTTGATCATTTAGTGTATGTTTAGTAAGAAGTAATTCTTGTTATTGGCTGCAGTTACCTCTGGCTTTGTGTCCTGACTCCTGCTCATAACTATGATTATCAGCTTTGATTTCATTAAGAACTTGAAAACAAGCATATCTTTGTAACTGCACGTACAGAGAGGAATTAAGTACTGTCAAGGCTATTATGGTATTAAATAGAAGTTGCTAATTTCTTTCCAAATTGGAAGAATTTTATTTCTACACTGAAGTTAGCCACTCATCTCAGCCCTTTCTTTACTGCAATTGCAAAGCTTGCTTTCCTACCAAATTGGTTGTAATTATGAACTGCTTGTAAGTTGTAACTCTTAGACGAGATCCTAGCAGGGTGATATTTCATGATGTTGCTGTACTTTCCTTATTAGCAAGGTACTGGTATGAGAATCAAGAGGTGATGAGTTTCAATTTGCTCTTGGCACTGGATTAATCATTACTTACTAGCACAGCTTTGGCTGGATCCATAGTTTGCTTGTGTTAACTGGACGATGGGTTGCTTTTGTTTGATAATACTCAGTTGTGCATTCTCTAAATTAGTTAATTATTTGCTTGTTGAACAAACCAGAGAAATGATTAATACTTTGCATGTGCAATTAGATTTCCTTTTTGTTCACCATGCATAATTATTCAAATGTTGTTTAATGGGAACAAATAATGTATACTAAATTAATTATAAGAAATTTATACTTGTTGGCTAAATTTTGTTCTGATTCCATCCCTGATTTATATATGTTATTGTTTATTAGTATGGTGTTGCAAATGTCATTGCTTCTGGAAGACCACACTTCTTTTCATATTATTGCTGTCTTTTCTTAAGATAACAGTGTAAATGATGGGAAACTAATATGTAAATTGTCATTTAAAAAACAATCTCTTATGTAACATCTAATTTTGTTGTTTCTGTGAAATAGGGAACAAAATTAATCTAGCCTATGACTGTCAAATTTTCCAATTTTTACATTAATAAACTTTCTGTGTTAACAGATGCTTGGTGCTGTTTCCGGTGTGTGGCTTCTCAAAGAAGTCTTCCCACAAATAGGGCATGGGCCCCGCGTCAATGGCCACATCCACCATGGTGCATTGGTCGAAGGCCTTGCCACATTTGCAGTTGTGATGGTTTCTCTAACATTGAAGCACAAAGAAGTGAACAGCTTCTTCATGAAAACTTGGATTTCAAGTATTTCCAAAATGACGCTTCACATTCTTAGCTCTGACCTTACTGGAGGCATCATGAACCCTGCCTCTGTAAGAACTTTTGATTTATTTTTAGGAGGAACTTAAGTTAGTGTCGCTGAAATAACTCCGATTTCCGAACATAAAATATCCACTGCAAAACACAAACTATCTGGGGTTCTACTATTTGAACATACATATCTGGAATCTACCCCTCTAGCACTTCTCAATCTATAGTAGGTTCCTATTTGCATTCCCTTACTTTCCAATAGGGTTCAGATTTCGTATAATCAATTAGTAATTGGAAGTGGTCAGCTAGTCATAAATGTACAGGAATGTTTAACTCAACTTTTGTAGGGGTACAGATGGTATCTTAAATCTTGCAGGGTTAGTTATCATATTTTGGAGTTTACAGGTATATGCATGAAATTTTCCTATTTACTACCCCATGTTCTGGTGTAATGGTTTAATGCATTCAGGACTTGAAAATAAACTGCACCTGCAATGAAGTACTAGTAAATATATTGTACTAGCTCTGTACTATTACAGATGGAAATGTTCTCTTTACTTTGGTACATCAGTTGTATGAAATTGTTCATGTTTTCACAAGCTGGGAATGCATTTGAATATTATTGGGGGAAAAGATATTTAAGTAAAAACAACTCTTTTAGTTAGCGATAAATGCTAATACTTCAAGAATAAAAAAAAGCTTAGTTTCTTGTCTTCTGAAAATTTTACATTTTCTTTTTCTGAATTTTTGATATTATGTCTCTACATAGGCATTTGGTTGGGCCTTTGGTAGAGGGGACCATATAACTCTAGAGCATGTGCTTGTTTACTGGGTGGCCCCAATCCAAGCCGCTCTTTTTGGAGTATGGGCTGTGAGGCGATTTACCAAGTCGAAAACCACTATGGCCCAAAATGCCGATGAAACCAAAACCAAGTCGGACTGACAATAATATTTTGGGTAGTGTGAATTTCATTTACATGGATTTAGATTGATCATTCATTTCAGTACATTTTGTAGCATAATTTCTCGTACTTATGTACTAATTCAGGCGAGATGTTTTTGTGATTATTGAACACAAGGACATCCGCTTATTTAAATTCTTGTTGAAATCTTGTACATAACAATAGTCATCACTCAATTTTTTTCTAGTTAAGCTTGAGGTTGTTTAATTTGTGATAGGCCTTTGGGTTTGTCGTCAATTTCATTCTTTAACTGGCATAGAATTTGGTGTATCCAATTTTTAGGTAAAGCAAGTAACAGTAGACAAATTATTTAATATTGATATTGTACCAGATGGGCTTGGTACCAGTATGAAGAGGGGTCAAAACTTCCAGCAGAGTTAGGTAGGAAAAACAGTTCGTAATTGAATAATTGTACCAGCAATTAAAATATCGGCAATCAATTAATGGTGGAAAGATACATTTTAGTTGTTTATTGGATTTGAATTAACATGGGCCCCTTTGTGACAATAGCCTTGATATGCACCAGCGCAATCAATTTATGTTTCCCGATAAGAGCAGGCACAATGATATCCAGAATGTTCATTTTAATAAACATCTCATTTCTGCAACAGAGAAAAACATTTTTTTTTTCTATTTTCTTTTTATTAAGGTGGTTCTTCTGTTTTTAGTCCCTTTCAGATGCAATAAATCTCCGGGGTCACCAATTCACCATGTTGCTACTTTCAAGTCTTTTCGATTCAATTTTGTCTTATTTTTATGTTTGATTTGAATGCGATTAGACCAGTTCTTTTCTAACTCATTCAATGCTTCTATCATCTCTTATCGTGCTTCCTGCGTTTATTTGAACTTTTGGAGAATGGATTGATCTATATAAAATAAATATCGCTTAGCATGTCCTCCTAAAATGTGCTCCATTACTGCGGGTGGGGCCCCATGCCATAAAACTTGGAGTACCAGACTGTACTAGTATGTACCACAGGAGTAAAGGAGTTTACCGCATAATATGGATCTACTGGTTTGGACCATATGAGAGTGCAAATAGATAAATGTGAGCATATAATGACTTTCTCAATACTAAAAGCAATAATAAATATAAAAATTAAAACTAACTATTATGCATGCAATTTTGAAAAAACTCCTTTCATTATTCATAACATGGATTGTTTTTTAGATTATCTTCTTTTATTTTCCTGACAAATGCTAACCTGAGTGAAATTTTCTAACGTTTAATTTGGATAGCAAATGCAGAGTTCAATGCATTCATACTTCTTGTTTCTATAATATTTTCATTTATTAAAACTCTTATACCGTAAAAATACATAATAGATGAAGAGGGTTGAATTTCAAATTTCATCTACCGCCGATCGTGCTTCTTTATTCTAATTAATTCAGATCGGACAATCTGTGTTCTGGCACTTCTCCCGTATTTACATGAGATGTTTGTTTCTGATGTGTCTAAGCCTCTAAGATCAACAGATATCTTATAGTAATGTAACTCTTTTGTGCTTTTTGTATGAATTTCTATGTTATTTATCATATTATTTTTTATCAGAAGTCCTTAGCATTTTGAAAAGTAATTTGTGCACCAAATTTACCCAATGTATGATTATTTCATAGTTATAGTTATCTTATTGAAAAAAATTTAATTATTGTGATAATAAATGCATTTTTGGAAATAAATCTCGTAAAACAATCTTAATATCAAATAATATCGATTGAATTTTGAAAACATAATTATTGTAAATGTAATGAATGAAAAAAATGTAAGATTTGATTTTATAGATAGAATAATTTCAAACTTTACAATACTATAAAACCACGTTTTTAGATTCCAAATATTGTGTTCAGAAAATGAAACTAATTAAGTATATTGATTTGTGGCATATGAAAAGAAATTCTCAAATTTGGTAAAACCATATTACATTGTTGGAAGTTATAGTTTGAATTGTGAAATACGAAATTGTAACATAAATAGTATACAGCATTTTTTTGAAACCTCAAATCTGAAAGATATGAAACTATAAAATTTATAAGTATAAATTGCAAATTATGAAATGCGAAACTTATGAACAGGGGACGAAAAGAGAGACGGAGAGGTAAGATGAAGTTATGAGTTACTTGACAGCCTCTGTCTAGTGTTTCAAAAAAAAGATGAAGTTATGAGGCATAACCGCATTTTCTTGAAAATTTTTAGAGGAAAGAATATTTGCATCAAAACTTTTGGAAGAATTAATGACATTCGGTTAAAATCCTGCTTTTGCAAACAGTAAAAATACATGGACTTTTAGCTATTTTAAAAATCGTATAAGAGTAATTTTGCAAATTTCTTTATCAACTATGGTCATGGCACGTTCAAGCATGTCCAACAGAACTTAAATTCTTGTTTCCAAAAAACATAACTTATATTCTAGTGACTAGTGACAGATTCATGACAGTTAAAGGCGGCCAATGGAACTGTTGAGTCATTCCGCACGCTAATGGCTGCTTATAAGTGCCGCGCTCTTGATAAATGCTAGCAAGTCACAATTGGAAAATGACCAGCCTGGCTACTTCAATTCTACAGAAATTATTAGATGAATCTAGTGCTGCAAATCATCGTGTCAGTAGTTTATTATTCGATTTTAGACGAACGCAGATTGAGAATTATGAAGTTATATGTTGAGCTGGAAGATTCCAAGGTCAAATCAAAATTGTACCTGTACTTCTGTACATTGTAAGTTTCAATTAATACGAACAAGCATAATTTTGAAGTGCACATGTAGTTAGATTCAGAGAGATGTAAGGTGAATGTGTAGATACTCAACTCTGACAACCACAAAAGAGATTAGAGAAAGCATGAAGAGAAGGCATGACAGCTCAACAAAGAAACACCTCTAGATAAGTAGATATATATATGGATCTGAATAAGCTTTAGTTTAGAGCTAAACTTTAGCCATCAATCGCTTTTGTTAGTCTATTTTGCTTAAAAATGACCTTTGTTGACATTTTATCTAGCAAACAATCAATACTTAAGGACATGCATATTATAGAAAAAATCATTAAAATTAATATGTAGCATATTTTCCAGCTTTTACAAGTTTACAACTAACGAGAAACGAGTTATTAGTTATGGCAGCAATAGCATTGGGCCATTGGCTATTGAAGTCGTAAATATATTCGTACACTATTTTAGTATAACATACTTGTAATACACTATTGAAAACACCATTTAAAATAAAATTAACCAAATGAGTGCTCAATATCTATCCATATATTGTCGATTTGATCATATTACAAAAAATGGGTTCAGATTTTTGACTGGTCAATTTTTAATTTAATGGCCAGCCAACATATCTTTAAGGGGTCGTTTGGATGGGTTAGGAATAGCCAATTCCTAGGAAGGAATAAGGATTTTCGTTGGGAAGTGTGTAACTTTGTGAGAGAGATGAATTGTTTATATTAAAATTTATGCCCGGAATTGGAAAATCCCCAAATTCCGGACACATCCAAACGACCCCTAAGATAGATGTCAATGTCTCCGTGCAGTGCAGAAAGCCCAACCCAAGTGACACCTGAGCTTGGAGACCTTTGACAGAAGCACTGGTATTGTAGAACTAAAAAGAAAGGTAAAAGGATGAACATCACAATTATGGATCATATATTCTTTCAATTTCCTTTGATGTTACACCTCCGTGTTAAAACATTCTTCCTCCTCTTTGTAAAACTTGGTTGTACATGAGATTAAACAGCCTGCTTCCACAAAAGTCACTGATATATTATCACTTTTGCCCTTCCATTATTAGCGTTTTGTTCGACAGTCGACACATAAGTACTTGTATGCAGTGTGTTAGATATTTAAGATTATCACTAGATTTTTAACCTTTTTCCGTACTCCATGCAAACTGTACATATGTTGGGGATGGAGTTGGGGCGAGGAACAAAATTCTCTGTTTTCTTTTCTTTCTCATACATTTTTATGGTTATATACAAATTTCTTTTTTAAAAATTCTCTCTTTTCATTTTCCATTAAATATTTTCTCATACATTTTTATGGTTATATACAAATTTTTTTTTAAAAAAACTACATCTGAGTCCTATAAAAATATCTACAATTTCATTGTTGGTCTACTATTTAAAAAATTTATATTGCTTGATATGATAACTTATTAAAATTGATACATATTAATTATTCAATAATTTATTTTAATAACCTTTCTGACTCGGGTAATAATTTAATATACATATTTGTGGTTTTGTATAAACAACTAAACATGCGACTCACATGATTGCGTTTGAAATATTCTTATCAAGCTTACGTACGTAATTCTAGAGTGATGTTGTGATTAGATGCTTTAATTTTTAAATTCAGTGTATATCCTTGAAAGTAGCTGTTATTCCGAGTCATTGTCGCTTCTCTATTCATCAGCTTTAGATTTTTCCTTTCCCATGCCAATTCTTATCGCTCTTTCATCCGATGATATCTTCCTAGCTAGTAGTGAGTGTGCTTAAACTCATCTGATCCATTAAAAAAAGAAGCAATTGTCATAGCTTCCTCTTAAATAATAGCATTTCAATCAAATTGATAATTATCATTTATATGTATATATTCTTTTATGACAAATTAGACAGCTGATCATTTTTTTTTTATGGACTGAAAATCCGACTATTCTTTTGAAACTATAAATAATTGTAATTAATCAGAATGCAAATCATACTGAAAAAAATAATCCACCATATAATATCTCATTTTTTTACTGTACTAGAGACTCGTCACTTTTAATAGTACAACCCTCCTCATTAGACATACAAAGAAGCAAAAATTGGTCCCATTGTCCCAAGTGATACCTAAAATCCAATCTTAACTCGCTTTTGGTCTTTTGCAGAAACATTGGACCTACTTTATGTACAATCGCATAAACAAATCACTGTCGAATTGCCACAGTTCAACTTTCAATTTTCAAATGCATGCTATACATGCAAGCTTCAAACACTATCCAATTTCGATTCATACCAAGGATTGCGCTTTAGGATAACTACTATAAAAAGTGCTGCTTGCGTGGCAAAGAGATTTGCAACCGTGTATTCAAGGCTTCAAGCATCCTTTTGGTTTTCTTTTTTTTTTTTCGTGAGAAAATGCGTCCTTTTGGGAGTATTAGAGTCGCTTATTGTGGGCGATGGAGCCGCGGAGCCGCTTATTCTTTCATCTGCATCTCTTATAATTATTGGACCACAAAAATTATTATTTGACGCAATTAAATCATGGCCCAAGCTAGTACGGATAAACCAAGGAATCCAACAACCAAGGATTTGGTTTTCTGTGGCAATAGATTGTCGCCTCCATATATGGCCAGCCACTGTCAGCAAGTATTTAGACCAATTTTTTTTTAAAAAAAAAAAGTAATTAGAATACAAAATTAATAAATATATAGTGAAGTGTTAGAAGCATATCCCTATCTCCATATCACTGCCATAAATATAACGACAGTGGATTAATCATACAATTAGATTGACCGGTTCTGATCACACTTTATACCTCTTCAAAAAATATAGAACATTTAATTAATTTAATCACAGATAGTACGCTGATTATAATCCTGAATTTCCAATACAATTAAAAAAATAAATAATTTTGCGGTGGACTGAAATATTAAATCAAACTTGAGTTCTAATCAATTATATCCATTCATAATTTTAACTGAACGATATAAATTTAACGCCGGTTAAAATATTCATTCCACGGCAAATTTTACCGATTTACGTGCGTTGAAATATATTTTGGGTTAATTAGATTTATGCCACTGTGAAAACTTAAAATTAGTAAAATGCCATCACTAAATGACAAATTAGTTTTTTGCCATTATAAAATTGAAAAAATTAGTTTTATGTCATCGACAAATTCATTTGCCAGTTTTATCCTTTTAAATATGCCACTATAAAAATTTGAAATTAGAACAATACCATCACTATATGACAAATTAGTTTTATGCCACTACAAATTAATTAAAATGAGTTATTTGTCACTGTAAAAATATAAAAATTAGTTTTATGCTACTAGTGCATTAAAATAATGACATAAAACAAAACTTTATATTATTAACAAGTTGCAAATAAAATAAATTGATTATGGTAACGAAATATAATGAACATGGGTAAAATAAATACGTCTGTTTTATGCCAAAGAAAATCAAATTGATTATCCTTCCAATGAACTTTGGTTTATTTTATCAAGCTACTCAAATTCATATCAAATTGATTATATCCTTCAAATGAACCGCATATATTCTTTCTACTAGCATTTTCTTCAGCGTTCCTTTTAGGGTTTATTGACAAGGGTTGTTTGGAAAATTTTTTAAATAATGAGAGATTTCAGGATGACAGTTTTAGAATTTAATCTTTTTAGGAATAAGATAATGGCATATATCTAATTTAAACAATTTGACAATGGCATAAATCTAATTAGCAATCTAACAATGGCATATTGCTAATTAACTAATTTTCACAATGGCATAAATCTAATTAATCCAATCTAAATCTATTATCATCTTAAGCAGTAGATTTGGACCGTATATGTCCATAAAATACATTTTTTTTTTTTTTGAAAAAATCGACAGCAGCTGTCAATACAAATTACAAAACTGAAAATAATTTTTTTTAAAAAAAAAAAAAAGAGAGAGAGAGAACATCAGTTGGCTGTGAAAATACCCGTTACAACAATATGCTGGTTACTGCCTAACTTTGGTCAGTGAATAACCAAGGAATATTTTGACCCATTGTTTAGGCTTTTCTAATTATGTATAGCACTTCACTATTTGAACGTTCTCTTATCATGTATTGCACTTTAAAAATAATATAATCAAAATAAAAGTTTTTTCCCGGTAGAATTGAACCTCTAACTAAAAATTATAAATGTATAAAAAGAGTTAAAATTTTCAATTAAGCAATATTGCATCACTTATATTTCTATGGTAAATTTTACTGTGGACTGAATTTTTTAACATGGCTTAAATTAAGATCATTCATTTCAGATTTGAATAGATACAAATTATTAGAATTCAAAGGTAGTTTTAAATTTTAGTCCGCCATAGATTTATCCTATTTCTATTTGTCTGATTATATTCGCTCTTCGTTATCCTTATCAGACGGTTTATGCATTCTCATGTTTTTTTTTTCTCGTTTGAGACAATATGAAAAGTTTATTCATAGAAAATTCGACACAGCTTGTGGTTTTATTATTTTTATTGTATAATAAACAAATTTGAAAAAAAAATTTTGTGCTAAAAGTTTGTTGAATGCAACAAAATGTATAAAATCCTTTCTTTAAAACTAATAATATTGTTGTTAGTCCTGTTGATTTGACTTCAGACTGACATTATAATTTTATCACGGTAAAATACATGATTTGAAGATGTTAAATCACTTTTATAATAATTCATGAGAAAAGCGACCTCTCACAAAATCTGCTCTTCATTTTACTAAAGTCCATAACCTAATTTGCTATCAAATCAGATCACATCGGTACATTTTATTTCCAAAACAACATTTATCAAAACGACAAATATTATGTTAGTCTAAAATATCCGAACGGATTTATAATAAAAAATAGCTTAACCTTAACCACATAAGTCTGGTCAAATTAAAATACCAATTTACCGTGTATGTATTGTGCATGGAGCCATGGAGGCAGCTATTTAGCGCCGAATATCCACACGGATCTACTGTGTCAATCAAATACAAGACAGTTACGTGTAGGATGTGCGGCTGATATGATATCTAGCACCGAATTTTGAAGTATCAATCTCAAACTATCCTGCTATCATTAATTTGTTTTTATTATTTGAATATACTTGCAACAACTAGGAAGCTTCCTCTGAGTTGCTTGAGGTTGTGACTCTCCCCTCTCGTTTTCACCTTTAAAAGACTAAAAATTTCTGATCGGTGTTGTGCTAGCACAAAATTAAATGCAAAATGTCTACTTTTGTCAAGTTAGGTAATGGCTGTATCAACTTGTACCTGTAAATGTACCTACAATCCATCAATATTTTTTTTAATTATTTTGAGTGTTACTACAATACATCAATTGCTTGAAATAGATGTGCATGTTGATAAACACCAAACGTTTCGGTGGATGCGGGTTTAGTGACGGCAATGTTATAAATATTTCTATTCAAGTATAATGAGATTTTGCCAGCTAATAAGTATTACCATGGAAATTATTTCCATACCAATTCTAAACTTTTCGCTTGTAACAATATACACCTCGAACTTTTAATTAAACCTAATTAGCAAACAATCTTTTGAACTTGTGATTTGTGGTATCAACCACCACACAAGTTTTATTTAGTATAGGTGGACATCTTAACAATAAAATCATAATTTTGTTTGATTATTTTTCATTTTAAGGAAATATATTTTATATATACAAACAAAACATAAACAGACATCGCACCAAAGGTTCTCGAACATTCATGATGTAACCGAGAGTACAAAATACATTGGTGGATCTTGATTGAAAAATAGGGGGGTGGTGTTCTCTATTTTTTTCCCCCTAATCATACACGTTTACGTTGTATTTTTTATATTATATTAATTCTGTAAAAATAATAAAAAAATTGACCCTATAAAAATACCGGAGCATTCTATCAATGATCACCGTATAGTTTATATTGTAGATATATTCATATATATTAATATCAACAATTGGTAAGTTTTTCTACTCCGGATTATAATTGTATGCAACATTACAGAAAGTGAATTTTTTTTAATCTACGAGACTATTTATTTGAAGAAGCACGACGATCAGTGTGCAATGTACTTTATTCCTTGTTTGTTTCCAGCAATATTTTAATACGTTTCCTCTAAAAACACCAATAAAGTAACTGATTGATCGTCTGTATTAAACTCCACGTTCTTAGATAAAGTTAATTCGAGATTAATAATATGTTATTATATATTCTTATCATAGAATAACGTTCTAGATCGTTATAGCAAACTCTGGTAACATACATTTAATGAGAAGAAGCAAACTTTTGGTAGTATACCTTTGATAAGAAGAAGCAGCGTCGACGCCACTTGGGCTGGCTAAAAGTATTTTAAAATTATATTTAATTTTTATATGTTTTAAAACATGTAAAAGTAGATTTATGATTAAACATAAAATATAAACATTCCGCAAATTATGGTTTTGCGTCATCTTAAATATGATATTTTCCGATTCTGCCTCAGAAGAGAGTAAGGATTTAAAAACATTGTAGTCATTTTCTAGTGATTAAATACTGATAAAAAAAAAAAAAGTGTTGTCATGACTTGATTGTCGTGAAATCGGTTTTTTTTTTTTTTTTTTTTTTGAAAAATCGTTTCATGTAATTAAGAAACATTTCATGAGACTTTTTAAGCAAGTGAAAATTTCGCATCAACTGCTTTCACCCAATCAATGCTTTTTTACTAGATGCTCAAAAGAATAATGAAACAATCTACCGAGGATGTGACATCCCGTCGAATATCGTAACTGGACGACACACGACTAGTGATATGCCAAAAGTCCTTGGCCCTTGGCCCGTCGTTCGAAAGACCATCTTTAAACCCGGACCGGACCGGCCCTTCGAAAGATTTACAACAGGTAAGGACCTAGAAGGACTGTATTTTGAAAGGGCCGGATTTAATTTTCAATGAAGACAGATATCGAAGGACTAGGTCCGGTCCGGACCGACCCGGTTTATTTGAAAGGGCCGGTTCAATAGAATTCAATAGAATAATAAGAATTTTATAGAAGAATTTTATTCGAGGCGCTCGTATGCCTAAAAGACTGGTTTGATGCTGAATATAGACAACAAGATAGGTAAAGAATGTATGAAACTAGCCAAGAAGAAAATGCAACTTCAAAATTCGATACAGAAGGCACCAGTGAACAAGATGATGGAAGTGATCTTGAAGCACCAGAGCTAGAAAATTGGTGGAATCATTCACAATATTATACGTGATTTACAAAGTTGAAGGTAATATTCTCATGCATAATCTAATTTAATAATTTTAATCTAAACGTTATCTAAAATATTTATGTTCTTTAATCATAATTTTTTCATTTCTAGGTTCAATGACTGATGTGCTAGATTCAATTTTTTTTATTAAAAAGAGGTACGTTTTATTTTTATGCTAAAAAATTGAAATATTTTTTATTTTCAATTATTTTATTTTTTTTTATTAATATACTAACAAAAATTAATTTTTTAAGTCCGCCTATGTTGTTGTAACATAGCCGGTCCCAAGCCCGGAGTTTAAGGAGGAGGGAAAAATTGAAAATATTAATTTAATTATAATAAATTTTTAGAATAATAATTAAATATCAAAATATATCATATAGAATCCTTTGGGTCCTTGAACCCGGCCATTTGAAAGACCAAGGACTTAGAAGGGCTAGATTTTCAAAGGTCCGGGCTACCTATTTAGGAAAAAATCCTTCAAACACGGTCCTTCTTTGACCCGTCCTCGAACCCGGTCCGGTCCGGTCCTTATGTCAAACCCGTCAAGTCCGGTCCTTTGAAATCCGGCCCGATCTTTTTGACTTTCACTACACACGACAAAGTGTCCGCCACGGATGCTTGCGGCACCCACAAAGCTTAACTAAGTCTAATTTATAAATTAAAGTTAATTATATACAATTATTATACATGTCAAATCTAAATTTAAAAATATTTCCCGTATTTAAACGGAATTGCTTTCCAACATCTCCAGGTCTTCATTAATTATCTAACGTCTTCATTAATAGAAAAGTCCAAGGGATGAGAAATCATCCCCTCTTTCCTTTTCTGGTCCCCTCCCATGTTCCATCCACCGTCTATTATTCTCATCCCCTCCTCTGGACTTTTGTCGTTGACATCATGCCGACCCCCTCCCCAACTAGAACAATTATCATACCAACTATAACAAATTAGTTTGCCAACTTGAACAATTAGCTTACCAACTAGCTAGAATAATTAGTTTACCAACTAAAACAATTAGTTTATCAACTGGAATAATTACTCATATAAACTAGAAAAATTAGTTTCAGAACTAGAACAATTACTTATATTAACTAGAATAATTACTTATTTAATTAGAACAGTTAGTATTCAGAACTAGAACAATTAATTAGAGGGAGGAGTGGGGCAGGGGTTAATGACAGAAAAAAAAAATGCGTGCCAGGGAAAGGAAAGGGAGTAAATAGCGCTGCCAGGGGATGATGGGATGAGAAACAAAAAAGAAAAACACGTGCCTAATTGCCAAGGGATGATGGGATGAGAGACAAAAAAAGAAAATGCGTTCCTATCTGCTCGGCGATGATGAATCTTGGGAATTAACATTATCAGTCCCGTTATTTAAATATAAAGATAAACACTTTTAAATTTAGATTTGACATGTATAATAATTGTATATAATTAATTTTAATTTATAAATTAGATATAGTTAAGCCTTGCAGATGTCGCAGGTATTCGCGGCAGGCACTTCATCATGTGTCGTCCAATTACGATATTCCACGGGTGTCATATGATACAAGACAAAAACATTTTAAAATTTAAATAATGGTACAATTAGATAGGAGGAACAACCCTTTAATATTTGAATGGTTGTCTTCTTCTTCTTTACTTATTCAGAATGAAGACAACGATCAACAATGTACAATTCTATGTTTTATAATCGAACCGCGTTAATGCAGCGTCTTTGCTAAATGCCAAATTTTAAAAATTAAAATGGGATATTGGGATGCCTACCTCTAGGCTCTAGAAAAGCGTGGTTCAAAGGACATTTTACACGTGGTTTAACTTCTTGCTTACCCTAATAACATGATAAGTACGGTGGTACCAATAAAGTTATTGAAGGTGGAAAATAGTCAAATTATCATACAGAATAATGGAAATTTTCGATCGTGACATTGTAAATTTTAGATATATTTTTAGCTAACCGGATCTATTGAATTGCTGCAATTTTCTTCTACTCTGCGATGAAAGTCACAGTGGGCATAACATCAAGAACCGATTTGCTTCAACTATTGAACATAAGAAACCACAGTATGGTACTGAATTTTCATCAAAGAAAAAAAAGGAAAAAAAACTAAAAGAAAGAAATTAAGAACGGGTGTATATATGACGCTAAAACTAACACACACTAGGACTTCTAATCGCGCGTGATGAAACGATCTATTAGATTTAAGAAGTACTAGACATGACAGTCGCAATTTCGTTGCGCTATTTTTTTTTAGATTGAGAATAATTTAATCTATGTCGTCAAATTTGTCAAAATTTCTGATGTAAAATATAAAATATTTGTCGTAAAAAACTTACCAAAATTTTTTAGTTCAAAATTAGTATTTTTTTTCCATCGAAAGTTGTCATATAATCTTGGCATAAATTTCTTACCAAAAAAAACTTGCAAAAGTAACTCCTAAGAATGATAAAATTCTGGCATAAATTCAGATCAATCAATCAGTGAAAATTAGAGGGTTCAGATCGCATGTCGTAGGAAAGGACAATACGGACCATAGTTTTTAATTAATACTATAAATTAGACATGAACTACCTTTTTTCCAAATATATTTAATTCTTAAATTAAATAATGATTAATACGATTATTTTTAATATATTTAACAAAAAAGAAAACTATTTTTAATTATAGAAAATACAAAAAAAAAACAAAAAATAAAAAAGCGCAATGCGGCATAGGGCAACGGAATTTAATATATATCTTAGATTATGGATTATTTGATCATTTTAACCGTATAATTGATCAACAGTTATAACACCTCATTGCCATCGTTTTCATGACAGCGAACGTAGACTCATGATGTGAACACTAACGAGCATATATAGTAACAAGTTCAGAATTAAAAAATAATAACTTGCCCAATATTTTAAGTTCATTTTGAGGGTATAATATAGATTTTATTTGATATGTAATTTGGAAATAACCAAGTTCACGACAGAATACTGACCAATGGAAATGTTTCAACGAAACTTTTACAACAAGTATTTTTAGCCTGATAAAAATAATAGAAAGTTTCATAAATATTCAAAATTATTTTAGGTATAAATCGAGTATGATACGTAAAATGCAAAATCAAGTCAGGTATATAGTACATATATTTTCATAAAAATTACTAACACGTTTAATTTGTTTTTGTGTTAGAAAGGACAACGAAAAAAAAGACTAATACAATACATTTGTTAATGTATTTATATTAGCATCTGGATCGAAATTAATATTGGCCGTCCAAATTTTAATTTTTCATGTTCGAATGATAGATCTACCGTGTTCTTCGTGATGGATGTGTTTGGATTTTTTGAGAATAAGTTTGAAAAACTCTTCTATCTAGAAAAAAAAAATAATTAGAAAATATTCTTTCAGGAGAAAATACCAATTCAATTCCAACACACTTTTAATTCAAATAGCGAGTTCTTCTCAGAAGAACTCTTATTCATTTTTTCGTTGAAACGCCATAAAGCCCGAACCAACATCCATAATACGAAAACTAAAATGAGAATTATGAAGAAGAAAATATCGTGATGTAAGTCAATTATTTCTTGCATAATATGTGTTGCCGCATCTTGAAATCCTAATTGCCATGGTTTCGCTGCATCACAAAAGGCGATAGTGAGGAATCGAGAAAAAAATTCATTAATCATCGTCTTTTCTTTTTTTACTCTGCTCCGAGACTTTTTGCAAGGAAACTGCGAAAGGGAAGGTGCCTTGTTTTTAGGCCGCCAAATGTCCGAAAATAAGGATATTCTGTTTCCGTCCGTTTCAGTCAACGAAACAGAACACATGTTTCGTTTCCATTTCGTTTTGGCAAACGAAACAGTTTTTATTTTCATTTTCTGTTTCGTCCTTCATTTTCCATTAATTTCAGCCCATTATGTGTTCCGTTTCAAGTAAAGTTTATAAATCGACGTTTTGTTTCTGTTCCGTTCTCAGAAACGAAATCATTTTCGTATTTTCCTCTTCCGTTATGTTACGTTTTGGACGGAACGGAACGAAAATGTACGAAAGGGCATTCCGTTGACGCCCTACTTGTTTTAATGTTTTGCCAAGGAAAGCAATGTGCGTCCAAACACATCCAATTACCTACGAGAAACAAAAATTTAACAATTTGAAAATATTTTTACAGTGCCTTGTATATTTTTTTAAGAAGAGTATAAAATAGTAAAGAAAAAATTAACACGTAGAATAAGGGCATCTCAATAAAGATATCAGACAATTTCTATATCTCGAGGTCATCATTTGGGTGAGAATTGGTGGTCTGGATATTCGATCGAGTCGGTAAGCTTCTTTGTTTACTTGCGTATACTTTTAAGACTGAAGGATCTAGTCATTGTGAAAGACTTCAAATTAAGAACTATTTTATCGTATTTTTAAATTCGTAATTTTAATATATTAAAAAAACATCTTGTTTCTTTCATAATGTAAATATGCCGTGGATTATTTTTTGTATAGACTTTCTTCTTTTTTTTTCTGTAAAGAACATACAATGTGATCTCAAAGTTATGAATCACTGTGATTAATTACCAACATTAAGCAAGTTGATGTGGCAACACATAAAACATTCAAAGGTAGAAAATGATGGATATTTTCCTGGGTGATACGTCGATGCTGGGATACGCTCTTGAATATGGTCTTTTTTTTCTCTCTTTTTTCGTTGGAATTTTATGTGTTGAATCATTTTCGTAGCGACCCATGTTTTTGTATGTTAGCATCACCCGGAACAATTGAATATGGTCGGCTTTTGTGTGTGGAATTTCATGTGTTGAATCGCTTTCATTGTGACCTTGGTTTTGTGGTGATCGGTGATGTTACCATTGTGTGGTTTATATTAGTTGAAATCACATTGGTATGTCATTATTTGATTAGAACTTTTCGGTCCGATCTGATTAAATCAATTAATAGTAGAGGACTAGAGTCTAGAGGTGATTTCATCCGATCACAGTTGTCCGAGTTTTTTTTTTTTTTTTTATGAAAAACAGTTGTCCGAGTTTAAATGCAATGGTGAAGCAAAGGTAGAATGAGAAATTAAATGACGGAATAATATTATTTGCGATGGTAATGGGTGCAGTGATGGATCCAATTTTAAAATTTGGAGAACAATGTTATGTACTTTCTAATTAAATAAAAGGTGTAAAGAGTAATGTTAGAATCAAACGTATTTGACGTCTAACGCGATTTAAGATTCAATTATTGAAATTTCAAAGGGCTGATCTGAACGGCTAAATATGATCTTCAGAATGAAATTATCTCGAAGACTATATTTTATATTTTTTTAAAAAAATAGATATTTTTCAGATTTTTTTTTTTAAAACTGGATGGTTCGAAACTAATTAAATTCAGAATTTTCTAAAACTAAAAAAATTAAAAAAAAAATAAAAAATTTGATCTCCAAAGAAATTTCATCATGAAGAACAAATTGAGACTTGGATTGACAATTATAATTTCAAAAATTGAGATTCAATCGCTTTTGAGGGCTCAAGTATCAAATGTGTATGACTCTAGCATTATTCTAATTAAAAATACGGCATATGTGTTTTTAGTAGATTTATATACAACGTTTATAGAAATATGGAAATTATTTTATTATTGACTCTCGTGATCGCCAATTAATTAATTTGATATGATTATTATCTTGATATCAATATTTTATTTGGTGCGTGACTTCCGTCCAAATAATTTATAATTCTTCTGCCTATAAATGCATGTACAACCGATAGTGCCTCCCAAAGGAACGGAAAGGATCCACCCAAAGTCGATCGCTGATCGTATTTAAATTCTAAATTAATCATAGAGAAATGCTAGAGTTCAATATATTGGACGGATGGGGTCCGTCCAATACGATCGTTTTTACGTTTTTAAATTTCAAATAACCGATCCGAACCGTTCAATATGTTCTCCATATTGAAAACTTATAAGAAATCAATTTTTACATTTTTTTCGAAATTTTTTACTATTTTTTTGGTATTTTAGAAAATCGTTGTTATTGGACGATCCATAATGTTTATATCATGAATTTTCAAAAATACCAAAAAAATAGTAAAAAATTTCGAAAAAATGTAAAAATTGGTTTCTTGTAAGTTTTTAATATGGAGAATATATTAAACGGTTCGGATCGGTCATTTGAAATTTAAAAACGTAAAAACGATCATATTGGACGGACCCATCCGTCCAATATATTGGACACTAGCATTTCTCTTAATCATATATTAGTTTTACAGCATGAGATAAATTTAACAAATTTTCGTAATTAATTCATCTGATATCCGTATTATTCTCGAAGTTTGCACAAATAATATCTGCGTTTGTTATAAGTTATAACTTATATTAGAATTATTTATAGAATATTATAGAAGTTTTATTCATTTACCAGGGGTATTAATATTTTCATGTATTATTTATAATTCAACATATATTTCTGAATTATATTTGTAGCACAAACTGTAAACCAAAGTATATATCTGATTTCAAGTTATTATTTTCCTCGTAATGTAGGGCTGTATTCGAGAAGAAGTGAAATAAAGTGAAAAAAAAAAAGAAAATAATTCGTATTTATTGCGATAGTGATAGTGACGATGAAAATAAATTTCTCATCCCTCATTTTATTCCACCACCACATAATCCAGCAAATTGGATTTATTAGATCCACGCAAGGAAAATCTTGATCATAACTTCCAAACAAAATCTGATCCTGCGTGGGATGGTGCAACGCACTCATCTACACCGTCCGATCTGATCTTCATGGTTAAGGGAGCCCTGTGCATAATACCAGATTGTTAGGCCCGAACCGTCCAGATCAGATCGGACGGTGCAGATGGATGCGCTCCACCGTCCCGCGCGGGATGAGATTCGGATTCCATAACTTCTCATCGGAAGGTACAAAGTTCACTGGACCATTTATAATCGTCCAGCTCGGAAACTCATTTATCTCATACCAATCTGGATCATCCGATTTTAATCGGACGTTCAAATTGTTGGAAATAGGTACAACTACATTGGACCCAAACTCATTGAAAGGGAATCAGTCACAGTCAAGAATCATTCACATGGGGAAAAAACAAAGCAGTACGGTAAGTGACGGGAGCTCCCAATTTTTTCTTTTTTGCGGTTATGTCCTTTTGTTAGACGCATCTTGCACTTCCGGATTCTCTGTTGCAGATGAAATAGTATTTTTTGTGTGCATTCTTCCTGATAATAATAATAGAATCCTGCTAGATGCTTGTTATAGAGTATGTTACATGAATTAAATAAGAGAAAAACTTTTTCAGTCGGTTGATGAATAAATAATATTTAAAAAGAGGAGAAAAGTGGTATATCAAATACAGGATATCTGGCTATATATCATATAGAGGTGAAAATAGGCATGTGATGTGTTCAGAAACAATCAAACAATTAAACAAAAGAAAGATAGGCATGTGGGTAGAGTCAGCCTACCAACTGTAGATTACTTGTTTGTTTGTGTCGATGTTTTCCTTTCCCCATATAGTCCCACAAAAAGATATCTTTTTACTTTCTCTCTGCTTCTCTAGGGAGCCGTTTGGATGGGGCTAGGAATAGGCTCTTTCTAAAAATAGCAAATTTCTAGACATAAATCTCTCTCACAAAATTACACACTTTTCAATATTTTCCGTCTAGGAATAGGCTATTCCTCTTATTCCTAAGCGATCCAAACGGCCCCTAGGATGTTTTGTTGTATGGAATTTCTAGTATGAGATTTCTTTTTCCCAAAATTTTCTGTACTTCTATTCGTACAGTTATAATAAATGAATATTATATATTACATTTTTCATATATTCTATAAATTAAATTCAGCGTAATTCATAAATTTATTCGTGTTAAATCTGATGCTTTTTCATTATAGATATTTGAATTTGCGTTTTTCCTTGGAGGCCATGCCCGAATGCTTCCTCTGCCATGCTTGGCATGCTATTTAATTTGAAATTATAAAAAATTTATTATATCGACATTTACCATAGAATTTTAAATTCTATTGAACTTGTTAAAAAGATGGACTAAATATGGAGTAAGAGTAATTAAATAATGATAACCATCTCTTGATCAATTTGGAATAACTTTACTCCAACTAAAATGATAAAGTAATTTACTCCTCCTTACTCCACAGTCCACACTACTCCACCAAATTTAAATCATATTTGAAATAAAAGTGGATTAAATAAGTTACTCAATCTTTAATCCTCTACGAAACATGAGAACCAGCTCTTGGTCTAGTGGCAAAGAGCAATACATCTTGAGTAAAATATCGCAGGTTCGAAACCCGACTGGAGAGTCTTTCATAGATTTAATTTAAAAATAAATTAGAAGGCTTCAGCCCAATTTATCTTCAAAAAAATCCTCTACGAAACATGGTGAAAACGTTTCCAGACTTTTCTTCTTTTGTAAGACGGTATAGTAATTATTCGTTTTTTTTTTTTTTTTGAAGTTGCGGCGCACTGAGATTTATTAGGGCATATTATCAATAACTTTTATTGGACTCACTTGTAATACCGTTAATATATATATATATATTTATTAACTTAAACAATTAAAGTTTATAAAAATGATATATTTTTTTTCGTAATTTTCTTTTACTAATTGACGAGCCGTACATATATATTGACTTTGGCTGCTGGATGTATTTGATTGTCAACAAAGGCTGCAGGCTGCCTGTCGCTTCGTATCGGTAGTTCAAATAGAAAATGATTTTGAATTCTCCCTTCCATCATGTTTGTAAGTTGTAACGCGTGCTTTTACGCTTTTTCGTGCGCATATTAGTATTATTATAGATTTTCGGCGCAGATATCTAATTTGCTAAAATCCGACAACGACTTTGGGTGACGTTTCTTTTTCGTTTTTTGTAGTTTGTTACCTCAATCATAACTTTGGTTGGTTCGTAGAACGTCAGAATCGTTTGGAATAAGTATAACTATTATTTAAAATTTACACCCGTCTCTGTTACTGTTAGGATAATTTTAAATTCATATTTCATCGTAGTATTATTATGAACTTATGATGAATTAATTGTTTTTTTAAATATTATTTAAATTAAAAATTAGTGTCGGAAATGTGTTTTCGGTGGTTTAGATTCTTAGATATTAATATTTGCATAATCTGAAATCTGAAAGTTGTTCTGTCACTCATAAAATAATTAAAATTGTTGCTAAACTATTGAATCTATCAAATTGTTTAATCAATGGCTTAATATTCAAATTATTTAAAAATTTGATACATCATATATTAAAATATTTCATGAAAAATGGCCGTAAACTAGACTTACTCATATAAACTACCGAGATCCTCATCAGTCCTTTTAAAGGACTTTGGTACAGCCATCTCTTTTGTTCTTAATATTTAAAAATTTTAAAATTCAAATGCTGAATCCAAACCGTTGATCTTGTTTAATTTTACGGGCGATGCATTTTCATATAAGTTTTATAAAATTTGGAGTTGATTTCATACTAGATCAAGTGGTCAACAAATTAACGAACCTGGTTTGATTAATTCTAATACGGTTATAATTTGATCGCTTAATCAAGTATGAAATCAACTCCAAATCTTATAAAAAGTTATATGAAAACGCATCGCCCGTAAAATTGAACAAGATCAACGGTTTGGATTCAGCATTTGAATTTTAAAATTTTTAAATATTTAAAAAAAGGGATGGCTGTACCAAACAGTCCTTTGAAAGGACTGCTGAGGATCTCGGTCCCCCATATAAGCCACTATTTTTAGGTCAAGCCACTAATTTAGAGTAAATGATTCATGGCAGGCGGATGGGTCCGTCAATTGTGATTATACTTCAATTTTCAAGATTGTAATGACCGATTCAAACCATCCAACGTATTCTTCATATGGAATTTTCGTTGGTGATCAAATTTTATATTTTAAAATTTTAAAATTATTTTTATAATAACAATCTAAATAATTATGGACCTCAAAAGAACAACAATTTTTAAAATCTAAAAGAAGTAAAAATATTTAAAAAAATATAAAATTTAGTCTCCAACGAATTTTAAACACGAAGAACACATTGAATGGTTCGAATCGACCGCTATAACCTTAAAAATTGAAATATAATCATGACTGACGAACTCATTCATCAGTCGTGACTAATTTTAGTCAGCCTGCATGTCACCAATATATACTCACACAATTGGGACTAATTAATGCATATTTAGCGGTTAACAAGCCGAGTACCGACGTTTATTAATATAAAATAAAAATTCATTTATTTACGGTGTATATTTAAACAACTTACTCATCATTATTTAATTTTTTTAAATTTGGGCCTTTATTAAAAATTGCTACATAAACAAGGAACTATTAAAGTTTCTATTAAGTATTAACTATCTCTATTTTTCTTTTTTTCTCGGGACAAACCTAACGCCAAGTATTAAAGAAAACATTATTTAAAAAAAAATTTCATGCATAAGTTTGTGTATTGACGAGATGAAGAATTTACAAATTTGGACGGTATAATGCAAAACCTCTTCCCCTTGATCCATGTCTTTTGTTCTGACTTTCTCATCTTTTATCATCATCGTCAACGTTACCACGCAGAGCATGCTATGTCTGCCAGCTATTTTTTTGGGTGAGGAAAATAAGTAAAAGAAAAATATTGAGGTAAATAAGTTATTTCTTGGTCCCTTTTGAGTTTCGAGGAGGCATGATAACTATCAGAGGATGTGAAAAATATTCAGTCTTCTCCATTATTTTGTTTTAAATAGCAAGCCATTAATCAATTGATCTTTAGATATTACAACCAAGAAAGTTATGCTTAAAATAAATAAAAATCTTCCACCAATTATCTTCAGCTCTAAATTCCTAATTCACCAGGGCAGGGACAAAAAATGCAAATATTTTTATTAGCTAGGCCAACAATTTAAATTTTTTTTTTTTTAAACCACGGCTGTCAAGTTCAGACAACATTTGTTGGGACCAAATTAATTTGCAACCGTGCTCACGAGATTGTAACATGATCAAGTTCATAAAGTTTGATATATATAGCCTCATTTCATTTTTTAACAAGAAAATGTTCTACCATCATCAGTACAAAATTTGAATTTTTTTTAAGAAAAATGGAAATTTAAAGTTTTTTAATCTTGCATGGAAAATTGATCGATCTCTTTAATACAATTTGAAATACTTAAAACTTTAACTATTTTGCTAGCACGACAGAAAGCTGCCATGCCTTCAATCAGGTTAAAGTTCTTTCAGTGGATCGGTCCAGTCGGATCCGTTGGCGACTCAATAGGTGGACCTGTTCTACATCACATGTTCACCAATAACCGAACAAAACTTTAAATGGGAAGTGTACATTAACCTAGGAAGTAATCCAGTTATCTTCTTCCTTATTAAGGGCCTCTCTTGTTCACTGCTAAGTTGTCTATTTCGACCTCGTTACTTTCTTTGTTATAAACATGGACAGAGCCACAGAGGCACAATATAAACGGTAAAACCTGAATTAATATATATTATTACAATAATATTATTGTAAAAAAATACATAGTGGGATAATTTAATTTAAAACTAAAATGCGATAAAATGGTCCACGAAGTTGAGAATTTTTTTTATCCTCCATTATTTGGTTGCGATAATATTATTTGGTTGGTTAAACCTTCCTTCCATTATCCTCCGTTTACCTCTTGAAGCAAGGCTTAGTGGTTACACTCCCGGACGCATAAGGTTGCGGTCCTCCTGTTACAATAATATTTTGGGGAAGTCTCCTTTTTGTTAGGACCGGAGTGATGATATGAGTTGGTTTAGAATGATAAGTTGCTGTTCTGAACAAGCAGGAGGGCCCACAGATCATGTGATATGTTGTTGCAAATTTCCACTAATTATAAGTTGTCAATGATACCGTTTTAGCCCGTGGAAAAATTTTCAACTAAATAAAGACAGCGAGCTTGCTTAGAAAATTAATTATTGATATTTAAATTCATAATCGACTCTTGGAAAAATTAATGCATGTTTTCAAAATTAGGAGGGAACATTTTTCTCTGATTTGACACCATAACAAGTGGTGGGAAAAATATCGGCATTGATCTCAAAGAAATTTTATGTAGCTGCCAATTTGAAATTTATGAGTTTCTGCCAGATAATGTTCACTCCATTCGCCATATCCCACACCTTTTCATGGTATTTTTTTATGCCTAGAAGACCACTCTCTATTTTTTTTCTTTTTAAAAAAAGTACATGGATACATCACCAAAAACATATCATACGGCCAGGAAAACATCATTTTAGATTTATGTTACCACCATTTAATTTGCGGAATTGCTTAACATCATCCCCTCCTCAGCGTCATCCCGTCATTCAGGAATGACGTGTTTTCTTTTTTTCATTTTCGGTCCAGAGCCATTCCCATCGTTTCTATTTTCATCGCTGATCTCCTGTTCTCATCCCGTCCCCTCTGTCGCTTATCTCCTGCTCTCGTCACATCCCCTTCTGCTGTTTGCTAACCTCATGGTGACCCCCTCCCCCAACTAGAATAATTAGATTTACTAACTAACACAATTAGATATATTAACTAGAATAATTATGTATATTAAGTAGAACAATTAAGTATATGCACTAGAACAATTATGTATATTAAGTAAAACAATTATATAAATTAAGTAGAACAATTATGTAAAACGATTATGTCTATTGTTGTACTAAACATCTCTAGGTTTGTCGATTACAAAACAATATCATTTGGCATTTAACAATCTTCTTTGAGTTTTATAGGAAGAAGTTGCAAATTATGAAGACTTGGATAAGAGCTATGAGCAAGATCAAGATCAAGTCTTTAGAGAGTTTGTAGGCTAGATTAGACTAAGATAGAAAGTATAATTTAGTCCTTACTTATCCTTGAAATGATCTAAATAGAAGAAAAGCTCAAGAAACCAGCAAAATCCAGTTTTCTGTGTTCAAGCGTTACATAACGCTTGATAGCGTTACATAACTCTTCATAGCGTTACACAACTCTTCATAGCGTCACACAACGTTTTGATCAAGGCAACATTCTTTTAATATTTTTCTAACAAAACGTTGTGCAACGCTTTATAACGTTGTGTAGCGGTACAAAAATCAAACGTTACAAGACGTTTGTTTAGAAAATTCTAACGCTTTGATTTTCTGGCCATTTTTGAGGAAGTTCTGGCATACGTCGTGTAACGCTTCAAAACGTTGTGTAACGTTTTGACTCTTGTTAATGACCGTTTGACTTTCACTGCTCAAGCGTTGTGTAACGCTTGATAACGTTGTGTAACGCTTCAGACAAATTTCAACGGCTAGTTTAATTTTGTCTTTTTATAACGGCTATATTGAAACGTTGTGTAACGTTTCGGAGCGTTATGTAACGTTATGTCCAGAATTTGACTGGTTTAGAGCTCTTGGCACTCTCTATATATATCCACCCTTTGTTCTCTCTCTCTAGAGAGCTTTGCTTTGCAAAATTTGACCAGAATTGAGCCTTTTGAGCACAGGGATACTCTCCCACTTGAGCTTTTCATAGCTAGATCATTAAGTAGAATAATTATGTACCTCTGAGGCTCTAACTAACTAGTATGGAAATATACATTAAATATCTTTGGTTTTTTACTTCCGTTGATCAATGGCTGCTGACATGGTTGAATGTGCATGTGGTCTAGTAGCTTAGTGGTAAGAGCACTAGGCTGGCCTCTAAGAGGTCAAGGGTTCAAGCTCCGCATGCATCTTTAATTTAAAAAAAAGTTAGATAGCAAAGACCTCCCTCTTTCTTAAAAAAAAACATGGTTGAATGATACAAGTCATACAACACTAGATGCACAATGAATGCCTGCAACCGTCTTCCTTGCATATCTCCTGCGCGATGTTTGGTCGAACTTCTAACTATATTTACTATAAAATATGACAATTAAAAATAAAAAACAAGACAATTACTATACAAAACTACAACAATTAATATATAAAATTAGGATAATTAATTTTTTATGAACAATAATGGTAACTATATATTGGAAAAATTAGGGCAATTAGCATAAAAAAGCTAGAACAATAAGCATACAAAACTAGCACATTTACCATACACGCTGGATGGGGATAGGTGCCACGAGAAAAGGGGATGGGTACACGCTGGATGAGGAGGCGCTGAAACAGTATTCCAGAAACGGAAAAGATGAGGAGGCGCTGAAATAGTATTCCAGAAATGAAATGAGAAAAAGCGTGTAGCTTAGGAGATGACGGGAATGATTCTTATCACCCCGTTTAATTTGTGTGTTCACAAAACAAGTGCACATTTTAGTAGTGCACAATATGTATGAAGCAATATTATTTATGAATATAAGAAACAATGCACATTTTCTTTTTTTTTTTTTTTACTAAAAATAGGAATCTGCCCCCTTATCTTAGCACTTAAGAAACAATGCACATTTTCAGTAGAGCACAATATGTATGAAGCAATATTATTTATGAAGGTAAGAAACAATGCATTTAAGTTGTAGAAAGCAATTCATCTTAAGTGAAAGATCGCATGTTGGAAACTCAGTTGAGATTTTTTATGGACATTTAATTTGAAAATAAACTGGGAGATTTGACATCTAAATTATCATTAAAAAATATTATTTATGAAAATATGAGCATTATTTTTCATTTGATATGGACACATATTATATAGGCTCAACACTACTGATCAGCCTAATTCCTTGCATGCACAAAGTGTTAAACATGTACGTCTAATTTATCTATTTTATCAATCGAATGCGCACGATGAATTTGTTCGATGTGCAACACTTGAAGTTATCGTATTTGACCAAAATTTCAAACTTTTAGATGAAATAGTATTTAGCTGCTAAATGCAACATTAGATATATTCACCGTGTTGCGTTATTACAAGCCAAGTTAACCTATTCCGATATCTTTTAGCAAGGAATGGGAGGAGCGAACTTCAACACATATGTTCAAATTTTTTATTTATGTGTTGTTTGATTTCACGTGAATAAGAAATTTGGATCTTATTCTTTATTCCTTATACATCCAAACACACCTTCGAGAAATAATGAAACAAGCGCCATAAATACACAACGACAATTGATTGGACAGTCCGTGATTAATATCAAGTCCGTCGAGATTCGTACGGTCCGTAAAATTTATCCGTCGAAATTAGATCGAATGGTTCGGATCGAAAGTATGTCTGGGTGGTACACTGGTGCTTTGTAAGTTTGTTGAAGGATTATAAATCCTCTCAAGTTTTAAGAAAACTGGAGTCCCGTGTAAGCACTTATTCCTCACCCTTATCAATTTCACAATATCTAGAAAAACCTAACAAACCATGTGTTATATATCCGAGGTTCATATATTTGCACTTCATATTAGCAGTATTTGTGTACATGAAAATAATATAAGAAAATTGTACATATTTTATATAATAGAAATTTTATGTCGCCGAAAAGCAAATGCTGAGAGAACCCCCCCCCCCCCCAATGTGATATGAATAGATATCTTTTACGATAATATGTCAATGAGAGCTATATGTATTTCTAGAATTAAAGAATAGAATGAATCATAAATAAATATATTTAATTTTGAAAAGTAAACAAATTGTTATAGTTGGAAGATGGATAATATTTTTCATATCATTTCTTATGTTAATGATCTAACTATGCAAATTAAGAATTAGAAATAGTTTTCGACCCTAAAAAAAGAATTAGAAATAGTTTTCATAAAGTTTTTTTTTGAAGGTTGGTCTTTGAAACTAATGATTTTGTTATAAGAAATTTGAAAATAAATGTTCTCTCCGCGAATCGAACGAAGGACCACTTGATTGGCGAACTAGAGCGAAATCACTATGCCAAACAACCCAGCTTAGTTTTCATAAACTTAACAAGCCGAAATAATTATAATAATATACAGCACACTTTTACCCTCTTTTATAGTCACTTCCTATCATGAATTTATAAACTTCAAAAGATAAAACATATTAAAAAAAACTTTTTATTATTTGATCGATAATGGGTATCTTTGAAGAGAAATTTTTTTCCTCACAAACAATACAAATACATATATCTTGCAAGATAGATGTTAACAAGTGTATCTAATATAAAATAAATAAAAAATCTAGTAAGAAACTTCCAAGAAATTTCCACCCACATATTTCACATGAGCAACCAAACTCCAAAAGTTACCATTAATATAGTCGAATGAAATGTTTCCAGTGAATCATACCCAATTTGTTACCATTAATTAAAATTAAAACACAGAAATGGACACCAACAGTTTAAAAAACCGGAGAAGATTGAAACAAAAGTAACCGCGCGTTACCAAACTGGTAAACCGGAGAAACAAAAGAAAAACAAAAGAGAGAAAAGAGAGAGAGAGAAAATAAACTAATAAGTGGCATCCAGTTAGGACTTTTGTCCCTGTCTAAGTGGGGTCAAGATAATCTCTATAGACTATATCTCTCTCTTGCTTTATATTTACCACCATATCTCTCTCTCCCCTTCCCTCTCTGTCTCGCTCTGGCCCTCTCCTCTATTACTTTCACTGTACCACCATACTTTTCTGATCTCACTCAGGTCTTTCTCTGTTTCTCTTCTGCCCTTTTAGGCTTTGAAAAATCCACTGTTCAAGCCTCCAAGGTGATCTCAGGTGAGAAAAAAGTTACAATTTTTTACCCTTTTTTCTCTTTCTATGAGTTTGTTTGTGGTGTTATTTGCTGCTCAAAGCTGTCAGAGCTTTCTATTTCTTTACTGGAATGTGCTGGTATTTAGCTGGAATCCTCTGTTATTTGCAATTAGAAATGATTGCTTAGAAATCAGTACCAGAATATGGCATTTGTTTTTATATCGGATAGAAATTTTGATGGGTTTTAATTTTACTTCCCTGATTACGCTCCCAGGTTTTAAAGCCCAAAAATTATTAAGTCAATTAATAAGAGTTCCTTTCCATCATGTGTAAAGCTCTTCTGAAGCTATACAGTTTGAATGCATGTCCATCCTATTGTAGGGAACTTCCAATTTTGTTGGTTTTTAAATTAGAACAGAATTTTAAAAGATTTTTCTTACTTATTTGGTTGAAAATCAATGGTTTGGTTGAGGGCTTATTCTTTATTTTCTACATCCTTGCATGTTTCAAGCTAACTTAAAATTTCCTAACTAATGCTCTGATAAAGTGATAAGGTTCTAATCTGTATTTTTGAAAATCAATGCTTTGGTTGAGGTCTCGTTCTTTATCCTCAAAAACTAATGCTCTGATAAGGTTCTATTCTGGATTTTTTTAGGTAGTTGCTTCTTTTAGTTGAATTTTCAAGGACCAGTACTTTGTCAACTTTGTTTGGAACACATCAGTTTGTGAGCAATTCGTATTAGAAAGCTTAGCAAAGTTCTTTTCAAATAGAATATTCTAGATGCTGCCCCCCTTTTTTTTTCAGCAGATATTTTATATTCCATTCGTCTTTAGAAAAATAAAACTCGGTCTACTCGTGGATCTGCCTAATAGGCTTGACTCTAAATTTGTTTTTCTGAGAACCTCCTTTTTTTCATTTTTGATGGCTGTCTTTTTTCTCTGTATCTGTGTGATTGGACTCCAGGGAGCGATTTTTGGAGGAAAGTAACGGAAGGTAAGGATTAGACCTAATGTTTACTTGCTCCAGTGTACAAAATGAGAAGGAATCGAAAGTGAGCCCATGTGAGTTTTTTCCATTGCATCTTGAATTTTGTTACCCTGAAATCGAGGTGTACAAGAGGTAACAGGAGTTGAATTATAAAATTACCCTTATTCCTTCGTGTGATGTATATAACGACTGAGGATAAAAAAGTCAACTGTCTTATATACTGAACACAATTTAGTTCCTCTCTCTTTCCTCGTGTGGAATTCTGGAGCGAGTAAACCTCAATAAGTAATTTCTTTCCTCAACTTGCTCTTCCTTTCCCAACCTTTTTATTCCATTCCCTTCCATTAGTATACAAATTGTGGAGCACAGCCATCTACATATAAAAAAACGAGTTCTCATGCTGTTATGCATCATGTGAATAATAATTGTAGCATATTCTCCAAAGAAAAGGGTTCCATGTTAGGATCTAGATTGTTCCTCTTCGTGTGTATCACTGATTAAACATATCTTATAGTTGAATTTTCCATCCTATCATTAGTACGAATAAAAGGAATCGGAAGAATTCAAGATTCTACTAACATATTTAAATACTCCACGTCAAAGATATAAAAAATAGGAAATTAATATTCTCTTTCTGAAAATCAAAGGGTACACTTCCTCAAATAATTAAATATAAACATTATTAGATAAAAGGATAGGTATTAAAAAAGGAAAGTAAGGGTAGGTGTGCGCCTACAATTTGTTGAATTTTTGGTGAGTTTAGGTCTAAAACATAATCCCAACTCTTGTACGTATACTAAATTCAATGATTACCTTTTATTATTTTAGGTGACACAAATATATTGAAATTTTGATTGTTCTAAGGGTTAAATACTTAAAAGTATCAGGTTTGAGCCTTGGAAACTATAACCGGAAAGTAACAGACATGTACCGTGCAAAAATAGTTGCATCACCAAGAAACGTGAAGCGTCAGGTCGGCAAGTATGAGCTTGGCCGTACCCTTGGGGAAGGTACATTCGCCAAGGTACGTTTTGCGAGAAATGTTGAAACCAGTGAGCATGTGGCAATCAAAATACTAGAAAAAGAGAAGATTGTAAAGCACAAGATGGCTGAACAGGTACATGCTGATGTTTAATTGAACTTTTATTGCTACCAGTTCGATACTCCCATTAGTCTAGTATTGACTGCTTAGTGCTAGATCAAGAATTCAGTTACTATACATATTTTTACTAATTTCTTGTATACATGTAATGCAGATCAAGCGGGAAATTTCAATTATGAAGCTAATACAGCATCCTAATGTCGTTCGTTTGCTAGAGGTAGATTTTCCAGTTCTCTACTATGGATAATCAAAACAGGGTTCAAATTGTAATTTTGAAATTATGTGAAAAAGTTATTTAAATTTCCTTTTTCCTCCTAATTAGGTTATGGGTAGCAAATCAAAGATCTATATTGTTCTAGAGTATGTCACTGGAGGAGAACTCTTTGACATTGTTGTAAGTTCTTCAAAAACTGTATCTTTTATTTTTTTTCAACTATTTTCTCCCAATAAACCTTGTAATAAGAAAAAGAGAATGACTTAATAATCCTGAAATATTTAACTTAGGCTAATCATGGAAGAATGAGAGAAGATGAGGCACGCAGGTACTTCCAGCAATTAATTAACGCTGTTGATTATTGCCACAGCAGAGGGGTATATCATAGGGATTTAAAGGTATAAATTTCAGTCATAAATTTTTCTTCTTTTTTTAAAAAAAAAAAATGTTTCAGTTTCTTGTACTGCTACTTCTGTCAAACTGTGGTAACTTCTAATTATCCTTTTTCTTAGTTGGAGAACTTGCTGCTAGATGCTCAGGGAACCCTAAAGGTGTCTGATTTTGGATTAAGTGCTTTATCACAACAAATGAAGGTATTTACTCCAATTCTATAGTTTTTTTTAAAATACGTGACTTTTGCAGGAAAGTTATAAAATCCTACCGAACAGTCAAGCTCTGACTTTTAAAAGTTAATTGCATTAATGAGTAAACCTGGATAGAATAAGAAGCTTATTTATGTTGAAAGCGCACAATTGCAATTACTATATTACATTTGGCCAACATGACTCGAAACAATGTGACTTCCAACAAAAGCTGCATGTTGATCATTACTGTATAGAACTCAACTTAAAAAAAAAATTAATTAAATAACAGCGTAAATTCCAATTTTTAATTCTTGGCAGGGTGATGGATTACTACATACGAGTTGTGGGACTCCTAACTACGTGGCTCCTGAGGTAATTAACTTTTTTCTGTTAGTAGAGCATTCTGTTATTAGATTTTTTTTTTTCTGTTACTAGAGCATTCCAGTTTTTAGCTATTGTGCTGAGCAAAGATTACCAAACTACCCTCCCTTCCTGAGTTTTATTTTTTTAATGACTATAAGGGAGAGTGGAAAAAGGAATATAAGGTGCAAAATGGCATGGAAATATTTCTCAATATATCTCATTTATAGGGATGTTTACACACGATGCTTTCAGGTTTTGTGAGTATGCATGAAGTTTTCATCAGTAAAAGTATATGTACTTGCTTTGGTAGTTCATTATTATTGTTGTTGTAGGTACTAGAGGACAGAGGTTATGATGGTGCAAAGGCTGATGTGTGGTCATGTGGTGTTATCCTTTTTGTGCTATTAGCTGGATATTTACCATTTGAAGACGATAATATAATGAGCCTGTATAAGAAGGTAATGGTGACTGTTTATTTGTGAAGATTTCTTGTCCTCTTTTTTTTTTTTTTTACTTCTTTTTGTAAGTGAAAAAAATATGTATTCTTCTGTGCAGATCTCAAAAGCTGAGTTTACTTGTCCTTCATGGTTTTCCATTGGTGCCATGAGTCTGATAACGAGAATTCTCAATCCAGACCCCGAAAAGGTAAGTATTTATGAGTTGAACCTGAATATTTTATTTATAACATGATTAATTTTTTCATACATTTTAAGTGAATTTGATTTATAATAATTTTTGCAGCGTATCAGCATTTCTGAAATTCTGGAGGATAAATGGTTTAAAAAAGGATATAAGCCACCAGCTTTTGAGAAGTTTGAAGGAAATTTAGATGACATTAATGCTGCATTTGCTGAATCTGATGTAAGTTGAAACCATATATTCTGAAATTCAAAGTATTATTAACGATTCTTTTTTGCAATATATTTGGACACAATAAACTTATTTTGTTCATGTATTTGTCAGGATAATCATGTTAAAGAGAAAAAAGAGGAGCAACCAGCAGCTTTGAATGCTTTTGAATTAATTGCTCTTTCAAAAGGACTCAATCTTGAAAATCTATTTGACATAGAGAAGGTAATGATATCTAGGTCCAAGATATCAAATACTTGTTACTTGTTATTATGCAACTTTGAAGTCCTTTTTCCCCCCTACATGACTTAAGTTGGCTCATAACCAAACCATTTTTTTATTTTTGTTTCTTCAGAAATACAAAAAAGAGACAAGGTTTACTTCAAAGTGTTCTGCCAAGGAAATAGTGACAAAAATTGAAGAAGCAGCAAAACCTCTTGGTTTTGATATTCAAAAGAAAAACTACAAGGTCCGTACATTCACCCTTCTAAAATTTTGGAGTTTTTAAACTATTTTTTTCCTTAGTATCTAACAAACTAGTTTTTCCTTTCATTCTACAGATGAAGCTAGAGAATCTGAAAGCTGGAAGAAAGGGAAATCTCAATGTTGCTACTGAGGTTAGCCAATAAACTTCTTTAACGTCCTAGTAAAATAAGTGACAAAAAAATTCCGGTATGTAGCTTCACTAATCATATATATATATATTTTTAGATATTTCAAGTGGCACCAAGTCTGCATATGGTGGAACTAAAAAAAGCTACAGGAGACACTCTCGAGTTTCAGAAGGTAGTATTTGTTAGTCCTGATTTTATTTTTTTTTTGAACTGGCACAAATATCGAGTCCTGCATAGTGTTTAATAAATTATTAAAAGCAGCATAATTCTTGAGTATGAAGAAAAACGGTATTTTTTGTTTTTTTTTTTTTCTTTTTGTTTCTAATCAGTGTTTATGTTTTTTGAACTTGTATACAGTTCTACAAGAATCTCTCTAATTCACTGAAGGACGTAGTGTGGAAGACAGAAGAAGATATGCAAGATGCGTCCGACAAGACCTCAGACTAAATTAAAGAAATGAAAATAGTCTTCTTTTTTTAGAGTCTAAATGCCTTTTTCTCCGCCTCAGATAAGCGAAATGCCTTTTTCTCCTTCTAGGGTTTTGGCAGGATTTCGCTGATCATGTAAATATGTTTTGGACAAAAACTGGTTCGTTCGTTCGTTGGTTGTTTAATTAGACCATCTCCAATTTGGAGAGCATTTGCATAGAGGAGTGTGTCTGTGTCTATGATGTAAATGCTGTCATATTACAGGTTCAGTCAACATGCTAAAATGCATGCTTTTAAGCTCAGTTTTAGTGGAGAAATCTTTGTTTATGCTTGACACCAGTAATTGCATTATTGGGAGTGGGAGCAAACACTGAACACTTGTAGATCGGTGACTGAATAATAAGGGAACTCATTTAGTTCCAGGGTGTTTGTGCTTATTTGGGGTCATTTATGGATCAAATTAGAATTTTGTTTTGCTTAGCAGTTGGAATTTTCTGTTCTTTTTTAAATATTTAGATTAAAAAATAATAACTGTAATCTACGGTTTTGTCATCACGTGCCATCGCTTGATTAAAATAAACATAAAAAAATAGACAAAGTTAACATTTAAATAATCGACATAAATACATACAAACAAATTAGTTCAATAAAAATAAGTTGAATGTGCATATAAAAATCTGAACAATCAGTAATTATAATTGCCATCGCTCTTTTTATCATCGTGCGCCATCGCTCACTTCAAATCCTCTCCCCTGCACGATTCTCTCCCTGGGCGATTCTCCTCTAAGCGATTCTCCCCTCCTATACCCTCTTCTCCCCTCACTCGTTTCTCTCATGTCTCTCCCCTGCACTTCTCCTTCCAACTCTCTCTTAATTTCCCCTTCTCTGAATCTCTCCTCTCTTCTGATCCTCTTCTTGCATCAAACCAGGGTTTCCAACAATTGGTAAAATCAAGAAGAACATATAGAAAAACAAATTGAACATTTAAATCGACAGATTGAAAGTATACAAAAAATTATTTGAATAAAAAACAAAAATGAACACTTATAATAATAAAGTAAACATATGTAGTAAACAAAGTAAATATTTAATAGAACAAATATAACAGATATAAATGATAAAGTTGAATAAGAAGCAGTATAGACAACAAAGTGAATACTTATTACAACAAGGTGAGTACTTATTAAAACAAAGTGAACACTTATATAATCTCTTATAACAACAAAGTAAGAGGAGATCTGGTGTACACATAAAACAGACAAAATGAACATGTAAATGAACACTTATAATAACTAAAATGAACACATAAAACATATAAAGTGAACATTTAAAAATATAAAATGGACACATAAAACAAATAAGTTCAATAAAAATACAAATCAACTCGTAATTAAATGAAGTGAACACATTAATAAACAAACTGAATATATTAAAGAATAAAGTGAACAAAAATAACAGTTGAGAAAAAAAAAGATAAATATAGAGGAAATTGGATGGAGCATAGAGGAGAGAAAAAAGAGAGAAAGAGGGAAGAAAAGCGCATCAGAATCAAAGGAAAAAATCACAGAAGAGAGAAGGGAGAGAGGAAAGGATACTAACGGTTTTGCCAAGAATAAGGGAGAGAGGAGTTAACATTGGGCCGGTGAGCGGAGACCAAAGGCAGAAAGAGAGAGGGAAGAGAAATATTGCTAAATGAGGGGTCCACTGCTAGAGTCGCTGGATGAGGAGCGTCTCGGCAATGGCAGCGATGGTATAATGAGAGATGGCACTAATCAATTTTCGAAGATAAATAAACCTTCCAATCTTTTCTATTTCTAAGAAGATACCAGGGATAATCTCAAATACATCATTTCCTTCCGGAACAATAAACATATTAATTTTCAGAATTCATCCGCAGATAAAACTTAGTTCTTCAAACCCTGACAGACACAGTAGACGGTCCTTCAGGGGCTTCTGTTGCTACATCCTTTGTATCTGCTAAATTTTTACCAGATGCAGTTGGTTCAGACACAGTGGGTGATCCTTCAGCGGCTTCCATTGCAATATCATTTATATCTGCTAAATTTATACCAGTTGTGGTTGTTTCGGTCTCCGATTTCTTCACATCACAAGTTGAGTTGGTATTTGTAACTTGCACTATGCTTTTAGTCCATTCGGCGAGTAGCTTCACTGAATTTTCGTCTACAATATATATTGCAGAAAAAATCAATGAAATAATAATAGTTTGTTGTCATTTTATTCTCTTCAGCTGCCTTGGGGCTTTATGGCATTACTGAGCCTTGCTCAATAATTCAGGTTAAATACGAAAACGCAAAAGGAAGAACACATATTATCTGTATACCACGGTAATTTAGAGATGAAGAACTAACAAAGTTATGAGCTATATATATGACATCGTTCAAGCCCGTAATTCTGCTACCTACAAAATGATTGAAGTATGAAAGTTTGGGTATTATACCGAGTCTAGGGACAGTGTGGCCTTGTGGGTGCCTTAGCAGGAGGGGTGAATCAAAGGCAGCTGCTAGTTCCTCGGAGGGAATTTTGAGCCAGTCTTTTTCTCCAATAAAATGTACAGATTTAGCCTTGATTGGGTCTTTGTATGCCACATCACAGATTTTGGGATCCCTGAATTTGCTTCCCGAGACAGAAACCAAGAATTTTATTGGTGGATGGTCTTTCAGTACCTTTCCCTGATTAAGTGACCCAAACACTTGTGTAAGAATAAAACTCTCTCTGGTGCAACAATTCACAAATGTGAAGGTATTAATTAGTTGCAAGGAAAGGTAACAACTTGTATGTGCAATCATTCAATTGGGAGATTTGTTCTTTGCTTTTTGGTTCTAGTTGTTAGCTGCGTACAATATTAAGGAATTCGAGAAGGGGGATGTTTTGGTATAGGCTAATGTGTAATTTTGTTGTGCGTGGTTTGTCATCCGGGATGGTACTGAGATACGTTATCATGGTTTCTATTGGAGAATTAAGAATGGAGAAATTATTTGTTTTGAATTTCTCTTTTTTGCAGTTTGTAATGTAGGAACACTAATTTGGATTCTATGCAAATAGAAACCAGTGGCATTGCTGGTTTTTATTTTTTATTTAAAAATAAAGTCATCAAAACACTAAGGAGTACAAGAGATAAAAACATGAATAATTATTGTGTTCAGGTGATTGCATTTAGTGTTTACCTAACCAAAATTTAGTGTTTACCTGTGCTTGATAGCCGATTAACAATGCAGACAATGTTGCACCCTGGAACATAAAAAATGTATGAATAAAAGGTTATAGAAAATACAAATTGCTTTCTGTTCCAAAACTAAAGATACTGAAGAGATAAAAGAAGACAGTTACCTGGGAGAAACCTAGGAGCCCATCAAAGGGACCATTAGTCATGATGTAATTGCACAAGTGAGAGATACATTCATCCAAATTTGTGTATTCAGTGAAGTCCTGGTATAAAAGGTGGATTTTAAGAACTTAGGGCTCAAATTATGCAAAAATAGTCAAGTTGACACATCACTGAGTTTAGACCAGCAATTTATTTTATTTTATTTTTTTAAAAAACGTCTATTTGATGTCTCCCTTTGTTTTACCCTCAATTGCGTATCTATATTGTTGATCAAAATATAGCTGATTCGGTTCATGACCATTAGGTGAGGAAGACAGCCTTTGGGACGGTAATGCTCAAGGGAAATGCTGGATGCTTCAAAATTGGAAGTTAACATAGCCACTGAAAAATTTAAACATTCTTTATTGTTACCTTGTTAAACTGAAACCACTCAAAGTATGGAGGTGGAAATATGCCTTCTATGTCTGACTTGCCTCCGGCTGGAAACAACCCATCTGGAAACACCTAACAGTAAAGAATTGAAGAAGCCGAAATTAACACAAGCTGATCTTGATTAAGGCAAAGAGAGAAAAAACTACCCATGCAAGGGTGAGAAAGGAACCATATCAAACTCTTGGAAGATAGATGGGTCCCATTTGCTGATCTGCTTCTTTAGGAAGGCCCCGCTTGTACGAAATCCATGGAGGCAGAGTATCTTCATCTTTTTCTCCTTCAACCCTTCCATGTCTTTCTTTTGAAAATTTTGCTCTCTACTCTAACAACAACACTACCTGCTTCTTTTGTAAGAAAGGCGGGAGAAAAGGCATTGAAAAGAGGTAGATGTGTGGTTATGCTACCTGCACCCTGTGACTCTTAGCAATTGACTTTTGGTAGTTGCCACCTACCACCAAAGAAGTTAACCTGAAAGTTTTGTTTTACCAAGTTTAGTCTCCAACTAACACCACAATTTTGATATAATATAACCTTATTAGACGCATAATTCCAACCTTTTTTTTTCACACCAATTTTGATTATCCTTGGACAAATGAAATTTTGCTCGTGGGCTTTGATTTTTAACACTGTCACATTCGGATTGAAATGTCCGTACTTTAATCGTTTAATAACAAATAGTCGCGCGACAGAAAAGGAATTTATTGCTTGGTAACTCAAAAGGTATCGGTGATACCCGTTGAAGCATAGATCCAGGTGGCCTCAGAAGGAAGTCACAATCCGTACTGGACCACTTAGCTTAAGCAATCAATCAATCACAATAGTAGCTCCAGTAGATAAGCTTACATATGTCAAACAAAGGGCATTTCAAGCAAAAAGAGACGCTTACATGAGTTAAACAAAGTAAATTAGAGCTAAGAAAAAAGAGACACTTATTAACCAACGGCATTTCAAACAAAAGAGACATAGCTAAGAGCTATATCAACTTCAACTTCCAGTATTAAGAGACTACATTATAAGATCCAAACAAGCTCCATAGATGTCTAACAAAATAAACAGCGATCCAGGCAAAAACAGCAGATCAAGATCCATGCACATACAAATTCAGATGAAGCAAACACACATTAAAACAGCTACAGCCAAATACCAACCTCACCTCTTTTTTCTCACCACCTAAAGTTAAAACAGCTACCACCCATTACCAACCGACAATAATATGTATATATTATTGTAATTGTCAAACCCGAGAAGGGTTTACTTGGCCATCATGACCTTGACAAACTCCTCATAGTTGATCTGGCCATCGCCATCAACATCAGCCTCACGGATCATCTCATCAACCTCCTCGTCAGTGAGCTTCTCACCGAGGTTGGTCATGACATGACGCAGCTCAGCAGCAGAGATGAAACCATTCTGGTCCTTGTCAAAGACGCGGAAGGCCTCCTTCAGTTCCTCTTCAGAGTCAGTGTCCTTCATCTTGCGAGCCATCAGATTGAGGAACTCAGGGAAGTCGATGGTGCCATTTCCATCAGCATCGACCTCATTGATCATGTCCTGGAGCTCAGCCTCGGTTGGGTTCTGGCCCAGTGACCTCATCACTGTCCCCAGCTCCTTGGTTGTGATGCAACCTGCACATCAAATAAATACAACTTAGCATTTTGATATATTCCAACTTATTATCAACTGCTGGAAATGACAGGAATGTTTGCTTAGATATAAGCAGACCAATACTGACACAAGATTTGTTCACATTTGCTTACCAATTCGCAAAATCTGATTGCGGAAACCAAACAATATGTGTGTCTGATTAACTATATTTACTTCTATCCATTTTCTAAATCAAATTACCCAGATAAGAAAATTGTTAATAACTACTGGACAAGAGAAAAACAAATAAGAACAAATCAAACGAAATGCTTTCTCCTTTTCCTTTAAGCTTTCTTAATTTACACATGCAAAAATTAACAAATATCATATATATTTGCTGCTACGCAATGTCTAACCGCGAGACAAAATTAAAACTATAAATTATTAATGTAATGACATAAGAAAATGTATAATTGCAATCAATCAGCGATAGAGAGAGCCAATAAACAATAAATGCACATCCATGCAAGTTAGAAGTGGGTAAGTTAGGTGCAGACTACCAACATGATATTTTGTTATACAAGTCAAACATTTACTACTTGAGAATCAGATCCATGTATGTACCTGGACAAGAAATGATTTCCAGAGTTCAACACATACCTTATCTTGTTGTCCCTTTCAAAACTAATAATTCTACTGAATCCAGTAAATCTAAATCTGTGAGGAAACTAGAGTGAACAACTGCACAAGGGGATACCAATGTCATCAGAACCGGACCCAACCCAGGTCAAGTCTTGGGGTCATTGGTTAACATGTTTATTCATTAGATATCTCATATCACATTAAGTTTGTTACTCTAGTAAAGTACATATGTTTTTATCCACCGGTAAGGTACCTCCAGGCTCCAGTATAAATGTTTGTAGTCCTTTTATGGAAATAGTGAGTTAATAAACTTTCTCCCTAATTCAGCTCTTAATAACATTTCCATCCAAATTCTATATATTAGGCTTCATACTTCCCATTTTAGGCCTAGTAATTAACTAAAACATTAAAAACGACAAGGGATTTAGAGAAATGAATCGGGTCCTTTTATTTTCTATATACTAGATATACTCAAACACGTTTAATCCACGAAACAGAATTTTTTAATATTCTGATATTATTATAAAAAATATGGAAACAGTTCCATGAACCATATGCGCATATACTCTTGCATCTAAACAGAGAGTATTTATCAACAAAAGAAGGCAACAACACGACGAATCTCTATCTAACCTAAACGATATAACACCTTCTGAACAAATCGGGATCAGATCTATTAACGAATCCTCTAAACCAAGAGATAACACCTATAATAACAGGGAAAAAAAAAAGGAGATTTCAAAAGAAGAAAAAAAAGCCTAAGAAGAAGGGATCATACCATCGCCATCCTTGTCGAACAAGCTAAACGCCTCCTTGAACTCGGCGATCTGGTCGTCGGTGAGCTGATCCGCCATTTTTCAACCTTCAAATCCGACCAAGCTTTGCGAGTGAAGGAGAGAAGGAGAGAAGGAGAGAGCGCAAGGGAGAAATTAATAAAGATCTGATTGGATCAGAGGAGAGAAGGAGAGACAACGAGGCACGATTTTTATTTTAGTAACCAAATATTAGTGCCGCTTTATACGGCGAAACGTTCAATAATTCCACTCTTCCGGCCGTTTCCGTTTTGAAATTGCAGTTCCGAAAATGCCCTCGTGTGATGTTCTTCGGATTGGAGGTTATCCCTCCATTTCAGATTGATTGGTGGGTCCTTTTTGAGGTGATTATTACGAAAATACGTCTATCCAGTCTGTATGGTAAGTGCAGATGCCAAATGTACATGTACATGTCACGATACGAGAAGCTTCTTGTGTTTGATCCCCTCCTGATTATTATAACAAATTGAGAGATCTTTGCAAAAATGATCCAAATATATTGCGATTGCAAGGAATGGAATTTTCCGGTTTGTGAAAATGAGAGATGGCCAAGTAAAACCATGTTCTTAATTTAGATAATGACCGCTTTATCCTTCTAACCTTATGATTAATTAATAATTTAATGGTGGACAGAAATTTCAATTCAAGCTTTAAATTTCTGTTTAAACTTTTCAATTAATAATATGGATTGAGAGCTAATTACAAAATTATGTCCACTACAGAATTTACCTAATAATAATCTTATCGTGTGTGGAAGATAATATTTAATTTTATCCTTCAATCTTTTATTGTCCACAGCAGAATTATGTCCACTACCAAGCATTCGAAAAAAAAAATCTTTTATTGTCTCAATAATTATTATTTTTTCGATAAAACTAATATGACAATCTTTTCAAATTGTGAAAGATCATGTTTAGTTTTATTATTTATAATCTTAGTATTATTATTTCACAATAAGACTAATGAGCATGATCTTTTCAACTGTGAAAGCCGATGTTTACTTTTATCCTTCAATTCCTATTGTCTCAAATTCATTATTTCTAATATGATAATCTTATTGATTGTGAAAGATAATAGTTTAGTTTACCCTTTTATCATGATAGGAATAATATGATAATCTCATCACTTGCGACAGATAACGTTTAGTTATCATTTTTTTTATTTTTTTATTTTTTTTAAGATTGATGTCCCTAATAAAAGGCCTAGATGGGGGTGAATAGGTTTCGAGTTTACAAACCGGTTTGGTTAATTCTTGGTTCAATTCAACAATTCGCTCAATCGATGCACTAATAAACAATAAATAACAAGATAAATAGATAAAATAGAGAGAAATAACAAGCGATGTGATTACGGAGTTCCGACCTGCTAGGAAAGGCTAGCCTTAGTCGTACGTCTCCGAGAGTTTCGCAACCACCAAAACGGGTGCGTTCCGTTCTATTCCACAAGGAACGGGTCTACAAATGCGAACCAAATCACCTTGTCACACGACACTCAAGGTGGATTGGCCTAATCTCTAATCTAATCCAACAACACTCAAGAAATGATGCTCACAATCAAAACTCTCTATAATTTGGCTAAATGCACTAGGGATTTGATTTGTAACAATCTAATCCTATTGGCTTTGCTCTTAAAATGCTCAAGAATCATGTCTATGTGTTTAGAGCTCAAAGACAGCAGTATAGCAAGGTAAAACAACAGATTGAAACAGTCCTAAAAGGGGCTATATTTATAGAGGGCGTCAAGAGCTCCAAATCAACACAGTTTTCTGTCGTGCGTTACACAACCCAATATCGCGTTGTGCAACGCACAGCTAGCCGTTATAAAAAGGCCAAAAAGCTGAACTATCCGTTAACAGTGTGTTGTAGAACGCAAAGAACCATTGTGTAACACATCAGATGACCGTTATAATAATACAAAACGGATAAGATATCTGTTTGAATTGTCAGTGCGTTACATAACGCAAAGAGCCCGTTGTGCAACGCCTGACACTGACAACTCAACGGATTCAAAAATGTCAGATACGTTTTATGACGCCGTGGACGCGTTATACAACGCTTCAAATTCCAAGTCAAATGGTCAATCATGTCAGACGCGTTATACAACGCTAAAAACCCGTTGTGCAACGCTACATTAAATGACATTAAATGATCGAAATTTTGCGTCAAAAAAGAGCGAAAAATTCCAGAGATAATACAAAGGAAAGTTATACAACGTTTCGTTGCGTTGTACAACGTTCTGGCAGAAGCTTGTAAGAAGGCGTTGCACAACTGGACTATAGCATTTCATGACACTTTACAGTGCGTTACATAACGTGAAAGGGCATTGTGTAACACACTGTTTCCGTCACACAAAAGACTGATAAGTTCAGCACAGTACTGGTGTGTTGTATGACATGAAGTTGCGTTATAAAACGCACTGGTCCTGAGAACGAGCATTTTACCAGCAAACTCAAATGGATTGAGTTTAACATGACAATAATCAACTTTAAAAGCTTACAAACAGCCTAAACTAATTCTTGATAAATTTCATGACTTGTCTGCCTCTTGCGCTTAGTAAATCTTGAGAGTTTGCCTAAGAGAACACTTGAAATTGAGATGTTAGAAAAATGAGTATTGTTTTGCAAATCGACAAACTTAGAATTTAATTGTTTAGAACAACAAAGATAAAGTGGGAATCTAAGGCACCCAATTTATTTTTAAATTAAATGTCTATGAAAGACCCCTCCTACCGGATTTCGAACCTGCGACCTTTCACTAAAGGTGCATTGTCCTTTGCCACTAGATCAAGAGCTGGTTCTCACGTTTAGTTATCCTTATATCCTTATCGTATCAATGTTGTTATTTCACGAGGAGATTAATATGATAATCTTTATCGATCATGGAAGATAATGTTTAGATCTGAAACTGATATTTAAAGCACAATATACCGTTTTGAAATTGATATTTAGAACAGTCTCTAATTCTATACATATCATGTACATAAAAATGATGGAATTCAACATAAGTTTTGTTGCTCATAAGAAAAAAAAATCCAATTTTATAATGATCCATATTCAAGGTCTTCAATATCTCATCAATTGTGAAAAAATAATGATTAGCTTTATCCTTCTATCTGTTATCTCAATAATCAATATTATTATTTCACGATAAGATCAATATGATCATCTTATCAAATGTGAAAGATAATTTGATATTTGCAACGTAAACTACACTCTCCACAGAAAATGATGAAATTTGGTACAAGCATAACCATTTATCAATGAGATTTTATTTTACGTACAGTTGCTAATCACCACGTAACGTGTTGATGCATAACTAGTCTATAAGGAAGAAAAATACTTGTACAGAACTTTTGATTCTTAAATATTTTCTACTTAATTAAAAAATTATCATCAAAATTAAGAACTTAACCATTGTAAAAAAATCTCCCTCCGCAATAACATTTTATGAAAATAAAAATCTAAACTTCAACATAAAATTTAGATTTAATATCTAATGACATACATTACCAGCTTGTTTGGTGAATCAACCATATCTTTGTTATTCAAATACTTAAAAGTATAATATTGGATGAATAAAATTAATTATTTTATACACTCGATTCCAGCAAAGATTATACGCATTGGTACGCTTTTAAGATTTTCTATGACAATTTTCTTGTGACCACTATACACCGGGCAAAAATGAGTTATTTATATCCCATCTTTTAGTTTTACTAAATCGACTACAATTCTACAAATTATTACTGCAGTTAATCATTAAAAACGATTCTTTTTTTAAAAAAAAAGCACTCTCTCAAATCTAGATCGAACCTTTTAGTTTTTTTCTTTTTTAAAATAAATGTGTTAACCGGGAACCTAAATTTCGTGTTAATTTATTCTGGGTTGGTTTATCAATTATTGTCCATTGAAATGCAGAACTTCCGTTCTTTCAAGGAAAAAGAAAAGCAAAACACCATGTGCCGCTGCAACATGGGACCGACCAGCGGATTTACAGCCCCCCCCCCCCCCCCGCCCCCCACCATGAGAGGGTATTCCTGACATTTCTCAAAAATATCAGCGCAGAGGTCAAACCGGTAATTTTCATCGAAAGCAAGGATCCCTCGCCCTCGGAGCGAAGGCAAAGAATAAAGAAATTCAAAAAAAAAAATAAAAAATAAAGAAAGAATAAAAGCGGGACCCACATTTTGCCGGCCATTGCAGCTTTAGTAAGGAATTCTCTTTTTATTTCTTTCCCGTTGCCAAGGGTGAAATTGACGCATATGCCCTCGACGCGGTCTGGACGCGGAGAGGAGGATATTTATTAAAACACTTGACCGAAAGAAAACAAACACCACGTTATATCACAATAGCTAACGCCGTTTGTTCTCCGCAGCTTCGCCGTTAAGCCAAGTTACCGAAATAGCCTTGTTGCAGATTGTTGTTAAATATCTTGGCCCAAATAGGAGTGCCGCTTTCTTTTATTCTCTCTTTCTTTGGGCCTTAGCCTTGGAAAATAATTTTTAGTACTTCTTTCACTGTTATTCCCCATTTCTGTAGCTAAGTCACTTATACACACTCACAATTTTTCGGCAAATAAGAGCTTACATCATTAACAAACTAATAATGGATTGCAAGTAATGTTGCTTAGTGATTACAATATGCAAAGTTAATTGGCTATTACATTGCTCCCTTCTAAACAATAGGAAGTCATGCTAGAATTATTTGCTCTAGTTTCTGTTGTTTGCGTCACTAATTGATTAGCTACCGTCCATGTAAAATATGTATAATGGATTAAATGCAGTGTATGCAAAGTTACAAATTTTTTTTTCAGTTTTCCATACAGCATAACTGGATCAATTAATGAAACTTTAGAAATACAAACGCTTCCGGCATGTCCTCCTCAGTGTAACTGAGAGTTTATTGAAACAAAAATAGAGTTCCACGATCACTTCTTCTACCAAATCCCCAAATATACCCCATTCTAGCATGACTTCGATCCTGTCAAACTCCCGCCTCTCCTCCGACGATGTCGTCTCCCATATCTTCTCAACACTGAATGCTGTTGAGCTGCTTTTATTGTCCCTGACATGCCAATTTCTCAATGTAGAGTTGCTGATCTCTTTCCATGTGAAAGTTCTTGGTATCCCTTCATTCACCAATGGACGGTGATGATGAATTCTTTCTTGCTCTGTGTCATCCTTTATCTTTTTTGGGTGGTCCCCTGTGGAATACATTGCCAGAAAAAGATGTTAGTTCAAAGTTCAAACTCAAGTACTGAGCTAGTGAGTTGACGATTAGCTTATTTTACTCTTTATTATCATTTTAGTTATTTTTTTCTTTACTGATAATTGTTGTTGAAGCCTCAAATAAAGACTTTTCTTAGTTCACAATCTCTAATGTTTGAGAACTAACTACCAAAAGGAACTGACAAATATCGCACATCTGATGGAATTGGAGTCGAATAAACCAGTCACCTACTAGTACTGGCATCAGGATTAAATTTGACAAATTTCAAACAAGCTTTAGACCTGGCCACATAGTGACATAAACCAGTGTTGGTGGTCCTAAATCGTAACAGTTCAAATAGTAAGGATGTTACTTGTATTCTAAAAGTACCGCAATTAGAGACCATGATACAGTAAAGTTACTATATAATCGTCTCAATTATTGTTTTAGATACGAGTAGCTTGTAAGGGAATGAATTGATGGTTGTGTAGCCATCCATGCAAGCACAGCATTAAAAAGAGTTGCAAAAAAGGAAAAAGGGAGCCTCGGTTGGTGGTATGATATTATTTATTAAATGCTGGTCACTGGATCAAGAAAGACACAGAGCATGAAAAATTGGATAAATTTTTTGTATTTCAAGAAAAATAAGCTTCATAGTGCTCACGGGCACCTAGAATTCTGTTCAACAATTTCAAACTTTTTTGAAGAGCGCTTAAAATGGAACTGATTATATATGACACGCATGCCCCAACGCTGCTAGGCCTTTATGTATTTAATTATTTATTTTTTAAAAAAAGTAAATATAGCACTAACCAAAGATCACACCCATTCTAGAAGGCTTCACTATCCTTGATCCAGCTGCAACATTACAACTTTGGTTTTCTGCACGAACAATAAAAAAAAAAGAAAAAAAAACTTGTAATATAAGATTAATATTCATAATATTGTTTGGAAAACTTTTCTTTTTTTAGAAATAACTAGCATAGAGAAAAGAAAAGTCTCAGTGAGCAGCCTTCAACCTTTTTAAAAGAGTAAAGTGAAACATGATTTTTTTTTTTTATAGATAAGCAACTTCTTCCTTACCATTAATGTCAGATCTTTTGGATCGAAATCGAGGCGAGTATATTGCGTCAAGCACTGAATTTGGGCTCCGGTGCTCCACCTCCACCTCTTTTTGCAAATCTGCACCTTCAATCCCCTTGGTACCGATTGATCCAATGGTCTCTAATGTCTTCATTCTCACCTCGGCCAATCTCACCGCCTCGATTATCCTCCTCAGCGCCTTCAAATCCTCATCGCACTTCTCCAATGCACCAAGTAGCCTTCTCCGTTTTTCTGCAGCTGACTCTGGTGCTGGCAATTGTGGTACGGCCATGTCTAGACCCATGAGGCGTGCAACTACTACTGATGACCGGCGTGGGCTGTCTGGTGAGCCTTCTGACAATCGGCGTAGTTCTTGTGGGATAGTGGGGCTTCGCGGTACCTCACATGAGCTCCTTTTCAGAAGTGGATTGGCAAGTTTTGTCGGTTCATTTGCTTGTATGATTGGTGCCTTTGATGGTACGTTTACAGGGTTGTGTTTCTTTGGAGCTGTATGTTTGTGAACAAAAAATATGGTAAGAAAGGCACGTGGATCAGTGCTATCAAATGAAAACATACATTACAAAAAATTGAAATGTAGAGAAAGGATCAAATGAAATTGACACAATTATAGTAGCAACACAAGACGAACTATATAGTGGTACTCTAAAATATATATAATCAATATTTAAGGCCAAGGCAAAATAGTTTTAACAACTTTCACTTCGGAAGTAAACTGGGCTTATTAATAAGAAACCAATTCAAATAAAATGATTGTAACAAAAGTTGAGAACAAATCTAATAACACTCTGGTTTCTGGTATAAGGTACAAACTATTACGTGCTTTCTGTCATACAACTCTGGTCATGTCATGTCAAGTTCAATTAAAATTTGGATCTGCACGAAGCATATAATGTAGTACCAGGAGATAGACGCTTCTGTGAGCGGCGATTGTGGCGGGTGAGAAGACGAAGAATGCCAGACATGCAGCCGACGCTACGTTTTTGAGACGAATGCCGGCTGCCGCGGCACGACGAGCATCCCTGGATCGTCTCTACACTTCCCATTATGTACTGCTTTAATTGATTCACTGGTGCATTACTTCAATTCCTACAACAATTGCTTATCAACTTGCTTTGGAGAGAAAAGTGACAAGCAGACTAGCAGAGTGGAGGGGGACCTGGAGAATGGAGTGATTAAAAGCACGTAGATGTGTAGAATTACTAAAATAACCTCCTTGTTGTAGATGAGGGGAGAGTTGTTCTGATCCAAGTTCAACAGGAAGTGGGTTCTTCCGTAGACATGGACCACATAATTCAACAGAGGTGTCTGAAAAAGCTTTTAGATAGATGCTGAATAAAGGACGCACTCATAGCCGGATGGCCCGGATCTCTAATATCTTTATACGAATCAAGTTCAATATCTTTTATTCGATATTATGTTTTTATTGGTATTTTTTCTTAAAAGTTCGTATTAAACTCTATATATATACAAACTTGTTAGGCTAATAATATTGAGTTATAACTTTTTAAATAAGTTAATGAATGACTAATGAATTTAAAAATGCATCAAATTTGGTAAACAACTTATCAAATTATAGACAACATATATATGTAACTTTTAGACATTCCAAATTGTGTGACGGCATTTCTTAAATATATGTAGTTGTCAATATAACATACCCATTTCGTATAATTTATTAACTTGGATTTTTTTCATAATATGGAATAAAATTTTATTTCTTGAAAAAATATAATAAAGTTTTTTTTTAGCTGAACTAATTGTTAGTAACTTTAGTAATGATTCTGCGGTTCTGCCCCTTTATTTAAAAGAAATAGAATATTTGATTGTTAATTAATTCGCTATTTGATATCCAGCCCTTTTTTATTATTATTTTTTTTAATGAAGGGAGATATGCTGTCTTCAATATAGGTTCGCAATATTAGCATTAAAGATTGAAATGGACTGACACTTGGGTACACTAATCACGGAAGAAAGAAGGACAATTCGGTAAGAGGCACTAAATTTTGTTAACGGGTCGGACTTCTGATTTGTCGCTTCTGATTAGAGCCTAGTAAAGAGAAAAAAAAAAAGAGAAACAAGATGGGAAAAGTAGGCTGACAGGAAAGGAAAGAAGAAATTCAGATCCGCTGCCGCGCGACACATGGTGTAGCGCGGCATGCTGGCCGTCTGATCAAGATCCAATGGACAAGGGAGCCCCGTGCATGTAACCTAGATTGATAGGCCCGTAAAAAATTAACCGTCCGATCAAGATCAGACGGCTCGTACGTGCGCTACACCATTTGTCGCGCAACAGCAAATTCGGATTCGGAAAGAAGTGAAGACTAGAATCCTAAGCTTAAAAGCTAAGCGCAAAAGCAAACACCTCCACGTGGCAGTATCCTGTTTTCTTACTTTGTGTCAGCTAATTCACTGGTGATGTGGCGTTTAGAGTCTAAGGTTTAGTCTACCTGTCTATCTAGCGTTTGAGTTTTGATTCCTCATCCAAGTGCCTCAATCTCCTTAAATCTCATCTAAAATTAAAGCAATCTGATATGATATCATGTCTAATTATGTAAATGCCTAAATTGCATTTAGATCTTGATGAAGCTTGAATTAGACATCATATATGTTGTCATAATTGTTGTCATGTGGTTGTGCCACAATGCGCTTCAATTCGTCAAATTGAAGTCAGTTAATCTTATTATGAGATTAAAAAGCTAAAAAATTGTATTGAGATGGATCTAATGATTAGGATTTGAGATGGCACAACCATACCATCAAAACGATGTTCAACCTTTTCTTTTTTTTCTTGATTATAAATAATAAAATATGTATTTTCGATTAAAAAAAAATCCATTTGTTGCTTAAACCTAACTGATTAATATGGTGCAGAATTACATTTATTTTAATTGGATGTCTTTTATTTTGATTGTGTATGGTAGAGATGAGAAATATTTGAGGTTTTGAACTTTAAAGACAGATAAATAATTAACACTATTGCAAATGAATGTTAATATATACATCTTTAGCGAGTCACGACTTAGTTATACTGTCACATTTGCTAAATTTCTCATGGCTTTTCTTAAATATAAATATAGACAGATAAATAAAGTTTTTTCTTTTTTTTAGATTTATCTTAGTCAATAAATATAATGTTGGAGACAACTCAGAAATGCTATATATGTTGCACCCCCTAACAATTCCACTGTTTTGTTTTAATAAATTGTTACTTTCAAAGAAGGTGCTTTCGGGGATAAACAACTTGTCAGAAACTGTTACTGCCATCAGTTTTCTGATAGGGTCCAAAGGATAAAACAGAGATTCTCATAGGAAGTAAGACTGAGTATTTATATTAGGTTTATCGTTCTTTGGGATTGCCTTGGACATCGCATTTGTTTTGTTTTTGTAGTTCTTGGTTCCATTAATTAACGGTTACATTCATTCACATGCTAACTTTATTTGCATTTCCCTCCAAAAAATATGAAAAGCGAACTCAATTTAACAGCTTAAGTTTTTAACCGTTTCTTAATTTCGTAATTCACACACAAGTAAATCAAATTTTTCTCAAAATTATGCATAATAGAGCATTATTTGCATTGAAATGAATGAAGCTAATTAATTTCTGTAGATTTTTAATTTTCGTTGTCACCAAACAACCTTTTCATGTCTAGTATGTAATAGACTGATTCACTAATGACCCAAAAAAATAATATATCAAATCTTAAGCAATCCAGAGATGAACCCACTTTTTAAGTTTTTTTACAGAGTAGAAGCACTTGAGAGTAATCCTTTAAAAAGTTGGTACAAGATAAAAAAGATGAGAAGATAGCGTCAGTGAATAATAAATGGAGGGAGAAGAGAGGAGAAAAAGCACATTCACATCACGCGGTTAGTTTCGCTTTATGAAGGAATGGAGATGCGATCATGCGAGGCAAAAGATAATACAGATCAAGTGAAGTGATGACTAGTAGTGTAGTGTAAGTCTAAAGCAAGGATACTTGCTCTTTTGCTTTCCTAGGTTTCTGCGCTACGAGAGCTATAGAAATTAGAAAGGAATGTGAAATTTATTGCTTGGACCCGGATGGGAATTATTCATTTATTTGCTTCCTCCTCTTTCAATAAAAAAAATAAAAAAATTTGCTTCCTCCTCTTAATTTGAGATTCACTCCCCAAATAATCAAAATACCCTCATATTCCTCCACTTTTTTTCTTTCCGGAAAACTGAGGGTATTTTAGTCATTTGAGGAGTGAATCTCAAATTAAATTAGAAGAGTGAGCAAAGTAACTCCCGTACCCAAATATATATGTTATGCAATTGCTCATCCGTACGGCTTACAAAAACATCTTAACAATTAGACTAAGAGGGTAAACATTTAGTTTATTATATGCTTTCTCGACTATTAATCGTTTAGATTTGATTCAATCAATGGTTAGATGTGAATTGTCATATAAATTTATTGACTTTTTATTTTAAATAGAATTGTCTAGATTGCAGTATATTTTTGCCATTATCTAAGTAACGGATTCAATTCTTGCTGGACACGGAAGATGGATAAACTCTATTTTTACAGAGAGAGTTATTCCTCCATAAATAAATGGTCTTGTTTCCCAAAAAAAAAAAAAGATTGCAATATATTTTTTCATAATGAATTATTAGAAATAGATAGCATATGAAGTAATATCAGAGGTAGATAGAAGCAAGTTTGTCACAAAAGATATTCAATGTGTGTTTGACAAAGGGTATGAACTAGAATAAGATTTGTTCTAGTTCTTGTTCTTAATTCCATGGTTTTGTGGGAACTAGGAACAAGCTCTTGTTCCTAGTTCTTGTTTTATTTGGATTAGTGAGAATTAGGAAGAAGTGTCTAATTTCTTGTTCTTGAAGGTGCCAAATACACATATACTAAGAGTAATACTAGAGTTAAACATATTTGACATCAAACGCGATTCGAGTTTTGACTATTGAAATTTCAAACAGTCGATCCAAACCACTCAATATGATCTCCATATTGACATATATTTAGAGACCAAATTTTATATTTTAAAAAAATTTAAGTAATTTTTTCGGATTTTTTAAAATTGAATGGTCCAAAATTAATTAGATTGAGAATTTTCTAAAATTCGAAAAAATAGTAAATTTAAAAAAAATATATATAATTTAGTGTTAGAGTTATGTTCTAAGAGCCAATCATTATATGGCTACTTCTATGATTTATATTATTGATGATATTTGATCATTTATTCCTTGATTTATTTATTGACAGATCTTTCAGGTTAAGGATCTGAATTGTAGATTTCTGTAGTTCATTTATAATTAAATGACAATAATAAATCTAAAAGGTCCGTAATCTTGATAATTAACAAGGAATATTAATTATCGGATAATATTAGTATGCAAATTAAGTGATGATTAAGTTCTACAAATCATAGGTAAGGAGTTGTCAACTTAATTGCATATGTATATGTTATGGAACATAGTACAGGACACGACCCAATGAAATAAATATATGGATTGTGTTATGTGTCATTATTTATTTCATTTGAGTTTGATTCTAAATTTGAGATGAGATGGTTCAACTTTTTCACATGAGGATATGCTCAATAAATATCGTCTACCGTTGATTCCTGATAAGGGCTGCTATACGGACTTTATTTATGTTTTCTTGAATTGTGCGGGGAAAAGTTGTTCATCAAGAAAATCGTATGTCCCTCATTAATTTATTTAGTGAGCGATGATATCTGTTTGGGCCCCTTGATGGAGATGGATTGTTTGCTAGCAACTGATACAGCCATCTCTAGATCAAGAAATGTATAATCTGCATGAATGACACATTCCTATCTTGGATTATACAATGATATCATGTGACATAAGAATCAGACAAGGAAATACTATTATTTCTTATGCAAGATTGAGATATTGTATCAGTACACTATTTATGCGAATCGGGAATCATAACGTGTTGCTAGATACCGCTTATGATTATTGGAATTAAATAGCGATTTAATTCCATGGTCAACGTAGCATAAATCCTCAAAGGGTCACACAAATAGAGTTATAATCACACGGTGCATTATTTATTTATCCACAATAATGTGTATTGAGGAAATATGATAAGTTGATTAATTAATTATATACCGTTGCGAACCGTTATAATTAATTAAGTCAAATAGATCATATAGAAATAAATTAATGCATTATCTAAACCCTATATAATTATTAATTGGTTAATAATTATTTTGGTTCAACACATTTAATATAATATGGTTATATTAATTAATTGGGTCGCCGTTTAATTAGAAATGTATAGCCCAATTAAAGAGCAAATAAAGGAGGCTTTAATTAGAGTAATTAGAGACCCAATATAGGAGGTTAAGTGGCCCATATAGGCCCTTAATGTGGCCGGCCAAGGAGGTAGGTAGGAGTGGTAATTTGTGTAATTTTGGAGAACTATGGTCTAAGGTTGGAGCTCTATATAAGACCCCTCTTGGAGGCTCAAACCCTAGCTATTCTCTCTCCTCTCTTGTAGCCGCCACCACCACCTCTCCTCTCCCTCTTTGGCCGGCGCCACCACCACCTCCTCTCCCTCTTTTGCTCATGTGTTGAGCTTCCCTCTTCCACAATTAATTAAAGAAATTAATTCGCAAAGGAAAGAAGGGTTTAGACTCAATCTCTTGTTGCTAGCATAACTATTGAGATTGTGATTAAGCTCTTGGTGGACTCGAGGCCGCCGGCGACTTGGTGGTGCGTGCAACCTCGACATCGACGGATTCGAGCCTCTTTGTTGCGATACAAAGAGAGGTAGCCTTCCTATTCTCAATCTCTTTGTGTGTGAATGTTTGGACTAGATCCATCAAGGTCTATGTCGTTTGGATTGTTAATTAAATGGTTAATTAGCATAAAAATTTGAAAACTTAGACTTCTTAACATTTAGTATCTAAAGAGATTTCGTTATGGAGAAAAAAATTAGCAGTTTGGATTGGCCATTATAATTTCAAAAATTGAGATTCAATTGCGTTTGACGATGTAAGTGTCAAATTTGACTCTGGCATTGCTCACAATTTATACATATTTATGATTAAGCGCAAATTGCAAAACTATACAAGGTTTAATGTAAAATAATTAAGAAAAAGGCTTTTTTTATATAAATTTACAATATTAGTTTTTTACGTGTCATATGATGAAAATAAATAACCTATGTTGATTATGATTTCTCCGAGGTGGTTCCTACTTGATAGATTCCCACTAAGTGCGCCGAGAACAAAACACCTTCTAAAATATTTTTCAGAAAGCGTTTAGTCCCTAATCATTGTTTAATAATGTTGCAGACAATGAACACATTGTAGGCAACACCATTCCAGACTCAGGTCTTGAAGGAGGTGTTGAAGGCGTGAAGGGGGACATAATTGGTGCATGTACTGATGTACAAATGGGTGTCAATGGCAAAGATATGGGATGAGTTGGTAAATCGCGGGGGCCATTGACTTTTACGGTTTATTAAACATCACTACCCACGTGTTTTACCTCAGTAAAAACTAAAAAGGAAGATGAACATGTACTAAGTGGACTGTACCATGTCTTCCAATTTCAACCTGACAAGCTGGATCATTTCAACTATGTTGTTTTATTAGGAAAAATATGTGTGCCTTTCTAGCACAGTTAAATTTGTTTCGGGCTGATTTGCCAAAAAAAAAAAAAGATAATAATAATAGTAAAATAAAATAAAAATATTAATATAATAAAAATAAAATGTGCCTTGGGTTTACTGGCGAAAGAGTTGTATATATTTAGAGATATTTATTACTACTTAGATGAGTAATTGACAAAATTCTTTTACTTTTTTCACCTTCAAAGTAAGATTTTTTTTTATTAAATATTATTTGATGTTTTGTTAGATTTAAATAGGAACAGTATGAAACATGGAATAAGAGTATCAGCGAGCATTTGAAAAATAACCCTATTGTACGTTGTTATATATGATCTTTTTATTTATCAACATATACTGAATGTTTCAACTCGTAGTGAGTTCGGTCAGATTGCAACAGAAAAAGGACACTAGGGATCGGCAAACTGAACCAGATTATAAAGTGAGAACAGGGAGCATTGAAGAGTATCGGCAGTTAAGATACTCATCAATGTACAAAGTCAGTAACCTGGGCTTGTTTATGGCTCTAAGAAAGAAATTCGGCACTTAATAGTCTCATCAATGTAATAAGAAAAGTCCAAAATACAAAGAAAATTTCAAGTGCTCGGCATTGAAGTGTATCCAGTGTACATCAATTAAGTGCACTTGCTTTATATTTTCTATGTAACTTTACTGTGTACTAAAATGTACGAAGCATATTTCTGACTTCATGATATCCTAAAAAAAAAAAGTGTTTTTCTGACTTACAGATATCCTAAAAATGCATATTTCCAAAAAAAATTGTAGAAAAACAAGTACGACATCTTTTACCGATTAAGAATTGTTTCAATTTTTGTCGCAGAAAATAAACCGAGTCGTAGCTGCATTATTGAAGAAGCAAATACAAATAATAATCCAATAGATTTACTGTTCTATTTATCGCATCAGCATTTATCAAAAGAAAAAAAAAATAGCGAACCTAAATTACACCACCTCTAATATCCCCCGCGCTCCCTACGAATTGTTTCCAAAATCCATCCAGCAAAACTAAGTTCTTACAATTTTGTGATCTTTCAGATCCCTTTTTCTTTAAACCCATTAAGGAAAAACTAAAGAGAGAAAAGACGGGTTATTAGGAAGCACCCAAAAAAACAGCATATACAATGCACAATCCCAAATCAATTCCCCTCTACTTTTTAAGAATAGAATTAGGAGCAAAAATTAGTATTGCTCATCTCTCAACAGGCTTGTATAGAACCACAGTAACATATTTTGACTCGAACCTGTGAGTTAGACCAAGAGCCACAATTGGCTGTGAAACCAAACCTCTCTCGATGAAGAGGTGGTTGAGTACTATGTGCTGAGGCTTGGGAAAGTCTTCTTCATTTGAGTTGTGGGACCCCAGGAAGCCATTTGGAAGCTGAGGTGGCACTATTGGAGGGTCTTTTGACATCTCTTTGTCGTCAGGCATGACCCACCCATAACTGGCAGTTGGTGAAGGGGGTGGATCAAATTCTGAGACGCTTTCTGTATTTTCAGGAACATAGTCCTGCATAATAAGCACGTATTTAGGAAATTTGTACAAAATTACAAGAAAATTCTACTCCAGCTCCTAATGTAATTGTTACTGTTATGTCATTGTAGGGATATGTGTGTTTGTGCACGCATGTTTGCATAATATTATTTTTGGGATAAATGGGAAGGCCTAATGCCCTATAGGCCTATACCATCTTAAAACTGTCTTTAACCTTTTTAAGTACTGTGTTGCTAAAGAACCAGCTCTTGGTCTAGTGGCAAAGAGCAATGCACCTTGAGTTAAAGGTCGTAGGTTCGAAATCCGGCTGGGGAGTCTTTCATAGACATTTAATTTAAAAATAAGTTGGATGGCTTAGACCCCCAATTTATCTTCAAAAAGTACTGTGTTGCTAATACTCAGAGATGTATTGGGGCCATTTGTTGCATCTTTTTAAAAAAAATTGCCTCATGGTCATTTCTCTGTGTGATTGAATGAAGTTAGCAATAGCACTTGCAGAGAACCTTAGGCTCACACATCTTTTTCCAGTTAAACGTAGGTCTATTCTTAGCAGCACAGTTAAAATATATCAAGTTTCAACGAAGTTCCCTATTAATATATAACTAAGTTTAATACAGATGTATCAACAGAACACTGGTTCAGCAGCAGAACACCAACTGAAGTCGATTTTAAAGTTTATCCAAAAGAGAAGAAAGAAAAAATAATATACACACAAAACTGGGGTAAGGTACTGGGTACTGGTGCCCGTGCCAGGTTTAGGTCCATAATTCCAATGCAGTTAAGAGGATCCATATACAGCTTGATCATGCCTAAGTTGGCATGCACAAAGACACCCACACCCACCTATCCAGGAACAAGATATGGGAAAGATAGAAATGCTTACATTAACATCAAGAACATTGACAGCATTGCCCAATTCGTCAGTCATGTTAGGTAGGTCAGGTATACACCTCCGCTCTCCATCAACAACAAACGTGTACCGGTAGACACCAGATGGAAGTGCCAATAATATTGAAAAGTCCTTCCCAGACTTCTGCAATGATTTCCTGTTGCATGAATTATTATGCAATCAGTCTATGGTAAAAGCATATTTTAACAGAAGGGTCTCTTGCTAATCACACCCAACATTTTACCATAGACTTAGGTGATGCATTACATTTCTTTCTCCTTTTAATCACAAAGGCACCTGCTGTCAAATGTTGATAACTTTAACCTTATCTTTGAACAACATCAATTGAAGCTATCTGGATGTTGATTGTCAAGCTTGTATGACCTCGTAATGCAGTCATTTGTCCACATTCATGTAAGAATGGCAAGAGAGTACTCAGTTCATTCTTTGTACGAGTTAACTGTGATTTCCAGTTTGGTAATACACTAATACTGGTAATAAACACGAGACAGCAAGCAGAAGCATTAACAATAACAAAAACTAAAAAATAAAGTCCCTGACCTGACTTAACTCCACAATGGAATTAATTCACAAATTCGGCAATGCCAACTGATAACACAATTTCCTCATACAAAAGGAATAAAATGAAAATGTACCTAGATTTCCAATGGTCCCACGAGCCTTCAACAGAGACATTCTTGCCTCCAAAGGTCCACACCAATAAAACTGGTATTTCCTTTTCAGGTGGGTAGTCAAAAAGTTCTTCTTGGTGGTCTTTCATCAACACTTGATTGAAAACAGGGTCTGCCGGCTTCTGCAAAGGAGATACTGGTGTCTAAAGAAAAAAAAAAAAATAGAATCAATAAGATTTTCATAAATTTTATCTTTTTTCTTCTTTAGTTTGTATGGTGCACCTTTTATCTGGTTTAATTTAAAAAATAAACAAGACAATGCCTTTTGCTGCATTTGCAAAAACCACTTTATATTTCTTGCATTTCTGAATAAATCAATCATCAACTCCAAAAAAATAAATAAATAAAAAAAAATAGACTGCTAATGTATGTATATCTCTTAAGCTAAGCAGGAATCTGATATAAGTCTGTTTAATAGATTTCAGCTAACTATCAGCTAGAAACATGTAAGAATAACAGGACTAAAAGTGTTCCCATATAATGAAATATTCTCATGCAATGGAATATTCTCTTTCCACCACATCAACCTAACTACTGAGTATAAATAGCAAATATATATAACAGTTTGGTTGTTGTATCTAAACTTGAATGTTCAGTAAGTTCTAAAAAAATATTTGTGTTAGTTGAGAATAAAGGAAAAGGACTGATGGGAGAAGAAAGGAAAAATTGTGCTTAGTATGCATAATAATAGAACCAAAAAAAAAGTGAAGAAATACAAGTAAAATTTAAACAAATCAATTGGTGAAGTAGTAAAGCACAAATCTAGAATAAAACATATAGATAGATAAAACTCTCTTAATGCCTAACAGCCCATAGTGCTTGGTTGTAGGTACATGAACCATGTACAGAAACCTTTATAGACTCATCGTAATGTAGAGAACTTGTAATGAGAAACAAGCAAGTGCCTCTCTGATTGTGACATTAGATTGGTTTTATTACAAATGATAGTTTGGTACAAAGATGCAACTAAATTAATCGACTACATAAAATAAAGCATCCAACACTTGTATATTTCAATCACAACTCATGAAATTTGGTTCTGGCTATTGGTTATCTATCATTCTCTTACCTTCTAAAAGCAACAGACAACCGATATAAGAGGGTAAGCAACACTTCCTGGAACATATTTTCAAAGGAAAAAATGACTCCAAATAAAATAATCCAATTCAACACCAAGATATGAAATCGGATTATATTTTATGCAATTTAAAATCTCGCCCATACTATGGCATGCAATCTGAAGTTCTGAACCATCTCTTTCAAACTGGCACAAATTTCACAGCCCTCCTAAAAAGCAACATTGCATCATACATGTTCAATTCGAATGGGACGGATCAGCTTATGCGCCATTTCAGTGCATCAACACTTTGGCAGCAGACACACACCCACTTTCATTATGAGAGAATAATAACTATTAACTTATTTTGACTTTTGAATACAATTCCTGAAATCCAATATCAAATTTCATTCTTTGGAGAACTGTTAACTTATTTTGCAATATATTATTTAACAAATGCAAGGTTAAGGTTAATCTAGAATTGAGTAGTTAGTCAAATCAATACCAGCTATTCTAAAACAATTAGCTTAAAAAAAAAAGGCTTTAAAAGTACAAAAGAAATACTTGTTGTTCTTATCGAAGGAAGACTCAATCAAATTGATTTCATTGATGTAATATGAGAGGATTTAATATTCATCTCTTGCATCTAAAGTAAATTTGAAGCAAAACAGTAATTTGCTTTCCTCCAACAAAATTCTAGACAGAATAGCTTAATTACAGAAATGACAAGCTCAAGAATGCAAATATCTCAAACTTATGAGATGTCGGTTGAAGTTTAATCACTGACTACATTCAAATTAAAATTGGACCACCCGATATTTTCAGACCAGACATACAAAACCTTGATTATCTATTTATATCAGGTCAAAATCATCATTCTTTTACTCAACAAATAATTCTGACAAATGATAACAGATGTAACAATTGACATTTGTTTATCCCCAAATCAGATGGCTCCATTGTCCTCGTGCCAGAGTGCAACTGTGCAAGTGCATTTTTTCTCTTATAATCTTTCCTTATTCTTAAAAAGAAAAATCTTCCACCCAAACATCTAAAATACATTCCATTCTATTCAGTCAATCAATCAAGGTCAAAACCTCAATTACACATCAGTTTCCATCAGAATCGAAAACCAACAAAATACAAAGAGAAAACACAGCAAAAAGATTATACCTGAGGTACAAACATGCGAGGAGATCGGGATTGACCAGGACTGGCGGGAGGCGAGCCACCTGAGCGCGTGCGACTCACGTGACCAGGCAGAGGCGGCGCAAACTCTCGGTGGGATGACGTCACTGACCCTTCCTCCTCCAGTTCGCTCTCGTCCAGTTCTCCATTCTCGTCAGTCTCATCCTTCCCGCTCACGTTCCCCATTCTGCCCCTGACGCAAATGCCCCCCCGATCGAGGCTTATTTACACACAACTGACACTTAGAGAGGACGAACTAAAGTGAGGCCTGGTGGGGTTTAAAGGAGTGAAGAAGGCTCGGTTTTTAAGTTATTTACGAACAGTGCCACTGGTATATCGCCGGACTCGGAGGAGGAGGAATTTCTTGGCGAGGCGAGGGGCAGAGGAGAGATTGGTCTTCAGAGAGAGAGAGAAAGAGTAGAGTAGAGGAGAAACTTTTTGCGTACACTTGGACCACACAAAAGCATGCTCCTTGAGGGAAATGTGGGACCGGGGATTATTATTGAATTAGTCGTTGAAAAATGAAAAGAGTAAGAGAACTTTTTGGCTTCAGCTGCGCCGGGCGCAAGATAAGCAGGGATAAACACGCTGACGTGGCGGATAATAATGAGATAGTTGAATGAAGCATGTCCTTGATTTTACTTTTACTGCCTAGACTAGAAATTTTTAGTACAAATTAGGGAAAATCATTCATATATTCATATACCCTTTAATTTTTTCTAATTGAAAATATATCCTTTATTTTTTTAAAAAAAAAATTATATGTATCCCTCTAATCTTATGTGCTATGTATATTTATCCTTATAAATAAATTTAAATATAATTTGAATAAAACAATTGGTTTCTTAAATTCATGACAAAATTACTCTTGTCGGTCTTGTCTCGTTTCTCTCAAGCCTCTTGCCTTTTATCGCAAAGATTTTGTTTAATTTTCTCACTTTCTTCAAGCGCTTCCTTCTTGCACCAAAATTATTTCTTGTGTTTAGACTTGTTTCTCATCGTTATTTGCTATTGGAAAGTAAAGATTCCTTCTTTTTCAAAATTAAAAAACATTTAGCCTACGGTTTTAGCTACAAACTCTCACTACAACCATGTCAATCAAATAGAGAATCAATCTATTATCTATGGTACATCAATTTTTGAGAAGTTGAAAACAAGAATAGGATATATAGAATCCTGTTTACAAGAGTACAAGCTAATTATTCATTCATTTTGATACAATTATTTAATTATTTATTTTTTTTGTATTTTCTTTGTATTAAATTAGACCATCGTCTAAGACAAAAGACCAAATAAAATTGAACTTTCAGAGGCTAATAGTGTATCTTATTTGGCACTTTTAAGTCAATACACGAATACAAATAAAATGTGTATAAGACTTCATTTGATAATAATTACTGAAACAAGTTTATGTTGTTATGTTAATCGTAAGTAATAGAAGTGAATAATCGGCATGGGTTGATTAACGTTGTAACCATTGAACCAATAGTTAATTGCTAAGACCATAAATGGATTTTAAATTGGGTTGAAATTAGTTTAATCAAAGAAAGCGTGATCTAAATTGAGAAATTGAGAGTTAGGTTATATAAATTAGTGATTGGGTGCAAACCTAGTCAAAATACCTAGTCTATTTTATTTTAATCTTAACGTAGTAAACATGGATCGAACACAGGGACAGATTAAAATATCTAAACCCTAATTTCCTAAATTAATAAGATTTTTTATGAAAATCGATAAAAATAATAGTTTTGGTTTGAAAATTAAACAAGATTGAATTAACTAAGATTAAAACAATAAAGTAAATCTAAATTATCACTATTCTAGAGATTAGTCACGCAATTCGATGTAAAACAGTGGTTCAGGTTGAAGAACTTCTTTTATGTAGCATGTTCCAAACGGTCCGTCTGATCTCTCAAACGGTCTGTTTGAACCTCGTGATAAAGAATTACTTAGCAGAATTTATGTTGTTTCAAGTGCAGAATCATAGCTTAACTTCAATTATAAGATACTAACCATCGTTACAGTTCAAGTTCTCAAAGTTAGGTCAAATCATCAATTAGAAACCCTAAGTTTGGTCATCACCATTGGCTTTGAGTCTCTAAATTCTATCTTTCGTACAAAGGATATCTTGTAACTATCGTTACAAGAAGGGTTCACCTATCGGTTAATCAATCCCGGTTTCATTCATCAATTACTTCCATCCTCAATTAGGTCAAACACAAATCAAGCAAAGACATAGATTATCGGTACCAAGTTAGATAAGGTCTTAATCCAATTGGTTTAATCAGTTCTATCAAAGCAATTCATGAGATCACATAGCAATTAAAATCAAAAGATAGAAATTACAAGAAAATAACATAAACTCCTGCTAAATAATTTCAATATCAACTACATAAAATTGGTTCCCTACCGTTGCCCCTTAAAACTAAAATTACTCTAACATAGTATCAGAAACGATAAACAAAACAATGTTTCTCCAAAACATAAGAAATCAAAGAGAAATTACAATAGAATTCAACTTGACTCCTTCTGTCTGAAATCTGGCGAAGTCAAACGGTCCGTCTGAGATGTCAGACGACCCGTTTGGAAGGCTGGCTGGCTAGGGTTTCGCGTGATCTTCCTTTGAATTGTGACAGTCCCGAATCTGAGACTTAGCCTCTCTTAAATAGCCATCTAACCTTGCAGTAGGTCGGTCTGAGTCGTGCTAAAAGTGCCTAGATCGTGCTGCAAATGTGGCAGTTGTGGCTCAGCAAAAATATGATGTTCTGAATAGTATCTGGGGATCCAGACGGTTCGTTTGAAGGCAGTCTGGGCTGGGCTGAAAAGCTGTGTCGATCCAAACTCCAAAATCTCGTCCAAAATCGCCAAAAATAATCAGAAAATAGCATAAACCACTGGAGAACTTGAAAACATGTAGGAGCAACAGCAGTACCAAGCTTCTATCCTAAAAGCATCAAATTACTATTAAAATACGCAATATTTGACCAAATTTAAGACCTGATTATGGTTGAAATGCATGCATGAAAACCGCTGATCGATTAGGATTATGCATGCATGAAAACCGCTGATCAATTAGGATTATCCATAATATGTTCAATTTTTAATGCAAATGATGCAAGCAAAAACAATAATTCTCGATTTTCACCATTTTATTGCTGGTATTTTAAAGAAACCAACTTGTTTCAAGCAATATGAACATGTTGAAATTCTTAATAACAGATTACAAGTTAATATTGAATTATGGTCGATATTTCAAACTAATGAGAAAAAAGGAAAAAAATTGATATATATTAGTAACCATATGATATGTGATGGAAAACAATCAAGCAATAAAGGAGACTTGGAAAATAGAAGGATTTATTATTCTAACAAGGCACGTTGAGAGACGAAATATGAGCAAAAATTATGGAAGTGTGCTGAAGAGCATGATAGAGACGAGATCTTAAGAGAGAAGGAACTGCAAGTCTAAATTTCTCACATCATAAAATAAAAGTCTAAATTTCTCATAAAGCTATATCTAATTAATAAGAGTAAATTTTCTCATAAATCTATTTATAAGAGTAAATATACATAATCAATAAGATTAAAGGGTGTATATCTAATTTTAAAGAAGTAATGGGAGCATATCCAATTAGTGAAGATTACAAGGGTATGTAGATAATTTTAAATTAATTAATATTTGACAAAATTGGATATAACCCCCTTAAATCTTCTTCAATTGGATATAACCCCTCCAATCTTCAAAATCGAACATAACCCCTCGAATCACATTCATTAAGGATATAAACCCTTTTATTACTTTTAATCTTACTTTAAATTATATAAATTAATTTCTAAAATTTCTGACCATATTAACCTTTGTCCATTGCTCATTGACTGTTTCACCTTCTCCTCATTTACATCTTCACGCCAATAACACATGGTGTACAGCTCGCTGACGATTCAATCCTATCTCCCCACCTTTTCCATATTGGAACTCTCATCTTTTTGCCCACTTTTCAGCTTGCTTTCTTGTTCCATTGGAATAACGGTAATTTCCTGATTCTGTTCAAATTTTGCTCCTCGATGTTGTTATTTGAATTTTGATGGAGAAAGAAAAAACATTGTTATAACCTTAAACGACAATGCTATTTAAACTTTATCAATTGATTTTGACAATTTCTTTGTTCTTTCTGTAGATAAATTTGAGATAAATTTGTGGCTGCCATGTTACTCGTTGAACCATAAGGTGGTTTCATCATAGAAAGAATATTAATCGCCCCTTTCAATATAAAATAAGCTCATCCTTTTAGATCGTTTCTCATACTTTTTAGCGAATAAATTGCATATGTATTCTCGTTATTTATGTGTTTATTATTTGCTAATTTTGTATATTTTAGAGACTGAAGCACAACCATTTTATCTAATCCTTCAAGATAAGAGCATTTATACAGTATGGTGTAATTGTGTAATCTGAAGTTTAGATGTCGTGAAGGATTCTTCTAGCTGTTCAAATGGGCTCATATATTTTCATGTAAATAATTTGTCCTATGTCATTTATGCACTTCTTGATATGATACTCTACTTACTACAAAATCAAAGAGATGCGCAAACATAGAGAGAAAGATATTCTTCTATAACGAAATTATCATGGAAAAAGAAATTTACTAGAGATAAACTGTACCGTAAATACTCATTTCCACTGACTCGAAGTGAGAAGAAGTAATTTCACCTTTTTAATGGCGGAGACGACGAAAGGTATGGGCAGAGGGTAATTCACTAATTTGGTCAGACATTGTAGAAATTAAGTTTTATAAATTATAATATGATAAAAATAAATTAAAAGGGTTTATATCCTTAATGAATATGATTTGAGGGGGTTATATCCAATTTTGAAAATTGGAGGGGGTGATATCCAATTGAGTAAATTTTTTCAGAGGTCACTGAAGTTTGTGCATAGTCTATTTATAGTCCCTAAACTTTAATTTGTCCTACCATAACCATCAAACTTTAATTTTGTCCAAATTAAGTCCTTCCGTCACAATTCAATTATTTTCCGTCTAATTTCTCACGTCTGGGTTTGAAAATTTGGGATGCGAATCAAATTAATCTACCTCCGACTCTCTCTCTCAGAACCTCTTCCCCTCCTTGAGCAAACTTGATCCTCTCAATCCATTAATTCCAATCGATCTCTCTACCAGACCTAACCTCCTTAGACCCTCTCGGCCCATCTCCCTTACTTCTCCTCCTTCTTTGCTCCCTCCACCGAACCCTATTGCCTTGAGCTTTCTCTATAGCACAACTTCTACAGCTCTAACACCACCATGGAAGCCTCAAATGCCAGCAATTTTTTCACGTTGCCATTGCGATGGGCTCCTTGAGCAATTTCAGCATGGATAGGTACAGAGATAGATACTATTGATTTTGTTTGATAGGTCGTTTAATGAAAATGCATTGTGATGTACTAATCAACGGTTTTTGATAGTTAAGAAAAATAAATAAGATGGATAAAAGCAAGTACGAGCAGAATTTGATAGTACATAAGTTGATTATATCTGTTTAGCATGCAACCTGAATGGCTTAGCTTTTTGAAATATGCCGACACATTCAATTATGTGGAGTGCATTTTGCAATTGTCCTTCGATCGTTTTATAGCAGCAGATATCGTGAAGAAATGTGATACCATATACAAACAGTTTTTTCTCTTGATCGTTTAACACCAGCATATAGGACAAATGTCTCACATTTTTTGTCTTGTGTTATTTTTCACTGCAATTTTTCACGATTTGAAATGCTGACACAACTAATGGCTGCATTTTGCAATTGCCCTAATAACAAATTCTTTTTATTGTGAATTGTTGTCACAAAATATTTTACAAATCGGTGCCTAAAAATAATTTTTTTTTTCTTTTTGGCATCTAGCCCCTCTGCAGCCAAAGGAGGTTTAACCTCGGTTGAGAGAGATAGATGGAGAGAAGAGGGTCGAAGGAGGTAGGGTTTTGGTAGAGAGATAGAGAGAGGGCTAGCGAGAGAGAGGAAATTCAATGAGGTTTTAGTTTCGGTAGAGAGAGATTGATAGAAGCGAATCAAGGAGCTGGAGGGTTTCTGTAGAGACAGATTGAGAGAGAAGAAGAGGGTGCACGAAGGGATAAGAGGAGAAAAGTAATTTTTTATTCTCATCCCAAAATTTGCACACCTATAGTGTCAATTAGACGGAACTCAATGGGATCCCGACGGAATGACTAAAATTGGACAAAATTAAAGTTCAAGGGTTACTCAATGTCAAATTGAAATTTGGTGACCAAAATTGGACAACGTATAAAGTTCAGTGGCCTTCGAAAAAATTTACTCTATCCAATTGAAGAAGATTTGAGGGGGTTATATCCGATTTTGCCTTAATATTTTCACGATGTGGAGCCCATTATTTCAGTATTGATAAGCTCTTGTTGGTGTAAGCATTTAAGTCAAAGCTAGGTCTAAATGAAAAAGTTCAACAGATATTTTGTGACCCGGTCATAGTTCGCACGTTTAAAGCGACGAAAGATAGAATAATAATAATCGGATCGGGTTAAATTCTCTCGAAGATTCAGATCCAGTTTATATGCTTGTACTTCGTCACGACTCGCAAGTCCCAATAAGACACTGGTGTATTAAAATTACTAATTCGATAAATATTTTGGTCGATATTACGAAATTTAAATATATTTGACTTCGAAATTTTATCAAGCAGTGATAAGTATATGGACAAACTAATTCGTATTATAAATTTTTTGTGACGATATAAGCTTTTCAGTTGTCTCTACAGGGTACCACAAATATCTTCTTTTCTTTTTTTATTTTTTTCTTCTTTTTATTTTTTTTCTTCTTTTGTGACGATATATTTTTTTCTTCTTTGCAGAAAAAGCAAGGCACCTTTCTCCAAACTGAAACGCACCTTCAACAAATTTTAGCTAAATAAAAAATATTGTTTGGATCTGATTTCCCACGTGGACTCTGGTCATATTACCATATACCGTGGGATTTGAGTGAATATCTAATTAAAAATCAAGGCGCAAAACCATTTAATGTTGTCAGAAAATCAAGATTAAATAATCATTCAGTGTCGCCATCGAATAATGGCCGCACAACGAGGTCCTTACTGTATGCAATTAGATAATTTTGATAATATTTTGGTCAAATAAATTAAATTTTTTTAAATAATTTCGTTATTTCAATTAATCATAAACACATATAGAGGACAAAAGAATCCAAGAATTTAGCAGAAACCACGGAAGTTGGATGAGAGATTAGGAAGAATTTCATTCTCACTACTTTTTCCTCCTTTTCTAAAGTGCCTTTTCATCTTCTAGTTGTTTTATCAGCATTAGTTTCTCATTTTTTCTTACTTTTCAATGTATTTATCTTCTTCTCTTAGCCACTGGCTAAACTTTGTAAATACCGGTTTCTTTTATATATTAAAAAAAGATAAGGGCATGACCTTATTTTATGTCAAAAAAAAATATAAAGGACAAAAGGTTCAAGCTCTTTAACCATGCCAGATTACCTGCATCATCCACCGTCTGATTTTTCTAAGATGCAACAACATTCTTACAAAAATGTAACAGATATTTCATATCTCAAATCTGTAGTTCTTTGTATAGTTTTTCATGCGAACCACCATATATATTATTATTATTATCTTTTTTTTTTATCCATCGCTTTGGCATTGAAAAAAATTCTGTAAAAAATTTACTAACCATGCGCACGTCCGGTAGTAAATCGACCGATCCTTCATTCAATAGTAAAAAAACACTCAGGCAAGTGAGTCACAACAGTCGTGCATAAACACACCTTTTTTAAAATGTTGTCACATCACGTATAAATTTTTATTTGATCAGGTTACATTTCCAATTACATGTATCACTGTTAGGGCTGTCAAACGTGGACGAAACACACGGAACATCTTGTTCCGTTTGCCGTTCCGTTAAGGAACACGGTATGAGATTCCATTTCATTAATCGTTCCGCTTTTGAAACGGTATAGAATATCATTTCGTTATTCATTCCACTTCAGAATTTACATATGAAACGGTTTGAAAAAAGACGAAACGGTATGATTCCACATTTCATTTACCGTTCATTAATGGAACGAAACCATAATGGATTCTGTTATTTGCTCCGTTTCGCTTAACCGAAACGGCAGCACGTGCTTTTTTGTCACGTTGACAGCCCTAATCACTGTCATGGAACGAACTGAAGCTGCAATTTTCATATCGGTGGAATCTTTTCTTTTGGTTAGGTAAAGTGGGCACATGGTCCGTCCGTTTCTTTTGTGTTGCACAAAAAAAATGAAAGAGACAAGAACCATTAAGAGGCTGACGTAGATTCATTAGGTCCATGGGTCCTGTTTGTTTTCCCATGTGAAAATTGAAAAAAAAATTAGAAAAGCGAAAAAAGCGACGCTAGAAGGAGGGCTTGAACCTCCGACCTTGTGGTTAACAGCCACACGCTCTAACCAACTGAGCTATTCCAGCTTTTATTGTTAGATCATCATAATAATTTATAATTCTGTAAACGAAGATGCATTTCGATCCGCCTATGACGCTATTTTGGGTCTTCGAAGTTGCTAAAAACGTTGCCTACGGACTTATGGAATAAAAAAAAGTTACTAAGAAGAGATACTCTCAAGGTAATTACAGTAAAATTACTACGATAAATGTGCTACTTATTTTTTAATTTTATTTTTTGAAAGGTTGGTTTCTTTTTCGAAGGCCGGTTGGCAAGGAGCCAACGGCAATTGTATTAAAATAAAAGTTCAAAAGGTTACAGAAGTAAATAAGCTAAAACAAAGAACGTGCAAGAAGAGACAATAAAACAAACAAACTAGATATCAGTTTGAACCAGTAGCACACCGCCATATTCAATTAACCACAGAAGGCACCGGCAAAGTAGAATACCAGTTTCGCATTAGGAGTTCAGTCTCGAATAGAACTTTGTGGAGTGTCGGCTGATCGCCATTGAAAATCGCCTTGCAACGTTGCTTCCAAATTGTCCAACAAGTAATAGCCCAAAGAGTGTCCCAAAATTTTCTTCTATCTGGTGGTAAACGTTTCCTGTTGAGTTGCCAGAACTGCATGGGGGAGGAGTAATCTCTCGCAAGAGGCAGATTGAATTGTAGAACTGAATTAATATCCTTTAGTCCAGATGCTAATTTTCGATTGTAAACCCTTTACTCCATCTGCATTAATCCTGGCTATTTCTTAGTACATGTGCCTGTTAATCATGAGGTAATCACGCAGAGCATTGTAATTTCCACCCAGTGCTTGAAGCAGCGAGGTTAAGTACGTGTTTTGGGCCGATGCTAAAACGATGAGCCCTTCAGCCTCCTTTTGTTTGGCACAGAGAAGTGCATCAGCTTCTTTTTGACGAGCAAAGAATTTTGCTTCAGCAGCTGCACGGCGCCCCTCAGCAGCTTTCCCTTATTCATAACGACATGATCAAGTAACGACATTAGGGTCCAGATTTCAACCCTTATCAAGTGGCCAGGATTGTGGCTTGCGCTCATAATGAAGCCGCCATTTGCCTAAAATTTTTTATAAAACATAATAGCAATGACGAAGATGATGACAAAAGTATGACAAGAGCGAAAAAAGAAGTACCAAAAACATGCATAGTCATGTAAATGTAAATATCATAAATGCCCTTAAACTGGAAATAATAACAAATATACCCTTCGTTTCCCACAGAGATGATTATGACAAGTGCTAATTAACTACAAGATTATTCTGCAACATATTAGCAGGGAGAAAGCAGGAAAGAGAGAAAAATAAAAAAGGTGGGATCGATGAAAAACAAATAAAACTTATTTTTCCTAAAAATATCCCCAAAAGTATGAAACCAATAAATTGTTTAACACATGTATGATGCCAGTATGATACCAGTAAACTGATTTTTGCTAACAATGTTCCCAAAACCGCCTGAAATCCCATTCCAAATGATCAAACAGGAAAATTGAAAGGAAAATATCTGATCTTAACCACGACCAAGCACCTTTCAAACACATCGCAGTACAAACATAGAGCATCAAAGCAGAGCAAAAAATAAATTGTAAGCTATGCCATAAAATGTACCTGATTTTGTGTATTGTAGCGCAGCAATTCTTCCCTCCTGAAAATAACAAAAAAAAAATAGCGAAACAAATTACTTAATTGCTTATTGCTTAATGAAATTAAATTAGTTCAAAGATGATTGAATAGATCAAACAAGGAAAAATATATACAATCGCTCACTTGAACCAGTGCAAGATGAATCGTTCAAACATGGGATTAAATAGGGGAAGAAAACTCATTCAAGCGGCAAAATAAAATTTCAAAACTTGTGCTATATTTTCAATTTGGCTGCCAGAAATAAGGAAATAAAAGTGAGCGGCAAATGAAAATTTGAGAGGAAATTATAATCTAGACCAGTGCACACACATCGAGGTGAGGATGCTCAGACTGTTGCCGTCGTCTTTTTTTGTTCTCCTCTTTTAATTTACTCGAGCAGTGGATTGGGGGTAGCGCAGCCGTGATGTAGGAGAGAGAGAGAGAGGAGGGGGTTTTGTTGCGGGACGACGGCGCAAATAAAATTTTCAATAAAGGTAGGCGAAGAAGGAAAGAGGTGTATTAGGGAAGAAACGAAATTAGGGTTTTGAGATGAAGGCAGCGACGCCAGTTGCAAAAGAGGAAAGAGATCTCGTTTTTTGTGCTTTGTCCAATTTGGAAGAATATCGGCAGAGATCGGAGAGGTAAGAAGTGAAGGAAAATTGAAATGAATTAAAACCTAGAGAGCCGACGGATATCAGAAGGAAGATTTTAATAATTTAATGAAAAGCGTGAAAAAACAAAATCTAAAGCACGAAGACTCGAACTGTTGTGCTATGTTTACTTTAAGCGAGCACGGAGCGGAGTCGCGAAAGTTAACATCGCTCTATACCAAAGGTTTAAACCTTTGGTATAGTTAGTAAATCCAGACCACTGATCTCATTAGATCATAAACAATCTATGGTCCATATTGCAAATTGTTAACAAGTCTAACACCCTTTGGACTCAAAATTGGATAGACCTTTGGATTGATGCTTTTATAAGTAGTAGAGATAAAATATAATTCGCCCAACTCATTTCCTATAAACAAATAACAAATTTTAGTGAGTCACTAGGTCAATAGATAGTAAGCAAATGAATAATTATATTTTACCGGAGGTTAAGTAGGGAAACTTTTTGGAGGTGCTAATCAGGGAGGGGGGATATATGGATGTTGATTCATTAATGATTTAACCCGTGACTGCGGATTTTATTTATTTATTGGGAGTGGCTAGTGTCAAACATATAGGACACATACACTTGTCCAACATGATAAAATTTTAATTTTTGAGATTAGAATGACCGATCCAAACTGCTCAAATTATTCTATGTTATAAAATCTTCATGAAGACCAAATTTTATATTTTTTCAAATTTTTTTACTATTTTTTTGGAATTTTTGAATATGCTCAGTCTAAAAATTTATGAACCCTCTAATTTTTGAAAATTCGAAAAAAATAGTTAGAAAATTTGAAAAAATATTAAATTTTATTTTCAAGGATATTTTAATATAGAGATCATTTTGAGCGGTTTGGATCAACCGTTTGAAATTTTAATGGTCGACGATTGGATCATTTTTGATGTCTTATATGTTTGATTCTAGCATTAGTCTTATTTATTTATCTATTTTGCAAAATCGGATATAAAGCCCTGTAATCTTCTCTATCCAGATATGAACCCCTCAAATCTTCAAAATCGGATATAAACCCCTCTAATCTTGTTTAGTTTGTACATATACCCTTTTTATTAAATTTAAATATATTTTGAATACAAAACATCATATATTTAAAATTATGACGGAAATAACCTTTGTAGCTTCATCCTGAATAGGAATGATTCATCATCCCGTATTACCTCTTCTCTAAAGATATTTTTTTCTAGAATATTGGCGATTGTACCTTTTTCCCCCAAATCACTAAGGAAAATTTTTCTCCTGCGGTCCAGCCACATATTTTCTAAGTCGCTAACTTTTCTCTTCCAATCTCTTTCCCCCTTACATTATTTACACATTGGTGCAGTACGGCAGGGACATGATTTTTCAACAATGGCTTCCAAGAAATTAATTAGAATATCTTAACTTCCGCTTTGCCTGAGTGAAATTTAGAAAAAAATTGAAATGCGAAAAGTGAAGCCCCTATCGATCATATCTTAATTAGAATATCTTATTCAAATCGCTAACTAATTAAGTTATGTATTTTTTAACGCATAGTACTAACTTTTTCAATATAAACAGTCCATGTGGCCCCAAATTGGTTCATTGGTTTCCAGATACTGGTTAGGACTTGTGAACCATATCAGCTAAGATAACACACAAACGAAGCATTAAAATCATTTTTTTATTAATTGGTGACTGGTGTGGTCAAAATCATTACATGATATTAATTGTGCATTTTTTATATCTAAGACATCGACGACTGGATACAACACTGACGCAATACATGTATGGAAACGAAGTATACTGCATACCTATGGTTGTAGATAAGGAAAACGAAAGGCAAGGTTAGAGATAAAAGTATACAACGCAGAGAAGGCAAGAGGTCACACATGCTAGAAAATGCTGAGAAAGAAGGGAGGAGCCGGGGCATTTCAGTCATAATTTTATAAATCTAACTTTTTATATCAAAAATATATTTAAGAATAATGAAAAGGGTTTATGTCCAAACTAAATAAGATTTGAAGGGTTTATATCTAATTTTGAAGATTTGAAGGGTTTATATCTGAATAGAGAAGATTGCACGGGTTTATTTCTGATTTTGCCTTCTTTTTAAACTTGTCGCTGAGGATATATATGCATTTATTTCGGAAACGACAAATTTATTAAAATCTAACCACGATTATTAAAAGATTTTCAGCTGTAAAAAAAACAAACACCGGACACCAATTAGCACATCCATCAATTACTGCGATCGCAAATATAAACAAGCACAGGCACATCACCTCCCAGGCCTTTGGTTTTTTTTTTTTTTTTTTGAAGATACAGGCCTTTGGTTTTGTAAATCAAGACTCGGCAAGTGCCCGGGCTTGCCGATATATAGCTCCGTCCCTGACTCCCTGCTAACAGTCCAACATCTGTGATAATTGTTACACATGCACGCTTTGATCCTAGATGAGAATAACTTCATTTGTCGAATATATATACAAAGTATGTACATATAAAGTTACGAATTAATTGGTACTATTCTTCATAGAACCTTATAGTTATAGTAACCAAAACCACCTCCTACAACACGAGATTCGTCTCACTAATACCTAATTAGAGACTCATAGCATATCGACGACAAATCGCCAAACATATCAGACTCAGTCGTATAACCTTCATGGAGATGATCATCCAAAGAAGCAATAGCTTCGGGCTGACAAGCTAGCTGCCCGGTTTGATTAATAGAAGTATTCACTATGTTGGTTGATCCAATATCTGCAATTCCAGCTGTCAGAAATCCCGCGGCCTCCGCCATATCGACTATGTTTGATTGCCGGCCTGTAAGTTGTTGTACTACTGCCCGGAATTCATCGGGGCTGGCCACAAACTTCATCGGGTTTGAGATGTATACTACCTTCAATGGTTTCTTCTTGAAATGCTTGCAGCTTTTTGTGTGTTTTTGCTTCATGGTTGGCCTCTCCATGGATAATATTTGGTCAGTGTATAATTGTATATTGAAGGAGGTAGATATTTACGGAGTCTGTTGGATTATGAGGGGGGGGGGCTGTGCTCCTTTAAATAGTAGAGTTTCTTTGGTCTTTGGAAGTACGTACAAAGGTCTCCAACTCTGGGAGCAGAAAACTTTTACTGGAAGTACAACGGGTTCCAGTGCTATCTACTTAAGAAATGATACTCTACAATCATACATGTAGTTCCATATTTTATCTGGTTTTTGCCGAGATTTAAGTTTCAAAAACTTTTATATATTAGCTAGTAAAACTTTATATTTTATCTGGTTTTTGCCGAGATTTACGTTTCAAAAACTTTTATATATTAGCTAGTAAAACTTTGTCAAAGTATGTAAAAAAAATGACACTCCAAAATAAATTCGTGCCGGACTTCAACATGTTTATTAAGTTGAGAAATGAAGGAGAACCAGCTCTTAGTCTAGTGGCAAAGAGCAATGCATCTCAAGTGAGAGGTCGCAGGTTCGAAATCCGGCTGGGGGGTCTTTATAGACATTTAATTTAAAAAAAATAAGTTGGAAGGCTTGACCCCCAATTTATCTTCAAAAAAAAAAAAAAAGTTGAGAAATGAAGAATTTCATTTCTAAATTTCAACTCCTTTCTTATTGTGTTCATACTTATTAGACAATGGATGTGTTTAGTTTGTTTGTGTTTGAATAAGCCTATTCGCGTGAAACCAAACAATACATGAATAAGAAATTTCAACTTATTTGGTTGCTTATTCATATTCTAACAAAAACCTAGAATATAAATAAGGAACATGAATAAACCCAAATTCCTTATTCACTTTACATCCAAACACGCAATGTGAACACGCTACTATTAGAAGGAACATTGTTAGAATGAATTGAAGATTTCTTGTTGTGTACTAACTATTTTGAAAGTATTTCGGATTGAGTCATTAAAGATTTTTGTTAATTAATTATATAATTCACTATTATGAGAAAATAATAACCATTTACATTTTAGTATGTAAAAAATGATTTCTTAATAAGTTTTTTTCCTAAATATTGTAAATTAAAATTTGTAAATGGTTGGATGAATATAATTATGTCCATGTAATTCGCACAATTTATTTTCTAGATGGAGAAAACCGAAACAGCTTTTATCACGCACATCGAACAAATAACTAACAGCAAAATAAATATTTAATGAATAATGAATGCATTAATTAACAAATTAATCTAATATGTAGATTTCATTTTCGTCCTAAATAATTTATCATTAACTTGTCTGCCTAGGAATAATAAAATTATGGATTCTACTATGGAAATTGTAGAGTGTCAACCAAACAAGATAATAATCCAATTTCCACATTGACAAAAGAAAGAATAAAAGATGTGTCGCGGTAAAACCTTCGGCAACAAGGCAGTCAGAGTCAACAACCCATGTGGTTTAATACATCTCGCTCAATGGAACAACAATATATATCAATGCCCTGTATTATCACATGTCATCGTATTATGTTGCTATCATTACTTGTAAACCAAGCAGTACTGGACTTAACATCTGGTGAATACCACATCGCATTAGACACGTGACGATATAAGTTATTTTTCATCAATTTTTAAAATTAGTATCCCGCTTCCTGTAGATTTTGTCTTTGCGTGTAATTATAATGCAATTTCTAAGTGTTAAGAACTTAAGATCACTTGCTAAATTGTACTAATTAAAAATAAAATGTAAACTTAGTCTCTTTCTTTCCGATGAAATAAATAGTTTATTTAAAAAAAAAAATGGTGGGAGAGTATTGGCTAGATTCAGGAAGAACTCTGGTTTTATTTAAGTGTTCGAAGAAAATTTTCTGTCAATTTTTTGGTACCATCTATTTTATTACAGTTAGGTGTGGTAAACTTTGTTATAAGAATTACACTTGATTCAAAGAGAATTTTAGAACATTCACCACCTCCTAAACTCGGATAATTATCTTAATTGATAGATGAAAATATAAGAATTTCAAAATAAGACACGACATATGGATAACGCCACAGAAGATCCAATTTTCCTCCGAAGAAGAAGTACAGGATATGCAAATAACGCAATGGTGGCTTTACGGAGGATTGTTCATTTATATTAATAATAATTAGTTAATCAGGCATTTGACGTACGTGCAGAGCTCGTCATATACGTCATTCGTTAGTTTTTGGCTCAGTATGGCTCGGCTAGGCGCCGATAGGTTGGACAGCATTAGAATCGTTCAATTTGGATCAAACGGTTGATAATAAACCACACGTGTGGTACGGTGGTAGGTTACTGGACTAAACGTCAAATGCGCAAGAAATACGGAAAAAGATTTGCCCGGCGAAATTGGCCTAATTGTTATCTAAGAAGAGTTTTTTTTTTTTTATGATAAGAAAAGAGGCTAAGACTTCAAACTTATTTTTAAAATTAAATATTGATAATTATTTTCAATAAGGTTTCAAGCTTGCAGCCTTTCTGACAAAATACATTGATTTTTACAACTAAATCTAAGTCTGTACAATGGACGGATTAAAATTAAAATTTTAATCAAAATTATAACCCAACTCCATTATATAGAGTTGAAAAAAAAAATTTCAACTAACCCATCCTGTAACCCAACTCATCCCAGATAACTTTTTTTACATACGGATTATTACGAGTTATACGTTACTTTAATTAGTTAAACATGTTTTGATTTCAATTGTGCAAAAATAAAAATGATCACTAAGTGAAAGGAGATTGATTGAGAAAAAGAAAGCACTTCGCGCAATAGATAATAATATTTAACTATTTATAAATTATAATGGAGATTTGAAATGAATTGTAGTAAATTGAAATCATATTGTATCGTTTTCTGAGGCCTCGTGATAGGAATAGGGGTGAGCAAAAAACTCGTAACTCGTGAGCTAATTCGAACTTGACTCAGAAAAGCTCGATTGTAACTCGAGCCAACGGAACTCGAGTTAGTAGAACTCGAGCTGAGCTAACTCGGTTGGTTGACGAGTCGAGTTTGAGTTGAGGTCAACTCAGCTCGCAACTCGTGAGCTGACTCGTGACATAATAAATTTATATTTTAGATATATATTATCAACATAATTTATGAGTATTAAAAATTTATAAATTAATAATAAGAATTTTCTTCTTATATATTTTTATTTTAAATAATATTACATATGATAGATTGAGTTTCAAAACATATTTTGTTTCAAATCAGTAGAAAGAATATAAAAAGACACTAATTTTATTGTTTACAATATTGTATATGTCAAAAAAATTTAATACTAGAATAACATATGAATTAAATAAATAAAAATTTGAAGGATATATGTTTATTTCAAGTTAGCTCATGAGCCCACGAGCTAGCTCGAGTTGGGGACGAGCCGAGTTTGAGATAGCTTAAAAAGCTCGAAAGTATTTCTAACTCAACTCGACTCGACTCGAGTTACAGCTGAGCTGAGTTTGAGTTGTCCCCAACTCGTTCGAACTCAGCTCATATACAGCCCTGGATAGGAAGATAGTATGTGGTGTGGTTTGAGGGATGGAGATTGAGGAGTCGAGGCATCGTGTCGAGGCGTCATGCAGAGATTGCTAGGGTTGTGTTGCATATGCTGTTGGAAAGACATGAGAGTAATTGAGATCTATACAGATTCTTTGTTGTAAAGAATCGGAAGATTTAATTAACTAAACGGGCCAGATACAAACTAGGTTATCAAGAGTAAAAATATAACCCGATCTAGTGAAAATGAATTATTAAAATTAAAATCCAATCCAATCCGAATAGTGTTTAAATCCGTTATAAAACGCTCCGGGTTGGACAAGTTAAATGAGTCTGATGATTTTTTTTTTTCTTGTACAACCAATGATGCGTTCTCATTTCAAAACGAGGTCTGATCCTCGCTATTTTTCACTTCATAAATTATGACCATGAAAGTTTCTTTGTTAATTTTTCAATCTTTGAAGTTCAAAAAGAATCTATATCTATAATATTTGTAATTTTTCAGAATTATATTTTTTTAATTTAGAGACTAAGGGAATTTATTTTTAAGGTAATTATGCTCCCGAAGTAGAAAGCGGAGATGATAAGGAAGACGAGCTAGACAAGAGAGTAACTGATTAGGTTGCATGACACGACTTTACTCGCTCCACGACGGAGATGAAGTGTAATAAGAGGGGATGAGCGGAAGTGAGGCAAGACACAGATCGCTGTAGGCTTTACTCTCGACCACTAATCCCGATTTGGGGGTGAGCTTCGCACATCACTCCTAATCTCCCCTTGCCTCGTCTCCCCCTCCTCTCTTCCCTTCTAAAACACAACCTAAGTACATATTACATATTTGAAATTCAACTAAAAAATTTCTTTAATCGATCATAAAACATGCACACTTAATTTTATTGACATTATAGTTAATTAGCGGAGCTGATAAGGATCATCCACCCAGAGACGCGTTTTCTTTTTTTTCCATTTCTGGAAAATCCAGCGCTCATCCCCTCACATTTTCACTTCTGGAATTTAATTCAGCGTTCATCCCTCCTCCCCTCTGTTTCGCTCCCTCCCTCTCCATTATGTTTCGCTTCTCCCCCCTTTCCTGAACGTCACACTTACCTCTTGTCCCACCCCCTCCCTCCTTAATTGTTTTAGTTAATATAGTAACTGTTCTAGTTAATACATATAACTATTCTAGTTAATATACATAACAGTTCTAGTTAATATGGTAACTATTCTAGTTAATATATATAATTGTTCCTGTTAATATATAGAGAAAGTTTAATATGCACCATAGTGCATAGAGCTTTCTATGCACCGCGTACTTTTTTAGGTGATTTTTGTAAATTGACAAATCTAATTTAACCAATCTAATCTACATATTGAAATCTCATAGCAAACTAAATTTTATAATTTTTGAGATTTTATTACTATTTTTTTGAATTTTTTAAAACATGCTATTATCGGAAACAAACTACTATTTACAACATTCTAAAAATGACAGATTTTAAAAAATTTGAAAAAAATAGTAATAAAATTTCAAAAATAGTAAAACCTGATTTGCTATGAGATTTCAATATGTAGATTAATTGGTTAAATTAGATTTGTCAATTTATAAAAATACTCTAGAAAAAGTTCACGGTGCATAGAAAGCCCTATGCACAATGGTGCATATTAAACTTTCTCTAATATATATAACTGTTTTAGTTAATATAGCAACTATTTTAGGAGTTTTGCTATGGTGAGTTGCAACTCACCAAAGGGTCCGTGAGTTGCGATAAAAACTACTATATCTAGATCAAAATGACCGATCCAAACCGTCTAATACGATCTCCCTATTGAAATCTCCATGCAGACCAAATTTTACATTTTTTCGAAATTTTTAAATATTTTTTTTGAAATTTTAGAAAATCATTAATCTAATTAATTTTGAACCGTTAAAAACAGCAGTTTTTAAAAATCCGAAAAAAAATACTTAAAATTTTCAAAAAAATATAAATTTGGGTCTGCATGGAGATTTCAATAGGGAGATCATATTAGACGGTTTGGATCGGTCATTTTAAACTAGATATAGCAGTTTTGATCATAACTCACGGACCTTTTGGTGAGTTACAACTCACCATAGCAAAATTCCTGTTCTAGTTAATATATATAATTGTTCTACTTAATATATATAACAATTCTATTTAATATAGTAATTGTTCTAGTTAATACATATAACTGTTCTAGTGAAATATATAATTGTTCTAGTTAATAAATCATCCTTGGGACTCATCCCCTCTATCCCTCTCTGTTTCGCTCCTCCCCCCTCCGCCCTCTCCCCTCTGATTCGCTCTGTCCTCATCACCTGGCGCTCATCCTCCCAGCAATCATCCTCTCATCCCCTGGACTTTCGAAAATGAAAGAGAAGTTATTAAAGCGTTTTCTAAAAATAGAAAAAAATTAACGCGTCTGTAGGGGATGATGGGATGATGGAAAGAAATTCCGGTTAATTAGAAATTATGTTTGACTGTCCTCTATAATTATCAGACAATATATAGGCACTTGATTAAAGAGGAGTTTTCGAATAAAATATGAATTGAATTGAGCATGAAAAATAAATCAAAATTAATTAAAATCAAGAGTAATTATATTTTTGGCGGTTAGAACAAGAGTAAATTTGAGTGACCGAGAATTAACTCCAGCTATTTATCCTTTGCCATGATGCGAAAGAGCCGCTGTCCGCTGTCCCTTTCTTGTCTAGTCAAGGCTTAGTCAAACCCATGATAAAATCTACATTTTTTTTAAGATAAATTGGCTCAAGCCTCTTAATTTATTTTTAAATTAAATATCTATGAAAGACCCTCCAGTCGGATTTCGAACCTACGACTTTTTATTTAAGATGCATTGTTCTTTGCTACTAGACCAAGAGCTGGTTCTCTACATTTTTTTTTTTTTATAATTTCTGATGCGAAATGGGAACAGTATTAGAACTCACCAGCAAAATTCCACATTTTGGCGAATTTCTTGTGTGAGAATTTTGTTGATTAGTTTATTCAGAGGCAGTGTTTGATAATATTTGTATTGCATTGTGTATAATGAGTTTGTAGACATTACACGCGAACTAAAAAAAAAAAAAAGTTCGTTTGTACATATTGTCTGCGAAAAACTTTATATTTCCAAATTTTGTGATTTCATATTTTGTTTATCTCATTTTTTATTTTTACATTATCAAATAAAAAAATTACTATCTACCATCTCTTCACACGTCATCTCGTGCCATCGCATTTGTATTTGTTCACTTTATTGATTCATATGTCCATTTTGTTTATCTATGTGTTAACTTTATTTATTTATGAGTTAGATTTTATTTTTTTATTGTTGTTTAGATTTTTATATGCATATTCAACTTATTTTTATTGAACTTATTTGCTTGTATGTGTTCAGTTTAATTATTTAAATATTTTTTTTATTTTATATGTTCATTTTGTTCAAACGATGACAAAATTGCTGATTGCAGTTATCATTTCCGAATAAAAAATAGATAAGATCACCGGATGTGGTTAGAACTAGTGTTAATCATGTCCAGGCTGTCGCCAGCTCACAGTGAAAATTTATCATTTTTTTTTAATGATAATAATGAAAACTTTATTCAAGTATCTGAGGACTTTTCGTACCGTATAGCTTGGCGTAGATTTGTACTGGCTAGTGATAACTGTCATTAACTGACCATGAGAAGCGACTTATATGTTGTACAGTACCAAGTTACCGTATATATATAGTTCGTTTTGACGTCAACACAGTTGTTGTCATTTGGTATTAATTGTGGTACGTGAATTTAGCCAAGAACTAACATATATGGTATGAACTCAGTATGATAAGACACCTACTTTCAATTAGCAGACTAGTCTTTTTATGGACTGAGAAATAGATCCTTTGTTTAAAAATATGAACGGCCATGATTCATCAGGACTTAAAATTAGACTAAAAAAATTTGGTCCACCGCAAAATGTCCGTTTTGCTTATTTCTTTTTTACCCTGTTATTAATAATTTACAAACAATTTTTCTTGTGGTTCTGCTTAACTTTTTCTTCTTCTTTTTTAACGAAATACTTCTGTTCATCCTGTGGCTTTTTTCCCCTTTCTTTTAGTTTTATGCATGACTGTAATTATTTATTACATGATTTTTTTATAAATACGCTCAAATAAATGAGTATAATTATTACAAAAGTACGAAGTATAAATATTAGAAATTTCAACTTCGAGATTTGTATATATGACGTTCGATATTAACACTTTGTCATCACTTTTATACTATTTATTATATACACATATGCAAGGACACTTTAAACATTCTACAGTACAGAGTATAGTGTATAGACTATAGATAGTAGTTACGATTTAGACACAGAGGCCACTACTGTTTGACTGGGATAGGTGCATGAGGCCTTGAGCACTAGAGCAAGGAGAAGTGCGCGTAAAGATGGGTTAGGAATAACCTTTTTCTAGGAATAGTTTCTTTCTAGACATAAATCTCTCTCACAAAGTTATACACTTTCCAACGTTTTAGTCCTAAAATTCTTATTCCCATACGATCCAAACGAGCCCTTATAACTCAGTGTTTTTCAATCGCAACTGTATTTGATTATTAAATTTGTTGGGAGATGTAATATACCTGTAGCCATTTAATGCATGGTAAGCCATCGAGCAATTAAAACTCAACCGATTATTTGCATTGCAAATTAATACATAAATATGTAAAGGGATGATATTGAGAGATGCAAACGCATTGGATATATCCATTTCTGTTCTGAATTTGAATTAGAATATGATATGAACAACCAAGTATATATGCATGGGTGTGGATATTATGAAGATATAAAAAATTATTGAGACCAAAATGTTTTAGTATTTGAATATGCTATAAATAATTTATTTGTTGATTTTTTTATTCTTTTTAACTAGACAAGATATAAAAATGACTGCTTTTACTACTGTCTATACTACTTTTGTCAAGCATTTAGAATGCAGACAAATCAATTAATTAAAAAAAATGGAAAGTTCTTCAGACGTACTGTTAATTAAGAAACTAAATTATGTTTTAAGAAAGGCAACTAAACCTATATATTCATAAACTCTGAAATTTTGAAAATCCATATATTATCAACTATAAAGAAGAAAACATATTAAAACATCTACTCTTCACAATCTTCTTTTACGAAGACTAGCAGATACGCCCACCCAATGTGTGGGGAAATTTTTATTATTTTGTTACACTTAAATAAAATAGATAATAGATAAACATATAAATATGGGAAAAGGTAAATTGATGAACATGGATATTTTTTAACGAATAAAATTATTAAAAAATTTATGTGGGATTGTCAAGCTTAAATATAAAAGCAAATAATAGTTATGTACATAGAAGCTATAAGTATTTTGCATTATTTATGTTCCAGATGCAAAGAAAATTATGATATGCAAACGCAATATAAAAAATATGCGTCAAGTTATTATTTGAAAAAAACAGATTTGGAACGTCCTTGAAATGGTGCATGCAATAGGAGAAATTAAAAAAATAGTGCAAGAAAAAAAATAATAAAATCGCTAGAGTCAAGAATCGAACTCAGGAAATATTGACAAACTCCCTAAAAACTTTAATTCAATTCAGCGACCAGACACTTTCTGTCAAAGAGTCTGACTCTTTGTTAGAAATACAAATCTGAACCGCACATCATATCAAATTGCACAGATCAATGGTTTATAATTGATGTTAACACATGTTTCCACCCCTAGTGGTTGGAATTCATGACCTTTCTATGGCTGCTTTTATAAGTAGTATAGATTTTATAGTAATCAGTCATTTGAAAGAATAATAACATTTTATATGAATCTCCAAATGAGAAAACAAAATTAACTGCAATTTAAATTTCATGGAATCTACTCTCTCATAGGTGCTAAAGAAGGAGCAGCACTGTATATATATGTCTGTCAAATTAACCGGGTGACTAAATCGGTTTTATTTTGACACTTAATGCTTTGAATTTAGTAGGTATTTAATTTTGGCGGTAGCCTAATTGGTTATATGACATGCAATTAAATGTAAAATGCTATCCGGTTATAGTATTCGTGATATATAGTTGCTTACAGTCTAATGAGTCGGAAAACTTGTTTTCTTTTGGTTTAAGACCATTTTAAAAAAGAGACATAATTCAGGGTTCGTTTGGATCATGTAAGAATAAAATTAGGATTAATTAGTTATTCGGAGTAAAAAACATTGGCTGTGTTTGGATCATATGAGATTAAGGGTAGGATTAATTATTCGGGATTAAAATTTTTGGCTCCGTTTGGATCATGTAAGAATAAAATTAGGATTAGTTATTCGGGCTAAAAAATATTATTCCTAAACGATCAAGAATAAGCTTTTTGAGATCTAGAGTGTTATTTTTAAGTGGTCCAACGTCTAGATTAAATTCTTATTCCTAAGGTGTTTGGATCATCTTCTTAATGTGGATTAAGAAATAGTTAGGACCACTTTTTAATCCGGATTAAAAAGATGATCCAAACATTCTAGGAATAAAAATTTAATCCGGTTGTTGGGCCACTTAAAAATAACATTCTAGATCACAAAAAGCTTATTCTTGATCGTTTAGGATTAAAAATTTTAATCCCGAATAACTAATCTTACCCTTAATCTTATATGATCCAAACAAAGCCTTTAATCCTAAACGATCAAGAATAAGCTTTTTGTGATCTATAGTGTTATTTTTAAGTGGCCCAACATCCGGATTAAATTTTTATTCATAGGGTGTTTGGTTCATCTTTTTAATCCGGATTAAAAAGTGGTCCCAACTATTTCTTAATCCACATTAAGAAAATGATCCAAACATCCTAGGAATAAAAATTTAATCTAGATGTTGGACCACTTAAAAATAACACTCCAAATCACAAAAATCTTATTCTTGATCGTTTAGGAATAATAATTTTTACTCCGAATAACTAATCCTAATTTTATTCTTAGATGATCCAAACAGAGCCATTATTCCTAAACAATCAAGAATAAGCTTTTGGAATTTAGAGTGCTATTTTTAAGTGGTCTAACATCTAGATTAAATTTTTATTCTTAAGGTGTTTGGATCATCTTCTTAATGTGAATTAAGAAGTGGTTGGGATCACTTTTTAATCCGGAATAAAAAGATGATTCAAACATCCTAGGAATAAAAAATTAATCCGGATGTTGGACAACTTAAAAATAACACTTTAGATCCCAAAAAACTTATTCTTGATCGTTTAGGAATAATTGGAGGCGTTTGTATCATCTAAGTATAAAATTAGGATTAGTTATTCGGAGTGATTAAGAAGATGATCCAAACACCTTAGGAATAAAAATTTAATCCGAATGTTGGACTACTTAAAAATAGCACTCAAGATCCCAAAAAACTTATTCTTGATCGTTTAGGAATAATATTTTTTTTACTCCGAATAACTAGTTTTAATTTTATTCTTAGATGATCTAAAAGCCCGCAATATTTTTTACTCCGAATAACTAATTCTAATTTTATTCATAGATGATCCAAACTCCCCCTCAGTTAATGAAGACTTTATTCTTCTTTTATGCCCAGTGAGAACTGACAATTGTACTAGACTCCCACGGAGAACTAATTAATTTGCCGTTTTTTACAACATATTGTTAGTGAGCACTGACCTTGGAATCTTAAAATGCAATAAATAATATAGGCCCAATGTCTAGCTAGTTACATTATTAATTTATTATATATTATTTTTTTCGAAAAGGTTGTTACATAATTTCTTACTTAACTCTTCTATATGCATTTCTGCTCGCATTTCTTTTTACTAAGATTTATAATTTGTTGCTACAATTTGAGTTAATTGTAGTATGATACAATTAGTGATTGATTTTTTAGCTATATAATTTATAATTAGAAAGTTTGTTATGAGAGTAATACAATTATTTGTTCATATTATTCTGTTTGATTACCGTTGTATTTTGATCCATCTGCAGTCTAATTGCTGACAATATCTTACGTACGTACGTACGTATATATGCCTCATTGATTTTCCATAATTAGTCAGGGACAAAGTCGATTTCAAATAACATTTTTAGTAAGCTCTTTTAGTCATGTACGTGTATAACCAGATAACAGTATATTATTAAAAATTTTCTGACTTAAAATTTTGAGAATATGCATCGATGCATGCATTTTGCATACAAACGTACACACCCCAGAACTTCTTAATTAATTGTATTTGCCAAAAATGTCAAAAGCAGCTCGTCGTACAAACATGAAATTGCATTGACAAAGATAAGAAAACTGTGAAGATTTTGTTGAACTGTAACAATTGCTGCGACTACTTTGATTACAGACATCATGCGGTACGTCAGTGATCAGGAAGTCAAGATTTTTTGTGATTATCGATAAATGCATGTGTTGAAAGTTGAATAGCTTAGTGCACCTTAATTATGATTTAATTTGTTTGTTTCTATTACTTTTTTCTTACTTTGAAACCATCTGACATAACAATTTTGACGGTACTTACAATATACATATAGAGAGAGAACCTATGGTGCATATAGTATATTAATGTATCGGAATTTCGGTGCATTTTGATCCAAATTCTTCGATCTGCTTCAAAATGACCAATCCAAACCTTCCAATATAATATCCTATTGAAATCTCTTTGCCGACCAAATTTTAAATTTTTTTGAAATTTTTAAGTAAATTTTTATTTTTAAAACCTGCTGTTTTTGAACGGTTCAGAAAAAATTATATTAATGATTTTCTAAAATTTAAAAAAAATAGTAAAAAAAATTGAAATATATATATATATATAATTTGGTCGGCAATGATATTATAATAGGGAGATCATATTGGACGGATTAGATATCGGTCATTTTGAAACAGATCAAAGAGTTTGAACCAGTATGCACCAAAACTCTGGTACATTAATATGCACCATATATAGGTTCTCTCTCTCTATATATATATGCATAGAGGTATGCTACAAATTATTAAACTTCACGGAGTAATAATCATAAAATTTTACTTCAAACTCGTTTCTCGAAATTCAAGTTTCAAACGATCCATATAATTAAATTTTCAATTTGTTTTTCGTTTTGAAATCTTGATAGACAAATCAAAATTTATATACTTATTGTTTAAATTTTTTTTGCTATTTTTTTAAATTGAAGGGCATGCCCATTGACAACTTACGTCTGCTTAAATGTGGCAGCGTAGATAACCATTCGTATTTCATTTATTTGAACGCTCTTCCTAAAAAATTTTCAAGTAATTAATAATATTTTAATCCGCACCATACAAGCTAATTAAGATTTTTCCTGTGCAATGAATTCTTCTGTTACATCTTGTTGTAGCTAAGTATTTGAAATCTGAAAGCATTATTTAATTGTTGTATGTATACGTCGATCCTACGTACCAATCCAGTGAGTTTGCTTCTAAAATAAATCAGTGGCAAGAGAAACGATAAAAACAAGTTATAGTACTTAAAAAGGCACTGATCCCACCATGTCAAACCGAAACTTTCAACGGAGTGCCGTAATTGTCAAATATTTTAATAATTGACTTGTTATTTTAATTTATCTACACATAAACTTTAGCATTAACACGTTGCCAAAATATATGTGTTAATTAATCAAAGTATGATTACTTAATTTTATAACAAATCTTGATGAAATTCTAATTTCATTTATTGCAATATTAATAATCTATAAAATCATGTACGATAGACAGCTTTGCCTTGGGGGAAAAAAATGTACGATCGAGAGAGAGCTAACTAGCTAATATTGTCCAGAACTATGTGTTAGATTATTTTCATACAGGCTAACGAGTTTATATGGAAACAATCTAAATTGTGGGCTGATTATTGTTTGGCATCCAAGTTTCTATTAATTATGGTAATAAGCTAAATGTGGCTGTAAATGAATAGCAGATTTTGTGCAATAGATGTGTCGTCTTTTATATGTGGTTATATTTAGAAACATTATATATTTTATGATGGACAAAATATGGTATTGTGTGGTGACCAAGAAATTCTTGGCACTATAAATAAAGGGGTTGGTCCCCAAGGGACAAGACAATAACGTGATTGCTGCATACATGCGTTGATAGCAGCATCTCTGCCTCTCTCTCTATTATTCCATCAAGTAGTTATAAAAAGTACTCTAGTTTTAGGCAAAGAGCACCCAAGGCGTGTCTTGCTCTCTTGGAAGACCTCTCTCCCGACTTTGGTGTTTTCACAGACGTTACTGATGTGCTGCTGGAGCATAAAAGACATATTCAAGATCATTGAATAACCAGATGGATCCAGATAACGCTTCCGCTTAGTTTATATTAAAGTTTCACTTGAGTCGTTCCTTGAGATTTAAAACCTAACAAGTGGTATCAGAGCAACTCATGTTGAATCATTACTGTTTTGGTTTCTATTTGGTTAAAATCTTTGATTTCTTGATTAAAGACTGAAGTTTTTTTTTTAAAATAATTAAAATTTCACATTCTTGTAGCGCTGAAAAAGAATTCTTGTTATACAACATATAGAATATGAAAATTATTCTGAAAATAATGTAAATATTTGTTTGTTTTTTTTCAAAAAAAATAAAGTTTCCTTAAAAGTGAAATTTTAATGGTATATTTGGGTCAATTTTTTTGGCGATTTTTTTTATGGTATTTAACCATGAAGATTTGTACGGATTTTTTTATGGACATTTTTTTTAACGTAAACTCTTCTTTGGCAAAATAAGGAAATTTATCTAATTAATATTTGGTAATTAAATATCATACGATATTTAAATAAAGATATTACGCCTAGATTTATTTCAAATCAATTTTTTTGGAAGCTATCTTTGTTTTCGTAATAACAATTGGAATATTGTTAATTAAGAAAAAAAAATTTTGGTAACAAAACTTTAATTTTGATATGAGGCAATTTTAAATATCATTATTTAAGTTAAGTTTTGGATTGTTTTGGCAATTAAACTTTCCAAATTTTGGATTTCTTTCAAACTTAACCTTTTATTTTTTATGATATACGTTTTTTTTTACATAAAAAAAATTATAATTAAGTTATGTTTTGAATGAAGTTTGGTAATTAAGAAAATTGGAATACCAAATAATATAATCTGACCTAATTAATATGGTTGATTTAGATTTAGAGTAGATTTTTGGATTAGGAGAGAAATCTTTAGGGTTTCTCGATTTAAGATTAGGACGACTTCTCTTACTCTATCTACCGTCCATTAACGATCTGTTTCACTCCGAGAAGATCGTTCCACTTCAGTTTTGGTTGCAAACTGTTAGATATTGACTAGAGTAATGAGGCGGTCCGGTCTAATACCAGGATGGTCCGTCCAGAACCAGATTATGTAGGTTTTAAACCAAATTCAGTTTAGTTTAAGATTGTTTGTACTGGTTAGGTACAAATGACATTTTATGCATCCCTCCTCTTCTTATCTCTGCCGTGGTTTTCATTAGTAAGAGCTGTAAGCGTTGGGTTACACTATGTTGTCATGAAGACAAGTTCTGTCGCAGAAAATAAGGTCGGTGCTTAAGTGTCTATATGACCCTGACTTTTTCTGAAAATCTTACCTGGATATGGTGTAATTTCAATGGCTGCTGGCTGAACGAAAGACCACCGCTTTCTTTTCTTACCTTAATATGACTCATGCTGACTTGTATGGTCATATCTTTCTTGGTTCTCTTCTGGTCTATTTAGGACGGACCGTCCTCTCACCAAAACGGTTCGTTCTAAGTTTGTTGGTTCATATGAGTATCATACGATCCAATGTATGTATACCTTAGGATTTGCAACTGGGTTCTAAGCCTATATCATCTTAGGTCAGTATTTGGTCAGACTTTTCATATTAGGATCGATGTGCATAATGAAACGTCTAGATTTAGGTATACTTTAAGTCTAATATAAAAGAAATTTAAGTTGTATTTGAGAATTGGGCCAACTTTAATGTCATCCCGCCAAAGTGGACTCTCACATTAATAGTTGTTTCAAAGGCTCAAAATACAAGTGTATTAAGATACATGTAACTTTTAAATTATGGATCGGCCTAAAGGAATGACATAATTTAAAGGACTACATGTGCAATGTTTTGGTAGAATCAAATGGATAATGATTATGAAGTTTTACATATGGTTAATTACTCGGCCCAAAAGAAGATTAATTAATTGATATGTTATGAATAATTACATTTGATACTACACCTAATCGATTGAAGTTTGCTCGGAGACTCCAAAGAGCACTTGCAAATGAATAAAGACTAGTATATGGGATTTGGACCTTTATATTGTGATTTATTGCTATACAGTTAAAGATTAATGTAAGTGCATATATCAAGTTTAAATAATCAAGCATCTTTAATATTCCAACTTAAAATTTAAGGCTTTCAGTTATGTTTGATCTTGACCATGTGTTAAGGACTGATATTCCCATTAAGGTCATAAATCGAGTTTGACAACTCAGATTAAAGTAACATGTGTCTTATGATTATTTCACCATTCTTGAGACATTTAAGGGGCAAAATTTCTAATTTCATTAAGGCTAAAGTATTCATATGAGAAAATATTGTTTTGCATGAATGGAAAGGCTAACCAATTAAAATTTGTTAGGAGACTCCAAAGAGCACTAACAGATAGATAGTGGTTAGATTTATATGTATTTCATGGTAAAACGCTCAAGTCCCTCAATATGATTAAGAAATTATTGAAGAAAATTTAGAAATTGTATTTGCTAAGAATGAAAAGGGAGCTATTTGAAGTCTGTCAGGAGACTTCAAAGAGCACTCACAGATGGATAGTAGCTATATTTTTTTGGACATTCATAGCAATAACACTTCAGCTACCTAAATAAGTATAAAATCAACATAAGGGAGTACATTTTGAGATGTCATACTTCAAAATTATAAGCACTAAAATGCATCGTAAGATGATAAAGTTATTTAGTGCTTATTTTTCTTCTTATTTGATTCAACCAAGATGAATTATGAGACCCTCAATAAACTCAACTTGAATATGGTACAGGAAGAAAATGATTTGAAGATATGACATATAGTACTCAAGTTGTTTTTGGTTCCAAGAATAAAAGAAAATTAGAATATAAAGTTTAAGAATAAAACTGTAAATTTTGGATTATAAAAAAATTCCAATAAAGTTAAAATTCAGAAACTGATTGAAAAGTCGGAATCTGAAGGGTATTCTTCATAAAAAACAAGAGCATTTACATAATATTATATTTTTTGCTAAAGTTTATGCATAAGTTGATTTTAGTATCAACATACACGTAGTGGATAGATTCGGATGAACCTACCCACGTTGTATTTCTAGAATTTTCTTTGGTTGTCAAAAATCAAATGATTGTGAAAGATACATCCTTGTTGTGACGACAACAAGACAATCAATTTCGGAAGCTATAACGCACATGGATTGTTATTTAGTAATGGATCATATTTGAATTTACATGAGACATTTATAATTTCATTTCAATAAAATTTCAATTCTATCTCTAATCAACAAATAAGGATATATTTGTTCATTTAAGAATAAAAATTTGATTGTCTCATAGTCTAAAATCGGAGATATCAATTTTTTCTTCAGTTTATAACAATTTTGTATGGACATAATAGCTTGTAAAATGATACTAAAGATTTTTGCATAAATTGACTATTGAAAATTTAAGTATATTTTGGCACAAAATTTTAAGTTGTATCTCTTAAAGGGATAATATGTTTTGTGCAAAATCAAAGTTCTCAATTAATAAGGATAGCAGTTTATATTCTAAAAGAAAATATCAACTAAGGCAACTATTTATAAAACCCTTTATAATGTGTAGACTGAACAGTTCACAATTTATATTTGGAGATATCCAACAAAATTCGGTTTAATAAGCCACATGAGAGGAAATTGGTTGAAAGAATAATTAGTTGATTATGCCCAAAGATTCAGGAGTAAGCAGATTATTATATCCCACAACTAAATATTAAGTTTTAGAGATGAATAAAGATAAGTTTTTTGAGGATGTTCTGGTTGAGGGGGAGAGAGATGACATATTAGAATATTATCTTCAAAATAATAAAGTGCTAATTTTCAAAAGGACTGTTACAGGACTGAAATAGACCATTTGATTATTAGTATGGCGCATAAGGGATAAACCTAAATAGGAGACAAATCGTTTGAGGACTCAAATGGAACATCTCTTTTAGGGGATCTAAACGGACTGATTAAGGATTTAACAGACCGTTTGACTCAGACCCTAAACAGAAGCTAAATCATTTGAGGACTCAAACGGATTGCTCTACTCAAGAAAAATCAAATGGGCCGTATGTGGACTTAAACGGACAGTTTGACTAATGAATTAAACCCTATTTGGAATCTATGGACTTAGATTCTGGTAATGATTAAATTGAAGATAATATTGTCAATCTATAACTGCAAACATTTCAAGAACTAGTGCTTACAAGCTCCACTAAGGAAAAAAAAAAAAAAAGACAAACAATATCGGATGATTATGTTGTCTATCTTCATGAGTTTGACATTATGATAACGAAAGATTCTCTAAGTCTTCATCAAGTTTTAAAGAATAAATACTCATAAAAGTGGATTAATACCATAAATGAAGAGATAAAATTCATGTGTGATAATGATATTTAAGACTTAGTAACATTGCTTGAAGGTAAGAAATCCATTGGTTGCAAATGGATAATTAATACCAAAAGAGATTCTAAAGACAATGTGAAAAGACATAAGGTACATCATGTCACTAAGAAGTTCATCTAAAAAGAATAAATTTACCATAAAGAGACTTTTTCTCTTGTTTTACTGAAAGACTCTTTTAGGGTAATCATGGCACTTGTAACACATTTTGGATTTTGAGTTTTATTAAATAGATGTTAAGACTATGTTCTTCAATGGAGACATTGATGATACATGCAACTATCCCATTTAGAATCAGATGATACAAATAAAATGATTGTAAATTTTAAATCTATTTGTGAACTCAAAATAGATGTCTCAATTATGATATTACAAATTTCATTAAGTGATTATCTCATTTGGTTTCGAAATTAATTTGGTTAATAATTGTACATATCACAGGTTCAGTGGGAGTAATATTTTGCATTAAGATGATCTACTACTTAAAATGATATTATCATGTGTACTGTGCCTCAAGGTTCTTGGGTCTTTAACAAATGATAAACATCAGTTAGGCTCTCAAGTAGTATGATAAGATTAAATACAAACTATTTGATACCCTGTGATTAAGGCATATATATACCCCTACAAATGTTAATTAAGTAAAGTTGGAAATAAAATGTTTTCTTTATGTTTTGATTATAAGGAATTTAAATTAAGATTGTATACATGTGGATACTGTATACATTATAAAGATGCAAAGTTAATATCTGTACAATATGAGTACAAAACTTTTAAAATGCAGCCAAATTTAGTTAATTAATATTGGCAAAATAACTATGCACTTACAATTCGGATGTCAGAAATAAGTTGAGGTCATTTTAGTATTCTGACTTCGATTTTAGTGAATGTCATAATTTCATGCAAAAAGATAATTCCATGAAGAACGCTAAACGGATATGTATTAGCATCTTTTACAATGAAAATAAGGTTTATAGTATGTTATAAAGCATTCAAAATTTAGGGAGTATGGTTATGAATTTTGTCACTAGGTTGCGCATAATGGATGCTACTTAGGCATCACTATAGATATATTGTGACAATAATTAATATACTCCTACAACAGAAACTTAAATAAGTTGAGGCACATTAAAACTTCAAGTTTCTTGTTATAAGTGAAAAAGTTAAGAATAATTTAATGTCAATCTAGCACATTAGAACAAAACTCCAAAATTGCAGATCTGCTCACATAACCTTGAAACACCCAATACAGTTACAGAAGCATGTTGCTCCTGTGGGTGTTAATTCAGTTGATGGTTTATAACTTCAGTGGGAGTTTGTATTCAGTGGGAGTGCTTGATTGGACATTTATATTCAGTTTTCAGTTTATTCAGCATGTAAAGAATTTCTGCAGAAATGAATAAAGATTCAGTTTTTGGTTTTTCAATTTTCATTCTGACTCTAATTAAGTTGATCTCACTTCAGCTTGTTGGTGACCAATAAAGTTAGAAATAGACACGTGACAGTCACACTTACGTGTATTTTCCACACCACTTATACACATCTAAATTCAATATCGTTCATTTATAATGATATTGTGATCATTGTAGGTTTAGTTGCGACGACTTTACTGGATTAGAGACCTGTAATTGCTATAATGTGACGAAAACTTTCTTGGTCTTCTATCATTGTGAATGATGGACGGAATTAAGGATACAAAATTTATTACCATAAAAGTTGAGCTCATTAAAGTTAAGGACATTAGATAAAAACTAAACATAATAGCCCAAGTGGGAGATTGTTAGATTATTTTCATATAGGTTGACGAGTTTATGTGGAAACTATCTAAATTGTGGGCTGATTATTGTTTGGCATCGAAGTTTCTATTAATTATGGTAATAGACTAAATGTGGCTATAAATGAATAGTAGATTTTGTGCAATAGATGTGTTGCCTTTTATATGTGGTTATATTTAGAAACATTATCTATTTTATGATGGACAAAATATGGTATTGTGTGGTGGCCAAGAAATTCTTGACACTATAAATAAAGGGGTTGGATCCCAAAGGACAAGACAACAACGTGATTGCTGCATACATGCGTTGATAGCAGCATCTCTGCATCTCTCTCTATTATTCCATCAAGTAGTTAGAGAAAGTGCTCTAATTTTAGACAAAGAGCATCCAAGACGTGTCTTGCTCTCTTGGAAGACCTCTCTCCTGACTTTGGTGCATGCACAGACGTTACTGATGTGCTGCTGGAGCATAGAAGACATATTCAAGATCATTGAAAAACCAGATGGATCCAGGTAACGCTTCCGCTTAGTTTATATTAAAGTTTCACTTGAGTCGTTCTTTGGGATTTAAAACCTAACACTATGTCATACCGGACTAGATTAATACTCATGCGGTGCCACGCAAACGGTTATATAATTCACTGCAACTATTATTTTAATTCTTCATTGTCATACAAATTTATAATGCTGTAACGGTTTTAAGCTGCACTATTAGTTTAACATTTTCACGTGATTTTTCCTTAATTATCAGGCCAGCGGAAACTTTCTTATGTTTGACCCTATAACCTAGAGTTAGCTCGTAATTTAAATAAATTTTATTGGTACCGGGTAAACATATGACTAATGTTTTATAATTAAATAGACTAATTAAGCATATTTGTTCATAATTAATTCTAAAAAACATTTAGAGATAATTCTTAGTCAAATTATATATAAGCACATTTTTTACTGGCTCCAGCAAGTGTTCTTTTGAGTATATATTTCATTCACACTTGACACACCATTATTGATAAACTGAGTTGTGGATGAAATTTCTCAATAATTTTTGTTATCAATTAGAGAATGAGTAGAGTGGGAGAGATATATAAATCTAGATGCGAGATTATTTTTACTTTTACAATTCATTCATCAGCAAGGGAAGAAATTAAATTGAACATTTAAATTTGCGCTAGCTGCCCTTTGAACGGGAGACAGTTGAACAGTCTAAGGTTGTACTGATAATCATTTATAGGCCATGCCATTTGCAGGCCTTTCCATTTAATCAATACATCAAAACAAAATAAATAAATAAAATCCATCCTTTAATAAAAACCCATCAATTTTCATCTTACCGGCATCTAGCCACTGTTGTAAATTTAATTTTGTGCCCTTTTCTATTTAGTTTGGTGAATAAATAACATTATTAGTACGAAATTGCTTGTTGATCAAAGATAAACAGTTTTACTCAAAGGTTTAAATAGCGGCCGTAGCGGCCGCTATAGCGGCGAGATAGCGGATCAAGATGGTGGAACGCTACAGCGCGACAGATTTAGCGGGTTGTCCGATAGCGCGCATCGTAGCGGGATTTAGCGGGCATATAACGGGAAATTAGCGGCGATATAGCGGGAAATTAGCAGAAATAGCGGTGCAGTTTATAATTTGCTAATTTAACAGTAGTATTTTGGGCATATCTTTCATATACAAACTCCGATTGAGGCGATTCAAAGTTCTATGGAAAGGTTATAAAATAAGCTACAACTTTTATGCTTTGAGTTTTTTCAAATTTTAAAAATTTAGTGGTCAAACATGCATAGACAATTAATATAATTTTAGTTGGCATTAATTAGCTGCATGAAAATATTTTAATTTTTTATTTTAGGCTATACTAGACCTTCAAAATACACTTGTGTGTACAAATCCCCTATGGTCCGATATCGGCCGCGAAATAACCACTATCCTCTATCCGCTATGACATTAGCCTGTCCGCTACGAGTCCGCTATCCGCTATTTAAACCTTTGGTTTTACTTTTACACAGTTCATTCATTCTCTAAGCTATCAGATAGCACTTAAGATATGAGCATTTCATTCCAACTAGAAAATCGCATAATTAGATAAGTAGGAGTAGTATATGCAGATAAACAAAGCAAAGTGATCACCATCTATATATTTTTAATTATTGGTTAGCCCTTTGTTCATGTTCTATAGGGGAGATATTTGAATGCATATACACAAAGAGAGACATGTACATGATATCTTTCCTATAAATGTACAAATATATATACTCACTGAAATATATAAGATCATAAATATTAAAACTTCGAAAAAGAGAAAAGCAGCTCATAGCGAACATATATGTACAGTAACTAGAGCAAAATTAGTTAAACACATACATGTCTGCACACAGATAAACTTCCCATCTAAGAGGAAGGCTTATATAAAATCCAGAACTCGTAGGCGCTCAGAGATCTGTTGTGCAATTCATACCTTGCTTAGACTGATACCAGCCTCAGCATAGTTGTCATACCGAGATGGATCATAACTCATGAACAACTCAGGAGCATGTTTCTCTCCTAACATCTCAAATACTGCCTCAAAATCGCTGTATGAGGAGCCACTTTCACTTCGGAAGCACCGATTAGGTACTTTTAGCTGGTATTCAATATCAGATTTTGTGGCTCTCAACCCATCGTTCGTCTCTTTTGCTATCGAAAAGTCAGTGACTTCATCATACGCACCTGGCAGATCAGCAGCATTAGAGTCTCTACCGGTGAGTTGTTGCACCACACTACGAAATTGGTCGGGGCTAGCGGTGAATTTGATGGGGTTGGAGATGTATACTATCTTGAAAGGCTTCTTCTTGTTGGTTTTTGAGTGTTTAGGGCTTTTCTGCTTCACATTTAGATACTCCATGAGTTTGTAATTAGGCTAGTTTTAGGCTTTAGTGCTTGACAAAATGGGGATGTGTATTGTAGAGTCAAGAAAGTGGTACTTCTGGTGTCCTTTGTCTTTGGAGAAATGAAAGAGGAACGACATGATTATATAGAGGGGAGATATTTTCTAACTGGCTTGTAATTTTTCTTAATGCAGGTTTATGTGCCATTTCTTGGAAGGCGATGGTGGTTGGAAAAATTGAAGCATGTGATTTTGGGGACAGCGAAAGGGATTAAAGTGAGCAATATATATTTTTATTTTTCAAGGTATATCAATTCGAACCTTCCTGGTACGGCTTAACGGCTGTCAATTTTGTTATAGCTCCTAGTTTAAACTTTAAACGGGCTGCAGCCTTCTGATTTTAGAAAGCTTTTTGTGGGCGTTTGGATGATCTCAGAATAAAATTAAGATTAGTTATTCGGAGTAAAAAATATTATTTTTAAACGATCAAAAATAAGTTTTTTGGGATCTAGAGTATTACATTTAAACGGTCCAACATTTAGATTAAATTTTTATTCATATGGTGTTTGGATCATCTTCTTAATGTGGATTAAAAAGCAGTCCCACCTTAGGAATAAAAATTTAATCCGGATGTTGGACCACTTAAAAATAACACTCTAGATCCCAAAAAACTTATTCTTGATCGTTTAAGAATAATATCTTTTACTCCGAATAACTAAACCTAATTTTATGAAAATTGATTAGTGATATCGCTAGGAATGTCATCACTGCCATAGCTAAGCCAGCGATCCCCTCATCTAGCGCATTCTTTTCTCATCCGGAGCATTTTATCTCGTACGTAAATGTTCAATTGGATAAGTACAAATGTTCAATTAGTTGCAATAAAAAATATAAATGTTATCAGCAAAAATGTTCATTTGGATAAGTATAAGTATTTAGTTTAGCAAGAACAAATGTTCAATTTCGTAAGTACAAATGTTCAGGTTATTACATATAAATGTTCAGTTTGTTAAGTATTACTTTTAGTTTTTTTTTAATAGGTGCATGTCAAGCGAAGGGGTCACGAACCGGAAAAAAAACACATGAAAAAATTAAAAGGGGTCATGAACCGATTCGGTTCAAATTAAATTTTTTCCGACTCTACCCCTGGCGCGCCTCTCTCCAAGGTTGACGCGACTGACGCGTGGCCCTATATAATAAAACCATAGTTAGACTCATTTAATTGAACACTTTTGATTATTAAACTGAACACATTTGATTATTAAACTGAACATTTGTAACAGACAGCAGCGATGACGCGGATGGTTTTTTTAGCGATGGCACTTATCATTCCTGTGATTTTATTCCCAGATGATCCAAACGCACCCTAAAAAAATAATTAATAATAATTAGAATAAAATAAAGCAGATAATCTAAGGATACGAATGTGTTTATATTGACGAGGCGCAGAGAGCGATAATTTATGTTCTCATCAGACAAACAATACAAGCATTCTATGTACTTAATTAAGTTAAAAAATTGTTGTCATGGTTCGCTTATTCCTTCATGCTATAAAATTCGAGTGAATAATTGTGAGAACAATTCAGAAAAGCAGTAAATGTTTGTATTTGAACTAGTGTGTTTTGTCAAAGTCAGCTCGTCAATTAACCTCCTATGATATGGCTTGACCTGGCATTATTTAATTGTTGGAAAGTAGCAGGCCAGCTAATTAATGTGTGAAGCCCAAGTTGCCTACGGTCATGCATTTCTGCCACAAGTATTGTTTCTTTCAATTTATTAAAGATTAATGATTCTACCTTCTTTTTTTTTCCTTTTTGTTTCACGCCTATGCCTATTAATTAAAGAGAAATATCATGTACTCTTTCAATTTACGTATTGTGTGTTTGCCTGGAAATAATTAATTAAACATTATTATTTCAAGAATGATAATTTTGTAGTTCGGTTGACACTTAAATTTCCAAAAAAAAAAAAAAAAGTTACTCAAATTAACATAGTTTTTCCCTCCAAATTCAGACAAAATAAAATTTTGGTTTCAGAGATGAGAGGATATGCATTCATACAGTTTGAGAAAGGATCCTCTAAAACTATAAAAACCTTAATGCAAAAATTATCTATTACGGCAAGTTTATAGGTTGCCCGTTGCGGTGAAAGTATGGTAGCAAAGAGTAGTGCAAGTTTCACTTTCTTGTCATGAATTGCTGACTATATATATCTATCACTTTAAAAAGGTCATTTTATTAACCAATAAAATTAAATTGTCATTGAATGCAATGGGACAGACAAGCTGACGTACATGAATATATCACCTTCTCTTTTTTTTATATATATTTTTTAGGAAAAGCCAGGCAACCTGACGTATATGAATACATTACCTTTCAATCCTCTCAACTTCCAACGAAATGGCCAAGCCTCATTTCAAGCAGGATTGGAGTACTAATTCAAAAACATTTGTTTGATTCCAAGGCGTTCCTCTAATATTCGATGTACTCTCTTTAAAAAGCGAAAAATATTCTCATCGAATAGTCAGTATATAATATTTGTCTATTTTGAATTTCAAAACTGACAAAAACTTCTATAAAATTGCTTGTATATCAAAAGACTAGCTAGTTCAAATATTTTCCACGTGAGAGTGAGTCAGTGAGAGAGAGTTTTGAGACATGTATGTACTTTGTTAACGTTGTTTACGAATTACGATATAAATTAAAATAAACTGCAAAGCAAAATAGTAGATTCGAGCTTAGTTAACTGGAGAGGAATTATATATATATAAGGCCCGTCTCCTGTCTGTTGTAATATCTACCACGTGACAAGCTAGTTAACAGAGACGACTCCAGGTCAGTAATTTGGCTTTGTGCTCTCGACTTGGTTTCACTGTCTATTCAAGTTTTGATGTTCTATCCAACGGCTCAGGTTACATTTCTAGTTATGTTGAATTGTTGATCCTGAATATATGGATGGACAAAAACAAGGTGCAGAATTCATGGATAAAATTGGTTGGCAATAAGTGTAAGATTAGTGAGAACATTAGTTAGAAAACGAATTATGTAACAATTAGTCATCTGGACAATTGTCATAAATATAATTTCAGTTTGGCAATAAGTGGTTCAAATTTTTCGATATTTTAAAATTAGCCGTTTTTTTTGCATTACTAAATAATATTCAAATTGTACGAAAAATTAATTGGTTCTCTATTAATATATCAAACAACATATCTATAAAATAAAATTGGTACTTGTCAATATTATTTGAATTGATTTTAAAATTTATTATCAGAAATGTCAAGATATATATATATATAAATTATTGACAAGTTAACCTTCTTAATTTCTTCTGTTTAGTTAATAATCTTAACGTATATGAATAACCTGAAGACTCATTGACTATTGACTGATATATTTTGGCAATAAGCATTAAACAATTATACCATATCACTTTATATTAGGTCACAATTAGATGTATAACGATATTGTAGTAGGAAAGCGGTTAGAAACGACCAGATGCGATATTTTTAGATTAATAAGATATGTAACGAAAATTACATTTATGTATGAACTGCAATAAATTATATGGCTGCTAAAAATATCAAAGGGATGATGTCATAATTCTTTTTTCATTTTTGAAAGAACAATAATTATTCTCACCCGAACGGCTTGTTAATTTCAAGATATTCCATCAACATCCATGTTTGACGTAGTTTTATACATGATAAATACGTGGTCCATGGACGGATCGAAATAGATTAAATGAGGTGCGGTATCCCCTATTTTTTTCCGCCTAAACGTATGTGTTTACATTATATGTTTATATTTGTACGTATTTATAGATAAATGCGAGAAATGATAACCGTCATATGCAGCTTTGCCATCGCTTCAACAAAGTGAACACATAAAATAGACAAGGTGAACATATAGATGATTAAAGTAATCACATACAAAAAAAAAAAGTTTTGTCATCCTTTGTTCAGATTTTTATATGCATATTCAATTTATTTTTATTGAACTTATTTATTTGCATGTGTTCACTTTCATCATTTATATATTTATCTTGTCTATTTTATATATTCATTTTGTTCAAGTGATTACAAAATTGCAGATAGCATTAATCAATTTCCTTATAGTCAGAGAGTCAGAAACTTTAAACGAGAGGGCGGGATATTATTTTCTAACTCTCGAGGGGGCCCAATATAAGATATCTTGAAATTTTAAAGAGTTATCATGTAATTTTAAGAATAATATATAGGGGGTCCAGGGCCCCCTTTCATTTATGCATGCATTCGCCCCTGCCCTTATATATAGTTACAATTTATATCACAGAGATGATCCAATAAATTGATATCAATAATTATGTCATACTTGAATTTTATTAGAGTTTTTTTTTTCTGAAACTGTCTAAAACGTGGAGCATTCTTTTTGACGGACGAGGTATATAGATCTTGACAGGTGTGAACATATCTTTTTCAGAAACAACATTTATCCAGGGCAAAACAAACAATTCTGCGGAAAAGAGAAAGGAAAAGAGGTCATTTTCATTCTTTACTCAAGTTTCCACCTTTAGCCAAAGAGATAAATTAATCTTTCAAAGTATCAATTCATATCCACTCGCAATGTGTGTTATTTCTTGACTCCACCTCTCTTTCCTTGAAGTATCCTTTTCTTAATTATTTATTGATCTTAATTTTGCGAAGCTTGTTCAGACGAATTAAAAATGTGAAGGCTCCTTCCAATATGTTGTTTTGTGTTGTAGAGATATGCTAGCTACTTCAAGTTTGTTCATTTTTTATATAGTCTAAAAAGTCCTCATATGTAATTCCAATATGTTGTTTTGTGTTGTAGAGATATGCTAGCTACTTCAAGTTTGTTCATTTTTTATATAGTCTAAAAAGTCCTCATATGTAATCAAGTAATCATCAATTGCATATAGTACAGAGTTTACGTATATTCCAGTGTCCATATGTATTAAAGTCGGAAAAGGAACTTCCAATTTATGTTCGTATATGGTCAATTAATTAATAATTAATTGTATTATAAATCAAAGGGTAATGAAAATTTAGAAATTAAATATATTGATATAGTCATGCAGTCAAAGAAGCACGATGCGCTGGAGCTAAACAACCTTGCCGTTGCGTATATATTAATTACCGCTAGCTCCTTTTAATTAATCTAGGAGAAATAATATTATTTTGGATGGAGAACTATTTTACTATACTATTGGTATTCGGTGTTTGATGAATGTTTGAATAGTTATTCAGAATTGTCAGTAATCTTGTTGTTTCGTAATTTCAGCTAAAATTAATAAGTTAGTAACTATTGGGAAAAAAAAATTTTGAGGGTACTATTGGGAAAATTTTAATTAGTACGTTAACAAAGGCTCTGATCGGAATGAGCCTATAGTGGGAATTCAATTCAATTCAATTCATTTGACGAGAAAAGAATTCAGTGGAAATGATTTCCGATTGAAATCCAGCGATCGGAATCTATATGAGATGAATTGACGGGAATTCTAATTTAATGATCGGAAACCCTATAAATTTTGAGCGGAAATGATTTCTCATCAAACTTTTTACCATTTTACCCTCATGTTTTGCTGTACGGATATACCAACACGCCACAGACATTAAAAAGGAAAAATAATACATGCCTTGCCTGGCTGGATGTATGGTGTCAAACAAAGCTATCCATACACCGATTCACTTGCTAAATTGATGTATACAAACTATTGTCATTATACCATTGATTAATTTCCTTTTTGTTTGTTTAACATTATTGAATGGCTCCAGTAATTAATGCAGTTTCCAACTATACCTCATACTGTTCCAAAACAACAAAACACAAAAAAGTTACCAGAAAGTTTGAGCATATACTAAAGTAAAGTTTTAATAGCATTAATGATGCTAATAAAAATATTTCAATTTGATTTTGATTACAGAATTTATTCAAAGAGATGTGCTTACATCAATAAAAGCAACCATAGAAATTTTGGACATTCATACTGGTATGAATTGGTAGGCACATTCAACTACCTACTGCAGCTGTATTTTTTTTTTTTTTTTTTGGTACATGAATCTCATAGAAAATTCATTAAACACTAAATCTAACTTAACATAAAACCAATTGAAAATGAAAAGTTGCATTTTCATTTAACACGCTAACAAGAAAGTAGAATAAAATAACAACTAATCCGGCACCAAGCAAGCATATATATACCAGCAACATAATAGTATTATTAAAGACCCATGAACTTCTAATAATCTATTTCTGATATCAATATAAACAAGACTCATTTACTTGGAAAAAGAGCATTTCATCATTAACATCAACAATTTGCCAAATTACATAAGCACAAATATCCACTATGCAACAAAAAGATGTGTAAACTAATAAACAATTCAAATAACATCATATAACAACTAAAACAGAAACTAATCATATCCTCAAAGCACACCAAAATCCATCCAACCCCAACTATCCCTGTATCGGTTCCCTGTTGCACCATCACAACCTTCAACTAGTATCGAGACCTCTACTTGCCTCATTTTCCTGTACCAAATTGAAACCAAGCAATGCCTTGTAGCCCCACATGACTCAACTTCTTCAAAACAAACCAAACACATTTCTTTGACAATGCCCAAGAGCTTCCATGTATAGAAAAATGCAATCTTGAACCGTGCCCTTACCACCTGAACTCTGCATGCATGAAACCAATACCCATGCTCATATCATATCCCTCTAGTCCTCTTCTCTGACAATCCTAAAATTGTTACAAAATTCAACATGTATAATATTTAAAAGCCAACCATACTCAACAAACATTTCTTAACATATCGACCCTTTAAAATACAGAAATCAGCTACAATTCAAGAGAATTGCCTATATACTTTACTAAATATAAGATGACAACCTATATGGCTAATCAAGGATAATTTTGTAGTTTTAAATCAAATGAATTAGCATTGAGTTTTTTAAAGTGTTTATTGGATTAAGTTTCTGCAATTGCCTTGGTTCAAACATTCAAATACAATACTTAATTTGTGTCAAATGTACACCAAATGTTTGGTCTGTACATGCAACATCTTGTATGGATAACCATTCTGCATGGCATTTCGTTGAACACCTTGCATACATAACCAGCAAAACACACTGAAGTGTCAAAACAAGAGCAGCTGATACAACAACAAATAAATTCAATCAATATTTCCTAACAGCTAACGTATTATTAGCTGAACCATTCATTTAATTTTCCTTTTTATAGGTTCAATTCATATTTCAAAAGCTGATTTTAAAATCAAATACATGAAGTTAACCCCACTTGTACAATTGAGCCCCACACAGGGTTAACATAAACACAGTACCAACTGGTACAGATCCGGACATGCCTCAAACAAACAAGGAACAACATATAATCAAGGAATAATGGACCTACAGTATTTGATTTTCACCATCAAAGATATTTGAAAATTATTCTTCAAAAGTTCTTCTTGTTCGAAACTACCATCTTAGAAAGATATATAACGACTACTAACAGCAACAAAAATCAATAGATCTAGTTACCTGTGAAAGCTCGATCTCTTCTTAGCCTTGATCAGATCATTACAGTAGAATGTCGCCATGAGAGATCCAGTAGTGAAAGCTTGATCTTCTCTTAGTGTTAATCGGATCGCTACTGTAGTGGATTGTCGTCTCTAGATCTAGATCGTCATTGCAGAGAGAAGAGAGTTCTAGAGAAGAGAGATGAGAGAGGAGGAAGAGGAGAGAACACTATTGGTAGAGAGTAATTTTATCGGCTGAGAGGGGTAATTTTGTTCGACGAAAAAATATGTCGCTCTGTGCGATCCAAATCGCACCAAATTTCATGGTTTTTCACGGGAATTCGACAGCGGAAAATTTTCTCACCAAATCCTCCTAATTGAAATCATTTTTCGCCCGTCTACTGTTTCCGATCAGAGAAATTGCCTAAAAGGAAAATTCCATTTCTGATTCTCACGGAAAAATTAGTTTCCGATCAGGGCCTTTATAAACCCAACTTATGATCTAGAATAAAGGAAGATGTATATACACATGTGCAGTATCGCTAGCTTTAGAGCTTTAGTCACAAGTTCGAGAATACTACGATAGCTTCAATATTTTTAGAAGGTATTCTGTCTTTCACTCTTTCTTTATTTGGGAAGTTCTTATGAGTAAGGAAGACCAAAATAGTCAACTATTTTGTTTGGCATTAATTAGCGCCGGGTAATCATTAACCTAATCATCCATTACCAAAGTAATATCAGAACTTGAGAATGCTTATTCAAACTGGAAGCAAAATCGCGATGTGATATCAGTATCACTACAGAGTTATCAAATTATCACCACCAAACCAAAATACTTTATTATGACATTTGTTTTTTTTAGAAAGTTTAATATACACTATAGTGCATAGGGCTTTCTATACACCACGGACTTTTTCGAGGGTATTTTTGTAAATTGACAAATCTTGTTTAACCAATCTAATCTACATATTGAAATCTCATAGCAAACCAAATTTTACAATTTTTGAGATTTTATTACTATTTTTTTCGAATTTTTTAAAACCTGCCATTTTTGGAATGTTGTAAATAGTAGTTTATTTCCAATAATATCATGTTTTAAAAAATTCAAATAAAATAGTAATAAAATCTCAAAAATTATAAAATTTGATTTGCTATGAGATTTCAATATATAGATTAGATTTGTTAAATTAAATTTGTCAATTTATAAAAATACTTTCGAAAAAGTCCGTGATGCATAAAAAGTCCTATGCACTATGGTGCATATTAAACTTTCTCTTTATTTTTTTCTGTCGCCTCCTTTTTCCTCTGTTTTGCATCATTTCCTAACCAATCTCACCTCTTTTTAGAGATTAATTAAACTTCATATCATTAATGTTGTATATATAATGTATATGTCTTAGATATAATTTGTTAGCAGTGATGTACCATGTCATGCTAACAAAAATTTTGATACATATTGTAGCTGCCAAAATGAGCTCAGTTTCGCCGAAAATTTTTATTGGTTATGATTGCAATAGGCAGGTGTACCGACTCAAACTGCCATACACTTTTTCAAATTTGAAACCTTCAAAAGAAAAATTAAATATGAATTTTCATCTTGTTTCTTCGTTATTAGAATTGACTATTTGGTAAAACATAGTTAAAGTTTAAAACTAAAAATTTTACTCGTATCTACTCTTCGAAGCAAGGCAAGGAGAATACAATTATTTTTTCAAATAAAAAGACATTGTAATCCTAGATTGTAATTGAAATTTTTAGTAACTTATGAAGTAAAAAATATTTTAGTGACATCTTGCGATTAAAACAAATGAACTCATTTTTAATGTTGGTTTCATTTGTTGACCTGATCATAAATACACTTACTATGTAATTAAGAAATAATTCAAGCATTATTCCTATTTGTCCGTTTAATTAATTTGGATAAACCAGTCAAGGAATCAAAGAGCTGTCATTATATAAGGAGTTCAAATTGAAGTTGCAACAAAAAAGGCTATCCTCAAAATTCCTCAAAAACGCTGAAAGAAAATGGTTGTATACTTGTATCGAGCAGTATAACAGTTGACTAAAATATTAAGATTGCAGCTGTGTTATCTATCATTTTTGAATTGACGGTAAAATTTTTATCAAGTAAATTATGATTGATCATCACTGAAAAAGAAAATTATTTTTCAAACTTCGGCATTGTTAGAAGTTAGAACACACTAACCGAAGGCCATGGATAAAATTTGCACCAGATCGTATAAAGGTTTACTTCATGCAAAGGGGATAAATGTGTTAATTAAAATATTAAGTTTGATAAACCACCTAGAGAAAGGGGAACTTCTAAACCTCACTATTGTATCCGCAGTTTGAAACTTTCTAGAACATCTAGGACTATCTGCTATTTTTCAAAAGAAGATTAGGTATTATTGGCCAAAATGAGTAGCTGCATTTATTTTTTTTTTCTGTGAAGGTACTTGTCATTCAATTATGATTGTGTTTGACAGTTGAGATGTTCCACGCGCCATATATATATATATATATATATTTTTTTTTTGCATACATGGAATTTTGGATTAAACGCTGTTTGATTTCTAAATTTGCATTTAGAAGGTGTGTCACTGAGAAAATAAATGTCTGAACAGTTGTCTGTTTATTAATTATAATAGTTAAAGCTCCCTCGCTGCTATGGCACTCTGTTCCACCGTTCGATGTATGGAAAATTTTGCAATAATAGTAAAACGGTCTTGTACCTTAAAATTGCTCCAAAATTTGTTTTTGGAACGTAGCTTATTTATAACGCTTTTACTTTTATTTTTTTATAAAACGACTACGGTCAACTGGGTCAAGCCTTTCCATTAATTGAATGTATAAAAAAGTATAAAATTACAACTCACATGTGGTTCTTAGCAATTTAACGACCAAAGACAAAATGGGCTAAAGAAATTAGAAAAGATTCCAACGAATTGGGGAACTTAAAAAACATCAACCAAAAATTTCCAAAAGAGTAATTTTCGTCTAGAACGTGCATGCAGGTGCGGTTAACATAGCATATACTCGTTTGAAATTTGTAGCGCATCTGGTTTTTTTTTTTTTTTTCTCAAAAGTACGCGTACGCAGAAATATAAAAAATATGGCTTAATTTGTTTTGTCATTTGTTGTTAAATTAGTTTCTTCTTCATATTTCTGTGCTATCAGAAAAGTTTCCTTTTGACTCCTCTTCGTTCTAAGACCTTTTAATTAATCTGGTATTATGTTTACAGTAATTTGCAATAACAAATTGGTCAGATAATACTACCCAGACATCTGATAAATCACAACAGATTTATATGAACATTCAGTAATTTGCAATATATATAAAATTCCAACAATTTGCATGAGTGGTTCTGAATTTAGGTTTTTGCAATTGAACGAGTACTTAATGCATCACAGGAGGCGTTGAATTACTAAGTTCTATTTGGTTAAACATTAATTAATTGTATTTTCTAGATCATGTTATTATCGCCTTGTCATAAAGCAGAACTCTGTGATTGATAAATTTACTTTCTTATGATAAAAAGTTTTGGACATATATTCATCAATAAGGTGTGAGAAAATATCTCCGAGCTATTTGAATTGAATTCAAGACGCAAATCCTACATGAAGAGGTTTGTGATGTGTGAAGCTAGTAGTATTATAAAAGGGCAACTTGAAATTTTGCATGATAGATTTGTTCATGCATATCATGTATCGATCCTTCGACATATAAGAGTACTTATGTATACTAAAAATATCATATTCCCTGAATTTAATTAATTTGACTTTTAAATATGACATGTTGGAGAAAACTAACGCTACGAACATAGATTTGTTCATGCATATCATGTATCGTCTTAGAATTAACGGAATAAGAAAAAAAAAATTATAAGCTATTTTTTTTATAAGCAAGTTATTTAGGCAATATTATTTCTTTTCTTTGATTTGTTTCAACGCATATAGTACCTTTAATTTTAATCATTCAAAATTCAGTGCCACTAATCTTTTCAGTTTCCTTTGATGTGTGAGTTGGACTCTTGTAAATTTAATCATTCAAAATTTAGTACCTGACTGAGATGTTGAAAAAGTAGGAAAAGAAATATAACTGCATTAGTTTTTTATTTTCTTTTGTTTGCCTTCTGATGATGCTCAAGTAAAGTCAGCTAAAGGAAATTACTATCTGCAATCGGAGAAAAAACCATCGCTCACCATCGCTGAAAGAGACGCTCCCTCACGTGATCACTCCAGCACGCCATCACTCTCGGCAGTGGGCCCCTTCACCCAGCGCTATCTCCTTCCCCTCTCTCTTCTCTACTCTCCCTTGACCCAAGCACTATTTTCGTTCCTCCCCTCTCTCTTGGCAGAACGGTGAGTACCTTTTTCCCTCCCTTCATTCTCTTATACGGTTCCATTCGTTCTCTTATATGTTCACTTTGTTTATTGTAGATGTTCATTTTTTTTTATAAGTGTTCATGTTATTTTATTGTATCAGTTTATGATGTTATATATGTTCACTTTGTTTATTGTATATATTCAATTTAGTTATTATAAGTGTTTACTTTATTTTGTTTAAATTGTTCATTTTATTTAGGTACTTATGTTGTTGTTGTATATGTTCACTTTGTTTTTTTTTTGTGTTTATTTTATTGTTATATATGTTCATTTTGATAACGCATCAGAGTTCATATGGTTAAAATTATGCGCCAGAGTTCACATGGAGACAGAGGAGAGGGAAGAGGACATAGGGAAGGAGATGGAGGGGATAGAGCGAAGGAGAAAGAAAGTCGAAGGAGAGAGACGGAAGCGAATGGAAGGAGATCGGAAGAGAGACGACGAGGGAGAGGCGCGATTTTATTTTTTCCTTCAGAACGATAACACGCGATGGTATTTTTATCGATGACACTTATTATTTCTGACAGCTAAAACGTGTAATGTCCAATAAGTATTTATGATCAATTTCATACTCTCACGCGGTCGCGCCTCAACCAGCCTAAGATAAATGACAACTACCATCGGCAGATTTACCATCGCGTGCTATCACTGAACAGATGGCGAGCGCGTGAGCCTCGCGTGACCAGTCTGTTATATATGTTATGTATGTTTAGTTTAATAACCAAATGTGTTCAGTTTAATAATCAAAAGTGTTCAGTTAAATGCGTCAATTAATGATTTTATTATATAGAATCGCGCATGTCTTGGAGAGAGGCGGGCTAGGGGCAGAGTCAGAAAAAATTTAATTTGAACCGAACCGGTTCAGGACCCCTTCTAATTTTTTTAGTTATTTTTTGTCCGGATCGTTACCCCTTCGCTTGACACTGCATCTATTTAAAAAACTGAAAGTAATACTTAATAAACTGAATATTTATATATAATAATATGAACATTTATACTTACTAAACTGAACATTTGTTCTTACTAAACTAAACATTTATACTTATCCAAATGAACAGTTTTTCTTATAACATTTATATTTTTTGTTGCAACTAACTGAACATTTATACTCAATTAATAGATCATTTGTACTTACCAACTGAACATTTGTACTTACTAAACTAAACATTTATACTTAATAAAATGAACATTTTTGCTTATAACATTTATATTTTTTGTTGCAACTAACTGAACATTTATACTAAAAAAACGGAACATTTGTAATTATCAAATTGAATATTTAGGGTACGAAAATAAAGTGCGCTGGGTGAGGACCATCGCTGCATAGAGAGCACGATGGTAATTAGTGCGATGCAACTAATCAATTTTCAAACTAAATTGTATCTTGGTTAAATTATATCACTTTGCATCGTCGGGCCTTAAATATTTTATTATTCATATACAGTCCTTTGTATAAAGCCCAAATTAAATTTAAATGGGCTTATACCACTTCACCTCCTTTAATGCCCTTTGTTTTTGTTACTTTCTCTCTCCACCGAAAAAATTAAAACTAACGTTACTGTTCACACGAATTACGATAATAACAGTTAAAAATTTAGAATTTTAAAAATAACGTTGTTGGATCGGCGTTTGGATCGCCGAAAATACAGAACCCTTGGATCGGTGTTTCAATCGCCGATCCAAGGTCTGACCATTTGAGTCTGCTGAATTTACTTTTTTTTTAGTGCGCAATTTGATTTTTAAACACTCAAAGTTGGTTTGCAATAATTTTTTTTGTCGTTTTCCCGCTTAAAATTGTCTATATATGCTCACTTGTCATCATTTATTTTTCACAAACTAAGTTTTTCTCGTTAGTCTGAAATTGATAAACTTTCTCCTCGTCATTTTATATTCGCAATATCACTTCTTCGTAGGTAATAATGTTAAATTAATTATTAAATTTATTTTATTTGATTTGCTAATAGAGTTTTAATTTTAAAATTTTAAGCAAATGGGTCGGCTTAGGAGATGAGCGAACTAGCGAACGACGATTGCTTTCTGCATTGATGTTTCAATATCATGGGGAAAAATTTAAAGTTAAGAAATTAGAACGAAATGAATACCACGTTAGGGGACTCAAATTTTTTACAGATTTGGTTGAGAGGAATAGAGGTTTTGATCTTGGAGGGTCGTGGTTGCGTCACCAGCCAGCAGTTCCACCTGGTTTTGAAAATCATTCCGCAGCTGAAAATGTTGTCCATCTCCGCTGAATGGAGTAGTATTATGTTTCTGTCATCGGTATGTTATTATTGTCATTATTAGTGAAATAAGTTTGTGTGACAGTGGTCACTTGTAATGTTTGCCTTATATTACTGAAATATATTATTTTGCCCATATACTTTTATTAAATTTTTTTATGATTTGTATTCAAAATTAATATGCAAAGAAATTCAGAATTAAAAAATGCACACCATTAGAAAAAAAACTAAATTTTATAACTATAATATAAAGTAACACACGGAAATAAAAAAAGAAAAAACTACCTAAAAAACAAACCAATCAGTTGCTACTTAAATAGTTAGATATTCTGGATGTTCGCATATTGTAGAATTCCATCCCACCATGGGTCTTCTTCTTCGTCTTCTTTTTGTTGTTGGTGGCTGACACCAGCGTTGTCAGCGAATTGAGCGGCTTCGTTCCAGAAAGTTTCATCGTGTTGCTGACTCACACCAGGATTATCAGCGAATTGAGCAACTTCGTTCCAGAAAGCTGCATCGGCTTCTTGTTGTTCTATCTCTGTCATTCTAGCTGCTGCAATACTTCTTTGTTCATCTCTCTCCTTATGCCATCTCAGGCACTTCCTGATTTTTTTTTTCAATTTTTTCTTCTTTCAATTTTTGTCTATCTTCGGCAGCCTTTTGTGTCATTTTTCTCTTTTTTTCCGCCTCATCTCTCTCTTTCAATTTCTTTTCTTGTTGATTCCACCAAACTTATTTTTCGTGGTCATCGTAGTGGTCACGCAAGATGGTCTCTTTGTAATTGAAAACCTGACCACACTGTGTGGTCTCCACGAAAGTTGTAGATTCTTTCAGAAACGGTCCAGTGTGTTTTTGGTGCTGAATATGGTTTTTCTGTTGGCGTTTGTTGGGAAATTGGTTGCGGTTTTTTGTAGTAATCTTTATACCAGTCACAATTCTTAGGTTTGGGTTTGCTCAGCATTCTTTGGAGGTGCTCCTTGCGGTTTCTTTCTTTCCCACCATTAATGTGCCACTGGTAGTGTATTTTTAATTCGAACTCTATCCCGTCATCTTCGTAGATATTGTATTTGAAAGTGCGAAAACATATGCGACATCTTGCATGATAATTTTCTTTTTCTATTTCATTTGTATTGACAGGGGAATGTTGGTAATTTGGACAGTATTCATCTCGGGTAGCTGTTCGCCAATTTGGGACATCACTATTGGAGTGAAAGCTATTTCCTTTGTCCATGACAGTGAATTTTTCAGGAAGAAGAATTGAGTGTGTGTTGCATAATCTGGTTGATGAAAGGTGGTTTTATAGACAATTTTAGACTTAGAATCACACAATAAAAAATTAATTTCACGTGATGCTTTTTCAGACCACGCCTGTCCTTTTGCAGAGGGCAGATGGGCATCAGTATACTTTTTCAGACTTTATCAGACCACGCCTGTCCTTTTGCAGCTAATTATTAGGTTAAAACAATAAATTTTGCATTAATAATAAATGGTAGATTCTTAATTTTTTTTTCATGCATTAATAATAAAATGGTGCAATAACAATAAATGGTTCATTAATAAAGTCTAACAAATTTACCTTAGTCTTATTTTTTTAACTAATAACAATTAATAATAATATTAATAAGTAATCACAAAAATACATAATAAATAATAATATTTAATAATTAAATTATTACTAATATAATAACTAATAACACTTACCAATTTAATAGTAATAATAATGCAATAATAACAAAAATACATAATAAATCATAATATTTAATAATTAAATTATTACTAATATAATAACTAATAACATTTACCAATTTTATAATAATATTAATGCAATAACTACAAAAATAAAAAATAAATAATAATATTTAATAATTAAATTATTACTAATATAATAACTAATAACACTTACCAATTTAATAGTAATAATCATGCAATAATCACAAAAATACATAATATATAATAATATTTAATATATAATTATTACTATTATAATAACTAATAACAATTACCAAATTAATATTAATAATAATGCAATAATAATAGCAATTAATAATAATATTAATAAGTAAATGTAATAATAGAAAATAATAATAAAAGATAAAACAGTAAAAGCATTAAAAAAGTCAATTTTAGCGGGAAATCAATTGGATCGGCGTTCCAATCGCCGATCCAACTGGTTTCCCGCTAAAAGTGACTTTTTTTAATGCTTTTACTGTTTTATATGCTTTTAATAATTAATTTTTAGTGTTTTTTATCATTAGATGCCGATCCAAGGTATAAATTGAATTTAAGTGCGATTTAACAATGCGTTTTAGTGCGATTTGATTTGATTGCCCATCATTATTTCGATTCTCATTTGGTTATAAATAGAACATGTCGTTCCGAATTCAAAAACCACCCATCATTTTTAAATACTCGACTCTCTATACTGTCAAAAATATGATTTCCATTCCAGTTTTCGTTAATCAATCTTCATATAATCCATCAAATTATTTCAGTTTGGATGCAACTTCGCAAACTGATTATGAATCAATTAAAGAAATAATTTTATCAGCATTGGGATTTTATCAAGGTCATTATAATTTGAGAATTGTTTTCCATTTTAATACCATAATTGAAAGAAGGTTCCAGCAGATGCAGTAGCCGGTGAACTCTGAAAATGAATGGCGGTATGTACGACGTGAGTGCTTCCAAGCAAGAAGGCTACACGGCTTTCAACTTCACGTTGATTTGCTTCCAGCAACTGGTGGTGGCCTACAAGGTAACTTACGACAAATTTTATTAGTAAAATTACTTTATTATTTATTTTTGAATTAGGATTACAATAGTCATAAACATATGCAATATATGGTTTGCTTAAATTAGGATTATAATTCTTTACTAAACATAATTGGCTTATTAAGAAACTTTTGCTTAAAAAAAATTTGCATAATTGGATAAAATTACTAATTAAATTTGTGCCATTATAGAATTGATAAAATTAGTTTTTTAAAGTAATTATTTTGCTCTTGCTATTAATTGTACGCATTTATAATTAATTTGCTCTTGCCTTTACTCTTGAATAATAAAATTTTAAATTAAGCTTTTTAAAATAAAAGCAAATGAATAATTTTGATTACGATGACACAGAAATTATATATTTTTTAATTATATATTTTTAAATTAGGGGGACACACAAATTATAATTATGATTATAATTATAATTTGAATCAACAAGTCAATAATACCGAAGAAGACGAAGAAAGAAATAATCAATACAATACGAGTGCAGAGGGTTGGAATTCTTGAGAACAACCTGAGAGTAATAGTCGACAACAAAGACAAGAGCGAACAAATATGAGTGCATGGGGTTCGGATCCTTGGGACCAACCTGAGAGTAGTAGCGGACGAGAAAGACAAGATGGAACAAATAATGAGTACAATACCAATGCATAGGATTGTGATCCATGGGACCAACCTAAGAGTAGTAGACCAGTTAGAGAAGAAGCAGAGGAAGATGAAGAAGAAGAAGAAGAAGAAGAAGAAGAGAATATAGACGAATTTGACGAGACATACAACCGTGGCCCAGGTTATCAGTCGAATTATGCAACGGGGGAGGACTTCACTGATGAAGAGGAAGAGTTTTGGGCGTCACAGGATATGGAGGGAGAGGGTTTGTATGCGCAGGATTTCGCGAATCACGAGTATTACATTACCGGAAGGACCGATAATTACCATCCCGTTAGGCAATTTTTGGATATCTCTGAGTACAGAAATTCGATTCCACAACCGTCTCAAACAGAAGCTTCTGGACCTTTAGCGCAAGGAAATATTTTTATGTCAAAACCACAATTAAAACAAGCTTGTAATAAATACGCCGTAGATAATAATGTACAGCATAAAGCCACTAGAAGTACTCCAGCATTGTATGTATTGGATTGTAAGGTGCCTACCTGTAAGTGGCATTTGTATGCCCGTACAGAATGGGAAGGTGAATTTTGGAGAATAATAAAGAATGAAGAAGAACATATATGCGTAAGAAGGGCCGGAGATTTCACGCATGAAAATCTGACGGCAGAGGTAATCGCAAACATCATCAGGAATGCAGTGAAGAGAGATCTTGGTATTTCTATAGATAACGTAAAATCTATATTGGAAAAAGAATATCCAAATGTAAAACCAACCTATAACAAGTTATGGCGTGGGAGAGAGAAAGCTATCGAACAACTTTTTGGATCGTGGGAGGGATCATACAACAAAATTTCCAGTTTATTATTGGCTATACAGAGAACGACCCCAGGGACACAGATCAAATCGTTGACAGAGAGTGTAGGGGATCCCAACAGAGCTATGTTCACCGCAGCAGCATGGGCATATGGGCCTTGTATCGCGGCGGTACCATACCTAAGGCCTGTTATTAGCATCGACGCGTCGTTCTTATCGGGTCGGTACAAGGGAAGATTGTTAGCGGCATGCGGTTATGACCCAGAGCAGCGGTTGCTTCCACTAGCATTTGCATTAGTGCGAACTGAGAACGAACAATGTTAGGGTTGGTTCATGAATTTTCTAAGGCGGCAAGTTATCGGGGAAGGAAGAAAATTATGTGTTGTTTCCGATCGTCATTGGAGAATAAGGAACGCGTTCAAACAACTCCAATACGGTTGGCAAGAGGATGCGAACCCTTCATATGCCGTGCACCAGTATTGCATGCAACATGTATGTGAAAATGTATTCAAGGCATCTGGAAAAGACGCAGCTCTGCCAGACAAATTCAGAAATAAGTTAGCCAACAAGAAAAAAAGATAACCCTTCTACAAAATGTGGAACGAACTGAAGAAAACGAATCCAAAGACGATCGACTACCTTGAAAAGTGTGGGAAAGAAAATAAAACAAAAAACAACGAACAGTGGAAACCTGAAAGGTGGGCACAAATGTATGACGGTGGTTATCGTTGGAGTATTATGACGAGTAATGGATCAGAAAGTCTCAATAGTAGATACAAGGCTGAGAGAAGACTACCAGTTGTTGGACTTGTGGAAGGCACTTGGTACAAAACTGTTAAATGGTTTAATGACAGAAAGCAAATAGCTTTGGCGAGACAGGCGGAGCGAGAACGATGGCCAAAAGAAATTCAACTTAAGCTGATGAAGCATCCTCTCAAAGCAGGTACAAATGTACTTCCAATGTAATCATATTTACTTCTACTCTTTAAAATGTATAATGATATAAATTCATATTTACAGCGACAATAAACGTTATCACCGTTGACATTGAACGTGAAGAATTTGAAGCTCAAGTGTCATTCGAAAAAAATGATCCGGAGGTAACCTGGAAGTACCAAGTTTTCCTCAAACGTGATTACCAACCGAGAGATCCACAACTACCGAGCAGGCGTGCTTGGTGTAAGTGCAGAAAACCTCAACTCACAGGAATACCATGTCTTTATGTTGTTGCCGTATGCGGTCATTGTAGGTGGGATGTTTCTGATTTTATAGACGAACGGTAAAGCACAGAGAATATGGTTAAAATATGGTCAACAGGTGATTTTCACTGCTACGAAGACGAAGATAAGTGGCCTGGGTATGATGGTCCCGTGATCTATCCGGATAAGACAATGATTAATCGGGGCAGGCGAAAGAAGGATCGTGATTGGATGTGGATGGATGCAATGAGGAATAAAAATCAGGCAAACCAGAGGCGCCGAACCAGAAGGGACGCTGCGGCGGCCAACGACACTCAGCAACCTATGTCGATGGAGGACCTTCAATCTGGTCGTCGTACAGGTCGTCCTACCAACACACCAAGGACACGAAGGACTACAAGACCTTCTGCAAGGAACAGAACTCAATCTTCTACAGGGAACCAAAATTAACCTTCTAGGGAGCCGGTTCAACCTAGCCGAAATTCTATCAGTATTGATTCTCGCAGTGAAAGTCGCGTCAGTCTTGGGATAGAAGGTATTCAACCACGTCGAAATTCCATTAGCGTGGATGACCGATCAATGTTGGTCCGATTTCCCACAAGTCATGGAGCATCAAGTAGCAGGGGGGGCAGTCATGGCGCATCAAGTAGCACGGGACAATCTCAAAGCACAAGCAGTGGAGGAGGGGGATTACGACGTGGGGTTGCCTGGCTAGGATCAAGGTTCATGAATATCTTACCAGGAGGAGGCCGGCGTTAGTTTTATGTAATTTTTTTTAAAAATTACCCTTGATAGATCGATGTAAGGGTTGACTTTATGTTATTCGGTGAAGATAGCTGTAATTTTAATATTTATGGTTGACTAAATTCATAATATTTTGTATCTACAATAATTATTTATGGATTTTTTTTTTTTTCCGCGTAGTTTTGCAATCCTAAAAATGAAACAAATTAGAAGTAGGGTTCCTTGGAAATGATATCTTAGGTATTTTAGCGATTTTATGTTTTTTATGCATTTGACCTTATGGTACGAAAATTACAGGCATGAGAGTGCAGCGTCTTTATTACCTAATGTGATTTTTTATGAATTTGTTAGAATTTTTTCGCGTAGTTTTGCAATCCTAAAAAGTGACGGAATCAAAGCCAAATACGAAATATAAATATCACAATAAATATCACACTCGTACAAAAATATAAATATCACAATAAATATCACACTATCCTACTGATGTCCATCACGACGGAACCATCTCTGAGAAGGAGATAAATCCCATGCAGCACCAGGCAAGTTTCGAGGCTCTCGGCCGGGAGCAAGTCCTCGGGGAGGAGGGGGAAGACAAGTCGTAGAAAATGGAGTGGAATGACGAGGCGGTCTGCTAGATGAGGCCCCAGAATCGCTGAATGGATGGTGCGACATAGGTGTGAATGGATCCTGCAGTGGGGTACCGTATGCCTAGTAATAAGCATCAGCCTGAGAGATAGGTATGTGGGTAGGCACAAAGGGCTGACTGTACCATCCTTCGTACTGAGTCTGAGTATATGGTGGAGGTGGAGGATAAGGACTCCCGTATGTGAAGTACTGTGTGCTGTGAGGTGAAGGCCGCGGCTGTGCGGTCTGGGGCTGCGAATGGAGTGGAGGTTGTGGCTGTGTGGTCCGAGGCTGCGAATGGGGTGGGACCTGCGGCTCTGTGGTCCGGGACTGGGAATGGGGTCCTGTGGATCCGGAGTGAGGCCCAAAAATACCGGAATGTGACCGTCTGCTCCGAACCAGAGGCTGACTGGGTCGTTGAACATCAAAAAATGTATCCCAATCATGCAGACTAAAATCATCCTGTTACAGATAATATTATAAAAATAATAAAAATATTTAAAATAATTATAGAAAATTAAGCATGAAAGGAACAATAATATTAATAAAAGCGATTGAAAAATGTATTTTACCCGCATGAAAAGCTGCTCCTCAACAGATCCTGGCTCTGGCGCATCATCCTCATCATCCGTATCAGGGATAGAGTCGATGTTTGAATGAAGACCCTTCGACTCTAAGAGTCGAGGTAATCGATCAGGCTCGCCAACAATATCCAAGGACGTGCTGCACCCCCTCAGCAATCGCTTCCCAGCACGACGAAATTCCTTCTTGACAACACATGCACATCCTCCCAACGCCTCCCGCAAAGTATGCTTGACCTGTTCAATTTTTGTTAGCCACTGAATTATTTATTAGGCATAAAATTTTACGTAATGTAACTTACCAAATTCATGTGACCAGGCGTCTCACGAAGGTATGACAAGTTGCGAGCCGGACCAGACGCTGCCCCTTCAGGAATTCGCACAAGATGCGCACCTCCATGTACGCTCAACCAGCGTCGATAGTCGCTCCAAATATCTTCGCTCCACGGCCGATCCTCTATCACCCTAGCCGTATTAGTGTTCGCCCACTTGTTGACCTCAGTCACAAATATTTGATGCCAGTTAATACCTCGATAGGTATTATGCTGGTATCCCATCAATTCCTCCATTCTCGACCAAGGCTGTTTTATTCAAATCACAGTTAATCAACAAAATATAATTGCGAGAATTAAATAATGAAATTAGTAATGTGAAGAGTTAAATATACCTCAGGTGGCGGTGGGGGAACTGTCTGATAGAGCATAAACTGATGCATGACACGATCTACGTGGTGCCACATCACGACCCAATAATGAATGCATGGGATGCGTAGAAGGAACATCCTCTGCTCAACCTGGGCACAACGAGGCATGCGGTCCCTGATGTGATCATAAGGCCTCCACACGACATGCTCAAGCTTCATTTTCATGCAGACATCCCTCGCATATTCTATCCCACCGCGAGTAGGGCCGGTGAACTTTTTCGATTTATGTCTCGTCGTCCACTTCCTGCATTTTCATTTTGTTGTTTGTTAAAGTCAAATAAAATATATTTTAAATATTACAATTAAGGCGGACACAAGTCAATACTTGGTAGACCCCAACCATCAAAATTTTTCGTGATCGACGGCCGACTAAGTAGTAATCTTGCATACGACCACAACTGCAAGAGCAACCAAGGAGCACCAATATTTATATTGTTATTAATGAAGGCAGTGTCCAAGTCTCGGTATAGCATGGCAAGAGTGGCACCACCCCAATTGTACTGCATCGAGTTACTAGAATGAAGATCCTGTAAATATGAATTATTTTTTTAAGAAATATCATCAACTCTTTCATATATTTAATTTCTTATTAAAGTGCAATAAATGTGAGATATTTACTAATATCATAATCGTAATTTTTTTTCCCACATCATTATTTCTTGGCTAACCTGCAATAATTGCAAATAGAAATATGGAACCGAGTCACCCGTGCCGTCAGGAAATAACTCGCACCCAAAAATCTCCAACACGCAAGCGCGTGTGTATCTGTCGATCCTCGCTGCGTTATTCGTGCCAGGGCCCCCAATCTGATTCCAAATCTTATGCAGTTCCTTTAACTTAACGGAATGAGATTTCATGTATTACATTATTAATGTAATTTGATTGTAAGAACTATATATATTTAAAATTAACATAAAAATAAATTTTTTAAAACCTTCTTATTTCTGTTCTTTTTTCCTGAAGCACTTCTCAACTATCGCCGTGTCTATATCCTCCGGCAACGCCAAATCCTGGAGTAATTATATAGCGTCGTAATCGGTCCGTCCAGTAACGGTTCTGCCAGCCGTAGGTAAACCGTATAAGAAGGCCACATCATGCAAATAGTTCAAATTTTATACATATATAGTTACAAAAAAAATATTACAAATAGGTATTGATCCTTACCTCTAGAGTGACCGTCATCTCGCCAACGTGCGGAAAAAAAAAAGTGTGGGTCTCTGGCCTCCAGAACATGGCTATACCCTGCAAAAGCGAATGATCGAGCTGCATATGACCTAACTGAACGAAATGTATCAGTCAAAGTGTCATCAAACGCTCATCCACCTCAGCAGTTCGTGACATCTTAGCCCTATGTAGTACCGCCCTCCAATGCTGTATATATATATTTTTTAATTATTTTAAAAAATACTATCAAAATAGAAATATATAAGTAAAAAAAAAGTAAAAGAACAATAATAACTTACACCAGTGCCACGAACTTTCGACTCATCCTAATGCAAGAGACGATCTGCATTAACAGGACCGTGGGGAACAACAGGATAGGCTGATGTAGAAGCCTCGGCATCAACAGAAGCGGTAGATGTAGAAGCGCCATGATCTCCACGAAGCCTCGTAGATCTACGAGGTGGTGCCTCTGGTACTCTTCTTCTTGGTTGCATTTTTACTACACTATAATAAAAATTATCAATGTAAATAATCTAATAAAATTTCGGCAGCATCTCTCCTATACCTGGAGTGTTTCCGAAAAAAAAAACACTCAAATCCCCCCTAATTACAAACCCAAATATCATACAATAACATTTCCAATCTCATACAACAACATTTTCAATTTTCTATTTTTTTACATATTTTTAAATTTTTTTAGAATAATTATTCTAATTTTTCATTTATTTACCTCAATAAAATAAATTAATTGAATGTATAAATATTAAAAAAAAAACTCACCTCGGCTAGAAGCGCTGCTTCTCTTTTTAGAAAATTTCCCTACATTTAAAAAATTATTCTATCAATTTTTTTATTTACTTTTTCTAATTTATAATTAACTTATCCATAATTATAAAATGTACAAAATAATTCTAAAAAATTTTGTAATTACATATTATAATTATTTCTAATTATTCTGATTTTTTACTAATTTTTTTTTTTTCAATATTTAATCTCTTTTTTTAATTACTTACCTAATTAAACTAATTAAATTCAATAAAAAAATTTCAAATTACATATTATAATTATTTATATTTATACTGATTTTTTACTAATTTTTTCATTATTTTTTCAATATTTAATATATTTTTTTAATTACTTACCTAATTAAACTAATTAAATTAAATAAATAAAATAAATATAAAAAAAAACTAACCTGGAGAGGAGGTCAGGTCTGTCTCGCGCGAGAGAGAGAGAAGGTGTGGGAATGATGGGGGTGGCTGTCTCGCTTATATAGGAGAGGCATACCTTGGATCGGCGATTGAAACGCCGATCCAAGCTTGGATCGGCGTTTCAATCGCCGATCCAAGGGTTATGTATTTTCGGCGATCCAAACGCCGATCCAACAACATTATTTTTAAAATTCTGAATTTTTAACTGTTATTATCGTAATTTGTTCTTGGATCGGCGTTTCAATCGCCGATCCAAGGGTTCTGTATTTTCGGTGATCCAAACGCCGATCCAACAACATTATTTTTAAAATTCTGAATTTTTAACTGTTATTATCGTAATTCGTGTGAACAGTAACGTTAGTTTTAATTTTTTTTGGCTCTCTCCACTCCTTTCTTCTCCCCTCGTCTTCGGCAGAGAAATAAGGTTTGTTCTTGTTGCTTCACACCAAACTCCTCCTCCTATAAAGGATTTATATCTTCAAATTACAAACGCATACCGGAGAAATTTTCCATGATTATGTCACGGGTAAACCCCAAATCTCTCTCTCCCCCTACAATTTTACTATCAAATTTGAGAGTGCCATTTCCCTCCATTTCTCGCTCTCGCTTCCTTTTCTCTCTCTCAAAGCCTCAATCTTTCAAACTCATGGTTTCAAATCGACCCAATTCATGGCTTCCTTCGTCTCCTACTCTTAGGTGGGGCCCGTCTATGTTCAACCATCAAAGGCCTCTCGGCAGAGGTAGTGCTTCTTTATTCTATTTTTTCTCTATACTGTACAATTCAGCTTATGCATTTGTATTTTTTCAATAATAGTATATAAATTATAAAGTTCTGCCTGAACTGAGCCTTTAAGTTTGAAGTAACCTCTGTAAATTCAGTAATTAAGCAAGAAAAGAGCAATAAAATGAACTAAATTAGGATCAACTGGTACCAACCTAATATCTGCATGTTGGGACAAAATGTTTCCCCATCCAATCATTTCATCCTTCAGTTACACCATCTATCTTAGGAAAAACAATGAAAAATAATACTCAACTTCTAATATTTGTTTTCAGAAGAGAAAAATAAGATAGAAGAGTTTTCTTTTAGTTCAATAAGAGAGAAGATTGCTTGTTGGATTTACAAGGATTTAAATTATAAATCCTATACACTAGCATCATTGCCTTATGCATGCTAACAATCTCACTGACCACTTATTATATTTGTTTCCTTCAATTTTGAAATAGTATACTTCAGTTCTCAAACAAGTGGGAGAGAGAACAAGGAGGTGTTAGTTCAGCATTTATTAGTCAATGATAGTGATCTCAAACTTCTAATCGAATTGCAGGAGAAAATTGCAAGAGGTCTGTTTTGCTCTTAATTATATCTTGTATGTGATATTCTATTCACCCAGTATCGTGTGTTTTTACCAAACTCTAATGTGTCTATGTGCAACAACCACCTAACATTTTTGGCGTGTTGTAATTGTATTTGCGGTGTTGTTTGGCATTATTGCCTTAACTCACACAACCGTCCTTCGCCCTCCCTGAAAAAAAGGAAACAAAAGAAAATAAATACAAAAAAAAGGAAAAGACAACCTCGAGTGAAATATTGGGTTCCAAACTTGTGTAAACTTTGGTATTAAAATAATTGGTCAAGTCAATGTGGAAATGCTGGCTATAGACTTTTTTTATTGACTTAATTTGGTTTCAGTGGTTAGCTGTTGATTGTAAATATAAGAAGCTTGGGTTATTACTGTGAATGATTAGATTTATTGGAACTTGCAAAATTTCCTTCTCTTTGTAATCTGTTAGTGTTTCTTTATATAGTTTATGTGAATCTCCTCCTTTATCTATTATTTTTCAGGAGTTGATTTGAGTGATTTAGCCGCAGAGCATTCAATCTGCCCCTCAAAAGAAAATGGTGGAATGCTAGGCTGGATCCGAAGGGGACAAACAGTGGGTTTTTCTTCTGATCGCCTCTCTTCTGATTTCTTTTGCCTTGTCCTATGCACATTGTTATACATCTGAATTCTGCTCAGGTACTAGAATTTGAGGAAGCGGCATTTACAGCTCCTCTAGAGCAGGTTGTCCGATGCAAGACGAAATTTGGATGGCATCTTTTGCAAGTGCTTTCTGAAAGGTAATTATACAGATTAATGATTACCTCACTTAATTTGTTTATTTTTTAAATACACATTTTCTTCAATTGCAGGGATGAATGCATGCTTGAAGAAATTGCACCAGAGGAGCTTCATGCTAAATTGCAGGACCCAGGCTTTCTGGATGAGGCTCAATTGATTGATGTGAGAGAACCTGAGGAAGTGTAAGCTCTAGTAATAGTCTGAATTTATTCATCTTTTCCAAACCACAATTTTGTTATATTTGCAAAAGACCTTGTATTTCTTAGATTTACAAGTTAAGACTTCTTTTGGATATTTGCAAATGATACCTTTATTCTAGAATAATCTGCTTGAAGAGGTATGTTCTGTTAAATGATGATATGTTTCGTCTATTTCTAAGAAGCCATTTTTTCTCCTGAACCAAATTAACTTAAAGTAAAAAGCATATCTGTTGATTAGAGGTCTGTATAGTTCGATAGTAATTAGAAATGCTTTGGCTGGGGCTTAATGACAAAGTCAAGGTAAACTTAGGCATTACTTATTTGTGTGGTGTCGTTTCCAAATATCCCAAATTATGTTAAACTTATTTCATAATATTGAGAGATGTTGAGCTTATTTGCAATGTAGGAGAAATTCTGGTCTTTTGCAAGTTCAGTAAATATTTATTCTTTTGTTCATTCCTTTATTATTTACTTTTTTTAGAACTATTTCTCTAATTATTTGTTATCATCTTTTTGAAGAGCTAAAGCCTCTCTGCCTGGTTTTAAGATGTTGCCTCTCAGACAGTTTGGCACATGGGGGCCTGTTATAACTGATGAATTTGACCCTGCGAAGGATACTTACATTTTGGTTAGTATTTATTATAAAATTAATTGAAAGAAGTTTTAATTTAATTATCGATTTTAATAAAGTGTGTTGCTGATTTTTGTAATTTGCAGTGTCACCATGGCGTGAGATCAATGCAAGTCGCCAATTGGTTGCAGTCGCAGGTAGATTAAGCAAAGTTTTTTATGTTTCCTCTATAATCCTATTAGTCTTGCTTAAAATTAGTCATGGCCATTAAGCCTGAGACAAGTGCCATTTGGGATTTAAATTAGTTTTGCCTTAGAGATTGGTTTGATCAGGTAATGTTTTTTCAGGGCTTCAAAAGAGTTTTCAATGTAACTGGAGGTATTAATGCATACTCCCTCAAGGCTGACTCTTCTGTGCCTACATACTGAGAGATCTGTTAGCTGCAAATTAACATTATTAGGTTGAGAAAGAGAGAGAGAGAGATCTTCTGCCTCTTATTTCCCATAGTGGTTCAGACTTTTGGAGAATTTTTGTAGTAAATGAATAATGAATATAATAATGGTTGTTCATGTTCCATTTGTATGGTTAATGATTCCTTCGTATTATGTTTGTTTTTGCTCTTTAAACTGCTCAAAATCGGTATTGTTAATTACTCGCTATTTAAATAATCGGTATTCCCGATTTTGCATTGCTGCTGTTCTTACTACTCTCCTGCGTTTTAATAGAAAATGTCCGGTACAAAATTTGTCAAAAAAGTTAACTTAAATCTCGCAAAATAAAATTTTTATTTATCACCAGGGAAAATGTTAAATGGAGATGCGGGGAATCGAACCCCGTGCCTCTCGCATGCGAAGCGAGCGCTCTACCATATGAGCTACATCCCCTTTGTGAATTTTTAGTTACAAATGTTTATATAACATCTTTTGACGTTTATTTACTGATTTATGTTATGGTTTGTCTTTGTTTTCGAACTCACCAACAATTTATCCACAACAAAGGATAATTTGGTCTCAATATTTCTGAGGCGAGCTATATATCTCTCCAATATATGCAAATGTTGCCTACGGACCTTAAACACCATATATATATATATATGCAAATGCATCGAACCACGTTACGTAACGGGTTTTACTTTGATTCTTTTTCCCCGGTATTTGGTGCCGATTGTCGTACTGCACATTTTGACCGAATAAAAAACAAAGCAGAATAGAGCTGTGACGTGTGCTGGACTGTCCATTGACACGTGTACACGTCAGCATGCAACACATGGCGTGCCATCCCCGTTACAAGGATCTTCGTTTTGTTCATGAAACATTTCGGTTTAAGATAAAGCAACTGTACTAAAAAATAATGGAAGTTTATATAAGTGCAAAATCTCTCTCTTTATATCTAATATATATGACATTTAATTAGCTGTCTATGATGAATTTTAACTTGTACGTGGATAGCAAAATTTATAAAAACTAGATTTTTTTCGTCGCGGCATAGGTGATAGGCCGCGACATACATTGTTGTTCATATTTTGTTTTTTTATTAATGCTTAATGTAATATAATTTAGTAATAAAATGTGGTAAATTTAAGGTGAAATTGGAGGGTTAGAGATTGTATCAATTCTTCCATCGCGGTTTAGGTTACATGTTAGAGGTTTTAAGCAATAACTAAAGTTTTCTGATAAGTACAACCTGTGCATTATAAAAGAGGAAGGTTAATGAAAACTAAGGATATATATGAAATAAAAGTCCTTCTTTAATTGTATTCCAGAGAAAGCCAGAACATGTACTGATTTATATATAAGTCGACTACATTTATTGGTGCATTGAAATCAGAACGGACTAAATATTTAAAAGTGTGCATAAATTGAGGAGAAGGCCCCCATATTTTAGTGTGAGTGGTACACTTTAATTTGAAACACCATGCACATGAACATCGGACGTAGGCACAACCTTAGCAGTTTGAGAACTGAAAGGTTTCTTGAGACCTTTGTGCTGGTAATGTTTACTAGTAAGAGCAGAGAAGATGAAGTTGATTGAGAAGAGAAATTTATAATTTTTATCAAATGATTTTCCAGTACACTTTCCTATACAGTAGTCTAATATTTATAGGCGCTAGGTACATTCAGCTATATATACTATTGTTTAGATACAGAGAGTTAATTAAAGATAAGTCTGTAACTAATTCTTGATCAGTAACGGCTAATTCTCTGAGTCTTTGTCGCCGGTCTCTTGACTACAATGGACAGCTCCATTAATTGTCTTAACACCCCAACCCCCCTCCCCCCAAGCCAATGGGAGGAGGGTCACATTGAGCTTGTTCTTGAGAAGCTCAAACCGAGGTGGAGGTAGACTCTTCATCATGACATCGGCTAATTGATCCTTTGAGCACACTATGATTAACCTTACTTGTATACAGTAGAGTGTATGAACGTGGTGCGATTGTCCTCGAATTCTAAATTGATTCGAGATGTGACATCCTTCGGTGGAAAAGAGAAACAAAGACAATAAATTAGCCTGACTTGAAATATCAAGAGTTCAAAACTTAGATCAAATTATATAAATAATGAACGAAATGAGCAACAGTCAAATTTTTAATAACTTAGGGATTGAATCAAACGACTAGTAAGAATTCTGATCAATAAAAATTCAGATTTTATGACGATAGTTTAGGTAGTCAAGTAATTTAGATTTTTGGCTCATAATTTCTTTATGAGTGCTTTAGAAGATTTGTTTAATATTTATCTAAAATTTTAGTTCGAGTTTTACTAAACGGCATCAATGTGCTGTTCATTACTGTCCATATGTTCTCATTCTAAATTCATATATTTATAATTAGATCTATTGCATAAAACCGATGTTATATAAAATTTTACTTGGAAAAATATATATACTGCGATGCTATTTATCTAAAAAATTATTTGCGTAATTTGTTTCAAATCCATTATATTAATTCATTGAATAACTTAATAAGAATTTCACCACAGACATTTTCCATATTTCATATATGATGAAAAAGAGCTTTATTTTAAACTGCGTCCTGACCTTACTTTTTTTTTAAAATAAGTTTATCGGGTCGAGTAAGCCATATCAACCTATAACAAATTAAAATGTAAAAAAGATCAATTTTGCTGCAAGTATGAGCTTTTATATATGGACTGAAATTTAGATTTTTTTTTTATTATTCAGAATGATGAACGATTGTGATTTAATAGAGCTCAAATTAATTTTGAAAAACTCCATAATAGAATTTCCCCAAAAAAAAAAAAAACCTAAAATCTCGTCAACTGAATAGAACCAGAGAACCAACTCTTGGTCCAGTGGCAAAAGAGCAATGCTTCTTCAACAGAGGTCGCAAGTTCGAAATCAGGTTGGAGGTCCTTTGTGACATTTAGTTTCGAAATAAGTTGGAGGACTTGATCATGATGCAGAGCTGAAAAAAGGCGTTTGGTGACTAGAGATCCTACGTCAGATCCCCATCTTATCTTCAAAAAAAAAAACTGAACAGAACCAACCCATAAAAAAATTTGCGGCAGTTTCCAGCGGATGAGAGGCGAGAGAACCATGCCTGTGTGTCGTGTCTGATGCAAATGATCATTGGCATGCAATTCCAATGTGGTACATACATTTGCATTCCTTTTCTTTTAGCTAATATTTTTCTCAAACAAGTCTTCTGTTTTTACAAAAGTGCCCCAGAAGCGCTAAAGAAAAGAACAAAGGCAGGAATTAGTCATTCTGTTCTGTTGCAAAAAACTTTAGACAGTCGAGATACATTATAGGGATTCTAAAGATGCACATGATGTGTTTCATCTCGTCTTTAGCTTAGGATAGACCTCCTGACACCGAGATTAAACTTACCAAGAGGTAACCTATAATAAAAAAATTATGCTTCCATGTTTTTTTACAGTTAAACAATTTATCTTAAAATATTTCTTCAGTGCACTTGTTTTAAAAGGAAGGGGAAAAAAAAAAGGAGAGACAGATGCAAACCACACTGGTGCCAAAATTATGTGCTAATGTATATACTTTTTTTTTTTTTAAAGATAAGATGAGGTCAATCCTCCAATTTATTTCGAAATTAAATGTAACAAAAAACCTCCAGTCGGATTTCTAATCCGCCACCTATGCTGAAGCCACGTTGCTCTTTGCGACTAGACCAAAAGCTAGTTATAGCAACTAGACCAAAAGCTTGTTATCAGTATATGCTTATTTTGTTGATTCCAGTGCTTCTATTTCTGATGAATCGAGGCTAGCTGTACAATTACCTCTCTTTGTCTCTGACACTCGGTAATATTTTTGCCTCTCGATGTTGTTTTTTTTTTATTAACGGGTTCGCTTTCCCAGTTTGAGCAGTTGGCAGACAACAACAATATCTTCTTTTTAAGCTTGGGGGTGCAACTTTAAATTTTCCTTGAATTAGTTAAGTTTATGCTGCTGGATACTGCTCGTGGATAATGTGGTGTACAACTGTGCGCTTTGTTTCCTGTTCGTAAATTGCTCAAATTCTATGCAACTTTTCCTAATGCTAAGATATTGGATTTTAATTTTTTCGTTCGATAGAATTAGATCCTTTGTAATACATGTTACTTAGCAAGCCTTGTTTGTCACAATATGTGCAAAAATATCCAGAAGTTACAAAAAGCCACTTCAGTTACAAAAATATCCTAGCCCATTAGCTACACTTAGCAACCAATCTCTCAATAAATGTTAGGCACTAGTTCTAATTAATATTATCATATTGAAATATAATTAACCTAACTACTTGATAAAGGTCGCTAAGAAACAACATTTTCAGAGTTTCCAGCTTCAAGTGCATTAGGAAAGTTTATCAATTTTATTATTTTTTTTTATCAAACAGCTGCGTTAGTAAAGTTTTGCAGAATCCCAAAATGTATTTTAAGAAATGGCTAGTAAGCTGCTTTGCATAAGCTTTTAAAACAAAATCCATATATTAATTAAATAAATCAAAAGCCTACATTATTGTAATTTTTGCCTAAATTACAAGAGCTGGATGCAGCACAGGAACAGTTACTAGCTCTCGCTGCACAGAAATAGTCCAGAACGCTAGACCATACAACTCAGGCTTTTGGGCTCAGATCTGACAAAGAAGCCACTAATCATACAACACATAAAAATGGCAACCAACCAAATGGAAAGCGCCAATGTTTGATTAAGGCTACATATCTTTATAATAGAAATATTATCAACCCAGTTACCTACGAAGCTTGAATTACATTGACCTGACAATGTTTTCGCCTCTGTAGCTCGTAGAGCAAGGCTAAAGCAGCTGAATCTTGGGCGCTCTTTTTGTCAACACGGCCATCACCAGGGAGTTTTATCTCCCCTGAAAACGGTAGATGCAACGTAATAATCGAGGTAAATATAAGGGGCCCGCCTTTCCCACCAGCACTGCTTCCCAATTTTTGAGTGAGAATAAGTATTAAAATATGGAATCTGAAGTATTTCTAAATAAATTTTTGTTTCTTCAATTCCTTATTTAGCTTCTCTAGTTCAATTCCTATGTATTTTTTTGTTCAATTTCCTTATTTTGTTTTAATAATTTTACAAGCATGGTTAGAATGGTATAAGAAAGGAAATAATCATGCATACTTATTCCCCAATCTTAATTTAATAGGCAAAATATGAAACATAGATAAATATATAGACAAGTATTAGCTTGATATATTGAAAGCATAGGTAGGATGCTAACGTTGCTAGCATCTCATTTTAGGCTGGATGCCAGAAATGCTAGTGCCCTTTACTCGAAGAAACAATGATGAGAAATTAGTGAACAAAAGATGTAATCTATTGAGTCTCTAAGGTTTTTTGAGAATAGGTGGGACAGTATTAATTGTTAGGGCAAAATATGTAATCATTAGTTTTAGTCAACTGCAACCTTTTTATTTTGGCCCATGTACTAACTACAAATTTGATTGATGTGACCTTTTATTCTTTCTCTTAGTTTCAGCTTAGAAATGGGCAAGGATACCAGGCTACCAGCATTATTGCCAAATGAGCAAAGTGTTATCCTGCCTATATTTCACAAATACATTTCACATTTTCCTACGTATTTACTTTTGGTTTATTATTTTCCATTAAAAGAATCAGTACTATAGTTTTTCACTTTACCTTTGTCTTTCTTGAGTGAAGTCAAAGGTAGGCGTCGGCCACTCTCGTTTTTTGCATAGATCAAACAATGCTGTACGCGGACCGCCTTTGACTGTTTTAACATGCACTAATACTGCATAAACAAGACACATCAGCACCACCTCATTGGACAAAATATTAAGTAGATTTGGAGCCACTAGAGATGTGGGATTAATCAGCAAGATGAAGCTACTTGAAGGTTGGTAGTATGTACAAGGGGTTGTTTAGCAGTTTTTTCTGAGATTCAAATGATAAGATTATGTGTGTGTGTGTGTGTGTGTGTGTTCTAAAATACCAGAAAATAGAAGTACCTATATAGGGAAGTGCCAATTTATTTGGTAACATTAGATAAGTACCTGGTGCATCAAAGTTCAAATCAGGAAGCTTGTTCCCATAGGGTGACTCTGGTATATCCAAATTCATGGAAGTGATGTGGTTCTCTTCAGAATTCTGTGTTCCTATTGCAATCTCATCAGGCATATTGACTCGGGTTTCATACCTGGAGTGAACGACTCCTTTTTTCTGTCAATTAGAAAGAAAAATAAATGAATAGATCCAGACTTTGGAATCCTCAAAATAGTGTTAATTAATGATTGCTTGCTTAAGAAAAATTCAAACTAGATTTCACCTTAATTACATGTTGAGTGTCATTGAAATTTTGCGCCAAGTTGCAATATTTTATGATCAGGTCAGATGCTGGAAGATAAACAGGCTACATCAATTTCAGATTAAAGATCATTACCTCAAGATCCTTCAACAATTGAAAAGCAGCTTTTCCTTTCGCCTCTTTCGTATTCTTCTCTTTTTCAGTTCTTGAGACACGCAAATCTGGTAGTTGTACTTCTAGCACAGCTGTCACTATACCATCTTTGTTCTTCACGCACTTTGTCACCAAAGGATACCCCTCCTGGCTGCACAACTCACTCAGCTCGCGGAAAGGAGGGAACTCGAGGCTTTCAGGTGTCACTAGTGGAGATAATAGAAATTGGACAATTTCCCATACTTTATTCAGGTTGAATTTTGTGTCGATCAAAATTGCTCCAATTATGCTTTCTACAATGTCACCAAGTACCTGAACACATAAAAGAATTAAAATAAATAGCTTAATAAAAATTAATCATTTCTGTAAATTAGTACTTCCGCACATTTTTCCTAGACAATTGGTCCAATGATTCTAATTACAAATACAACGTGGAGGCAAGTACCACTTCGCCCATTAAACCTCAAGCTAACGAAAATTGAACTCAATTAAAAATTTATGTCTGGCTCGTGGGAACCCAAGTCTGATCCAGACCAAGCATTTTGGAAAGACAACATGACCAGAACAAGAAAGCAAACCCATTCGACTCAACCCACTGTGCTTTCACCCGAAAAAGACAACACGATCCTTATTTCACAAGAATTTTGTACTTATTCAGGTCTTTGAATATATAAATCTCCGGCTAAAGCAGTTCTGTTCCAAACACTGGCTGTACAAGACCACACTCAGTATACAGAGGGACCTCTAGTGTGAAATCTAACAACAAAGCTATCTCACCTTTGGTCCTTTTGGTGAGGTGTTCGCTGGGTCAGGACTGTTCAGATACTCTCCAAGTGCTCCTACATAACTAGTTATCTGCTGTAAGAGAAGCTCAGAACCATGCTGGAGATGAACATGCAATTTGTGCTTAACTGCGGCCTGAGCAAATGTTCCATTATTTACTGAGGCAGACCTGAGATCTGTCAGTTCACCTGGGTCGACATCGGTGTACTTTTCATATAGGTGACTTGTTATAAGAATATCCAACACAGAATCCCCCAAGAACTCGAGTCTCTGCATGAAGTATGGGCAATTATAATTGCAAATATTATTTTGGACAGTCCTCTTGGCCCTGGTTGGGGCCACCTATTCGGTCTGTCCGTTAAAATGTGTTTAGATTTACCAAAACCCAACCAAGTTTTATACTTTGGCAATGGGTTAGGAAAAAATCAACAACCCCTAATTGTGAGTTGTGTTATCCCCGCTGAGCTGCTGTTTTGGATCCAGATGGAACTGACCTAATTGTATTTTTAATAATGCATCTGACCCAACTTAGCATGGGCATAATTGAAGTCACAACCAGTACTAATACATGATAGTTGGCCAATTAGCAAACAGAAACAGAATAAACAAGAACTCTTACATTTCAATTGGAAAATCAAGCAAAAAGAGCAGGAGAGCTGTTACAGAATAATGGAGATTACTGAGTACCTGATAGCAGTACGTAATAGCTGAATCTTGCTGGGTTGGGTGCATGATGGCCTCGAGCAACAGGCCCTTCACAGAATATTCGTACCCAATTTTTTCTTCGATCATTTTTATCTCATCGATTTTTGGTGCATAGTCCCTCAATGATGCTGTTTTTATTGCATTCAAAATAGCATCCTCTCTGATCACTGGATCTATATCATTATCTGTCATGTTTATAAGGCAGAATAATATAAAATTACTCATTTTCTCTGAATTTCAAATACATCAAGCCCTGATGCTATATGCAAAATGCAAAAGAAAAATAGAAAAAAGAAAAGATTTTGCGCCAATTATACTCAGGAAACAAGATACCCATGACACGCTGAATTTCAGGAAATGATAATAATGTGTTTTAAGCACAGTAACTCGGTATTGGGTGTCATGTATGTATAGACCAATGCAGCATTTGTTACTAAAGTCCAACAACATAAGAGCTCATACATAAAATTTTCCCTACAGACTACTAAAAGGATAAAATCACAAAGTATACCAATAATTTATATCAGTCGAAGTAGATAAAAGGGTGCATTTCATTCAAAAAGAAAAGCAAAAGACAAGATTTGTATACAGGAGAAGCCTGGGTTTACATACCTAGCCATTTTAAAAATGCAAATGCAGCATCAAGGCCACCACCAATGTAGTACGCACCAATCAGGGCTTCGACACAGTCAGATATAGTCTTGGAACACATCCATCGATGCCCCTCGTCACATGTCTTTCCAAGAACCTTTTGGGCCTCTTTTGTAGAGCCTGTCAGTTGGCACTCAAAACAATTTTTCAGAAAAAAACAGCATAAGCTTGTGTACACAGTAGCAATTGAAAGATGCCATAAGTTTAATAAATTACATGAGCATTTAGAAGTGAATATAGCGACTTGACCCGGGGCCACCCACCTCCTAGGATCGAATGCCTCATCACGGATGTAGGCCTTAAATATCATCAGAATTTGAAAAAATAATGTCAGTTATAAAGGGAACTTTTGCATGTTAAAAAGACAAGCTGTATTTACACTCTCCTACAATAGTGGCCTAACAATTTGTATGTTATTTAATATTTACAGATATATTGTGGTACGTTCAGTGTTAATTTCAAATACTAGAAATGCTGGGTGATTTCTTTTCTTGAATTGCGAAAACATAATTGTTGGGTTAATGTACAAAAAAAACCCTAATATGATTATCACACAGCTTAATAATGTAACTATTTGGCACCAGTATATTAAGAATACCAAGTGGTAAATTAATAATAATCCAAGCTGGTGCCAATATCAACCATTAAAACATTGATAGAAGATAATTTAAAAAAAGAGAGAGAGAGAGAGAGAGAGAGAAACAAAATGTGATAGTACCAGTAACTAACTCAACAGTAAAATATAAGTATTGTCGACAACCTTACACCACATTTTCCATTAAAATCAGATACTACACTGTTTGATGAAAGCTTAGTATTCAGTACCTGTATTTTACGCCTAATTCCGAGTCTATGAAGGTTGGCATTGCATATTATCTGAGTCCTTGTATTTGATAATTGACCCTCATGGTAGTTTGGGTATTTAAAAAAGACATAACAACTAACAGCATATTTTAAAACAGAATCCCCTAATAACTCAAGCCTCTCAAAAGAAAAATCTTCACTTGCTCGTAGTGTTGAAAGTGCCTCCAATATCTGGGGAGGGTTGAGAGAGACGGTAAAAAAAATGAAAATTAGGTTGTCTGGCTTCAAGCATCATCACATTATAAAAACCTGGCTAATATACAATTTGCTAATGTCAAAAATTGAAGTCTCATTAGACCAAGCTAGTCCAGTAGATCTACTGTCGTGCTACACTCAGTAATGGCTTGGAAAAAGTTACAAAATCAGAGTGCAACAGCAAGGTTGCTTTGTTATCTTTTGTTTTTGTACTGGTGCTAGTTATTATCCTAAGCAGCAAGATTGCTAATTGTTATACTAACAACCATACCCCATTTATGGAAAGGAATTAGATAACAAGATAAGAACATTCAATTTTATACTTATTCTGGCAAGTAATAATGATATTTTCTTATTTGAATTTCTGTTATCCTAGTTAGGTTATCCCCCTATTAGTGCTCTTTTACAAATTGCAACATCGTCTTAAGCCCTAGACTTATTGAACAAAATGTAAATTAACAGAGTTCTCGTGCACAGACACCGAATAGCAGTGAGTTCTGAGACAAAAAGAGCATTCTATTAGACTGTTGCATGTTCTTGGCTTTTTCTTATTTGAGGAAAGTGGTCTATGCCACAAGCATCTATGCTATTGTAACATTCGTCGCCATGTAGAAATGTTTTCTACTGCAAACTCCATAAAGAACAGATATGGCAACAAGATTGTAGATAAATGTGTAATATACATATACTGTATACGTTACCAAAGAACAGGGTATGCAGTGATCTGTAAGGTTATATCCAACTTTGCTGCGCAGTTGACTAGCAAGCATTAGTGACTCGATTCGGTACATCATAGAAGGCAACAAGTAGAAGGACTTCAGGACATCCACGGGTATGTCTATGTGGATCAACAGCTCAGGAGGCATGTGTGCATGGGCCTCTGGCTTCTTTGTAGCCCCCAACTTCTTGTGCTTTTTGTTCTCATTAGATCCATCTTGAATTTGAACAAAAAAAAAAAACAAGTTAAAATGAAAAGGAGAAATACAAGTATATTATAAACATGAACTTTTCTGATTTTTGTAGTTCTGTTGCTTTTTTCCTACTGATATGACATTCCTGCCTGGTACATCAGTTCAGCAAAACTCATTTAATTGAATAAAGCCTGAGTCAAACATATTTTGAACAAAAAGAATAAATGATACATCTCCTTTCTCGAGTAAAATTTGGGGAAAAAGTTGGCACAGTACAAAAGTATGCATCTTCTTTGACTACAAAGTTTTGGATCATGTGGGGCCAACAGATAACTAAATGAATTATAATAGCACAGTTTGAGGATATGGATACCCGCTACGATAGCATGTGAATAGAGAAGGTTATGAGCGTTGTGGCTGTGCTTTAGTAGGACCATTGGCTGGCTAGGGTACTGAAGCACAACATCATACCTGCATATTTTCAACATTTCATTAGAAAGATATGAGAAAATGAAAACTATATACAAAAAATACACGCATGCGGACAGCCCGTGCTCCAGGTCATGGCCCTAGTTATGCATGCCATAGCACGCAGAACCCAGGCTAATCAACTATTTTAGTTTGTTTACAGAAAGGGTTAAGGTAGTTTCATTGGGTGGTACAAGGAGAGCAGCAAATATAGTGGCGATATTGATGCAATCTTGGTCAACAGAAATTGTAACTTCATGAAACTAGTAATTCAGATAACTTCACCAGCACTCAAAGATGACAAACATACTTTTGACCAAGTATTCTTTGAAATTCGCAATCTTGGGGACTGACTGTATGCCCTTGTCAGATCTATTTAGCAGTCAATTGCATGTCTACCTCAAGAAAGGCAGGAGCAGTTTCTTATCCTTGTATAAATGTGTATACTTATTCAGACAGCTTAGTGTTCAAAGTTTGCAGGTTGACATATCCCATGTACATAAATTAAAGAAACTTTATAGAATGTGGACCAAATTAATTGACCAAATCTGTTTAAGGCCTATACCAAAGAACAAAATGTTTCATTTATGGGCAATTCAAAACTTCTGTATGGTCACAAATGTAAGTATTGGAAACAAAAGGTAGATATTTAGTCCCCTAGGGCAGTGTTTCACACTAATTACGATTTGTACCAACAAAGGTTATATTGCTTCCTAGGACCTTTTTACCTTGTATATAACCAAGAAAAAATCAAATTAAAACCTACTTCTTACTGAAGTACTCGGTGAAAGTGGTTAACTCAGCACCAGATTTTTCGGTCACCCCGTCGAAAGGGCTGTCGGCAGTCAAACCCGGCAAAACCTCCAAAACAAGGTAAATCTTCCCAGAATGCACTGCCATAACCACTGCACCTGTAAGCTCATTCATCTCTACCTTTTTATTTGCCAAACAAATCTCACCCTCTTTGCGACCTTTATCTATGCTAGAGAAAGTTCCACCTGAATTTTGATAGGAATCCTTCAGGAACTGAACAGCTGAGGTTGCTGATTCAATCCCTCTCCAGTTAATGTGGACTGTTTCAGTGAAACTGGAGTCGGTTGGAAGGAGAAGGTACATGTTAGCTTCTCTCCAGAGTGACTCTTCAGGTTCTTCATTTAGTAAAAATTTTCTTGATTGGCCAGCCGATTTCTTGCCCACTACTAGCCGGCCAAATAAGCCATTGAAGAAAAATTCTTGAAATCTCTTCGCCTTCTCTACCTGAAGCAAACAATCAAATGTAATATTTTAGTAATTAATTTAGCATTACCAAAACATGACAAAAATGATGCAGAACAACTTTATAGTTGGCTCAGCACACAAGTTTAGAGGTCTTTGCACTGATACAAGCAGAGCAGTACCAAAAGGAAGCTGCTACAAACCTGCTCTTGATCCAGTTCAATGGGACCACATGGAGAGACAGTGGCCTTGACCTTCTTGTCGATCAAATAGAGGTCCAATTCTAATGAGCCGACATCCTTATCGAGTAATGAATCAACAAGTAGAACAAAACTGGAGTATTTTATTTCTGGCAGATTGCACAGAAAGTCAAACCTATAGCCCTGAAGTTCTACTCTGGCATTCTTGCGAGCCCAAGTTCCTGATAAAGCTAAAGCAGCAACTCTACTGTGCAATTCCTTCTGCCTTGTGGTTCCTTTTTGGAGTAACAGAGAATTAAAAAGTGCAGATTTGGGTTAGAAAATAATTGCAACACAGAACCAAAACCTGACTTAACTAAAAGCTGAATCTGACCTTACCAAAACACAAAGGTCCTGATGCCAAAATTTAAAATATGACTAGCAAGGTATTACCTGAGCTGCAACCTGAACTCAATTTCACTTGCCAATTGGTCCCAATTGCGAACCTGGGTAATAAATGACCTGATCCACTAACCCATCCATACCAAAAAAAATTAAGCCCATTTGCCACAATGACCATCAGGTACTAATGGGTCTGTGTAGGATATTACCAAAAAACAATTGAATTTGCCTGGACAAAACAACCACTCCATTACATCTGATCATAACTAAGCAGGTGTTGTATCTCAGGCACAATAACTTGTACCGGTAAGGGAACCACACTCACATGCAGAAAAACAGCAATTGCCAATCTATACCGGTGGTTGACAAATCAGAGGCTATGTTCTGTTTTATTCTTCACTCATTTGCAATTTCTGCAGCTTCACTATTGAACTCTTGATGCACATCACAGACCTGAAAATGTAATCCTTAATAAAAAAAAGTGAGACTGTTATACCTTCACCATTATTAGAAGCAGGCTTCATTAAATCTTTGTCAGATTGGTAATCATTTCTCAGATTGTTAAGGAGCACCTCAGGGCAGGGGGATGGGTAATCATTTAGAGCACCCATCTGGTGTAGCTTTTTGCAAGCCTCGAGACAAGTACTCTGCTTAGCTTTATGAGAACTCCTCTCAGTGGGGCCTACCAGGGTTTGAAATGCTGAGCTAGGCGGTAGTGTCAGCTTGCACTTATATGATCCGCTGCCACAGTTCTCCACCTCAAACATCGGCCTAGGTATGTAGAATCTGATTAAAAAAAAAATACTAATCTATACCTGACAAAAAAAGCTCCATGTGAAGGGAAAATTTTCTAGACACTGAATTTGGTTCTATAACAGAAAAACCATTGCCTACACAGTAAATTAGAGTGCTCATAGTCAGATCTCTTTATAAATTTTCATTCTTTCTTTCTTGCTTCCTTTCAAATCCACAAGAGTTAAGAGGTTAAAAGTTCATGATTTCTGCTCTTCATTTTCATTCCTATATTCTTTTTCCAGAGCAAGGCTAAAGTCCAATGGTGTTCTAAAATTTATGAAAATCAATTGATCAAAAAAAGTATGAACTGTCTGGAAGCAACAATTTTCTAAAAATCTGTAAATATAGTAAAAAGAAAAAATTCAAACAAATGTAAAGTTTCATTTCCTACTAGATTTCAATACAAATATCACATTGAATGGTTCGGATTAATTGTTTCAAGATCAAAATCATAGAATGGACGTGTTGGAGTTAAGCCTTATTCCTCTTTTCCATTTGTTATCCATTCCTTTGGTAGATAACACACTGATATTCTATTTTCCTTTTTGTTTTGTTTTAAATCTCAAAAAGGGAGAGGGTTAGGGTTTTGTTTCCCCTTTCCCTTTTTTCCCTATTGTATCTGATACTTTGGAAAACACAGGTATTTTATTATGTGCCCTTCCATCTTATTTTTACCTCTACCCCTTTTTTTCTTTTATTTGTTCTTAGTTTTTTGGTGTCTCTCTCTCTCTCTCTCCCCATCCAACAAAAGTGATTAGGGTGATAGCCACAAGCAACCAAAAAAAAATGAAAAGCTTGAAAGATCTATTGCAAAAAAAAAAAAAAAGATGAAGAAAGAATGCGAGAGGAGGGAAGGGACAGAGAGAGATGCTAACCAGGAAACGTAAGAGAGAGAAGCACAGAGGGAAGGTAATAGATGCAAAGAGGGACAGCAAAAAATATAGTAGCAGAGCACTGTCTACAAACAAAATATAAATGAGAGGGAAACAGGCAAATTCAAGGTGCTTGCCGCCATAAATTAGGTTTTAGGATGATTTTGTTAAAAAAAGGAAGTAGTGTTGGCCGATATTTTGCTGAGAATATAGAAATATGTCACATATATTCAAAAGGTCGATATGGCCCCATCTAAGCCCATTCTCATAGAATTAAATTAGTAGACAAAATTTTAGTAGCAGGTGAAATGTATCTAACACTAGCCAATTTTACCCCCTACTACCATCCTATCCATTAATTTAGAAGTGGAAAGTTTCTCATAGGTTGTGAGAGACTCATGTGCTAGATCTTTCAAATAATATCTATCACCAGAACAGATACAGTAAGAGGAATCAGGATCAATTAACCTCCTTCCTTTTTCAAAATGCTAAAAGCAAGCGTATCTTCCGTCCACTAAATTTTCTAAGACTGACCCTTATACTTCTCCAAAAAAAAAACAAAGAAAAGTATACAATAACGTTGTGCATATATTGATCCCCTGGCCTTCACCCCTGAATTCTATTAATCACCTCTTTAGGCTCTAAGTTATGGGTTCGTTTCTTAGTTATCCTGCTTCACTCATGGCTGTACAAAAGATGCATTCAATATGGATGTGAAAAGGCCATAAGGAAAATTAGTATCACTTCCATCAACAAAGACCTCATATGACAGAAATTTAGTCTGATACAGCCAACAGATCTAAGATCAAGAAAGATAACCTTCCACTAGGACATTCTATCCTTCACCTTGTCTAATCTATAGGACTCCTCGGGTTTCTACCCTCCAACCTCTATCCCAAGTTTCTACTCAAAATAGTCCCTCTGTTTCCAGCTTAATTTTGCTCGTGCCCATGTTCGGTAAGTAAAAATGTATTCAATTTATGAAATCATATACTATTTTCATGTTGCAACAAACAAAACAAGGGCCTTTTGGTTCTTTTTCAAAATTATATCCTGTTGTTATGCATAAAAATAATAGAATGTTAATTATATACATTGTATAATGTATGGGTATGTTTGGATACACGCGAACAGCCTTGTTCGCGAACCACACCAGTTCTGCGCGAACCAAACATGAGCCGAACAAGAACAAGGGCCTGTTCGCAAAGTGTGTCCTGGGTTCCAACTTTTTGGTGAACTACGCGAACTAGGTTCCTGGATTCCTGGGTTCGTGCCTTGTTCACCCCTCGTGCCAAACATAGCCTATGTGTATATGTATGAGCACGCATGCATGCACATATTATACATATAATTTATCTATGTTTACGCCGCATAGTTATCTTCAAATTAAAAGTTTGAAAATGCTAATTCAGATGAGCTTCCTTCATAATTTTCTCTAGCTCTAAATGTTGGTTCGGTGTTAACTATAGCAAATATTAGGAAAGAAAAGCCAGAATTTCCTTACTCGTCTCGGGGAAGCTTTTCGCAGTATTTGTAGATGGCACTAATGCTTGAACTGATGGTAACTTCTGCATCAGTTGATTTAATACAGTATCCTTCTACCTTGTCGCAAGTCTCAGGGGATAATGCCTCATCTGGATCTCTATTTACAGCAGTGTCCATCATAGCATATTTGCTTCGTAATATATCAAACAGCAAATCTCTCTGCTGCATGTTTCCCCTATAAAGAAAGAAGATAAACAAGAACAAGAACCCAAGCATAACGGGGTTTTAGTATCAACCCCGACCACAGAACAAAATGAACACCATAGTTTTATTAAGAAGAACATAATACGGCGCCAGTTATTTCTATAAATAGGCATGCAAAATTTAGGGTGTGAGATTGCTGGAAGTCCAGGGGTAGGTACAATTGTACTAACAGTAATGGTCTGTCAAGCGACATTCCAATGAGTGCTATGTCAGTGCATACCGACACTACTATGTCTAAAAATCTCAATTTTCAAAAGCACCACTCTTAAAATTAAAAACTATGCAAAAAATGAAACCCACAAGAACATATTGGACAAAAAAAAATAAGCACATATAGCACTTAAAAGTGGTAACTTTCCCTCATCCCTAACTAGAGAGAATTTTAAAAAATATAACGATGATAAAATTGAGAATAATGAAAAGAAATAAGAATGTATGTCAATATACCTCTCCAACATTATAACGAACTGAGAGTCGATCTGTCGAGCCCGTCCACAAGACTGAACATAGCTCCGGACAGTCTTTGGCAGGTCAAATCTTATTACATATGAGCAATCAGGTATGTGAATGCCTTCTTCAGCTACATCTGTGGTAAATAGCAAGTTCACCTGTCCCATGAACAAATGCAACCAACATATCAAATTGTTATAATCCATTATAAATGTACAGGCTTGCAAAACATGGCAGTATATATCATCAATTTTCTTTAAATGTCCAATATAGATGCATGCTAATTAGCATAACAATCATTTGGTTGTTCACATACACAAAAAATCCTGAAGAATTTTAACAGTGCTAGGTTTGGTTCTCTAAGCTTTAAACTGTGACATTTGATTCTCCATGGTAATTAACCCATAATTTTGGTCCATCAATAAGATTTTGTTAGGATAAATGGATATGAAATGCTACTTGCTATTTCCAGATAACACGATATATAACATGATACCATAGAAATACTTCTTTCTTTTTTAATTCTTGGAAGAGTATTTTTGGAAGGTTATCATCTAGAAGAAAATTGGGTATTTTTATATAGGGAAATAATTGGGTATTAAGTCCAAATCAGTGAGCATTTGATGTCCTTGTTTCCAAATAACAAGGCCACTTTAAATCACATAAGCCAAAAGAAAGAAAAAAGAAACAGAAAATTAACTTATAAGGACTATAACACATGTAGAACTTAAGAAATCAGAAAAGAAATTACGTGAAACTAAGAGAACCATACGTAAAATTGTTTCTGATCCCAGAATGAGTAAAATGAATAGTTGACAACCCCACTTAAGTTTTGCACGGTTATAACCTTACAATGCTTGACTGAAGCCAAAAAAAATTAGGAACTATACATTAAGATGGCCTACCAACTGTTAACCAAATGATGGCTAACTGAAATTTCATCTGTATGCCATTCACATTAATGTCTAATATTTCCCTATAGTGGTGTATCTAGTTCCAAGTTTCCTTGGTGATTTTGTATGCAAAAATGATAATTCTAGGAAGCAAAAAATAAGTGTACCTTTCCACCACGAAAAGAATCAAGGGTCTCTTTCTGTTTTTTAGGGCTCAACGGGTCAGATGAGCCACCACAAAGATAAGAGAATGTAAAGTGCGACAAAAAACCAATCTTTCTCATCAAACATTCCATCACCTTGGCAGTCATTATTCTCTCCATAAATATGAGGCACCTTACTTGGCTTGATTCACTGCAAATGTCTTTCCATTTGTTTTTAAAAAGGCATATTGAGGATAGTACTATGCAAAATTATAGTCAAGGACAAGAACTTGGATATGGTTCGTTCTGCATGTGCGCGTGCGTGCGTGCTTAACTAATCCTCACCAGCATGATTAAGGTGTATCAATTCTGAATAAAACCTTACTCAAGGTAAATATTAGATAGCTTAGGATTAATTACACAATTCAAGCTCTTTATCAGGCTCAAGCTTACGCAAAATTTATAAAGATATTTTCACAATCCTTGTGGTAACTGAGAAGAAGAGCAAATTTCAAGAAACTGTATCAAATAAAATAACAGCATTTCTTAGGTTGGTCCACTATAAACTGAAAACAGGCACCCAATACAACATATTAAATATTAAATTGCAGTCATCCAAGCACCTTACCCGAAAGAAAGAAAAATTTGAATGAGCTCATGCACCTTGGGAGAAAGATAACCTAACTCCAAAGCTTTTTTACAGCCAGTTTCGGAACTTAAGAAGTCCTCATATCCTGTACAGAAAAACAAAATGATTAAAATAAATAATTTCTGGGCCAAAATATTTTGTCCAACAACTAAGAGCAAAGAAGGGTATGAAACACTATCATCCTCCAAGTAATACTTACTATTTACAAAGTTATCTGTAATTTCATCCAAAACTCTCTCAAGAAACTCGGTGGATAGCACACTAGCGGCTGACAAACCAGACAAATCGTTATCTTGCAATTGATTTGACTCCATGCATAATTTAGTAGCCTACCATAGAAAGCAGATTTATTTTAACTACAAATCATAAAATTATAATAACAAATAAAATATGAATAAACTTATACTGTCTACAGTAAATCCAAAAAGAAGAATTCAAACCTCACACAAACAAGCAGGGTAGAAAATGAACTAAAGAGATTGCATCTGTAATGGACACAACTTCTATTTGTTTAGCCTGGATTTCTAAAGAACAACATTACTATCCCAGCTTTTAAAATGTTTGACAACAATATGCCTAGAATTGAATGCATGTTCAAATCTTCTAACTAAACACACGTAGTTAGTTCATGAAAAATAATAGTGACAACAATAATCTAAGTTAATGAGGAAGGCCAAGCTGAAAGCATGTGTTTAGGACCATCCGAAAGCATGTTCAGAATAAACTTTGTGAATGCAATCACGATTGCATTAAGATATTCATTCTAAATGCATGCACTCGATTTGGCTTCTATAAGCTCTGACTTAGTCAAATTTTCACTGCTCTAAACATGTACAGCTTAATTATATGTTTGCAAGCGTTCAAAGCTAGGTATAGTCTTGACAAAGCCAGAATATTGTTGCTGTTCTTTTGAATATCCAGGATAGACGAATAAAGATGTTTGTACTGGACAGTCGGCACAACTAAATTGAGATAACAGGTAGTAAGCAACATTTGCAACAATTTTTAGGCTACATAACATACTTTTCACATTGTTTAATAAAAAATCATTTCTTGTTTTCCAGGGACATGCAACAATTAAAAAATAATAATAATATGTCAAAGGGTTAAGTACCTCAATAGCAAATATAAGACCGCCCTCATCAAGGGAAACAGAGATGCAGTTTAGCCAGGTTGATAGGCGCTTCGTATAATCTTTTATTATAACATCTAGATCTTTGTATTCAGAGGCCATTGCATTTTGTAAATTAGCTATTTCACCGTCATACTGTGGCAGAGAGAGAATTCATAAATACTTCCCAAGAATCAGCTTTTTCTCACTTACAACCATAACTTGTCTACAAAGTTCAATTTGTTCTCTTGACTCCAAAATTGTTCCATCTATCCCTGAACTCCTTAAGTTTGTTTGTTTGGTGCTTTCATCACCAGCTCAGTTTAATTATGCTAAATTGGTTCCATGGGCACATGAAATCTGTGACAGGATTGTAAATCAACTGTACCAAATTTGGTGTGACCATAGGTCCAAGTCAGCATAGATAGACCAAATGAGTACCACAAGAAGCAAACCAAACAAAATATAAAGAGTCCAAAGGGCAGATTGAATCATTTTGAAATGAAAAGAAACAACTGAATCTTATGAAAAATTTAGGGGGCAGGGATCTTGTTTCCCAAATATAGATTGCTAATTTTGCAATAAGATCAACTATTATCCTTGTTTGAAGAAATATGCTTTCTTATAGCTGCAGATTGTATTTTATATGAACAAGCAGTGATCTAACGAATTTTTTTGTTGCAGACTCTAAGTGAACAATCAAAGCAGTAACAAATCAGAAAAAGAAGCATGGAGATTTTAAGCTTGGCTAGCTGTAAGTGGTGCCATCTACCTGATCTCCTTTTTGCTGGACTTTAGTTGAAGATAACTCTAAAATAGGGTTTCATTCCAGACAAGTTAGATCAGAGAATTGGCTCCATTTACGGCAGTGTGTGGGACTATCCATCTAATTAATCTATATTAAATACAAACCATACAATTGTTCCAAGACTGTGACCACATTCTTTCTAGCCCATTGTTTAGAAACAGCCAAAGTTTATCTTGCTACTATCTTGGACAAAAGAAAGAGAAATGCTAGATTCCAATATATGGGACGGATGTGGTCCATCCTACGATCGTTCTCACGTTTTAAAATTCAAACGACCGATCCGAACCATCCAATATATTCTCCATATTGAAAACTTATAAGAAGCCAATTTTTACATTTTTTCGAAATTTTTTGCTATTTTTTTGATATTTTAGAAAATCATTGTTATTGGACGATCTATAATGTTTATATCATGAATTTTCTAAAATACCAAAAAAATAGTAAAAAATTCAAAAAAAATGTAAAAATTGGTTTCTTATAAGTTTTCAGTATGAGTAACATATTGAACGATTCGGATCAGTTGTTTGAAATTTGAAATGTGAGAACGATCGTATTAGACAGACCCATCCGTCCAATATATTGGACACTAGCATTTCTCCAAAAGAAAACATATAACTTATCAATCCTTAGAATTTGCAAAAGAAAAAAGCTATACAACTTTAGAAATTCATTTTGAGATTCAATTTAATGTGTGCTTTCATGCAAAAGACGACTTAGGGATGAAATGAGCTAGGTGCTGTTTCTGATATTAGGTCATCAAGGTTACTTACTTTTATATTTTTTCTTTTCCTTTTCCTTTTCTTTTAGAGATAGTAGCATTTTGGCACAATCTTTGTGACAGGGGATATATACGAAATCCATTTGCAAATACATAAGAAAGTGGTTTACATAATTTTTAAATAATGGAAATGAAAGTAGTTGGAAAATACGCTGAAGCAGCATAGAAGAAGAGAAAGAACTGGGAGTTGGCACCTACATACCAGGTTGCTTGCTTACCAAGTCGTCCTGGTTAACAAATAGTAAGGGTATGGCAATGTCATAATTAATTGCATTAATATAAGGTATAGCAATGCAGTACCAGAGACAGAAGCTGTTGTAATTTTTCTCTTAAGCCATCAAAGTGAACGGGATTTGAGTTGTAATATTTGTTCACTTGCTTTGCTGAGGGAACAAAGCTGTCTAGCTCACTCCTATCAGTCGGAGTATAAATCTGTGGGAAAAAAAACATTGTTTCTATAGTAATAACACCAGATGAAGAATAACAAATGCTTGCCATCTTCAAATTTGGAGCATTAGTACTCAGGGGTAGAGTGTGCGTGCATTTCATCATACAATATAATAGAAAAGTACCTTGGCAGCTAGAAGGCTTTCAAGTTCACTTAATTGAACTTCACAATCTGTGGATGATGACACACCTAACATTTTAAAAAAAAAAAGTAATAAGAAATTATAAAATCAACAGCAATGTATGTTGCAAACAAAATGAGGACAACAACGGGTACCCTACAGTCTAATATTCATACAACAGTCACAATACAGGCTAGAGCCAGATCATCAGTACATGCCAGTGCCACTGTACCAGCCATGTCTGTTGCCAACTAAGTCCAGTACAGTGCCGCCTGATTCATTACCAAATGAATGGATTCTAAGGCTAAGGCTTGAACCATCCATTATAATCTCAATAAGCAGGAAAGCATAAAGCAATAAAAAAGAACAAAATTTAATGATGACAAAAAGGAGATGACAGCTGAGTCGTGCACAAACTTGTTAATAGTGGTATGAAATTGAGCAATAAGGTTTGAATTAATTAGGAATAAGCTTGGAACTTGGAAGAGTTACACTTACCTTTTCGAATGACTGGAGATGCAGTCATCCCAAAGATACTCGGTCTGTACTCAGCTTTATGGTAAAATTCCTGCTTTTTAGTAATTACAATTAAATAAAATCTTGATGAAAATGAAAGTTAAAAAAATAAGAATGATCCAGAAAAGGCCATATTTTTGTTTAATTTTACTTATTATCTTCTACTCTCTTCAATCAAATACTTTATAATCCAACCCCAAAATAAGGCGAACATGACACAACCACTCAACTTCACTTCAGTGATTACTGCCATTTCCTAGACTCCACTTTAATAAACAACAGCTAGACGAGAAATACAAGTACAGTGAACAAAATAGAAGATCCAGGAAATAATGTCGTTATAAAGTGCAATTTTTTAAAAAAAAGATAATCTTGAAAAGAAAAATACCGTCATGATGACAGAATAGGGATGCTTGCCGGTGGCTTGATGGCAGTCGTCTAAAATCACTAGCCGGACTAAATCTAGTGTTATAAAAGCTTTTCTCAATGCATCTAGAAGTATTTGAGGTGTCATAACTATAACCTGTATTAAAAAAAATTCAAGTGTGTGATTGTACAAAATAGAAATGTGTTTGTAAAAATTCTGCACATTCCCTGAGGAACCAACAAAACATATCATGCATATACAGCCTCGAAACATAGGAAGACCAGAAAGAGCCCCTTGTGCCATTTACTTAAAAAGTACCCAAAATAACCATCTGGAAATAACATGGGAAGTTTTAAAATCAGCAGGGAAACGTCATTTTGTCTAAGTTCTCTAGGGATGGAAGTTTTATGCCATGTTGTTGTAGCAGTATAGGCACTAGTTTTGCCGGGGTTGCATACTGTATGTTTTTCCATCATATGCAGACAAATACATACAAGTACAGGTGCATGCATATACATGGCATAAATACTTGGTGGATGGACACCACATTAAGAGTATATGCTGATGCACATAACATAGTCACATTAGGATCGAAATAATCAGATCTGCATCAAACATATTTTCATTATTCTAATAACACAGATTAAACCAAAACTAGAATTGATTCCTTCGCAGAAAAAAAAAAAAAAAAAAGATATACCTTAATTCTCCCTATACAAAGAGATCACTCAAAGACTACAGCAAGAAGAAGAAAATTTTTTTTAAGAAGTTTACAGGGGTAAAGCAAACCTGGTATAGGGAGAGTTCCTTCTCCCAAATGTCAGCAGTCCATGTGTCGACCCCCTTTCTGCCATGGTAGTACTCTACTTCAAGACTTGTGTTTTGCTTTATCACCTCGTATTGCTACAATCACCAAAAAAGAGAATGAACACAAAAATCTTGTCAAAATGACAATATTTTCTAAGGGAAAAATCAGAATTGTTTGGGGCAGGACCCAGTGAACTCAAGCTATGCACTTAAGAAAGGAATTGAGGCATTCTCATATGAGTTGATTAGATCAGAATAAGTTGTCTCATTTTATAATTTCAGGCTCTACTCCAATAAGAAACAAAAATGGTATTTGCTTTTGGATGTGATATACCTCTCTCCTTGTCACCTCTGGGGGTGTTAAAATAGATCGGTTATACTGTTTATTTTAACAAAACAGTAGCTATTTTCTCTTTCTTCTTTTATTTACTGTAATTCTGTATCAAAAGGTGAATAGTGCCAGTGTACAACCACTGAAACGCACAAACAGAAAGTAAAGGGAAATATTTGCATGTCCAAATGTAGAGTCACGAGAACACTGTTGTGAAATCTTGATAATAGAGCCCTCATCAGCAAAAGAAAAGGAAAAGAGAAAAAGTATTTTTGCTGGAGCAAACTGCATGAGCAAGGACCAAAAGCCAAAAAAAAATAATAAATCACTGACATTTTGTTCTACACCCATCCTTGCTGAACTTTTACAAGAGGAATTGAAATATATTAAAGGAAATGCAATTTCTCTCCTGAACTTTTACACAGAGAACCCTCCAGAACTAATAAAAAAACATTAAAAACATTTTATAACCTGCATAACGAGATGAACAGTAGGAGCGAGAAAAACAATGAGGCGCCTCCTTTGTTCTTTTTCGCTTTTATTGGGAGAATTAATAAAATCATTCCAAACATGATTTATTAGCATAACCGCTATCATTGTCCTTTCCGGGCCTGTTGCAATTGCGTTTCTACTCCTCGCCACCTCAAGCACCTCCAACTGATAACTGCGGAAAGTAATAAAAGATATTTTTAGTACCATTTAACAAAAAAGTAGCAGGATTAAAAGAGGAAATTTTTATTTTAACAAAAAATTAATAATCAAAGGTTTCATATATCTCAAACTAGTACGCAAATCAAGTTTTCGTTAAAAATTTTAACCTTAATTTCACAAGGAGTTACGAAAATAAAAGTTAATAATCTGATCAAAGGTTCTAGTCCGCCAAAAACATTGCTATTATTAAGAAAAAGAAACGAAAACAAAAGTAAAGAGCATTGCCTTGTTGGTTCGAGTTGTGCGCTCTCTCTCTTTATTTTTTTGATGTCTACTGCTAGAATTTCATCTCCGACCGCCGCTTCCGGTGGCCTCTTCAACTGGGGAGTCATTTCCCGTAAAAGTTTTTCAGTTCGATCGTTGAGAGAAGAGGGAAATGGAGAGGCGAAGGAGAGAAGAAAGGTACGGAAACGAGAGGTTTTGTTTTCTTTTTGTTGGAGAGGAAGAAGGGTTTATATTTTTTTTTATTATTATAAGAAAAGAAAGTTAAGGAGGTGTAAAAATGGCTCGTTCATTATTGGAAACTATTAAATTTGTCATAGATGAGCAGATCGGCACCTTAGATCGGACGGTTAAAAGGAACTTACCTTAAATCACGGGAATTTTTCTTAATAAGTGTAAAAATAATTAGAAATTGAGCTTCTGGTTTAGTACAAATGAAATTTTGCTAAAGTGGTCTAACACTGATGGCCACTTCAAACGTCGGCCAAGAAGCAATAGACCGGGTACCATGGTGGACGCCACCTCGGCAAGTTTTTGAAAATATGTATTTATTTTCTTCTTTAGTCGCCATTTGGAATGTCGGTCAGCATTTTATGCACATTGTTTCGTATTTTAAGTGTATCTTTTCTCATACAATGTTCGATTTAGATTATTCAAATTGTGTTGGAAATTTAAAAAAGAGATGTACAACTTTCTTTTTGAGTATATTCCAAATTGAAACTTATAGTAATCAAAACTGCAATTTAACATGACACATGCATTCTCTACAACACTTACAACCTCGTTTCAATTATAATTCATTTCGAATCGTAAGATTCTCAAAATATAAAAGTTGTAGATATTTTCCTTAAGATTCCAGTGAAGTTTGAATAATTCTAATCGAGTATCGTATGAGAAAATTATACTTAAAGTAAGAAACAATACGCGAGAATTTGAAAACAATAAATAATTCAATGAAAAGTAATATACAGTGTACATTGATTTACAAAATATTACTTCATTAGAAAATAATTTAAATTTTTGATATATATCTTTCATTAGTAAATAGAATTTCTATGATATTTTTTACTAATTAAAATCTTTTAAGACAATCAAATAATTTAGAATTTTAAATAGTTTTTTATATATAAATGACATTATAAACTCTATTTAAAATTAGATTTTTATTGTTTTCTTATGGCTATATTTATTTTATAGTAATTATATTAATTTCAATTAATTATCGAAACTATAACTATGATTTTTTTTTTTTGTTAATCGATGTTGTTAAATATATTTATTGTGGTGTTTGCTCGATATCACCTCTAGTCCATAAAAACACATGGTGGCACTATTCATTTTCTCATTGAGGATTCATATATTTACAATAATCTAATATACATCTACATTTTTTATTTTATTTACTTTCATTAATGTTTGTTTTAAGGCATAATTCAAAAAGTACTAATCGGTTTAGAACTTTAAATTGCGCCTATTCACCCCTCTAGGCCTTAGATAGAAACAACAATAATATTTTGTAAATTAATATACACATTATACCATTTATCAATTAAAAAAATTTTGTTCAACCACATCTAAATTTTGTATTTTTCTCCTACAAGAAGCATCTTTAAACAATGTCTTATTGTTTACAAATTATCGTGTATTGTTTCTTATTTTATGTGTAATTTTCTCATACGATGCTCGATTAGAATTATTCAAACTTCGTTAGAATGTTAAGAAAAATATCTATAACTCTTCTATTTTGAGAATCTTCTGATTCGAAATGAATTATGATCGAAACGAGGTTGTAAATATTGTGTAGAACGTAAATGTCATGTTAAATTGAAATTTTGATTATTATAAGTTTTCAATTGGAATATGCTCAAAATACAAAAGTTGTAGATCTCTTTTTTAAATTTTCAACACCATTTGGATCATCCAAATCAAACATTGTATGAGAAAGATAATACGAAATAGTGCGCAGAAAATACTGTCCAAGGTTCCAAATGGCGGCCATAGAAAAATATACATTCTCAGACCTTACTGGTCTATCACTTCTTGGCCAACGTTTGAAGTGGCGGCCAGTGTTAGACCATTTTATCAAAATGTTATATGTCCAGAAGCTCAATTCCTAATTATTTTTGGACTCGTTAAGAAAAAATTCCTGAATAAAGGGCACTTTCATATCCAGTTTTTAGATGAGAAATGGAGAAGTTAAACCCTGTGTTTAAAGGGTTTTAATGCTCCGTGTGAATGTGTAATTAGTCATTAGTGTCAAGCGATACTCGACACGAATCATATTATTCGAATGCGTGTTTTGTATCAGATCGACCGATTTTTAAAGGGAGGCGTACTTGCTTTCGGTCATAGCTTGCACGCATGGACGTGCTATATTTTTCTCGTTCCATAGTTCCATGCATGAGCTCATGAGCAGCGTGGTTGGTGAGCACAAGAGGCATGACAGAAACGATAGTACTGTGCAGATATATGATATTTCGATTTTAATCCATCGCCATTTTTTTTCTTTTTAATTTGCGTAATGTTAAATTTGTATCTTGATTATAATGTGAATATTTGAGAAATAATTCGTATTTTAATAATTCAAATTATATTCAAATATTTACAGGTGACTGATGCTCATAATAATTAGTGTGGTCTCCAATTAATGATATTAAAGAATCATTATTAGTTCGGTTTCTAAGAACCATTATCAGTTTGGTCTCCAATGTATTTGCTATTTTGTTTAGGATTTCCCATATTTGTTTTTTTTTTCTAAGTTATTGAGTTAATTAGTTCTAGTGCTCTTGTAAATTTCAAAAAACAACATGTTAATTGTACATAAAAATGAGGAGATATAATCTTTCTTCTTTAGATTATTTGTCATTACTTTTATACGGAAATTTCTGAATTTTTAAGTTATTGTTATTGTTTTTATTTGCTTCTTGTTATTTCACTAAACCAAATAATTAGTTCGTACACGCAGGGTCTTTATTTTGGGTATCCTGTCATCAATATATATATAAATTATAAAATAAATAAACAGATCATAAATTAATAAATTATGATAAATAACGTACGTACAAATTATAAATGTTTAAATTGATTCAAAAGTTGATGAAAAGGTCGTAATCGGGTACGGTTACTCAAATAACTTATTACTATGTTCCTGCAATAATAATTAATGAGATAATTTTTAAGGTACTCCATAGTATATTTTAGCATGCGTGATACTGCAACTTAATTATGACAAGCAAGATGCAAACTATATTTTTTTTTTGTTTGCTCTGATATCACGTTTGACCGAAATTTTAATAAAAAGAATTAAATATTAAATAATTTTAATAAGAATTAAGATTTTTTTTTAATAAGAACCAAGGAATAATGCGGTTTATAACCACGCTATTCTCTCTCACTTAATAGCGCGGTTTATAATCGTGCTATTAGAAATAACGCGGTTTATAACCTAGCTATTAGCGCAATGACACGGTAATAAATCGCGCAATTAGCGCAATAACACGGTTACAAACCGCACTATTACGCGTATTTTTTCGTTCGTTGTTGCGTCTTAGCGTGAGAGAGGCACGCTGGCCTACGTAACCTACGTTTAATAGGCTTTAACACTCAGTTTGGTTCGATGGTAGAGAATGGGAGGGAAAGAAAAATATAAAGAGGAAAGGAAAAGAATGGGTTGGAAAGTGCATTATTTACACTTTATATGCGTAATTACTGTGTATAATCCAATCTTTTTGAATAAATAGGATATGAATCATATTCTAGATAGTATAAAGAGTTTAAATGTATATTATTGTGATGAAATGACTTAAATTGAATCCAGAAACGTTTGAAATGCTAAAATGATACTCAGAATTGGATTATTCGCACTTTATATGCGTAATTACTATGTCTAATCCACTCTTTTTGAATAAATAAGATATGAATCATATTCTCGACAGTATAAATAGTTTAAATGTGTATTATTCTGATTAAATGACTTAGAATAAATTCTGAAAGGATTGAAATGCTCAAATGATACTCAGAATTGCATTATTTGCACATTATATGCGTAATTAATATGTAAAATCTAATCTTTTTTAATAAATAATACATGAATTATATTATGAACAGTATAAAGAGTTTACATATAGATTATTGTGAAGAAATGACCTAAAATGAATCCAAAAAACGATTGAAATACTTAAATAATACTCAGAATTGCATCATTTGCACTTTATATGCGAATTACTATGTATAATCCAATCTTTTGGAATAAATAAGACATGAATATTATTATGAACAGTATAAAGAGTTTAAATGTAGGCTATTTTGATGAAATGACTTGGAACGATTCAAGAAACAATTAAAATGCTCAAATGATACTGAAAATTGCATTATTTGCACTTTATAAGCGTAATTACTATGTATAATCCAATCTTTTTGAATAAATAAAATAATAATCATATTATGGACAGTATAAAGAGTTTAAATATAGATTATTGTGAAGAAATGACTTAGAATGAATCCAGAAACGATTGAAATGGGCAAATGATACTCAGAATTGCATTATTTGCATTTTATATGCGTAATTACTATGTATAATCCAATCTTTTTCAATAAATAAGATATGAATCATATTATGGACAGTATAAAGAGTTTAAATATAGATTATTGTGAGGGAATGACTTAGAATGAATCCAGAAAGGATTGAAATACTAAAATGAAACTAAAAATTGCATTATATGCAATTTATATGCGTAATTACTGTGTAAAATGCAATTTTTTTGAATAAATAACATATGAATTATATTCTAGACAGTATAAAGAGTTTAAATGTAGATTATTGTGATGAAATAACTTGGAATGAATCCAGAAACATTTAAAATGCTCAAATGATACTCATAATTACTTTATTTGCACATTATATGCGTAATTATTATCTAAAATCTAATTTTTTTGAATAAATGAGATATGAATCATATTATGAACATCATAAAAAGATTAAATATAGATTATTGTGTTGAAATGACTTAGAATTCATCAAAAAACAATTGAAATGCAGAAACGATACTCAGAATTGCATTATTTGCACTTTATATCCATAATTACTCTGTATAATCCAATCTTTTTGAATAAATAAGATTTGATTCATATTATTAAGTGTTTGATGAGTTTATATGTAGATTATTGTGATGAAATAATTTAGAATGAATCCAGTAACAATTGAAATGCTAAAATGTTACTCAGATTTGAATTATATGCACTTTAGATGCGTAATTACTATGTATTATCTAATCTTTTTGAATAACTAAGATACGAATCATATTATGAACAGTATAAAGAGTTTAAATGTAGATTATTGTGTTGAAATGACAGAGAATGAATCCAGAAACTATTGAAATGCTCAAATTATATTCAGAATTGCATTATTTGCATTTTATATGCGTAATTACTATGTATAATCCAATCTTTTTGAATAAATAAGATATGAATCATGTTATGGACAGTATAAAGAGTTTAAATATAGATTATTGTGAAGAAATGACTTAAAATGAATTCAGAAACGATTGAAATGCTCAAATGATACTCAGAATTGTATTATTTGCATTTTATAGGCGTAATTACTATGTATAATCCACTATTTTTGAATAAATAAGATATGAATCATATTATGGATAGTATAAAGAGTTTAAATATAGATTATTGTGAACAAATGACTTAGAATGAATCCAGAAACGATTGAAATGCTCAAATGATACTCAGAATTGCATTATTTGCATTTTATATGCGTAATTACTGTGTATAATCCAATCTTTTTGAATAAATAAGATAAGAATCATATTATGGACAGTATAAAGAGTTTAAATATAGATTATTGTGAAGAAATGACTTAGAATGAATCTAGAAACGATTGAAATGTATTATTTGCATTTCATATGCGTAATTAATATGTATATTCCACTCTTTTTGAATAAATAAGATATGAATCATATTATGGACAGTATAAAGAGTTTGAATATAGATTACTGTGAAGAAATGACTTAGAATGAATCCAGAAACGATTGAAATACTAAAATGATACTCAGAACTGCATTATATGCACTTTATATGCGTAATTACTTTGTAAAATCAATTTTTTTTTAATAAATAAGATATGAATCATATTATGAACAGTATAAAGAGTCTATACGTAGATTATAGTGATTAATGACATAGAATGAATCCAAAAACGATTGAAATGCTCAAATAATACTCAGAATTACATTATTTGCACTTTATATGCGTGATTACTATGTATAATCCAATCTTTTTGAATAAATAAGACATGAATCATATTATGAATAGTATAAAGAGTTTAAATGTAGATTATTTTGACGAAATGACTTAGAACGATTCCAGAAACGATTGAAATGCTCAAATAATACTCAGAATTGCATTATTTGTACTTTATAAGCGTAATTACTATGTATAATCCAATCTTTTTGAATAAGTAAGATAAGAATCAAACTATGGACAGTATAAAGAGTTTAAATATAGATTATTGTGAAGAAATGACTTAGAATTAATCCAAAACTTATTGACATGTGCAAATGATACTCAAAATTCTATTATTTGCATTTTATATGCGTAATTACTATGTATAATCCAATCTTTTTGAATAAATAAGATATGAATCATATTTATGGACAGTATAAAGCGTTCAAATATAGATTATTGTGAATAAATAACTTAGAATGATTCCAGAAAGAATTGAAATGGTAAAATTAAACTAAGAATTGCATTATATGCACATTATATGTGTAATTACTGTGTAAAATCCATTTTTTTTAATAAATAAGATATGAATTATATTCTAGACCGTATAAAGAGTTTAAATGTAGATTATTGTGATGAAATGACTTGGAATGAATCCAGAAACATTTAAAATGCTCAAATGATACTCAGAATTGATTTATTTGCACATTACATGAGTAATTATTTTCTAAAATCCTATCTTTCTGAATAAATAAGATAAAGAATCATATTATGCACAGCATAAAGAGTTTAAATATAGATTATTGTGAACAAATGACTTAGAATGAATCCAGAAACGATTGAAATGCTCAAATGATACTCAGAATTGTATTATTTGCATTTTATATGCGTAATTACTACGTATAATCCACTCTTTTTGAATAAACAAAACGTGAATCATATTATGGTCAGTATAAAGAGTTTAAATATAGATTATTGTGAAGAAATGACTTAGAATGAATCCAGAAACGATTGAAATGAAAAAATGAAACTCAGAATTGCATTATACACTTTATATGCGTAATTACTGTGTAAAATCCAATTTTTTTTTAATAAATATGACATGAATCATATTATGGACAGTATAAAGAGTTTAAACGTAGTTTATTGTGATGAAACGACTTAGAATGAATCCAGAAACGATTGAAATGCTCAAATGATACTCAGAATTGCATCATTTGCACTTTATATGCGAATTACTATGTATAATCCAATATTTTTGAATAAATAAGGCATGAATCTTATTATGAACAGTATAAAGAGTTTAAATGTAGGTTATTTTGATAAAATGACTTGGAACGATTCAAAAAACAATTGAAATGCTCAAATGATACTGAAAATTGCATTATTTGCATTTTATAAGCGTAATTACTATGTATAATCCAATCTTTTTGAATAAATAAAATAATAATCATAATATGGACAGTATAAAGAGTTTAAATTTAGATTATTGTGAAGAAATAACTTAGAATGAAACCACAAACGATTGAAATGCGCAAATGATACTCAGAATTGCATTATTTGCATTTTATATGCTTAATTACTATGTATAATCCAATTTTTTTCAACAAATAAGATATGAATCATATTATGGACAGTATAAAGAGTTTAAATATAGATTATTGTGAGGGAATGACTTAGAATGAATCAAGAAAGAATTGAAATGCTAAAATGAAACTAAGAATTGCATTATATGCAATTTATATGCGTAATTACTGTGTAAAATGCAATTTTTTTGAATAAATAAGATATGAATTATATTGTAGACAGTATAAAGAGATTAAATGTAGATTATTGTGATGAAATGACTTGGACTGAATCAAGAAACATTTAAAATGATCAAATGATACTCAGAATTGCTTTATTTGCACATTATATGTATAATTATTATCTAAAATCCAATCTTTTTGAATAAATAAGATAAGAATCATATTATAGAGAGTACAAAGAGTTCAAATGTAGATTATTGTGATGAAACGACCTAGAATGAATCCAGAAACGATTGAAATGCTGAAATGATACTCAGAATTGCATTATTTGCACTTTATATGCATAATCACTCTGTATAATCCAATCTTTTTGAATAAATAAAATTTGATTCATATTTTGAAGAGTTTAATGAGTTTATATGTAGATTATTGTGATGAAATGACTTAGAATGAATCCAAAAACGATTGAAATGCTGAAATTTACTCAGGTTGGAATTATATGCACTTTATATGCGTAATTACTATGTATTATCCAATCTCTTTCAATAAATAAGACACGAATCATATTATTGACAGTATGAAGAGTTTAAATATAGATTATTGCGAAGAAATGACTTAGAATGAATCCAGAAACGATTGAAATGCTCAAATGATACTCAGAATAGCATTATTTGCACATTATATGCGTAATAACTGAGGAAAATCCAATTTTGTTGAATAAATAAGATATGAATCATATTATGAACATCATAAAAAGATTAAATGTAGATTATTGTGATGAAATGACTTAGAATTCATCAAAAAACAATTGAAATGCCAAAATGATACTCAGAATTGCATTATTTGCACTTTATATGCATAATTACTCTGTATAATCCAATCTTTTTGAATAAATAAGATTTGATTCATATTATTAAGTGTTTAATGAGTTTATATGTAGATTATTGTGATGAAATGACTTAGAATGAATCCAGAAACAATTGAAATGCTAAAATGTTACTCAGATTTGAATTATATGCACTTTATATGCATAATTACTATGTATTATCCAATCTTTTTGAATAAATAAGATAAGAATCATATTATGGACAGTATAAAGAATTCAAATATAGATCATTATGAAGAATTGATTTAGAATGAATCCAGACATGATTGAAATGGTCAAATGATACTAAGAATTGCATTATTTGCATTTTATATGCGTAATTACTATGTATAATCCAATCTTTTTGAATAAATAAAACATGAATCATATTATGGATAGTATAAAGAGTTTAAATGTAGTTTATTGTAAAGAAACGATTTAGAATGAATCTACAAATGATTGAAATAATCAATGATACTCAGAATTGCATTATTTGCACTTTATATGCGTAATTACTGTGTATAATCCAATCTTTTTGAATAAATTAGATAAGAATCATATTATGGACAGTATGAAGAGTTTAAATATAGATTATTGTGAAGAAATGACTTAGAATGAATCCAGAAACGATTGAAATGCTCAATTGATACTCAGAATTGCATTATTTGCATTTATATGCGTAATTACTATGTATAATCCAATCTTTTTGAATAAATAAGACATAAATCATATTATGGACTGTATAAAGAGTTTAAATATAGATTATTGTGAAGAAATGACTTAGAATGAATCCAGAAACGATTGAAATGCTCAAATGATACTCAGAATAGCATTATTTGCACATTATATGCGTAATTACTGTGGAAAATCCAATTTTTTTTTAATAAATAAGATATGAATCATATTATGAACAACATAAAGAGTTTAAATGTAGATTATTGTGATGAAATGACTTAGAATTCAACAAAAAACAATTGAAATGCTGAAATGAAACTCAGAATTCCATTATTTGCACTTTATATGCATAATTACTCTGTATAACCCAATCTTTTTGAATAAATAATATTTGGTTCATATTATGAAGAGTTTAATGAGTTTATATGTAGATTATTGTGATGAAATGACTTAAAATGAATCCAGAAACGATTGAAATGCTAAAATGATACTCAGAATTGCATTATTTGCACTTTATATGCGTAATTACTGCATATAATCCAATCTTTTTGAATAAATTAGATAAGAATCATATTATGGACAGTATAAAGAGTTTAAATATAGATTATTGTGAAGAAATGACTTAGAATTAATCCAAAAACGATTGAAATGCTCAAATGATACTCAGAATTGTATTATTTGCATTTTATATGCGTAATTACAATGTAAAATCAAATTTTTTTTGAATAAATAAGATATGAATCATATTGAAGAAAGAATAGAGAGTTTAAATATTGATTATTGTGAGGAAATGACTTAGAATGAATCTAGAAACGATTGAAATGCTCAAATGATACTCAGAATTCCATTATTTGCACTTTATATGCGTAATTACTATGTATAATCAATTCTTCCTGAATAAATAAGATATGAATCATATTATGAACAGTATAAAGATTTTAAATATAAATTACTATGACGAAATGAGTTAGAATGAATAAAGAAACGATTGAAATGCTCAAATGATATTCAGAAATGCATTATATGCACTTTATATGCATAATTAATGTATAAAATCTATTTTTTTGAATAAATAAGACTTGAATCATATTATGGACAGTATAAAGAGTTTAAATGTAGTTTATTGTAAAGAAACGATTTAGAATGAATCTACAAATGATTGAAATAATCAATGATACTCAGAATTGCATTATTTGCAGTTTATATGCGTAATTACTGTGTATAATCCAATCTTTTTGAATAAATTAGATAAGAATCATATTATGGACAGTATGAAGAGTTTAAATATAGATTATTCTGAAGAAATGACTTAGAATGAATCCAGAAATGATTGAAATGCTCAAATGATACTCAGAATTGTATTATTTGCATTTTATATGCGTAATTACTATGTATAATGCACTCTTTTTGAATAAATAAGATATGAATCATATTATGGACAGTATAAAGAGTTTAAATATAAATTATTGTGAAGAAATGACTTAGAATGAATCCAGAAACGATTGAAATGCGCGAATGATACTCAGAATAGCATTATATGCACTTTATATGCGTAATTGCTGTGTAAAATATATATTTTTTGAATAAATATGACATGAATCATTTTATGGATAGTATAAAGAGTTTAAATATAGATTATTTTCATGAAATGACTTAGAACGATTCCAGAAACAATTATAATGCTCAAATGATACTCAGAATTACATTATTTGTACTTTATAAGCGTAAGTACTATGTGTAATCCAATATTTTTGAATAAATAAGATAAGAATCATATGATGGACAGTATAAAGAGTTTAAATATAGATTATTGTGAAGAAATAACTTAGAATGAATCCAGAAAAATTTAAATGCTCAAATGATACTCAGAATTACATTGTATGCACTTGATATGCGTAATTACTTTTTAAAATCAAATTTTTTTGAATAAATAAGATATGAATCATATTATGAACATTATAATGAGTTTAAATGTAGATTATATGTATTAAATGAGTTAGAATGAATCCAGAAACGATTGAAATGCTCAAATGATACTCAGAATTGCCTTATTTGCACTTTATAAGCGTAATTACTATGTATAATCCAATCTTTTTGAATAAATAAGATAAGAATCATATTATGGACAGTATAAAGAGTTTTTATATAGATTATTGTGAAGAAAAGACTTATAATGAATCCAGAAACGATTGAATTGCTAAAATGATACTCAGAATTACATTATATGCACTTTATATGCGTAATTACTTTGTAAAATCAAATTTTTTTGAATAAATAAGATATGAATCATATTATGAACTTTATAATGAGTTTAGATGTAGATTATAGGGATTAAATGAGTTAGAATGAATCCAGAAACGATTGAAATGCTCAAATGATACTCAGAATTGCATTATTTGCGCTTTATATGTGTCATTACTATGTATAATCCAATATTTTTGAATAGATAAAAAATGAATCATATTTTGAATAGTATAAAGAGTTTAAATGTAGATTATTTTGACGAAATGACTTAGAATGAATCCAGAAACGATTGAAATTCTCAAATGATACTCAGAGTTGCATTATATGCAATTTATATACGTAATTACAATGTAAAATCAAAATTTTTTGAATAAATAAGATATGAATCATATTCAAGAATGAATAGAGACTTTTAATATAGATTATTGTGATGAAATGACTTAGAATGAATCTAGAAATAATTAAAATGCTCAAATGATACTCAGAATTGCATTATTTGCACTTATTATGCGTAATTACTTTGTATAATCAATTCTTTTTGAATAAATAAGATATGAATCATAGTATGAACAGTATAAAGAGTTTAAATATAAATTACTATGATGAAATGAATTAGAATGAATACATAAACGATTGAAATGCTCAAATGATACTCATAATTGCATTATATGCACTTTACATGCGTAATTACTGTGTATAATCCATTTTTTTTGAATAAATATGATTTGAACCATATTATGGACAGTATAAAGAGTTTAAATGTAGTTTATTGTGAAGAAACGACTTAGAATGAATCTAGAAACGATTGAAATACTCAAATGATACTCAGAATTGCATTATTTGCACTTTATATGCGTAATTACTATGTATAATCTAATCTTTTTGAATATGTTAGATAAGAATCATATTATGGACAGTATAAAGATTTTAAATATGGATTATTGTGAAGAAATGACTTAGGATGAATCCAGAAACGATTGAAATGCGCAAATGATACTCAGAATTGCATTATTTGCATTTTATATGTGTAATTACTAAGTATAATCCAATGTTTTTCAATAAATAAGATATGAATCATATTATGGACACTATAAAGAGTTTAAATATAGATTATTTTGATGAAATGACTTAGAACGATTCCAGAAACAATTATAATGCTCAATGATACTCAGAATTACATTATTTGCACTTTATAAGCGTAATTACTATGTATAATCAAATCTTTTTGAATAAATAAGATAAGAATCATATTATGGACAATATAAAGAGTTTAAATATTTATTATTGTGAAGAAATGACTTAGAATGAATCCTAAAACGATTGAAATGCGCAAATGATACTCAGAATTGCATTATTTGTATTTTATATGCGTAATAACTATGTATAATCCAATCCTTTTGAATAAATAAAATATGAATCATATTATGGACAGTATAAAGAGTTTAAATATAGATTATTGTGAAGAAATGACTTAGAATGAATCCAGAAAAGATTGAAATGCTAAAATGAAACTAAGAATTGCATTATATGCACTTTATATGCGTAATTACTGTGTAAAATCTAATTTTTTTGAATAAATAAGTATGAATTATATTTTAGATAGTATAAAGAGTTTAAATGTAGATTATTGTGATGAAATGACTTGGAATGAATCCAGAAATATTTAAAATGCTCAAATGATACTTAGAATTGCTTTATTTGCACATTATATGCGTAATTATTATCTAAAATCCAATCTTTTTTAATAAATAAGATATGAATTATATTATGGACATTATAAAGAGTTTAAATGTAGATTATTGTGATGAAATATAGAATGAATCTATAAACGATTGAAATGCTAAAATGATACTCATAATTGCATTATTTGCATTTTATATGCGTAATTACTATGTATAATCTAATCTTTTTGAATAAATAAGATATGAATCATATTATAGATAGTTTAAAGAGTTTTAATGTAGATTATTGTGATGAAATGAGTTAGAATGAATCTATAAACTATTGAAATATTCAAATGATACTCAGAATTGTATTATTTGCACTTTATATTCGTAATTACTATGTATAATTCAATATTTTTTGAATAAATAAGATATGAATCATATTATGGACGGTATAAAGAGTTTAAATGTAGATTATTGTGATGAAATGACTTATAATATATCCAGAAACGATTGAAATGCTAAAACGATACTCAGAATTTTATTATTTGTACTTTATATGCGTAATTACTATGTATGATTTTTTTTTTCAAATTAATTTAATAATTTATTATAAAATTATCGAAATGACAATTGTCAAGGCTTCCCGACCTTTTAACTAATTCAACCATTAGAGCTGTGCACTAAGCTTTCTATGAGCTGTCGTCGCTGCATTAATGTAATACGAGAATGCAATTAATAATTTATACGCAATACTTAAAGAGAGCATTTCCGCTGCCACAGTTTTTTTCTTTCTTCCTTTCTTCTCTCTTCGTGTGCTCTCTTCCACCCTGGTGTTCGGGAGCTCTCTTCTCTCACACTCATGAGTCATGATCTCCTCTCTCTTGTTGGTGCACAAATCTGCAAAGAGCTCGTGCTCCCTCCTTACTCCTTTGTTCTATAAGGGTGTGTTTGGATGCAACGGAATAAGGATTCGGATAAGAATAAGCTCCAAATTCCTTATTCTAGTGCAACCCAAACAACCATGGAATAAGGAATTTGGGCCTTTATTCTTATACTAACAAAACTATGGTATTAGAATAAGAATAAGGATTGGCACGAGATTCTAAAAATTTCTTATTCTTATTCTTATTCGGCCTCCATCCAAACGCACCCAAGTTTTTTTTTCTTTTTTATCTTTTTTTTTTTTTTCTAAGGAATTCCCCTCTTGACTCTTCCCCTGCGTTCTTACAATTATCAGTAATTTGACAATTTCATCTGAATATCTGATTGGGTTGCCACACATCTCTTATTAGACGAGCAACTAAAAAAATTTCATTCAAATCAGTACCTTACCAGATTGCATCTTTACCCCATAACAAAAAGAAAAAAAAAGGCATTGATAGGAACAGAAAAACCCAACGAAAAAAGTTAAAAGATGATAACAATGAGGTGTCAATGAATGCAAATAGGAAAAAAAAATAGCTACTACATAAATCAGAACAATAAAATGTGCTCAAGGCGACATTAAGTTGTAATTACTAATAAATATTTTCTGAGATACAACTTCATCATAAGCAATTTCCAAATGATTCCTGGCTTTCTACAAGTAACATTATCAGTCAATCAGCATATGCATCTCTTCATTGCCTTTTAACAAAATTTTTTTTATTTTTTTATTGTTTTAGTTCTATGTGAGATTGTCAATTTTTTTTATCAGAAGTTGTTCATTTATTCATAACTGAACTGCAAAAGACTAAAAAAAGATCAAAAGGCAAATCTTTTGGCACTCTTCATCCAAGCAAACTCAAATTATTGAATGATTTATTCAAATTTTCAATTGTGTGCATCAAAAGACCATGTTTCTTGACCTTTTATGGACATTAACGGACTAGGAACAACCATGCTCAACATCTTTTAAGAAAAAATTTGGATAGAAAAAATTTGTGTGATCGTTTCATATTCAAGAGAGAGGAGACAAAAAGGTCAGGAACGATAATGAGAAGGCAGTTATTAAAATTGAATCACCACCCTCCATCTATTTTAATCTGATGGACAAAAATTTGTGGCATCTCTGGTAGAGAAAAACTGTAGCAGCGGAACCGCTCTCATACTTAAATACAAACATAAAGAAAAACTTAGCTGATCAAGGTATTTATTTGCCTTTCTTTTTCGTTTTCCCCTCTTTTTATGCTTTATCTGCAGTCTTTCTGAGACCTTTATAGTACCATTAATGCTTTGGATTTATTATATTATTAGTGTGAGGTTCCTGACCAGTGTCGTCGTAGAAACTTTGTTAACAAAAATTAGTAGGAGTAACAGCTCGATGCTAAAAAAAAAAAGAAAAAAAAAGGATGGATAAGTGATAACACACGCACCTCACAACCCAGATTTCTTATGTCTCAACTTGTGTAGCTCACCATGTTTCTTTCATATTTTCGCTAGCTTGTCAGCATGTCATGTATAAATCACCTCCTAAATGAAATGATTTGGATAATTACTACTGGCAGGATGACAGAGGCAATAAATAATTAGAGAAAATCGTCTGTCAAGAAGCGCCACATGAAACTCTTATCCTTGTCATCATTACTTCATCAATCAATAAAATAAACTTATCCTGACAAATAAAATATTTTGGCATTATTTTTTTTGGGCGCTGATGAGAACACCAGGACCAGCCACCTGAAGCGACTTCCGTTCAGTAAGCAAAATGAAATTTCTTATTCATTTGTTGTGGCGTTGAGTTTTAGGCTTTCTTCAAAGTCAGCATGAGATCTATAAAAGTGATGTCATAGAAATTGAAAAGTCTCTCTGAGCAACTTATACTCTTTGGAATAATTAATAAAAAATGATTTTTATCCTCAGCATCTTTAGACCTATCATTCTACATGTAGCCACTGTAAATTTTACAAAAATTGACAGGGTAAATTGCTTATCAATTATATATTTTATATGATTATTAAGTGTGGTTTTTATATAAACTCGTAGTTTGTGAAGTTGGATGTCTATATATAATTATTTGAGTATATCAGTATCTATAAAATGCAAATTATCTACACTTCTTTTAATTTAGTATGCATTTGTATAAATTAAAATATATATGCGATTTGAATTTATGTTTGTTGCTGAGCGAGATTAAAACAATTTAACCCCTTAATACGATTTACAATTTCACACCATTGCAGAATTATAATTAATACTATATTTTTCATGGAACAATAATTTTTTCATCATATAATTACAGAAGAATTGTTTTCAAATAATTTGAAATCGTTAGTCCACAAGATTCCTTTCTTAGGGGCCGTTTGGATGGGTTAGGAATTTGGGGAATAGTCTATTCCTAGGCATAAATTTATTGGGAAGTGTGTAACTTTGTGAAGAGGTTGAATTGTTTATAATAAAATTTATGCTTGGAATTGGAAATTCCTCCAATTCCCAACTCATCCAAACGGCCCCTTAAATACTGTTGTTTATCCATGAACTTTCTAGAATTCGAGAAAAGTCAACTTTGTACGGAGATACTCCTGGTGCATCTAAAAAAAAGTTCAGAAAGGAGGCAGAGTCGTGGCAGGAGACTAGAACTACTCTTATTCCTCTGTAACGAATTCTGTACAACATCATCTATCAAGTATCATCACAATTCACAACCAGTAACAAAATAACCTCTGAAACTATTCTAATATCAGAGACCTTCCACACATTTAGGCACAGAGATATTGTCACAGAGAAACAAAACTAGAGTCTGGGTGCTGACCACTGACCAGAGTCGAGGCCGCCTCCATTTCTTCTCCCTCACTTCTTCTCTCCTTTCTCCCAATCGCACCAAACCTCGTAGAAATTTCCTCTCCTCCCCCCTTCAATTGGTAGGGTTTGATTTTACCATAGAATCAACTAGCTCACCATCACAGATCCTTCTCTGTTGATCGCTACGTAAGGCTTAAGTGGAAGGAGAGAGTAGATAAGTGTCTTGGTTGGCTTCTCTTTTAGCTTCTTTTCGCGTGGAGAAGATACAAAGGCGCCTTTTTTTGGTTGTAGAGAATTGGATTGGAGAAGGAGAAGAGAAAGGTGTATTTGATTTTGTGAAAATTTTGTTGGGTTTTGTGAACTTGAGCTGGGAAATTGACTGTGATTGGAGGTGAAGATATTTCTGAGTTGGTGTATGGGGCGGGATGCCGAGCTTTCCTTCTTCGCTGGATCGAACACAGTAAGGCTTGAAATTTTCCTTTTTTTCCTTAGATTGTTTTGATGGGTTGTTATTTTTAGTAAGTTTAGCTTCACGGTTGTGAATCTCGAGGTGTTGCGAGTCAAATAGACATTTTGGATTCTATAGTAATATAATTCATGTAGTTTCTTTGTTTACTACTTGCTTCTGTGAAAAAATTAATGATCTTTGGTGTAATATGTAATAAGAAGATTTATCTTTTGGAACAAACAATCGTCTTGTTCTATAATATAATAATATTTTGCTTGAATAGTTGGATGGTTACAGACGATGCATGTTCTTAATTGATAGTTCTACTTCTACTAATTAAACATCCAAAAAAAATTTAACTAAATTCAAGGGTGATGAAATATGATTTTCATTGGTTATTTGATTTCTCGGTTTATGTCTGTTTGTTGATATGGAACATCAACTCTCTTTATTTTTTTGTTCTTTCTAATGAGTAGGCAAACTATCTGTAAATATTCTTATTTTGTATTTATCTTAGTTTGATCCATGTTTGATGTTCTCCATCTCTAGGGATGCAGATGGTAATAGCATGCAACACCATAGATTAGCAGAACTTCGAGCATTTGGTCAATCTATTGGTTTTCGAATCGACAATTCTACCGACATCAGCCCAAGCACAGGTACTGAATCATTATCCTTTTATTTAGCAAATCTAATTTCCAACTCATACAATTATTTTTGTTATCTAAAATTCAAACTATTTCGTGGTTAGGTAGCGGATTCGACTCCAATTCGGGCGGTCAGGCTGGTACTGTCAATCTGTCTCTTCTGTCCCAATTTGATGCTCTTCGCCAGGTAGCTTTATTATTATTTTTATTTTTGGATCAATTTAATTCTCAATATGTACTCATTTGTTTTACTTGACAGGTTTTGACAACAACCGATTTAACTAGCTCTGAAATATTGACCCAAGAGAAATCTCCAATGGCAGATACTAGCCCTAGGACTGATACCTCAACAGTTGATACAGATGACAAACGGGTTAGCCCCACCACCACCACCACCACACACACACATGCACCAAGAAAAAAAAGAAGAAAGGAAACAAAAAATGAAAAAAAAACAATTTCTGCCCCTACCTCTTCACAGTTATTCCTTTTCTACAGCTTCTAACTTACGAGCTAAATGGTATAAATGTGCAGTTGGAGGGAGGAAGTGGTGCTATGACACTATCAAATTCAAGTGGTTCAAAAGAAAAAAATCTAGACCAGAAGGTACAGAGTTCTAGTATTTTCCTGCAATCATTTTTCGTTTATTATTATTTTTTTGTATTTGTGAATCATGAATGTTGTGTTGGAAATGCTCGTGTAACAGACACTTCGGCGGCTTGCCCAGAATCGTGAGGCTGCAAGAAAGAGTCGCTTGAGAAAAAAGGTACTACAACAAACTTCAGTTATATTTTTAAATAGTGCTGTTTGGTCACTGAACAAGACTAAACGAGTCCAGTAGGACTAAATTCTTATATTTTCATTAAAGGAGAGAAGTAGACCATACAATGAGCCATAGGCTCATAGCCATCTATTAGTACACACCAGGAAGTTTTATATTGCAATTTTTAACCTAACAAATGCATTGTCATGTTTCCAAAGGCATATGTGCAACAATTAGAGAGTAGCAAACTCAAATTGGCTCAGCTAGAGCAGGAGCTTCAACGAGCCCGTCAACAGGTACAATTTTTGTGACCGATTATCTTCATTTTTATTCTTGGATTTTATTTGTTGATCATACTAGGAGTTTCTTTTTGCAGGGTATATTTATTTCAGGCTCTGCTGATCAGTCGCATGCCATGAGTGGGAATGGTTAGTGCAATCTCCTTGTTTTGTTTGATGCTTGGTATATTTTTCACCTGTAGTGTTGAAAATTTTAATTTTAGATGTACTATGAATGCTGCTCTAAATATGTCTCTACTATCTAAGTGCTTAGTTGAAGAGAAATATTCGATAAATGAAAAAAGGAAATCCACTGTTGTACTTAGCATGTACTGGTGTGATCAGGTACCTGTACCTGAGCTAAAATTGTAACACTTTGTATTAGCGGGAGGTTTACATATGCTCGAACCCTGACCATAATCGAAACATAAATATCTCCGTAGGGGCGATGACCTTCGACATTGAATATGCACGTTGGTTGGAAGAGCAAAACAAGCAAATAAACGAGTTGAGAGCTGCTGTAAATGCACATGCTGGCGATACTGATCTGCGCAGCATTGTTGAGGGCATAATGGCACATTATGATGAGATTTTTAGACTAAAGGGCATAGCTGCAAAAGCTGATGTGTTTCACATTCTTTCTGGTATGTGGAAGACTCCAGCTGAGCGCTGCTTCCTCTGGCTTGGCGGGTTCCGTTCCTCTGAGCTCCTAAAGGTAAATGATAAAATAAAAACCTACAGTTTTTTTATCTGTATTTACTTGTTCGAGTCAGCATCACATGAGGTGCATGGAGGATTATTTATTCTGATTCAGCTGGAAAGATGAAGATTACATGAGAGAAGATGGTATTGAATTTTCTGTTGAGTAATTCAATTCAATTTTGTATTACTAATCGAGTAAATACAAAATTTGCCTTTATTGACCCATTTTACCCTTTGAATTGAGTAAAAATTCGATTTTCGATTCAAAAGGAACTTCTTCTCTGACTGGTTGAGACTCAAATTTGCCTTTATTGACCCAATTTAGCTTTTACTTACTCTCAGTTATAAATAATTAATTAGACTACCAAAATCCAAACAAACACAATTGAACTTACAGAAAGGAAAATCATCGTGTTCTAGTTTGCCAGTAATATACCTAACTATTATTTGTCCGATAAATAAATATTTAATGTTGTTTGAATTAAAACAAAATGCAGCTGCTGGCAACCCAACTGGAGCCACTGACAGAGCAGCAACAGCTGGGTCTTGCCAACCTTCAGCAATCCTCTCAGCAAGCTGAGGATGCTCTCTCTCAAGGCATGGAGGCGTTGCAGCAATCGTTAGCTGAGACCCTGGCAGCTTCTCTTGCCCCATCTGGCTCTTCAGGCAATGTAGCCAACTACATGGGTCAGATGGCCATGGCAATGGGCAAACTTGGCACCCTTGAGAGCTTCCTTCGTGAGGTACATATTCCTCACCTCATATCTTTGCATGCATGGACTTTGGATTTTTCTTTTGATCGATATTGGTTTAATGTATTTTTATTTTTTAATAAAATTTGGGGCATGCCTGTGGTCTTGTAAAAGGTACAGTAATAGATGATTACACATCCCTTTTGTAAAAAACTTGCGATTAGATAGATCTTGCACTAGTTTGTGAAAATTATTGTTTATTTTTTCTGTTCTTTAGGCTGACAACTTGAGGCAACAGACGTTGCAACAGATGATACGGATACTGACAACCCGTCAGTCTGCACGTGCGCTTCTTTCAATACATGACTACTTCTCGCGGCTTCGTGCCCTTAGCTCGCTATGGCTAGCTCGGCCACGCGAATAACAGCTGTTTAATATTTTTTTCCTGATATGTTTGGAATCTTCTAGAAGATCATCACGTAGCCTTACTTTGCTTAGCTTGTTCTCCTGTGTTTGCTGTATTCTAACGGGGGTTTATGGTTTAGACCACGCTTGTAAATTTCTTGTTAGACATTAAACAATTGTGGTTCGTGGTGTACAATTGTGCTGTACTAATAAGACTTGTGTACAATATTTAGGATTTGATATTTTACGCAATAAACTTAATGATTATATTAATAATAGATACACTTAACCATTATGTGAAAAGCATTGTCAGAATTCTTGGGGGATCACGGTTTCATATATAAACTTTAATAATTTTTTTTTCTGAAGGGCGTATTTCTCTGTCGTTTGTTGGTTGTTTCATTTGCTAATCCGTTTTGGCGCCCGTGATTAACGAAACATATTATTATAATACATTTTGGACGCATTCTTTTCTGCTTCGTTCGAGAATTAATTGAAAAGAATTATATTGTTCTCATCTACCTACGTTGAATGTCGGTATAGATATGCATTCTGAACTTCATGTCGGGTTTGAATTATAAAATTCCAACTTCATGTCATATTATTATCACATTTGAATTATAAAATTAATCCAACTTCGTTGGGTCATGAAGAAACGGCTCCGTGCTGTCATTATCATGTCAGCATCACTCTTGTGTGTTTCTACCGTTTATCTTTGTTTGTTATTCCTTTCACAAGCATAATGAGGACTTTTTACTAGTGCAACAACGCAAAGAAGCCTTCAAATATACCCTTTGAACTTTTTAATTTTAATCTAGACCGAGCATCCAACGGAATTAAATAACTAAATTAATTCATAATGTTATGATTAGTGTTGTTGAATGTTCCTTGAGGCTTATGTGAATTCGTGCTTTAATCGATTTCAAATAGTCTGATAAATGATAAAACTCGCTTCAAGTTTATCTATTTTGCACATATATAAATTTGTTTATAGGAAAGTCATGTTTAAAAGTTGATTTTTCCAAAATTCAAAATGACCTCTAACGATTTTGCACAATATTTTTTTGGAATGTTCAAACAAAATGATTTAGATGAACATATACCTACCTGATTGCAATACTTTTTTTTTCCCCGATTTTAATATAATTAATTATTATTTAACCACACTCCTTTAACCGTCTCTTAATCTAAGAACAATAATCTTATGTACAAATTAGGTTTGGTAAATGTTCCAGCATAGAGACTGTTTGGGAAGTGACAAATTCTCTCCGATCAACTTTATAGGTTATTAATAAGATGATCTATCTCTATCTCTATTGATTTCTTCATTCGTAGTAAATAAACTTGCTTACTAGAAGAACCAGTTTTTGGTCTAGTGACAAAAGTTCGAAATCCGACTAGAGTCTTTTATAGATATTTAATTTAAAAATAAGTTAGAAGGCTTGACTGCAATTTTATCTTTAAAAAAAAAAAAAACTTGCTTATTAGAAACTCAAAGAGGGAGGGAGTCAAATAACAAGCTCATTACTTTTCATTAGCTACCTTGAGTGTTCAGAAAAGTTCTAATTTTCCCACTTAAAAAATCTAAAATCCAACGGCTTGATCGGATAATTGACTCAGCGCTTTCGTCAGATGCACATCAAACTTTCCCTGTTTGCTGATCCACCTAATGACTCTGTTCAGTGTTCGGTCCCACCCGTCAGAAAACAAAGTGACGAAACAAAGGCATCAGCACGTATGTCATCACAATGCATAGTTTTGATGACCCGTACAACTGAAATGGCACTACTGATTCTGCCACAAAGAACCAAAACCTCAACAATAAGAAGTTCATTCGGAAACGCCACTTCTTAAACCCAGCTAAGGCCGCTCGATCTTCACCGTTGATTCACTAAATCTGCATATCTGCCGTCAGATTCTGACAAAACAAAACAACAAGCAGACCACTCACCACTCGCTAGTCACTAGTGTTTTGAAAACCGTACCAGATATTGGAAATTTCCGGTAATACCGGGAGCAGGAACAGTGACCGAAACGGCGGTATCCGATATTGTGAGAGAAAATACCGGATAGTTTCGGAACTTTTCATTGTACTGTGTAAAAAACAGAAAAAGAAAAAAATTTCCTTCTTTTCATGCGGAAAGATAATTTCAAAAGAAGAGAAAAATTTTGTACAGGTAAAGTGTTGCAAGTACGATTCTGAGAATTAAATGGCGCCATTAGCGATCGCCATGGCCGCACCTCACCAATTCTCTTTTCGATCGCCTGAATTGAAACTCTCCTCCCTCAACCACCCAGTAAGAGATATCCAGTTACCATCCTTTTTCTAAATTTCTTTTCTTTTAACTATTTCTGTTGCTGAATTTATTAGTGAAGTGCTTTTTGTGTTTGGTTCTGTCTATCTTTTACCATCCGTTATACTTTATGCACTTAGAAGGAGTTATATTATGTAGAAATTCCTAGATGAATGATGAAGCACCTATATTTTTTTAGGTTTAATCTCTTCTCCCAAATTATGAAAAATACCTTCTACCCACTTATTTGATTTCTATATCTCATAATCAGAGAGCTTTCTTATGCATATATTGGAGTATGAAGATTTTCATGTTCCTACAGGTTTCATGGAGCATTTACAATGGTCATGGTTCTAATATTGTGCCAAGAATCTGTCCCCTGAAAATTTGTGCAGTTACGAAACTTAGAATTAGGAAGGTGTTGAGACAGTGTGGGTTGCACGTGCCTAGGAAAGTGGAGAAAGATGTACCACAAAGCAATGGAGCCAAGAGTAGCGTTGATCATGTTCAATTGCCTAATGGTTAGTGACAGCTCTCTTTCTTACTTAATGTTTGGAAATAATTTTTCCCAGTACTTGTCTTCTTTTACTGTGTTCATTCATTGGTGTTGGATGAAGGCAATCAAAAACTTCAAATGCCTAACCTGTCCCCTAGAAAAATTCAAGGGACCATAATATGACATAATTTAGGATAACCCTAATAGAAGGCGTTAATAGTCTAGCTATGATTACAGATGAAATTACTGGTACCTGTAACCTTATGGTAATTGAGCATTCCACTATGTTTGCAATTATAGTTGCATCTTTTCATTCCGCATATACAAACTGAAGTCTCTTTAGCAACTATAAAAATTCTACAATTTCTATAACAGTTAAAAGCCCAAAATAAAAGTTCCATGCAAACACAAATTTCATTGTAGAAAGTGGGGCTGCATTTCAAGGTGCTCAGATTGTAAAATGTTCGAATGATAAGACTGCTACAGGCAGTGATACAAAACCATCAAATGAACATCAGCACCAAAACCAGGACAGCACAGTACCATCTCTATGCATAGCAGTTATAGGAGCAACTGGTGAACTTGCCAGAAGTAAAGTATTTCCTGCATTATTTGCTCTTTATTACAGTGGCTATCTCCCTCAGGTACCCCTTTCAAATAATGATCTTACCTCAATTATTTTGTTCATCAACTATTTTGTTTTATTTCAGTTTCCAAAAAGTCACACATACGAATTAATAAGTGTTATGTTTGCACCTAATTATACTTGCTTCTGATTTTTTGTACGGGTAGTACTAATACCCAGCTGACATGTACCTATTTTGTACTTCATTACCGATAATGCTAGTTCTTCTCTTTATAATTCTTGGTTATTTCATGCTCATTTGCACAGCTGGGAGGAGAGTGAGTGTCTATTTGTTTATGGATTCACATCTGCTGCCATAGCTGTAATGGCAGTGATGTGCCACGCTCCATATATACGAGTAATTGGATCTCTTCAATCAAGATTACGTTTCCTCTTTTGCATGTGACCTTGCTGACCTCTGTCCTACCTGAACTCACGAGCACATTTCCTCATTTTCCATACTCCATAGTTGTGTTTGCATATTTTTTTTTTCTGAATCAGTGGCATGTTACACTCGTAAAATTACCAATCAGAGTATGCTGCCAATTTGCCTGACCGAACAACTGCTCTGAGGGTTCATAACTAATTTTGTTTCAACATTTAAATTGACCATTCATGTGGAATTTAAAATCTCTTGCTTCATCTTAATGTGTGTAAACTGTAAAGTAATGTTCGAATGGTTGACATAAGTTGATTTCATTTTCAGAATGTGGGCATTTTTGGATATTCTAGAAAGAAGCTATCAGATATGGATTTAAGAGATATGATTGCTGGCACCTTGACATGTCGAGTTGACCACCAGTATGACACATACCATTTCCTTTTCCAATATGCCAAGCATCTATAATCTATTAGATGGCAGTAATGGCATAAATAATTAGATTTATTAATCCATAATCTTATGCAGTGAAAATTGTGAAGATAAATTGGAAAAGTTTCTTGCACAAACTTACCACATTGATGGAGGAAACAGCAACAGAGAAGGCATGACTAAGCTTAACACAAAGATGATGCAAATAGAGGCATTTCCTTAAAATTTTTCCTCTTCCTGTCTAAGATATATGTTAATCAAGAGTGTTGATTTTCGCATAATTAAAATAGAAGTATGCTAAACAGGGTAAAGGTGAGGCAAACCGAATATTTTATCTCTCGGTACCTCAAGAGGCACTTCTTGATGTGGCACTCTCACTGGCTGATGGGGCTCAGAGCCAACATGGCTGGAATAGGATAATAATTGAAAAACCATTTGGTTTTGATGCAATATCTTCACAAAGAATTACACAGTCTCTCCAATCAAAACTGGAAGAAAGCCAAATTTACAGGTTCATCTGTTCACTCATTTTTTTGTTTTCTTTTTTAAATTTGCTTTTCTTTCACCTATGATAAATTTTTACAATTAATTCAGAATTGACCATCTTCTGGGAAAAGATTTGATTGAGAACCTTACTGTTATGAGATTCTCGAACTTGGTCTTTGAGCCCCTTTGGAGCCGAACTTACATAAGAAATGTTCAAGTAAGGTTTAATCTTATATATATATCACTTCTTCTGCTATTCTTCATTGTCCGAGTTAATGTTATTTATTCAATTCCATGTCATAATTCAGGTTGTCTTCTCTCAAGAATGCGGTATAGAAGCACGAGGAAGGTAATTGGGTGACTATTTGAATTTTGGTAAAGAGAGAAATAGATTCTGGACTTTTGAAGGGTAAATTCGATATATACTGTTTCAAAAAGCGAGTACTTCTAATTGTTTGATTGGTTGCTGGTTTCCTCCCAAGACTAATTTGTATTAGTTCGCATGAAATAATAAAAAAAAAAACGGTTAAATAAAAGCAATTTTTATGTTCCAGACTTGTGGTCTAGACATCATGTGTTCACCATGTAATTTTTCTGATTGCAATCAGATACTTTGATGGCTATGGAACACTTCGCGACATAGTACACAGCCATATTCTGCAAACAATTGCATTATTTGCCATGGAACAGCCAGTAAGCCTTGATGGAGAAGATATTCGAAATGAAAAGGTATATTATTTTTTTTTTCCAATTCAACCTGGTAGATCTATTTCAAATGAGATGATATATGTTAGGCACAGTCATTGTACAAGTGTTGATTAAAAAAACCATTTAAGTATGGGCCTGATATTACTTAGGCGTTTTGTGCACTTTTGTACCAAGAAAATACCCTTTTGGTGCTATGAGAATATTATTTGCAGTTAAGTTTCTGTTGAAAGACACCAACCTCAGTGTTTATTACCATGGTTGTAAGTATTAATATGTAATACCGACCAGCAAACTAACCAGTGAGATGTTATAATCTTCTCTTTCATACAACCTGCAAAGAAAAAAAGCAGGATATAACATTAAATATATATTTTTTAATAAATATTTTTAGGTGAAGGTGCTTAGATCAATTCGAAAATTGGATCTTGGAGATGCTGTTTTGGGTCAGCTAAAGGATGAATCAAATAAGGCTGAGAGCTACATGAAATCATTAACGCCTACATTTTTTGCTGCTGCATTGTACATAGAAAATGCACGGTGGGACGGAGTGCCATTTTTAATCAAAACAGGAATGGGGCTCATCAAAAACAGGTATAATATCTGATATTGGTACATGCTAGATAAGAGACGTGTTTCTTCTAGTCCTTGACAATCTTTTAGTTTACTGGTGATAATATATACTTAAAATTAGTTTTCATACTCATAGTATTTTATTTTTTTTTACTAATGTCTCTATTTGTCATTTTGGTATTTGGCACCTACTGTCTTGAGGTTTTTTTGCAATTGAAGTTTAATATTGTGCTTTTAGAGCTGAATCTAAGTAACTGACAATGGCTAAATATGTTTATTTTAGGTAGTTAACAGAAACGTATGACATGGTATTGTTATGCTTGGCTAAATCCACTTCTATTTGGGTTTGACACGAAAGAAATTGTTGTAAAATGTAAATGGCTCAAAAAATTTTGCACGTTCAGTTCGAATTTCAAGTTAGGTTTTTTTTTTTTTAATAAAAAAAATGAAATCCTTTCTTGTCTACCTTTCAAATTATAATTTTTATGCTTTTGAATCATTTGTGATGATAATTTTAGGGTTGAGATCCGAATTCAATTCCGTCATGTACCTGGTAGTCTCTACCGTGAGAAATTCGGCCAAAATATTGACCTTGATACAAATGAATTGATTCTTCGAGACCAGCCTGAGGAAGCTATTTTACTAAAGGTCAACAATAAGGTCCCTGGTCTTGGTCTACAGCTGGATGCTTCTGAACTTAATCTTCTCTATCGCGACAAGTAGGCCCAAACTATTTTTACTGAACTTTTAAATTTCTCTCTCTTCTCTTCATTGCTTTATTACACATTGTGGATGCTATTACCATTATTACTTTTTCTAGTTAATGAACTAGACAAAAGGAAATACTGTCTATGTTTTTTTTTAGAAGGGTGTTGGCAGTGGCTGCCAAGATTACAGCAAAATACTGTCTATGTTAAGAAGACAGTATAATAACAAAGCCTCGTCACTCTAACTCTCTCCTTTCATATCAAAGCAAACTTAAATTCCTTTTATTTTTCTCATCTGCTTGTCTTAATGTTGTCAAAACAATTATCTTGATGGCATAAATAGCTGGATGTGTCTCTGTGTGAAGGAAATGACAATAGCCTAATCTAAAAAAAGATGTTGTAGGTACCACAATCAAAGGCACGACTCAGATTTTTATAACAAATCAACTGTCAAGTTTGGAAACATCTTTCTGATATTGTGGATAATATGTACAGGTACAATGTAGAAATGCCTGATTCTTACGAACACCTTCTGTTGGATGTGATAGACGGAGACAATCATTTATTCATGCGAAGTGATGAGGTGGCTGCTGCATGGGAAATATTATCTCCTGTCATTCATGAGATCGACCAGCATCAGGTCACACCTGAATTATATGAGCCTGGAGGTAGAGGGCCTGTCGGAGCATATTATCTAGGTGCAAAGCATGGGGTTCGATGGGCTGATGAGTGATCGATGACTAATGAGATTTCCCTTAATTCTGGAGCACTCCTTTTTGAAGGCTATTCTGGAGCACTCCCAAATTTTGGTTCGATTTTAGGTGTAGTCACGAAACGCCTATTGGAGCTTTTTCTCTTTTTTGCTCTTAAGAATTAGCATTTTCATATTTTAAAGTTGACATAATTAAGAAGCTTAAAAGTTTGACTAGAAGTTATTAAGTTCAATAACAAGTTGTATGATTCTCTCTCTTTACCTGTATCTTGATCTTTTTTTGCAAGCGAGCTAAAAAGTCCCTTTCGATATCTTTTTTTTTTTTTTTCCGTAGATAAATGCAAGTGTTAAAAGCTTAAAAATATCTCTTGCCAGAAATAAGCTACAGTGTGTCTGGCAGAACCAAACTTGAATGGAAGATTAATGGCGCTGTCCATTTTGGAGAATCAACTTGAAATAATCGAGTCAGCTTTAGCAGGCCGCTTGAGCTCAGAATTCTCTTTAATTTGAAGAAATTACATCAAACTTAGATAGGTTTAGGTTATCCAGTTGCATGAAATTATGCTTCTTCGTATTTGCCGCGCTGAGTATCATGATCGATGATTAAATAATCCAGAAAATTAATTCAAATTGCCAGGTAAAAAAAAGGATTAAGAGTTTAGTATGCCCACCGATCACTTAGTTGGATGTCAGCACGACTGCAAAGAGAACAGTAGATTGATCGTTTCTTTTGAAGAAGTACGAATTAAATATCTACGATGTTCAATAAACTTATCCAGACGATTTACCACACTATATACATCGGAATAAGTTCAGATGCAGTAACTTACTAATTACATATATCGTGCTATCCTTTTTGTGAGAATGTATGACAGAGGGAAAAAAAGATCAAATTTGGGTGGAACCCTAATTTTGAAGACACGAGAAGACATTTTAGTTAGAGAACCCAAATTTTTAGTAGCGGCATCATCATAACCAAAAGAAGCCACGGCGAAGAGGGAAAATTTCTATTTCTATCCCACTCTTTAAAGTAACAAAGAATATGCTTCTTGACAACTTCATGTTGGAACAAGAAGGGTATCAAATATCCACCAGTCTAATTTTTTTAATAGCCAAACCATCAAAGAGAACCTCAATTTAACAAAGTACTAAGACAATTTAACGAGAGAAACCAAAATATTTCCTACTACACTTAAACTCGACTATTAGACAGCAGACAGAATGACTGAATTCGAGAACACTAAAGTATTTCCAGTAATAGAGTTAACTCAAAATCTTTTCCATATTCAAGGAACAAAGTAACTAGCACAAAATAGGGACTAACAAAACAAAAAACAATCTCTGAAAAAAACTTCAAGACTACTAAAACCTAGCATTTAGATGATGCCAATCTTGTTAGCCACATCAAGAGCATCAAAGTCTGGTGTCAACCTCACATATGCCTTTTTGGTCCCATCAGGCCTGCATTTTACCAATCAGGAAGTAAATAATTAGTCCAGATATGTAATTAAGAACCGGTACAAATATATTATAGAACGTCGCAAATCTAAAACAAATCTAAAAGAACGACAGTCGACAAGTACAGACTATAGAACCATTTTGACATTGCCATAAAACAATCAGGTAAGTACATGAACTACAAACATTACAAAAAGAAAGCCAACAAGCATGGGACTATTCTAGCCTACTCCATACAGGAACATTGGAATCAATTTACACCAACATTAAATTCCATCCATAATTAATTGTTTTAATACTCAAATTGTCTGACAACGTTGTAATAAACCAGGATCGAAACATGAACCAGAATCATGACAAAAGAAAGCCAATGAGCAATGATTTATTCTAGCTTACTTCATACAGAGACATTTGAATTAATTTACACCAACAGTCAGTTCTGTCCTCAATTGGTTTGATATTTATAATGCCCAATAGCATTGGCTAAATGATACAAATTTAGAAAAAATAAGCAAAAAATATCTGAAAGACCATAATACAGTTAGTAAAATTAACCAGCCAAAAGATGTACCTGATGAGAGTGTTGACCTTCTTGGCCTGGATTTCATACATCTTCTTGACAGCATCCTTGATCTTCTTCTTGTCGGCACGGATATCGACAATAAATACAAGGGTATTATTGTCCTCAATCTTCTTCATTGCCGACTCAGTGGTAAGGGGGTATTTCAAAATCTGGTATTGGTCCAGCTTGTTCCTCCCAGGCGCACTCTGTCGGGGATATCTTGGGTTCCTGGGCTTCTTCAGGGTGCGGGGGCGGTGGAAGGTTGTTGTAGTGCGGATCTTCTTCTTTTTTAGGCCAGTGGTGGGGCCTGACTTAACTGCCTTCGCAGTCTTCTCAGCCTGGGTCTTTGCATCAGGCTTCTTACCTGTGGCAAAATTTCGGGATATCGTTAGCAATTGAATAGTATTTGGTCGAGTATATAACAAATTATTCATGAAATGTTGCATTGATGGAAGAAAGAGAAACAAAAGCAGTGAACAAGATTAGCTTCTCATTACTGATTTATGAAACAGATTAAGACATCTGATAGAAGGAAACTATCATAGTTTCAAATGGAATGGCTAACAGGCTTACAATTAGGATTTAGGACATTATACTACCAGACAGAATTCCTTATTTGGTGTAGGCAACAAAATTTGTACAATACAAAACAAAGTTACAAGTATATCCAGACAATACCAGAAAATAATGTGCCGTGCAAATCAGTGAAAATACATTATCTGCTGATAGAAATGCAACTCAAACAAACAAAAACAGCATGTCATCACTACACTTTAATCGAAAAAATATTTATACATCCTTTACTGATTTCAGCCTATAATAATTATAATTATCTGAACAAACTCATTTAAAGAAATGACAACAATTGTAAAGAACATTTCGTACCTTTAGCTGGCGGCGCCATCTCTGATCAAGTGAAACAAACTGAAAACCCAAATAAGAAAAGTCGATCGAGTAAATAGAAATGAAATTACGAAACTAAGATCTAACGATGAAAGATTACAAGTAAATGTCCAACGTCGATTGTCATCTATAGATCTAAAATCTAAAACCCTAGAAATGGAGGTAGAGAAGGAAAGGAGAGACGCAGCTCACCTACGATACGAAGAAGGATGCTGCCGAAGAGAGAAACCCTAGCGAGAAATAAAATTAGGCGGCGCTTCTGTGTATATTACTACACTCGCCTCGGCTTGTCTCCTAGGGTTGGAAATTTGGGCCGAGTGATTTTCGTATTATTGGCCCAAAATAAGGTGAATTTTTGTAGTTTTGATTTTGGGCCAGAGGGAGAGGATTTGTGGGTTTTTGTGCGGAACGATGCAAGTAAATTTACGATTCCAACCTCCATATTTTTCTTAATAGCCTTATGGGAGCGTAATGTACGAAAAAGAATTATATGGTGAGCAACTGTGAATGATTGAAAGTCGTGAAAACGCAACGTGTTTGATTGATAGTCGTGAAAACCAATAAATGATTCTGGACAGGCTTGTCAAGAAAAATTCAATTTTCTACCAATACAAGATGTGCTTTTTTCCAACTGTAATATATAATTGGGCTCCACATTCTGATAATAATTTTATATATGAGGACAGCTGTTTGTGATAATTTATATATAAACCATCTAATGATAATAATAATAATATGATTCATATCTAATTAAATAACTATTTTTTAAATTATGGTGCAATATAGTACGTCTTATTTCGATCCAATAACAGCAGATATGCCTGTCGCGCGACTCATATCATGACATATTATTATTTTAAAAAAAAAATTATTGAAATTCATATCTTGACATACTTACTGTTCATAAGCGTACAAGTAGACAAGTAAATTTGGAACCAAAAAGTCAATGAAATGTATTAAAATAATGCGGATATCAACAAGAAATGAAAAAAACATCAATTTGAAGTATTAATTCGTCATTCGCAGGACCATTTCCAAGGCATCAAATTTTTAAATAGCAAATTAGAAGACAATCGCTGAAAGAGAGGAAAGCCACACTCTATCATCCAACATTAATTATTGGATGTAACCTACAACCAATCACATAAAAAAATTGAGAACATGAAAGCATGACATCCACCAACAAACATCTAAAACATCAACCAACCAATTTGTATGGTTCTGTTTCGTGTCCTTCGAAATAATAGTCACAGTAAACCCTATTTGAATCAACAACATCACCAATCACATTTCACATCGTGGTTTGTCTCCCAGTAGACCTGATTCCATTCAATATAAAAGTAGGAGCCAGAAAATTATCTCTAACAGAACTAGAAATTTGCATTCTTTTTAATCTATTGGTACAAGCAAAGAAAAGAAACATTACATTTTCAAAATATTTAAAAATTCCCAAATTCCCCTCCACTAACAATGTCTGCAAGAAGGGCCTTATAAACTATAAAACTCAAACCAAGAAGGGCTTTATAACCTATGAAACTCGAACCGAGCCGCCGAAAGATGATCAGAAAAAAAAAGACAATTCCTATAAGTAGATCTACCCAACCAACAGAACGTACAGCTAAAACTGAAAAAACAAAACAGAACTGTACGGTACCCACAAAACAGAAGTATAAAAAGAAAAGAAACACAATTAGCTTCGCTCCTGAGAAAAAGCGAACAAAAAAAAAAAACTCTAAAATGAAATCACTTCTGACCAGTGGTCCCCATATCAATGACCTCAGAAGCCAATTCCTTCACCTTGATACGAACCGAACCCACTTTTACCACATCACCCATTTCCAATGTATCATCTGATTTCTCTTCTGATTGCAGTTTTGATTCAGGTAAATTCTCTGATGGCTTTCTGCCCTTTGCATCTGACAGCACATCCTTGCTTGCCGATTCAGTTTCTGCAGGTTGAACCGTGGTGGACCTCGTGTTTACAACCACAGCAGGTGAATAAAGGGAAGGGTGATAGGCCCTGCCAAGCCGGCGACACTTCTCTTGAAGCATTGCCTGCTGACGCGTCTCGTAAAACGGAAAATCCTCTAGTACTGATGATGTCAAAGGGGTATTCTTAAATATTTTCAGCATGGTTATTCCAACATCATATGGCACCTGTATAGTTAGCAATGTTAAAATTGCAAAAGATAATTAAGTACAATGAAAATGCAAAAGTGATGTCCTTTCATACAATACGCATAAACCCTTAAAAATTTCTATACTGCAACAAAACTGTCAAATGAGAATTACCCAAAGGATCTTTTCACAATTCTCTGAACAATAAAAAGCTGGATTTTAAAAAGTACATTTAGTATGTAATATATTTTTAGATAGTGCTGCAAACAAAGCAAATTCTTCAATACCTCTTGAGTGTCACGGCTATTGGTAACAGGCTTGTTCTCATTATTTTCTAATGTTATGTGTCTGAAACTAGCATTCAGGACATCTTTTACTATGTGCCATTTTACAGGGAAGCTCCCAGACCACTTGTCCTGCTGCCAGAACTCCATGTCCTTGTTAAAATCCACAGGGCCCACCATCTCAGCAACCCCACAGAATTGCCCACTCGCATTGACCTTGTTAAATGAAGGAAAAAGAATGAAATCCTAGAGATACTTGATTGTTTGTTTCAAGCCAAGACAATATTACAGTTCATATCAGATCCTCATGTTTTTCTTTCTTCACTCCTTTTTAATGAAGAGATTACATTCTCAAAGTACCAAATCTAGACATTTGTTCTCTGATGTAGCTATTAGTTAGAACTTAAAATTGCTAATATCACCGAAGACTCGTTCAGGTTTATCATCATATTTCTTTATTTTCTATCTTCAATTGTTGATTGAGAGGGATAATGTACGTAGTATAAACTAAATTATATTAAAAATGATAGGGAAAAGAGAAATACCGAAAAGAAGAGAAAGACAGGACACCCTTTCGGATTCCCCGCAGATTTCCTCTGTGCATCCATGTATGCAGCATCTAACCTCCTATTCCCATTCGGTGTGCTTGACCAAACACCATATTTTATACTCTTGTGCACGTCATCTTCGCTATATGACTTGATAATATAAAACTTTGCATTTGGATAATCAACAGGAAAGTCATCTGTGTTGAACTGCTTAGAATCTATGTGGACGGCACTCCCGTGTGCATTGCTCAGGGATGTGTATGGTTTCTCAGCAGCTTTGGTTGATCGGGCAGTCCCGGCTCCCCTGTTATCCTCAATTTGACTACGACCTGCTCTGCTATTAGTAGATTGCGAAGAGATCCTGAGATTATTTGTGAATGCTTGCGAGAGCTGATCGGTGGATTTTGCATTTCCACTCTGAAAATTTGGACACTTAAAATAAGGGCTACCATCACTTGATTCAAATGAAAAATATAGTAAAGAGTGAATAAATAAAAACATACCAGATTTTCCCTTGTGCTTCCATTGGAGATGACACCTCCAACTGATGGCTTGTTTGCAATTTGGCTGTGATGAGATGATCTAGAAGCTCCTGTTACTAGACTCACTGGAGAAATGGTTCCACTTGTTGAAGTTTGGGGCCGACCTTTCATATTGGTGTTGTTCACCAGTCTAGAACTGGTCAGACCAGTACCAGGAGCAGTTGCACTAGCTGAAACAGCAGAAGGATCAAAAGAAACCAGAGCCGGATAAGAGCTGAAGTCACTGCCAGGTTGGATTACAACTGGTACGTATGCTGATGGAGAGAGCTGAGTCTGAGCTTGATAAGTGGGCCCTGACATGTACTGCTGGTACACCCCATAATGGTCAGGAGAAGAATACATGTACCCATAACCAGGTGAGTAGTACAAATAAGGCAAATCCTCAGTTTGTAAACCCTGCAATGCCAACAATTAGAAATAAAGCAAAAAAACAAAAGAAATTTCCAGAATAATAATAGAACAACGAGAACAATATAATCTTAATAATTAAAAAGAAGCTTACTGAGTATCGGAGATTTTGACCATCTATTGCAAAAAGTGTAGACTGGTCGCTCCATTCGCCATGTGACTCGTATCCTAAAAATTTCGACAAATTACATTGACACCAAATTAATTCCACAAATATCTGTGTTCTTTCATTAAAAATGTTGCACAGAAGAAATAAAGAAAAATTCCTTACCAGTATTATAATAGCTATAGCTGGGGGTAAGAGAATAATACACAGGCTGATCAGTACTATAATCTGACGACAATTCACTACCAACATAGTAACCGTTTGGATCAGGCATCTGAAATCAGATAAATATTTCCTTAAATAATCAAATAAAAGATTTATAAACGTCTAATGAGATATAAGTAGACAGTGAAAGAGGTGTACCATGAAAGCTACTGTAGATAACCAAAACTGCTAAGAAAAATCTCTCTATGCCTGCCTTTTACAGAAAAAAGTGACAAAAATGGAAATTAAAAAAGATTATTAAACTTTAATTAATAATGTAACAGCAACATATGAAACAAAGAAGCGATCTATAATTAATCTGAGGTCTAACTTGACCTTCTGGATGAGGAGAAAAGGTCCTATATAGCAAACCAAAGGTGATTCCTGGATGAAATTTTTAAATTTGTCTAAACTGAAACTAATTCAATCCCTTTTTGTTTTTGTTTTTGGCCAGAGCAAACCCAACACAAATCAGTAGCCAAGCAGAGAATTTATTTGGTTTTTTTGGAGCCAAAAGGAGGGGGTAAAAAAACACAAAAAAGACTCATACTTAATATGAGTTTTCAGAAAAAAAGAAAAGTCAAAAGGCTCGTAATAATTTCCACAACTTACTTAGCACGAAATACACAACGATTTTACAAAAAGAAATAAAAAAAAAGGCGTAGTAAAGGGGCCCAACAATGAATAAGTGCAACAAAAGAAGTACCTGACAACAAATCGAAACAAATTATAGAAGCAATCAATCCATAGTGACCTCGTGCGGCTCAGAAGGAGAAAATTGGCTGAGTGAAGAGCTTTGCTGAGGAGCAACAGCTTTTGCACAGCATAATTACAATTTTACAAAACAATACGGAAAAGAAAAGATAAGAAAAGAAAAGACTGAAACCCTAGCGCTAGTGGGAGAATCTGCTCATCTTAGAAGAGAGAGAGAGAGAGAGAGAGAGAAGGAAAGAGGGAAGAAAAGGTCTCAAAGCGAAGAAAAGTTTCTCAAGGAAAAAGGTTGCGTTGATGTTAAAGAAGGGGCTGATAACGAGGGAATCCAAAATGGAAAGAATTCTAGAGAGAAGCTTTCAGGAGACTTTTTTTAATTTTTATGAAATTGAAAAGCTAAAGGAGCTTCAATTTTGGGCTTCTTCAGAATTTTCAATGTTATAGGTATCTATAACTTCTTTTTTAAAGGAAACAAAAGGGAACATGAAAAAGTGTGTATTGTATTGCTGCTAACTGCTAAGAAGCAACTCGTTTTAGGCAGCAGCGTGCATGAAGACTTTAACAAGTTGTGAATTTGTAATGTCTCGTTTCTTATTATTATTAATTATCAAGTAAGTATTATTTTGTAATAAGTAATATTTTATTCCTTATGATGCGATATTGTTCAAATCTTAATAATATTAATATTATTATTATCTATGTAATATTTATATTTTATTTATTAGACCTTAAGCAGCAATAAAGCAAACATAATAGAAGTTAGTGACTAATTATTTTGTTAATACTCAATAGGCCTTGAGCAGAAAATATTTAAAACAATGATGCAAGTTAATTTCTTCAAAAATAAGTTACATCGACTTCAATTAGTTATATAAAAATATTATGTTAGATAAGGATTAATAGAATCATACGGCTTAATAAAATTTAACTATGTTGTTATTTGGTTCAAAATCTAGAATATGGAATCAGTATTTTCTTTGTTTTTTTTTTTTTAGAAACCTTGGCAGCGACTGCCAAGAAAATATGGAATCAGTATTCATCAAGCATTTTTTGTGGCATAAAATGGAGTGGTGTAACAGCATTACAAGAAACTCTTGTCCTCCAATGGGGTGGTGGTACCTGGCAATTTGTTGCCGCCACTTCCCTCCAATCCTGGTTTCCAACTAAACACAGAAGAAGATTTGCCAAACAAAAAAAATAATAAATAAATAAAAACTCATCTGACTTTAAATATTTTTCTGGTGTTTTATCCCTCCTCTTAAAAATAGCGATTCAAACTTGGTCAAAAAATAATTCCTCAAATCAGTCTTGATTTGCCCCCGTATACGGCCACAAAAAGTTATATTATGGAAAATATTATATTATGCCCATAAAAAATTTAAATTTTATAAAACGTACTGTCTAAGAATTTTAAATTGTTCAATAGTTTAGAATTAACGGTTCTTAAAATATCATCGAACGTTACGTAAGGCACATATGTAATGTTATTAACACTCTATCTATATATCAAACATCATAGTTTAATTTTTTCCATCTTATTTGATTTGATTTTAAGAAAATGTATTATCAATAATCAAGAAGTCATGTTAAGTGATCTGTTTTCGTTATGTGATTACCTGCATCTATGTGTTGACGTGTGCTGGAAAAAAACACTCGGCACTTCATGGACAAGATCGGTAATACCAAAACACACATATTACCAGTATTAGTTATGCGTTCAATAGTAAAAAAATTATCATATGAAGTTATTCGTGATGTATTTTTACATATTGAATTCAAATTTTACTTATTACTTATCGGAGAAAGTTCAATATGCACTATAGTGCACAAGGCTTTTTATGCACCGCAAGACTTTTTTGGGGTATTTTTGTAAATTGACAAATCAAATCTACATACTGAAATCTCATAACAAACCAAAATTTACAATTTTTGAGATTTTATTACTATTTTTTTCAAATTTTTTAAAACCTGTTATTTTTGGAATGTTGTAAATAGTAGTTTGTTTTCAATAATAGCATGTTTTAAAAATTTTAAAAAAAATCAGTAATTTAGCATTAAACTTTTATGATTATGCAAATAAAGCGACCCTTTAATCAAAGCTACTGTCTAATCAGTCTGGACAATCAATTTGACATTCAAAATATAATATCTTTACTTCATTACGTAGATTAATACCTTTTTTTACGTAGATTAACACCTAGTTGGCATTCAAAATACCTTTTTTTTTGGGTTAAAAAGAAATGGCCTTTTGGAGTCCAGAAATTCATCCAACACGTACAATTTATGAAGCAAATGAGCGCATGAACAGATTATAAGCTTACACTTGGGATAATTTTTAATTGACTTAATTATATTTTAATACATAGACTGCATCTAAAAAAAAATATATTATCATTATTTTAAAATTGAGATAATTATAGTTTACCACACTAATTTTATGATTAAAACGTTTTCTTTCTCGTAAAATCCTATACAGGCTATACTCGTACCAGGGTAGATAGTTGAAACCTTAATTGCTGAACCAATAGGTTTTATATGCAATTTCTTCCCAAATAAAATTAACAAAACTTGTTAATTTCACTGCCTAAGAACACTGTTAGAGCTGAAGAAGAAATTCTCTGCCCCAGCAACCGTGGAGTTCAACCTCCCACCGGCCCAGCCATTGTTCAAAACCCGAGATGCTGGGTCGCCGACAACCCTGGACCCATTAACCTGCTTATCATTTCCTTGAAGGCCTAGTGCTTTCCTCTCCTTCTTTCTCCTCCTATCTTCATCTCTTTCTTTTCTTAGCCAGCTCTCCACTGTTCTCTGGTAAGAAAAATAAAATGGAAGGAAGATGATAATAAGTTCAAGGTAATCAAGGAGATTACCCTTCCTCAGGTCATCTTTTTTATTGCCTTACTGGTGCTTCATTTAAATCTAGAGCAGATAAGGGTTAACTTGGGTTGAATGCAAGCTTAATTGATGCATATAGCATAAGGAGGAGGGATCACTTGACAATTATTTATCTTGACAACGTTGACAATCTTAAATTACACGGTCTAAATTTGTAATCCAACATTATAAGCATGATCTACATGGTGCATATGTCACACACTATAAAAATTGGATTTACCTTGCAGCATTTGATACCTTATGTTCATTCGATACCTTGGCTTCTGTGATTTATTGATTAAGCCCTGTACCAGTACTTTTGCTTCAACAATGTCAGCAAGCATATTCTAATCACACAATGGAATTCAGGTGAAAAACGAAACTTGGTGAATAATTTACTGATTCATCAAGTGATGCATTCTCAGTGGTCCAATATTAGTGATACTTGATGCAACAAATGATACTCAAAATGTTTGAAATTAGATTATTTGGCTCTCTACATGTTCAATAATTACTTATAAATTTACTTCTTAATAGTCATAACTTAATTGAATTTTTTTGAAAAATTCATTGTCAAGGTTGTCAAGATAACCACTGTCAACTGATCCTTGCCTAATATAAATGAGAGTTGTTTCAATTTACTTGAGGATTAGTTAGGCATGCTTTGGGATAATTATGGATTAGTCTTTACATTACCATTTTGTAATTGTACCATACCAGGGAAAACTGATACCAGTGCAACGGCCAAACTGAAATCTTGGGCCCAAACACAACATGCCTAACAATTAAACTGATACCAGTGCCACTTGGTATGGTTATAGTGAATCATGCCATAATTTTGAAAAAAAAACCTAAACAGACATATAACACATTTTAACACAACAGTATCAATTATATAAAGAGTACTGAAATATCTTAAGCAAGTACTCAAGGACAATGAAAACTGTACCATAAGGGATAGTTGGCTTGTTTCTTTCACTTTTTCCAAAGGCAATGCTAGCTGCAACTTCCCGTGGGCAATATACACCTGATATTCAGTGCAACAATTAATTTTCAGAAGAAAAGAAGAATCCAACTAGGTGTACTTCTTTACAAGTAAAAGATAAACTTACTATATGTGATGGCCAGTCATCAAGACCGTCAAAAATGTGTGTGGCATAGATAATAGCCGCACCTCTTTCGTTGCATTCCTTTTTTAGGTAACTCAATAGATTTGCTCTTGCTAAGACATCTAGGTCAACTGTTATCTCATCTAGCAGAAGAACCTATAGAAAATAAATGTTTAATTGAATAGCACCAAATGCACCATATGTGGGTGTTCTGAAAAATTATGAAAAGAAAGAACTTATAACCTTAAATGGCTTGAGAAGTCCCATGCAGATTTGAACCCGCCTTCTCTGACCATCCGATGATTTGTGCATTCTCCAGGAAAGATCAATATCTAAAATCTGAACAAAAATAGTAACTCAGCAATGGACTTTTTTCAACGTCTGTTTCCAAAACAGAGAAAGAATATATGAAGAAAATATTAAAATAAAAAGAAATAAAGCCCCATAGATTAGTGAGGTTCATGCTGGTGACAATACAATATGTTATGGTACTGAAGAGCACGAAATAGAAAAAGAAACAAGAAAGAAAATAGAAGTCCGATGTTTTGGCATTCTAGATTTTGCGAGTGAAGGTAATAGTCAGGTTTTAAATTTGTGTTAGCAATATCTTCACCCTTCATTTTCTCATTTCATATTCTCTGACACAAAAATGCTTTTTAAGATCAACAAAATCAATTATTCTGCATAGCTAATTTTTTTTTTAGAAACAAGGCCATTTATTTAGGGAGGCATAGCCCACGGTGTAAAATACACATTTTATCATTAAAAAGTCACATGTGCTGTAAGGACTGTGTGAACCATCCAACACCTCATTCCTTGACCTGTCAATGGCCCATTCTACTTAAGAATGAAGGACATTTTATCAAATAAAGGAATCCATGATTCTTCACCATGTCTCCTTCCCATCACAAGAAAGAGAAGAAGAGTTCAATTCTTATATTGATTCGATAATAGTTATCTTTTTGTATTACTTGTTTAGTTGTTCATAACTATGTACAAAGTTAGATGAATGTTGCCAGCTTTTTAATTAAAATTTGAAATCTATAGTTAGTACCTCAATTTGCCAAAATTAAGTACTCTTCACTCCCAATTGCTTCATTACTCATTAATGATCATACGAAAGTCAAAACTACCTGATGTGTTTTAATCATCTTAAGAGTTGATTACAATGTGGTCTAGCTAGAGGTTTCTATGTGCTTATTGCACATATGTTGGGCTGGGTGCAGCCACAATTGAAACAACAAAAACTGAAAGATAATATAACAGTACAGACTAGTAATACTATAAAGGAATGCCATGATAGGTATCCTTTTAGACATGTTGGGGACCTTCAAACATATCATAAAATCACAGCAGTTTGGTACTGTAGCAAATCTTAAAATGCAAATTGAACAAAAAAAAAAGACTTGCCTTGATAAGTTCGTCTCTCCTTTTAGGGTCAACACCGGCAACTCCGAAAATCATCTTTTCAGCAGATACATCCATTTGAATAGAAACCTCAAAACCCGCAAATGCGACATCCCTTCTCCACTGTATTAGATACAAACAATTCTTTCATTCACCAACTTATGAACTTTGTATAGCCAAATTTCATAAGAACCCATGTAATTACCAACATATCATGCATAACAGCACTGCCAAAAATGAGAAGAACTGTGCATGCCATTACAAAAATGAAAATAGTAGGCACCCTCCTTTCCCCAATTATTTCAAAAGATGTCCAAACTGCCCCCTCCAATCTCTTTGTTTATATATTCACCATTGAAGTAGAAAAAGGAGGGAATATGAACTGTTTAAAGAAAATAAGAGAGTGGTCTAGGTCACTTTTACTATTTCTTAGAATATGTCTAGCATATCATGAATTCATGCAGTTAGAGATGTAAATTGCAAGTAGGACTGATAGTAATAGTAATTGTCATAGAAGCCTAAAAAGGATGCACAAACCTCTCCACCAAGGTAGCAGAGTTCACCAGAGGAGGTAAGAGTTGTGTCATGGAAAGCTGAGCGTCCCATCACCCGCACCATGCTTGGATCAACCATGTGCTTTCCACCCAGTATCTTCAACACAGTTGTCTTTCCTGAAAGAGAATTTAATCAAACAAACTATGCTTCCCCCAAAACAAACCATCAAAAAACTTTTTGAAGGTATAATTCTGCCAGAGTGTTTGTGGTTAAGAGAAGAATTAGGGTAAAAGTTAGGGATTATGGCCTCTACAGAGGCTCCCCTATTTATATTAATCAAAACAGTTGTTCTTTTACAAATCCAATACCATATATAACCTATACCATAACTGATTTATTACCATAAAGATAATTCCTAATATAACTCAGAATTACCATAAAGATAATTCCTAATATAACTCAACACTCCCCCTCAAGATGGGCGATAGATATCAATCATCCCCATCTTGTTACAAGAACTCTCAAACTGCTTACAACCCAAACCCTTAGTTAGACAATCAGCCAACTGGTCTGCTGATTTCACATAGTTCAATGTCAGCACTCCATTATTCAGTTGTTCTTTGATGAAGAAACGATCAATCTCCACATGTTTAGTGCGATCATGCTGAACTGGATTGTTTGCAATATTGATTGCTGACTTGTTGTCACATCGAAGTTGTAAGGATTCTCCTCGAAACACGCGCAACTCAGATAGGAGATTTTTCACCCACATCAACTCACATAGACTGAGTGCCATAGCCCTGTACTCAGCCTCAGCTGTAGATCTGGCCACCACATCTTGCTTCTTACTTCGCCAAGCCACAAGATTGCCTCCAACAAATACACAATATCCTGTGGTGGATCTACGATCATCCACGCAACCTGCCCAATCAGCATCACAATATCCTTCAACTCTCAGATGCCCATGACTTCTGAACCACAGTCCTTTTCCGGGACTCCCCTTGATATATCTGAGAATTCTGTGAACAGCATCCAAATGTTGTTCTCTCGGATCATGCATGTATCTACTCACCACACTCACTGCATGAGAAATATCAGGTCTAGTGTGGCACAGATAAATGAGCTTACCAACTAGTCTTTGGTACTGCTCCTTGTCCACTAAGTCACCTCCCTCAGCACACAACTTCTGATTTGACTCAATAGGAGTAGGAGCAACCCTACAGCCCAACATCCCTGTCTCTGAAAGAAGATCCAGTGCATACTTTCGCTGAGAAAGCACTATACCCGTATTTGACCTAGCAATTTCAATCCCAAGGAAATATTTCAATTGTCCCAAATCCTTGACCTCGAACTCTTTTCCAAGGTTTTCCTTTAGCCGCATGATCTCCTCAGCATCATCTCCAGTAATCACAATATCATCAACATAGACGGCCAGAATGGTGATACGACCTTTCAAGTGCCTGTAGAATACAGTATGATCTCCATTGCACTGCTTGTATCCCATGCCACAGACTGCAAGTCTGAACCTATCAAACCATGCTCTCGGAGACTGTTTCAGCCCATACAATGACTTCTTGAGCTTGCATACCTTCCCAACTGATTGTGGATTAGCAAATCCAGGTGGAACCTCCATGTACACCTCTTCTTGGAGATCTCCATGTAAGAAAGCATTCTTGACATCCAACTGGTGCAGTGGCCAATTGAAGTTGGTAGCACACGACACCAGCATCCTCACAGTGCTCATTTTTGCAACAGGAGCAAAGGTCTCATCATAGTCAATACCATAAGTCTGACTATATCCTTTTGCAACTAGTCGGGCTTTGTATCTATCCACTTTGCCTTCTGGAGTTTGCTTGACAGTATACACCCATTTGCATCCGACAGCGCGCTTTCCAACTGGTAAAGGTACCAATTCCCATGTGTCATTCTTCTTCAACGCCTGAAGTTCTTCCTGCATGGCACTGAACCATCTGGGATCTTGCTTAGCTACCTGCCATGTGTTAGGTACAGGCACAGAATCTAGAGATGCAAGGAAGGACTTATATGCAGGTGGAACAGATGCATATGAAATGTAATTTGCAATATCATTTCCCCAATTACCATACTTAACAGGAGGTTTCCCAGCATTAACCCTCGATGTTCTACGGAGTGAAATTTGAGGAGAATTGTTACCTATCAACTCTGAGTGAGAATCTGAGGAAGGACTTGGGGAAGAGCTACTTGGGACATTAGCATTCAAGGGGACAGGCGATTCAGGCTGCTCATGCTGCTCAGGCTGCTCATGCTGCTCAGGCTGCTCATGCTGCTCAGGCTGCTCATGCTGCTCAGGCTGTTTTGGCCTCCTTTTATACACTATCAGCTCCCCTTGTTTTTTGTTTTCACCACTCAGATTGCTATCACCACCACCATCTTCATCATCGTTCAGATTACTATCACCACTCGGTTGTGACAAAGGACATGGAAAGCCGCTAATTATAATTTCATTCTCCTTCTCCCCCTCTCTACCAACACTGGTAGAGTCATCTTCGAACAATGAGTCCAACTCTGTCTTTCCTCCATAGTATGGTTCAGATTCTCGAAAAGTCACATCCATACTAACAAAGGTCTTTCTTTCAGTAGGGCACCAACACCTGTATCCTTTCTGATTTGAGGGATAACCTATAAAGATGCATTTAACCGCCCGCGGGTCTAGCTTTCCTACTGTCAATCTGTGATCTCTCACATAGCACACACATCCGAACACCTTGGGCGGAACAACAAAATTATTAGAGCCAAGTAGCATCTCACGTGGTGTCTTCATTCCTAACACTCTTGATGGCATCCTATTGATCAGGTAGGTTGCCGTCAAAACTGCCTCACTCCACAGAAACTTAGGTACATTCATTGTCAGCATCAATGAATGTGTCACCTCCAATAAATGCCTATTCTTACGCTCGGCCACTCCATTTTGGGCTGGGGTATCCGGACAAGTAGTTTGATGGAGAATTCCTTGTTCGGACACAAAGGTGGCAAACTCCTTGTTAACATACTCAGTTCCATTATCTGATCGAAGGATCTTCACCTGTACTCCAAATTGAGTTTTCACAGAAGCTGAGAAATCCTTAAAGCATTTTAGTACTTCAGATTTCTGTTTCATCATGTAAATCCAAGTCATGCGTGAATAACAATCAATAAAGGTGACAAACCATCTAAATCCACTAATAGAAGTAGTAGGACATGGTCCCCAGACATCAGAATGAACAAGTGCAAAGGGCTCCAAACTTCTTAAACCAATCATTTTATAATTAGAACGAGTATGTTTTCCAAGTTCACAAGCATTACAAAATAATTTCTCCCTATCAACTTTATTCATCATATCAGGATCCAACTTATTCAAACTATCAAAAGATAAGTGTCCTAATCTATTATGTTGTAACATAGCCTCTTCTTCTGCCCCTTTTTCAATAGCAGCAACGAGCATAGCAGCCTCCTTATCCAAATACCAAAGTCCCTCACGCCTGTTGCCATTCCCAAGTCTCCTCCCCGTTTCCTTTTCCTGAATCAGACATGTATTTTGATCAAAAAGAACAGTGCAATTCAATTGATCAATTAGTGAGCTAACAGAGAGCAAATTAACAGGAAAAGAAGGAACATGCAACACTGATGGTAGGGTAATAAAAGAATTACAATAGACTGAACCAAAACCCTTGACAGGTTGGGATGTACCATCAGCTGTTTGGACTGTATCTGGTTGTATTTGTTGACTAGGACAATATTCCACAAATTCATTGGATGATCCTGTTATATGACTAGATGCACCTGAATCTATAATCCAATCTACATGTGATTTAGTGGATGCAAAAGCCTGTGCCTGAATACCTTTAGTCACATGAGCATAGTAACCAACATTACCAAAGTAAGCATTGTCATCACACTCATCCGACTTTGCCTTCCCTTTAGAGCTCTCAACTTGAGACTTGAACCGACGTAGTTCCTCCAGCTCTGTCAGTTCTGTTCCAGTCACCTCTGTCGCGGCTTGGGACTCCTCTGTTATAGCAAAGTGAGCAACACCTCGACCTCCACGTCCTCGGGTTCCTCGCCCCCTATATCCATTTCCACGTCCGCGACCACCATATCCACCTCTCTGTCCTCCACCTCCTCGACCACCGCCAGATCTGCGAGGCTCAGGACAATTGAAACTGAGATGTCCTTTATGTCCACAGTTGAAACAGTCCCTGTCATCTTTGATTTGGGCTCCAGGAACTGCCATTGCCGAACGAACAACAGGTGAGGTTTCAGATGCCATTACCTTCTGTCTGACCTCCTCTTCCTCCATCGAAGCGATAACCTCATTCAACGATGGAAGAGATGGCAAATGACATATTGCCGCCCTTCTTGCCTCAAATTTCGAGTTCAGACCCTTCAGAAAGCGAGCCACACGCCTTCTTTCAAGGTATTGCATCCCACAAAGAACATCTGTCGGATCCTTCAGTGACAAAAGATCATAGTGATCCAAATCAGCCCACAAACGACGCAACTCTGCCGCATACTCAAGAACTGATTTCTCCTCCTGGACAGTAGCATCAATTCTTTCTTCCACGTCGAGCATCATCATCACACTCCCAGCTCCAGAGTACATCTTAGCCAACGTCTTCCAGATATCTGTAGCACTTCTAATCGATTCCACCATTCCAGCTATGGATGGAGACACAGATGTCAACAACCAAGAAATCACTAAAGAATTCATATGACTCCATCTCATCCACGCAGCACTTGTCTTGTCCATACTACCCAACTTGTCAGCAGGTTCACTGCACTCTCCATTCACATACCCTTCAAGTCCTTTCATCTGAAGGTTCAGCAACGCCCTTCGAGACCAGCTCAAATAATTTCTCGTCCCCTCAAGTTTGACATCATTAGGTAACAACTCTATCTTCTGTACCACCTGTGACTCTGACACAGATCCGGAAGTCTTACCGGACGCATTCTCCTCAAACTTCACATTCAACAATTTGGCCATATTTTCCATAACGGCCTGTAAATCCTTAGTAGTCACAGGTTCACCCATCTTATCTCAAACACAAACACAATTAGAGGACGAGATCAACAAATTTCAAACACAAACCGTGCGGACGCACACGATCACGGTTTCAGCATTCACCAGAGACAAATCTTGTATAGAGAGAAAGAGAGAAGGAAAGAGAACACCTGTCCATGACTTGGTCTACACGTGTCTACTCTGTTGGTCCACGCGCGGTGCAAGGATGAGAGGGATGAGAGGAGGGCAGATCGGTCCACGCGCGGCTCACAGAACTCCTCTCTTCTGGTCTTGTCGCGGTTCACAGGAGAAGGACTCCTCTGGTCCACAGTCGCGGCTCACAGGAGGAGAGGTGACCTGCTTGGTCTACGCGTGGTCCACTGAGGCGCGTAGATCTCTCTGGTCCACACGCGGTCTACAGGCAGCAACGGAGAGGAAGGTAATAGCGGAGGAGGGATTAAGCAGAAGAAAGAAGGACGGAAGAGAGAAGGCAGCGCCGCCGTCAGACGGGCTCTGATACCATGTGGTTAAGAGAAGAATTAGGGTAAAAGTTAGGGATTATGGCCTCTACAGAGGCTCCCCTATTTATATTAATCAAAACAGTTGTTCTTTTACAAATCCAATACCATATATAACCTATACCATAACTGATTTATTACCATAAAGATAATTCCTAATATAACTCAGAATTACCATAAAGATAATTCCTAATATAACTCAACAGTGTTGCATTGTCAACAGTATCCTAAATTGTGTAAAAAGCAAGTACATTGTTTGTCTATCCTGACAATTCAATTCATACAAATTTCCTGTTCAATTTCATAAGCTATAGTTATAATATTAACTTGACATTGATCATTTGATATAGGCCAGGGTTATCCAACTACAAGCAATCTGTTTAAAAAGAAGCCAAATTTCATCAGAAAAACAACATGCCAGAATTAATCTGGAAAAGCTATCTGTTAGAAAAAGTTGCACTTAGTAATGGTTGTGGTATAAGCCTATAAGGGATGAAGAAGTGTAAATAAGATAGTGTTTTTTTTTTTCCTTCTTCTTTTTTAGCAAAATACGAGGGTCTAGCCAAGATAGCCTTATTGTTAATAGCTGTGCTCAATCTATCTGATTCCAATCCTGTGAACACAAGGCTTGTGATCCTGCAAAATCAATCGAAATAATTGAACTCATCTTCTAAATAACCTTTCTCTCTCTGTCTCACCATATTCTAAATAGTGAAAAGTTAAAATGCTATATATTTTCTTCTTGTTTTTTATTGCATCTCTCTCAAATCTCACATTCAATCCAAATCTGTTCTCTCCTCTAAATCATCTAGTTATCTATGTCGATTTCAAGAACCTTTTTTTTCCTTCTTTTATCTCTCCTTGCAAGTCTTCACAAGTATGATACATCATCTAACCAATAGCGACCAAACAAAGAAGAAAAATTGAAAGCACATTGTATGAAAGGCTACAAGCATCAATTGATGTAGGAGTCAAAACTAAACACCTTTCTCCTCTTTTCCTATTGCGACTTTACACTCTATCAGTTTCTTTTTCTCCCTCTCCAATACATAAACTAAAACCGACCTCACAAGCATTTCCACAAACACCTAGCTAGCATCCACCTCTCACAGAAAACACATTTTCTTTTTCCCAAATGACCACATAAGAAAACTCCAACAAGCAAGCAGCCAAATCACAATAGCCACATTGTTCTCTTTTCTATACCTTCTATATTGCAAAATAAATACCAATATAAAATTATGCCTAAGGGTTCTCTCGGATGCCGGTCTAATACTGCTAGCAGAGCCAGCCACTGTACAAATTGCATCATCCTCGGATTGTAACAATGTGTTTTCCCTATTGACTACTCTTTCATGTATTCTTAAAACTATTATATAATATACATACAAAAGAACTAAAACAGACCAGCGCCGTTGGCCCCGACGAGGAGGCAGCGATGGCCGGCGTTGAGAGTGATGGAGAAGCATTGTATGAGCGGCTTCGATCCAGGCGGAGGCTGGCCGTCGATTCCAGGGTAGGTGAAGCACAGATCTCTTACCTCCACCAACGGTTTGGGGCATCCCTCCTCCGCCATTTTCGCGCGCTTTTCTACCCTTTATTTTCCCTGCTTTAATAATCTAGTTTATTTATGTGTAAATTATGTTGGGTGTGTAGTTGTAGCAAAATTGGAGTTGATTAATTGGGGATTGGTTGGTTGGTGCTTTGGTCGAGGAACGATGAAGTAGGTGAAGTGAACGCTTGATTTAGCATTTGGAATTTTGGATTAGAAGAAGAGAGATTTCTGATGTTTATGCATATTGTATTTTGTACTGCGGGTTACCACCTATGGTTAAAACTTAAAACACATGCTATATTGCTATGAAGGCGACATGAAATATTTTGACCCGGAGTTATTTTATTTGTACTGAATAGCCTTTCAATATTTAATCAATTATTTCCCCTGAGTTATGTACTTTCTAACAGTTATTCTCTTTTAATTCCTTATTTTACTTAACTTATTCGCTTTTTTACGTATAATAACTTTAATGTCAAATAATTTTATTCTTACGTAATTAGATCATTCCTATGTAATTTTAATCAAAGATATGTATTGTTTCGTATTGTTTTCTATATTTATTTATAAAATAAAAATATTTATATGTTTTCATGAAATTTTTTTCTATATAAATAAATCAAAACATTCAAAATTGGAATAGGAAAAACCGAAAAATGAAATGCTTTCCAGATATACTTAAAAAAAGTTTTTTCTTCAAAGAAACTAGTTTAATGTTAAATAACGATACTATTGAATATCCAAGGGTACTTGATACTTTATAATTAGAGACTAATATTCGAATGAGATTAATATGAAGGCGTCGTAAAAAAATTTAGGAAACAATTGTCACAAATATAAAATAAGAGGGTTATATTTATAACAAATTAACCCAATTTTAAAGAGATCTCGTAGACCCTCTTGTTCATTTCCCTACCAAGTACCAAGTGCCAACACTGTCTGGTACCAAGTCCATGTCCAGTGCGTCAATCGTACTTCGTATATACGATTTGAGTGCTGCCCACCAGAGTCAAGTATACAAAGGAAATAATCATCAAAAAAAAAAAAAAAAAAAAGTATACAAAGGAAATTAGACTCCATCCTAGGAAAGCTTTGAGGTGCTATTCCACTGCTATAACCCAAATACCAAATAAATGAAGAATAATAAGAAAACAGAACTAAGATATCTAAGAGGAAAGCTTTTTTTATCATTTCACCTATTAAAGCATTCAACTTATTTTGCTTCTCCAACTATCCCAATCAAAGGATAGGGGGCAGTGAAAATTTGCTTTTTATTTGCAGAAAAGGACAAATATTCATTTCTCATTGAAAGTTGAAACCCTCATTTATCAGAGAAGACCGAGAAGGCTTTAAGAACCCTCATTTGTAATGGATAGATTTGCAATTTTTCAATATCTGATTTGTTTTGCATTTTCTTCTTTTAATATCGTAACATATAGAAACAGAGTTTAGTGACATAATCACCAAGGTTTTGAAATTTTTATAGCATAATATAACCGTTTATCTTAAACTGACAAAACCTTGCATCATCAGTTCCCCATATGCAATTGTGAGTTGTGACATAGCTGCAACATGAGTCACTTTCCGAACTTTGCATCCAAGTGTATCCTTACATGAGATCAGTAAGCATGAGATCTATCGTTGCGATTGTGAGATATAAGAGTGGAATATCGACTTCTTACATTTTCCATTTCACAAGTCACAACATTTGACCCTGATTATATATAGCAGTACCAGTTCATAGCTGATAATCCAAGAGGTTCCTTGCAGTGTCCTAAAAATTGTCTCATCTAAACCAGAACTCTACATTATAAATAGCCAAAACTATAAGTGACCAAAAGCAATTAAAGAGCATGTCCCTTCAAAATCCCTAACAGTCAGTGATTTCGATCGATCCCAGCCTCAGCCACTTGCAGCCCAGTCTTATACTGCTCCAACAGATTATCGCACAGTAACAACAGCTGATCAGCCAGGGGAGGTATTTCTGGGTTCCTCCCCACATTGTACCGGTATGCATTGAGAACTATCTGTAAGATGTCATGCCGAAATTCCTTGCTGCTCTTGTACTCCAACTCACGCACTTTTCCTCTTATTATTGAGAGATCTATTGGCTGCTTCACTATGTCAAAGTAGTCTGGTGCCTCTTTTATTGTGACCGGACTTTGGAAGAGATATGTGATGGTTTTGTGCTTCCACAAGTTGTCAATAATAATTTCCAGTATGCAAGACAACCTTACCTGAAAAACAAAGGCAGAATTTAACTTTCATTGATATTTATTTGAGAATATAAACAATCCATAAAAAACAAGGAGTCCCTCTGAAAAGTACAAGACAAGAAATTTCAAAAATAAAAATGTTAATGATAAAATATGAAATAAAGATCAAGCATGTATGCAATCAGTCTGTATCTGGTTCGAACCCTTATGTGTTGCCATGGTATATCATACCAATAACGAAATATGGAATGATAATTTTTATATACCTTGTTATATCTGCGCATTCTAAATGGCGACGTTTGGCCTAAAAGTTCAAGTATGCCCAGTCTCGTGGCAGTCCATTCCCTTTCACGAGGTCCCTGCCCCATTCGACACTCGTTCTTAATAATCCCTTGCTTCTTCAAGCCGACAACCATTGTAGAAATACTCTTCTTCTTCTTCTCGTCCTTCACATTTGCCCGCATCATGTCCTTTTGTCTCTTTTCCTTTTTGTCTTGTCTCAGCTCTCGCAACCTCCGTTGCACCTCTGATATGTGTTCTCTGCTCACCTCCCTTGAAGGTGTCTGGTACTGGTTGAGTTGTTCCCATGTGATCTTTCTGGGGAGCCCACTGTCAGCCACCTCAGATGAAGCAGGTGGTTGGATTGTGATGCCCGGTGTCGGGCTTTGCAAATCCTTATGTTTTGGCTCGCTCGAGATCATCAATGTTTTGAATATTGCTGCAGTATTGTTAACATCAATTTTGTTGTCTGCAAAATAGAGAGGTAATTAAGATTACTTAAAGATGGCAAACCAGTGGGTTAGATGCTTAGCTAGAAAAAAAAAACGCACCGCACTGTGCTGAATGAATGTGTAAAACAACTATGTATATTGAAAAAAATTTAGCTCCAAAATTAGTATTTCTGTTTTGAGTTTTCTTTTGATCTATGGGTGGTATGAAGTTGTAAGCAGTTGAAGAAAGCTAGCAGCTAGAAAGAGGTCTTATTGATCTTTATAGAATGCTGCAGTAGGTGGTTTTGTTTTTTCCTGTGAAGGATATATATGTTGTTTAAGGAATTTTAGAAGAAGTAAGGATATATAGTAGTATTGTAATATAAGTTTGTTTCAATTAAATGAAAGTGCTTGCATCTTTTCATCGGAAAAAAAAACATATATTCTGCAGTTAACAAATAGTAACAAATGCAAAGCAAATCAATGAGGTTATCCTTAGGAGAAACAAAAGATATTTCAAACAAAAATAACTCGCCAGTACTAAGCGAAGCAAAACAAAACTAGGTCATATCAAGTTAAAAGGTGTTTGATTACTTCAAAAATCAGGTTCCTCTACAATTCTAACACTCTTTAAAAACAGAACTGTTGTTCTAAAATATAAGAACAAAATCTAAGAATGAAAGATAATTCAATTAGGCGCCCATCCCTTAATATACAAGTTAAATTAAATTAATTAATATCAAAGCTCTTGAGGCTGGTAATTCTCGGGCTAAATTGGTCCAAAGTAAAATTACATTATACCAAGGTATAAATCAAACAATAGAAAGGTTATATCTCATATACCATTAGGACAAGCACAGATGTTTCTAAAAGCCAATTAATCTATTTACTTTAAGTCTTTCTTTTATAGATCTGCATCTCAACATCGCATGTTACAAAATAGAGAGATAATATAGATTTTGCACAATCGACTATCAATCTGTAAGAATTGGTGCGAAGATCTGAGAATATAGAAAGTTAGAAACCCACACCAATCTAACAATTTAAATCAAGCAAATTCTAAGAACGTACATTAAGACGAACGAACTAAATCATAAGAAATTAATTAATACCATTCAAACCAAAGAGGCTAGGGTTTCCTTCCATCTCCAACTATCTCGCCCGTGTAACTGTTTCTCCGTCGAAATAGAGAAAACTTTCAATTCAAGTTATGTCAACAAAGCTCTCTTTCCTCTTCAATTTCTCTACATGTTTCTTGCAAGAGGAGATGGTTTTATAGGAAACCGGCACGTCCTATTTGTGTTACTGGAGACCTCCATTTCATTGGAAGGCGGTTTACAATTTACACTTCAGCTGGGCTTTAAGGCCCACCTACGGCCCAGTTACATACGTTCCCCTCGCTTGGCCCTTTTAAACTCAATTATGGCCCATGTACGGCTCAGTAATACATGGACAGTCCTCCTGGGCTAACCTTCGCATTTCATCACCTCACATCTTTGACCGAAAAATTAAAAAATAATATTAAAATATTCAGAAATTAAAAAAATATTACTAAAATAATCTTTATATAAATGGTACCACGATACTGATCATTTTAATATTTTATTAATATATTTTTAATATTGTTAATATTTTAAATGGGTTTTTTCTAATTTGCGATACCATTTATATAATTCATATTATTTTAGTAATATTTTAAAATTTTTAAATATTTTAATATTATTTTAAACTTTTTCGACATCTTTGATCACATATTCGACAGTTTCCATCTCTCATAATTCTTTCAGGAATTTACTATCTAGCATCTAAATATTTCGTCACCCTTGCGGAAAAAAGTCCATTATTCTTTCCGTATTTATGTAAGAAGCACGTGACGGGTGTTTATGGACATTTCCACTTTTGAATTCTGATATTCCTCCTTTCTTTCTATCGAAGAAATCTCTCTTGCTAACATCGCTCCTCTCTCTCTTTCTCGATCAGATCACAATCTCTTTCTCTCTTTCGTGATTGTTAGCTCCATTGTCTGATCTGTGATTGTCTCCATCATCGCAGTTGCAATTATTATAGCCATCAGTTTCTTCTCGCAATTACATTATGGATTTTACATCATATCCTTTCTTCAAGGATTGATCTTATTCTCTAAATTTTTCTTTGACATTTGAAATATATTCTCAAAATTTTTTTGAATAGTTAAAATAAGTATTATTATTAATTCATGATCTAACCTAGGGTTTTATATTGGTTTGAAATCATCTTTTTTGTGTTGAAGTAATGATCGACTAGATGAGAATTGTAAACCATGAATTAATACTCCCCTTGGCCAACGTCAAATGAGCGAATTTGAATAAAGACATGATTTAATGTGTTAGGTCGGCATAAATCTTAAAGGCGCTAATTTGCAGCCAATGCCCAGAGCCCATTAATCACGTAGGATGGAGGAAATGATAAAAGGTAATTAGTATCTAACATCCAATTAGATAGCATCCAACATGGAGCACTCCCCTCCCTTCACCCAGTGTCGCCCCTCCCTTCCTTCACCCAGTGCGTCTCCCTCCCTCTCCCCACAGCGCGCGTCTCATCACACGGAGACATAAATGCGCGTTTCCCTCTCTCCCATCCCTTTCAGATCACTCATCCTCACCCTCCTTTCCCTCCTCTTTCCCTGGGGATAGATCGCTCCTTCCCCCTCCCCCACTTAAGTGGTTATCTCCCTCTTCCTCCCTTCCTCCCTCTCTCCTTCTTCTCCTACCTCCTTCTCTTCCATTATTTAATATACTTAAAGGATCCAAGTGAGTATCTAATAGATGTAAATGTTCAGTTAGTTAAAACAAATGTTCATCTTATATTTATAAATGTTCATTTAGTTACAACAAGAGATTATCTTATATTTGCAAATGTTCATTTAGTTGATTACTTATTATTACTAAGCGATCATCTTATATTAATAAATGTTCATTTAGTTACAATAAGAGGTTATCTTATTAGTATTTTTATTAAATATAATAAAAAATTATCTTGTAGTTGTAACAGTTCGGTCTGTTGCAATAAGAGATCATCTTATAACTGTAAATGTTTAATTAGTTGCAACTAAGATAAGGAAGCAGAGGGAAACGCTTAGTAAAGAGAAGAAGGGCGGAGAGAGAAAGAGGGGAAGGGAGATGAGGGAGAGGGAGGGAGAGGAAAGAGTGTGGAAGGGAAAGGAGGGAGAGGATTGAGAGGGAGGGCACAAAGAGACGCGGAAGGGCAAAATAGGAAGTGGGTGGAAAAATAAGGAGGGTGGAAGAAGTGGGAAGAGAGAGAGCGACGCGTAGAGAGGAAGAGCGCAATACAGTTGGATGTTTTGGATGTTTTTTGGTTAGATGGTAGAGAGGAAAAGTGCAATACAGTTGGGTGTTTTGGATGTTTTTTGGTTAGATGGTGTATATCACACTCAGTGATAAAATGCTGGGATGCCGGTTATTAATTCTGTTCCGGCATCAAATAAGCGAATTCGATTAAACACATGATTGAATGTGTTAGGCCGACGTAAATCTTAAGAGCGCTAATTTGCAACTTACGCCCAACGCCAACTGTTTAGTCCATCATGCATCGCCAACGTTCAAGGAAAATAAAAACCCGTCCGATCCGTTTAATCCGACCAACCCGATCTGTATTTTAACGGGTTCAAGCATTAATTAGGTTGGATCGGGTTTTAATTTTAATAATCCGATTGTATTGGATCGGGTCATAATTTTTCTCTTGATAACTTGTACCCGGCCCGTTTAGTTAAATCATATAAACTCGATATGATTTGGTGAATGAACTATCTTTAGATTGTTTGAATTTATTGTTAAGTTGTTTAGAATTTTAATTATTATTTGAATTCAATACGATATGGTGAATGAACTATAGTAGCCTTAGATTATTTAGTCATGATAGCTCACTGTTTTTGTTTTGTTTAGTCATGAACTACATCAACCATAGGCTTCTAAATACAAGTAGGACACGTATGATAAAAGTATGTATAACCTAGGCATATGAATATTTTCTCTAATTAATATTGTAAATTTTATTTATGTACCACATAAATCATAATCTGTTTAACCCGGAATCCTATTAAAACCCGTAAATAAAAATTTGTATGGGTTGGATTGGATTACGGGTGGGTCAACTAAAGAAATTTCTTAATACTGTATAATTGAATTGGGTTGAAATATTAATAAAAAATTATAAGCCCGCCCGTTGTACAACCCTAATGTCCAGAGCCCATTAATCACTTGGGATGGAGGAGATGGTATAATGCTTATCAATTATCAGTTATGGATTCTTCCATGTAGTTTGACAATTTCTATTTCCTTCATTTTTTTTCTTTTATTATTATTTTATTCTTTATTGCAAATGTTGGCAGTTTCTGTCAAATATTCGGATGGGAAAATAAGGGCCCTTTTAGATTGTATGAAGTTGACATATATAAGATAATTTCAATTGTAGATCTTGAATTACTGTAGATGAAAGTTCTCTTTCTGCGTTTAGATCTACATAAAAATATTCATTATAATTGTTTCCAATACAATTTCTCCATTTTTTCTTTGAAATATATGGAAGTGTCCCGATTATAATAAAAAGCTACTGCGACACCAAACCCGTTAGTTCATGAATTCTAATCAATATATTCAACATTATAAGCAATTAATTTAAGAGAGATGCTCACTCATTAGTAAATATTAATCCTTAATCATTTAGAAATTCTTGATTTGATGACAAAGAGCAACGCATTTTCACTAAAGATCAACCCGTTGGTTTGTGACATTTAATTTCAAAATAATTTAGAGGGTTTGGTCCCATCTTATCTTAAAAAAATCATTTAGAATTTGATACTTGCTAAATAAATTTATTCATAGGCCCATCTTCCATTAATTAAGGATTGACCCTCAAAGAATAGTTGATCGTATGTATAAATTCTTACATGTGATAATTTAGACAATTTCAGAAAAGCAAGCAATATTTTGTTCTGCAATTTACAATCATTTTCATTTTATGCGTTCTAACAAAGAAATGTCAGTTTAGAGGAACCATCCCGATTGCTCCGGTATAGATCATTAATGTTCTGCGATAGCACAAGTGATAATTACATAAATTGACATTCGATCATTGATCCAAACAAGCCAACGGCACAAGTCAAAATTTTTGTATATCAATCAAGAATGCATCGAAAATTTTTCAGATTAAAACTTATATAGATATGACGGCTATTATAAACACCAGTCAATCCGATCTTGTCTCAAATTTTATTAGCAATATTTTAATTCATAATTAAATATTTAAGAACATGAGCAAGTAACGAAACATGCAGGATAAAACAAAATTTCAGGATGCGACATAATCTTATAATTGTTATAAATAATTAGTTAATATATTTTGCTATTAGGCTTAATTTCTAAATCGTAAATTAAGTCGAGCTTTGCGAAGTTTTTAATTATTGTAACTTTATATTTAAGCTTCCTATATCATCCAAATTTTGAATATTTTACTTTCATGCTTTACTCGTATAAAAAAAATCAATTCGTCTGATAACTGAGAAAATAATAACATAACTTTTCATATCATCCATCTCATAAGCCTTTTTTTTTTCTCTCGAAAAGGAGCTCTTAAGCTTTATAATAAAAAGAGGCAATATTTACAAACAAAACAGAGGGGAAGGAGGGACCACCACTAACCCATAATAATCAAAAGCCCTTTTATGTGATATTGCATATATAAAGAGAGAGTAGTGAGGTATTGTATATCTTTTCTTATTTATTTATTTTTTTTGGAAGAGTAACTTTTTTTAAAACTGTACAGGCACCTTGTAGAGAAACTTCTATTTACCTTTTTTAAAACTGTTGGCACTCGCCAACCCTAAGTGTTCTAAAAAATTATTATTACTTAAGACTAATCTAAATTTCGATATCAAGCTTTCCAGATGTTTAAGATTCTATTTCTTGGAACTCTCAATTTATATTTTTTATAACATCCAAAGTTTGAATAATTTTTACTTCACATGCTTTATTCTCGGTCAAACCTGAAATGAAATGCTCAATTCAGTGCTAAGACGTACTTACATAATAGATCGATAAGGTTTTTTTAAGTCATTTATTTTATAACAGGGTGTTTTATACTTCTATATAAAAATTTAATTAGAAATATGTCATTATAAAACGACAACTTATTTTTATGTCATTACTAACAAAATTAGATATTTATCATCAGTCAATTAAAATGACCATCAATTCTGCCTTTAATTTAAATATGCCACTATAAATATGATTCAATAGATGATTATTTACATGTCTCTCAAAATACAAATTTTTTTTTTCTGGATTTCCTATTTTGATACAAAGAGGATTCAATAGAAAAAAGAATTCGGAAAAATGATCTCCACCACAGTTAAATATATGAAATAAATTCAAGAGATGATTATTTACATGTCTCTCAAAATACCATTTCTTTTTTCTGAAATCATTATTCTGATACAAAAGATGATCCAATAGAAAAAAGAATTCGGGAAAATGACCTCCACAACTCCACCAGTAGAAATATATATATGAAATATAAACAAACGGCACATAGCTAGCATTTCATGAAAAATGTGAACATCAGGTTCGAGTACTCCTAGCGGTCCTAATCGCTTACCATCTGAGTCTTAGAAATGGCACCCGTTGGGGTTTGATCACTTGATGAATTCGGACCAACAACTAAGTACGTACAAGATATTGACATTTTATGGGCGCCGACAATTACCTGAAGAGGAATATAGAGAAAATATCTATCACATAAGGAAATGCCAGCCAATCATAGCTCAGCATAATCAACAAATCATCAATTGTCCGTTGCATTCATGTATAGAAAGAAATATCAGTAATTCATTAGGATTTTTACAGTAACTTGTATAGATATAAAAAGTGACCAACGGTTATGTAGCAAGAATGACCTATAAATGTAGTTGTATCCAACATTGTAAACATAAGAAATTAATCAATAAAATTAATTCTGACACTCAGGAAATTTTGAAACAAGAGAAAAACTTAGAAGCCGAAAAAAAAAAACGTGAGAAAAACTTTTTTTTTTTTTGATGGCCTTCTGGTAAATACCAGTGGCAGAATTTTGATTAAAAAAGAAGCAGTAACATAATTACAGTAAAGGAGAGCTCAATCTCCAGGCCCCCACTCATCTACGGCAGGGTGGAAAAAGTGAAAGGTAAAAGAAAGAGGAAAGAAAATCCCTAAAAAAAAATACATACAATAAAACGTGAGAAAAACTTAAAAGCCGAAAAATAAAGGGTGCTAAAATGCATCATTTGTAATGAAATTTTCTCAAAAAAATTGTGAACGAAAGCAAATCAGTCGGAGACTTTCAAGGTCGAGATTTTTTGCTCACATTTAGTGTCTAGTAAGTACTAAGTAGTAATTAAATACTGACAGTAGAGTAGAGAGTAGGACTAATGCATATTTGGGAACAGAACCACGCGTTGGTTTAGATCCACATTTTGTCTCTACATGAAGTGGAAATTGGTCTGTAGGGTACTCGTGAAAAGCATTTCTTAGTTAAGAAAATCCCATCTCAATTGAAACAAAAAATAGAAAAGGAAGAACACAAATTTGCATAACATAACAATAATCCACAATTTCTATTCGCTTATCTCATTCTTAAATTACAAAGTGGGCACCAAACCCTGTTAAAATTTCGATAAGATGCATCAGTTATTCTCATCTTTTAATTCATCAGAAAGTAGAAAAACAAACACTGAAAACCTGCACATACAAAAGAAAAATAGAATAAACAAGAAGCAAGCCAAATTTTGGCCGTAACCCAACAAAATCCAACCCCACAAGCTACAGGTTCCTCTGCACACAAAGACACCACCACCATATATTTCTCCATGTGTGCTTCCACCCCTGACACGTGGTGAGCACGTAGCAAAAGGAGCAGTGACATATTTAAGTTTACTAGCCTCTGCCCTCTTGTGGCGCCGCTGCAAGCAACGAGAATTGCTTCTCCGAAACCATGGTAGCAGGTGTTGTTGTCGGGCTCGGTTTGTAGTCAAGAGAGGTGTCATTGCATATATCCCACCATTTTTTACCAGCATTTTGATGTCTTCCCTGTCCTTGTTGGGTTCCTTTCCTGTGTACCTCCACGGCTTTAATCCCTGTTTAAAGCACCATGTAATCATATATTGATAGCTAATTAGCCCTCATTGCTCCTTTAAAATAAAAATAATTCACATTAATTTAGCTGTCCAAAGAGATTAACATATATACCGCTGCACAATAGTGCACCACCTTGACCTTCTCCAGCTCAATATTTTCTGGGTGGCGCCAGAGCATAGCCAGTACCAAGTTGTATACAAGAGGTATCGGCTTGTATATATCCTTAAAAAACATGTTCAAGAAATCCTGTACAAACCCAAATTTTTTTAAATACGTTATTACTCATTACAATTCAAACCCTCATCAATATAGTTTTTGACTAAAAGAATGTTTGGATCACTCCTTGCTTACCTGTTCAGAGAAGGGTGTAGGTGGAGTGATTGCGAGTGTCTCGAGCAGTCTTTTAGCAGTCTCCATGCTCGGCTCAGCGACAAACATGCCGGTATTGAAGTAGAGGGACGGAGGTGGGCCCAGATTGTCAGCAGGCCATGACACCTTATCAGGGCACTGCTGGCAGTAACCAATCTTGTACTGCGGCGTGTGGCTCCAAGTCTTCTCACAGAAGCAGTCCATCACGGCATAGAAGTAGCCATTTGGCAGATCAAACAGGTGGTCAATGTTGTCGTATACCTGAGTGTCTGCGTCCAGGTATATCATCTTCTCATACTCAACAAACTGTTTTACAAAAAAAGTTTGAGCGTTGTCTGAAATTAATGAAAGAAGAGATTATCATAGTTACTTTTGAAATTCCTTAAATCTGACTTTTCTTCTCTATATGTTAGTCATTTTGAGTTTTCATTTAGGAGCTTAGTTTGGCAGCCAGAAAATTGCGTTAACTACTAAGCATATGCAACAAATCCTTATATACTCAACACAATAATTGCCAGTTCTGCTTATTTCAATTTTTTAAGAATTACTAGTTTTGTTGATGCCCTATGATAAAGTTTTAATTTCTTCTTTAATCCAACATTTTCATTTTTCTGAACACTTAATCCTTACAATTTTTTTTTTTCCTTTTTCTGTTCTTGCTTTATTGGTCATATATATACAGGTATGTAGAGAGCTCAGAGGTCTACATCAAACAGACCAAGATGAAGAAAACATTGAAATCACCTCCCATATACGGAGCTTTGAGTAGGTGATCACATAATATGCCATGGCAAACTGAGTCTGGTTCTCAGGCGGGTACACCGGCTCGATCTCTCTAATGATGCAACCCTGAGAGATCAGCAACTGTCGGTGCCTCTCCGGCACATCTGGCAACACTGCAACCACAAGGGGGTACTTAGAACCCACCTTCCTCAGCCCCTTTACCAGACCCACTACACCTTTCACATAATCCCCTTCACCAGCTAAAAAAGTGACGTAACACCTCTTCGGAGAATCCAGGGATTTCGCAACAGCCTTGATCGAAATCTCACTCACCATTTTTGAGGATTAATTGTTGATGAATTGGAATTGGAAGTGTTTTTGTTTTTATTTATTTGTATTAATTATTTGTTAATTCGTGTGTTTAACTTGTGTGTGTGTGTTTTCAGCTGCTTTTAAGAAAAAAGAGGGGTTCGACCTCTTTTAAAGACGGGGGAGTGGTTTAGGCCTGACGTCGATAGTATAACTACATTACAATATTGATGGTTGTCTCGTGAAAAAAGAAAAGAACTTCTATTTTAAATAGAGAGAAAGAAGAGGGAGAGGGAGGGGTATTTTCAGTTAATACAAAAATGAGCAAGCTTCCGGTGCCACATTTTTGTGGTGCCACAAATGTCACATTTTATTTTTTTATTTTTTATTTTAAATTTTAAAATTTAATCGTCCGATTCGAACCGTTGATATTGTTCATTTTTACGATTGATGCATTATTCTAAAAATTTTTATTTTTTGGAGTTCATTTGATGCATGATCAAGAGAACATATTAGAATTAATCTATCACGGTTAACTAGATTCCTTCGTTTTTGAACCTCTTGATCGAGTATCAAATGAACTCTAAAAAATATAAAATTTTAGAATAATGCATCCATCGTAAATATGAACAAGATCAACGGTTCAGATCGGACGATTAACTTTCAAAATTTAAAATAAAAAAATAAAAAAGCAAAGTGTGACATTTGTGGCATCACAAAAGTGTGGCACCGGAACCTTACTCTACAAAAATATGGATACGGAGAAAGATCATTTAATTTTCTAATTTAATTATATTTAGAGTAGTAATTTTCGAATATTAAATTTTTGAGTGGTGAATTCCTAACTTATTTAGCATATATCTATTTTTTCTTTAAAATTTGGTCAATGGGCAGTTGGAGCTTGTTGAGGAATTCAGGAAGGCGCAGCAGATCCGTGAATTACGTTATTGGACTTTATGTTTGGCACCATTGAGGTTAGTCCTAATCTTGGTTAGTGACTAACATTTCCTAAGGTTAGTTTACCAAATGAATTGTGGTTAGTAAGGTTAGCGACTAACCAATGTCTAACCTTCTAACCACGCAAAATGGTGAGTTAGCATTTTCCCCTTGCATTAACATGGAGAGAGAAAATATTAAAGTTGTTCTTTTCAATTTTTTAATGATGATTATATACATTTAAATAATCCTTAATATAATTATTGATAATTATTATAAATTAATAATAATTAATAATAAATGATAACCAATAATTAATAATTAATGATGATTAATAATAATTACTAACTAATAATTAATAATAAAAAGTAATTAATAATTAATAATTCAAAATAAATAATAATATTAATTAATAATTATGGTAACATTTATAATAATTAATAATAGTTATTGTAATATTAATTATTAATTAATAATTAATGAGGATTAATAATATTTAGTAACTAATAATTAATAATAATAAGTCATTAATAATTAATAATAGTTAATATAATAATAATTAAAGTAATTAATAATTAATGATTCAAAATAAATAATAATATTAATTAATAATTATGGTAATATTTATAATAATTAATAATAGTTATTGTAATATTAATTATTAATTAATAATTAATGAGGATTAATAATAATTAGTAACTAATAATTAATAATAGTGAATATAATAATAATTAATAATTAATAATTAATTAATAATTATGGTAATATTTATAATAATTAATAATTGATAATAGTTATAGTAATAATAATTAGTAATTAATAATAATCGTAAAATTATAATAATAATGATATTCAATAATAGTTATTATAATAATGATAATAATAATTAATAATAATTTTTATTGAAATTAATAGTTATTAATAACTACTAATTAATAATAATTACACCACTAATGATATCATCGTATTTCATTAGTATTTGGACCGTACTTGGCACTCGAAACGTACTCGAACCAACAAATTATTTAATAAATTGCCATGTTTTTTCAGGATTTGGCTCTGTCGTCGTTTCTTCTCTTCTCTGTACAGGTTTTGATGATTTCTGACGATCTTGGAGCGTATAGATGGATTCCCGGTGTTCTCTGCGCGCTAGACGACCTATTCTTAGCATTAGAGGTGATTTTCAGCACTCTGTTCGGTCCGAACAGGATCCTGTTCGGTCCGAACAGGATCATGTTCGGTCCGAATGACACTGTAGCCATGGCCTGCCTGCCTCTCTCTCCTGTTCGGTCCGAATGGATCTTGTTCGGTCTGAACAGATCACTGTCTTATCATATATGGAAGGAGTTTCAACATGGAAACCCGAGATTTTGGCATATTTTCTTACCTTGGCGACCAGGCAACCTCCTCAAGCACCAAGAGACGTCCATATATACCTCTACACGCCAGAGGAAAGGCATCATTGATTTCCATACCTAATTTCACCTTTCCAAAGGCGTTTTCTCTCTTCTATCTTTGGAGATCATCAACCTTGAAGCGACGGCAGCAAGGTGACTTGTTTGGCGACCATCCAGCAATATCTCACTGCCTTGAAGACCGATAGACTGAAGCAAAAGGAGTATTTGGTTTATTCTTCTATGTTTCTTTCTCTTGATTTGATGGACTTGTATCTCTATTGTTGTTTTCTATTTATTGTGTGTTTTGCTACTATATTAGGCTAGTTTTTATGTTGTCTTAGGATTAGGGAAGTAACTTGATGTTTGGATGACGTTTATTTAACTTGTTATGTGATACTATGCTTTGAGATTTGTTTATTGCGAATTATATCTGTTACTTGAGTTAAAATAATTGTTTAAATCTCTAATTACCTTCTAGTTGAACAGCTGCATCTAGTTAGTCTAAGTTAGGATAAACAAGTCACGTTTAATTCAAGTACTTAGGATAAATTGTAGATCTGAAAGGGGAGATTAGTTGACACCAAAAGTGTAACTTTTAGACCAGTCCAAAAGATCTCTAAATATCCTTACGAACTCCAATAAACAAGTTTAATTGATTGAATTCTATACCAAAAGTTGTGAACCAATCAAGTTAATTAGGTTAGGTTGTGATTAAATCAGAATCTGTCCCAACAAGCGAAAGCTGAGGTTTAGAATATTTAGGTTTGACCAATAAACCCTGACTTAAAGCATTAGTTAGCATAACGGACCATTTAAACTCACCTTTGCCTTCTGTTCGAACCGAACAGGCTCCTGTTTGGACCGAACAGAGTGGTAATTGTAGCTAAAACGCAAAATTTAGTGCGAAAGTGCTCAGTTTTGAGTTTTAGCATCCAAACACAAGCAAAACCTGACTCCTAGGACAGTTTTATTCCCTGTTTAAACCCCAAAAACACTGCTTTATTTATTTTATTACTATTTAGTTTATTTTATCTTATTTTGAGTCTAAAAACCAACCAAAAAAATATTTACCTTAGTGCATCGTTTAGTTTTTTATTATTTAAATCTTCATAAAAATATTTCTGTCTAAATTTTAAGAAATGATAAGTCCAGTATTCATAGATCCGTCCCTTGGGTTCGACCCTAAAGCTATATTCCGAACGATTAGTGAGATTAGCTCTAGGTTTATAAGTTTATTTGATTCTTTTCATCAACTAACTTGAAGTTTGCACTAACCCCATCAAATCACTACCCTCGCCATTCTACCCCTCTTACCCCAAAAAGTACTAAACTTACACCACTAACTGTACTAACCCCTGTTTTGCCAAACGCACCCTAAAGTAAATTGGTTGGTCTAAAAAATCCATAATAATCATGTATCAATGCAACAACTTCTTCCCATTGCTACAGGAGGCTCGTTATCTAGAAATGTCACTAATACTTTATTCAACTTAAGTAGATATTGCTGAGAGTTGTGCTCAAAGATCTTCTTGACAAACTAAAACAACTCGAAGAAAGAGTCAAGTTAACACTTTGCAATCTTGAAAAAAAATTTCAAGTTCTTTTATCGTAATGGTCCATTTCGCAATCTATTTAGCACAAGAAGCTATGAAATTGGTAGACTGGTATAATTTCAATGGATGTATCCGAACCAGTGTGTCAACTTTCAATCCAAACCGTCTGATCTAATCTTGATGGTTAAATTTGTTCGGGCCTATCAATCTAGTATTATTCACGGAACATCCATCATTGATCGAACGATTCAGATTGAAAATTAACAGCAGAGGATGTGATTTCAGATGTATTCTATGGAAAGATAATGTTAGAAGATTGTATCTTCAAATTTTCAATTTTATTTTGTATACAACATTAAAGGCAATACTAACATGTACTTTGATAGGTTCTTTGGAGAATTGAAGTTCCATATATATGCCCAATCGAGCACGGCCAGAAGGGTCGATCGCTGAAGCTTACTTGACAGCTGAATGCATGTCCTTTTGCTGCAGGTAAAAGTTTCATACTACATTAGATAGTATTTTGATGTGATGTGAGTAAATTAATTAATACACTCCCTATGATCACATGCAAAACACACTATTCTTGTACTTGTTAGTTTAAAAAAAATAATAAAGAACCATGGAAGAAAGGAAAAAGAAAAAGAAAAGTAGGGACATAATTGACCATAACTACTAAAAGGAAAAAAAAAAGTTTTTTTCTGCATCCAAATACGTGCTACAAGTAGGGTGAAAACAGATTGGATAGTGGTCATACTATATATGTATTTATATTTTTATCGGATTCAAATACAGATACATTTTAGATGTTAAGCAAATACGGATATGGTTCAGATATAATCGGATAAAAAAAGGATACAGATATATTTTGTCGAATAGGGATTTTATTTTGCATTATATTTTTTTGTTAAACAAAAAATAACATCTTGATGCATAATCCATTTTCCGCAAAAAAATTTCAATCTCAAACTTTATACACCATGATTATTGGTGGACAATTAAAGTAAAAATAATATATCTTTTAATGCATCTAAACAAAAATAAAATCATAAAAAATAATAATAAAATTCACCAATTCAATAAAATTGATAATAAAATTTTTATTTTAGTAAATTTCTAAAGAGTAAGTATGGTAATATATTCTAAAATTTAAAAAATATATATCCAACAAAGATTAGTAGATCAAAATTGTCAATTCAGATATCCATTTAATATAAAAATGCAGAAGAAGGAGAAGAGCACGCCACCACCTCCAAAGTTGTGGTTCGAGCCTTCTCGATACGATTCGGAAAGAGATAAGAACTTCTTTTTCCATCCGATTTCGATTTATGCACAATTTTCACTTATTACCTCTAGTTTCTCTTTTATTTGTGTTGATTTTCGTTGCTTGAAAATTTATTTTAATCGTACAAGCCTCACAAAATTGAGTTTTTTTTTTCAGTTCAGTCTATACACACATGTAGACCTCATATATTTCATCACGCCATTCTTGGGAAAATGTGAACATCAGGCCCTAATACTCCTAGGGGTCCTAATCACTGCACAGCAGATTGTCTTACACAAGCACCTATTGGGGTTTGATCACTTGATGTATTCGATCAGACAACTAATTACGAACATCAGGTCGGAATACTCCTAGGGGTCCTAATCGCTGCACAGCAGATTTACCATTTGAGAAATAGTCTTACACAAGCACCTCTTGCGGTTTGATCACTTGATGTATTCGACCGACAACTAATTACGAACAAGATATTGATAGGGGGTGCCGACAAGTAACTTGAAGAGGAAATTTTGAAACCAGAGAAAAATTTAGAAGCCCAAAAAAAAAAAGTGCTTTATTGCATCAATTGTAAACGAAAGTACCTCAAATAAATTGTGAACGAAAGAAAAAAGAGTTGAAACTTTCCACACCGAGATTTCTCCTCTCACATTCAGTGTCCTAGTACATGCTAATGGTAGAAGAGACTTCTACTATTGTTTAGGAATAGAACTTTGATTAAGATCAGTAATTATAAGTGTCATTGGCGAAAAAACTATCGCTTGCCATCGCTCAACAGACAACGCGCGCACGTTTCTGTCTTGACTAGCAGGTGTCTGTTACAAATGTTCAGTTTAATAATAAGAAGTGTTCAGTTTAATAATCAAAAGTGTTTAGTTAAATGAGTCAACTAATGGGCAGAGTCGGGCCAGGGTCATAGTCGCATGTGGGTCAGAGAGGTGCGCCAGGGGGCAGGAATAGAGTCGGAAAAAATTTAATTTGAACCGGATCGGTTCATGACCCCTTCTAATTTTTGCATGTGTTTTTTGTCCGGTTCGTGACCCCTTCGCTTGGTTTAATAATAACATTTTTTCTTATAACATTTATATTTTCTGTTGCAACTAACTGAACATTTATACTCAAATAACAGAACATTTGTACTTATTAAACAGAACATTTGGATAAAAATAAAAAAAAACAAAATAAACATACTGAACACAACGAACACTTATAACACAGTGAACAATTATAATAAAATGCGAGCATTTCTATCTAATAAAGTGAACACTTATAACAACGAAATGAACAAAAAATGCGCGCTGGGTGAGTAGTCAAGGGAGAGAGCGTTGGCGCTGCTCAGCGAGCGATGGCACGGATAGTTATTCTGCCGATTGCAATAATCAATTTTCATTTAAGATGATTAGATACGCATGTTATGTATGTTTGGCATCTTCAAGAATAAAGAACAAACTCTTGTTTTTAGTTTCTAAAAAATTCAATCAAGGCACAAACAAGAAACAAATTCTTATTTCTAATTCTCACAAATTTATTGAGCAAGAACTAGAACAAAATTTGTTCTGATTCTTATTTCTAGCTAGTTCATTAATTTGCCAAACATACCCGGTCACCAAAATGAAATTGGTCGCTAAACGCTAGACCACCCCGTGGAAGAAATTTTTTAGTTGAAGACGATACCGTCTCAAACTCTCAATTGAAAGAAGTGTAAACGAAAAATGGAAAAGAACACAAATTAGACAACAATAATGCACAATTTCTATTCACTTGTTGTCTAATTCTTAAATTAAGAAGGGTACTAATCCGGTTAAAATTTCAACAAGATGCACCTGTTATCTTTTCTCACATTTTTTTTTTTGGAAGGCATGTCAGCCAGTGGCCAACAGGAGGTGTAAAATTAAATAAAAAGCGTTTTTACAAAGCCCTAAGGACTAATTACAATTAAAAATTCTCTCACATTCTAATGTCTAGTAAAATGCTAACAGTAGAGATTAAGACTGATGCATATTTGGGAACAGAACCATGATTGGGATCCATATTTTCTCTCTAAATGGAGTGGAAATTGGTCGCTAGGCTACTCGTGTAAAAGCATTTCAGTTAAGACTTTCCCATCTCAAATAATGAAACAAAAAATGGAAAATGGAGAAGACAAATTTGCATAACAATAATACACAATTTCTATTCACTTATATGATCTAATTCTTAAATTACAAATGGGCATCAAACCCGGTTAAAATTTCGACAAGATGCACCACCTATTATTCTTATCTTTTTAATTTACCAGAAACTAGAAAACCAAACGCTAAAAACATCCACATACAAAAGAGAAAAATAAATAAAAAAGAAGCAAAGAAGCCAAATTTCGCCGTAACCCAACAAAATCCAACCCCACCGCTTCCTCTACACACAAAGGAAGTCACCACCGCAATATATATCTCTCTCCATGGTGTACCTCCTTCCCTACCACGTACGTGGCGATCACGCAGCTGAAGGTGCAGTAACATACTTGATTTTGCCAGCCTCTTGTAGCGCCGCTGCAAGCAAAGAAGGCTGCTTCTCCAACCCCATAGTAGCTGGTGTTGTTGTTGGGCTCGGCTTGTAGTCAAGAGAGGTGTCATTGTAAATATCCCACCATTTCCTTACCAGCATTTTGATGTCTTCTCTGTCCATGTTGGGTTCCTTTCCTGTGTACCTCCATGGCTTTGATCCCTGCTCAACAAACCATGTATTTAATTGTTAGCTCATTTTCCTTTAATTGTCAAGAATTTCCATGACTTTTAAGTGACCAAAAAGTTGACTTACCGCTGCACAATAGTGCACCACCTTGACCTTCTCCAGCTCAACATTTTCAGGGTGGCGCCAGAGCATAGCCAGTACCAAATTGTACACAAGAGGGATTGGCTTGTATATATCCTTGAAAAACATGTTCAAGAAATCCTGTACAAACCCAAGTTTGAAATCGTTATTACAATTCAAACCCTTACCAATAGTTTTTACCGTTTACTAACAAAAATGTATGGTTCTTCTTCTTGCTTACCTGTTCGGCGAAGGGTGTAGGAGGAGTGATTGCAAGGGTCTTGAGCAATCTCTTAGCAGTCTCCATGCTCGGCTCAGAGACGAACATGCCGGCATTGAAGTAGAGGGATGGAGGTGGGCCCAGCTTGTCAGCAGGCCATGCCACCTTGTCAGGGCACTGCTGGCAGTACCCGATCTTGTACTGCGGTGTGTGGCTCCAAGTCTTTTCACAGAAGCAATCCATCACGGCATAGAAGTAGCCATTTGGACGATCAAACAAGTGGTCAATGTTGTCGTACACTTCGATGTCTGCGTCGAGGTATATCATCTTCTCATACTCAACAAACTGTTTTACAAAAAGTTTAGACAAATAAAGAAATGGAACGTTAGTTTGTTTGACCAAAAATGTTTAAGCGTTGTTTGAAATTAATGAAAGAAAGATTACATCTTTAGTTTTCATTAATTTCCTTAAGTCTGACTTTTCTTCTCTGTTAGTCAATGGCAGACTGGCAGTAGATAATACATGATAGATTAACTTAGTAGCATATATGCAACAAATATTTATATTTTTTTTTAAGGTTGGTTTTAAACCAACGACTTTGTTATAAGAAATTTGAAAATAACCTAGAACAGAGCCGAACAACCCAAACAACCCAGCTTAACAAATATTTATATTTAAAACAATAATTTTTACCTCTGCTTATATCAAATGTTCTTTTTAAGAAAATTACTATTTCCGTCGATGCATTAATTTTGTGAATATATAGCCTATAAAAGCATGTTTCTTTTTTGGTGACCCAATTAATCCAATTTTGTGAATACACCCTTGCAACATTTTTCTTTTTCTGCTCTTGTTTTTTCAGTTTCAAAGAAATAAAAGCAACACAAAGGAAAAAATTGGACGCACCTCCCATATACGGAGCTTTGAGTAGTTGATCACATAATACGCCATGGCAAACTGGGTCTGGTTCTCAGGTGGGTACACCGGCTCAATCTCTCTGACGATGCATCCCTGAGAGATCAGCAACCGGCGGTGGTTCTCCGGCACATCAGGCAACACCGCGACCACAAGCGGGTACTTAGACCCCACCTTCCTCAGCCCCTTTACCAGACCCACCACACCTTTCACATAATCCCCATCACCAGCCAGAAAGGTGACGTAACACCTCTTCGGAGCAGCCAGGGATTTCGCAACAGCCTTGATCGACATGTCACTCGCCATTTTCGAGGGTTGTTGATGAATTGGAAACGGAAGTGTTTTTGTTTTGTGAATACTTCTTTGTATTCTTTGTTAATTACTGTATTTGTGTGTGTTTTGTGTTTCAGGCTTTCAGATGGGTTTAAGAAAGAGGGGTTCAGCCTCTTTAAATAGACGGGGAAGCGGTTTAGGCCTGAAGTCGGTGGGTCAACGGATGCGCGACACGTGGGGGTATAGAACAATGTAGGGCTATGATGCTAGTGCGAGGAAGTTTCGAGAGAAAAGTCCATTGGGGGGAATTTAAAATTTAGTCGACAGGCAGTGGCTCGATGAGGGTGCATAACGAAAATAGTCATTTGCCTTAACCGTTGAAAAATACTACAAAAATACATATGGACGAAACAAAATGAAACGGTCGAAATTACGAAAATACTACAAAAATATATATGGACGAAACCATTTCAAATTTTCGTTAATCGTTTCGTTTTTAAAACGCAACTAAAATCTTTAACCGTTTCACCCGATATTGGTGAAAGCGGGGAAGGCCCAACGGATCTGCGAATTACGACCGTTTGATCTGCCAACGTCATCAAAGAGTGACACGTGGCAAGAAAGGATTAAAGATACCTTTGAAAGGGAGACAAATCGAGGTACATGCGGTGTGTATTGATCGTGAACTGAGCTGGGTGTATCAAATTTAAAAAAAAAAAAAAAAAAAAAAAAACTGGGTGTTACTGGGTGTATCATAGAGGCTCCTGATCTACCACGTGGAATCTAGTCGTCTGGCACCTTCGCACGAGTTCTTCTTGCTTCTGCGGGTAAACGGGAGATTTATTATGGACCCGGTTCAGATAGAATTAGAAATTGCTGATTTTACATGTATGAAACGATTGGTGATTATTGGAGATTGGCTGTATCATGAAAAATATTAAGTACAATTAGATTATGGGAATTGCTCAGGATACGTCTAACTTGCTCAATCACTCCCCCATTTTTTTTAAAATGACATAAATGCCCTCAATTTAGCATTGAAATCTGAGAAAACAACACAGGAGACGAGAGGGTATTTTGGTAAATTTTGGAGTGATTGAGCAAGTTAGACGTGACATGAGCAATTCCCTTAGATTATGGTTGAATGGATTAATATTTTGGGAGTTTAATGGAATTTTCATATTATTGAAATTCTCTGATAGGAATAAACAGATTTGATTTCATTTGATCATAAACCCAACGAAATTCTGAAAAATCAAATCAAATCAAATTTCATGTTTAGTTTTTTTATCCATAAATGCTTGATCGGACGATTCTTTGATTATTCTTCATTTCTAGTTATTCATCAAGGGGGCATTTGGATAGCCTAAGAAGAAAATGAAGATTAGTAATTCAGAGTAAAAATATTATTCTTAAACGATCAAGAATAAGTTTTTTTGGAGATCTGGAGTGTTATTTTTTAGTGGACCAACATCTAGAATAAAATTTTATTTCTAGGATGTTTGTGTCATATTTTTAATCTAGATTAAAAAGTGGTCCCAACAATTTCTTAATCCACATTGAGAAGATGATCCAAATACATTATTAATAAAATTTATTCGGATGTTGGACCAATTAAATATAGTACTCTAGATTTTTAAAAAGCTTATTCTTGATTGTTTAGGAATAATATTTTTTAATCAGGATAACTAATTCTAATTTTATTTTTAAACGATCCAAACGGACTCCAAGCTATTAATCCAGATTAAAAAAAGGTTGAATTGAAAATTTATTAGAATTGAAACTATTAAAATTGAATACTCTAATTTAAAAAAAAATCTACTTAAATTTATTTGGGTGTGTTTGTATTGTGTGAGGATAAAGGATTAGTTAATCGAAATAAAAAAATATATATTCTTATATTGTTGAGAATAATTTTTTATTAATTATGTTGTTTCTGAGTGGTCTTTCATCTAAAATAAAATTTTCATCCGAATGCGTTCGGATCATTTTTTATTCCGAACTAATTTTTTATTCCAACTATTTTTTCAATTTGGATTTAAAAATGTTCCAAATGCACTCGAATTAAAAATTTATTCTGAATTGAAGACCACTTAACACTAGGGGTGAGCAAATAACTCGTAACTTGTGAGTTACTCGAACTCGACTCGAAAAAAATTCGTTGGTAACTCGAGTTAACAGGACTCGAGTTCTAGAAACTCGAGTTATGCTGACTCGTAAGTTTTATTTAGTGAGTTCGAGTTAGGCCCAACTCGAGTCAGCAACATATATATGCCGAAAATAAAAATATTATATTAGTGTATACTATATAGCCATAAAAAGACTTAGTCCCCAAATATATTTTCCTTCCGATGCACAGCACAACTTAGTTTATGCATGTGTTATGGGTTCTGAGATATTTGTTTGTGTATGTGCAGAAATTTTTTTTTTGAGATAATTATTGCATCTATTCACTATATTCACGAGTTGAATACCGAGTTACGAGTTGACTCGAGTTACAAAATGACGAGTTCAAGTTAGCTCGGATGGCTCGGAACTGCCTCCCGAACGAGTCACGAGTTGACTTAAGTTGTAACGAGTTCGAGTTCGAGTTATGCTCAACTCGCTCGAACTCGGCTCATATACAACCCTACTTAACACTATTAATCTAAAAAAATATTCTCAATCATCTAAAAATAATTTTTATTTTAAATATCTAATCATAATTTTATTCTCATGCGATCCAACGCACCTTTTAGGAATAGCAGTTTTAAACTGAATAACTTATTATTATATGTTTTTTCTCAAACGATCCGCATGCAACCAAAGTCTTGGTATCCATTTTCTTCTCACTTGCTCTATTTTTTTAAAAAAATAATTCTTACTGTTAGATGCAATAGCTGAGTATAGTAAATCCTCGTTTAGTTCAAATGAAAGTAAATAAAAACGACAAGGTGGGAGGCGAGATTGGTACAAATTTCAAAATGATATATAATATGTCTCAATAGATAAGGATTTGAATCTTCTTATTTCTCATGTTTCTATTATTACTTTACTTTCAGAAACGTTCAACAATAAAAATTTGTAAATTTGAGAAAATAGTGTCAATACGCTAAGTGTAACTATTGGCGGAAGAGTTCAATTTTTTATATTCAATATGGTAATTTGGATGGCACTCTTATAAGTTATAAATTAAGATTAAAAGTATATAATTATGATAATTTGGTTGCCAGATTTTTCAGTGATCATCATCTTTTTTTTTATCCTAATTAATTCCTTTGAGATATCACAGTGCGTGTTTCCAAACGTCTTCTTGGTGTACTTGTGACTTTGTGAGTACAACAATTGATGCCATTGCACGATGTGGGGTGCTATGTTTGTCAGATAATTATTTCCTCGATATGCACATACAAAGGAATAATTTTTTTTTCCTTTGTTTGATGTCATAAAAAACATAAACAATCAACATTAAAAACTATGCAAATTTTTTTTTTTTTTTTTTTATAACTTCTTGGCGTCATCAAACTAAGCAGGTATATATTATATGCAAAGAAACATTGATATGGAAAATTTTAATTGTTCCGTATTGAATTTTGAGGTTAAGATTTGGGTTTTTAAAAAATGAAGATACTGAAGATGTTCTACAGACACAGTCGACACATGACGAAATAACATGCTCGCCAAAATACACCCTGATATTAGACAATTACAAAACCATTTTTTGTGAGAGAAATATTTAAATAAATTTCGCTGTGTCAGTGTCGAAGGTGCGATCCAAGCTTGAAGCTTTCATTATATTATATGTTATATAAAACTTCCACAATACCGTATCACCATATTTATTTTTGTTTTGAATCTTTTGATCATTCAATCCGGCGCTTGCATTTCTTTTATTTTAACAAAACTTTCTCAGAACAGTATAACATATTTGCTCTGATTTTGATGAGTATAACCCGGAGTAGACATATTTATGGGAACTCCACCTAGTGCTAGATCAATTAGTTTTGCAATTATCCACCTTTATATTCAGGATACTAATCGCCGTTAATAAGCAGAAATCTGTTTAACAATGCTGATTTCTAGTATGTGACCTTAGCGAACTTATCTGCAACAAGAGAGAAAATGTGAAATGCAAATGCCTGCCTCAATGTGACCTAGTAAGTATAGGCGTATAGCCGTGACATGGAAATGAGCATGACATGCAAATTTTAGTATCGTCTAGAAGATTCAAGGTAATGACGTAACAGTATATATATATTTTATTATTCGTGGCTTGAGAAAACAAAAGAAAAAACGCGAATAATATGATGCGATCAACTAAAAATGGCGACAAAAAAAAAAAAGAGTGTTATGGAAACGAAGACGGGGTAAGGAACCAACAAAATAGGGACCACGAAAATTTAAACTCTTTGGCCAATTGAAATTGGAATCAATCAACCAATGATGATTAATTTACCTGGAAACATTTAAAAAAAAACACTAAATTAAAACTGAAAGTTTTGGACGTAACTAGAATATATGGTCATGTTGTGTTGCTTTGGTGACTTTTATTAGGTTTTTTGTCACTATATTGGAGTTTATTAGAAAACGCACCCATTAATGCGTGGGAAAATAAGAATTTGAAAATAATAATTTTACTTCAACAAATACAAAAATCAACATATATATCAACATGAAAAAATAATTTAATACAAATATATTATTTTATTGATAAAATTATTCAAAAAATTGCAGGTGAGAAATTGTTCCATATGTACTCTTTTTCCGAAATGAAAATAATAATAATAATTATTCCATCCAATGTTCTTTTTATTCTAGATTAAAAAAATCAATGATCGAATATCTTTTCATCTAGAGATGACCATTCAGCTACAAAACAAATTAATTATCTAAATGATATACGAGACGAATACACTCTAGGTTTAGAAATAGATGCACTATTAAATTGATGCTTTTATAAGGAGTAGCGGTAATATGAAAACTCTTCCAACTCTATGATTTTAAACACCTTACCAGTCACATTTTTTTAATCTAACTGATTTGAACAAAAAAAGAGCAAATTTTTAACCAATGTTTTGGAAATTTCTTGAATCGACATATATGGCTGTGTGTTTTGGAGTTGAACTTCAATTCACATGTTTTTTTTCCTTCTAATTTTATTCTTCTTTATCTTTGATCCACATAACTAATTACTTTTTAGGAAAATAATAAAATATATTCTCTAGTTAATATCTTTTTATTACTAGATAATTTTCAAATACAATAAATAATATTTTTCCTGTTCCAACAATTGACAATTTTGTTTATTATAGAATAAAATGATTCAAATCTTAGCAGAAGATTCATAAACCCAATTTAAAAATGCAATAATATATGTTATATGAAAGATAATAATAAAATATTTTGTAATATCAGGGAAAAACTTTGCTTAGTTTAAAATCCATAATTCTTTACAAAATTGTGGGAACAATTTTCATGATCCCCAATTCAATACAACCACAAACAGTATTGTTCAGGATAACTCTATTTGTCAGTATACCAAATAAGTTGTGTTGGTTGAGCCAATTGAGTTCAAGAAAATGATCATTTTTCGCAGGAATTAGTGCTTCATTGTTCACATAGTACACCTGGGACCGCGAGTAAATTCTTGCGATTTCCAGTAATAAAATTCTACATTACAACGTGAAACAGCTCGCTGTGCAGCCCTTTGAAGTCTTATTTCTTTCTATTTTCATCCGTTGTTTTTAGTCTACATTGCTTTTATTACACAAGATCACAAAAGTTCGATCTGAGTTGGAGAGAATATAATAGAAGTTTTGAGAATAGCACAGAAAAAAAATTATACAAGTTTGAAGAACAGTAATATATAACAGCATAGTACAATGATGCATAAAAGTTGATAAGCTTCCGTGTATTTATTTTATATTTACCATATAAAAATAAAAATTTAAATAATTGCTTCATTACAGATTTACAGTTAATTGTGCTTCACAAGCAAAACAAAAATTACATGGATCTAACCCTGCAAATTGTCTAGGTCTCATGAATACTAAGTTCTTTTTACTTTACAAAAATTTTAATTGATTTGAAAACCTTTGTTAACATGTCCTTTTTTAAACTCAACCTCAACGCAGAAATGTATTAATAACTTAAAATAAAAGTTATAAAATATTCATGAAATGTCCTCCTAATTTTAGCAATTTTTCAATAGGAACGATACTCTTGCGTGATTTGATGTTGCGTTTATGATGGAAATTAAGACAGCCATCTTTGTTGGTGCTATAATTTCTTGCTGGTTTTAATGGGTTTATCACATGCAAGGAAAAAGGCCCTTAAACTTTTAAAACTCAGCATGTATACGCATGAGGGGAGCATTACATTTGATCCACAATTTTGACAAATATACTAGGATCATGAAGAACATTACAACTTTGTACAAGCTTTAATTATAACTGTAGTTTTAACACAGGGATATATTCCACATACTTCAAATCTCCACACGGTTATATTAATATTTTTAATACGATTTAATATTTCAATATTTAATTTTTTAACATCTACTAAACATAACATTTAAGATAATTAAAGTAATAGATGTAATAATATACGTGAAGTTCGATTTTTGAATTTTGTATGATTTAGCTATAAAAAAAAAACTGTAAAAAGCTCACCCATTGAATTAAGAGTTCAAATTGTTGAGTTGAGAACCTAAGCTAGCCAAATTTAAAAATTCAATATATGTCTAACTTAGATAATGAATGAAAGCCATAATTTTTTTTCAGTTCTATATTAATTTTATTGTTGTATATCTGTTATAATATTGACAGTTTTATCCAAATTAACTCAAATTAAAAAATATATGGATGTCCTTCCACCTGTAAATATATGTGATTAGAATAATAATTATTTTTTTCACTTTGGAAAAAGAGCACATATGAAAAAATTTCTCATGTAATTTTTCAAATAATTTTATTTATAAATAAATATATATTGTTATTAAATTATTTTTTCTATGTGGATATGTTCTTTTTTATATTTGTTGAAGTCGAAATATTTATTTACAAATTTTATTTATCCAAACATTAGGTCTGTGCATTTTCCAATTTCTATAAAAATAATTATATATATAGTTTTTTTTATTTGATGTGATATCTATTATAAAATAGAAAATTAGTACATCATAAAAATTGACATGAACCACGACTAAAAAAGAAATAAAGAATTGTATTTTTCTCAAAAACGACTATTCTTCTTTCGAAGTTCCATTTTTAAAATAAAGAAACATATAACGGCTATTCTTCTTTCGAAGTTCCATTTTTTTTCTTTATAAAAATGGTCCGACCTCCTACGTAACTTTCATGCTAAGTGACATGTTAACTATGGTTTAACGAGTAATTACTCGCTTGTGTATTTTTCCTCCGAAAAGACCGGGTCCATTGCACCTTTCGCGATCATTTTATTTATTTTAAATTTCTTTGATTGAAAGTTAAATAAAGGTACGTGGTTACATTTCTGGATCCGTTACTAACAACCCTTTTTTTAATGAATAATTACTAATTTACTAACAACTTTCTTTCTTCATTCGTGGCCTCGAATTGACCTCTCAACTTTTGCTATTCATACGTGGCATACAGCCATGATGCCCCACTTCCATTCTCGGCTGCTCTCTAACTAATTAACTAATTAACCTTTTGTCTTTGAATTCAACGTGTCACCAACAGGTCTCATCGCCGTCCGAATTCAATCGGAGAGCGGTCAAAGAACGGACGGGTGTTTCCTTTGGGAAAGCTGGGCGGTGCTCCGATCTCCGTGTCACGAAATCACATTCCAGAAATCCAGCAAGTCTCCAGTGGACTAAAATTCGTCTCCATCCATTTTGACCCCAAAAGAGCGACACTTGCGTAGTCTAGGCGGCAACAGCAGTTTCCAGGACGTACTACCGGAGATGTTATTGGTCGAGATGGGATAAAGTCACCGCCCAGTGCTGTATCACACTATCACTGTATCAGTTGTCAATGTGGATAGTAATTACGGGACATTGAACCATGGAGCATTTAATATACTGATGCCCGATGGATAAGGAGGTTGCGAAAATTTCGCGACAAGGCGAGGCGGTGATTGCACCGCGGCACTTGTCAATTGTCATAATCGGAAAGAATTTCCTGGGACTTTCGTCTTTATCCGAAATCCATAGCCTCAGACTTGCTGTTGTTATCCAACCGTGTAGCGAGTTCTGAAGGAAAAATTTATATTTTTTTTTCTCCCACAGATATAATGATAAAAAGTTTTTTATTTTTATCCCTCTCGCATCTATAATTTTTTTACGTCTTCTCGAATTATTTAAAAAATAAAAATACATACGGCACACTATTTATCTTATATTATCTAAAAATAACTTAAAATTTCTTTTCTTGCTTTGTAAAAATATCAACAAATTAGTATATTAAAAATATCGATAAATTAGTATATTGAAAATATCAATAAATTTGTATTATAAATATCAAAACTATTTTTAAATTATGTTAATACTGTTTAAATTGTGAAATTTAAAGATCTCATAAAATTATTTTCAAATCACAAACTTGTTACTATGGTCACAAGTTTATGGAACTCGACACACCGCTGGTAACTCCAGTATCCTCTTGAGTGCATCCAGGCTGAATTTACGTTGTCAAACTCTTAACCAATGTCTGTGAAGATTTATAGATCAACCGTGTAACATTCAGCATCGGTTTCAAAAACAAAGGATAAGCCTCCGCCGTCCCGAGTATCCGGATAGAAGTGCAGTGTTAGACCAGTGGAATTTCTAAGGCGTCATTAAAGTGATAAAATAATTTGTTATTATCCTAGTCCAAATAAAACCGTTCTTTGAAAAGATTTGCTATGAACTTTTTGCAAGTTGTATTCACATTCAACACCTGGAGAGCTTTATTGTCGGTATGGTTTTAGCCTTTTAGGATCTAAAATTCACTGCTATTCTATAACTTTATCAACAAACCGAGTTTTGACATGCATATTTGTATATCGTACGTCCCAAGCAACAAAATGAAGCACTTTCATACGTTGATTTATGCTGATCAAGAACAGACGTTTGTTTTGTTTTCTGTAAGGGGCGCTCTTGCTAATTTCAAAACTAATACGAATATTTAAAGAACGCAAAATCTTATTAATTATTCGTTTGTTCACGGTCTTTTGAGAACCGTATTAGGCCCAAAAGGCCCACAGAGATTTTCTCTCGTTCCTCGCCATAGCTTATGACTCTTGTTTGTACTAGAAACCGTACCCATTGAATATGTAGACAAATAAAAATTTAAAAGATACTTATAATACTTTTAATAAACTTAAAATCAACATCTATATCAACATGGAAAATATGATTTAACAAATATCTTTATGACAAAGATATTTAAAAAATTATAGGTGATAAAAGTTGTTCATCTGCGCTCTCTTTCTAAAATAGAAAAACAAATATTATTCTAATTACTGTTCTTTCCAGATGTAAAACAAAAACTTTGATACCATTGCGTCTAGTAATTGATATTAACCAATAGTTCAAATAGATCAATGATACAGGTGGGTACACACTAGATCTAAAAGTAAATACACTCATGGATCCGTGCACTTGTAAGTAGTGATAGATCTTGAGAGAATAAAGTAGCAAGCACAAAAAAATATTCTTAGTCAGCCATCTACATTTAATTTTTTTTTTCTTGAAGTAGATTTGGTCTATTATAGGGATGACAAAAAAGCTAGTTGCTTGCTCGAGATTGATTTGATGTTTATTTGGAATTGACTCGCTCAATTTGGGCTCACAGCCAGTGGCGAAGTCAGGATAGAGGAATAATGGGGCCAAGATGGAAGTCGGAAGAGTAGGGGTGTAGTCTCGGCACAAGAAGAAGGTTGTTGCGTGGAGCTAGAGCGACAGAACGTCAGAACAAGTTGGCATCGCTTATCATTGATGGATTTTTCTCTCTTGAACTCAAAAACAAATAGAAAAAAGAGAAAAAAATGCTGTAGGCCGAAGGGAGATCTGATAATGGACTTCAAAAATTACATTTGGGCTAATACTGAGGGGGCCCAAGAGACCAAATTATTGAACGTATTAGTTAAAACTTAATAACTAATTAAAAAAATCCTAATTATCCCTCCCTCCGCCACTGCTCACAGCTAGTGCTCACTCGAATTTGACACGAAAAATAATTTATAATATTAAGTATCTAATTATTATGTAACGTATTATTTTTTAGATATAAATACTAATTTTCTTTCAATCTTATTATAAAATAAAAGATTAGTTCATAAATAAAAATAATTTTGAAACTAACTGTTATCCCTAATAATAGGCCTAGAGGGGGGTGAATAGGCTTAATTTAATTTCTAAACCGGTTTGGACAATTTTGCGAAAATCACAATTCAATTCAATTCAAGTTTGACTCAATACAAACAAACAATCATACAAGTCAAATATAATGTAAATAGAGAGAGAGAGAGAGATGACACGCGATTGATTACGGAGTTCCGACCCGCTAGATGAAGCTAGCCTTAGTCGTACGTCTCCGGGAGTTTCGCGACCACAAATCGGGCGCGCTCCGTTCTATTCCACAAGGAACGGGTCTACAAGTTCGAACCAAATCATCTTGTCACAAAACACTCAAGGTGGATTGGCCTAACCACTAACCTAATTAAATAACACTCAAGGAATGATGCTCACAATCAAAACACTCTATTATTTGGCTAAATGCACTAGGGTTTGATTTGTGGCAATCTAATCCTATTGGTTTTGCTCTTAAAATGCTCAAGGATCAGGTCTATGTGTTTGAAGCTCAAAGACAACAGTATAGCAAGGTAAGCAACAGCACAAAACAGTCCCAATAGGGGCTGTATTTATAGAGGGCGTCAAGAGCTTCAAATCATCACAGTTTTCTGTCGTGCGTTACACGACCCAATAATGCATTGTGCAACGCACAGCTAGCCGTTATAAAGAGGCCAAAAACTGAACTATCCGTTGACAGTGCGTTACACGACGCATTACCCCGTTGTGTAACGTATGTAATGACCGTTATAAACAAACAAAACGGATAAGATATCCGTTTGAATTGTCAGTGCGTTACACAACGCAAATGACCCGTTGTGTAACGCTAAGCACTGACAACTCAACGGCTAAGAAGAAGTCAGACGCGTTATACAACGCAAAAGACCCGTTGTACAACGTGTCGAATTTCAAGTCAAACGGTCAAGGCTTGTCAGACCCGTTATGCAACGCTATTGATCCGTTGTGCAACGCGCATTAAATGTCATTAAATGATCAGAATTTTACGTCAAAAACGAGCGAAAAATTCCAAAGAAAATACAAAGGAAGGTTGTACGACGCTTCTTGCGTTATACAACGTTCTGGCAAAAGCTGAAAAATTCGCGTTGTTTAACGGAACTATAGCGTTGTATAACTTACACCTTTGCGTCACACAACGTGATAAGACGTTATGCAATGCGCAGGAAAAGTTCAAGAAGAAGTTCAGAAAACCTGTACAGTTCTGGTGCATTGTGTAACCTGATATTGCGTTACACAACGCACTGGCCCTGAGACTGTGCATTTTACCAGCAAACTCACATGAACTGAGTTTAAAAAGATAAAAACCTACTTTAAAAGCTTACAACCAGCCTAATCTAATTGTTGACAAACTTCATGACTTGTCTGGCTCTTGTTCTTAGTAAATCTTGAGAGTTTGTCTAAGAGAACACTTGAAATAGAGAAGTTAGAGAAGAAGGGTATTGTTTTGCAAATCGACAAACTTAGAATTTAATTATTTAGAACAACAATATCCCCCTTTTGTCGATTTGCAAAAAAACACAAAAGTAAAGCGAGCGAAGAAGAAAAAAACTTGAAGCTTTACTCGTTTATATTTAATTTCTCCCCCTTTTTGCAAAGAGAGAGAAGGGGCAAATGATAGATCATGGTGAATCCTAAACCATTAGGTTATGACAATTCTAATAGTACCTCCCCCTTACTAAAAGAGTATGGCAATTCAATGATAATGGTAAAGAGGGAGTGAGGGCCACAAATCAAATAAACTAACGAGAATTAGAAGAAGGCAAGAAGAGCCAAGAAGCAAAGAAGATATAACACACAAACCATAAATATAAAAGTCATACACACAAAATAGTTAAATAACTTCGCCCAACACATCAAAATCTATCAAACATCAAACAACTAAACCATTTAGTTCATGAGATAACACTTAAATCACACAATATTCGTTTAGCTCAAAAACCACAAACTAGAGGATCCAACAACCAAATAAAAAACCAAAGAAAAAGAAAAAGATAGAAGGATAAATAGGCTAAGGTCTCGGCATGAATAACTCAATCTTCTTCCTCCGAATCCTCATCCCCGGCTCCACTTGAAGAGACGGCTTTCTTACTCCATTTCAAGATCTTCTTGAAGTCTCTCTCCGAGTCACCCTAAAATTTTTGGAAGTCATTATTCACTTTGGTGATCAAGGCATTGGTGTGTTGGCGATGTGTCACTTCTTCCTTTTTCCAATCATCAAAACATTGTTCAACTCTTCCTATACGAGTGCCGTACTCATCCAAAATCTTGTTGACGGCGTCAAATTTCTCGTTGACATTAGTGTTGAAGGCACCAAATTGAGCATCAAGATACTCTTTGAGTTCGGGACTCAAACCCGAAGAGGAGGAGGATTGACCCCGTGAACCGGGTGGAAGAGAGAATGAAGGCTCTTGACCAATAGGAGCAAATTGGTTTGGTTTGGCATTGGGAGCAACAATCCAAGCATTCTTCTTATCCACGGGGTTGGCTATAAGATGGTTGTCGGCCGTGAGACACCATCCCGTGGACTTGAGGTGATTGATGAGATTTTTGGGTCGAAGAAAGTCATTGGTCGTAGGTGGTTCGCCCCACATGTGCAAATTAGGATCAACCTCATCCTTGTAGATCAATTGAGAGATGAGATGACCATAGGGAAGGAACATAGAGGTTGATTGGCGAACCCGATGCATGTGGCTCAAAATGAGATATGGAATATTCACCTTTGGTTTCATTTCAAGTATGGATCTCAACATGAAGACCTTCCGCTTTTCAACATTTGTCTTGATGGTCTTTTTGGGTGCAAGGATGTTGTTGATAATCAAGAAAAGGAACCGGTGATAGGCAGAAAGTTCGATGGTCGAGAATTGGGCTAAGTCATAGGCTTGCCAACAATAGAACCATTCGTGGTACTTCTCAAATGATTCTTTATCGGCCTCATAGTTTGACGGCCAATCTTGATGCACATAAATGTGATTTCCCTCATTTGCTAACCCAAATTCCTCACAAAGTCGATCCATGGTTATCATTACGGCTTTTCCACACACCTAGGATCGGGCCACCGGAATATCATTCACAAATTTTACCGTCAGATTTGCATAGAACAATTTGATGAGGTCGGGACGGTATGCTTCGGTACAACCCAATAACCTGGGTATTTTCCAAAAATCAAGATATGGCATAAGGCGTTCCCATTCATAGTTTGCAAAGCATAGGGTATTCTCATCCGGGTGTTGCTTGAAGTAAAAACAATCGGTTAAACCACGGTTATTCCCTAAGATACTACCATTGAAATACCGATACAACGAATCCCTAGAGAATAGGAATTGGTTGTCACTTTGAATATTCCAATTTACTCCTTCAAAGGAGGGTGCAATTTCCATTGGAATAGGCTCAGTTTGTTCCGATTGAGAGGAGGAGGCATCTTTGTTACCCTTTTGCCTTTTAGTATATTGCCTTGGAGGTGCCATTGAGAAGAGAGAGAAAAGAACCTTTTCAATTGAGAAGTGGAGAAGTGGAGAAGTGGAGAAGAAGCCCTTGCAATTGACACCAAATAAATCCAAAGCCGATCGAGAAATCGATAGTCGGATTGCCGAAGAAGAAGTTGAAGAGGAGGGTTAGGGTTTAGGTAAAGAGGAAGAGATAGAGAAAATAGAGGGTAAGAAATTGTAGAGGAGTAAGAGGAGAGTGTAAATTTGGTTTTTGTTTAGTGAGAGAGGGTTTGGAGAGGTAGTAATGACAGGATGTGAGGAGGGGGTGTGAGTGAAGGAGAGAAAGAGAGAAAAGAAGGGTTCTGTCGGTTTGAGAAGAAAGAAAGAAGGAGAGAAGAGAAAACGACTCAAAATAATAAGTCCCTGCGACAGTGCGTTAAGTGACGTAACAGGTGCGTTACACAACGCACCGTCAAACAGAAACAAAACTGATTTTTCAAAATTCCGTTAGGTGACGTAAAATATGCAGTGTACAACGCAAAAAGTAGAAACGAGTAACGCAAAAGAGCGTTGTACAACGCAAGAAAAGACGGAGAAAATAAAATTTTCATAGAACACGCAAAAAGATATGCGTTATACAGCGCTATAACCCGTTATGCAACGTGTGCTGAACGTTACATAATGCTTTACAACGTTGTACAACGCGAGCCAGAAAAACAGAATTAAAGCGAATTAAATTCGTTTTGAGAGCCTTTGCGTTACATAACGCCTCTGGTGCGTCATATAACGTACTGACCAGACAACATAAAGATCGAAATTGAATTCACTTTGTGAGCCAATGCGTTACATAATGCCTCTGGTGCGTTATATAACGCACTGCCCAGAAAATAATTTTTCAAACTAGAAAACTGAATTGAATTCAAGAAAGAATGAATTTTAACTGAAATCCAAACCAAAATAGATCAAACAGTAACAACCAAGCAAACAGCAACACGAGATGCATAGAATTTAATCTTTAAGTTCAAGCATATCGAGTTTGAACCTAAGTTCAAGATGTTGTTGCGTAGGTAATGGCTTGGTGAAGATATCGGCAATTTGCTCATTCGTATCAATATGCACCAATTCCACATCACCTTTCTCAACATGATCTCGGATAAAATGATGTTGTATCTCTATGTGATTGGTTCTAGAGTGCAATACTGAATTTTTGGAAATAAATATGGCACTAGTATTGTCACATAAGATTGTTATCTTTTGGAATTCTAACTCATAATCCCTAAGGGTTTGCATCATCCAAAGTAGTTGTGTACAACAACTACCGGCCGCTACATACTCGGCTTCTGCGGTTGAGAGAGCAACCGAGATTTGTTTGCGGCTTGACTAAGAAACTAGTGAACCACTAAAAAATTGACAAGTTCCACTAGTACTCTTTCGATCCATACGGTCACCGGCAAAGTCGGCATCGGTATACCCTACCAAGTCAAGTTCGGTTTGTTTACCATACCAAAGACCTAGACTTTGGGTACCCTTAACATATCTCAAAATCTTTTTTACCGCTTTGTGGTGAGACTCCTTAGGATTGGCTTGGTATCTAGCACATAGACATATGGCATACATAATATCTGGCCTACTCGCCGTGAGATGGAGCAAACTTCTAATTATGCCTCGATAGAGAGTTATGTCTATCGGCTTGCCTTTCTCATCCGCATCAATGTTTGCACTCTTATCCATTGGTGTGTCCAAACTTTTGCTATCTTCTACATCAAATTTCTTGATCAACTCCTTGGCATATTTCGTTTAGCTAATAAAGATGCCATCTTGGAGTTGCTTGATTTGTAGTCCCAAAAAAAAATTTAGCTCTCTCATCATGCTCATCTCAAATTCACTACTCATCAAAAAGAAAAACTCTTGTGCAAGAGTTGCATTAGTATAGCAAAAAATAATATAATCCACATAAATTTGCACAAGTAACAAATGGTCATCCATTTTCTTGGTGAAAAGAGTTATATCTATTTTACCCCTACTAAAACCATTATCAAGTAGGAAGGTACAAAGTCTACCATACCAATGTTTAGGTGTTTGTTTCAAACCATACAAGGCTTGGTGAAGCCTAAACACATGGTTGGGATTAAAATGGTCAACAAAATCGAGAGGTTGTTGTACATACACTTCCTCGTCTATCCAACCATTTAGAAAAACACTCTTGACATCCATTTGGAATAGGATAAAGCCCTTGTTAGCGGCATATGCCAAGAGCATTCTAATAGATTCGAAACGAGCAACGGGTGCAAAGGTTTCCTCAAAATCAATATTTTCTTGTTGCTTGAAACCTTGTGCAACCAAACGGATTTTGTTTCTAACCACATTACCATGTTTATCTAGCTTGTTCTTATAAACTCATTTGGTACCAATAACTTGCTTACCACTTGGTAAGGGTACAAGTTCCCAAACTTGATTTCTTTCAAATTGGTTCAACTCTTCTTGCATAGTAACAATCTAATTTGGGTCAACATTGGCATCTTTGAAGGATTTTGGTTCTAGTTGAGATACAAAGGCACAATGACCGATCATTTGGTTCAAACCCGACCTAGTGTTAAGGGTCACCTATAACATTAGAAAGAGGATGAGAAGACACTTCTCTAAGCACTTCGGGAAGCTCATGAACCGGTTGAGGAATGGGTTGAGATTCATCATGAGGCGTTTCGACTTGAGTTGTGTCAATCGTGTCTTTCTCATGATTCTCTCCCCCTATCAAATTGTCATCGATCCGGTTCAAAAGCTCCTCGATTATAACCGGTGGAATCTCATCCTTTGGTTGAAACTCAATTTCTTGAGTTGTTGCTCCATCTTGCATACCTACAATAGAGTTACCTTCCTCGGTTTTCTTATTAGCATTTTCATCAAATTTGACATTTATAGACTCAATTACAACTTTTGAGGTAGGCAAATAAACTCTATAGGCTTTACTTGTGTTTGAGTATCCAACAAATATACCGATCAAAGATTTAGCATCAAATTTGGTTACTTTAGGAGACTCATCAAGGACAAAACATTTGGATCTAAATACACGGAAATAGGATATATTAGGAGTTCGACCAACCCACAATTCAAATGGAATTTTCTTGAGTTTAGAATGAATGTACACACGGTTTACTACATGACATACCGTATTTACCGCTTCGGCCCAAAAGAACTTAGGTACGGCAAATTCATGTAGCATTGTGCGTGCTAGCTCTTGTAAGGTTCGGTTCTTCCTCTCCACTACACTATTTTGTTGGGAAGTGCGTGGAGCGGAAAACTCTTGTTTATATCATTTTTCTATGCATAATTCATCAAATTTAGCATTTTTCAAATTTCCTTTCGTGGTCACTACGAATTTTAGATATTTTTAATCCTTTTTCATTTTCAACCCGGTTGCTAAATTTGACAAAATAGTCAAATGCTTCTTCCTTGTGAGTAAGAAAGAAAATCCAAGTAAAACGACTATAGTCATCCACCATTATATACACATACCTCTTTTTACTCAAACTCATGACATTGATTGGTCCAAACAAGTCCATGTGAAGTAATTGCAAGGGTTGAGTGCTAGAAATAACTTCTTTGGTCTTAAAACTAGATTTGGTTTGCTTGTCTTTCATGCAAGCCTCACACAAACCATTTAAGTTAAGTTTGTGTGATGAAAGGCCACAGACAAGGTTTAATTTGACAAGTTTCTTTAAGGAGTCTATTGAAACGTGACTAAGTCTTCTATGCCATAGCCATGAACCGGTAGCTATGACACTAAAGTATTGTTCACCGGTGGTAAAATGGTCAAAATTCAAGTAATAGACATCATTTTTTCTTTGTCCGGTATACACAAGAGAATTATCCAAAATTTGATGCACATAACAAGAAGAGTGATCAAATTTTAAATAATATCCAACATCACACAATTTGCTCGCACTTAGAAAGTTGTAGTTAAGACCATCAACAAGGTAAATATTGAATACCGTAAGATTTTGGTTACCAACCGAGCCTATACCAATAATAGTGCTCTTTCTAAGATTGTTTCCAAAAGTAACCTCACCACCATCAAAAGATTCAAGTGTCTTGAAACATGATTCATCACCGGTCATGTGGTGTGAACATCCACTATCTATGATCTAAGCACTTCTCTTGAATGATGATAACAAACAAACCTACAAGAATGTATATTAGTTAGAAATAAATAACTAACATAATTCTTGTATTTTCTCCCCTTTAAAATTTGACTATAAGGTCCGGGGAGATAGAATGGCTTTTCAAGTCACATTAGAACCGCTTCCACTAAATGAGGTGGAATTGGAAGCGACTTTAGAAACTCAAACCATATTCTTTGAACCGAATGTATGATTTGCTCTCATAACCTTGCATTCTAATGTTAGATGGTCATTCTTACCACAATAGTTGCAACATGCACTAGTGGGTTTGTTCATTTGTGAATCTTCTCTAACAAAATGGGTCTCATAATGACTCCTAAGCTCAATGGCCTTGATCTTTGGATCCTTGGAGAAAATGTATGATTGAGAGCCTTTCAAATTTGGTTTTTGAAAATTCGTTTTGTTTTGTTGAGAGGCATTCTTATTTTCTCTATTGTTTTGAGGTCTAGTGTGTGTGCTATTTCTATTTCCCTCATTCTTTTAGAAAAGATGAAAACACCCATCGGGTCGTTTGAAATACAAGTTGTTTGGACTCCGATTGTTTTGCAAATTCTTTTGAGAATCATTGAAACCATTTCTATTCCAACCAAAATTTTTTTTAGCACTATTTTGCGAACCAAAGAAATTCTTTTGTCCTTTTCCGTGTGTGTTCCTACTATTGGTGTCCTTGTTATAATACCTCTCATTTTGTGTTGGGCTAATCGAGTTTTTTCGTCTAAAAGTGGATTGATTTCCCTTCTTGAACCCAAGATCCGATTTGTCATTTGATTTTTTGCCCACAAACATTTTGTCAAGATCCATCTTGGCGCTACAAAAAGCACTAGATGAACTTGATGCCCTTTCATTGTTTTTCAAAACATTTGTCTCACTCAAATGAGCTTGACATTTTTCACAATCTTTGAATTTTTCAAAACTCTCAATCATACTCTTATACTTACTCACCAAAGCTTCAAAATCATGCACCTTAGCCGTCAAAAGGCTAATTTTCTATTTTTGACTAGCAATAGTCTTAAATGACTCATCAAGATAATCATTCAACCTATCAATTTGGGAGTTTGTATCATCATTCAAGCACAAGTCATTTTTATTATCGCTATCATTATCACTACATAGAGATGGGTTTAGTTGTACCTCATTGGTAACCTTAGGAGCTTCAATAGCTACCTTAGGTACCTCTTCTTGAATTTGAGTAGAGATTGGAGTTGTGGTTGTTGAGGAGGTTGAGGCTTTTTCAATGCTTGCCTTGCTCAATGAATGCACATAAATATTGTCCCGGTTGTACTCGTTGAAATCCTCCTTCACCAAGTCATCAAGGTCATCATTCATGGGCATCATCACATCATTGACTTGAGCCACTAGAGCAAGGTTGTCAAAGTCGCATTCGGACTCCGAATCGGATGAGGAGGATGAGCTAGAGTCGGAATCATTGTCCCATATGGCTTGCATAGCCTTCTCATCCTTCTTTTTGCCTTTGTAATGTTTCTTTTTGGACTTGTACCAGCCATCACTTCTCTTCTTTCCACCATCTTTCTTGTCATTCTTTAAATGTGAGAAGAGTTTGAAACAAGTGTACATGGTGTTGCCCTCCTTTTGACAAACAAAACAAAGAGTCCTCTCATCATTGTCAAGCCTTTCCTTGTTGAACTTTTCCTCAAAAATCATAATGGCCCGAAACATTTTTTAGAGCACGGCTCCTTGCTTGTCCTCATCAAGGTCGAATATGCCTTTAGTCTTATCACTCGAATGACGGTGTCTACCTTGATGGTTGTCATTGTGGCGATGTTTGGAGGAAGAGACCTTGTTCTCACTAGCCGACAAAGCAATGGACTTGGGCTCATATCTCAACTCTCCAAGTTACTTGAGCTTCTCTTCTACACACCGATAATGAGTATAGATGATCTCCGGCGTGAGGTTGTTGTGGGATCTTTGTTTTGTCTCAAGAGTCGAGATGAGATTGTCGAATTGAGGTCTTCCCACCAAAGCCCTAAGCAATCTTCCTATCACACGGCTATTAAATAGGGTTTCTCCAACGTTGTTGAATTCATCGAGCAATTGTATAAACCGAGTATACATTTTCTCGATGCATTCACCATCCATTATGCGGAAATTATCTAATCTTGACTCCAACTCAAATTAACGGGAGCTTTTGATTAGAGAATTTCCCTCATAACAGTTCAAGAGAGATGCCCACATTTCATGTGCATTTGTAGAACTACCAAAAATGACCGCTATGGACTCATGGACCAAGTTAAAAAGAACATTCACGGCATTGTCATTTTTTGCCCTTAGCAATTTGGAGGCATAGGTTTCATTACCTTCACTATCCAAACATGGTGCATAATATTTGTCAACCACATCCCAAAGGTTAATCAAGTTGAGGTAAACGATCATAGATCTCTTCCAATAACGGAAGTTCTTGCAATTGGAACCAAACTTGTCCGGTTTTTCAATCACCCTTTAGGCCTTGGAATGCTAGGTTATCTACCACAAATTTTGGTCAAAAAGATAACCCCTTCTCTGATACCACTTTGTTGTCCCTAATAATAGGCCTAGAGGGGGGTGAATAGGCTTAATTTCATTTCTAAACCGGTTTGGATAATTTTGCGGAAATCACAATTCAATTCAATTCAAATTTGACTCAATACAAACAAACAATCATACAAGTCAAATATAATGTAAATAGAGAGAGAGAGAGATGACACTCGATTGATTACGGAGTTCCGACCCCCTAGATGAAGCTAGCCTTAGTCGTACGTCTCCGGGAGTTTCGCGACCACAAATCGGGCGTGCTCCATTCTATTCCACAAGGAACGGGTCTACAAGTTCGAACCAAATCACCTTATCACAAAACACTTAAGGTGGATTGGCCTAACCACTAATCTAATTAAATAACACTCAAGGAATGATGCTCACAATCAAAACACTCTATTATTTGACTAAATGCACTAGGGTTTGATTTGTGGCAATCTAATCCTATTGGTTTTGCTCTTAAAATACTCAAGGATCAGGTCTATGTGTTTGAAGCTCAAAGACAGCAGTATAGCAAGGTAAGCAACAGCACAAAACAGTCCCAAAAGGGACTGTATTTATAGAGGGCGTCAAGAGTTTCAAATCATCACAGTTTTCTGTCGTGCATTACACGATCCAATAATGTGTTGTGCAACGCACAGCTAGCAGTTATAAAGAGGCCAAAAACTGAACTATCCGTTGACAATGCGTTACACGACGCATTACCCCGTTGTGTAACGTATGTAATGACCGTTATAAATAAACAAAACGGATAAGATATCCGTTTGAATTGTCAGTGCGTTACACAACGCAAATGACCCGTTGTGTAACGCTAAGCACTGACAACTCAACGGCTAAGAAGAAGTCAGACGCGTTATACAACGCAAAGGACCCGTTGTAAAACGTGTCGAATTTCAAGTCAAACGGTCAAGGCTTGTCAGACCCGTTATGCAACTCTATTGATCCGTTGTGCAACGCGCATTAAATGTCATTAAATGATCAAAATTTTGCGTCAAAAACAAGCGAAACAATTCCAGAGAAAATACAAAGGAAGGTTGTACGACGCTTCTTGCGTTATACAACGTTCTGGCAAAAGCTGAAAAATTCGCGTTGTTTAACGGAACTATAGCGTTGTATAACTTACACCTTTGCGTCACACAACGTGATAAGACATTATGCATCGCGCATGAAAAGTTCAAGAAGAAGTTCAGAAAACCTGTACAGTTATAGTGCGTTGTGTAACCTGATATTGCGTTACACAACGCACTGGCCCTGAGACTGTGCATTTTACCAGCAAGCTCACATGAACTGAGTTTAAAAAGACAAAAATCTAGTTTAAAAGCTTACAACCAGCCTAATCTAATTCTTGACAAACTTCATGACTTGTCTGGTTCTTGTTCTTAATAAATCTTGAGAGTTTATCTAAGAGAACACTTGAAATAGAGAAGTTAGAGAAGAAGGGTATTGTTTTGCAAATCGACAAACTTAGAATTTAATTGTTTAGAACAACACTAATAAATATTAATTATTTTATATTTTACTTACTTACAAATATGAAATGTATATAAAAATTATAATAATTGAGCTAGTGTTCAATTAAACTCAATTTATTTCAAAACAAATTTGAACTAAAAAATTAGCTTGTTCGAACCCAACTCGTTGCCGCATAGACATGAGCTTATTAAAACAGAAAAACTAAAACGTATTGTGATTTGGTGCCAAAAGTAACTTCTTTTCCTTGTACGTACATATCCTATATCTATAATTATCTGGAATATTGTGGTCTTGTGGATCCTTTTTTGTTTGTACATCAAAATGAAGAGCTGAGAATCTGGGGTACTGCACTGCCCATCTAAGTCAAATTCATGTAGAAGCAATTTTGGGTTCTCGTTCTCTCTTTGTTTTGAAATTTTGAACATTTTTTTTCTTTAAGAAACTAAATTTAGCTCAATGGGACAAATATTAAATTTGTCCAGACTTAATTATAATTATAAGTGTCTATTCTCTTCTTTATGCATAAATACTTAGCAGAATCTTTTCAATGAGGTTCACTGAAATACTTGAAATTAATGAAATATTTAATTTTATATTAAAATTAAAAGAAATATCACATCAAAGATATGAAAAATTTTAATTGTGGATTTCAATAATATAATTATATTCAATCTTTTATGAGATTCAAATATGTAATTCTCATTGAAATTGTTCGTATAACCTTAAAAATATATGGAAGAATATTGGATGGGAAAACAAATAGTGGACTCCCCAGCAATCTCTCTTGACGCCATGATGAGTCGGGTTATCAAACTCATACCCAAATACGGACTCGAAAGTCGAAACTATAAGTGGATTTCATATTGGATCTGACTCGACAAGATAGCACAATAATTAATTGATTCATGTAATAATTAGCGTAGTTTTCAAGAGGATGGTCTCTAAAAATAATTTGATCTCCAAGAGTTATAATGAATTTGGTCTCCCGTATATTCAATGTTACTAGAATTTTACTATTTCCTAAGTTACTAGATTTCGTTATTAATATTTTATTATTTTTATTATTTTAAGGTAAGATGTCATTTGTATTTAAAGGAGAAGATGTCATCTTTTTCCTTAGACTATTGATATATGAAAATTTTGAAATTTATAAGTTATTATTAGTGTTATTTGATTTATTGTTATTACATATATCATTAAACTAAATATTTGTTCCGTACATGCCGGGGCCTATATGTTGGGGTGCGACGTCGTCATCTCATCTCTGGAGTCTGGTTTCTTAGAACTGAGTTTATTGTAATATTTATCAGTTCATACTAAGAAAGGAATCTAGTTTTCCTGGTTTTAATGAAGTCCAAGATCGTATCTCATTAATAATATCAAATTTAATATTATAATAATATGCAACCGAAACAATCTTGGACTTCATATATAAAAAATTTGAAGTCCAAGATCGTATCGGTTGTATTTTATTTCTGGTTTGCAAAATTCTAAGAACTAAGAAAAACTTTTGCGGCTGAAACTCAGGTTTTGAAGTTTTTTTTTCCTTTACATTCCGGAACTTTCTTGTTGCTTTGTGGGTTTGTCTGTCCTGGAGTACATTCTAACTAAAACAAATGATACAAGAAATGTCTACAAACTTCAGGTCTGAACTGATATAATTTTATTAAATCGAAATACACCGACCAAGTAGACGAGAGTACAATTCATTCATTCATTCAAATCATAGGTGTCTAAATGGAATATGGCAGTATTAAATACAAACTAAAATGGTGACCAATTTTTCATTCCAATCTAGATTAAGGCCATTAGATTTACTTGGTAGCTGCTAGCCTGCTACCAAGAAAAGTCTAAGGGGTCGTTTGGATCGCTTGGGAATAAGAGGAATAGCTTATTCCTAGGCGGAAAGTATTGGAAAGTGTGTAACTTTGTGAAGAGTTTGGATTGTTTATAATAAAATTTCCGTCCGGAATTACTTATTCCCCTTATTCCCAATGCATCCAAACGAGCCCTAAAATAGGCCATTTGATACAAATTATGGGCCAGTGCTAGGCCTCCAACTGACATCTCAGGAGTTGCTTAGTGCCAAACTGCCAATTAGGCAATTACTAACCAAGAAGCCTAAAATTGAACCCAAATCAAGTTCTTCTCAGACCCAAACCTTGTAAGAGACTAGCAGCATGCACGGTCCGATTTCACATTCATCGTAACCTGCTCCACAAAGCAGCTATTAAACCCAAATCAAGTTCTTCTCAGAGCACGGTCCGATTTCACATCCCTGCTCCATAAAGCGAAAATTGCTACTTATCATCCATCTAGGGGCCGTCGAGCGTCATCCAGAGCACACTCTCTCTTCTTTCCGTGTCTCCTCTTCTTCCCTCGGATCCGTATCCAGAGTTCACTGAGAGAATTGCTCTTTAGAGTTCTTCATCACGAACGTCAAATCTAATCTCAACGATCAAGATTTACGGACCGGTATTAATCACAGAGCATCTATTATTGATTGAACGACAAACTCCACTCTGCAATTCCCGCAGAGGATATCTTTCCTCCTTCCCTCCCCTTCTTTCCTTCACAATATGCTCCCTTCCTTCCGCGTCTCCCCTCCCTCCTATATTTCCATTTCTTTTCTTCTTTCCCTTCTCATTCGTGCTCCCTCTTATCTCCTTTCTGTTTGTGTTCTTCTCTTTCTCACTAGCCTTTTTATCTCAGTTTATTTCTTAATTTTTTATATTTATATTTGTTCATTTTCGTTATTATATATGTTTACTTTATTTCTTATTCAGCTAATTTTGATATACGTTCATTTGTATTGTATCTGTTCACTTTGTTTTATTTATGTGTTTGTTTTGTATGTTCAATCTATTCATTTTATTTCTTATTTAGTTATTTTCATATATGTTCACTTTGTTTTTTGTATATGTTAACTATGTCGTTACATGTGTTCACTTTGTATGTTGAATCTGATCATTTATTTTTTATTTAGCAAATTTTTATATATGTTAATTTTCTTTCTTTATTCAGCAAAAAATTTGTATATTTTTCACTTTGTTGTTGTATGTGTTCATTTTATTATTGTATATATTCATTTTGTTGTTATAGACAGAATCTGTTCATGGTGGAAGTGAAGGGGAGTGAGGCTGAAGTAAGAGAAAGGAGAGAGGAAAAATATGGGAGAAGAGAGGTGCAAGGAAGGGAAATTGGGAGAGGAGAGGAGCATGGGAGGAGAAAAAGGCGGAGAGAAGAATAGGGACGCGAAGGGGCACCAGGAGGAGGAAAGGAAGGGAAGCAGAGAACACCTTTCTATTTTTTTGTCGCACTCAATTTAGCATTTTTTCTATTTTTAGCGCCTGAATGGCGTGGATGACTGTTATCATTTCTGCCATAAAAGCATCTCAATATGACTATATGAGGCTGCGATAGCAATAGTTTGCAACACACAAGACAAAAAAAGGAAAGAAAAGAGAATTGTTTTATTGTTACTATCCACCAGTTCCTTTCATCGGTCAATAATAATAATAATAATAATAATATTTTTTTAATAAGTGAAAGTATATAACTATTAATTAAAAAAAATAGCATCCATTAGAGATAATATACACAATCATCTCAATTGGATTATTCTGAAGTTAAGAATGTTTTTAGTTCTACTTAACAAATAAAAGTTCACCATAATAAACTAATAAAAGTTGAACTAGTAGGTGAAATGAGATGATGAAATATGTACTCCTTTGATAATTATTTTTACATGAAAATCACAATGGAGTCGTTTGGATGGGCTAGGAATAGCTTATTCCTAGACATAAATCTCTCTCACAAAGTTACACACTTTCCAACGTTTTACCCCTCAAATCCTTATTCCTTCCTTATTCCCATACGATCCAAACGAGCCCAATAACTTGATAAATAATTTAAAAAAGAAAAGTAATATAAATATTTATTTAATTTTAGATATGTTATGTATTAAATTTAAAGTTAATATAATAAATAAAATAAAAAATCTTCGCTTTCAAAAATTTAAATGAATAACTAAGTTATTTTATTAAATCTTTAAGTATATCTAAGTTCCAAAATAATATATATAATTTATTTTTCTTTTAATAAAAACAATTATTTACGATTATCACAATCGATAGAACATTTACAAAATTAAAAAAGTTGCGAGGACTGAACTGAAAACATGATGTACGCCCACTCGGCCCGCCATAGAAATCGGATAGAAGGAAGAAGCTAGATAACACACTTCTCTCTCTCTCTCTCTCCCAAATTCAAACAGATAGCTCTAATGGCGTCGCTGCCTCACCGTCTCTCTCCTCTCCGCCCTACTCCTCTACTTCCCTCCTCCTCCTCCTCCTCCACCAAACCCATCTTTCCAAAGCGCACATTTCAGAAACGGAGACACAACTCAGTCGTAGTAGCTGCTCTCGTGGCGGGAACCTACCCCATGACTTCTGTCCAGAGGGAGAGACAGAGATGGCGACAGAAGTTCGAGGACTCCTTCAACAATTGTCGCTCTGACCCTATGGAGGGACTCTCTTTCACGGAGGAAGAGATGATGGCGGCGATCGAGAAGTCTTTGAGCATCTTTAAGGCTCCGGTGGAGGAGCTGGCCGCTCCGGCGACGGAGGGTGCCGCAACGGCGGAGGTAGAAGAGAGGAAGCGCTCTGAAGAAGACGATGAAGCGGTGGGGATGTTCATGGTTGGAGACACGGTCTGTACTTCTCTATCATTTCTTTTTCGTCAATGCTGGTATATTTAAATGCACTTGTACAAATGGACATGAACTAATGTGCATTGTAGGAAAATGTGAAATCTTATTTCTTCCAGATGGGCTTGAGAATTATTAAGAATTTACCTTTTGGTAATATGATAATAGGATAATTCTGTTATGCATGGTTAATTGATTAAACTTCCCAAGTAATTGATGAAATACCACTAATGATCTCCGGCTAAGGATTGAGTACTATTATCCTAGAGTTCTAGTGATTCAATTATATCAGTATGACATGAAACAACCTAGGAAGAAGTTTAGAAGTTCTAAGTAAGCCCATTATGTAATTGTGTGTTCAATTGCTCATGACAATATAATAAGAGGAAAACTTTGGACTGTACAGGTTAATGGACTGGTGTATATAGTGGAAGATGAGGTGGCATATGTTGACATAGGAGCAAAATCACTTGCAATCTTACCTCTGGAACAAGCATGCATTCTCCCAGCAAAGAATATGGATGAGGCCGGCATTTACCCTGGTCTTGGCGAAGAGTTTATAATCACTGGCGGAGATAGATTCGGTGATGGTACTTATACTCTTAGTTTGAAGGAGACCCAGTATGAGCTCGCTTGGGAGAGGTGCAGGCAGCTCCAAGCTGAAGACGCACCAGTCATTGGTAAAGTGAGTACCAATTAGTTTTTTGAGTTCAGGTACAAGTATGTAACATCTTTACCAAGCCTGCATTGGTATTATTCAGATCCAAAGCCAACTGTCTGCAGCAGTGAGGTTTGATTGTTTATATTTAGGCATCAGCAGTTAATTGACTTAATGTTTATCGGTGCAGGTTGTGGGAGGAAATACCGGAGGTATAGTGGCCATTGTGGAAGGCCTCAACGGCTTCATTCCTTTCTCTCAGATTTCAATGGTCTCACATCTTTGACTTTCTGTGAATTTAACTTCTCTGAAATGTCCACTAGTTTGCTCAGATTTTGATGCTTTGTTACCAAGGTTTGACTACCTTGATAGTTTATGTTGGTTCAAAGTCAAATTTGAAACACAATCTGTTTAGAGCACCCACAATTCATTGGCAACCTTAATAGGTACACAGTAACAGTAATTGTGGGGAATGATCAACCTAAAATAATTTATTCAACCAACAATTAACACCAGACCAGACACAAGAACATGTAGGCTGATAAATGATGCAGGAACAAAACTGGAGTCATACCAGATTTATCAGCTGTTCTTCAAGGATTTTTGGCCCGAACTAGATATGTAGGCAGTAATTAATAGAGATTTAGCCTGTGCATAAAGCTCAGTGAACATTACACAAGCAAGGAAAAGATAACTTTATGTTGCATGCTTGGCTTTGTGTTACAATAATAATGCTTTTAACTAAGATTGATGGATGTTTCAGAAAGATGCCGAAATAGAAGACTTAATGGATCTGGAGCTGCCACTCAAAATAGTGGAAGTAGACCAGGAGCAGACTAGACTTGTGCTCAGCAACCGGAAGGCTATGGCTGACAGCCAGGCACAGCTCGGCATCGGCTCAGTTGTGTTGGGAACTGTTGAGAGCATCAAGCCTTATGGTGCTTTTATTGACATTGGTGGTATCAATGGTCTCTTACACGTCAGTCAGATTAGTCATGATAGGGTTGCTGACGTGTCGACTGTTTTACAACCTGGTGACACCCTTAAGGTACTCAAACCATTTGATTTATTCTGTCCTTCTTTCGAAAAACATTTTTCATACATATGTTTTGAAACAAAGGCGTTTACGGATGTGTTGGCATCTTTATTTTCTTTTTCTTTTGTTTTTTCAAAATTGAAAACATTTCCCATTTTTTTTCTTATTTTCATTTTTACTTTTTGTTAAATTTAAAAAACATAAAATTGATATTACCAATGGTCCAATGCCCAATAAACCAATGTCTAGTTTAAACTAACTGGAAAATAGTTGGAAGTGACAGGAAATTAAGTCAACGACTGGTTGAAAACAATAAATATTTTAATTGCTGCCTCTAATTTGTAAGCCTCAATAAGCAGTGAACATCCAAAGAGGTAAACACCAACAGAAAAGTTCTGCGTGAAAATTTGAATGCAGAGTGGAGAAGCCCACATGCATCTTCAAGAAGAGTAAAAGTTTGATTAGCAGTTAAGCATAGCATAACATGATTTAGCATATCTTATTTAGTTCTTCACTACGCTAAACATCTATTGCTGTAGAATCCCTCTGAACTAGTCATGATCTTCTTACTCTATTGATGGGAAAAAAAAAATACAATGATAAATAAAAAATTGGACAAATCAGTTTTGAAACAACTTTTCTAAGTCAATTGGAACTACAATTTGTTTGTCCTGAGTATAGGGAATTGGAACAGCTTACTTGGGATTGCTGTGGAAGTGCAAAATCAGTTCAGCTAGCTTAATGAAAATAGTTGATTTCGTAATTTAATAAAATGGAAACCTCTACTGCTGACAAGCTTCTAAAATGTACACCAGTCCCATGCCAATGGAGTAGATACAACTGTTAATTAGTAAGGATGGAGTGGGAGGAGGTGGGGGTTGGGGGGGGGGGGGGGGGGGAGACATTCTGAGGGAGGAAGAAGAAAGAGGGGATAAGGAAAAGTTGGTGTCACAGTCTTGCTGTGATTTTTTGGTTAATTTGGTGGAAATTGGAGCTAAATTAGAGGAGAGGTAAATAGAAAGGGAGAGAATAAAGAGGACAACTAAAAGAATAAATGTGACAAATAATTTTATTTCATCAATCTTCAACATCATAGCCTTGTTTACAGAATACTTCTACTATATATAGCCGTTACATCTCTGAATTAGGAACTAATTCCTAGCAAATTAACTAATTACTAGTCTCTAATCCTAACCATTGAATTGGCTATCCACGGGCTTGATCCGTGGACTGTTGTTAAAGATCCATTGAAGGGTGCTGCCTGCATTTTAAATGAAGTGGGTTGCCCGTCTTCTTCCCTTCTTTAATCTGAACCAGTGAGCTGCCCGGTTCTCGTTTTGCTTTATGTGGAATAGAGAAGAATTAGGGTAAAAGTTAGGGATTCTGACCTCTACAGAGGCTCCCCTATTTATATTAATCAAAACAGTTGTTCTTTTACAAATCCAATACCATATATAACCTATACCATAACTGATTTATTACCATAAAGATAATTCCTAATATAACTCAGAATTACCATAAAGATAATTCCTAATATAACTCAACACTCCCCCTCAAGATGGGCGATAGATATTAATCATCCCCATCTTGTTACAAGAACTCTCAAACTGCTTACAATCCAAACCCTTGGTTAGGCAATCAGCCACCTGTTCTTCTGATTTCACATAGTTCAAGGTCAGCACTCCATTATTCAGTTGTTCTTTGATGAAGAAACGATCAATCTCAACGTGTTTAGTGCGATCATGCTGAACTGGATTGTTTGCAATATTGATTGCTGACTTGTTGTCACACCGAAGTTGTAAAGACTTTTCTCGGAACACGCGCTCCTCAGATAGGAGATTTCTCACCCACATCAACTCACATAGGCTGAGTGCCATAGCCCTGTACTCAGCCTCAGCTGTAGATCTGGCCACCACATCTTGCTTCTTGCTCCGCCAAGCCACAAGATTACCTCCAACAAACACACAATATCCTGTGGTGGATCTACGATCATCCACACAACCTGCCCAGTTAGCATCACAATAGCCTTCAACTCTCAGATGCCCATGACTTCTGAACCACAGTCCTTTTTCGGGACTCCCCTTGATATATCTGAGAATTCTGTGAACAGCATCCAAATGTTGTTCTCTCGGATCATGCATGTATCTACTCACCACACTCATTGCATGAGAAATATCAGGTTTAGTGTGGCATAGATAAATGAGCTTACCAACTAGTTTTTGGTACTGCTCCTTGTCCACTGAGTCACCTCCCTTGGCACACAATTTTTTATTTGGTTCGATCGGAGTAGGGGCAACCCTACAGCCCAGCATCCCTGTTTCTGAAAGAAGATTCGGTGCATACTTTCGCTGAGAAAGCACTATACCCGTCTTTGACCTAGCAATTTCAATTCCAAGAAAATACCTCAATTGTCCCAAATCTTTAACCTCGAATTCTTTTCCAAGGTTTCCTTTTAACCGCATGATCTCCTCATCATCGTCTCCAGTAATCACAATATCATCAACATAAACTGCCAAGATGGTGATATGACCTTTCAAGTGTCTGTAGAATACAGTATGATCTCTATTGCATTGCTTGTATCTCATGCCACAGACTGCAAGTCTGAACCTATCAAACCATGCTCTCGGAGACTGTTTCAGCCCATACAATGACTTCTTGAGTTTGCATACCTTCCCAGCTGATTGTGGAGTAGCAAATCCAGGTGGAATCTCCATGTACACCTCTTCTTGGAGATCTCCATGCAAGAAAGCATTCTTGACATCCAACTGGTGTAGTGGCCAATTGAAGTTGGCAGCACACGACACCAACATCCTCACAGTGCTCATTTTTGCAACCGGAGCAAAGGTCTCATCATTGTCGATACCATAGGTTTGACTATATTCTTTTGCAACCAGTCGGGCCTTGTACCTATCAACCTTACCTTCTGGAGTTTGTTTGACAGTGTACACCCATTTGCATCCGACAGCTCGCTTTCTAACTGGTAAACATACCAACTCTCATGTGTCATTCTTTTTCAACGCCTGAAGTTCTTCCTGCATGGCACTGAACCATCTGGGATCTTGCTTAGCTACCTGCCATGTGTTAGGTACAGGCACAGAATCTAGAGATGCAAGGAAGGACTTATATGTAGGTGGAACAGATGCATATGAAATGTAATTTGCAATATCATTTCCCCAATTCCCATACTTAACAGGAGGTTTCCCAGCATTAACCCTAGATGTTCTACGGAGTGGAATTTGAGAAGCATTGTTACCTATCAACTCTGAGTGAGAATCTGATGAAGGACTTGGGGAGGAGCTACTTGGGACATTGGCATTCAAGGGAACTGGCGATTCATGCTGCTCAGGCTGCTCATGCTGCTCATGCTGCTCAGGCTGTTCATGCTGCTCATACTGCTCAGGTTGTTTTGGTCTCCTTTTATACACTATCAGCTCCCCCTGTTTCTCATTTTTACCACTCCTACTCAGGTTGCTATCACCATAATTACCACTATCCCCATCATCACTCAGACTGCTTTCACCACTCGGTCCCGACAAAGGATATGGAAAACCGCCAATTATAATTTTATTCTCCTTCTCCCCCTCTCTACCAATACTGGTAGGGTCATTTTCGAACAATGAGCCTAATTCTGTCTTTTCTCCATAGTATGGTTCAGATTTTCGGAAAGTTACATCCATACTAACAAAGATTCTTCTTTCAGTAGGACACCAACATCTGTATCCTTTCTGATTTGAGGGATAACCTATGAAGATGCATTTAACCGCCCGCGGGTCTAGCTTTCCTACTGTCAATCTATGATCTCTTACATAGCACGCACATCCGAACACCCTGGGCGGAACAACAAAATCATTAGAGCCAAATAGCATCTCTCGTGGTGTCTTCATGCCTAACACTCTTGATGGCATCCTATTGATCAGATAGGCTGCTGTTAGAATTGCTTCACTCCACAGAAACTTCGGTACGTTCATCCTCAGCATTAATGAACGTGTCACCTCCAATAGATGCCTGTTCTTACGCTCAGCCACTCCATTTTGTGCTGGAATATCTGGACAAGTAGTTTGATGGAGAATACCTTGCTCAGACACAAAATTGGCAAACTCTTTGTTGACATATTCAGATTCCATTATCTGTTCGAAGGACCTTCACCTGTACTCCAAATTGAGTTTTCACACAAGCACAGAAATCTCTAAAGCATTTGAGTACTTCAGATTTTTGTTTCATCATGTATATCCAAGTCATGCGTGAGTAGCAATCAATAAAGGTAACAAACCATCTAAATCCACTAACAGAAGTAGTAGGACATGGTCCCCAAACATCAGAATGAACAAGTGCAAAATGCTCCAAACTTCTTAAACCAATCATTTTATAACTAGAACGAGTATGTTTTCCAAGTTCACAAGCATCACAAAATAGTTTATCCCTATCTACTTTATTCATCAAATCTGGCTCCAATTTATTCAAACTTTCAAAAGATAAATGCCCTAGTCTATTATGCTGTAACATGGCCTCTGCTTCTGCTCCTTTACCAATAGCAGCAACGAGCATAGTAGCCTCCTTATCCAAATACCAAAGTCCATCACGCCTGTTGCCATTCCCAAGTCTCCTCCCCGTTTCCTTTTCCTGAATCAAACATAACTCTGCTCGATCTTTTATTCTTTCTCTTCTGTACTCTTTGGCCTAATTCCTCTACTAATTTCATCCCCAAATTACCATTAACAGAACATGACAGTTGGGAGGGAAAACTCAGTGGGCAGGGAGAAGTAAAAAAATCTTTGTGCTGCTTCCTAAATTTCCATTTCAGTTTCTTCTTCTTTGCCAAAAAGAAAAGAAATGAAAATGCTTCTATCCCAAATGCAATACTGTTTTCAAAAAATGAATAGGAAAAGGAAGCGATGCCAAACGGACCCCTTATCTGCAAAGAGGCTTCTTTTTTAGAAATTTCAATTAATTAAGGAGCAATTGTCCCATATCGAGAAAATAATCAAATTGTAATTTCTCTTTTCTTATAGTAGTTTAGTGTTTTTAGGTATTTTGTCAAGGGCGATGCTTCAAAAAGGTTATATTGATTTCTGACTTTATTTTATGCTCTGAACCATATTTTGCTTTTGTGTGTTTTTAATCTGATAAGGTTATGATTTTGAGTCATGACCGGGAAAGAGGCCGCGTGAGTCTCTCAACAAAGAAGCTTGAACCGACACCTGGTGACATGATTCGCAATCCAACAATTGTCTTTGAAAAGGTATCTCTCCTTCCATTCTCTCTCACATACATCGCTATGTGCTGCACTAAATATTAATCAATGTCTATATGTTTGTTTCATGAAGGCTGATGAGATGGCTCAGATATTCAGGCAGAGAATTGCACAAGCTGAGGCAATGGCCCGTGCTGACATGCTCAGATTCCAACCTGAGGTATGTTTCTTTCCTCTGTTTGGTTCTGAAATATTCAAATTGAAAGTGAATCAAAAGGAAATTTCTCGTACACTTATATATAAACTGTGCACCTGTTGAAAAATAAGAACTGTTGCTCCATAATATATAAACTGTGAAGTATGTAAATTTCTCAAAATTTCAATCAGTCTCTCTTTTGTTTTTTCTGTATCATCCAAAATGACCTCTATAAATTTATTTTCATCATTCTAATTCCAGAGCGGATTGAGTCTCAGTTCTGACGGAATTTTGGGTCCACTGTCATCTGACTTGCCTGAAGAAGATGTTGATTTTGGTGGTATCCCACCTGCATAGTAGACATGAATACTACACGTTGCTTTTTCTTTGATCAAGAGCTTTTAACCCTGTTGAAAATTTTTTAACGTCTACCTTTTCTTTACTTTTCTTTTCCGTTTCAAGGTTTTGTTGTTTACAACACTTGCTTTAGTAGATAAAATGTAAGTTTTGGAAAGTGTCTTGCTGATTTTTCTCATCTTTATATACAAGTTAAGGTAAATATCGTGCTATAATCATTGTACAGTACAATAGGTTGAACTGGAAGTAGTCTAGGGCACAAGGTTACTTCTGAAACTTTCGAACCGGACCTATTTGAGTTGCATGCAGCTACCCATTATCTATATTTATCACTTTGTATCAGATATTCCAATGACAAAAGATGATGAAAGATAAGGGAAACAATACTATACATCAATGGATTATATTGTTTTTACAATAAGAAAGAATGATAGTGTTCTTTTTTTATTAATTATAATTTTAGTTATCTCATATGGAAATTTTAGACAAAAACATATAAAAATGCTATCTTATTAGATAATATTTGGAGAAATGTCAGTTTCGGTGAATTTATAAGCAAAATGATCATATGAATATTATAATGTTAACATATGGAAAAGCTATTGATTGTTTTGTTGTTGTATATGCTGTTTTGAAAATACTTATTAAATACTTATATTATTATATTATTAGCTAATATCTTTGTACAAGAAAATCAATATTTCGGCAAACTACAGTGTTTGATGTTACAAATTACATACAGTATTCTGTAATCTAGCTTAATTTTTCTTTTTTTCTTTTTTAATAAACTTTGTAATGTCATTACTAAATTTATATATATTTAAAATTTTGTTGGTTTAGAGATTTGACATTAGTTATAATTTATCACTCGCTGACTATGTTTCTATGCTTAGAACACGACAGTTATTTGACAATTCGCAAAAAATATTGAACAATTCGGCCTAAAAAAATGTCAGCCTTGATGACTTTCCCCATATTGCACATTCTGTTTCCCGTGAAGGAAGATGAGGCTGATCCAGAAAGTTGCATTTCTGTCTAAAAACCCTCGTAGAGTCACAGTGCGATTATAATTCTCTGGTAAGGCTTGCGTGAACAGTTGACATGTGTTGTTGATCTGTGGTAATTGGCATGGTATCTTCTTAGAATAATAATGTACTTATTTTTATTTATTTAGTTTGAATGCAGAATTGAGAATTGTGGAACTGGTGCTGTCGTTCCCCAACTCGAGCCATCTGAAGATTAATCTCTCCTGCCATTTTCGTTTTTGCACAGAGGCCATAACGCAACCATTTTCTTTTGATTTAATCGTGGGTTTCAGCTAGCCTGGTGCCAATTGCCTGCTCTCTTTCATCCTATCCAATCTCTGAAAAAAAATGAGATATTGATGACTACTTTTTACATGACAGCTATAATAATTGATAAGAAAATTATTGAAGATTGATTCTATTCAACCAGTTCTCCTCGTTTACATTTTGGTACAAGGAGCAAATTTTGCTCATGGAAAATGCCAAATAATGAAATGAATCACCCTACTCTTTTTGTATCCTATCTACACTCAGATGCAGCCGCAATAGATTTTGACTCCAATAAATTCCCATTACTATTACAAGAATAATTCACAAGAGCAAGCATCAATGTTGTAGTGTTCAAGTCTTCAGATCTGATGCTGCGTAGTTTGCCAGAGCTTAGTAATTTTTCCTTCTCAGAAGCACATTCCAGAGAAGGCATTGTTGTCATGTACAATCCACGAGCTGCACAATGAATGAAAAGCTTTAGCAACACGAGCGTTACTATATTAGTCAGAAATTAGTTAGAGACCAGGTCTCATCTTCTGTCCTGTTTTTTCCATTCATATGTTTCCTTTGTTAAAGTGCATTGGCTACTTGCGGTTATTTTGTAACAAAGTTAAAACAGCGAGATCTAGCTATACACACAAAACTATTCGGTAGATATGAAAGATGGTAGAAATATTTCTCAGACACAAAGGAAAACTATAGCAGAGGTTCAAAGACAAACCTATTTATTCTCCAAATTAATAGCCTTTACTAGCGTCTCAGAAACTTCTTTATGAAGTGTAATCCCGTTCTCCATCATATGCTCCCAAATCTCATATGCCACCTTGGCCTTTCCGTCTCTTAAAAGCCCATCAATTAGAAATCGAAATGTCAGCTCGTCTGGCATCACACCTCTCTCCCTCATCTCCTTGTAAAGAGCCAATGCTTCGTTTGATTTATTGTGGAACCGAAATCCATTTATTAAAGTATTATAAGAAACCAGATCAGGAGAAATCCCTCTTGCTATCATATCAGAGAAAAGCTTCTGTGCTAGATTATACTGGCCTTCTTTACAAAGGTAATGCATCATGACATTGTACAGAGTAACGCTTGGTGTCAAGCCTTTCTTAGGCATTTCATCAAACAGCTCCTCTGCAAGGGTATAATGCCCAACTGTGAAGAACCCTTTTATCATGGTACTGTAAGTGACTGAATCAGGCCTGATTCCTTTATAACTCATCTCCTTAAATAGCCTATATGCTGCTTGTACCTTTCTTGATTTACAAAATGCATCAATTAAAATATTGCATGACACCACATCACAAAACCCACCAACCTCCATATGGTCGGACAAAAATGCAAATGCTTTGTCTACTTGATTTGCCTTGCATAAACCCTTCAATAGTTGATTATAACTGTGCCCATCAGGGTGCACGCCGCACATCTCCATTTTACGAATAAGCGCCTCAGCTTTATCCAACATTCCCTTGTCACAGTAATGGTTCAATAAAATATTGTATGTAACTATATCAGGTTTGCAACCATTCCGTTGCATGAATGATATGATGATTTGGGCTTTATCGATCTGATCCATTTTCCAAAACCCACTTATCAAAGCATTATAAATAGGTACTGTTGGTTTTACACCCAATTTTAACATCTCCATCAGGAGTTCATATGCTATTTCAACCTTGCCATTATTACATAGACCAAAAACCAATGCCCCACAAGTCACTATATCTGGAATAAATCCTCTCTGAATCATTTCATCATACAGATGTATGGCATCCGTAAATCTCTTAATATTACACAAACCATAGATTACTGTTGTGTAAGTGACCAGATCAGGGTTTGTTCCTTTCTTAACCATGGACTGTAGAAAATGTAAAGCCTCATTCATGCTTTTACTTTTGCATAAATAATCCATGTAGATATTACAAGCCCAAATATCAGGAAATAAACCAATTTTATCCATGTCTTCTAATAGTTTCTCAACTAATTCACCCCTCTTTGCCTCGCACAACCCCGAAATCCATCTAGAATAGGTAAATGCACTCAAACAAAACCCATATCGAGACAGCGTATCATAATAAACATCAAGCAAATGAAACGAACAGTTTTTAATCAAAACACCCATAAATCTATTATAATCCACAGAAACGACGCCCCAATCAGATCCTAACAATTCTTCAAAGGCTTCTATTGCCAAGCTGATTAAACCGGCTCTGACATAGCCTGAAATGAGATATCTGTATACAGAATGGTGAAATTGGTACCCGCTGCCTATTTTTCTTCTCCTAAAAAACTCCGTTAATAGACTAATGTTTTGGTCTTTGGTCAGTAATGAGATTACTGATTTTGTGGTGAAGTGGTTATGGTAAAAATTAGGCTTTGACTCTGCCCACCAGTATAAGTGGTAAGCTACATCAGAATTAGATAAGCTTTTCAGCACTTGGTTCAGAACATAAGTGTTTAGGTCAATGTTGAGTGAATCCAATTCCATTTCAACAGATTCAGACCACACACTGGGATGCAGTGCCTTCTTTATTCTAGAGATCGAATCGGTGTATTCTGAGGGTTCAAACATTTCATAAAGACTTTTACAAGGCCTGGAAAGGACATTACCTGGAGAAAAAGAACGAATTGAAAGCAAGAAATGCGTACTGCGCGAGAGTTTACATGGGTTGGCCAAAAACATAACAATCTTCTTCTAAGGGGAATTTCGTCGAACAGTTCAGAGGCATGTCGTACGCCTAACCATGTAAGGAAATGGCGAACAACTCGAAAGCGAATGGGAAGGTCTAGGCTTAGGATTTGAACTATGAATTCAAAACACTGAAATTTGAGCAGTTGCAAAGGTGGATTGAAGCCGCAGAGGTGGGTATTTTGAATAGAGAAGTAAGAACAGAAAAGGAAGAGGAGAGCTTCAAGCGTTAAAGAGCTGATCAGACTGGAGAGAGAGAGGAGGCTATTCTGTTTTCAGTTCGGCTTTAACGGGTTGACAAGTAACAGACCCACATACTAGGATCCGGATCCTCTGTGTGTTTTTTAAAACACTTGGCTGTTCGACTTAATCTCGACCGGTAGATTTTTACGGACCACACGAATCTCCACGGATCTGATATTAATCACGGGACATCCATCATTGATCGGACGGACATAGATGAAAGACTTGCACTGCAAATTTTAAAAAAAAATCTGGATCTTGTTCCCACATACTAATATCGTTCTTTTAGCTAATATATCGGTTTTTCAAGGCTTGACGCATTTTGAGTTAAAATATGATTGTTTTTAATATTTTTAAATAAATTTTAATGCATTTTATTTGATGGAAAATGTATTATATATTTTTTAATGCATTTCATTTGTATTTTAGTTATTTTATATTTTTTATATGTAGTTTAATTATTTCCTATAGTTGAAAATTTGTTATCTTCATATAAATAATTTTTAAAAATAAGATAGTCATTTTCTATTTAATACAAGTTAATAATGAATTTCATTCAACATATTAGACACAAAAATAAAATGTATATTTAACTATTTACCAATATTATCATATCCTACAATTCGACATGGTTTTTAATTTTTTAATTTATTTATTATTGAAAAATAAAATATATATTTATATTTGGAATAGAATTGCATGGTTTTGGATTTATTACTATCTTATATTTGTTTCAAAAAAACTTTTGTTTAAACAAAATATATATTTATTTTGGTTTGATTTTAGTTTAATTTTTTTATAGTAGCCATAATTTATAACATAAATATCACGTATATCACATAAAAAATTTAGAGAAAATAACAGAAAAATTATACAAAATGTATTTTTTTCAACGTTAGAACTTCAAATAGGCATAACTTTTGATAGGAACATTCGTTTGGGACGTATGATCCCAATCCGAAAAGCTTGCGACGAGATCTACAAGGTTTACTAGGCTTAAACCCATAACAACCATTTTCGAGGCAAAAAATGCTGTCTGAACCTCTGAAATCCACTTTGAAAATTTTCGAGTATAAAAATAACATTAAACTACAATAATTAATTTTTAATCAGCACAAAAATAGTTATTAAACAAGAGAAGGGAGTAGAGATGTAGAGATGATTGTTAAAATTTGAAAAAAAAAATTGAGCTTAATAATGGAGAGAGAAAGATATGCTAATATACAGAGAGAGAAAAGAGATAAAAAGAGAGAAAAAGAGAGACTAATCGAAGAGTGGAGATGAGATAAGATGAGATGAGAAAAATATGTATAGCATATACATAAATATGTATAACATATAAATATTTTAATATGCTTAAATATTATATATATATATATATATATATATATATATTAATTTAATTTTTTATAATCATTATTTGTAATTTTATATGTTTACATACTATTTATATTTATTTAATTTTTTTATTATTTTATTTTTATAAATGTTATTTCTTAATTATAGGACAAATACTAAAATTTCAAAATAAATTATGGTGGAAAATAATATGCAACAACAAAATAATACAACTTAATAATAAGAAAAATACATATCAACAATATCAAACCATATAAATATTAAAAGTACATAAAAAAACCATTTAAAATATTAATAAAATATTCAAAGTACATTTAGAAAGGGGAATGGTCAGTATCATTCTTTCAAAAAACAATACTAGCTAGTATCGTTATTTGAAAGAATGATATAAGCTAATATCATTCTTTCAAAGAACGATATCAGTATCGGTTTTTCAAAACATGATATTGCAATTCTATTTATATATTCTGATTTTTTTATAATATTTCCAAAATTTAATAATATTTTAATATTATTTTTAATCTTTTCGGTGTGAAAGATTGTCGGATTCGAATAAAAGTATCTGTATAATAAGAATACCCGGACCATTATATAGCCCATTAAAGTTAAGACCGCCAATCAGGGCTTTATAACTTTGGGCCTTTAAATTCAGGCAGTTGGGTATATTGAGTTAGTAGGCTTACCATATTACGATTTTCGGTGAAAGCTCCAAATCTCAAAGTCCAAACGAGTAATGTGATTCACACGTGGTTTTAATATCAGAATTTAGTAATTTTTTTAAATAATTACATTAATGAATAAATTAGAATGAACCGTCAGGATAAAAAATAAAAAAAAATCAGCTCTAAAGCATTGTGGGTAAATAATAATACTCGTACCATTTTACCTAAAACGTACGATGAGCTTATTAGATGTTACTAGCAAAAAGAGCCCACCCGACTGTGGGAATGAAAAAGGAAATCTGAGTCGATTTTTGTATGATGGGAGAGGTTGATTTTTTTTTCCTTTCCTTTACTGTGCACACAAATTTAGAAAGAATAAGAAATGAAATAACCATCCAGCTCCTTGACCCCTTTTTGTAAAGGGGTCTAACTATTTGTGTGAAATACAGATGTAAACCGTATATCAGATCAAGTTGCACAGATCAATGGTCTATAATGATGTTAACAAATGTTTGAACCCTCTTTTGTAAAATTATTATGACCATATTTTGGGTGTTTTTATAAGTAGTATAGATATATACTCAATTTTACAATAAATAAGTTGGTTTATTGTGATTTATTTGGAGTTTTGGACTCCTGGAATATTTAATTTTCCATAGGTTGATATAGTTGCAACAGTCACTAATAGTGACCCGAATTAAACTTCAACAGTACCAAATTGAAACTAGGAAGTTGGTGGATATCATATTGTTTACAAGCCTCTAACCCAAAAAAGAAAAAAAAAAAACGGAAGCATATTGGTTGGACTATTATGCTATTTTAGTATTTCAGTCCTGGTTGGACTAGGCCACTAAAAAATCCTCATCCTATTGGCCTAACCTCTTCTCTATCCTTTTCCTTCTTTTTTTTTTTTTGCTCATATTATATTATATTATATTATAAAAACTATATTATATTAATTCATCAAACTATACAATGTATCGTATTAATTATAATAGAAAATTATATCTTGCTGTGTCATATTGTGCCACTGGAGAAGATATATATGAATATAAGCATTTGTTGAGTCTGCTACACTTGCCGGATCAATCCATGCCCCCTTGTTTCAGCATTTTTTTTTTTTTTCTGAGGTTCGACATTTTCATATATAGTATAATCGAAAAAACTAAAGGCATTGGAATTTGTCACACCAAACATTCCTTCAGTTTTTAAACTAAAATTGGTTCTATCCAGAGTTCTTGTCTATTTCAGTCAAAGATGTCAAGTCCAAAATAATTAACCTCTTTACCAAGAAATGTAAGGCCATGTCATCGTGTCAACTGATTTCTTCCTTACGCAATTCTCTGTCAAATCCGTTATATACCCATCATGCATTCCATATACAAGATGCCACCTTTTTAACATATATGAAGACTGTATATATAATGCTCGTCTCTTTCAACTCATATGTCTGCAGCCTTCCACGCTTACCTAACTGCCTAACTACACGTGTGAAATTAATATAAAATGCAGACGTGTCAACATATGTGTTCGTTTGCAAGAATTATTAGACATACATGTACCGTGCTCTATCGGACATTTTCTATAGTATATATAAGTAATTTATAATGTATGTATAGATAAAGGTTATATTTCTATATATTGAACCGCAATACCTATGAATGTACTATTAAAAAAAAGAAATTAAGATTTATTCTATCTGAAAACATGATAAATAGGAAAAAGAAAAAAAAAGAGAGGCAAACTATCGGTACATCATAGAAAATGTTCCTCATAATATGATTAGGACACAGATAAGTGGGCATCTTAGCATAAGTACACAGGATATTTTTCATGTAGTTATATATGAACTTTAAGACTTGGACAGTCGTGTATCGCTATACTCCATGACAACATATATTAAAAAAGTGACCTAGCTACCTTAGTTTTGTCATTGCTGATGTATGGCCTACTCAGTTTATATTAATCACTGTAGGTTTTTGAATTCTAAGCCTCAGAAATCAACATCTTACCTTTCTGCCTCCACTACAGATCATACAAATAATTGCACATTCATCTTATGAGCTTTCTGAACTAGAAATGCAGAGAGAAAAGAGGAAGAACTGCAATTAATTTATGGGAATTTGGTATGATTTTCACAGATAGGCGTGTATAGGTTCAGTTTCTGCTTGGTTTTGTCGTCAAAAAAAAAAAAATGACAATTAATGCAAGGTAGGTAAAATATAATAGTGAAATACAAATCCAGATCGGAGCTGTGTTCTGCTACTTAATTAATTGGTAAGTCTTTACCGCATATTATTTAATGTACAATATTTAACCAAGTGCCTCAGAGCTTAACTTCTCAATTAATTTATATATTACATATAACAAAAGCTTGAATTTATTTGCAAGAAAAGTCATTAAGATCCAGATTATAATATCAGGGAAACAAGTATGTTGAATTAAGAAAATTGTTTCTTAAAATTTTGCAAAGCCAAATTTGAATTGTCAAAAAAACATCCAGAGCAGTACTCTCCTTCTTAGCATATATCCTCAAGAAAAAAAAGGGGGGAAAAAAAAAGAGGAGGGAAAAAAAAATATAAGCCCAATAAGAATGAGGCCTAATTAATTAAAAGGCCGAATATTTCCATTACATTATTTTGAACCGGGCTAAATTAACAATTTGAATATCACATTTTATCATCAGGAGATGCATTATCATATATATATTATTACAATATTTATACCACATTTTATTATAAATAGATAATATTAATCGCATATGTTATAACCATAAAAGTGTCTAGCTAGTATATAAACTGTTCTCTTTCTACTTTTAATCATATTTATGTTTTTGTTCTCTTTCAACTCGACAGCATTACGTTCCAGTGACGAGTTAAAAGGAACAAGAAACACAGACTTCTTTTCTAGCTAGTTGTACCGATTGCATTGCCTTTTGAGTTAAGCTCATTGCATTTTCTTGTTTCTAAAAACTTTATTAATTAATTTACCTCTAGCTAGTCTCAATCTAATCCAGTCAAAGATAGTCTCTATTCTTAAATGATCAAAATCGATTTGCCATATCTCCCCTTTTTACATGTCTCTCTCATGTGTTAACCATTCCTTGCGTAAAACTCTAACACAGTCTAATCTTTGTCAGACCTATCAGTCATTTGCCACCTTTTTGCTAAACTAGGTTCTAATCTACGATTTGATGTGATTTTATTTTCTTTCTCTTTGTTGAACTATGAGTACTTGTAAGTGCATGTGGCCATCAAAAAGAGAATAGCTATCCTACAAATTAACTGATCTGGTTACGTCTCCTATATAGAGTTGACTTACCTTATTAAATCCTTCCAATTGTTATATATATATCAAGCATTCACACTGGAAGAGAAGAACAACTGTAATTAGCTTCCTATCCATAGTGGAAGTTAAAAATTTTAACTTAATTATATTCTTCCCCGAAGAAAATGTAACATAAATGAGTCCATATTTTGTTTGAAAGTTATGGTCTTTTGACAGCTACTGCTAGTGACTAGCAAGGGAAATTTAATCTGATATATAGATTATAGAAGTAGGAAACTGCCGCATGATATGCCATTTGACAGTATGTACAACCCTTTATTTCCAGAGGCGGTTTTCGTCATGAGTTGTATATTCCAATGTTACTTAAAGTTGTCGTTATTTAAAGAAGTAGATAGTTGTTGATTCAAACCCCAGACTCTGTACTAATAAAGTATGAACAAAAAATATTCTAAAGTTTTACATTGCTAGCTCTATACATGCATGAACCTTTTGAATTCAAAGCATTTTTGGACATCAACGCGCTTTTAGCCTCCACTTTCGATAAATTTGCTCCAAGTTTTGATGAACATTGTTTCGTCATTACTAGAAATATAGGGCTAGAAGCAATGATAAAGGAGGGAACAAAAGCACTTCAGAGATGAAATAAAATATGCTTTGAGTTGGAATGCAATTGTATACTTTGCTCCCTCCTCATGTGGACTTTGACATAAGCTTAGAATTAATGTCTGTGTTGGCTCCTGCGGCAGCCAAAATAAACTACAATTCTGCTATTACCACATACACGATGTCTGGTGCAGCCACGTGGAGCCGGGGCGGGATATTGGATAAGTATAACTATTGTGGTTTGAATGAGACAGATTATGAAGAGAACTTTTGATCCATGACTAGCATGCAAAAGAGAGAGGTAAGAACAAGTGGGGTTTGAGAGTGATTGGAGAATCCCCATAATTCCTTGCACCTTCCTATCTTTCTTTTTTCATGTACGAAAATCCCTAGCAGAAAGATTAAAAATAACAAAAACCCACCTAGCTTATCATTGCATTTGTCTAGTGTGGTACTACAACAATTGAGATGCATGCACTAAGAACAATTATTGTGTTTAATATTGCTCTTTCATGCCTTAAGTGGTGCAACAACTCGAGAGTTGAGATAACGAAATATTTTAAATTTGGAGTCTGGCCCCATTATATATAGCACTAATTAATAAAAATTTAGCTTGTTTCCTTAAAGGCCCAACATTAGGCCCATGGATACCTTGTAATGACAGAGCCCAAACTCTACAGTTAGAATTGAGCTTTTCTGCTGCTAATTTTTCTCTCACCCCTCAACACCAACCAACACTAAAGAAAATAATAATAAAAAAGAAAATAAGAAATATATTTTTTTTACAAATAATGTATGGTTGTTTTATTAGCGATTTAACTTAATAAGCAGCGATCCATTATTATGGTTATATTTTAATGTTAATTTTTATTTTTGTACGCTGCGTACTTTCGAAGTTTAATTTAGGTTCCCTACCTAGCATCAATTGGCATTGCTTCCCTTGGAACTTAGAATAATGATTGTAATTATGAATAGTATGGTTTCCCGTAAATATCGATACTATAACATTTGGTTTATTTTCAACAATACTATTAGATGTGACTATGTGAGGCTACATTCTAGTTCTTTGCATGTAAGCACAATTTCAAACCACTAACATATCGACTTGATCCAGCAAACACATCACAAAGTCAATTCTAACATATTCTACCTCTTTAAACTGAATATGCAAAAATATATTAGGTGATGATAGTTACCTAAACTTTACAAGCTACAATTTAACGGTTGGTAGTAATGGAACTTTACAAATTAATCAACATGTACATATTTCTTCCAATTAAATGTTGAAAATAAATGCGCTTTGATCTAGAAAGTTAAGTTCCATTTGACTTTTATTTTGTAACCAAAGTGGGGTTATTTGACACTGGTGCCTTATTATTCTTTTGTTGAGAAATTGCCAAACTATGTAAAAAAATTGATTGATCATAAAATCTATATTCTAGCTGGTTGAACATTCGCACAAAGGGACACTCGCAAGACTGAACCTAATGAGCAACAATATATTCTAAAAATGTAGTTGAAATAAATGATTACCAACTCCAATAAAAAATACATATTTATAAATTTAACTCAACAATTGAGCCCCACACACTCCTAACACTATAGAAGCAAGAATGAGTGCGTCCATGCAACAATAAAATATATGCAAGTTGCAACAAAACAATTCTTTTCTTGGATAATCAATTAGCTTTGACTTGAGCATTTTTTTTCCTTAAAATGCAACTGCTATTATTGACTTACAGGTCGTTCGAATAATTCGGATGTATATAATTACAAATAAACAATATATAGCTAGTATCCTACTAGTGTGTATAATGTATTGGTGGTCTTCTGTTCACCTAGTCCCATCATAGCCCAAGCTTACATAAATTTAATTTGGAATGTTATAAAGGGAGAAAACGAAAAAAAGAAAAAGAAAAACTATTGTCTTAATTTCATAATTAACAAATGGAAGCTCTTTCCGAGACTTGATGGCTGACCGTGAATTGTTCAGTAAGGATAATGAAAACCACTTCCAGAGAGCAATTAGACAGAAATAAGTTACTGGATTTGTAAGTTGGTCAAAAAAAGAATAAAGGAAAGGCGGAGGTGGTAGTAATAAAAATAGTTATCCACAAAGAAGTTCGGGTCAAAGACGCTTGAAGACTCGGAGAATGAACCACACGCATTTTTCACTGAACTGACCTGAGACCACCCCAGTGGCCCAGTCGTAGTGCCCCACGGATTTTCTGTGACACCTAAATATCCACATGATGGTGCGGTTTTTTTGCTAACTGAACAATCAGCGTGGCTTTACATTGGTAAAAATGTAATTAAATAATCGTATATTTTGTAGGAGTTTCTTGTTGTGACTTATCAAAATGTATAGTGTTTGATTACTGCCCGTTTCAGGGTATCATGATTTCTACAGTAGTGAATCAATTTTGGAGATTTTTGACGAATTTCACCCGGTCTTAAAATGGTGATTTTTGTCGGAGCAAAGTAAACATTTTGTTTTCAAAATTGTCAAAGTTCGAAAACATGAGTGGATGCATGATGAAATTGAAACAAGCTGAATTTGAAAAAATACAAATTATTTTTTCCAAGTTTTTCAATGTTTTCTATCTCAACTACCTTGGTCACTTATTTTTTTCATTCAATTGATATGCGCTCCAACGTTGACATATAATAGATGTTTTGTTTGAGTAAACGAGGGAAGTATGCTGCCAATGAGCAAAAGCTTACTACATGCGTTTGAATATGAATTCCTCAAAGCAAACTGCTTTAGGTAATTAACATAATATTATGGACAAGTACAATGCCACAAGTTTGTGGTTCATTTTGTCATATATATTCCGATATTTTAAATTTTTCTAAATGGTTGATTTTGTTTGTATTTTTTAGTTAATATGTATTCTAGGTCATTTGAAAGGGAGGGATACAGCACCCTATGTTTTAACAATTATTTTGTAGGATAAACAGTATTTTTATTTAGAAATGCTATAATCAAAGCGATTTGACGGATCACTCCATCAAACTCACTTGGATCTCAAATTTAAAAGTTCAAATGACTCATGCAAACTATTGAATATGTCATTCATACCGACCAAATTTGACATTTTTTTCAAATTTTTTATTTTTTATTTTTTGAAAATTTTAAACTATTATTATTGGAGAGTTCAAAACTAATTAGATCGAATATTTTTTAAAATTCTAACAAAAATATAAATTTGGGCGGCAAAAAAGATTTCAATATAAAGATAATATTGACCGGTTTGGATCGATCATTTTAATTTTCAAATTTGAGATTAGATCAGGCCATTTTTATCGACCGTATAATTTCTCATTTTATTTTGCGAATTATATTTCTAACTCATATTGGACACAATCTTCTAAAGAAGTATAAATAGATGGTAAAGAAATGACAAACTTTTGATCTAGACTTTGTTCATCTTCATATGGGTTCCCTGTAAAGTGCTGACGGGTACTGGGATATTAATAAACTTATCAAGCGTTTGTGCCAGTGGCCCAGGGCAAGATTTATTTTTTTGCTTGTATTACGTTGCAGTTTTTGTTGACAAAGTGTGTTAAGAGATGATTTTATATAACAGATACAGTAGTTGAGATTATTATTGTCTCTCATTACGGCTTGATTAGGGAGATGGTAAACTTGATAACAAAATTTAGACAAGTTATTTCGAGTGGCCGATCCAGAAACTTGTATGCCCTGTTAGCATATTGGGAATGGGCGTTTTTATTTTCAAAAAAATAAGAATTACTTTGAACCAATTGATCTTCACTTCAAGTAAAATAAACTCAAATTGAATTTGAAAAAAGAGTTTACATACTATACAAGAATTATGCTCTGTTAATTCTGCTCTCATCTGAGCTCGATTTAAAACTAGAGGTAGATTTGATCAATTTTGAGTCTAAATTTGAAGATATTTAGCTATAAAATGCTCAATAGCAAAGAAACTATGGGCCAATAGAAAATAACTCACAAAGATTTAATTTTAATTTTTTATAAAATAATGGTTTACGGTGGACTAATTTTTTTCAGTCCAATTCGAGTCCCGATCAATCGTAATCATTCACAATTTTATAGGAACGATTGGATTTTCAACCTATGTAAAAAAATTGATCCACTGCAAATTTTTTTGTAAAAATGTTTTAAACATTGGAAAGGGACATGGGGAAGAAAAACAGAGTATATAACAAGTAGAATTGTTGTATGAACATACTAATCATCATGACAGTCTGTAAAAATACAAATTCTTATCAACTAGAAATCACTCGGCAACGATTACAATAATCTTCATGATCATTAATAGTGCATTGGAACCCTTAAAATTACGACCAATTCATAGTTGTCAGATAGTCACAATTAATTTTTGCATTTTAAAAATACTAAAGATAACTATTTCAAAAAAAAATGCACGACCATCTTACTATTATCCAATCTTTAATTGGTAATTTAGAGTGAAGATAAATATTTTTACTTTACAGTATATTGGTCTACATTTCTCATCTTTTCTTTTTTCACTCGTATATGACAAGTACATTCATTTTGAGTTCTCCGATATTTTTTCCCAATTGAGCTACGGGTTATGAATATTTTATTTTTATTGTATCTCAATTATTATTTGATACTTGTTTTGTTCTTGATCTAACCAGGCCATTGTTATCTCAAATTAACATAATTTGGTGCGCAACATGAAATGCTAAGTGTCAACAGTGCAATGTATTTACTTTGTTTGTGTGCTACAAACTAGTCACTGCTTAATAAAAAAGTGAATTTCTGAAAGAAAGAAAAAACAACGTCTACTTTTTAAAAAGAAGACTTGACGCACGAACTCTGCTTCACCTTTTTGCCACCAGTTCCCTCGAGAGTTCACAAGGAGACAATGTAGGTGCCCCTTCTAGAAACGCATAATTCATTTTTCTACGAAAAATTTCACGTTTTAGTCCTCTATCTTTACAAAGAAACTAAATCAGCCAAACTCTTCGCAGTGATTTGTAATTATATCCGACATTCGTCACTACATTTCGAAAACAAAAATTTTCCATTTAACTTTGGTGTTTTGCCCGAAAGATCCGGGTAGAAAAACCAAATTTAACGAAATAATTTTTCATGCAAATTTATTTCGTATAAAAATGTTGCAGGTGAAAACAAAAATTGATGAACTGAAACTTCAGGGTGTATTTGTTAGCACAAACAAAACATAAAGGGAATCAAACTTGAAATTCCAGTTGTTAATCAAAGCAGCTTTGCATGACATTGCAATGACCTTCATGTCTCCTTTTTTCTAAAATAGACAACTAGTGGTAGCTTGATTCTATGAAAAGAATTATGAAGCGGACCCCATAAGTTGAATTTTATTAGTTGGCTAATTAAGTAAGGTTAGATATGCTTAATAGTCATTAAGTAAGTGGCGTGGCATACAATAAGGCCACCTATTGAAAGGGAGTATTTGATAGGGATTGAGTAGGCAACTATTTGATTGATATGATATGTACTTCTTTAACAGTATTTTTCCATATATTCCAAAGCTAAAGTCATTTCTGGAGCTATCCTAATCATACCATAACATAATTATAGTGTTAGTGTGATTGTACATGTATGCAAAAAAAAAAAAAAAAAAAAAAAAAAGAAACATATCAACTGCTACAAACTTACGATAAGCATTCAATAATTGGAATTCAATGATATGTTTTTTACCACTCCCTTAACACGCATCTTCACTCACACACCTAATAAAAATATAATAATGTTCAACTCAACTTTAAGTTGAAAATTGGATCATTAGTTTTCACTTTTCACCACTGGAGATTATGTCGCGTTACTAAACTAAATTTATTAAATTAGGGATACAAATTACAATGAAATATAAGTATCAAAAGAAAAATAAAACGACGCTGATAACCGCAATCAAACAATAGCTCAATCAAACAATCAATGAACTAGATTGGAAATAAGACGCTGCAAAAAAGAGAAAGTGTGTTCCCCTCTTTCCTTCTCCCTCCCCTCCTGCATCACCCCTCACACGTTGTTCCTCTTCCTGCGCGATTCCCTCCCCTCCTCTCTTTTCTTCTCTCGACCCTCTTCTCTCCTCTTTAACCTCCTTCCCATCACCTTTTCTCCCCTCCTACATTTTTTCCGCCCTTCTTTTGTATTTGTCAATTTTTTTCTGCGAGATACTCCTTTAAATACAAATATATACTATCTTATGATATATAATTATGTAGTCTTACAAGATACTCTCTTGTGAAAATATAAATACTCTTTTGAGACAAATAAAAAAAAAACTCTCTTATAGTTCTTGGTTACTCCCTTAGAATAACCACTCATTTACACTTATCAGGTGCTCCTTTGATACTTATTATTTACTCTATTGTAGGTATTAGTTACTCTGTTAAATTAACCATGTATTTACGTCTTTAAACTTATTAGATACTCCCTTGTATTTATTATTTACTCTCTTATATTTATTATTTACTCCCTTGTAGTTATTAGTTACTCTCTTTATTAGATACATATTAAAACTTATTAGCTATTAATACACTTGTAGTTATTAGGTACTCCCTTTTTATTTATTACTTACTCTCTTATACTTATTATTTTACTCCCTTATAATTATTAGTTACTTCATTTATCAGATATACATAAAAATTTATTAGTTACTCCCTTATGCTTAATAAATACACCCATATGCTTTTTAGTTACTTCCTTACATGGATTCCAAGTTTGACAAAGAATTTGCAAGAAGATGAAAAATATCAAATTGAGGTGCTAAGAAATTTCAATCTGACACGAGCAGAGGAAGAAAAAGGATATAGATAGCGAGAAGGAGCGGATGAAGGGGGAGAAGAAAAGAGGTGAAGAGATAGAAGGGAGGCACATAGAGAGGGGTGAGGAGATGGGATGGAGACGTGCGAATCAGTGGAGGGGGTGAGGAGATAAGGGAGGTGTCCAAATCAGGAGAAAGGGCAAGGAGACAGAGGAGAGGCACGTAGGGAGAATGATGGAGGGGCGAAGAGACAGAGGGATAGGGTGAGGAGAGAGGGGACATAGACAGAAGGAGGAGGGGAAAAGAGGGGCACGGACACACTTGATTGCGTGATTGCGCATACTGTTCATTGTAATAAGTAATTGTCAAAATTAAACTACAAATATTTTCTTTATAGATTAGATTGTTTTGTGATATTGATTTTAAAAGAAAATAAATTAAAACCAATGGGTCCTCCATCAGCGTTTTTTTTGACAAACTTTTGTAGAACTTGATCAACAACTAATAATTTTTAAATTTTATCAAAATTTACTCACAATCTAACTAATCTACAAAGAACATATATAGGTGCAATTTTACATTTTCTTTTTTGTAGTTTATTTAATATCACAAATGTCAAAAAACGTTATGTGCCGTGTTGTACTAAGTCAAATACGTCATGTCTAGATTATGACATAGTGTTCGTGCAGTGTTAAAATGTTTAACGTGTTGTGCCATGCTGTGTTTAAATTCGAAAAAAGGACACAACACGTCTAATGACACCCACGGCTCGTGTTTTTTTTTAGTTGTTCATGTCGTGTCAGACACATTTAATTTTTTAATATAAAATATTAATTTATTTATAAGACTAAAAATTATTCAATACATTATGTAAAAAATTTGTTGTTTCATGTTTATAATTGTATCGATTAGGTGTTGAATCCATATTAATGTTCTTATCATATAGTGCTTCGTGCTGAGCCATTTATGTCTAGATAATTCGGGTGTTTTGGCATGTCATGTCTATTCACCATCAAAGTCGAACACGATACGTCTAAGGATATACTATGAAAACGTTTTCGTGCGGGATCATACAACCTCCATACTGTACCATATTCAGACATATTGTGCTTTTTTAGAATAATTCGTCACTACCCATTAAATTATATCTCAAGTGTATATATATAAATAGTTTTAACGGTTGGATTATCAGAAATGTGATTAAGAAAAATAATCTCTTTTCATTTTGTTTGGATAGAGAAACAGAGAAATAGAAGGAGAGGAAAGAAAAATTTTCAAAATAATCGTACTTGATTGGCAATTAATAAGAAAGAACGACAACAAAAAGTAAAATTTTTAAGTTTCGAACTTACAGTTTGCCACTCAAATTGGAGTGTACTGGATGAATATTTGAGGAGTGTAATGGAAAAAATTAAGACCTATAAGACAATGAACAATAATTTCTTTGATGCTAGCTGTTATTTCTCAAAAAATTTAACGTTTAATTTTATACCAAAGGAACTCGAAAAACAAAAACTTAAAACAAAAAAAACTTGACTCGTTGATAAGATTAACGAGTTAAAGTGTTATTGTTTGGAACAAATTAAAATTTTTTTGAAATGAATATCACAAACTACCTTGTTGTGTTTCAACCTCAGAATGGCTTTCTCTTTGCATTGTTGGTTTGTAACTTGTACGTATAGTAAGAATTTTTTTTAATTATGTATAATTTAATTTACTATCTATATTCTTAGGTAGCTGATTTATGAAAGCAATAATTCTCATGATCTGATTCATGCTTCAAAAGACAAATTTGTTGTATATAAACTCTCAACTTACTACAATTTGTTGATTATATAGTTAAAGTCGTTACAACTATATGAGAAAGTTTAATATGCACTATAGACTATAGTGCATAGGGTTTTCTATGCACTGGACTTTTTTTGGAGGTATTTTTGTAAATTGATAAATTTAATTTAACCAATTTAATCTACATATTGAAATCTCATAGCAAACTAAATTTTATAATTTTTGAGATTTTATTACTATTTTTTTGATTTTTTTAAAACCTGTCATTTTTGAAATGTTGTAAATAATAGTTTGTTTTCAATAATACCATGTTTTAAAAAATTAAAAAAATAGTAATAAAATCTCAAAAAATATAAAATTTGGTTTTCTATGAGATTTCAATATGTAATTTTTTTTTAAGATAAATTGGGGGTCAAACCTCCCAACTTATTTTTAAATTAAATGTCTGTAAAGACCCCTAGCCGGGTTTAGAACATGCGACCTCTCACTTGAGATGCATTGCTCTTTGCCACTAGACCAAAGCTAGTTCTCAATATGTAGATTAAATTGGTTAAATTAGATTTGTCAATTTACAAAAATACCTCCGAAAAAGTCCGCGGTGCATAGAAAGCCCTATACACTGTTAGTGATATGTCCTAAAAGCCAATCAGTTTATGGCTACTTCTATGGTTTATGTTATTTATGATATTTGATCATTTGTTCCTTGATTTATTTATTGACAGATCATTCAGATTGAGTATCTGAATTGTGGATCTCTATGTTTCATTTATAAGTAAATGACAATAATAAATCTAAAATGTCCATAATCTTGATAATTAACAAGGAACATTAATTATCATAAAAGATTAGTGTGCAAGTTAAGTGATGATTAAATTCTACAAATCATAGGTAATGAGTTACCAACTTAATTGCATATGTATATGTTATGAAACATAGTACATGACATGACTCAATGAAATAAATATATGGATTGTGTTAAGTGTCATTATTTATTTCATATGAGTTTGATTTTAAGTTTGAGATGGTTCATCTTTTCCACATGATGATAGTGTTGGAGTTATGTCCTAGAAGTCAATATTAATGACTTAATTTCTTAGTTTATGTTATTGATGATATTTAATCATTTGTTCCTAGAGTTTATTACTGACAGATCATTCAGGTTGAGGATCTGAATTGTGGATCTCTGTGGATCATTCATTAGAATGACAGTAATAAATCTAAATCGTCCGTAATCTTGATAATTAACAAGGAACATTAATTATCATAAAAGATTAGTATGCAAGTTAAGTGATGATTAAGTTCTACAAATCATAGGTAAGGTGTTACCAACTTAATTGCATATGTGTATGTTATTAGAACATAGTACAGGACATGACCCAATGAAATAAATATATGGATTGTGTTATGTGTCATTGTTTATTTCATACGAGTTTGATTCTAAGTTTGAGATGGTTCAACTTTTCCATATGATGATAGGTTCAATAAATATCGTCTACCGTTGATTCCTGATAAGGGCTGCTATACGGACTTTATTTATGTTCTCTTGAATTGTGCGGGGAAAAGTTGTTCATCAAGAAAACCGTATGTCCATCATTAGTATACCTAGTGAGTGATGATATCTGTTTGGGCCCCTTGATGGAGTTGGATTGTTTGGCCAACTTGTACAATCAACTCTAGATCAAGAAATGTATAATCTGCAAGAATGACACATTTCTATCTTGAATTATACAGTGATATCATGTGACATAAGAATCAAACAAGGATATACTTTTATTTTTTATGCAGGATTGAGATATTGTAGCAGTACATTATTTATGCGAATTGGGAATCATAACGTGTTGCTAGATACCGCTTATGATTATTGAAATTAAATAACGATTTAATTCCATGGCCAACGTAGCGTAAATCCTCAAAGGGTCACACAAATAGGACTTTAATCACACAGTGCATTATTTATTTATTCGCAGCAGTGTATTGCGAAAATATGATAAGTTGATTAATTAATTATATACCGTTGAGAACCGTTATAATTAATTAAGTCAAGGAGATCATATAGAAATAAATTAATGCATTAACTAATCCCAAAATAATTATTAATAAGTTAATAATTCATTTTGTTCAACACAATTTAATTATAGGAATTAAATAGAGCTTATGGACCTTTATTTAATTAGTAAATTAAAGATCCGATTTGAGTACAAGAGAAATGTCCATTAATTAATTGAATTAGTGGACATTTAACACACCACAAAATGGGCTTGATAGCCCATACAGTGGCTGTCCTAATAGGGATAAAAAGGTCCCTAAAGTTTGTGGAGTGGTTGGTCTATAAAAGGAGGTCATTTGGAGAGAGAAACCCTAGCCACCATAGCCTTTTCTTTCCCTCTTTCTCCTAGAACGAAAATTAGAGAGAAAATTTCAGAATTTTCATCTCTTTCTCTTACTCTTTTCCACCTCATCTAGCTCATGTATTCAGATTTCTCCCTTCTCCATTAATTAAACTAGTTAATTGACAAATGTAGAAGAGAAAAAATCTTGGGGATTAGTTGCTCTTCTCTTCCTTGCTAGCACAAGTTGAAAGAGGATGTGATTAAACTTCTTGGTGGACTCGAGGCGGCCGTCGACGGAGGAGAAGGCGAAGGAGAGCACGCCATCAACTCCCATGCATTGGTCGAGCCTCGCGGATACGATTCCGCGAGAGGTAATCGATTCCTTCCCTTTTCTCATGTGTGTGTTGATTGCTTGGCAAGATCCTTTGTGTTTGATGGTTAATTAAGTGTTATTAGCTTGAAAAATTAAAATTGAGCACTTTCTAACAGATAGGTTCAATAAATATCATCTAACATTGATTTCTGATAAGAGCTGCTATATGGACTTTATTTCTGTTCTCTTAAATTGTGCGGAAAAAAATTATTTATCAAAAAAATCGTATGTCCCTAATTAATTTACTTAGTGAGTGATGATATATGTTTGGGTCTCTTGATGGAGATAGATTGTTTGCTAGCAACTTTATACAATTATCTCTAGATCAAAAAATATATAATATGCAAGAATGACACATTCCTATCTTGGATTATACAATAATATCATGTGACATAAGAATCAAATAGGAAAATATTTTTATTTCTTATGCATGATTGAAATACTGTAGCAGTACATTATTTATTTATGTGAATTGAGAATTATAACGTGTTGCTTATTACTGCTTACGATTATTGAAAATAAAGAGCGATTTATTTTCATGGCCAACATATCATAAATTCTCAAAGGGTCACACAAATAGGACTTTAACCATACAATGCATTATTTATTTATTCGCAGCAGTGAGTACTGTGAAAATATGATAGGTTGATTAAATAATTATATACCATTGCGAACAGTTATAATTAATTAAGTCAAATGGATTATATAGAAATAAATTAATGCATTAGCTAATTTTAAAATAATTATTAATAAATTAATAATTAATTTTGTTCAACATACTTTAATTTATTTGAGCTAGTTGGCCTTTTATTTAAGTAGTTAATTAAAAGTCTGATTTAAGATTGGATGAAAGAGCAATAAATGGAATAGAGTAATGGGCCAAACCAACAAGTGTTGATGGCTTATAAGCCCATTAAAATTTCGGCCAGCAAAGGGGCAATTTTGTCCATCCAAAAGATTGAGGAGTTAGGTCTAGAGAGGTCTATAAATATGGGTGCTCTTTGGGAGTAAACCCTAGCCACCTTTCACCTCTCTCTCTTCCTCCTCTCTTGACCGAAATTTTTAGGAGAGAAATTTCAGATTTTTCTCCTCCATTACTCTCTCCTTCCACCTCTCTAGCTCATGTGTTGAGTATCCATCCCTTCCACTTAAATAGTTAATTGAAAGAATGTGTTCAAAAAGGGATTAACTTTAGGCTTGAGTTTGCTAGCACTTACTCTTAGCTTTTGGTTAACTCCTTGGTAGACTTGAGACGGCCTAGGTGGTGGTGGTGGTGATGAGTACGCCACCGACTCCAAACGATTGGGATCGAGCCTTGCGGATACGATTTCGTAAGAGATATAGAACTTCCTACACTTTTCTCTTTTGGATGATGTGTTAAATGCTTGTGCTAGATCATTTGATATTTGTATGCTTAATTAATTACTATTAATTGTAATAAAAATTAAAATTGAGTATTAGCAACACTTTCTAACATACACTACGGTGAATATTAAACTTTCTCTTACCAATATATGCTCGTACAAATGATCAGCCTTAGTTTATTTCGAGATTGTAAGAATATTAGTGGCTACTGACAAGCATCAAAATTTCAAGAACTTGATTAATTAATGTCAGATTCTTAGGAATATCAACGCCCACATCACCTAAAATAGCAAAAGGAGAGAACATTCAGCAGAGTTTTGTTTTCTTGTGACCATTTGTTATGTAGCGAGAATATTAGTTAGATATTTTCCTCCATAAAAGTGTATTTCAGATTCTTGTAGTATCCATCGAAAGCTATCGACTATAGAGTAAAATGTCGCAAAACTCAGCTGCACCAACATAAATAACTGCATTGGCTATCTATACAGAATCAAAATTTACTCCAAGCAAAACCATCACTTTAAAAGTTGTCCTTAAGTAGAATTTTATAAATGGGAAGTCTCGAATATGTCTTTTCTGCTTTAGCAGGGAGTCTTTTTAAGAAGTGCAAATAGCTTACACTATCGATCAATTAGTAAAGTTATTTCCTTCACACTGAAGCTCAATTGTTAGCTTAATTATTCATGGATTGCGGCATAGTGTATACCATATATTGAAAGACAAATGTTAACGCACTATCAATAAAGATATAATTATTAATAATGAATTGCTAAAATACTTTACAATGCACAGATGTATTTTCGTACATTATGTCTATTTTCAAATTTCATACTTTTAAATAGCCAATTCAAACCGCTCAATATTTTTTTTTTATCTTGAACTCTTGTTGGAAGACAAACGTTATATATTTTCAAAAAAATTTTACAGTTTTTTTTTCTGATTTTTAATCTAATTAGTTCTTGATCCTTCTATGATAATATTTTTTTAATCCGAAAAATAGTAAAAAATAAAAATTTAAAATTTAATTTCTATTAAGATTTCAATATAAAAATAATACTGAGCTCTTCAGATTGGTCGTTTAAAGTACAAAAATGAAGAATATACTCATACGTTGCAAAGTATTTCAACAATCATATATATTATTATCGTCGTAATATATTTGCCTATTTAACATTTAGCTTGTAAACGACCTTTCTTTATTTATTTTTTAACTAATAAGTACTTCAATGAGTTATCTGTGTGCCACTTCTAGCAAAAGTTCGACTGAGCTTTCGGCATTGCAAGACTCGTTGATTTTCTTATATAGTGGCAAGGCAAAATTTTAGCAATGTTTTGTACTTAAATGATTTATTGTGCTATTTACAATTTTATTATTTCGATCTTGAACTTTTAGGATGCACATCCATTCTTCAGAATGACTACAAATATATAATATTTAGTTAGCTTCGAATGATAAGAAATTAAAAAAATGACCAAAAGCCTGATGATAAAATTTTCTTTAAAATGCTGAAAGGCATACTCATTCAATTTTAGATTCCAAGCAAAAGAAAATGTACCACTAATTCTTTGTACCGGATGTCCCAAATGTGAAGCGATTTTATTTTAGCAAAGAAAAATAAGTAATAAGGCTAGGGATGCTTAATCATTTATATGAAGGCTGGGAAAGAACATTAACATATTCCAAATAGATTGCATGATGACAACTTCTAGTTTCTTAAGCGAGGGATATAGCATCTTACTAAAAGCTGCATCATTTTATGGAATAACATCTCATAAACGAGAGTGATTGAATTAATATTTTACCTATATCATTATTTAGCTATGAACCTTTTTGAAGCTACATGGTGCCGTCTGGTGCTTAAAGGTAAATTCCAGCATAGTTGTTAGTTATTACATTCACTTCTTTTTGTACGATTTTCCTTTTCTTATTTTTGTAAAAGACAATAAAGGAAAGAATAATATCACTTTGAATAAAGAAGGATGGCATCATGAGGGTTACACTTTACATTTTACGGCAGCATATATAGGTGTTAAACACCACAAGATTTCGAAGGCAAAAATGATATTTCGATTAAAGAGTGACATATATAATTATTAATTGTTATTATTTTTTTAACTTTGTTCAAACACAACAATTCTTAAGAATGGTTCACACTTTTGTTGTTTTTTTATTCTGTACTTCAAGAGTGGCGCAAACTTTTGAAACTTTTATTATTTTTTTTGGAAATTTTTTTCCTGTGCCATCCAAACTTTAGAAAATTGAGGATTTACCATTCAAAAGTAAAGTAAAATTTTCTGTTTTTTCCAACAAAAAATTTAAATTTCTTCTCTAAAATACCACTTTGTCCTTTAAAAAAAATAATAGTTAAATAGTCGAAATATAATTTTTTAAAGATTATGCCCTCACACCCAACATTAGAACCAGTCAATCAAAACCCGATTGAACCCAATCTCCTCATATGTTTTTCTCTCTCGCACGAACAAGCGAGTGAAGTAAACCCAATTTTGGTAAGAACAGATAAGGAGATTGGGTTCAATCGGGTTTTGATCGTCTGATTCTAATGTTGGATGCGAGCACATTATAGTCAAAAAATTATATTTCTATTATTTAAATATTATTTTTTTTATTTAAAAGGACAAAGTGGTATTTAGATAGGAAATTTGAATTTTTGGGTGGTAAAAACATAAGATTTTACTTTTGGGTGGCAAATTCTCAATTTCCTCAATTTTGGATGGCACAGAAAAAAAATTTCCTATTTTTTTAGGTTTCTCTTTTTTTTTTTAATCTATGAGTGTGAAGAGATATTAAAGATGAATAGGCCTAGTCAATATTTTCGACGGTATAACTGATAAATGCTATTTCAATTAATTTTCTGTATATAATATAAGTAAATTCAAACTGAAAATAATCATTAATCTTAATTATTAGTGACTATTTTGTGTCCATTTGAGGATGCTTAAATGCTACATTTTTTTTATTCCGTCTCACCATTAATTTTCAAGTATTCAAAATCCATATAAGTGGGCTTATTTGAAATCTTTTTTAATAACAATTACAGATACATCCATTAAACAAGTCATTCTTTTGGACCCAACAATTCACAAATTATTTACAGAGCTGATAACTGCAATAAACCCATCAGGCAATCACGCAATCAAATTCTATTTTGGATAAGCGCTCTCAACTTCTTCTTTCTGAAAATGGAACACGATCTCTCACCCGTCGCCTCACCCTCTCTCACCCCGTGCACTTCACCCCTCTCGTCTGCGCGCCCCCTCCCTTTCACCCACGCATCCTCCTGTCTCCGCCCCTTCTCCCCCACGCGACCCGTGTCTCCGCCCCTTATCCGTCCCTTCTCCCCCGTGGGCCCCTTCTCACCCACGCGCCGCCTCACCTCTCTCCATCTTCTCTGCCCATCATCTTTCTCCTTCATCTCCTCCTCTGTGCCTCACTTCTACTTCATCTCTTTTCTTTCGCACCCTTATAAAAATATACTCCCTTGTGAAAAATAAAATACTCCCTCAATACAAATAAAATACTCCCTTAAGATATATAACTATGTGATATACATAAAATACTCTCTTATGAAAATATATATACTCACTAAGTCCAATTAAAATACTCCCTTGAACCTATTAATTACTCTCTTACAATGTTTACTTACTCACATAAATAATTACTCATTTTTATTTATTAGATATTCCCTTCATCGTATTAGTTACTCTCGTACCACTAATTATATACATACATAACAAAACATTAATGTTCTTTCTTACGACATAAATATTAGATACTCCCTTACATGTATTAGATACTCCCGTGCCACTAGTTATATACTTCCATAACAAAATATAAAATACTTGCTTTTTTAAACTTAGTAGGTACTCACTTGTCTAATGTAAGTACTCCCATAATAAAAATAAAATACTTCCTTATGTACTTTTATACCAGAACATTAATGTTCTTTCTTACTACTTAAAAATATTAGATACTCTCTTATGTGTATTAGATACTCCTTTTAGGCTTATTAGTTACTCCCTTGTATATATTATATAGTTAGTTTCATTATATATATTAGATACTCTCATAGACATATTTAATTACTTCCTTACATATAATTAATGAGTGCACAATCAATCAGAAAAAAATGGATTGTTGGAGAAAAAAGGAGAGGGAGACACGCCAATGATAGGAGAGTGTGAGTAGACAAAAAAAAAAGAAAAAAAGATGAGAAGCACGAAGATGGAGTCACGGGGCAGAAGGAGAAGCGATTAAGGGGAGAGGGAGAGCGCGTCTCTTTGACAGAGGGTGGAGCGATTAAGGAGACGGGAGAGGAGCGATTAATTGAGGAGAGAGGTGACGTGCGCTGAGGGGGGAGGGAATTAGAGTAGCACGCTGAAGGAGAGGGGATTAAAACGTGTGAGAGAAGGCTCTTTCTGATTGCCTCATTGGGCAATCTATGAATGCTCTAATGAATTCCCAATTATTTATCATCAAAAACTATAATCACAAATTAGAAATGCTGATGAATTTAGAAAACGTGAGGGACCTATAGAATAAGCATGTGAGCATCTTGCGTGTTCTTGCATTATATAGTATCCTATAAAAATTAATGGAGCATCATGCCACACAAGTTCTTTTTTATTGAAAAGGTACATTTATCCAAAGAGATTTTTATTATCGATTCCAACCTTTTCGACTAAAAAACAACTGATAAAACAAGTTCCAAAACACCAAGAAGCCTTTGCACAGTGCACACCTGAGATCCTTTTGCCACATACACACCGGGCCTACAAGGTGCTTGTGTGAACCAACAAGGACACATTATCCTTTACTCTTTCATCTTATGTGTTCCCCACTTAACACCAATCATTGTTCTTTTCTTTGAAAGAACAATTGTAAATTAAACTTGTTAGATAAAGTTATACAGATGCCATGGAACTACAAGCAATGGCACAAAAAAGCACTCAAACACCATCTTTTCTTGGCTCTCTTAAAAACTATAGCCGACTCGTACAGGTTTGAAACTTTTTGGAAGTACATGGGTTTGGAAACGTGGGTTAATGATATAATTAATTAAAACTTCATTAATTTAATTAAATTAAACGCTTCCGCAATTTTTGGTCCCATTCACACACATGGCTTTTGTTACTTTGATAAAAGATGTTCGTTTGTGAGTACACCATTGTAATTTTTGAATGAACTAATTTTTTGTTTTCAAAGATAAGCTAAAAGAATCATTGTAAGTAATAGAAAGTATTGTGAAAGCACAGATGTATTTCTATGGAGGCAATGAAACATGTGGTACGCTATTTGTACATCTTTTATAAAAAAAAAAAGGAAATAGTTCTATGAATTCAAAAATGAATTATGAATGAACCATTCTTATGCTTGCTAATATACCATGAGAAAGTTTTCTAAAACACTATAAAGAATAATGGAAAGCATGAATTATAACAGGGCTTGGCCAAGGTTTTAGAAGAAGCCATTACATGTACGCATAAAATTTTTCTTAAAATCGATCATTTGAATGTAAAAAAAAAAAAATTTGCTGTGACAATTAATTTTACATTTAATCATATTAGTACATACTACATAGATTCATTGTGGCTGATAATGTATCGACAAAAATCTTGAGGGCCAGGGGGTGGAGAGGTGGAGGCCGGCCCGGTCATGAGCATATGTTAAAATTTGATTCTGTTTCAATATCTCAACCACGCAAATGTAAGGGAAGAATCGAGATCATTGCAATTCATCCGAATTGTAATTCATCCGAATTGTTTGATTCACAATACTATTTGAATCTGACAATACCGACGATTCCGTTAAACACACACAATTCCGCTAATGAAGTTCGCTTTCAATTAAAAAAAAAACTAATAACTCGTTTGCTATGATAAAAGCTACTTTCATCCCCACAATAAACTTCTCTTTTGACATGAAACAACGAAAAGAAAACCTTAGTAATGATTAACAAAGGAGAAGAAGCTAAAAAAGCCAGCTCCATCATTAATCTCCCATTTACGTCACATAAAAAAATGCAGGCGCATCTCTTCTGTGTTGTTGTTTTTTTTTTTTTTAATCTTTTGACAAGCACCATAAAGCATTACATTTTTATATCTGATCTAAGCCCAAAGCGATCCGCTGGAAAAACAAATAATGAAATTCGATATTTTTTTGTATTTTTACAAATTAAGATGAGTCCATCTTTGGATTTAAATCTTCAATTTTACTAAATACTGTTTATTTCCTTGTTCAATTCATATATCTCACATGTTTACTTCAATGCAACCAATCTTATACTGTTTAATTTCATTGTTCAATTTCAATGATGAATATTACATTGGTGTGAATTTCTTTTCAAGCATTTCGCTTGTTAGGAAAACAGAGTTTAATTCTGGAAGGACATAAATCACTTGTTGTATGTGCTTAAAACGCACCATTTTTTTAGTTTTAATTTTTTATTGGACATCAAAACCCCACTACTTTCTTTGAACTGAAAGCAAAAGTACAACCAGTATCAAACTCTATTTATAGATAACCCAATGCAACCATACCATTACTCTCAAATACCACTGTACTGAACTGGTACCAGTGCTCTCCTGTTATCTCACCTCCACTATCTGCCAATACAGAACCCCCTTTTTATTACAAATACAGTACAGTTGACCCATAAAGCACAAATCATCACAAAAGGGATGAAGTGAATGGGACACTGGCATTAGAAATTTTTTTTTTGCTTTTTGGCATCTAAATTATTTTTAATAAAGAGATGGGCGGCTTGAGAATACATGCTAATATATAAATAAGTAAAATGCTAACGAACGCTGAATTATATGTAAAAGGACAGGGTAAGTATTCACACCTGTGTTAAATTTAGTTAGGGAGCTGTCAAATAGATAAAGAAGCTGGAAGTTGACCAAGTAAATCTAGGATAATTGAGCTATCTTTTTTTATCTATCTAGATATAATTGCCAAGTATTCAGCTATGGTAAATCTCTATTTATTGTAAATTAATTTTATAATTTTGACACCTTCATTGCAATTTAAAATGTAAGTTTTGAAGTAGATCAAATAATTTGAGATTTGCAACGTTTATGTGTTTTTATAAAGCATCTAATAGTACTTATACATAAATTGCATAAAATAAATACACAACCAACCTATAAGGTTAATTTACATGATCAAAGTTTTTTTAGCCAATATATGGAATAAAATTATTTTGCGTATTGACCTCAAAGTTTATCGCGTTGATATCTATTGCAGTACATGCATATCTTTATAGTGCCTTTTCGCCTTACTCTTCGAAGATACTGTGCTAATCGAATCCTGCTCCAATTAACGAAGTCTGCTTAATTAGGTTTGGTGTATAGAACTTTTTGTAGCTCCCGTTTTGTTTTGAAAAACTGACACCCTTGAAATTGATTCTACCGCAAACATTCTCTACGGCATGTATACATTGATGTTGAACAATAGTTTACTGACTGATGGTTGACAAAAAGTTGGTCCTCTATGTACAGTAAAAGTCATTGATTGAACTTGAGCTATTTATACAATTATACAATATAAATGAAGTTATGATGTGTCAATTATTTTATTTTTTTACTCAATTGCACTAAAATATATGTTTTTACCTGTTCAAGTACAAATACCACGCATGCATATATATATACCCTTTTGAATGGTGGAAACACAATTTGTTCCCTAAGTACTAAGAAAAAAAAAATTTATGTAAATAATCGGTGTTAAGACTAATTAGTCGTGGCTAAACCGTCATGTATTGTATATTCAATGAATATTTTAATAAAAATACGGTGCTTTATAAAGTAAGATATGTCGTTTATTTAGGTTTACTTTAAGTCTCAAATAGTCGATCCTAATTGTTTACTTTGTTCTTTGTATTGAATTCTCGTTGCCAATCAATTTCAGTATTATTTTCTTTTACTATTTTTAGTATTTTTAAAAATTATTAATCTAATTATCTATGTCCCACCAAAAATAATATATTGTTTTAAAAGTATTTATTTTTATTTGAATTCTGAATATTTATACGAATATTAATTTGACACTTTTTAAGGTTACCTTAATTAGTTTATACGAATATTTTCTGGCTACTTGAGGTATATTCAAGGTTATTCAGGGACACGACAGAGAAACTGTACTTTACTAATTTTCTGTGGGTTGACCTTTTTCGAGCGGGGGTTAGACTTGCCAAAAGGGACAAAAGTATCAGGACCTACATAAATCAACACGAGTACAAAAATCCAGCTCAGGTAAGCCCAAGTGCACCTTTGTCTGATTTTAGCCGTTGCCAATTTGCCATCATGCAACATTTGGTGTACCCTATTTCTTTTAAATTGAATGGTGTAGATTGGATTTGAGTCATTTGACTTTTGGTTGTTAAATGCATGGTAGCAGATAATTCTGATAGATACAAGACAAATATTCGATTTGCATTCATTATAAACTACCAAATGTGAAATGGATGGACGTATGGCTTCTCTAATAAATTCATTGCACTTGGAGAGTGGTCTTAACCCTATTGGTCTCTATCCATGTGATTTTAGTTATAGCTATAGAGGTATTTCGTTTTTGTGTTGGTTCAAAAGTTGTTTTAATGGACCTTCCATTTGTCTGTTTTTAATAATAAATGAATTTAAATTCTGGAAAACGTTTTATCAACCCGTAAAATTATTGATATTTAAATTTTATAATAAATTTTGAAGCATAAAATAATATGAGAAATAGTTTTTTTTAAGAATTTCAAATTATAAATAAAATTATATCCAAATAGTATAATTTCTATGAGGATTATATCGAATTTTAGACAATGACTTTTTTGAGTTAAATGTTGGGGTTCGAGTTTGTAAATTCTTATCCCTACATATAGAAATCAAAAGACGTAAATATTAAGACTATTTAGACCATTCCATAAATTCTGGATCGTTAATCGTTTAATCTAATTTGATAAATTAAATGCTAGATGTGATCATCATTACATCATATAAGTTTACTGACTTTCAAACGACAATAAAAATTATCGTTGGGCTGCAATACATTATTCATAATTAATTATCAGAAACATATATCATGTATATCAATATAAGAGAGATATAAAAGAAAAGTATGGTCACAAAAGATATATTTTAATTTTTTTTACTGAATTATATCATTTTTCATTTTACTCTATTTTTAACATCGTTACCATTATGGTTATTGATTGAGAAAAAAATAATAATAATATTTTTTTTTCAAATAAAAATTTATCCACACATTAAATAGACATGATTACTAATTTTATTATGACATTATTGTGATTCTCTATCTGGGAAGTTAACTTGATAATTTTGATTTGATTTCATTTTGGGAAAAAGAATCTCCAAATAATTTTATAATAATAATCTTAATTGTTATAAAATAAAGTGAATTGTGGAAGAGACAAAGATAAAAGAGAGAGTAAATTCTCTTCTGTATTTCTAATTCTCAATCGTTGGATACAGAATACAACTTACATCCTCTATTTATAAGCCAAAAAATAAATCTATTAATTAATGCTAAAGATCTCGTACAATTAATAGGAATAATGAAAATGGACAATCCATATATGATTCCATTTATAACACTTCCCCTTTGTTCATCTTTCATATTACACTAATAATATGATACTTCAGGATCAATATTAATATGATACTTCTGGATCATTTATACTGCCTCATTAAAAACTTTACCAAGAAAAACTCATTGGAATAAAAACTTGGATAAGGGAAAAATAGTACAGCGTGTATAATGCTTCCCCTCATTTTGATATTATTGGACATCCTTCAGTCGATGTAGACCTATCTTCTTTCTGAGTTGTTCAAAAATTCTTGTTGGCAAAGACTTCGTGAATAGATCGGCCAAGTTGTTGCATGATTGAATTTTTTGAACATCTATTATACCATCCTTTTGTAGATCATGTGCCGAGAAGAACTTTGGCGCAATGTGTTTAGTTCGGTCTCCTTTGATATATCATTCTCTAATTTGTGCTATGCAAGATGCATTATCTTCATATATTGGAGTAGGATTTTCCTTAATGTTTTGAAGTCCACATTCTTCTTGAATATTTTGAATTATTGATCTCAACGAAACACATTCTCGACTCGCTTCATAGAGACCAATTAGTTCAGCATGATTTGATGATGTAGCTGTTAAAGTTTGTTTTGTCGATCGCCATGAAATCACAGCTCCACTATAAGTAAATATGTATCCTGATTGAGATCGTGCTTTATGTGGGTCTGATAAATATCCTGCATCTGCATATCTAACTAGATTAGATTTTATATCCTTTTCATAGTATAGACCCATATCTCGAGTTCCGGAAAGATAGCGAAAAATATCTTTAATTCCATTCCAATGTCTTCTGGTTGGTTTGGAACTATATCTTGATAGTAAATTTACAGCAAATGAAATATCAGGTCTGGTATTATTTGCAAGATATAATAATGCTCCGATTGCACTTAAGTATGACACTTCAGGACCAAGTACTTCTTTATCATTTTCTTGGGGGCGAAATTGATCATGTTCTATATTTAACGATCGTATGACCATTGGTATTTTCAAAGAATGAGCTTTATCCATATTAAACTTCTTTAGTAATTTTTCAATATAATTTGACTGATGGATGAATATTCCATTCTTTAAATGCTCGATCTGCAGACCGAGACAAAATTTAGTTACACCAAGGTCTTTCATTTCAAACTCCTTTTTCAATAATTTTGCAGTATTTTCAATCTCTTCAGGAGATCCTATAATGTTTAAATTATCAACATACACTGCAATGATTGCAAAACCAAGATTTAATTTTTTAATAAAAACACACGGACTAATTGTATTATTCTTATATCCTTCTTTTAAAAGATATTCACTAAGTCGATTATACTACATGCGACCTAATTGTTTTAGTCCGTATAAAGATTTTTTCAACTTTATAGAATATATTTCTCTAGGCTTTGATTTATATGTTTCAGGCATTTTTAATCCTTCAGAGATTTTCATATATATGTCACTATCAAGTGAACCATATAGATAGGCTGTGACAACATCCATAAGTTGCATTTTAAGATTTTCTGTGACTGCGAGACCTATAAAAAATCTGAGAGTTGTCGCATCCACTCCATGTGAATACGTTTCTTCATAATCAACTCCATATATTTGTGTAAATCCTTGTGCCACTAGCCTTGCTTTGTATCTCATAATCTCATTTTTCTCATTTCTTTTAATAACAAATACCCATTTGTAACATACATGATTAACATGTTTGGGCTTCTGGACTACCGGTCAAAATACTTGTCGTTTATCAAGCGAATTTAATTCAGTTTGTATGGCATCTTTTCATTTAGGCCAACCATTTCTTTGTCTACATTCTTCTATGATTTTTGACACATTATCTTCTTCGCTTATAACATCACTAGCTATAGCGAAAGCAAAAACTTCATCAACTTGAGTTTTATTCATATTCAATGTTGTACTATTTTTCACATAATTTATAGAAATCTCATAATCATTTGGTACTTCAGTTTCTTCTGAAACTTCATCAATCTCTTCAGGGTTTTTAGTTTCTTCTAGAACTTTATTAATCTCTTCTGAAGATTTAGTTTTTTCAGGAACTTTGTAAACCTCTTCTGAGGTTGCACCAACTGTTTTATTCTGCTCTTTTCTTTTTCGTAGATTTATATCCTTAGAATCAATTGGTCTTCCATGTTTTCCACGTTCATGAGATTCATTTGATAATTTTGTAATATTTATTCGAGCAGGTACATTAATAGCTAGAATATGTGATTTAGTGACTCTATTTATATCTGTAAATGCATCAGGCAATTCATTTGCAATTCTTTGCAAGCTTATAATCTTTTAAACTTCAAGTTCACATTAACCACTTCTAGGATCAAGATAAGACAACGATGAATTTCATGTCACTTGTCTATCTAGCTTTTGTTTTTTTTCCCCTAAATTTGAGAATATTGATTCATCAAAATGACAATCAGCAAATCTTACTGTGAAAACATCTCCTGTTAATGGTTCTAAATATTTAATAATAGAAGGAGAGTTAAAACCAATATAAATTCCCAACCTTCTTTGAGGTCCCATTTTTGTACGTTGTGGAGGAGAAATTGGAACATATATTGCACAATCAAATACCTTTAAATGAGACAAATTTGGTTCTCTTCTGGTGACCAATTGTAACGGAGAATATTTATGATCAGCAGTTGGTATTAATCTAATTAGTGCTGCAATATGTAATATGGCATGTCCCCATGCAGAAGATGATAAACTAGATTTCATAAGTAGTGGTCTAGCTATTAATTGTAACCTTTTAATCAATGATTCTGCTAGACCGTTTTGTGTATGAACATGTGCCGCTGAATGCTCTACAGTAATCCCAATAGACATGCAATAATCATTAAAAGCTTGGGATGTAAATTCTCCTGCATTATCGAGTTGGATTCTTTTAATTTGGTAATCCGGAAAGTTAGCTCTCAATTGGATAATTTGTGCTAATAATCTAGCAAATGCGACATTTCTTGTTGCTAACAAACACACATGTGACCAATGTGTTGATGCATCAACTAAAATCATAAAATATCTAAATGGTCCATATGGTGGTGTAATAGGTCCACATATATCTCCTTGAATTCGTTCTAAAAATGATGGAGCTTCAGGTCCAACTTTATTTAGAGATGGCCTAGTAATTAGTTTTCCAAGAGAGCATGCTTGGCATGTCAATTCTTTAGATAATAGGATCTTCAGGTCCTTTAGGGGATGCACATTTGTACTTTCAATTATTCTCCTCATCATTATATTTCCTGGATGATCCAATCTATCATACCATAGTGTAAATAATTTTGGATCAACTAAGTTCTGGTTAGTCACCATATTTGATTCTATTGTACTTATATACGTACCATATAGTCCATTTGATAATGCTTGCATTTTCTCCGTAATATTCTTCTGACCATTTTTAATAGATATGATATGAAGATATTCGCAATTTCTCTCATTCATAGTTTCAATATGATAACCATTTTTTCGAATATCTTTAAAACTTAGTAGATTTCTTCTGGATCTACTTGAATATAATGCATCATCTATTATTAATTTTGTTCCTTCAGGTAATAAAATACAAGCTCTTCCGGAGCCTTAAATAATATTACTTGAACCAGAAATAGTTTGGATATTAGCCTCACTGCAATGCAATTGTAAAAAAAATTTCTTACTTTTCAATATTGTATTCGTAGTTCAGCTGTCTACTAGACATGAATCTTCTTTACTTATCATTGCATCAGTCATTTTCCCTTAAAATAAAATTAAATTAAATTAATAAAATTAAAAGGAAAAGAAATAAACTTGCTTCATTCCTGTACAGACCCTTTTTTTTTATTGGGCAAGCTTTTTATTGGGCTCAATATTCCAAAATAGATAGATGCGCTCTAAAAGAAAAAAATAAATAGACCAGAGATAAGCATTGTCAGGGAAAAATTAAACAAACATTGCTAAAAAAACTTTCTTCCGCGTACATGAAATAAAAAAAAGGATTAAACTAAATAAGCTAACTTTATTTTATTCGCATACATAAAAAAACGAAAATTCTAATTTTCCTTCCTAGCACTTATTTCTTCATCAACATTATTGAAGAAATCTGATACATCCATATGTGTATCTGCTTGGAATCCATTCTCAGGATTATTTTCAGCAAAATTAACTTCTACATTTTTCTCCTTTTTCTTGATCGAGGCTTGATAGAGCAATACTAGATGCTTGGGTGTACGACAGGTATGAGACCAATGATTTGTCATGCCACATCGATAACAAACATTTTCAGGACATTTTGCTTTATTATTTTTCACCATATTATTTTCATTTGGTTTGTTGTTTTGACCATCACGTCGCCAAGTATAGCTGCGACCACGGCCGCTTCCATAAAAATTCTTACGACCACGACCACGTCCTCTATTAGATGATATCGCATTCGCTTCAGGAAATGGAGTTGTACCAGTGGGTCGTGCTTGGTGATTTTTCATTAGAAGCTCATTATTTTGTTCTGCAACTAGGAGACATGATACTAATTCAGAGTATTTCTTAAAACCACACTCCCGGTATTGCTGCTGCAGGAGCAAATTTGAGGAATGAAATGTGGAAAATATTTTTTTTCTAACATGTCTTCTTCTTTAATAGGTTCACCACATAATTTAAGTTCGGAGGTTATCCGAAACATTGCAGAATTGTATTCTCCAACAGATTTATAATCTTGTAACCTTAAATGAATCCATTCATAACGAGCTTTTGGTAATAAAACATATTTTTGATGGTCAAATCTTTCTTTCAAACTCCTCCAGAGTTCTAATGGCTTTTTCACTGTTAAGTATTCATTTTTCAAATCTTCGTGAAGGTGGCGACGAAGAAAAATCATAGCTTTAGCACAGTCCTGCAGGGAGGCTTTATTTTCATCCTTAATAGTTTCTTGCAAACCATTTGTGGTAAGATGTATTTCAGCATCAAAAGTCCATGAGAGAAAATTCTTGCCCGAAAGTTCAAGAGCAGCAAACTCATGTTTTGTAAGATTTGCCATGTGTACTACGAAAACAAAATATAAATAACTTCAAGTTATTGATGTCATAACTTCAGGTCATGATAAATAAAGTAAAAAATAAAAAAAAACTACAACATAATGAATGAAAATAAAATAAAATATAATTCATATGATTATAACTTCAGGTTATAATATTCAATAACTTCTGGTTATTAAAAAAAAATTGACTACGCAGTTAGAAGAATAACTTCGGGTTATTCTCATCCATTTGATTATAATAACTTCTAGTTATTAAGAGATAAAACTTCAGGTTTTTGATAAAAAAAAAAGGACAGATCTAAATATCTCAACAAAAAAAATTGCGTAGTTATTATAAAAATTTATACAGATCTAAAAAATCCTCAAACAAAATCGAAAATAAGAATTTGAAAATTTACCTACGGAATCTAAACAGATCTAAACAAAGAATGGATCTCAACATATATATATTTCTTGATAGACGTTTCCATCTACGGAATAACATTTGCAATTTGCAATTATTCAAAATACACTACATCAATTTCAATTAGTACCAACGTATTGTTTAGGTTTGTGTTTCCAGAGAAAAAAAAAATTGGATACGAAAAGAAAATGGATAAGTAGAAAAAATATATATATATATCAATTTCAATCAAACTCTTTTATCTTTTTCTTCCGAGCGATTCGTGCTGATAACGTGTTATAAAATAAAGTGAATTGTGGAAGAGACAAAGATAAAAGAGAGAGTAAATTCTCTTCTGTATTTCTAATTCTCAATCGTTGGATACAGAATACATCTTACATCCTCTATTTATAAGCCAAAAAAACAAATCTATTAATTAATGCTAGAGATCTCGTACAATTAATAAAAATAATGAAAATAGACAATTCATATATGATTCCATTTATAACATTAATGTAATTATGTCTTGATGATAATTCTTGTGAAACCGTGTGGGGCAAATGCGGAATCAGATCTATGGATCAGTGCATGTGATTCTCTAACGGTTACTCTTAGTCTTATGTAAATGGGGCCCAAGATCCGATCTATTTTATTCGCCAGTAGAATGTTGAGTTTGACTACGTAGGATCTTATCATGAACTAGAAAGGTTGCCCTTCATGTCAAACCATGTAAGCCAATAATATCTAGCTAGTAAAATTTTCATTGTACAGCTCATTGGAAGTAGTTCAGTTAATGATCATAGATGAGATTACACGCACAAATTATTAGTACATGATGCCGAGCTAAACATAAGTAGTTTTATATAACAAAATTATGCTATAACTTTTTCATTTTTTGTTTAATAATATAACTTTATACTTTTTGCAGTGTTCAAAAAATTCCAGCACGGATTGAATTAATGAGAGATAATATTAAAATTATTTTGTTTTTAAGATTCATGTCATCAAAAAGTTCCTATAAATCTGAAAGAACATATTGGAACGTTTACAATATTATTGAGAATCACATAATGAAAGTCGAAGCTCTCTACGGTTTTTTAATAAAATGTTATATGAATTAAAACTATGTGACATATAAATGCATTAGCCGTCTTATAAAAATACATAATAAAGTAAAACTAAAGGCACACTTTTTATGGTATATTAGTTCTATTTAAAGATTTTTTTTTCTTAATCCAATGTTTTGTTAGTGATATACTTTTGCTCGACTTTATTTCTTAATCTTGTTATTATAGAGCTGATGGTAATTTACTACTTTCTTTTTTCTTTAGGAGTGCTAATAATTGTCCAAAGCCTGCCTATAGAACAAATCATTTTAAATGAACGAAAATTTTCCTCTAGTTTAATACGATAACTTGCAAAGTTTCCATCACATAAAAGCCAAAGTGCACATTAGATCCAATCAAGGGGTCACTATGGTCAAGAAGGATAATCCAGCTCAGTTATGCTTTTCTATTCTTTGACTCAATTTGAACTTTGAAGTTGAAAGTTTATCCAACTCTAGTTTCGTACCTGGTCCTGTAGCGCTGGCTTAGAGTGAGACAAAATCTCAATGATTCGTTTTCTTCTCAATAATCAATATTCCTTCCAGTAACACTCTTATTGGAAGTGTTCAATTTTTTCTATAAAATCTGCTATCTGACAAGATAATATTCAGTAAAAAAAAGAGAAAAAATATTATATAGTGACTTGTTTTGATAGTTATTACAAAATATATCGTTTATAAAAATGAAGATTTAATGATAATTTTACAGACATGTTATGAGAGATATAAATAGAATATCAATTAAATTTTAAAACTAAGTATCGTGTCAGGATACATCAAAAGCTTTTATTTTGAATAAAATCAAATCATTTTATCAAATAGGTAAAACACAGAGGATATATAAACATGATATGTTTTGTACTATATATATAGATCATGGTTATAAATTTTTAAACTTAAATCTTTTGTGATATTAGTTTTGTTAAGCGATGTCTCTCTATAATAAAATATTTTATATTTATCAACTTCATAATGTTTATATATATATATATATATAGAAGTAAAGAACAACCGTAAATAGGTCAAATTTCAACATGAAATCGAAGGAGCTGCAAATCTTATCGCCCTTATTTTGCATTTTGGGAAAATGACCTATCGCACTGATGGATTTAGTTCGAGCACATTAACTGCGTTCTCCTTCTCAAGAAAAGAAAAAGGAGAGAAAAAAAAAAAAAGGTTTGTAATACCATAAGAAGTGCATGTCAACATTATTACATGTGTGAGGCGAGGTGATTAGAGATTGCAACTCAAGTTGCAGTTCAAAAAAGTGTGCTAGTCAGACTATTAATAGAATTTAGCAACTCCGAGATAACAAGAAAAAAAAATAGTATAAGGAATAAAGAATAGGGTATTAAACACAACCAAACACGATATAACTCAAAGGATAAGTCATTTTATCCCTTATTCCTTATACCATTTATTTGCAGGTATAAGAAATAGGGGATAAAATGGCTTATCCTTGAGTTATACCATGTTTGGTTGTATTCTATATCCTATTTCTTATTCCCTATACTTACTCTTGTCCAACCAAACACACCCACAGTTTCCTTTAAATCTTGTGGCAACATCGTTAAAATAATAAAGAACATAATTATCAAGTGGCAACAGCGTCAACTTGAATTTTGAGGAAAATGAGTCAATATATAAATTTCTTCTCATGGTTTTCCTTCCCATTATTACATATTAAATTGAATAATTACATATAAATAATCAATTTAAAGAGGGTAACATCAAAATGTAATGTCTACTATATCTTGTTAATTAAATCTATCATCAAATCACTAACTTCGGCTGAATTATTACAAAATGGATATCCTAAACGGTGGTAGAAGTGTAGAACACATCAACGCGTTACGAACTCATAATTCCTCTTTTGTAACAGTTTGGTCTTCGCATATTGCGCCACCGCTATAGGGCAATTGGTCGTACTAACCCTCTTACAAAAGGATCGAAGCACCAAATTTCACTAAAATGTAATGAAATGTATTGAGTACATACTTATGGACCGAAAAAATGATATAGTGGAGACATCAAATAAATAAATGGTATTCATTGTGATATAAATCTGTTTTTATTTAAGATAATTAAAATGGGTTAAGTCCTTCAACTAATTGAAATTTAAATATCACAAGAGATTTTTTCAGTCAAATTTCGAACCCGCAACTAAACTCTAGATACTTTAAGAATTATTAATAGTATCAGTACACAGACGACATTATATAATTATGTATTATAAGAATTATTAATGGTATCAGACCAAATATAAATTTTTTATATAATTATGTATTATAATTATTCCATTGTAAATATATACTTGGTGCCAGTACAAGGACGAAAAATTATTCTGTTTTTTTTCCCCTTACTAAGAATTGACTTGTCTAAGTACAATAACCTCACTAAAGCTGCATTAGAGAATCTTATGCAGAATTAACAATGCACCGACTTCATAATTTGCACGCTAAATCTCATCTTAGTTGTCAGCAAAATATTCATGCAAAAACGCTGAGTAAACCCTCCCCAAGGTATGAACACACGAAGTTGTAACTTTAATTAGGGGGAAAAAGATAATAGTAACACCAAATTAGCACTTGACAGATAATATGGCAAAAAATTAAACTCATCTCGTGAATATTCCAAAATCGATGGTAGGAGAGGATTGCTTCTCCGACTGTCACACATGCACAGAATTAGGCTAGAATACTCCCAAGTACCAAGTTGCACCTAGGCTCATTTTGGTCAAACAAGCATCCAACTCTATAGTTGCTTGACCTTTGTTCTTCAATAATCTAAAATAATCATAATTGTGGGTTGTTCTACGGCGATAACTTAATTTATGTTCCAAGTATTAAGTTAGGGATTTGACTCCTATCTTATTTTCTTTTAAGAAAACAAAAACTTTGTTTTTTGTTCCAGAAGATGGCATGTGTTAAAAATGCGAGCAAACCATAGCATCTCAACATATAATTTGGAGCGGATTGAATGATCTTTTTACATAATGAATGAGATAATTTAACATAATTATATTAATTTAACATAAAAATGTGAGAATACCACTTTATCAAATTTAACATAATTATATTAATTTCATCAAGTGAATGAGAATTTATTAAACTTTTAACTCTTTCATGCATAATTAGTAAATGAAAATGTAATATTGGAAGAAATTCATATTTCCAAATTAAGCCTAAGTGGACTTGGGCTTGTTTATGCCACAGGAAATCCCAAACTTGTTACAGCAGCCCATTGGTCGTCTAGTATCTGACTCACCACCACTAACAAAGACAAAAACCTGAGCATGTTAATTAACAGGAAATAGCATTTTTCAAAAAACAAAATAAAGAAAAGAAAACTAAGAAGAGAGGAGGAGAATAGAAAAGAAAAGAAAATAAGAAGACCGTTGAAAAACGGCCACAAAATCCAACCAATGGGTGCCTTAATTTTCAACTCCCTTGTGGAAACAGACCCATAACTTCTGCTCTCTGGCGTCTCCGCCTCCGGCCACTGCCACCAAGGATTTTTTTTTTTTTTTTTTTACCGATAAGTCCTGGTTTTACAATTTATACAACGTGCTAAATTGTATTTTCATGTCGGTCCAATTAACAAGTTCTTAGAGTGCATATATCAATCAAACTTGTACAAATTCAAATATTTGAATCTTCAACTATAATCAAATAAAAACCAAAATTCATTACTAATGCTAATATATTTTTTCCCCTTTTTAGATAAGTATATTTTTGGCTATGAAGATCATACATTTTCTTTTTAGTACACCATCACTGCCTGGACTGTAAAATTGTTATCTCACCAAAAACAGTCACTTTAGCATCTTGAAGTACTAACTACTAAGTCCTAATTGAATTAGAGGGTAGATTGAACTAATTGTCACCTTTAATTCTCAATTGGAATATAAGAAATTTACAGCCTAATTTAAACAAAGGGAATACTTTATAAACAAGAATCAGGCTTTCCTCTTTTTTTTTTTATATCGGATAGTTTTAGCATACATTTTTTTTCAAAATGTTATTTAAACTAACATAATTATAATTATAAATTTATTTCTAATCATTACATATGATGTTTATCAAAGTAGGACCAGTTTTAACTTTTCATAAAAAATTTAAAATTTTTAATTGTTTAGTTTAAATGAAACTTTGATGCCCAATCAACAATAAAGTAACTCAATTTTGTATAAGTCATATCTTAGTAATGAAAAAGAAGTCTACAAAATTGATCTTTTTTTTTTTTGCACAATATTTTCAAGTAAAAATTATTATATGCAAAAATGATCCCTTCTTTTAATCTATATCTGGCTAACTGGCTTCTCATTTAATTAAATTTAAATTATATGACATGACTAGAAGAAAAGATAGAAATGGAGGATTTTTATATGCATATTTTCGAAACTAAGCCAACAATATGTATTTGTTTGTAAATTATATAAGAATTGTAGAGATGAGAATATGAGATGCACACTGATGAGTGTTTGGGCCTCTAATTAGGAAATATAAAGAAATAAGGGCGTAATTGCGAAAGAGAAGCTTCTAGACTTTTCAACGTTAACTACAAAACCATTAATTAGGAGACTAAACCAATAAGCATGTTTCATTTTGTTATTTTAGAATTTGGACTTCTAACTTTGTGGAAGTATGTGAGCTTCTAGATAAAAGACCAAGATATGTATAGCTAATGGCCAAAATCGGTTAAATTGACAAGGAAAATGATCGTCGGAATTTAACTAAAAGTTAGCAATTGCTAATTGTCAAGTCACTTTATTCTGAAATACTACACAGATATTTTTATATCTAGGTATCTAATCCTACCTCGATGCATTCCTAACTTACGAGAAGCCTTTCATTATCATCTTCAAAAGGATTTCTATTTCATTAACTTCTTTCATGCAAACATGACCCACATCTTATCTTCAAAAATTATAAACATGACATGTCTATCGAGTTAATTGTTCAACAAATTTTATAGTCTGTAGAGAGTTTTTTACATTTTCAAATAGTAAACAATTAGTGTTATAAAAGGAACATTTAGTGTGCCCAAAACAGAGCGCTAGAGTTAAACCCTACTCTGTTTTCAACTCTTACTAACACAATAAGCAGAGAATGCTATTTGACTTTTATTTTGCAAAGTAAATAAAAAAAGAAAGCAAAAGAAAGAAAAGGAAAAATCCAAAACAACCCAACTGATCGGGTCTACTCTTCTCACCCCTTGAATCCTTAAAAAAATCATCCATGTCTAAAACAAGTCTAATTACACACAAACCCCACTTAAGAGGTCAAACTTCAAAGGTCTCACGCTGTTTCCGAGTTAACAAAGCGGATACCTCCCTTTTCTTTTGGCTTTAATAAACTCAGGCTTAGATTAAACTAATTCTCCCCATTGCGGGCGTGCTCCCTCACATGCTTCTTTCAATTCCTTACTTCTCTCCATTTCATAAAATTGGAGATGTCCTTTTCAATAATGTAGTTTTAGCACTGGAAGATTCCGTTTAATTACAAAAGAGAGAAGAGATGAGAACATTTCTTTTCGACTTAGATCCCTTGCTCTATAAAAGGCCCTTCAGATCTCTCCCGCCAACATCACATAGTTCCAATTCCATCCCAATCCAAACTAATCAACCAATCATCAAACCCAAAATTCTCTCTTCAATTTCTCCTTAACTTGCTCCTTTTTCTCTCTTCAAGGACACAAATCAGAGGTCAACACTAGAAAGAGATGGACTTGATCGGAAGTGAAACTATTTCTTCATTACTTGAAGTTGATGGAAGCACCGATGCGTGCTTCAAGTCGCCGACACCACCGTCGATAGAAGACGATTTGGATTTGCGAAGGGGGCCATGGACAGTGGAAGAAGATTTAATCCTCATGAATTACATCACCACTCATGGCGAGGGAAGATGGAATTCTCTTGCTCGTTGCGCAGGTACGGTATACATACCATCTCGTACCGACATGTATATCACCGCAAACTATTGAAATTATCTGTCACTAATGATTTTGTAAGAATTTAATGCATGTGAGTCATGCAATAATTGGTTAGATTTCATTTCAAATAATTCACACTAGGAAAGTCTTTCTCAATCAAGTTCCCATACACACTAGACTAGCTTTTTGTCCATGTGCGTATATTGACACAAGGTCACAAGCAAAGAAGGAAGTTGAAAAACTCAACCTATACAGTGAGAAAGCACTAGCCACAGATAAAAAGCCTATAAAACAACAAAAATGGTTTTGTCAGAATATATTCTCTTTTATTTTTTCTTCCTTTAGAAGACATTCTTTTCTATTATTGTACTACACATAATAGGTATGTATAATTGACAATTAAATTCATTTTTTTATTTTTTTATATAGGTTTGAAAAGAACTGGTAAGAGTTGTCGCCTCAGGTGGCTTAACTATCTCCGGCCCGACCTTCGCCGTGGCAACATCACCCCACAAGAGCAACTCCTCATACTTGAACTCCATTCACGTTGGGGCAACCGGTAAATACAACACACTTTGTTAGCTCCATAATTATTTGCTAGATACTATAGATAAGATTTACATTAAGATATTTAAGAAAAATATTGTTTCAGAAACATGTATCTGAAAGTCATGTTTTAAAATTTGTCAGCTGGTCGAAAATTGCGCAACACTTGCCGGGAAGAACTGATAACGAAATAAAAAATTATTGGAGGACCAGGGTGCAGAAGCACGCAAAGCAACTCAAGTGTGACGTGAACAGCCAACAGTTCAAGGACATCATGCGATACCTCTGGATGCCTCGCTTAGTCGAGCGCATTCAGGCAGATGCCAGTTCCTCTGCTAAAATGGACCCACATGCCAGCGTACTGACAATGGATTCAGCAAATCATGAATTTGAAAACATGAACCAGAACTTGAACCCTAGCCCCGAAATTTCAACAACGACCGGTTCATCAAGCGACTCAGCCGGCGTTCAGTTATGGTCACCTCCGATTTCAAATTCATGTTTCACAGATGGTTGTATTGGTCAGACAGTCGAACAACACTACAGTTACAGCACCCAAGAAGCACAGTTTGCCGATAGTTGGTCTGATTCATTTACGAGCATGTGCAGTTACAATGATCTCGGCTTACCGGATTTCGACATGGGAGGTTTGGCTGACAATTTTTGGAATGTGGAAGATATCTGGTTAAGTCAATAGATTTTATCAAAGGGGCTTGTAAAGAGTATACAGACACAGAAAAGGTAAAAAGTATAAATCAATTTAGGAGAAACAGGAGGGTGATCTGATAATTAACTTGAAGAAAATTTTCTCTCTGTTTATTTTTTTCTTTTTTCTATTTTGGGAGGATGGGGGAGCCGGGGAAGCCGGTCCCTTTGTGAGATCATTAACGGTCTTTTACTGAATTCTTTTGATTTACATGTGTTTTTGATATGTGTAATAAATAGTCATGAAAAGATAGATTTGGATAATTAATGGATGGTTCCACAAAAAAGACAAAATTTTGGTCCAACATTTTTTCTGTTCTCATACGGCTATATTAATTCTATGGTTCATGAGTCATGACAAAGTATGACTACTGATGTAGACTAAAAAAATTACACAGTTATCTGAGACTACAACTTCTTTTTTTTAGTTTTTGCCAGTCATCTAACAATATTTAACAAGAAATCTCGATTTTAATTACGTTAAAAGTCACAGTATTATTTTTATGTATTAACTTACAATTGTTTGGTTCCCAAAAAAACAAAATCCTTTGCGGTACCCACAAGATTGTACGGACTTGCTCTGGATAACTCAGATTCACCTTTTCCACATTGTTGATACTTGTTCATATATAAATTTTGTGCTTTTTCCCCCCAAATAAAAAAAATACAAGTGAATTAATATTCTTGGAGTGTTATGTTAGCGCAATTGGTGGAGGTCTCTCTCAATCTTACTGTGTACATCATGATTGGGCGCATGTATGCTGTCTTTATTGTTTTATATAGGCCAGTTGTTACTTGTAGGTAATGAAAAATAGCAACTTTAGCCTTTTCTACGTTAAAAAGTTTGTTGTTTAATTTCTTGTGACAATATTATTAGGTAGCTTCACGATGTGAATTTGAATTTACGAAAGCATAGTCTGCTATGATATATTGATGGAAAAGCTTTCCACCCAAAGTATGTGTTTTATTTTAGCTTTTCAGGAGGTAGAGAACGTCCTAAATAATTGCGAGTTGACACATAATAACTTTGTAAAATACTAAAACGGCCTTCACACGCCATGACTAGAAATTAATCTAAGTAAAAGAAAAATAAAATGAAAGTGATATATTAGTTAAATGTTGAATATTGTTTTTTGGGGAAAAAAAAAAAAGGTAGTTCAAGGCTGTATAAAATGTTGAATAATAAATCAGAATTGATCAATTGATCAACATTTAATACTCTTAATCGCCACGTATACTTTTGTTTTTCATCACATATTTTAGAGTCCGTGACAAATTGGATCCGATCAAATTCATTTTTATTATCAGCATAAAGTTGCATTATTAACTCTGTAATAAATCCATATGCTGACACTCATATACGTATGTATATGAGTGTATACACAAACATATAGATAAAAATATTATGAAAAAATTTAAAAATAATAAGAGAGCGGTAATTAGTCTTGCCAGCAACCAGACATGCCCACCGATGTCTAGGACAGTTGGTAGGGGCATGTGCCTCTCCAATAGGAGGGCAGGGGTTCGATTCCAGCTTGAGACTGGTTGAGTGTGGGTGCATGTGAGGCTACGGCCTGATATAAAAAAAAAAAAAAAAAAAAAAAAAAAAAAAAGAACCAGACATGAAAGCTGTTTCATTAAAGAAAAATGTTGATTGAATCATCTATCCCAGAATAGACCACTATCCAAATCCAACCGATGCCCGGAGGAGTAAGAAGTTCCAAGGAGATGTCTTGAGTATGATGTCGATCCGAATATTATTTTTTGATGTTAACATTTTCAAGCATATCTCTGTTGAAGACCTTTCGTTTTCAACACTTCGAAACTCAATACTGCAGTACCTTTTTTATGGTTGATGTTATAAAAAAAGTTGTATTCATATAGCATTATTTACATCTAAATTTAAGATTTAAGAGTTTAGTGTGGTTAAATTTTAGAAAGGGTTTACAATGCATGGTTTCTTGTTTGAGCTGTTTATTTCTCAATCTAAAAATACTCATGTTTAATTTTATAAGTATTTGTTTATAAGAAATTAAAGCTTGCCAAATGCCAATAAATAAATAAATGCAACGAAAATTGAACCTAAACCGATGTATATTGGAATTAATTAATGACCGGACACGTTTATTGGTTTACCAATGAATGTCACCCTCTTCTGAAAATATAAGTTTGAGACAAATTCTGCTTCAACGATTCCCCAACCTAGCTACCAAAAAAAAAAAAAAAGAAAAAAAAAATTGTGAACTCACTTTTTTATGTGACTTCCCCGTATCTAAATTTTTGTTGGTTTTAGTTGCCACAATTTACTTATTTTACGATAATAACTTCAATATCCTGAAGTTCCTTTTTTACTTATAGTTTTTTTACATCAATTTAATATTATTATATTATATTTTTAATTATAATTCAAAAGTTCTGCCGATATTTGTAATGAAGAATATTGTGAATGTAAATTAAACAACTACGTAAATTTAACGAACTGGAAAAATAAATGAAATGTGATGTTTGTTTTATAGATAAATTTAATAGAGGCTGTAAAGTAGGAAATGCGATGTTTGTTTTTACATGAAATGATATCTTGAAGGTACCATACTTTTTTGCAATGTTTTGAATACCGTACCATTTTGGTCAGCATATCGGCTAAATCTGAAAATCGAAAAGTACGGAATTTCCGTCATGTATGTGTTTTTGTATGGTATTCAAAGCATAGTTTATTTGTCTTATACTTTGAGAAAGAAAAAAATTAAGAGTACGTGAACTAGCATAAAGGGTGATGATTATCAAAAAAATAAAATAAAATATTGGGCGAGGAGGCTGTTTGTGAAAATTAATAAATTGACATTTTTACGAGGAATGTGAAAGATGCAGTGAACTCTCAATTATAGTATTTAAAGAGCGTCTTCATATAATATTTAGTTTCAATCGTGAAATTTTGTGATTCTCTAAATTTTAGTTGATTCGTCAAACTGGATTTGTCGTGGTAGTAAGCTGACTGGTTGCGAATTAGTTGGCATTTCTAGATCCTTTTTAATGAATAAATTATACGATGAGGTTTTTAGTGCCCCATTTCAAGAGTCTTTAAATTTTATATTATTTTTTAAATATAAAACTTAAATGTCGAATTGATTTTGATCAGTTTAAAGAGAGATTAATTTATTATATAATTTTTATAAAATTTGAAATATATTCGTTAAACAAATCTTATTAATTATGATAGATTAATTTTAATACATTCGTGTTTTAACCTCATAATCAGTATCAAATAAACTTCAAAATTTATAAAAAAAAACTTATATAAAAATGCATCGTTTGTAAAAAAAGACCAAACGCGAAGATATGCAATTTGTCACCGTTAAATTACAAGATTAATTAACATCAGGGAGTAATAAAAAAAAAAAACGAACAGCCGCAATTACATGCATGTGCTTTCTTTTAAATTTTTAGACGGATAAGAGGTAAACTACAGAAAACATTTAATGATTGTTTGATATTTCTGCCCTTTTAAGACATTCCTGTGCGACTCGGCCAATTCACCGACCTCAATGAAATCTAATAATGCTTCTTTAAAGAGAAATCAGAGGTAATGGTCCGGAAAGACATTTAGTTAATTAAGCTACCTAGTATTTGACCTTTTGAGGGATAAGATTAGAGAAGCTTTTTGAAATAGATATTGATTTGATTTTGTATACTCCAAGGTTGGCCGCAAGATATGTTTGGGAAAAGTTTGCAATATTATAAACTTTATTTCTAGGACTCCTTCCAATTTAGCCACTGGCATAATTTTTTATATCTTTTTGTTTATTTAATTAATTAATCATAATTAAAGATAGGGGGTTGACCCCTGTTTCTCCTTAAAAGAAAAATATTTCTAGGATAACCTGTGCCTTTTGTTTTTTTTAACCTTTCCATTATAGTTTGAATTCGTAATATATAAATTTAATAAATCGTAAGACAAAATATAACAGTTAGATGTGGTTTATGTCATTTTCTATAAAAATCTTCAAATGAGAATGACCTTGTCATTTCGTTTTCACGCTTATCATGAAATTCTGAAAATTGACTATGTGGGCGTATTATTAATTTGGATTCACATTGGAAGTTGGAAGAAAGAAAAAAGCCTTCCAAATTCTTACGTACCTACATAGATACGTACTAGTTTAAAATTTTATTTAGATTTGAAACTTTAAATTGTATTATAAATTTATAATAAGCATTAAAAGCGGAGGAAACATAAGAACGCATTAAGAGGATCCCATTGCTTTATAAAAAATACTTTCCATGCATATAGAAAATTACATTTACAATATGTTTTTCTTTATATTTATATCAATTTGAACACCATAAATAATTATATGACATTGTATGTTGCACCCCATCTTTAGATCATAGATATATTCTTATAAGATTATTTCAACTTAACGTAATAAAATTAGTATGATAGATTTATTGGACTCCACTAAATAATTTTCTGATTCCGCCACTGATTACAGATCTATTTTTATTATAAGAGGTACTACAATAACTTATAAAATGATAAATTAATTTTTAACGTCGTTAATTAGTTTCGCCATGTGTTATTCGGCCAAACATAATTAGAAGTTTAGAACCCTGACCTTTTTAACAAGTTCAGATGCTCGTGCTGCATATGCTACTGTTGTCGCGAGAAAAGTGAACTGTTTTTTTCTTCTGGGGTTTGGACAGCTTGACGTCAATTTCTTAGGCTAGACTTTTTATTTATTATTATTTTGCAAATTCGTTCCTTCCATTTGTATTGTATAGTTTTTTTCTTATTTTTTTTTACTTTTTTTTTAGTGAAAGCTCGTGGGCAGGATCCTACAGGGTTTAAACTGAAAAAACAAGGCACTATAGGCTTCTTTGAAAAGTACCTCAAACCTACTGGTATTCCAATAGTAAAAGTGCAAATAGTGGATAAATAGAGCTAGCAAAATAGGAGGCAGAAAAGTATGATTCTTTTACTTATTATTACAAAGGTAAACATATATTACAAAGGTAAACATATTATTTAGTAAAATACTAGTGAGAATAGTAGAACTATATATTGTATAATTACGGCAATTTTAATGACGATAATAATGACAATAATATTGTTAAAAACTAAAGACGATGATAATAATTTTAATATAAATATTTACATCAATAATAAAATGTAAATATAAATTTTGCATATGAAGATATTTATATCCATACTAATATATGGCATCAGTAAAATGACCTGAATTAAGCAATAAAAAATTAAACATATGCAAGAATTACATGCTACATGATGACATCGACAACAACAATAATTAATAGTTTGTCGTCGTCGTCATTATCATTATTAGAGAAAAGAACAAATATCGATGATTTTTATGTCAATAGATACCCATTTTTTATTTGTGTCTAAATTAATAAATTTGAATTGTTAGATGCATTTTATACATCTTAATTTTTTTAAAGATAAATTGGGGGTCAAGTCTCCCAATTTATTTTTAAATTAAATGTCTATAAAGATCCTCTAGTCGGGTTTCGAACCTGCGACCTCTCACTTGAGATTTTATACATCTTAATTATATTCATGTAAGAAAAAAATATAAAATTCTGATTTCATTTTGATATTCATTAATTGATTTTAAGAAAATGATAAATTTGGACCCATTTGTTTTTTTCTTTATTGACGACCCATTTATTTATTTTTTTTTAGCTCATGTTGCTTGCCAAATAATGTTCACATGATACATATTTTGTGGGGTATTGTTATTGTACGAGAAAACCATTGACTCAAACCATTGACATCGGATTGATACTCAAATAAAGTTAAAAGATCACAAATGCAATATGCCAATATCTAAAACATGTCGGCCCATTCCGTATCGTTAAGCCGTTAAGGCGTTATTTAACACTCCAAACGCTCTATAATTTTTAGAGCATTTTTTTCTCGAATTAAAAAATGGAATATATAATTACATGAAGGTATTTAAGTCCATATTATTAATAAAATGGACGTATCCAGTGAAAATTAGCTGTCAAGCACAACGGCGCAAAATGCGGAGTGCGTCCGAAATATGACACATGTCCGTCAAAGATGTGGTCCCCAGTGACACATGTCGTCAATGAAACCGGTCCCACGTTGAAGTGGCAGCTGTACATTTGGTCTTCGGTCTTCGCGTAGGCCGCGGGGGTCAAACAATTTAGTCAACGAGACAAGATAACAATTTAATATAGTTTAATTGCCCTCGTGCGGCTTTCTTCTCCTCTGTGTGAATTAAAATTAATCCCTTCTTTAAAACGCGTTTAAGGGATATAATTACTTGTTACGTAAGCCGAATAGGCCGCACCTTTGGATCTTTTGACCGTCTTAATCCTTCTTTAAATTTAAATATTATGCTCATTCCCCACAAGGCCACAACCTCATCCCAAAAACATCTTTATTAATTTTGACTAATTTTCCAAAAAATATTAAGTATATTTATGTGTACTATTATATTATAATCTTTATGTGTGCATTGGCTCAATACTATCGACATAATAGTCAAAATATGCAATTTTGCAAAACCAAAATTATGTTCGAAGAATCAACATACTTTTAATCACTATTAAAATATCTTTTGATTTGGCCAAAATCAAATGGCAATTGTCAAATATTATATTTTAACTGAAATAAAAAAAAAGTCCCTATCAAATAATAAAAAATTGTTTGTCAACAAAAATAGATTGTGTGTATCGGCATAATAGACATGTTTTTATTTAGATACATGAAAAGTTTATGTGGATAATTAGAAGGTGAGTTTATAGGATTGTTTTTGGGACCCTCTTTAACTAATTATAATTACTTGCACTAATCAAGCCGCTAAGTGAACAAGCTCAGTCTAGGGCTGCTAGCTTAGGCTTGTAGATCGTAATTTCTAATTAATCAGTCCAATAAAGTTGATATTATATCTTCTATTCTCCTTGAGCAGTTGATGGGTCTATTCAAAGTAAAATCCTCCAAGTAATTTCGTGCGCCTTTTCTAATAAGATATTCTATTCTTTCTGTGTTCAAATGATGTGCCAATATAAACTCATCACTTGTTGCGATTAGACAGTTCCAGTTATGGATGTTCTGCTTATACTTCTTACTATCCTTGTTATTATTATTATTATTATGAAGATTGTACAATTTAGTTTACCTTGAAAATTCCGTAACTTTCTCAACAAAATCATTTAATTATTATACTATAAGATGACATCCAAATTCAAATTGTCATCAAACAACATAAATAATATTTCTTGAGGAAAAACAGAAATAACCTTTTATTCTCTAGCGATTCTATAACAAATTACTCACTAAATACGTAATAATAAGTGGGGCAGTTAAGGCAATAAAATAGGTGGGGTATAGAATAAGCTTAGATATTGGGATTATATTTATGTGTAATTATGCAGAGGATGAATGATCATGACGTATATGCTTAACAGTATAATTAATGATCTACATATATTTTAGGAATAGTTTTTTGGACTACTTATAAATTTACTTTTTTTTTATAGAAAAAAATTAATCTTTTGGTCCTCAATCCCTTTTTTCTAAAAAAAAAAAAAACTATACCAGTTCTGAACTTTTATTTACATCATCTTAATCCTTTAATTTTCAAAAAATATAAGTTATGCTATTCATAAGAACTCATGCTGATTTTTTTAAAACAATTTAATTGCTATTTTTTTAAAAGTTTAAGAACTAGGTGCAAATAAAAGTTCAAGAACCAACTTAAATTTTTTTTAAAAAAAATTGAAGACCAAATTAATGAAAAACAATGAATGGAAAAAAAAAATTAAAAAGATACGGTCACATATGCCGCTAGAATTTCATACACGTCGAAAATAACTAGATTATTTCTAAAATTTTATTTTAAGAATTCCGACGCATAAAATAAACTTATCCGTCCTAATATATGCTATGCCACCGTAACGGTCGTGTCATCAAGAGCCTAACTCTGTTATCCCCAATCCCATCACTTGGTACAAAGTACAAACTCTTCCAAATAGCACGTTTACTTAACTCGTTTGGAGTGATCGAATTTCCGATTGTTCTCCATAAATCCAAAATGTACGAATACAAGTCACCATCGGTAAATATTCCTTAACATTGCTTGCAATTATGAAGTTCTTAACAGCCATTCAACGAGTTAATGGATACAGTTTTCATAAGAAGTCATGATCTTTTGAACTCATATTATGATGATCTACGATAAAGAGTGATATGTTTAGTATGACAAGAACCTTATTGTTAAGGTGATGAAGTGATGATGTATCATGACGGTCGTTTGTGTTTATTATATGCGTTTGGTTGTGAAATAGAAAAAGCATAACTATTATTAAAAACTATGAGATATATAGAAGAATTTGCGTCGCTAAGAAACAAGTTAAATACTTAAATTGATGAGCCCCGCAGATGAAATAAAAATTTTAAAATATATTTTCCAACGTCTATGACAGAAAAAAAAAAAAAACTTGATCTTCTAATTTGCAATATCATTTGCAGAATTTTTTTAATTCTCCTTAATTATTTCACAATCAAATGTACATTACCTAACTTGACATTAGTACTTATATCATCTTGTTAGTATTATATGGTGGAGACATTGTTCCAGCGAACCGTCAAAGATGTAGTGGACCGCTTGCATCTCAAGTGGATCGCTACTGGAACTAACATGCTAACATCTTTTCATGAGAGATTGTCTTATCTATCATATCTAGCGTCTCTTTATAAAAGGAGACGTTGGAGAGACTATTTTAGAGTTCTTTTGGACATAGAGAGACAGGAGAAAGAGGGAGAGATCCACCGTACTTTTTTTTGTGCATTAAGACAAGATCAAGTACTCGAGAGGAGTGAAACGATCACATCGGCATATCCTTGTGATTGTGCAGTAGAGTCTAGGCACTTGTGCTGTGGATTTGTGCATAACTTATTGCAATAACGTGGTTGTTGTCCACTGGTGTTACGAAGACAAAGGCTTGCATTCCACGACGTGAAAGAGGTCACCGTCAATCTGAGGTTTCTGCAAAACAGCATACTTAACTTTGTACTTAGATATATTTCGTCCAAACTCTTACACATCTTAAATTATTTCTTCACTTATTTCACAATCAAATGATTCCTTAATCAATAGTGCTCAAACATTATCTTCCGGCCTTCGCAAATTGTCAAAATGAATTTCGATTCATACCTACGGGCTTTTACCTTTCAAAAAAAAATTTGATTCTCAATTTTTCAATGATTAACAAAAATATTAATATTTTTTTTATTTTGAAAAAAAAAGCTGGTATCCAAGTCAGGAAAAGATCTTGACAGGCCTCCAAAACCAAAATATCATGCACATAGCCTTGCCGAAAAAGAGAACAAGTTATTTTCCTCAAAAATTACTATTCGCCATCCAGCATCATCTAAACACGCGACTCTCTCTTTCTCTGTGTGTCCCTCCCTTCCCTCCCCGCCCTTCCTTCTTTTCTGCATCTACCTCTCCGCTCCCTCTCTTCAGTGATGTCCCCTCCTTCCTTTCCACATCTCCTCTCCTTCTCTCTCCTCTCTTCCTCCTCTCCTCTGTCTTTTTCTTTCTTTCTTTTTTGTTTCTTTTCTCGTTTTTTTTATTTTTTTTCTCTTAAATAATCTTGTGTTTCCTAATGATGTATTTAATACTAAAGATTTATTTAATATGCATAAGTGTTTAGTTTGTTATAATAAAGGAGTATATAATGTTTCCTCAGTTAGTATTACTAAGAGAGCATCTAATGAAGGTAATAGTTCATTTAAATGCAACAAGGGAGTATCTAATATCTAATGAGTCAGTAATAATGAAGGAATATTTAATGGGTGTATATATTCACTTTGTTTATCTTATATGTTCAATTTGTATGTTTATATGTTCACTTTTATCTTTTGTATGAGTTAATGTTGTTTGTTATATATGTTCAATTTATTCGTTATATATGTTCACTTTGTTCTTGTATATATACACTTTGATTTTTTTTTGTTCATCTTATCTTTGTATTTATTATGTTCATTTTGAGTAGGGATGTACATTAAAAAATAAAACCCGTCCGACCCGTCTAACCCGTCCAACCCAATCCGTATTTTACCAGGTTTAATCATTATTCGGGTTGGGTCGGATTTCAATTTTACTAACCCGGTTATATTGGGTCGGGTTTTAATTCAAGAGTTGATAATCTGATTTGTACCCGACCCGTCGGATTCTTTCGTCATTCCCAAATTATTTCCGAATTGCAAGGCCTTTGTCTTTACCCTTTATCTCCGGCTAAATTTGTTTCTGTGTTTTCAGTTTTAGAATTTGTTTTGAAGCACTAGTAATCTGGAAATTGATAAATAAAGTTGTTGTTTGTGAAATGACGGTGATTAATTTTGTAAGGTTAAACGCACTGTACGCTGAATTATTGGGATTGAATTTCAGTATGTGACTAGAATTTTAGATCGTAATGTTGGTTACACGCAAACATTTACCTTTGATTAGTACTTAAAAAGTTGCCCTTTCTGCTGTACACGATGAATGGTATTAGGGGCAAAAAAAGGAATAAAAGAAGTGACTTGGTCTTTTAATTTTGTATTAGATTTTATTTATATACAGTTGGAAAGTTTCTCAGATGTAAAGAAATGTGGATCTAAGTTGATAAATGCTACATAATATGTCACTACTGGATCTAATGAGTAAGTTGTCATGCAAAACAATGGTATTTTAAGTTATTTTTATTTAATTAATATTGTTATTTTTTTTATGTGCCATATAAATCATAACCCGTCGTTTAACTCGAAAATCCGTAAAAATCTGTAGATAAAAAGTTATACGGGTTGGGTTGGGTTACAGGTGGATTAACAAAAAAAAAAAAATTTAACCCGTTATTATTGGATTGGGTTGAAATATTGATAAAAAATTACAAACCCGTCCGTTGTACAGCTTTAATTTTGAGAAAGCAAGACAGAGTCCACATGTTGGAGACGAAGGAAAATGCAACGGAGGTAGAAAAAAGAGGTGCAGTCAATGAAAAAAAGCTGAGACAAAAGATGACAAAAGGAAGGAGAGGCGGAAGGAGACATAGGAGTGGAGAGGAGGATAGACGGAGGAAGGAGGTGGAAATTGACAGAGGAGAGAAGAGGAGGAGGCGAGGAAGAGGAAGTGGCGAAGGTGAGACGAAAGAGAAGAAAAGCGGAGGTGAGAGGAAGGAGGAGAGAAGTGAAAAAAAAAAAAGAGACAGAAGAAATTTGGAGATAAAAAAACACCAGCGAAAGAAGAAAAAAGAATTGAATGACACGGATGACAATTTACTTGATGACGATTATCACACCTAACACTGCAAAATCACCCTTCCATCACTTCGTAGGCAACAATGTTTCGTTATATTTTATTTTCGAGCATAAGTCGAATAAAATGTCTACATGAAAAAAGAAATTTCCACCACAGTAAAGCAATTTTTTATTTTACGCGTCTTAAAGTACAAAAAAAATAATATGTAGTACTAGTACGTGTCCGTGGTCTGTGCAGTTTAATTTTCCACGTTCCCATGTCCATGCGATGCGACCATGCCAGTTTGTGCAAGGGTAATATTTTGTACGTGTAGTAATGGTTATAACCGCTCTTTCTAAAAGACACCAAAATGTGCTTAAAAAATGCATACGCCATGGGATTGCACACCTAAAAATCAAAATAACATAAACAATGGACACGAACATCCAAGCAATTGTAAAAATAAAATAAAAAAAAGTCGTAGACGAAAATAAAGACTTGAATAATTATATCCACTTTATGGTGATATTTTTCAAATAAAAAAATATCAGCTAAAGTTCATTTTGATTTTGATCTATTATTTTAATTCCAATATCCATAATAATAAGGCAATATGTAAGAAACACAAAATTATCACAAAAAATTACTGGGTCATATTTTGGAAACCTGAAATTGTTCGTAATTTCATCAAACAAGTTAACCAAAGGAAAAGAATTAACGTAAAATTAATTTATGCCAAAATAAATCAGAGTAAAACTTGTGTTAAATAATCTTAAAGCTGCTTCAACCGATGAATATTTCGCTCCCTCTCTACCTTATAAGGTCATAAAAAATTTTAATTTTCTTTTGAGTTTTGCACAATACAAACGTTTGTTGGACGTTACTGTTTTAGTGATGCTCACACATTACTAGATGCACACGGGCCACAGCACACTCACAAGTAGCATTCTCGAAAAAAAAAAAAAAAAACAAAAAACTCACAAGTAGAAGGATGTTGCTGTTGCCTATAAAGATTCTACAAGTCAGGGAGAAGTTGCATTCCCTACCAAATAGCATAACAACTTAGCTTGATGAAGTTCCTTTAATTTTGGAGCACCAAAGTACGCACTTTATAAGGAAGCTTGGGTAGGGCATTTCATTTGCACCAATTATTGCTTTACTACTGGTAAGCGATTGAAGCCGAACATTTTAGTGGTTGTGCTTTAATTGAGGAATGGTCTCCCACTAGGAGTCTGTTTGAGAGGAAAGAAGCAAAATATTCCTTTGATGGAATTAAAGGCTTGGGATTAAATTGAGATGATTTTGATTTGGACGGAGTTCCAATTTCATGGCAGTTATAGAAGCCGGTGCAAACTTTAGCAAGTTATCTAAATGCTGCACCCATACATACTTCATTGTTTGTTGGATTTCATGTTTTATAAATTTTATTAATATTGAGTATTCCGATCAGCAGTATGGCAAGCTTTTACATATTGCAAGTTAATTGCCGGTGGTTTAAGGGAAACATGGTTGAAATTCTATCATTTTAGTACATTTTCTTTTTTTTAGATAACACTAGATAGCGGCTATCGAGTCGATCATTTTAGTACATTTTCAATATCAAATCTGGCTAGAAAACGTTTGAAATGCTCAACATAATCTCAAAATGAGTTTAAATATACTTTATAAGGGCTAATAATTAATATAATTCAATAATTAGAATATGTAAGATATGGATATTATTTGGTATCATATTTGGAGTAAATGTTAATTTTTATGATCTAGAATTCAAATGTAACTAGAATTGCTTAGAATGTTCAGCGGGTGCTCAAAACGTGATTTACTTATAAATATGTAAGATCTGAGTATTATTTGGTATTATATGTGGAGTTCAAATGTTAATTTTTGTGATCTACAAACGTCAAATATCCTGAATTATATTAAATTTATATGTGGAGCTCAAATCGTTTAGAATGCACAACAGTTGCCCAAATCGAATTTTAAATTTATTTTATAAGAACTTAATACAGATAAAATTTATATGCATCAAATAAATATGTGATGCAGTTTTTCAATAATTCGAGTATGTAAGATCTTAATGTTATTTTAGATCATATGTGGAGTATAAATTTTAATTTGTTTGATCTTATGATTTAAAATGTAATTAGAATCGCTTAAAATGCTTAACAGATTTCAAAATTGTTTTATATGAAGTGCATTGCACTAAATGGAAGAAATAAATCATATTATTATGGATCCTAAACTTATGTAATTTTTTTTTTTTTTTTTTTTTGTGGTTTCAAAAACATTTGTGCTATTAGTCAAGTTGTAGATCAAGGCCCAGGAATAGAATTTCTTATTCCCCATTAGGAAAAGATAGAAGCAGCGCATAACAATGTGGGCTATAAAACGGTCAAAACGGTAACGAAATTAGAGTGTTTCGTTAACCGTTTCGTTTCATTGATGAAACTGACTATTAATTTTGTTAACTGTTTCATTTTAAACGAAACGATCGAAATCGATAAAATTTTCGTGATCTACACATGGACGAAACCGTTTCATTGTTTCGTTAACCGTTTTATTTTTGAAACGCAAACTATATTCCTTGGACGAAACGAAACGAAATAACGGTCGAAACAGCTTCCGTTTTCAGCCCTAATTATTGCTTAACTGAACCATTAACTGTTTCTTCGGACTTCGGCTAATAATCTGGGCCGATAACATATTAATTGGGCCTGAAGTTGCAAAATGCAAGAATACATTGGGCTCCTTCGATCTGATTTAACGGATCCATTAATTGTTTCTTCCGCAATAGACATCCACGAGTTTAAACCCGAATCCAGATCCTCCAACTCATGCCTCCCTTCAGCACATTTGCACGGCCCAGATTTGTTCCCTAAATCAGCTTTGCGTAACTTTTCCCTGCTCTTGGCATACCACGTCACTAATCAGAATCTCGCGCTTACATCCACAGTCAATTTCGGTTCCACCATCATATTGGATATCTTTTCTAGATTAATCAATCCGGTTGTAGCCCATTGTAACCTCTCCACGACAAACTTGTACTTCTACGTAGCACCTAGCATCAAATTGGAGAAGCGGGTCACTTCATCCTCTTCAAACTAACTCGTTACACAAAAAATAAGAATAAATCGTCACAGAATTTCAATTTATCATTTTCTCTTTATTAGTTTCGTTTCTTTCTTCTTTCTTCTTTCTTGTACGATTCTGCGCATTTTTTCCCTCTAATGCCCGCTATGATTGCTAGACGTCTCCGGCGGTGTACACAACTAGCCGCGTTATTCCCAAAATGCCCCCAGAGCCGCCTCTTCTCTTCCTTCGCCTCTGCTCCGCCTCGTCCCTCCTCTCGTGTTCTCTCTCCGTCGTATCCTTCACAACTCACTAGGGGCATATGCGTAATTTTCCCCAAACACCTCTTCTCCACCTCGACGGATTCCGTCCCCTCGACCTCCGACAAATCCACCTTCGAGCGTTTGTACATCCATGGCGCAACTCAGACTCAAACCAAACCGGAAATGGACCGTGTTGTGTGTGACGAAGACAATGGCGAGAAATGGGAGGGCAATTCGGGCAAGGAAACAGAGACTAATCCGGTCAAGGAAAAAGATGTCGAAATGGAGATGTCTGGACTGGAGAAGGAGGCCTGGTGGTTGCTTAATCGATCGGCGGTTAACTACTGCGGTAGTCCAGTCGGGACGGTTGCGGCTAACGATCCTGGATTGTGTAATCAGATGCAGAATTATGATCAAGTTTTTATTAGGGATTTTGTTCCTTCTGCCATTGCCTTTCTTCTCAAAGGGGAAGGGGAGATAGTGCGTAATTTTCTTCTCCACACCCTGCAATTACAGGTATTTAGGACAAGGTCCTCTCCAAATAAAAAAAAAATTTGAAATTGTTTTCGTGCTTATAATAATCAATAATAGAATAAACCCGTCGTTAACTACATGCATTCCTATCTGGTAGCATATTAGCACATCTTTACAAGTACCTGACGCGTTGTAGGTGATATCTGGCCAAAATTTGATTTATATATAATAAACAACTGATAACTGAATATCATCATAAGAAAGCAAATTGGCTATGTAAGTCCAGTCCATGGTGGAATTTAGAAGTAGTATGTTTATACCAGTGCAGGACCAGTATGTATTTGATGCCCTAGATAGTAGATACGATACTGGTAGCTATTATAACATACCTATAAGTCTAATCCCAAGCATGCATATATATATTTATTCATTACACATGTAAGGAAGTACCTGTAAACCCAAAAATCAATAATAGAATAACCTGTGCATTAACTATATGCATTCCTGATTAGTAGCATATAAGCACATCTTATATAAGTACCTAATGCATTGTATGTGATATCTGGCCAGAACTTCATTTGTATATAATACTTTCTGATACCTGAATATCATCATACGAAAGCAAATTGGCAAGGTAAGTCCAGTCCATGAAGGAATTTAGTAGTAGCAGTATGGGGCTAATATGTGTTTGATACCCTACATAGACTAGTTGTTATAACATACTTATAAGTCAAATCCACGAAAGCATATATATGTTTATTAATGACACATTTAAAAAAGTACCTGTAAGTTCAATTCTTTGTGATTTCTATATGATAATTATTCCTGAAACGTGAATATCATTATAAGAAAATAAATTATCAATATAAGTCTAATTCACAAATAAATTTAGAAGTAGTAGGTTCATACTAGTGCTAAACCAGCCTGTGTTTGATGCCTTTGATGAATACAACCCTGCATCTAATTGGTATAACATAGATTTACTAGTAATCGTTCCAGTACCTAGGAGCATGTGGTCCTTTTGGTTGTGCCTCTTAAACAGGCATAAATAATCAATCCTTAGTAATGTTAAAATGTACCATTCAATCTGTTGGAAACTTAATGTGTTACTTTATATTGAGTGGTGATCCAGAGTTGGGAGAAGACGGTGGATTGCTACAGCCCGGGGCAGGGGCTGATGCCAGCCAGCTTCAAGGTGAGAACTGTGCCATTGGATGGAAACAGTGAGGCCTTTGAAGAGGTTCTTGATCCAGATTTTGGTGAATCTGCTATTGGTCGTGTTGCACCTGTTGATTCTGGTAAGTTACATATTGTATATTCTTTGTTAACAGACCAAATTGCTTTTCGAGCATCGAGGATTCCAATAATAATAGCAATAGTCCTGTTGGCATGCTCATGCTTTGTGGTTGTGAATAAAGCGTGCTTTACAGATGTCATGTTTTTATCGCTTCTGGAAGTTAGGAAACCATTTAGCAATTTAAAAATCTTATCTCACTCATAATTACAAATATTGCATATGACCTAAAAGCCCAAGTGGTAAGAGCATTGGGTTGTTTCCTAGTAGCCCGCTGTTTCCTAAGCAGTGGTAAGATCTAAGGTGCAATTTGGATATTATAATGGAGGAAATATTGGGATATGTCATCTATGAAGATTTTTCTGTGATTTTTGTGACCTGGTAAATGGGGTGGACCAACAAAGAAAACAAATGAACCGTATAGAAATTCAATTATTAGTTATGGAGTGAGAAACACTTAATTTGTCCCCTTTCCTCCTTTCACCTCTTCAACCATTGTAGAGTAGACCCTATGAATATGTCATCTCGCAGCGCATTTAGTGTTATGGACCACATGCAATTCAGGCGATAACTTTACCCTAAATAATAATTACGGGAACAACAAAAATGTTTTGTAGCTTTGAAAGGACAAGTTCCAACTTGTTATATTCTTTTCCTAATAGCGTTCGCTATTTTGAGATACTACACTGTTTAATAATCCACTGGGACAAACGTGCTATATAGTTGTTAACAAATGGAATGGACCAACTTGCTTTCCCCTGTCAATTTATTGGTTCACGAAGTTAGTAAACATTTAACATACAAAACTCTTTTCTTGCTCAAAATTTCATATATTAATTTTCAATTTGGGTCCAACATCAACATTGGGAATTTGGGATATCAAGTATTCAATGGATACAGCATAAAATTTGGAGATCTCTCGGAGAAAAACTTTTGCTGAAAAATTTTACTACAAAGCAAATAGGATGAAACAAAAAAGGATAAAGTTTTGAGGGTGTAGAGTTGCATTTGTTATCTATATAATTAAGATAAGATAATTTAGGTAAATTACTTAATTGGACATTTGCCTTTAGATCTTAGGCCTTGCCAATTGCCACAAAGCAACCTGATGGACCGCATTATAGAGTTAACATTGGTTCAAATGGCGATGACAATAACATTATATATAATAATTTTGATAGCCCAACTGAAAACTTTATACAGTATTCTTATATAATACTACTATTTGTGAGAGTCCCATACTGCACTGTTAGAGGTAGGTAGGGGGATCGACACCCATATTTATTTAAAATCTCAACATCCCATTAATTGATTAAGAAAATAAAAATATGAGATTGTATGATGTGTTCTTTATAGTTTAGATAGTATTTATGTAAATTTTGATGCAATGTAGGAATAGTTTGACCAACAGTCAAGCACCACAGAAAAACTGAACTGTTAATTTTGCAAATCACTTGATGGAGGTCAACTGATTCTTAAATTGAACCAAGTTTGATACACAATCTATCTAAACTATAAAGGATGTAATTGCATTCTTACTTTTTTATTATTTTAATAACCATTTGATCAGGTATCACTGATGTCAAATAAATTTGGTGTCAGTATAATAAGCTCTCTACCGATACTGACACAGTCCGATTATATAAACATGCATGAGAGGAATGAAATTATTTGGAAGATTTTGCCCTCATGTAGGATTAAGGATATTTTATTTCCAGTTGTGTCAACTTTCACTTTCAGTAGAAAAGTAGTAAACACAAATGGAATCTTTATCCTTTGTACTGTAGGTTAGCATGCAGCTAACAGCCATTTAATATGATTGCTGTCTTGTCAGGACTCTGGTGGATAATTCTGCTAAGAGCTTATGGGAAGATAACAGGAGATTATGCATTGCAAGAGAGGATTGATGTACAGACCGGCATTAGACTGATACTAAACTTGTGCTTGTCAGATGGATTTGATATGTTTCCCACTCTTCTAGTCACTGATGGTTCATGCATGATTGACCGTAGAATGGGCATTCATGGCCACCCACTTGAAATCCAAGTAATGCACATTTAACTTATATTTTTATAGTGGTACTATAGTTTTTTTTTTTTTCTTTTTCCTCGGAAACTAGTAAATTATTAATTTATGACTTATCTTTTTGCAAAAGCAAAAAAGGAATTGATAAAAGATGACTGATTAAGACAAAATTTGTGAAGGCATTAATAAAAGATAACTACTGATGAAGAGTGCCTGTACCTGGGTTCTTAAAGGCAAAAAGTTTTTTTTGTTGTTGATTTTTAAGAGGTTATACACCATGCTTGTCAAATAAGCATAGAGGCAATGTGAGTGTGTCACGCGCACACAGTGCAGTGTGACTGTGTGAACATGCCAACTTTTTGGAGCAAAAAGGGTGTTATGTAATAAGTAATGGACAAAATAATATAAATATATTCTCTTGATCAGGCTCTGTTCTACTCGGCACTCCGCTGTGCACGAGAAATGATTACAATCAATGATGGCTCACAAAATCTGGTGCGTGCCGTAAGCAACCGGCTGACTGCACTCTCCTTCCACATACGGCAGTACTACTGGGTCGACATGCGCAAAATTAACGAGATATACCGGTACAAGACTGAAGAGTACTCTCACGATGCCATCAACAAGTTCAACATCTATCCTGACCAGATTCCTTCCTGGCTTGTCAACTGGATACCTGAGAGAGGCGGATACTTGATTGGGAATGTGCAGCCAGCACACATGGATTTTAGGTTCTTTTCTCTCGGCAATTTGTGGGCTATTGTGTCGTCTTTAACAACTGAGCGTCAAGCTGAGGGGATATTGAATTTGATTGATGAAAAGTGGGATGACTTGGTGGCAAATATGCCACTCAAGATTTGTTATCCAGCTCTGGAGTATGATGAATGGCGCATTATTACTGGAAGTGACCCCAAAAATACGTGAGTATTTGCTATTATACCTACTCTTTTGGTCTTACTTTTGTAAAAAGTTAGATGTCTTGTTCAACCATGGATTTTACATGCCGTTACACGTTTGGTTTGGTTCTTAGTTGTTCTGTGATGTTTTTGGTCTGGAAATGATTGTACTTCAGGCTAAACAGCCGTTAAGTTCTTTTTTCAGAGAAACTTGGTAGGATCTACCAAGTGAAACAGTCATGAAGTTACTATTGACAACAATCCTGCAAGATCTACATTAATGGTCATCTCCTTTAAACTAAAGATAAATGTATTAATGAATACGTTGATTGTTTGAACTTATTTTTTTCTAACGCAAGGCTAATATATGCAGCTCTTGGTCATACCACAATGGAGGTTCATGGCCGACCTTATTATGGCAGGTAAGTTTTCATGACATCATTCCTCTTTAAGTTTCAGATCTGAACTTCCAATCTTTTTAAAAGCTTAAATCAATTTTTTTTTTAAAATTTCAGTTCACACTAGCATGCATCAAAATGGGCCGGCAAGATCTGGCCTATCGGGCTCTAGAAGTGGCTGAGAAGCGTCTATCAAATGACAAATGGCCAGAATACTATGACACCCGTAGTGGCCGTTTCATTGGTAAACAATCCCATTTGTACCAGACATGGACAATAGCTGGATTTTTGGTGTCCAAGATGCTTTTACGAAACCCTGAATTAGCTTCCATTTTGATATGCGAAGAAGACCTTGAGCTTCTAGAAGGTTGCGCTTGTGGCCTTAGTAAGAGTGCACGTACCAAATGCTCACGCAAGGCTGCCCAGTCTCAAGTTCTTGTTTGATGACACTGTCTTTTAGGAGTATCGTCTCAAAAGGAGGAAGGAGCATATATTTGTACATATCACAAGTGAGATTCCCTCTGTTGTTTGTTGGGAATATTTTGGTGGCTATTTAACATCTCTGTAGATTGGCTTCTTTTATCCAACAATCATCAAGTCGATGATAGACAGGATTAAGAAGATTCATGCTATTTTGGACATGGCATGAACATGTACATATATATTACATCAATTGGGTTCCAGCCTTATGCATTAAGGGGCTGTACTAGGGAGTTTCTGTTATTCATTACAAATATACTAATGTGTCAGCCAAAATGCCTTTTTGTGGCGGAAGTCTACTACCCAAAATAAATATTTTTTTCTTATAACTTTGTTTTTTGTTATTTGATTGTGTTCAGTGATTCCGGATATGTAACGATAAAATTTCCTCTGGCATGGTTTTCTTTTCTTTGCGCAAAACCCTGAAACTAAATTTATAGCGGTTCGGTTAAATATGCTCTAGACTGTTCAAAGTTTGAATTTAAACTACCATAAATTGGATGATGTGCTTGTACTAATCTATACCTACAATAAAACTATTATCTGATTTAAGCAGTACAAGTTGCGTTTCAACACTTTTATGATTAGTTTTGAGAACTGAATACAGCAATCAAGGACAGGCTAAATCCAAAAGCAATTAAGGTTGCAGGTGGGTCTACTACGCAAAAGCCCTCTGAATTTATACTTCTTTTGTGCAAAGCTCTGTTTTGCGCGTACGGAGTTCTGCTATAGCCTCCCAACTGGCAACCAAGCGGGGCATTGATGACAGGATATAAAGTCCCACTCTGGCGTGATTTTGCTGAGATCCTTATTGATTATCTCAACCTTAAGAGGTAGAGGGGACATCCATTTCTATGATACATTTATTTAATATAGATAATATTAGACAATTAAAAAATTTTAAATGTGGCTATATTCTTCGCCAGATAGATAGGGCGTATTGAATTTGAGTTAATTCAAATTTGATTGGTCGTTCCTTATGAGAAACTGATAGGATTTGACACTAAAAAGTTACAAAATATTATACTTCTCTTAAAGATCCTCACCTATTAAATGACACTAGACTACTTTTGACCAACTTTCAGAATGCTTAAAACCCCTAAATACCCTCAAGTCCTCACCTTCAAAAAATTTTAAATTATTTGATGGGGATTTTACAATAGCCCAAACTTGAAAATCATTTTATTTAAATCATAAAGAAAATATCTATTTATAATTTTGTTATTAAAATAATATCATCTAAGATATCAAATGAATATATCATACAATATAGATGTAAATTGGATATATAGTACATCATTATCAAGGAGAGAACTAACACTTACGAAGATTGGAATTCGTATTAACTTACACGCCTTTCTTCTCGTTTGGGTTGTAAACTCCGCATACTTTATTTTGTGATCTTCTAGAAAAGTTTTGAGTCCTAGAAAGAAATTATGATGGGGTTGGGATTCACTGACAATTAACTTGACAATTTTGGTAATAATTTTATAAAAAATAATTAAAAAAATTATAAACAAAGTATTGGTCTTTATGCATCGGTTATGTATGATCATTAAATCAAGTTAGTTGCAAAATTCTGAGTATCTTGCAGACGGTAAGACTTGAACAATGTGTTTATCATGAAATGCATGATATATATAGAATATAGATCACATTTCTAATGTTGAAACTTAAAATTATTATTGATGATTGTCAAAATTATCACGTTAACTCCATTCTTAAAGAACCCATACTTATGTTATGCATCGACATGGATGGCTATCACTATCGGATAAGATAAAGGGTCAGTTACTAGGTCTGTTCTTTATTATACCTGATACATAATTTTTTTATTTTGAGGTAGATTATGTATAAAATCAGGATATCCCAAAACGAATTAATTGTTTTAAGAAATAAAAATTAATTTTTCCAACTTTAGATATCTATGGCAAGTCTTCTAGCCATGTTTCAATAAAATCAATTTCTTTCCAACTTTAAATATCTACAAAGAGTCTTCCAGCCATGTTTTAACGATAACAATTTATTTGCAGGGCTGATAAGTATCATCTCCAAGGTTCAACATTCCCATCATCATCTAGACATGCGTTTTCTTTTGAAAATTGCTTAGAGTCATCCTCTAAAATGTCATCTGTACCATTCCAGTGCTCTTCCCTTTCTTTTTCTTCGCGATCAGATCCAAATCCAGCGTCTTTCTTCATTTCCCTCCCTTTATCCTTCCGTCCTTGCTCTTCTCTCTCCAACTCGCAATCTCCTCACTCTTTCCCTCCTTCACTCTCCTTCTTCGTGCGTTTCTCGTTCCCGTTCTGATCTCCTTCCCTCATTCTTGTTCCGATCTCCAGCAGCGGAATAGATCTCCGATCTTCTCCCTTCTCCCTCCGACATGCGATCCAGATCTCCTACTTCTCCCTTCTCCCTTCTCCCTTCTCACTACATTCTAAATCCTCTGTTTTTTAGTCCTAAAATTGTTATAATAAGTGAGCAACTAATAAGCGTAAATGATCAATTTGTCGCAACAATTGATAATCTTATAAGTGCATATATTAGATACGATAAGGGATCATCTTATAAATATAAATGATCATATCAATATAATAAGAGATCATCTTATAAAGTTTATTAGACATTATAAGAAATCATCTTATAAGGATAAATGCTCAGTTAGTTGTACCAAAGGATTATCTTATTAGATATAATAAGTGATAGTCTTGTAAGCATAAATGTTAGGTTAGTTGTAATGAGAGATCGTCTTTATATGAGTGTAAGGTGGGAAGAGAAATAAGATTCTAGCAATGGAGGGGAGGAAGGAGAGGTGGAAGAGAAAACGGGAGTGTGAGGAGAGTTTAAGGTAGTGGAGAGGAGGTTGAAGGTGAGAATCATGAGAGAAGAGGAAAGGGAGGTAGAAAGGAGAAGGGTGAGAGTTAGGCAAGGAAATAAGGCAGAAGCAAGAAGGGCGGAGAACATGAGTTTTCGTTTTTGGCTGAAGGGATTAGCGAAAATTTTCTAAAAATAGAAGGGGATGGTTGGGATGACAAATTGAAGGATTGCACTTATAGCACCTGTGTTTTTTTTTTTTTTTGCTCATATCTGGAATATTTTTACAGCGCAACTTCATCATTTCTATTTCTAAAATCTCATCCCTATCATCTAGCGCATTTATCACATCCTTTCCTTCTTGGTTCTCTCACCCCTTCTATTCCTGCTGCTTACCCTTCCCTCCATCCTCCCAGGTCCTTAGGACCCCCTAACCCCGCACAAAATCAGGACAATTACAATATATACAAGCACATGAATTATGTTCGATATCAAAATAAAATTCAGGAACAAACAATATAAAAATCATGATAATCAGCAGACAATTAGTTTACGTAACTAGGACAATAAGAAAAATAATACTAATTGTCTTAGAAAATATTATTAACTGTCCTGAAAACTAGAACAATTAGTTTACATAACTAGGAAAATTAGAAAAATAATACTAAATCTCACGAAAAAAAATAATTGTCTTGGAAAATGTTATTAACTGTTCTTGAAACTAAGAGAATTAGTTTGCAGAACCATAACTGTTCTTGAAACTAGGATAATTAATGAGGACGCCGGAGAAGTTTCTAAAAATAAAAAAATAAAACACATAACAAATAATTAAGGAGGATGCTGGATGGGGATGAGGGGATGATGAAATCTCAGTGATGATGGTAAGCAATTCTGAATTTCTTTGTTATGGTTAAATTTGGTTTATAATATGTTTTACTTATGAAAGTTGGCACAAAATGAAATCTAGAACTTTACAAATAAATTAAAATCAATCCATTATTCCTCGTGCAATTTGAATTTATTACCTCTAATTTGAATTTTGGAATATTAATTCAAAACTAAATTGAGCTACATGATGAGCAGGAGGAAAAAGCATGCATGTATTTGACGGATGATTGCATTTCACAATATATTTGGCGCCGTCAGTGCCAGCAATGACAATGCAACACACAAAGTCGCCACTCGTGGGAGTGCCACATTTTGCCATTTACACTGCTTCTGCCCATGTGTGGGACTGAATAATACTGATTCCTGGCCATTGAATGCAGCGATAGAGATCAGTAGCATCTTTTTCCCTCTTGATGTATTTGTGCACCCATCTACCCGAAAATCAGCTGTGACTCAGACCGCTTCAACCATGATAACTTTTATTTATTGCTTTTCATCCAAAAGAAGGGAAGCATTAAAGGGGGGCAATCCCCCCAAATGAAATAACCACTATTGCCTCAGTCTGATAATAGTAGCGTATGGAAACTTGTCCTTGTGCTGTGCCTACCTACTGGTTGTAATGTCATACGAATAGAGACATAAATAAATGTACCTGTCAATTGGAGAAGTATAAATGTAGTTGGAGACATTCAGAATATTTTGCTATATGATAGAATGGTAATGGGAAACTTCAAATATTCTTATGGAAGGAAAATTATCAAGCAACACTCTGCTTCTATTGTTTCAATTCTTTTGTTGGAAACATAAAGCATTGTTTAAAGGTTATTAAAATAAAAAACAATATTAGCTGAATAGTTTTACATTACATCTAATAGTAGTGTTTATGAATACCTTAAATTTTTTTTTATTGGGACTATGTACCACACAACTTACAACATCTGCAGTTTCATAGAAGAACTGAGCAAGGACAAAGCTTAGTGGTCTCCCTAAAGAAAGGAAAAATGAACCAGCGAGTCTCACATCCTTTGTTATTACTTATCAATTGTACTGATATGCAATTAATATTGATCCTATGCGTTAGATGGAGTTGCTGCTGAGCTCTATTTTGAGCGGCAAGAAAAATAAAGTAACAACTTGAGCCATGTAATTATTGCTTCTGAAATATTCGATTCCTGTACATGATCTAGATACAGATAATTATAACTGATAAACTATTTTACTCGAAATTGACGGATCCTGAAATACATTATATATTATTAAGCATGCATGTCTAAAATCTCATCTTACGAACTAATGTCAATGATCCCCAAGAATCAAATGGTCATTTGCCTCCAAGATAAATTGTTTTAGCATCTTTAACATAATGCAACTAAATTGTTTTACATAGATTGCTTGAAGAAGAAAGAGAGAACAGGATCACAGCGTAGGTGGTTTGGTTAATTCTTGGGTTGTTGGCTTGTTGCTCCAAATTTGGAAGTCCTAAAGTTTGAAACTTTATCCAAAAGGAAATTATGGCTTAACAATTATTAGCTTTTAGAGAATGTTTCAAGGTCATTCAAGATAAAATTTAAATTTAAAAATAATCAATTTTGCGTATAAAATACTGTTCATGAAGTGATTACATGATGTAAAATCAATGATATTCCTCGATGTATCTTAAAAAGTACTAATAATAGGAATTACTTTCGTTGGTAGGGTGTCTATATATTCAATAATTCAATCTTATTTTATAAATTTGTTTTTTTATTTTTCGAGTTTATTTTAATTGATGACAACGTATTCAAAACTAGCTAGGTTTGTACAAATAATTTTTGAAGAAAAAATAAAAAAAAACGCGACAAATTCTAGTCAGAATTGTTTCTGAGAACAAATAATATTTTTTAAGGGTTATGGGCATGTACATAATTATAAAAAACTTGATTATATAAATATTCAGTAATTAATGCAAAGAAACACAACTAATTAATTCCTTCTAAACATGTACTTACATATATTAAGAAATATAAAAGTTTAACCCGCCAGAGATAAAAGCCTGCTAACACGACACTATGTCAAATTAAGCATGTTATTAAGCAATGATGAGATAAGAGCATAAGAGGCATATATATACAACAACGTAGCTATGTAGTGTGGTCTAATGTAAGTGGATAGTTTAAAATATGAAGTCCAGCTAGCAGCTAGTTGAAAAAAAAAAAAAAATAAGCCTGTGATGTTAATTAGACATGACTAATATTAGTAAACCCGATGGTATCTAGCTCCTAAAACCAGCAAATGTTATTTTATTTGCCGTAACCAAAAGAAGAGCTGCAAGAACAACTAGCGTTACTGCTTTATTAAATTTACTATTTTACCTAACATACGCTAAATTGGTTAAAACTCGAAAGGTTTCTATTTAACCTAAAAGATTTCTTTGAATGTATATGAACATTCACCATCAATTTGGTTCTTTATTATTACAAAACAAAATCACAATTGCAGCTCCTATTATATATTATAGAGATAACTCAAAGAAAGGAGAGTTGGGAAAGCATGAACGCCAATCATACCTTGTACATAGCCTTTAAGCTCTACTCTACACTCTATACTCTCTTAAATCTACCAGTACACCGTAACCATGTGCTCTGCAATAATATCTCCTCATGCAGTTATGGCATGCAACAGTACCTTTCTAACATCTTTTCCTTGCAATAGGCGCTATTTCTTCCTCTCTTTCCATACTAAGGTTTGTGCTGTAGGCCAAGTTAATGCTAAAGGAGGGAGTAGGTTGCTACAATTGATGTGTTTCAAGGATAGTTTTCCCAAGGCACAGTACAATTTTCAAGTGGAGTACCCTGCACCAGCTATTTGCGTCATTGCGTGGCATATCACCTTATGATGCACTGATTGCTATAGTTTTCTTTGCTGTTTCACGCATGATTTGATAATTGGGAAAGCAGTGTGGTAGTTATTAATAGCATTGCACTTAATGGAAACTAACATGTACTCAGCAAGGGAGAAAAAAATATACACTTTCAGGTATGTATGAAAATAAACTTAAAAAAAGAATATTACTAGCTACTTGCAATATTTGGTACCTCAGTATTACTTCTAGCCAGCCATGGTATATATATTAAATATATGAATATAACGCGTATACGTGTGCGAAAGCATGTACACGTATCAGATACATGCATTAATTTACTGCGTCTGACAGACCAATGAATGACATGACAATTAAAACTAACAAGAAAACATCAATATTCCTGTGCGCACTATTGGGAGAACCTTTATTCTGGAGCAGAACAGTAGAAAAGATTGAAGAGTTTGGTTTGAACTTTAAAGGCCTATCTACTAGAGAAGCCAGCAGATTGCACATATTCTTTACCACAACATCCAGGTGAAGGTACAAAAATAACCCAATTGGCAGCAACCAATTGAACTTTTCAAGAGAGGCCAGCACACATTGCGCATTTCCTCAAACTCTATTCTCTTCCTCAATCAAAGCTTTCAACTGTTTACTAGCAGAAAGCATGTGCCGGAAAGTATATAGCTTTTTGCCTTTACAATGATCAATTCTAGTACATTACACGCGCCAAAAAGATTAGGAATTCTGCTATACTAGACGTCCACGTACCCTCAAACTGTTATGAAAGTTTATTAATTTGTAGTCATTATTGAAGAGTGAAGAGAGATAAATTATAATAACTCAAATGTTATTAAGAAATTTGACTCTGGTTTTGTTTGTCATAGAGCGTATCTATCTATATTACAAGGAAATTGCATTGAAATTCCTAGAACACCTATCATTAATAATGAACTGCATGTTTTCTAGAAATCGATTGCAACTTGCAACCATGTATTTTCTTTTAAGAGCCTAAATAAGGAATATGGAAAGAAGTACATTTATTAGGTAAGAGAAAATTAAATATTATTGATTCCCTTACTCTATATACAGATCGTTTAACCTGTGTTTACTTGAGACATCTCAAAAGCATACTTGCATTTTCTTCAGTTATTGTGGTCAAATTAATCAATATTGGAATTTACAATCAATGTTTATGAAAAATATAACAATGGGGTAATTAAAATTTTTTACAAGATGCTAACTATTTTTATACACTAGCTCTAATCAGAATTCTTGATGTGGAGTCCATTTTTGTTGCTTCTCTTGATGTATTTACAAGATGCTAACTATTGTTAGTAGCTCTGATCAGTATTTGTAGATTTTGTTGTCATAAGTCAGACAAGATCATGAGAAAAATATACATAGCTGCATTTCAAAAATACTATATTAATTCTTCTAATATCTCTTGGACCAAGATAAAGTTAGTAGGACCGTTTAATTAATCCAAACACGCTCTCTATGGTCCCATTCAGTAACCGCATCATTTTGTCCCAAGAAGAATATTTCACTGTCACAACCTTTTCCACTCAAATATACAAAAGTTACGTTTCTAAAGAAATTAAAACATTAAAAAAGATAAATAGATTATCAAAACTTCACTATAAAAATTTTGACAACAATTTCAAATATTAAACATCCTAAAATACATTCATCTTATACAACATGTGTAGATACTTCAAAATCTATGACTAGAACCAGCTCAGGAGGGATAGACAGAGTAGGAGAGGCAGAAAGCTATAGAAGAAACGGACAGAAAAAGACGAGAAAATAGGTCTTACAAGGTCAAGAAAAGGTCTTACAAGGTCAAGAAGGAGATATAAATTAAAAAAATTAAAAAATTGAAAAATTTTATGAAGAAAAAGCTCAGTTAGGATAGCGTCGTGTGAAATCTAAGAAAATTTTAAAACAATCGAAAAGCTCAATAATTTTCCACGACTCATCCAAGAAGCGCTCTGGGGATTCAGATTTTGCAAGGCCTGCTTTGAGGGAGCTTCCTACAAAGAACATTTAAAAAAAAATGACTGTCAGTAAACATGGAAAAAATAATTAAGAGCCTCAGAGGAAACAGAATCTTTTCATAGTCAAATGCTTGGCCAAATTAAATATGTCATCATGTATATTCAACTGTGCTTTGTTATTAGAAATTTAGAATTCATGTGATACTTGTAACGTGTGACAATATTGATAGACTATATTAACCACTACAACCAATGTGATAGATCCATACATTCACACCGGTTACTAAGATGCATGTGATCAGTCTAGGATCATATATAGTTTTGGGAACTCTTTTTGGGCCAGGCATGTTTATTATTAGATGAAAACAAAGGATATGCAAGTAATACAAATACACTAGACAAGGTCACAAGAACATGATATAATAGTTCTTTCCTCTACTTTTTCTTTTTTTGAAATCTTTTCTATATTTGCACTTACTAGGTGACTGAAGAACTCCAGGAAGACTTGCATGTTTTCCATCCGTCGTGCTTAAGGCCTGAGAGAGAGAGCAAGCAAAGAGCAAAGAGATGGTAAGGTACAAGCTGTTGTGTACATGAATGTTACACTTATTAGACTCTTGGAAATATATAAGGTTTTAAAAGAGAAGCAACAAAAATGGACTTCACATCAAGAGAGAAAAAGTCAAAACGAGAAAGAGTAGAGCGAGAAAATTAGGGATCAAGCACAAGCTCACCTGGTAGAGAGAGAGGCGCGGGAGTAAAAGCCAAGAGATTTGGAGTCAGAGGCAGCAGTTGGGAAATCTTTTGAGGCGAATGGTGAGTAGTTGTGGCCTCTTACTGCGTTTGGAGAGGCACTGGTTACTGGTATATATAATAGTAGAGACTATAGCAATAGATCACTTGTTGGTTTCTGGTAGCAAAACACGTCTAGCGCTGTGTGATCGTATCCTCTCGTTTTTGTACGGATTCAGATAATCTGATTTTACTTGAACGGTCCTGATTGGGAATATCTTTGTACATTGGATAGTTTGAGGAGCTCTTTGGTTGTCTGCGATCCCTGAACTATTCTGAAATTTTCAAATAAGATTCAGCCATTCAGGGGCTCTTTGTGTACTTTTGGTAAAGTTCAAATGGAATCGGCGCACTGCGAACTGTGAATTCACTGTTATTGCTATTTAATTAGGATCCTAGACTAAAAACTAAAGACTAACTTTTTCTGCTGAGAATTAAAAGATGACAAAGTTAGTCTTTAGTTTCCAGTTGCACAAAACTTTTCCTTGAGTTTAAAAAAATAATTAAGTTTGAAGGATGTAATTTATAATTATAAGTTAACTTCAGGAAAATTAAATGGCTACCTTTTTTTTCTTCTTTCTTCGGGCTCGTTTGGATCGTATGGGAATAAGGAAGGAATAAGGATTTTAGGAGTAAACGTTGGAAAGTGTGTAACTTTGTGAGAGAAATTTATGTTTAGGAAGAAGCTATTCCTAGGAATAGACTATTCCTAGCCCATCCAAACGACCCTTTCGAGATTTAAAGGACTGATGTGTTACGAGCTAGTAAAAGTTCGTAACTAACTTGATTTTTCTAAGAAGTTCAAGAAATTACTTTTGCTGTAAAAGCTTTAGGGATCAATTCAAATTATTTTTTAGAAGGTTGAGGACCCAAATCTAAACACTTCTTTCTTTCTTTTTTTGCATATAGTAGGAACATATATATGTTTGGTAGCTTATTTGAACTTATAAACATTTTTTTTATCTCCTTGCATTACTCTTGTCATAAAATAAGATTCGTAGTTTAATTAGACTTATGATGATTATTATTTTGAAGAATAATGCGAGAGATAGGTTATAGTTTCTGGCATCTAAATTAATTTTGGCATACAAAGCTCGCTTGATAAAATGTTACACTCCAAACCCTATTACAAAAAAAAAAAAAAAAAGCATAATGATTGGTACTTGACACTCCATGGATTTAAATAACAAAGTCAGTCGCTCATAATAATATAATTAAATTAAGAAGAGTGAAGTCTTAGAAAAGTGAGGGTGCAATTATAATTTGAAAGAAAGTTGGCCCCCACTTCTGCATCACTGCTTAATTAATTGGCATTCAAATTGCTCAGTATTACTTACAGAAATTTATGAAACATCATATAATTAGGATTTAGGAGGTAGAAGACCAATTGAAAATCTAAAAATACTTTTCTTGTCTCTTGACTAGAGGAGAAAAAAAAAACAAGATTAGGAAGAACGATTGCTCCTATCAAAATTAATAGCAACATTTTTTGCCGAAGTAGTACAAAATCCAATTTCTCTCCGTTTCACCTTTTTACAATGAATCATCACAGACTGACCCTCATGAATCATCACAGATTGACCCTCATGATTTTGCTGGCAACAAAAAAAAAATTGCATGGTCTTGTTTAGTGTTTAGACTTTAGATGGTTGGGAGGGATTAAAATTATTGTTAGGTATCTCAAAAGAGCCAAGTTACAAGCACAATGTTTCTAAATTGCAGTGCACAATGATAGAATAGAAGCTGGGCCGACGTGGCAACGAAATTGATGGTTCGTTCACGAAATTTGATGTCATTTATTATGTGACTCTGTCCTATTAAAATCCTTGCTTTTTGTACATGCATAATCCTGCATGGGTATTAAAGCGAGCGTGAAGCCGCTTATAGGAAGAAAGCATTAACTTTTCTAATCTCCATTACAATGGAAAATGGATAATTGAGGTACGACATATAGTTCATCAACAGAAAAAAAAAAAAAAAGATGAGGCGTGATAATAATTAATTGCTGGAAATTATTTTTGGACCAATCTGATTGCGAATATTTATGTATCCATATTCATAATTATTTTTTTCTGTTAACTGTTAAGTTACTCATGTACAATATTAACAGATGAATGATAGACGAATGAAGTGTCCTAACTATAAAAGAAATTAACAAATTTATGCTGTAACCATACGATAAATAGTTATTATCTTCAAAAAATAACTAAATAGTTATTAAAAATAGATAAATTGTTTAGCACTTTATTGTACTCGAGTTTAGTATTACCTCACAACAATAAAAAAAAAAAAAGGTTTTATGATTTTATTTTATTTTTGTAAGACTTTAGCGGATAGTGATGGCACAACATTTACAAAGTTTGAATATCAATAGAAAAATATATATATTAGTACAAAAAATTGTTTAGGAGGGGGGGGGGGGGAAGCAATCTTTCTAATTGCTTTCGCCATCTTGTATCAAAATTCCCATTTGCTCTGTCAAAGGAAAGCAGGGAATTGGTAGCGGAAACAACCAATGAACAGGTAATGTCCAGTTCAAAGCACTGGAGGGAATTAATGAGGGAACAAGTGCCACGGTCTCCTAGAATTAACTGATTAGTCAAAACCAAAGGAGCCACAAAACGAAATGGCTGACCTCTCGATCCTTGGCGAACCTCTCTCCTTTTGCCTAAATCACGTAAAAGATTCATAAAGTATAAACTTTTCTTTACATGCTATTCTTGGTAGCTGCATTATTTGCAATATTTCTTTTTTTTTTTTTTATAACTCGCCCGTAGGCTATCCATTAAATTAAAAAACATGTACAGAAATAAAGTTACAGCTTCAGACATGAAGTCTCCAAATAAATAACCCCCAGCTAATAAACATAGTCGGCTAGTACTTCCCCAAACAACCTAGAAAAGAAAAAGGTACATTAATAATTAAAGGAAATAAACGAAAGGAGAAAAGAAAATTAACAGAGACAAACCAAAATACCATCCACTTGCTACCTAAGGGGGTGGTGGGGCGACTAAGGGGTGTTTGTTTCATGCATAAAAGTTATGCAACACTCATGCAATCAAACACTGATTTTTTATTGTGTTCGGAAATATACGTGAACAATGACGAATTAGCTTGTTTGAATAAGGGCTCGTTCGTTCCTTAGTTCTGAAAAAATGAGGAACAAGAACAAGGGTCCGAACAATTTGTTAGGCTTGTTTTGATTTTGTTTGGTTCCACTTAATTCCACATTTTCACGAACAAATTGAAAATTTGTCACTCAAAACTAATATTTTTTATTTTTGTCATCCTAGAATTTAAATTTCTTTCCTAATTACCAATTTGTCATATTTAATAATATAAATAATAAAAAAATTTGGTGACCGTTATACCCTCATTCGAATGCAATCCACTCGATTAGGAATTAAATCAAACCTTGTCGAGATCGATTAAACCCGTCTCGATCTCTTTCTTTTCGTCTCTTCTTCTATAAGCATGAATCCTAGATGATCTCCGCATCGCTAATTCTCTTCGTCTATGTCCTATCCTCAATGGCAAATAGTACATGTCAGATGGAAAATATTTTCTTTTGGATGCTCTTTTGTTTGCATCCAGTAGATTTTCTTTCAATTAACTTCATTTGCTCCCGAAACAGTTTAAATTTATATTGTCTCAGTCTTTCCATTAAAACTATATCATAGTTATGATGGAAACTAGAAATTGCCAATAATTCTTCAATTTTTATGTAGTTGTTAGATGATTTCTTTCTATAGGTCTCGTTTGGATGAGTTAGGAATAAGGAAGGAAGAAGAATTTTAGGAAGAAACATTAGGAAGAGTATAACTTTGGGAAGAGTGAGAAGAGTGTTATTCTGGAAAGAAGAAATGTTATTTGGATGATGAGTTAGGAAGAAGAATGGAAGAAATGAATTAAAATAATCATTTGCCTTTTTTATTTATTTGTAGTTTATTCATTTGTCTTTTTTATTGTTGTAGTTTATTCATTAATAATGTTAATATTTTTATATCAATTTAAGTAAATGATTAGGCCAAATATTAATATTATAATATTATAATATTATAAAATAATTGTTTAAATTATAATATTGTAATAAAATAATTGATAAATTTACTTTTTGTATAATAATATTTAAAAACTAATTATTATTATTTAATAATAATAACAATAATAATAAAAAATGATAATATTATAAAAATATTTATAATTATTTAATACTAATAATCAGAGTAATAAATATAATTAATATTGTAATGTTATAGTTTTAAAATATTATTATAATAAATTAAATAATAATAATATTTTGATATTAATTTAATATTATTATTATAATATTATTATTTTAATTGTAATATTATAATAAAATAATTGATAAAATACTTTTGTATAATAATATAAAAAATAATTATTATTGTTTAATATTATTAAATTATATGAGAAAAAAATTGAAGAGATGAAATAAAATAATCATTTATTTTATTATTTCCTACCAATTTCTTATTTATTATTCTTTCTTTATTTATTTTAATATTTGATATTGTAAATTAAAGTAATTATTATAATAATAATAATAATTAGAAAAAATAAAATAAGTTATAGAATATTATAAGAATAGTTACTGTTGTAATATTATAATAATGTAATATCTTAATATTACAATAAAAATAATTAATAATAATTGAATGTTAATAACATTGAAGAGCATAAGTAGGCGTGCGTGAAAAGAAAGTGAAAGTGAAAAGAAAGTGATTAGTTTATTATTTTTTTTCTTCCCAACTACCCTCTTCCTCCTCCTTCCAACTTATAGCTGGAAGATGATCTTTTGAGAATTTTCCTTCTTCCCAACTTTCTTCCCATCTGTTTGGATCCCAATTTCTTCCGAGAAGAAGCTTCTTCCGGGAATAGCTCTTCTTCCCGTTCATCCAAACAAGCCCATAATATATGAACATGGAAAAGCAATAGGATTATTCCCTATTAACCTTGTTTGATAAAACTCTTACTGATCAATAGCAATTGCTATAAATTTAACTACCACGATGCAGTTCATAATAACTATTTTTAAAATATTATAATATTATTATTGTAATATGAATATTTAACAAAAACTATTATAATAAAACCATTAATTATTTTATTATAATAATAATAATATTATTATGATATTATATTATAATATTATAATATTACAATATTATTTGTTTTTATTACTTATTTTATTATTCAGATTATTAGTATTACACTATTACATAATAATTACTTTTTATAATAATATTATTATTTATTATTTTATTATAATATTAAAAATATTATTATTATTATAATAATAATTAGGTCAGATTTCAATCGTCTGATCTGAAATAGACGGTCCAAGTATGTATTGCATACTAAATAGAACAATAATTAGGAGGTGTTTGGTTGTGTAGTAAGGAGTTGCATAAGTGTTTATGTATTGTTATGTAATGGATGTTTGGTTGTGTAGTAAGAAAGAGTAACTTTTAATGTATGCATATATTCATGTCAAATGACAAAAATGCCCTTGAATTTGAGTTATTTGATTTAGTAAATGATAATGCATATTTAGTAATGAAATACTTAAACTTGGATCGTCTATTTCAAATCAGATGATTGAAATTTGACCAAATTATTATTATTTAATATTAATAATAAAAATAATAAATAAGTAATAATAAGAGGAATATTATAATAAAATAATAATAATAATAATATTATAAAAAGTAATTATTATGTAATAATAATAATCTAAATAATAAAATAAGTTATAAAAATAAATAATATTGTAATATTATAATATAATAATATTATTATTATAACAAAACAAATCATATTCCTTCTTTTGAATAAGTAATAGTTATAATAATAATAATAATAATAATAATAATAATAATAATAATAATAATTTGAAAATAATTATTATGAACGGCATTAGTGCTAGACATTGAGAGCCGGTGAGAATTAATTGAAGGGTAATAATGTCAAATGAGATAAAAAAAAATCCGATGCATAAGTTATGCAACCTTCTGGGTGTAATAAGTTACGCATCCTTATGCAATCTTATGTAAGTGGCACAGAAATTTTTTTTCTTAAATACAATAACTAAATTTTTATTTTTAACATAAACTTTTACTATCAGATAAATAGTGTATGCTTTGACCTAATATATAACTTTTCTAACTAATAATATTCCTTTATTTTTGCTGCAGTACGCATCGTCTTTTTTATACAGCACATGACAAAAGAGTCCAATTTGAATGCACGCCTGTAGAAAATCAAAATCACAACAACCCTAGCAATAAAAGCCACAGTAATTGATACTGTGCACTCTAACATGTGCAGTGGCTTTATCAACGCATGATCCGAGTCAGCTTTCTCCTACAAGGAGACGCTACCTTTCTCTCTCTAACTCTTAAGCCAATGGGCCCAAGACCCGAGAGATTGTCAAGTTCTGATATCTATTAAAGTCTTGCTAGATTTGGAAGGTATTTCACGGGGAAACAATATCCGAATGAAGAATAAGAGGGACAAAATTTGATAAAGACGTCTCATAAGGTAAACTAACAAGACCATCATTGTTAGTTGTCTTTGCTTCTTACTTTCATTCAAGTTCCATATTAAAATAAAAAATATATATATGATTTTAATAATTTTTATGATTCAATTGTGTAATTCTCTTTTTGTTTGCACTTGCCAGTGCGGACCGTGGTACTGGTACATACACCTATTCAAGATTTTAGGACCAACTATCATCATGTGTACGGTACGGTTGGATCGACTATTTAATATTGCTAACAATATAGCAAAGACATCATAAAATGTAAGTCCTTTAACTTATATACTTTAAATATGGAAAAATATAGAAACATTTATTGGCAAGAACACGGCTTATTTTGCATTCCAATAGTTCTTTTTTTCGCCTAATGGTTTAAAACAAAAAAAAAAGTTATTTCTCCTTTCGTATTGTTATTGTAAGTTCAATTCTTAAATATTCAACTGATGAATTACATTATATAACTCGAGCTCAATTTTGTTCCAACTTCTCTCTGCGAAGTCCAATTAATTATTGTTTTGGAAATAAAGTCATTTATTTATAAAGCATAACCACTCGGCGAAATAAAATTGATCCCTCTTCCGCGCCCAACAAGAATTAAACCCGTTACTTCTAAGATAACAACGGAGCCACTGGACTCCGACAGTCTCGAATTAATTATTATTGTTTTCTTCTTCTTCTTTTTTTAATGGAAGTGCGCTACTAAATTGACACTTCCTAGCAGATTGCAACAGGGAACCTTAGCAGACCACTGACCACATCGCATAAAAGGGATGGGCTTGTCAGTTTATTTTATTTGAAAGATAAAACAATATCACAACATATTTCCCCTTTTTTTTTTTTTCTTTCTCTCTTCCTCCACAAAATGCATCTATGGTTCATATATCTAACATATGGGTTTGAGTAAAACTACCTATTCAGTAAAAACAACATTAACAATATCTGGAAATCTTTCTTTGATGGCTGCTTTGATCCCACTCCCAATTGATGCCGGCCCCACATATTTCACCAAGCAATCCTCACCATCCACCGAAAGCACCTCTACACTTCCACCATAATTTTTTATAGCAGGCCTTAGTATATCCAGATGGTTGTTCACAGCCTAAGATCATGTAAAACACACATTTTAAATTATACAAATTGCGATGAAGTTGAACAATGATAATTTCAAAGAAGGCATATATTGACTGTTTTGTAAGGAAAACATTTTGTTTAACTGCCTAGGTCAATATAACAGTATTTGAGGTGGTAGGCAATTCATGTCCCCTATTGGTTACTCAACTTTAATTGTACCGGCGGAACAATTGAACTTTTATTCTAACAGATCAAGTCCTCCATCTCTCATGAACACTTCTCTCCAACTTCTTGCTCCACATTTCTTCAGGATAGTTCACCCGTTTTCTCCTTCCCACTTGTTCATTGGCAATTTCCCATTACCCCCATAACTTTCTTCTCTCTCCCACCACAATTCCATAACTAGGTGAAAGAAAAAATGTGGGGAAAATATTAACTGGGAAGGATAGATATGGAATGAGCAGATGATTTGGTTTGCTTAATAGGAGAACTTAAAAAAAAAATGAAGTGACTTATTAATGAAGTTTTTTTTTAGAGAACTTGGTAGAGGCTACCAAGGGATGACCCTTTCCTTATTAATGAAGTTGCTGCTCAGTAACTACGAGGGAAAAAACATAGTTGAGTACCAATTTGTGGCATTGGGTCTGGTTTAAATACTTCTGAATAAATTTTATCAAACATTGTACGAGGTATGCTTAATACAGAAAAATAATTACTTGGAAGAGAATAAAAAAAAACAGTAATATCTATTTTTTTCAATCCAATATTGGAATCTGTAGCTTGTAAGGCTCAGTTCACTGGTAAATAAAACCTCAGAAAATGTTAACCAAGTTGTTGGAGGTTTCAAATGGTATAGTGTATTTGCACTATGCTCAAACAAAATATTCTCGGGTTACTTTTACGACAAGAACTAGTAAATTGATTAGTAAACATAAAGTTCAGAAAAGTTCTATGGTTAAGTGGGCCCATACTCTAAGAGAAAGATCTCCTAGTGCTGTACCAGCAATGGTACTAACTAAAGTCTTTACTGTTGGCATAGACAAGGATAATTGGAAACTAACCTCAGCAGTAGTTTCCGTCGGTAACTCATCATTTACTTGTCGGATGTCTTTGACAGCATCACCAAACTTCTCCTTAAGTACACGCTCGATGCCCATCTTCATAGTTGTTGTAGAGCTGGGGCAGCTGCCACATGCTCCTGTTTTTAATATTAAATAGATGTTACCAATTATTGTACTGTGTCTTGCCGATACTGTTGTGCTACATTCAGATGCAAAGTACATGCTCATAACCTAGCATTTCTCTTCTATTCTTTATTACACAAATCAAATAGCAATTTTAGCATTTAAAATTTTAAATTACCACATGACCGGAGGCGTGAAACTTTTTGACAAGGGTGATATAATCCTGAGATTATAAACCATAATTCTAACTTCAATCCATTATTTTTAGTAGTATAAAGTCATAGTGAACTGCAAAATTGGTATATATGCCCCTGGTTTTATCAAGCACATTTACCATAATACTGACTTGAACTTTTATAAGAAAAAGAATAGCTTTAAATACGAGCAATGTTTGAAAGGGAAGGGAACTATCAATCAAAAACATACTTTTTTCTTTCTTAATAATCTAAGGCCTCCATTATAAGGTAAGGCTTGGCAATCAGAAGATGTCATAATCCCCCCTTAATTCTAAACCCAAACAATCCCTAGTGGCTCACTTCTCATTATAGGGAAAATCCCCTAAGCTGCCTTGCTCTTACTTATCTGATTTGTGTTTAAAGGAATACATTACATGCAACCTTAATACACGAGGAACATGGAAAAGAGACTACTATTATAGAAGCGATTATTTGATGCTTTAACTGATTCCTTTATTGAGCAAAGAGAAGTTACGTATATTGCATACTGACCTAACACATGCTGCTTCTCCAAGTGTAAATATAATCATATTTAAAGCACCGACATTTAAAATAATAAAGTAGCAGTCGAAAAAACATGCAAGTAAATATAGCTCAGTACAGAGAATTACTAATTTTGACATGGAATGCTTATCCGCTAATAAGTAACAAATGAATAACAAACAACAAAGCGAATTATGGGATTAAACTTTCATAAAAGTTTGATTCAGGTCATGCGCAAGTAACATTGCAAAATCAAATGTTAAGTCTGGTTAGGCAGTCGGCATGATGACAGAACCAGCATGCATGTTCTCAGAGAGTCTGGCACATACTTATACTGTAACCAATACAGCCTCAAATTGTTTTCTATACTATTAAATTAAGGCCCTAATCAAAATGGTGATTTTTTAACATGTGATTTCATTTCATTTCATTAGAAAACAAAAAATCAATTCAATTATAATTCTTCAAAGCAAAGAGAGTAAGAGACCTTGAAGCTGGAGGGAGATGACGCCATCCTCAACCGACACCACATCAACATTCCCGCCATCAGAAATCAGATAAGGTCTGACGTCATCCAACACCCGATCCACGTTCTCCACGGTCAGATCGTACACCTTCGCTGAGTACAACCCCTGAGTGGGGGCCCCACTCTCCGACGATCCCTCAAACGGACTCGTCGGAGCAGCGACGGGGTCAGGAGAGGCGGAGGCGACAGTACGGAGACGGAGCGCGGATCTCGCGATTCTCTGATAAGGTTTGGGCAGACAGAACGATCGGGAGAGGCGCGAGGGAAGAAGGTGGGTGACACGTGGCAGTGACGTGGAGAGGTTGGAAGGGACGCAGTGGGAAGAGAGAGACGAACACTCCATTGAATGGTGTAGTTGGAGAAATTGCGCGTGCGCCGAAGAATTGGATTTGATTTGGGGCTGCTTCGCTTGGTGTTGTATTGTATATTTGTATGTTCAGAAGAGGGGTTTTGTTTTCTGGGGGCCTGGTGTTATTGGGATGGGCTATAATTGAGGAGTGTTGGGTTGGTTAAACGTGGCCCGCAAAAAAATTATTCTGTTTTTGTGTTTTGTTAAAAAAATTGGAAATTGATTACTGTCATTCGCAGTTTTGTCATCACTTGTCGTTACTAAACATAAAGTGAACACATAAAATAGACAAGGTGAACATATATAATGATCAAAGTGAACACATATAAACAAATAAGTTGAATATGCATATAAAAATCTAAACAAGAGATGACAACACTTATTTGTAAGTAAATGCTCACTTTGATCGTATATATGTTTACCTTTGTCTATTTTATGTGTTCACTTTGTGTTTAACGATGGCAAAACTACAGATGATAGTTATCATTTATGAAAAAAAATTGTTGGAACTTCACAGGTATATTAATAACCATCATACCAGGAAAATCTTCTCTTTATGTCCTCAAATTTTTAATTAAATATAAATATATTTATATAGTATTTTGGTATTGTATATTTTTTTAAGAAAGATCGTTATTAAATTGTTGATCTTTATGAACTAAAATTATACTTTTCATACATTTGAAAAGATAATTATATGTTGGTGACCTTTGTTAGAAAACTTTATGACTATGCCATTACAATTACCCATGCATTTCTTAATATAATATTTTGTGTAACAGTAAACAGTAGTTAAAGTTTCGGTTTGAAAGTTCACAGATGAACTACATTAAAATAGACTAACAGAAAAAGGTAACTTAATATAGAGGTTTTTTCCTCTACGTGTCAAGCGTCAAACCACCTCATCAGTGACTGGACTAATAGGGACAGTTTCGGTTAACAGAGATTTCTGTAAATATTGTATTCCGCAAATACACTTTTAGTTACTCGTGGAATCTTTATCAATGCAATTGACCAGGAAATACACTCAGTTATAAGATTCCTCCAGTATACGCTTTAGTGAGGATAAGATCTAAGGTGGATATACGCGTATTCTGTTGCATCTTGGACTAAATTTGCAGATGGTGAGAATTTCTTAGATTTTTTTTTCTCATGTTTGTGTACAGAATAACATGCATGTATGACGTTGACGTTGGCAGTGCTAATAGTAAAAAGTAAAAAACCTAAAAGCCGCAATGTTTGAAATCGCATAACTTACTATCTGAGCTTGTATGATTGTATCCCAAATTTATTGGGTTGGCTCCAAATGGCAAGTAATAAACTTTCAATCAAATTTATTTTATGAGTGATTTATTTTTACATGCAACAATTAGAAATTTTTTTTTTGTCATCGGCGTAAGTAGTAAAAATAATGGAAACGAATGCATTGAAGCAATTTTCTACACAATTATTTTTTAATTAATTGTTTTTATATTAAATGAGCATGGAATTTACATATTTGATATGCAGACACACTGTTCGTGAATTACATGGATTTTAGCAATTTTATTCATTATTTGAAATTATTTGAAATAATCTCATTACTTTAAATTTAAATTCGTAAACTATTTTATTGACTTTTCACTTATAGTACTTGCACATTATAATAAAATAAAATATGCAGATTGAACTACTAGACTACGTACTGAAATTGCTAAATAACAACCAAATTCATCTAAAAAATCTGCCTTAGAATATAATTTGAATCTTTTTTCCGTGGTAAATAACAAAAATTGATCAACCAGTGGCCTATTCAGAACTAATAAAAAGGGGGGGGGGATCTATTTTTCAAAAATTGTGCATATAATAGAGTCTCTTCCGCAATCAAAAGCATTGTGTCACGTTCACTATCCAATTAATTTTAATTTTAATATCTTATTTTTGTATTGTATTTTTAGTGTTGATTTATTCAAATTTCAACTGATTAATTCATTCATTTTTTAAATATTTTGATATTTTGATTGATAACGAGGATATAATTTTTTTTTGTTAATTCAAGATAAAAATGGAGGTTAAATTTTTGTCATCTTTAAATATTCAAGAAATATTTTCATTCTGGTTTTCGTTGAGGATAGAATTTCAAATTTTGACATTCTTTTTTTCTCCGTCCAATGAGATACGAATACTTCAGTGGTTTTGCTTTTCTGCTCTTATCCAGTCGTGCTTTTCATTTACATCCCTAGTAGACTAGTAGTATGCGATAGATAGAACACTAATTAAGTAGAGCTGGTAATGATTTAGAATAAAGGGAAAATCAGCCAAATGCCCTCCAAATCTTCTCCAATCAGCCATATGCCCTCATATTCTTTAAAATTAGTCATTTATTCCTCTAATTATGAATAATATTGCTATTTACCCTTTTAATTAATTTAAATGATATATTACTTATAAAAACAATTTTTTTGAAATTTTGGACTAAAATGCCCCCACCCTTTCTCTTTTGTGGTTTGGTGCATCTACATCTATACATCTATACTTTGCTATCTATTTATTTCATAAACCGCAAACTATCCATTTCCTAAAATAGCTTTTGTCTCCATCTATAAGGTAAAATAATAGTTTCAGAGAAGATCACACAAAATTTAAAGACGAGAACACATACTTCGAATGAAAAGTGTCACTGTTTTGCATAAAAAACATTTCGGTGAAAAATTTCAATTACAAACACTCCACTGGAAGCTCTCTTAGTAATCAAATGGGATGGCGATGGGTTAATTTGCAGTGGTGCATCTCGTCAAATTCCGTGCAAGTTTTTTAACGTTTACAAAGTTCTTTCGGTATACCAAGCGCTCCCTAACAGGTTTTGAAAACAACCAGAAAAAAATGCTTCCTAGTTTACCACATAATAGCTTCGTTTACAATTACAAAAGTCCAGGTTTGAAGATACAAAGCGAATAGTTCAAATGATTTTGACTTATGATTTGGCCTTGATTTATTTCCATGTCCTATTGTATCTTTCCATACAAAAAGAATCATAGAGGGTCTGAATAGAAAAGAAGAAAGAGAACGGCAGGACGTTTTAGTCTTAAAATTTCAAAAATTAAATTTTAAAATTAAGCTATCATTTAAATCTATAAATAGGATAAATAACGATACTAATGATGATTAGAGGGGTATATGAATAATTTTAAAGAATAGGAGGTTATATGGCTAATTGAATAAGATTTGAAGGGTATATGACTAATTTTTCCTAGAATAAATTATATGTTTCCTAGTTGGCAGCTGCTAAGCAGATAGGCCTGTCAAACGTTGACACGGAAGACGGAACAGACCTGTTCCGCTTCCGTTCCGTTTCAGTCGACGGAACAGAAATTGATTCCGTTTAATGTTCCGTTTCGCAAACGTAACAGTTTTCCATTCCGTTTAACGTTCCGTCCTTCATTTACCATTGATTTCAGCGGAATTCCGTTTTCCGTTTCAGTAACGTTGATAAATTTCAGTTCCGTTTCCGTTCCGTTTTCAGAAACGAAACTGAAATCTCTTCCGTTTAACGTTCCGTTTGGACGGAACGGAACGGAATACGTTCACGGAACGGAATATTGACAGGTCTATAAGCAGATGAGAAACAAAGAGAGTGGATTGGCGGCCAAGGTCCTTTGCATAATTAATTACATGACAAAGAATCTACAAGGGGATCCAAATTTGACAAGGTCTGTATATTTGCTTACATGGAAACCCATGAAACAAGCCACCGTCCAACAAATTAATTACATTACCCCGTCACTTGGCAGTTGGCACTGATTAGTGTAGGATGTTTTCTATTACGCACTTCAATCAAACTATTTATGTTGAGCACACAGCTCATGGCAATTTCTGCTATCAAGAAATGAATCGTTACTTTTACAAATGTATCACTACATACATAATTATAGGGATATATGAATATTCGTCTCATACGTCTCAACCCATTTCTTAAATTAATTTATAATTATTAATTTTACATCATTATTTGACACTAACGTTGTGATTTTTTTTTTTTTTGGGGGGGATGAATTTAGAAGACAATGTACGGTTAAAAAGCAATACAATCCGATAGGTATTTTACAATTACTGTTATATCTTATGCATTCAAAAAAGTACAATTCTATTCCAATTTTACTGTTACAGTATTGAAAATCTTTTTTTGCATCTTATACATATTTTCAATTAATTTGTTGAATTTATTTTACATGTGGAAGTTACGGGGTTAAAATTCAATAGAGAGTTTTTCATAATACTTTTAAAGTTTAAAATTTGGTATCTTTTATCTTAAAAATTATTAATCACAGGAACAGTATAAAGCTAATTCATGCTCCAACTGAATACACATTGCCGAGGCATAGAAATCAAATCAATCTATCAGGGATGTACACATAGGACCTCTGAATATTTAAAAAGAGCTAAAGCTTACGTGGCGACAGATTGATACATTACAACTGGGAATATCAGCATTAATTTTTTTGGGTTGAAGTCAGGATGATCGTCATCATGATGAACAAGCACAACAATCATAGACCAAACGAAGCATTTTTAAAAAATATATATATATTTTCGGTCCAAATTATATTAAAAAAAATCTTTTTGTTTTTCTCCCTTTTTTTTAAGGCCTTCTGTCATCCTGCCATTTTGTGTTATGTATGATTAATATTTCCTGGATATGATATATCGCATCCTACAAGTACATTAAATGATATGTTTCATTCATGCTTATTTTTGTCAAAAAGGCTTAGCATTCCTAAGAGACTATTATTTACAAAATTTTGCAGAGAAAGATAATAAAAATATGAATTTTGATGTATAAAACATTCAAATCTCCAAGAAAATATATAAGGCGTATTTTGATATAGTTTCCAAATCTTTTAATATAGTTTTATATTAAAACATGTATTTTGCCGGTATCCGAATGTTGTCCTTTCCAGGTTTATCTTCTCTTATTTACAACAACAAAGTTTAGAATAAAAATCTTTTCCCTTAGTCATCCATATTTTTTATACTTACAAGTTGAATGACAAATTTTAAGGTTTAATATTAATTTTTGCTAGTTCAAACTACCAAAATATCGTGCCAGGTCAAAAAAAAAAAGTGTCTGTCCACCTTCCGAATCCAGAAATACAATAAAAAACAACTTTCAACCACATCAATACTATCTGTGGGAAAATGCTCGAAATATCATATCATCACCCTAAGTTAAGAGGTTCACCCTTTCATTTTCACTGACACTTCCTCCTCACGAATGACATAGGACTAGCATAGAAGTCTCCTCTTACACCTTTAAATGCTCACAAAGTAGTACCAGTTTTTGCTCTCTCCGCTAAAGAGAAGAAAAGTATAAAGAAAGGAAAAAGTACTTCACAGAGAAAGCAAAGGATGTGGGGGATACTAAAACCTATCATTGCATGTATCCTCATACAAATGGCTGCTGTGATTATGGATCATCCATTATATATGTGTCCCGGACCAGGAATGCAGTCTCTATCACAGACACCACCCTCATATACCATAAATAATATACAAGAAGCCCCTCAAGCTTGTATCTGTCCACCACAAACCAACCTGCCACTTGCACAGCCACCACCTTCATCGCAACCATCAGACAAATATATGTCAGAGTTGGCACCCTTGGATGAACCTGATAACCAATCACACACACCAATTAATCCATCATGCAGTTCCAAGTCACCACCGCCATCGACATGCAACTGTGATGAAAACATGCCAGATGACCATGAAGATCTACAACAACAGTGTCCTGCACCAGCACCACCGGTGCAAGAGGAGTCAAGCAAGTCCAAATCAGAGCTGCTTCTGCTGCAAGTGTGTTATATTAGCATAAACATTGTTTCTAACACATATGAAGATATGCTGGCTGTGCTGCTGCAAATGATCAAGGATGGCAACATGCATATGGGTGGACTGGACGATGCAGTGGTGATCAAATGCTTATGTCCAAAGTCTGGTCTTCTGGTTCAACTGTTGTTTGAGTGTGAGGATGGTACCACACCAGACTATGATCACCCTACTTAAACTTGTTGTAGTATATATGTAAATTGCAACTGAAGGTGGTCACTGGCATCTGCCTTATCTTAGGGGCCGTTTGGATGGGGCTAGGAATAGCCTCTTCCTAGGAATTGGCTATTCCTAGTATTAAATCTCTTCCACAAAGTTACACACTTACCAATATTTTTCGCCTAGGAATAGACTATTCCTCAAATTCCTAAGCGATCCAAACGGCCCCTTAGGTCCTTTTATATGCCTGAGTTTAGGTGAATTTTATAACAAGCTTGTAATTTGATTTTTAATTGGAGTAGATATCAGTTTGGAGTATCTGAAGCCATGTGGTGTCTGTACAATTAAAGTATTTCAGTTATAGGTAAAACAATAGGTTGGTTCATAGTTTTGACAGAAAACTCAATCTACATGCAACGCTCCCAGCATGGTAAATGCATATGAGATGCAGATCACAAGCACATGCAATAGCTTATGCCAATAGAAAAGCTTGGTGATATCCTGGTTTACTTGTATTATAAATGTAGATGTACGCGGCGACAAGAAGCATACGGCTTATGGAGAATAAATTAACACATTATCAAATAAACCTAGCGTCACTCTAAAATAAGAAGAATGAAAGATGTTAGTAATGCTGCACATCACCATCAATAACTCCAATTTATTTTAAAAAACTCCGACCGGAATTGCTGAACTCGCTCTCAGGCTCATGTAAGTTATAAATGGTTGATTCATGAACCAGCAGTGACTTTGTATTTCCAAGTACTATAGCTGGTGTGGAATAAAGACTCAGCCCAATTGTTAATAACTTAGTAGTTAGTTTGTATGTTCTACCATTGGTCAAGACAGCATCAAGGATTGGCAAACGTACCCTTTGACCAAAAGATAAGAAAATAAACAAAGGAAAAGAAGCAGAACTTAGTGTTATGTGAATAATGATCTTTCATACTGCCTAAAAACACCCTTGCTATTTGTCCCACATAGGATTGGCACCATATATTTGAGCTCTAAGTAAACTGAAAAGTATAATCTTCGGAAACAATTTTGATTCCCACATGTTGTACCATATTCAGCAATCAATTCTATCATGCCACATGTAACATCTATTAAGCAAATTGCAAAATTAAGTACGAATTTTATTTGTAAGTTCCACAAAATCTGTACGAATTTGAATGTGTACATGATTAATGAGCAATTAATATGCAAATATGGCATAACACGTTTCACAGTGATTCATGAGCCAAAGGCAAAAATTGCCCCAGATAATCAGCAAGGTCTTCTGTAATTGTTTTTCATATTACTCGCAAGTACTTTTATATTCAGTAAAAAACTATTTCTTGGAGATGTTGCCAATCAACAGCCAAAGGGGCAAGTGTGAACCATGTAGAAATTTTTTTTTTTTACATGGTTCACAGTTCGTAAGCCACTTTTGTACATGGTTTTCATCTAGGCAACAGATAGGCAATCCATCCCTAGACAAAAAAAAAAGCCATTGCCCAATGTACAAGCCTCATTTTTTATAGGACGGAAAATCTAATCAAGTTATTGACTTGGGCATGAATTTAGATTTTAATAAATATAATATGAACTAAAGCTGCAAAATTAAAACCAGTGGAATGTAGTCATCCCATGTTATCACCATGCAAAGTTGGAATAGTCAGGTACTGAGTCATTACTAAAACAGAGGGGGGGGGGGGGCAAGAACACACACAGAAGAAAAATACAGGTTCCAAACCAGACAACTATGCATTAGCTCAAAGGAACTTCTAAGTGAAAATTAGCTCTAGTTTGCAAATCCACGAGTAACAAGTCAACATTTTGATTGTTCTAATCATGATCATAATACGATAAATGTTATTAATTAGTTTCTCAAATGCAGTAAGAAATTGCTGGTATCAAAGGAAGTGCTGTCTATTAATTTCATTAGTGGTCAGTTCACTTCTCAAAGAAAATTATTGTTGTCAAAATTAAGAAGCTAACTATTATTGCTCTATATATGCTATTCACTGGGAATGCTTTGAAGCTCAATTATGCTCTCTTAGATTTCACTAAAAGCCTCTCTTTTAACTTTTTTATTTTTAAGAAACCTGGAGGCCCTAACTAGAGTACCCCTCCTAATTCCCAACCTCAACCCAGCCTGGAACTTGAGACCAGGGTCTCCACATTTAAAAGTCATACCACTACCATCACTCTTTAGGTTCAGTCGCACTTAAAAGCAAGTTACAACCTGCACTTTATCAAAATATCCTTATATTAACTCATACTAACCTAGCTAAGTATCGTCAGGACTAGGCTCTTTGGGCGCCTCATTTTCACTGCCTTCTTCTACCCAATAGCTTTCCAATAACTTGATCGTCTTTTCAAAAATAGCATCGTTGTTGAATCCCTGCAGATTCTCTAATTTATCCAAACCCCCACATTCTTCCATTAATACAGCATATGGATTTGTGCCAGCTTCATCCTTCATCTTCTCCATTTCTCCCACCTTAAGGATGCTCTCTAGTCCATTCAAGCATGCATACAGTAAATCAGCATCACTTAAAACGAGAGCATTGCATAGTGCTATGATGCATCCATCACCCACCAAAGAGCTGCAAAATGTAAAATCGTTAGCTCCACTCCTTGTAAGTTCAGAATATAGACAAGACAAAAACCTATGTTGCAATGATACCCATATGACTATCCTATCTAACACGAAACCGATACAGCAATATAGCGACTCCCAACATATTAGTGAAAGGTACAACTACATAAACATCAGTATGTAACTTTCTGAAGGCATTCTTTCATCCACACTACAACATATAACATTTTGTTTTCGAAAGATTCAAATTAGAAAATAAGGCATACAATATATAACTTCAAATATGTCTCATCAGTGTATCTATTTAGGATATGTGTTCAATGTGGTATTAGGGTTTTTGTAGTATCAGTGTACCACAGACAAAAAAATATACCGAATTTGGTCAGGAGACCCGCCGGAGGTGGCATTTGCAATAGCCCATATTGCCTCTTTTTTTATATCAGTCTCTCCGCGCTGGCTTAGTTGTATAAGAAGAGGAACCATTTTTGCATCAATTATAGCCTGTTACAAAATAAACATTTAATCAACATGCATGTGGATATAGAAACATAGAGAAGATTATAATTGTACAACCACACGAATAGTAAAGGCTGACCTGAATTTGGGCAGTAGTGCCAGCACAGATGTTGGAAACTGTCATGCAAGCTTGATTCTTTATGCATTTTTGGTAATTTCTAGTCAGAAGTTTTGGCAAGCATTGGAGTATACCACTGTCTATAAGAAACTGCATACCAATAACACTCAGGACTGAAACAAATTTTATTTACTCATATAAGACCATAATTGTATTCATACTTGCCTTATTGCCATATAACAGCAACTCATAGTTGCACCTAACATTGACTTTTGGTGATTTAGATGCACATAAAGCACAATCACAACAAATGTTGCATTAAAAAAATGGATGAAAGATTCGTGCCTTTCATTTTAATACAGTAAATTTATTCGAAATCTAATCACAAGTAATAGTCAGATCAGTCAACGTATATTATTTTAATGTAATAATCCATTGTAATGATCACGTTGGACATGAAATTTTTGGGTATAATTTGACCGTAGCAAACTAATTACTCCACAAAATTATCCTTGAAATAAATCAAGATCTAGTATAACGTCAAAGCCAAAGAAATTAAAAAAAAAAACAAATTTGACCTGAACTTGACAATCATCAGCAGCAGAGACATTAGCAAGCGCCAATATTACTGGAGTAACAACCTTAGGGGATGAGTGCCTGGAGCAATAAATTTTTTAAATCACATCAGAAGAAGATTTCAAGCAGAATAATTTTACAAGGAAAAAAATGCAACTAAAAATCTTACATCAGAAGCTTCACAAGTAGGTAACAAATTTGCGACTCTATAACCATTTGAATTTCATCCGTGCCATGATTACAGAGGTAAGATACAGCCCAGCACGTGTCTGACAAAATTTTCTCATCGATTGAATTAAGCAGCTGCTGAAGTATCTGTAATACAGCCTTTGTCTAATACACATAGGCCAGATGGGAATAACCAACAAACTAGTCCATTCAGATTTTAAGACTGATTGCTTACCAAAAATAAACATTTTTTTCATTTTATTTATTTATTTTTTTTTTTTTGTGAACTCCAGCCATAGAGTTGCATTAGCTAACAGTGTGTTTGTGTTTGAAAAGAAAGGGAAAAAGAACTAAAATAAGGATGAACTGACAACCTTACTAAAAAGAATGGTAGAATTCCACTATCTACCAGTCAGGTACTAGTTAAAATTTTCTCAAAAATGTGAGGTGGCGTTTGCAAACATGCTAAAAAAGCCTTCAAAATAACTAATTAATATAAAAAAAGATATTCAGCTGGGAAAAAAAGATTTTATCAGATAAGTACCTGAGAATTTGATGGCAATTTCCCAAAGCAAAGATTAGACAGTGTCCATGTAGCCATTCTTAAATTTGATACTTTTGCATGTTCATTAAATTGGGATAGCAGCTGAACGAGACCTCCATGGTCTATAACAAGTTCTCTGCACCTTTGTGACTCGGCAGCTATATTTCCAAGAGCCCACATAGCCTGGCAAGCACAAAGAATCTTGTGTTATCACAGATAAAGATGTGCACTTGTTACTTCATGTCCAGTACCATGTATTGCTCCCTTTTGCACTGATCAGTAACAAAAGAGATGGGGATCAAAAATTTTTTTCACTTTGCAATGGATTACCTGCAAGTCACGCCTAATGCTACAAATGGAAGGCACTTATATGTACCAGTACCACCAGGTATTGTATAGCCACCTTTAATGTACCCTTTTGACTGATTCTTCTATAAGCACCATCATGAATCGTAAATTGGTTAAGAAAATGATTAACAACGTCACAAAATTGTGGTAATGATTGCAAAAGAGCTCAGGTTCAAATTCTAGAATAGTAGAATTAAACCAATGCTTATTCCAGTAGCTTAAAAAATATAAAAAAAATTAGAGACGAAGAACTGAAATCAAAAGAAAACCTGTTCCCTAACATCGCTGCGTGGAGATTCAAGAAGTTTAACCAGCTTTGGCACAGCCCCAGCATTGGTGACAACTTCTGTATGTTCCGATGGACCGGCAGTTATATTGGTGAGTGCCCATGCTGCCTCTACCTGCCAAAGAAAGAATGAAATTTTCCAGGAATACAGAAGTTAATATAATAAAGAAATAGAAGTAGCAATACCTGTAGTTGAGGTCCTCGAGGATTCTTCTTACTCGAAAGCAGCTCCACCAGTCTTGCCACCACATCCGAAGTAATAACTTCTTCAGCAAGAGAGTTTCCATCTATTAAATAATTACGACATTTTTCTTTACACCAAATAAAAAATTTCCTGCCTACAAATAGCACCACATTCCTAAATTTCCAGCTACAAGGTAATATGCTCTAGATGCCTTCAAGTTACAAGTAACAGCCAATCATTTTTTACCTATGCCTGAAACTAAATTAAGGCCCAACAGGTGCTATGGTTCCAATTTTGGATAACTTATCCACAAAGCAATTTTTCTAGAGATCAAATGAAAAAAGAAGAAAGGACAGGTGAGAGTGTGCTATACCAACAGATAAAATCTTCCTTATTTTGATAGTTGCTTCTAGTTGCAGAGAAATATTCTCAGACTTTAGTCCATTGATAATTCCAAGCAGCTTGCTTGACTAACTAAACAAAAAAGATGAGATCAACTTAACTAGAACAAAACCTCAAAATATAACAGGAATCAATAGATTGATACATACAATACAACCATACAAACTATATTTCAGTATCCAAGTCCATAGACAAATTGAAAAAGTTCAATTACATCCGCGTCAGCTGCGCATGGGAGAGGAGGAGGATCGGAAGAAGACGGCGGATCGGACTCTGGCCTAGCGGGTCCGATATCGGGTTCGGGTTCAGTGGAGGGGCTAGAAGCGTCGTCGCGACGCCTCTTGGAGAGAGTATCCTCGCGACGGGACTTCCTGAGTTGGAGAAGCTGAGCTTCTCTCCTCCTCCGACCGTTACTAACGTCCGCCTGTTCCTTGTACGCTTTCTTACGCGCGTTCTCCGGCGTCCGTCGCGGCTGATGTGGCGGCGACGGCGAAGGCGAAGGCGAAGGCGGCATGTTCGCTGGAGATCAGTATCGTTTCTCTTCGTCGCTTCGCACACTCTCACACTGAAGCGTGATTTGTTTAATTGTTTCGTCGTGCAATATCCAGCGGGAGCAGATTTAGCAGAATGGATGGAGGAACAGAGGAGACTCTCCTCAGGAGAGTGATTTCAGAGTTCCAGACTCAACTGTGTAAATGGATCGGTTTATTTGATTTATCTACCCGAACCAGTATATGTGAAAATAGAATATTTTTTTAAATAATTATGTTGTGGATTAATATTAAATTTTAAATCAGATTTCAATCTTGATCATTTATTTAATTTGTAATTTAAAATGAAAATCTGAATTTAAGTTTGGTTATCAATTTTAGTCCACTACAATTTTCTATTTTTCATAATTTTAACTTTGCGTCATAGGACGGCCCGTTATATGCATATTCAACTTTTTTTTTTATTGAACTTATTTGTTTGTATGCGTTCACTTTGTATATTTTGTGTGTTTATTTTGTTCAAGCGATGGCAAAACTACAGATGACATTAATCAATTTCCAATAAATTTAGCATCTTTAACCATCATCATAAACTTGTTGTCTCTTGGATTTTGTCGTGCCGTGTCTCGTGTCATATCTGTCGTATTTTCGTGTCGTGCCTGGACAATTCACCTATTTTGTAGCGTTGTGCTGTGTCTATTCCTTCAAAGTCGGACACGACACATCTAAAGACACAACACGCTTAAGTTCTCGTGTTGCGTCGTGCATGTGTCTTGCTGTGTCATATCACATCTGTATCGTGTCGTATCGTGCTGTATTTGGACACACTGTGTGTTTTTTTAAAGGGCCAAAATCAAATTATCAGACATATTTTTGCGTTTTATAACATGCAAATGTACATAAACAAAATATATATATACACACACGCACATGCACTCTAAATTTTCAAAACATGTTTTATTTTTTATCAATGTCAAGCGGCCAAATATTTTGAAGATATATAAAATTACAAAAAAGTTAAATAATGATAATATATATATATGTGTGTGAGTTTTGCTATGGTGAGTTGCAACTCACAAGAGGGTTCGTGAGTTGCGATCAAAACTCTTAGATCTAGTTCAAAATGACCGATCCAAACCGTCCAATATGATCTCCCTATTGAAATCTCCATGCAAACCAAATTTTACATTTTTTTGAAATTTGTAAGTATTTTTTTCAGATTTTTAAAAACTGTTGTTTTGAACGGTTCGGAACTAATTAGATTAATGATTTTCTAAAATTTCAAAAAAAATTTTAAAAATTTCGAAAAAAATGTAAAATTTGGTCTGCATGGAGATTTCAATAGGAAGATCATATTGGACGGTTTGAATCGGTAATTTTGAACTAGATCTATGAGTTTTGATCGCAACTCACGGACCCTCTCGTGAGTTGCAATTCACCATAGCAAAACTCTATATATATATATATATATATATAAAGTTTAATATGCACTATGGTGCATAGGTCATTCTATGCATTGCGGTCTTTTTTATCGAAATTTTTACAATTTGATAAATCTAATTTAACCGACCTAATCTACATATTGAAATCTCCTAAAAATTCAAATTTTACAATTTTTTTAATTTTATTACTATTTTTTTGAATTTTTTAAAACCTGGCATTTTTGGAATATTATAAATAGTAGTTTGCTTCCAAAAATGGCAGGTTTTTAAAAATTCGAAAAAAATAGTAATAAAATTTTAAAAATTATAAAATTTAGTTTGTTAGGAGATTTCAATATGTAGATTAAATTGGTTAAATTAGATTTGTCAAACTGTAAAAATTCTGATGAAAAAGACCACAATGCATAGCATGGCTTATGCACTATAGTGCATATTAAACTTTCTCTCTCTATATATATATAGTGGATGGATAAAATACACTGTAGTGTACGGATCTTCTCCCATACACTAGAGTCATTTTTGAAATCCAAAAATCAAGCAGTCGATCCGAACCATTTAAATTATTCTCCATATTGAAAAACTCTTGGAGACCAAAATTTACATTTTTTCGAAATTTTTTGCTATATATTATGATATTTTTAAAAAAAACACTACAATTGGAGTATTTCAGGCCCTTCAATTTGAAAATATCATAATATATAGCAAAAAAATTCGAAAAAAATATAAAATTTGGTCTCCAAGAGTTTTTCAATATGGTAAACAACTTGAACAGTTCGGATCAACTGTTTGATTTTTGGATTTCAAAAACGACTCGGGTGTACGGGGACGATCCATACACGAGAGTGTATTTTATCACTCCTGTATATATATATATATCTTAGAACAATCCAATGAAGTGGCCATAAAAATATTCATCCTAGAAGATGAAAAATTGTAAATATCTCAATCTCAATTACTTATAAACTCACGGATCCAAGAGGTGTTAACACACTAGGGGTGTGTTGTTAGAGATATGTCCTAAAAGCCAATCAGTTTATGGCCACTTCTATAGTTTATGTTATTGATGATTTTAATCATTTGTTCCTTGATTTATTGATTGACAGATCATTCAGGTTGAGGATCTGAATTGTGGATCTCCGTGGTTCATTTATAATTAAATGACAATAATAAATCTAAAATGTCCGTAATCTTGATAATTAACAAGGAACATTAATTATCATGGAATTTTCGCCATTGTCGATCTCTCGTTGTCGCCATTGTTTGTCTCCGCACCTGGTCGGAAGAAATAGGAAAGTGACATTAAAAAAACAGATGGAAGTAGTCGCGTGGATATCATGTGCGGAGAAAGAAGGCGCTGGAAATTATTGACCGGGTCAGGTTGCTGAGTCCTCCAGAATGAAGGCAGAGTCTGTTGGATGGTGTGGATGGAAATCAGTGGGATGGTAAATGCCAATTACCGATTATCACTACTGACCTACTGTTTAATAATAAAAAACATATAAATAACCGAATATAAAAGAATTCATCCATCCTACTTGGCAGCCACTAGCAAATAAAATCAAAGTCCGCCCCCCCTCGAGGTTAGTATCAGAGTTTCAACTTTTGATCCGAACCTTTTGATCTAATCTCGACGGTTAAAATTTTTTGGACCTATCAATCTGGTATTATGCAAGGTGCACCCATTAACAGTGGAGATTAGATCTAACGGTTCATATCAAAACTTGGCACTCTGCCAACCTTAAAAGATTTTAAGATTGGCAGAGGATGTGATTGCCCCACACACACTGGCAGCCACTGGCAATTACCTTTTTAAGTATTTTATAGTCTATTTAGATGCTATTTCCTTAGATTTTTCGTATGAGACATCTAGGGTCCACCGGTCCAAAGAATTTCTTCATTATCTCACCGTTTGCGAAAGTGTTTGAATTTATCTTTAATTGAAGTTGAAGATTCCTATCCATTTTATTTAATTGAACTGTTGGTTAGGTAAGTGTAAGAGTGGGAGGAGTCATGTTTATTTATAACGAAATAAAATAGAATTATGAAATGTTGAGTTTTGATAAATAAGTTTTAAAAGTATACCCGCCTTTTTTTTTGTGATGGCGGTTATAGATTAAATGTCTATTTTAAAAAAATTCCTTTTGTCTGTATCAAAATGTGTTTGGCTATATATATTGTGCCATCAATTTTATGACCATAGGATATCTTCAAGATTCGTGCATGGATGTGAATAAATGGTCGAGATGGAGGCGCTGAGGAGAGGGGATGTTTTAATTTTCTCCGTAAATATCTTTTAATTTCTGTTAACATATTTTAATCCTTAGCCTTTTTCTTGACACTGCATCTTCTTTTATTTTGCTCAACTCTCTCACCATCAATCCATATTCCCTCTGATCGATACAACGAAAAAGAGTAAATACATGTTACAATAATATATCATAAAAATAAAATATATATATTGTATATTAGGGATTATATAATATCTATTAAGGGAGTGTTAAATGTCTTTCAATTTATGTTTTGTTATGGAAGTATATAATTTGTGGTAAGGGAGTAAATAAATGAGCAATTATCATGTGAGTAAGTAAACATTATAATGGAGTAATTAATAGGTTCAAGGGGGTATTTAATTAGACTCAGAGAGTATATATATTTTCACAAAAAAATATTTTATAAGATCACATAGTTATAAATCATTGATTTGACAAGAGAGTACCTAATAAGTTTAAATGAGCAATTATTTATGTTTTGTTATAGAAGTATATAATAAGATGAAGGGAGTGTATGATAAGTTAAAATGAGCAATTATTTATGTGAGTAAGTAAACATTATAAGGAAGTAATTAATAGATTTAAGGGAATATTTTAATTAGACTCAAGAAGTATATGTATTTTCATGAGGGAGTATTTTATATAAATAACATAGTTGTATATTATAAGATAGTATTTTATTTGTATTAAGGGAGTTTTATATATATTTGAGAAATGAGTATATTTATAAGGATGCGAAAAAAAGAGAGGCGAGGCGTAGAGGAGATAAGGGACAGAGGCGAGGCGCAGAGGAGATGAGGGAGGGAGGGAGATGAGGGAGAGAGGGTGAAGCAGGGTGAGGGAGAGGGGAGATGTGGGTGAGAATGCAAGGCGGATGCGGTTTCTGTATTTGGCATGGAGAAAAAACGCGTTTTTTTTTTTTGGAGTTTTGATTGTCTGATTACGTTAGAGTTTGATTGCACTTGTCAGCACCGATTTCTAAATAAGCTTGTAAATTAATAAAGCTAATTCAGCAATTGATTAATTTTCCAAAAAAAATAATCTGAAAAAGTTGAATGATACTATAGTTTATTATTGTTTTATCTTTTCCCTTTTTTCCTCATCTAATACACGATAGGGTTCGTCATTGTCCAAATCAATCAACAACAACAAATGATGATCATTTATAATTATGACATTCATATTACCTTGCACAAATATAAAGTACAAGCAGTATTTTATTTAGCAATTTCGAAAGAATCATTTCATATCGCTAAAATGGAGAAAGGAGGGAGGAATAATCGTTTTCTAACTTGATAAAGAGTAATGAGTAAATGGAGGGTATTTCAGTCCTAATATTTAAAACTGATTTTATTTATTTAAAATAGGGGCAATTTTGTTTATGTCACTCCGAAAATTTAAAATTTGTAATATGCCATCACTAAATGACTAATTGTTTTTATGCCACCGTAAAACATTAAAAATTAGTTTCATGTCATCCGTCAATTAAAATGACCATCATGTCCTTTTGAATATGCCACTATAAAATATTTAAATTTTGAAATATGAGAATATTTAAATAGGACGATATTATATGGGATAATTTTTGTATTTAAATTTTACATATAATAAATTTAAAACACAACATTAATGTAACTGAGGTACCATGAGAAGTCCCCTCGCACATATACCAAAAAAAAAAAAAATTACATTCGCCGGAGAATAACAAACTATACTAATTTACTATAAAAGCAAAAGCAAGAAGGGAAAATAAAACATTTTATGGGAATATTATTACGTACGACGGGTGAAAGGCATGATTTTTTTTATCCTTTTATGTAATTTTTCTAACCTAACTAAATAATTTCATAAGAAGGGTAGTTTGAAATTTTTAAAATATGCTGGCAGCTTTTAGAATGATAAATATGGAATTTAATATAATTTGGAAAGAATTAGTGGCATAAAATTAATTTGGATAATTTTATAGTGGCATATTTTTAATTAGTCATCTAAGGATGACATATTAGATTTTGACAAATTTGATAGTGGCATAAAACAAATTTTTTCTTTAAAATATTATTAAAATTGATAAAAAGAATTTATGTCAAAATAAGATATGAATAGAGGGGTTTATATCCCAACTTGCAGATTTGAGAAGGTTATTTCCGGTTGAAGAAGATTCGAGGAGTTATATTGAAATTTTCCAAAATTTCATTATAAAAATATAAAAAATATAATCATAACAAATTTAGTGCATTCTATATCGAACTAAATTGATCTTTACATAAAATTATAAGAGAAGAGATTATAAAATTATAATTCCGTTAATATTTATAATTTGTTTGCAAGTGATCCTCGTGGAATTGGACGGTCTCAGCATGACTATTTGTCGAACCGTACTGTTTTGAAGGGCTTATTAATAAGTACGTCGAAGGTTTAAAAAGGATAGATCTGCAAATTTCCGCTTAAAAGGATGGAGGAGAAAGCGGAGAGTCCAACGCCGCCGCCGACTTCTTCAAAATTTTATTTGATCTCGACTAATTTAGCGACCTCTTGAGAATTACTGCGGGGATTTAATAACTTCTTTATCTGTGATATTTTTCCTTCGGTTCTCAAGTAAGCTTTTAAATTGACACGATTAATTAATATCTTAATGTTTTGAATTCTACCACCAAATTAAAATCACGAACTGGTGAATATTTTCATTTTATATATATTTGGAAAATCAAATTTTTTTTTTTTTTTTTGCAAACAATACTGGACTTTTTTAAAATTCTTTTGATCTGTACTGAAACGACGAAGCGGAGAGTCCAACGCCGCATATGCGACTTCTTCAAATTTTCTTTGATCTGTACTAATTCAGAAACTTGTGTCGATTCTCTACCACAGGTCCACAGGGGCGACCTTTCTAGAATTATTGCGGCGATCTGCAGTAATTATCTTCTTCTCTTGCCACTCAATATCTAATAAAGGTCAGTTTTTAATTTGACGACATCATGATTTTAAGGTTTTGCAAATCGAAACCAAATTGACATCAGGACTGGTGAATTTTTTTAATAAATTTTGTACATATTTCCAAAATCCATTCATTTTTTTAATTTCTGCAAATAATCTAATTTGGTTCTGTTGTTTCGTAAGTTTTATCTGGAGATAGTCGCACCTTTTTTTTATTTCTTTCTTATTTTTTGGAAAAAAGTAGCCAAAAGGCCACCAGAGTTCTTTTCATTTTTTGGGAAACAGAAAACAGACACTCTGGTCTCTTGCCATCACTGATTACATCACACCACTGTCCACAACCTGATACTGCCGTCAGTCTTTTTAAATAGTATTCAATACAAAGCTAGCTATACACACTATTTTCACTGGACATGAAAATCAATCAACAATAAAGTGAAAGAAGTTTTATAAACGTAGCAATTCTTCAAAAATAGGGGCTCTGCAGCTTTTTTTTTTTTTTTTTTTTCTGAAGCTTGTGGCCTACACCCTATTCTTTGAGATAGCAGATTTGAGTCAGTAACTTAGTATACTTGTAGTGGTTTTGGTGTGTTTGATCTTATTCCTATTCAAGTGTTCCTTTGAATCACTTCCATTAAACCATTTAGTCTGAATTTTGATTTTTTTTTTCTTTTATTCTCTGTTGCTACATGCAGAATATAAAAGCCTGTTGACATGGCAGCTTGGTCGGACCTGACAAATGATGTTCTGGAATATATAACCAGCTTTCTTACTTTTCCGGATCATTGTCGTTTTGGCGCTGTCTGCAAAAATTGGAGATCTGTTTCAAAATCGAGGCGGTATCCTCCAGCTCCCCAACTCCCGTGGTTGGTTCTCGAAGAGGAGAAGGAAACAAGGAAACGCAAGTTTTATAGTTTGTCAGACGCCAAGCACTACTCTATTGAAATTCCCGAGTTGCATGGCCGTTACATATGCGGATCTTCGCATGGATGGCTTTTTGCGGTCGATATTAAAATTACTGGCATTCTCATAAACCCGTTCACTCGAGAATTTTTTGAGCTACCCCCTTTCCCACCTTTTTGTGAAGATGTGGATGTGAACACTCTTATTGAAAAAGTGCCCAGTGATTACATGGGGGGGCCTAGAGATTACACATTTGAGGAGATGCAAACCACAATTGTAGCCAAGGCCATCTTGTCTCACGATCCCAAGGAAAGATCAGATTTCACGGCTATGATAATGTTTGGTGAGATGAATACTCCGGCCTTTTGGAGGCCGGGTGATTTGTGCTGGACAGTGGTAGATGGTCAGCAAGGTTCTTCATATGATATTATTTACTTCAAGGGAAATTTCTATGTCCTCTCCCCGGTGAATGTGCTTTATGTGGTGGATTTTGAACCTGAACCAAAATTGAGAGTAGTTGGACCTCAAATAGAGGTATACGGTAATGGACTAGAACAATATTTGATTGATTTTGATGGGAACTTGCTTCTTATTGAGAGGTTTTGTGGACTTGATGAAGGAAATCTAATTACTAATGGGTTTAACGTGATAGAACCCAATTTGGAGGAAAATATCTTATATGAATGGTATGATATTGATGGCTATGCATTATTCGTGGGCAGAAATTCTTCTATATTTGTCAATGCAAGCCATTTCCCGACGTGCAAGAAGAATGGTATATATTTCACACACATAACGAAGTCAAAGTATGCGTGTCACGACTTTGGCGTATATGATATGACAGACAAGAAGATCAGTAAACTCTACTCATTCGAAGTATTTCCTCCTCCTGTAGTATTACCAGTTTGGCTTACCCCAAGTACGTGGTAGGCTACTTCAGCACTGCGTGCACTGTTTTTCAACTATGTATGCCGGTATCTATAGGCTCGTAGTATGTTTGTCGTAGCTTCTAAATTATTCTCTGTTTTTGTATTCAATATGAACAATTTTAAATTGCAATTAAATTAAGTAGTTAATTTGACCAACATTAGTCGCCTTCTTGTGCTTATGATTCTCTGAATTAGTCTAGCAAACATATGTTTTCACCAATTATTTGTTATTTGTGCTTGTTTTTCGGTGCACGAGCAACAAATGAAAGATGTAAATCTGAACTTCTGTTCATGAACAAAAACCATTCAGATTGTATCGGGTCTCACTTTTTTGTTTGCTATTTGTTTTTTTTTTTTTTCTCAGCCACCTTCATTCCCAGTACTAATGCATGCATTTTTCGTTAATTCCCCTGGATTGGGTGTTGGGCTGGAGTAAAAATTATGAATGTATTGTAAACTTTTTATTTTAAGTTGATGCCAACGGGCTTCTAATGCCAAAGAAAAAAATGGTTCTCCTAAGGCCTAAGCAGTGTGCCCGCTAATAAAATGAGGTTATTTCTGTCTCTTTTGAATTGGCCTCGAGATTACTTCACTGGTACCTGTAACGTACGTAAGAGATCATACTGGTATAGCGTACTTAAAAAGGCAAAAGTCATTTTCTTATCCGACTATCATACTGATAGTCTTATATCAGTAAATATATTCGACTGCCATTTTCTTACATAAAATTATTTATATATAATGATATTATTATTATTTTTTTATTGAAAGTGACCCGAGCTGGGCCTCCATTGAAAAATAAAAGTTCATACAGATAAGAGAGAAGAGGTTATTCTAAACTGTCTAACCACAGTAGAAAAACCATCTTATCAATCCACTTCAACACTAGACTAAATACTTATAACAAAACAAAAAACAACACAGAGGTTTTAAGCCTGAAAACTTCCAGTCAGCCCAGAAACAAACACAAAGCAAAAGACAAACAAAAAACCGAAGAAAAACACTTAGGCTGTGCTCCAGAACTGCGATAGATATTAAAGGAGAGGAACGGAGAGGAGAGTAAGGATTGACCGGAATTCGTTACTCTCGATTTGGGGTGTAGAAGTTTACTCTAAAATTTCCGAAATTTGAGTGTGCTCTTCCATCTTCTTCTCTTCCCTTCCGTTGTCTTCTCTTTCCGCGTGGAGCGAGTAAACAACTCGGGCAGAGTAAACTTCTCGGATTGTTTCGTTACTCTCCTCTCCTCTCCTTCCGATTCACTTTTCTGGAGCACAGCCTTAAGAGTGATGAGTCATCCTCAGTTATGTGTCCATCTCTGAGCTCCAGTTCCCTCTGGTTGGTAGCCAGGTCTCTAAATCTATTCTCCATCTCTGTAGCCATACCTGTCCAAAAATGGTAAGTATTTAAGGCTCTATTTGGATGATATGAGATTAAGGGTAGGATTAGTTATTCGGGCTTAAAATTTTTAATCATAAACGATCAAGAATAAGCTTTTTTTTTTATCTATAGTGTTATTTTTAAGTGGTCCAACATCCGAATTAAATTTTATTCCTAAGATGTTTGGATCATCTTTTTAATCCGGATTAAAAAGTGGTCCCAACTACTCCTTAATCCACGTTAAGAAGATGATCCAAACACCTTAGGAAAATTTAATCTAGATGTTGGACCACTTAAAAATAACACTCTAGATCACAAAAAACTTATTCTTGATCGTTTAGGAATAATATTTTTTACTCTGAATAACTAATCCTAATTTTATTCTTAGATGATCCAAACAGAGCCTAAGATGTTAAAATACATGGTATAAGAGTTAGAACCAGGGCTATTATTAAAAGCTCTCCTATTCCTCTCCAACCATTGATTCCAACACAAAGAGGCTAAAATAATCTTACTATAAACCCTATTACTACCATTTAGATTTTTATGCTATTCCAAATAGTATTGATAGAAGTACAATCTAAATGTAAATTTCTATTATTAAACATATTAAAACTAACCCAAAAGTTGCTTATAGAAGGGCAAGTGACAAATAAATGATCTAATGTTTCTGCATTTTGACAGAAATGACACTTATTTGGACCAAACCATCCCCTCTTTACTAAATTGTCAAAAGTAAAAATTTTGTTATGGATGACCATCCATAAAAAACATTTAACTTTTAGGGGAATCTTTAAATGCCAAACAGTGTGATATTATTCTTATGCATCAAGGAAACTGAGACAAGTAACTTCTTAATCTGTTCATATTATCAGGAAGCAGCTCTTTTTAGACCTCCCACAATCGCCAAGTACAAGGTTTGCTCCCAATAACTTTTGACCAAGCTGCAATTGCTATAGTTTGAGAACTAATAAAACAAATTTACACTTTAATATGTGCGCTTTGCTTTTCAAATTCAAACTACGCTGTTTTAATATTATCTCTTTTTTTTTTCCTGCTTATTCGAGAAGTATACTAAAACCACTTCCATTTTCTTATGCATTTTGATTTCACAGCAATGCTCATGGAGGGCAGCCTGATATGCCCAAGAACTGACAGAATAAAGTGACAAAACCCATTGTATATTGTATAAAAAAACTCATCCCTTGGATAGCTATAATTAGCATTAGAATGAAGACAGGAAACACCTCCATAGCTAACGATATTTATGTATCAAGTTATAGACAGTCAAATGGATAAGATGCTGCACAAAAGCATATGTATCGTGTTATATGAATTTATTCAATTGAACATTTAAAATTTCTCATTTTACATTTATGTGAAGTTATATGTCATGTAACTGCCGAAACATATATCGGTGCCGTCCCTTTTGTATACAGATATAATGGATTTGCGGTGTTGTTTAATCATTCTGCTGATGATATGTTTTGGCATAATTGTGCATAGTTCTTAAATGAACTAGACAAGTCTCTATCTAGTTTTCTATGGGGGGAAAAAAAATGTTGCCTTACATATTATAATATATTATCCGTCCTCCCACTTTATCTTGTGCATGGATACCGAGGAGCGAGGAGTCAAGGTGTCTCTCGACCTTTCCACCATAAACGTTATGCTGACACGTGATTTTTCGCTGTCTATCTCTATCCTTGTACCGCCGAATTTTCCAATTTAGACACTGAATAAATTTCGTTACTCGTGCTCTCTAAGATCTTCAAATCTGAGTTTGGACAAGGAAAAAGAAAATAACAAGTAGTGATCTTCTAGGTATAGAACAAAAACATTGGGTTATATAAATATATAGGCCTATAAATATACACCACTAAAATATGCTATGCAAAAAAATAAAGTTATAAAATTAATCAGAGAAATATGATTTTCTGTCACGAAATTGAAGTGATTTTTTATTTTAATTAAGTCAACATGAATTCCCAAATATATATTTTTTGAAGTTCATCATTATCTTAGTTAGTGATTAAAATTCTTTCACATTATCTTCCCGAAATTTTTTTTTTTATTTTAATCTAGGAAGTCTAATAAGGAAATGAAAAAAAAAATTTTAAATTACCTGCGGCAGTTCCAAAGCCACCCGATCCAATATCCAACTCTCAATGTACGTGTTCGCTGTAAAGTACTAATATAGTACGACCATTCTCAAGGGGGTTCTTGGTTTTATTATCAAAATACATGTCAATAGGTTTAGCTGTCGCCTAATTAACGAATCATATTGAGACGCATACTTCGGCAACAACTATGATTTGTTCATGAATTCTATCAACAAATCATGGGCTATGGTTTCTATCTATGGCTCATACTAAACATTACTAAAGAATTCGCGTTGGACAAAGCTATCCAAGCCTAAACAAAAGGGGAGCTCTATGCAAGAGCATAGAAAAAGACCATCCCCAAGACATCACCAAAACCAAAGCATTTTAAATGACAGCTGCAGGAACAGTTAGAGAACACAACACAAGTAGAAGTGAGACTAAATTCAGATTTAAAACTAAAGAACAAAAGAACTTCAAGCCCATCAATTGATCCTGCCAATGCGCCTGTGCAAACAACAAATAAATAAGGACATACAATTAAGGATCAGGTCCACATTAGCCATACACAGATATATGGAATTAATAGAAATTTGGTACTAGTACCTAAACAAATGACTCAGTGCTGCTCATCAGACAATATTATTCTTTATTTTTCTTGATTGCTGTCATAATCATTTTTAACCTTGTAAAATCATTTAGTTATTTAACACCTAGAAACTACACCATAGAAGCTACCAACTAATGATACATCTATGATAATTCTGTCAGTAGCAAGTACAGGAGCCTGACATTGCCAATACCACACTTACAGCTAGGTTTCCTAATTGTGCTTTGCTTATCCTCATTGATATTATCCTTATTAACTAACAAGAATTGAATATGGAAAATACAGAGTGGAACAAATGACTCAGTGCTACTCATCAGACAATATTGTTCTTTATTTTTCTTGATTGCTGTCATAATCATTTTTAACCTTGTAAAATCATTTAGTTATTTAACACCTAGAAACTACACCATAGAAGCTACCAACTAATGATACATCTATGATAATTCTGTTTCGCAATATTAATTACCATCCTTTTTATAAATTTTTTTCTTCAAATCAAAAGCAAAAGAACTAAGCTCTCTTACCTAGTCAGAATCAGATGCAGAAATGATGTCTTCATCACTAGAAAACTTCCAATACCACATGGTCGGTATCTGAAAAGTATGGTAATACAAAACATTACTATACATTAGAAAACATATCAAAACTTGTTTTAATTTCCAAAGGATTAAACATTCAGGTACCAGAGCAGTGATAACTTCCATGGAGGAGCCTCCTGCTTTACAAGTAATGAATGAAGTATGACTAGTTGACTACTAAACATTGACTCACACAGAGAAGTATGTAAAGAAATCAGCATATGACTAGTATTAGCATCAAGCCATAAGCATTTATTACAGATCTATTGACCTAATATAGTATGTTTTTTTGTCTAATTACACCACCTTTTTTTATAGTAAAAATATGAACATGTGGTATCTGAAATCAAGAATCCTTTCTAGGTTTGTTACAGGTTCAACAAAATCAGAACATAACCAAATTATGGCATCAAAAGGGCAGATTTACGTTTTACAAAGGAGAAAATATATTTAAGAGCTGAATTCAAGCAAAATTCTAACTGCACCTAACATTTCATAGTAAATAAACAAGTAATAGATCTAAAACAGATCAATATTGAAGCAGAGACAGATTCAACACACTATCAAATAAGCTATCTAAGCATCAAATTAACCTATCAAACCACAAACAGGGGATGTAGACTATATCACTAAGCAAAACATCTTGCAAATTCAAGTAATAAAATGAAAAAGGATAAGAAGAGCAAGAAATCTAAGAAATAGGCGCATGGTGGTAACTTAATTACTACTAAACACAAAAAATGTAAGCTGTGCTGTTTGGTAAGTAATTGAAATAAAAATCAGGTTATAAAACAGTACAGAAATTGAACTAAAAAATGAAAAAAATAAACCTCCAACATGTGAAAAGTGCGACTTGAGACAACTTGATAGCAACGATCGCATATGAGCTTCCTGCTATGCATTGATTTGTGATGATCATCCATACCAGAGCTCGTATCAAAATGCTTTTTGCAAGCTAAACAGTGGGTGGAGAGAAAAAGGAGCCTGATCCCTTTAGGGGAATTTCCATCTTCACATGAGATCAGATCCCTCGGGTCGATGCCCGAGGAGGCCAGCTGTGCCTAAGAAAAGAGACAAGAGAGAGATCGCAGAATAATAGGATTTTTTTTTGTAAGAAGATGCTTAATCAGAGAGTAATTAGAGAAGAGAACTCGAACAGTATTTGTATTCAATTGCGGTTAAACTGATAATGCTGACCTAATACCTAATTACAATCATAATCCAGTAAGGAAAATCACAAGATATGAAGAAAGATTGAGAGAATAGAAAATTTTCCCTTTCCAGATCGGTCGAACAAGAGCGAATGGAAAATTGACGATTGAAACCTACGGATCTAACAATTTAGGATAAAAGAGAAGAAACAAATACCAGAAAATCGTTTTCGCGCTTGATGCGTTCCTTTTTTGCTTTCTTTCTCCCCATCTTTCCTTTCGCCATGTCTCTTCTCTTCGTTCTTCGTTCTTCGTTCTTCGCGTTTTTTCGTCGGGAGGAAGAAGAGGAAGAGGAAGAGGAAGGTGAAGGAAGGAGATCGAACAACTGGAGAGAACGTTCTCTCTCCTCCGTATATACTACTACTACTACTGAGACGGCCCAGTTTAGCATTAGGAAATGGTCGGTCCAAAATAAGGCCATAACTGAGAGACCCACCAAGCTACACCACAAGTAGATCATTTTGTGGGTATGGTCAGAACTCAGAAGCGGGGATTTGTTTTGTGGGGGCCTGGTGTTATTGGAATGGGCTATAATTAAGGAGTGTTGGGTTGGTTAAACGTGGCCCGCAAAAAATGAATGTATCCCTATTTAGTGTTTGTGTTTTGTTAAAAAATTGTTGGAACTTCACAGGTATATTAATAAGTAAATAACTGTATATGATTGAAATTTACCCATCATACCTGGAAAAGCTTCTCTTTATGTCCTCAATTTTTTAATTAAATATATTTATATAGTATTTTAGTAGTGCGTGTGTGTCTATATATATATATTTTAAGCAAGATCGTTATTATATTGTTGATCTTTGTGAACTAAAATTATACTTTTCATGCATTTGAAAAGGAAATTATATGTTGCTGACCTTTGTTAGAAAACTTTATTATGACTCCGCCATTACAATTACTATATGCTATCACCCATGCATTTCTTAATATAATATTTTTGTGTAACAATGAACAGTTAAAGTTTCGGTTTGAAAGTTCACATATGAACTATATTAAAATAGACTAACAGAAAAAGGTAACTTAATATAGAGGTTCTTTCGTCGTTCCTCTACGTGTCATTGTGTCGAGCGTCAAACCACCTCATGAGTGACTGGACTAGCTAATAGGGAATCTTTATCAATGAAATATTGTATTCCGCAAATACACTTTTAGTTACTCGTGGAATCTTTATCAATGCAATTGACCAGGAAATACACTCAGTTATAAGATTCCTCTAGTATATACGCTTTAATGAGGATAAGATCTAAGGTGGGACATACGCGTATTCTGTTGCATCAATATTATAAATAAAGATGCGTGGGAGTCGGAACTCTTTCATTAAAGTCTAATCCGACACGGCAATCAACTTTGTCCTGCGTTCAATTCTTTTTTCCGATTTTGCAACGTTACTGTATAGCTATTTGCGTGCCGAGTATTATCACTCATAAAATGACCCAGTTCACCAGTTGATGTTTGTTTGGCAGCGCAATTTTTCTTTCAGTAGTTGCATCCCTATCTAATTTCATCGCCTCCTTCTCTATTGTGCTGGTCCGAGACTCAATTTCGCTTTTCCTTCTCTCCTCAATTCTCATCCTCCTCCTTCGGTAGAAGTGGCTCACCCCATGCCCTTCCTTTCTCGTCAGTGCGGTCCCACCTCCTCTCCTCCGACAGATCGGTGGAATAGAAAACCCTAGAAGTCGGTAAGCTCCTCTTCTCCGTTTAAACAAGGTATCTTAATTCCTTTAATCGGTGGGATTTCTAAGACACTTATCTTTTCTTCCAAATACTCCATTTTAATCCTTTTCATTCCAAATACTTGATTATCTCTTTATTTTATATTCTTTCAATTAATGATACTAAAAATCGAATCAAAGGCTGAGACCTTCGTTATTTTTTATAAGGGTTTTGATATGAACGATTGAATTATTTTTTCTTTTAATTTAGGCTGTCTGATGCTAATTCACAACATATAAAAAGTATCTCTTCCTTCACAATGTATTAAATTTTTTTATTAATTTTAAATTCAGATGCTTGAATGTTTTTAATTTCCTCATCAAATTGGGATAAGGGTTATCACTATGATTTTCAATTATTATTGTAGCGTGCACTAAATTTACTGATTTATATTAAATATGTGCTAATATTCTCAAGTTATTATATCAGTTAATGTTCAGAGTATGAGAGGCAATCGACTAAATTTATTTAATTTTATTATGGTTTTTTTTTATCATATCTCTTTGTGTTTGTCTTTACAGGTGGATGAGACAAATAAACAAAAAAAACATGATATTGCACCTAAAAACAGCTCTAACACTCCTAAGAAAGGAGTTCCACTGTGGTTTGATTTTTGAAATTTTGTGGGGACTGATTTATATCTAACTTGGTCCGTTGCATTGGGATGGGGTTCGTTGCACCTAGGCTATGCAGGAACTACTGATCATGAGACAGTGTATTTGGATTTTGCTCTAAATTTGGTCGGCAAGTTTTTTAAAAATTTTGTTTGAAAATTCATTGGGATATTAATTGTAGCATACATTTATATATTTTGGGCCGTTAAATGAGGAATTAAAGGCTGGTTGTTTGGTTACAGTATCCCTTATTTGTATGTGAGAGGAATCTGTAATTTACTTCTTTGCATTAAATTTGTAATTAATTGTTGTCAAAATTTGTAATGTTCATGCGTCATGTAGAGGAATGAAGTCTTTGTCAGTATATAACGGTTTCATTCTAATTAAACTCATTTAATTTGTAATTAATAGAGAATGTTAGCAGGTTTTAGCCTTATGTTAGCAGGTTTCATTAAATTTGTAATTAAATTTAACCCACTATTCGCAATTTGCAATGGTGTGCATTGGAAAAGGTTCAGACTGGCTCATCTGAGGTTACAAATAAATATTATGTATATTTACATAGGTGCTATACTTATATTCCTTCTACTTTTTTTGTTAGTTTTTGCAATGTGAAGCCTGGTAAACCGTCCACGTCCTTCAGTACTAAGGTATACTGCTCTATATTTTTTTGGTTAATTTCTCTATTTTTTTTTTATGTAGATAGATGAATGGTATACTGCTCAATATTTTTTTGGTTAATTTCTTTTTTTTTATGTATAGGTGCCTAATTTCTTTATTTTTTTTGGTTAATTTGAATGATATACGTACCTGATTTCTGTTTACAACCCTAATTTCTGAATGATATACTGCTCTGTCTTTTTTATTTTTGAACTTTCTCCCAGCTTCAGCTCAATAAAAGATGAATGATCTACATCAGCTTTAATTTCTAACAAACCCATGGTTAGGGTTAATTCAGCTGGTTGAAAAATTTGAATTTCTATCTTCGTTTGTAAACTTTAGTTGTTATTTGGAAAACGGTTTGACTGGAACAATGTGAAAAAAAGGCATTATATTAATCTATGCGAGCATGTTATTTTTCAGCTGTTTAATGTGTTGCTTTTCAAGTATTGCCATAATATAGATTGAAAATGAATAGTTATTGAAAAGAGCCTCCCTGTTGCCCCCAATGAAGCATGCTGGGATAAGATCACTAAGGTACAGTATATGATGTCCATTTGTATTTTCTATTTTCTTATTTATAATATTTTATTTGGTAGTGCTTGCCTTTTAGTATAGTGTCCTTTTGGTGCATTTTGGAGTTGTTATACCATGCAAATTAGGAATTGTGAGGCTTGCTCATTATCATTTGGGCCTGAAGTAGCAAGTACATGATCTTAAAAGGAAAAAAAAAAAGTTACCTCAACACATATTTGACAGGTAATGCTGCTACAATAACAAGAATTATCGGAGATTCAGTGGTATTTACTGAATTGTTCAAATTTTAACCTCATCGGTAAACATGCATCTCTTTGCTAATTCAGATCAACAACAGATACCACAGATGCCGGACAAGACCGTTTTGGTGGTATGAACAAGTAGCAAAGCTATGCATCAAGAACCCAGAAACTGAGCATCACAAACTCATTCAGCACCATAATCGGACTGTAAAAGAAGCCTCCTACCCTCTACTGCTCCCTCTAAACTGTTCTGAAGCATACACCGAGCAATCAAATAATTCAGTGGATGCCACACTCCTATCTGCTGGAATTGAGTCAGGCTGCCATACCCAACCAAGAGAGAAATATTCATGTCAATTATCCAAATTTAGCCAATACAGTAAACTCTCTCTGGGCAGGATAAAGAGAATGGGGGTAATGATTGTTAGTATTCATACATGCTATTTAATTATTAATCTGTGCAAATAGTGAATATGAATTCCAAAGAGTGCCTCATGATATATATCAATCCATTCCATGTTTGAGAAAGAAATGCAGAATCGTATTTAGTAATGTGCAAATTTATACCATACTCTCATTAAAAACGGATTACTTTATTTTTCTACAAATACATCTAGATACTCAAAGCAAGAATCAACTTTATCTTGGTCCAGGATGGATGGAGTAGTTATCTCAGCAGCTAAGAGCCATAGCATAGCAAATTAGGCATTTTCTTTTAGTGTAGTCTGACTAATACAAAAAGTTCCAACATTGAAAGTTAAAATAGATTATGTGGATGTGTCAAATCATGTACTATTTGCTAGTTACTAAGAAAAGTGAAAGGTATGAACAAAAATAAATAAATAAATAAAATGGAAAACATTTATGTATTCTTTTAATTTTGTTGAGTAGATCAGGTTATAAATTTAAATGTTATGCTCTGGATTAGAAAATTTTGTTTTCTTTTTGGTTCTTAAGTTTTTTTATTGTTATCTAATTGATCATCAATTATAAAAAAAATTATGCCATCAAATTTTAAAGATTATGAAAACATATCTAACAAATGTATTTTCAAATTAAAACTCATGGATCGAGCGAAGCTCGATGACCTCACCTAGTCTTGGACTAAATTTGGAGATGGTGAGAATTTCTTAGATTTTTTTTCTCATGTTTGTGTACAGAATAACATGCATGTATGACGTTGACGTTGGCAATGCTAATAGTAAAAACTTAAAAGCCGCAATGTTTGAAATCGCATTACTTAGTTTCTGAGCTTTTATCCCAAATTTATTAGGTTGGCTTCAAATGGCGAGTCATAAATTTTCAATCAAATTTATTTTATGAGCGATTTATTTTTACATGCAACAATTATAATTTTTTTTTTGTCGTCGACGTAAGAAGTAAAAATAATGGAAACGAATGCATTGAAACAATTTTCTACACAATTATTTTTTTAATTAATTGATTTTATATTAAATGAGCACGGAATTTACATATTTGATATGCATACACACCGTTCGTGAATTACATGGATTTTAGCAATTTTATTCATTATTTGAAATAATCTCGTTACTTTAAATTTAAATTAAAAAACTATTTTATTGATTTTTGACTTATAGTAGTTGCATATTATAATAAAATAAAATATGCAGATTGAACTACTAGACTGCTGAAATTGCTAAATAACAACCAAATTCATCTAAAAAATCTGCCTTAGAATATAATTTGAATTTTTTTCCGTGGTAAATAACAAAAAGTGATCAACCAGTGGCAACAGATAGGCAATCCATCCCTAGAAACAAAAAAAAAAGCCATTGCCCAATGTACAAGCCTCATTTTTTATAGGACAGAAAATCTAATCAAGTTATTGACTTGGACTTGAATTTAGATTTTAATAAAATTAATATGAACTAAAGCTGCAAAATTAAAACCAGTGGAATGTAGTCATCCCATGTTATCACCATGCAAAGTTGGAATAGTCAGGTTCCAAACCAGACAACTATGCATTAGCTCAAAGGAACTTCTAAGTCAAAATTAGCTCTAGTTTGCAAATCCACAAGTAACAAGTCAACATTTTGATTGTTCTAATCATGATCATAATACGATATATGTTATTTATTAGGTTCTCAGATTCAGTAAGAAATTGCTGGCATCAAAGGAAGTGCTGTCTATTAATTTCATTAATGGTCAGTTCACTCAAAAGAAAATTATTGTTGTCAAAATTCAGAAGCTAACTATTATTGCTACATATATGTTATTCACTGAGAATGCTATTAAGCTCAATTACGCTTCCTTCGATTCACTAAAAGCCTCTCTTTTTACTTTTTTATTTTTTAGAAACCTGAAGGCCCTAACTAGACTACCCCTCCTAGTTCCCAACCTGAACCCCGCCTGGAGCTTGAGACCAGGGTCTCCACATTTAGAAGTCATACCACTACCATCATTCTTTAGGTTCAGTCGCACTTAAAAGCAAGTTACAACCTTCACTTTATCAAAATTATCCTTATATTAAACTCATACTAACCTAGCTAAGTATCATCAGGACTAGGCTCTTTGGGCGCCTCATTTTCACTGCCTTCTTCTACCCAATAGCTTTCCAATAACTTGATCGTCTTTCCAAAAATAACATCATTGTTGAATCCCTGCAGATTCTCTAATTTATCCAAACCCCCACATTCTTCCATGGGTTTGTGCCAGCTTCATCCTTCATTTTCTCCATTTCTCCCACCTTAAGGATGCTCTCTAGTCCATTCAAGCATGCATACAGTAAATCAGCATCACTTAAAATGAGAACATTGCACAGTGCTATGATGCATCCATTACCCACCAAAGAGCTGCAAAATGTAAAATTGTTAGCTCCACTCCTTGTAAGTTCAGAATATAGACAAGGCAAAAACCTATGTTGCAACGATACCCATATGACTATCCTATCTAACACGAAACTGATACAGCAATATAGCAACTCCCAAAATCTTAAGATATAATATTGTTTTTACACAATATATATCGCATTATTTCAGTTATCAGTGAAAGGTACAACTTCATAAACATCAGTATGTAACTTTCTGAAGGCATTCTTTCATACACACTACAACATATAACATTTTGTTTTTGAAAGATTCAAATTAGAAAATAAGACACACAATATATAACTTCAAATATGTATCATCAGTGTATCCCTATAGGATATGTGTTCGATGTGGTATTAGGGTTTTTGTAGTACTCAGTGTACCACAGACAAAAAAAATATACCGAATTTGGTCTGGAGAGGGGGTATTTGCAATGAGGAGCGTTCCGCTGCCCCCATTTTACGCTGCCCCCAAATGTCACACATCTGCAGCCGTTAGATCAAAATTAGATAAACGGACCAGATTGCAATTCCATTAAACATTTCTTCCGAAAAGAAAAGAAAAGAAAATAGAAAGGGATAACCCTCGATAACCTTCCTTTCTTTCCTCCGCCGGCAACTCGATCTCTCCCCGACTCTCCTCGTCGCATTAGCTCTCTCCCTCTCGCAATTCGAATCCTGGATATCACCTCTACCGCCTCAGGCCCTCAGCTCGACCCCAGTCGATCTCGCTCGAAACCCTAGGTTTCTCCATTGCCTCACTTTACACTGATTGCTAACAAAAATTTGTTTATAGAGGTCAGATATCTCTTATGATTTCTTTGTAAGTATACGACACTAAACTAGGAAGAATTTTTTTTCTGTGTTTGAAGTTCATTTGCCTCAACAAGTATAGTTTGACCTAGAAGATAGAGTGCTGGTAAAAATTGGTGACGTTTATGTTTGCAATTTAGGTTGGTTTTATTTGATTATCAAAATTTTGATAAAAGAGAGGTGGCATGAGATTCAGGGCTTTGAAATTTAAAATAAGCGAGTGAAGTATTAGTGGGCATAGCTTACTGGTAATAAAAGGAATGAGCTTTGCATAGAGCTGAATAATCTGTAATCCATGTTCTACCATAAACATCTCTTTTAATTGAAAATCGAAAGCCATAATTTTTCAAAAAAAAAATATTAAAGTTTGGTTTCACTTAATTGAGTGAACTTTTGGTTAATTTTGACAAGTAGCAACAAACTTAGAACTGCTATGTCTAATCAATTTAAGGCAATTAATTTTTTACATAAATATTAAGATGCTCTTTGTTTTATCTTATTTTGATCTAGAATTCTTCTTAATGTCGAGAGTCATTGTCGTCTACTCGTCTATGTATAATGAAGATTTCTAAATACTACGGAATTGGATGAAAATACTGAGGTGGAGCCTAAAAGCAATGAAGTTGAAGCCAATAACACAAAGCATATTAATGAGAATGCTGGTACTTTGAAATCTTTCGAAGGCAAGAAGCTTTTGCTAAGACCAATTGATTCATTATTCAGATAAAAAAATACTACCCATGTGAATGTCAAGCGACGTTAGTTGTCAAATGGAACAATAAGTAAAATTCATGGATGTAAGCTGGATGCAAGTTGAAGATTGAGAAGTTATGAGGCAAAGAGCTTATTACTTCTTTGTATACTACTGTGTTTACTTTTGTTAAGATATGTTTATAGCTTAAAGTTGAGTTGAGTGCTTAAGTTTTCTATTTGCTGGAACCTTGAATCTAAGCTAATTTGTATATTTTCATTAATTTCTTTATACATATTTAGAGCTTGCTGGCATTGAATGTAAGCTAATTTTTATATGTTGATATTATGTGTAAGTTAATTTCTATCTTTTAACGTCTGTTCTTTTTTTGAACTATCATTGATGTAATCAGTGAAAAAAATATATATAGAAAAGTTAAAATGAAATGAATGGAATTAGCAAATGAAATGGTTTCTGAAATTTTGTTAAATTGAAACATAGATGCATCTCTTAGCGATTGTTTCTAATTAATTGATGCATGGCAAATCACGAATTTATTTATACAAAACTGGATTAAAAAAAATAAATTTGCTGAAACAAATGTTCAAAAATAAAGGTCATCAAAGTATTTCTCTATCTAAAATCTAAACTAATACACATCTAATGTGTACCAATGATGTATCATACGCACTCTCATTCCTATCTCTTTGCTCTTTATTACAATCACACAACTTTAGAATAAAAAAAATAAACCTCCTCCGAACCAATTGTTTGCAAGAGCAATACACAAACTTCATGAGCATCACGCTAGCATCAAGTTGTACCAGTCTGCTAATTTCATTTTTTTTTTTTTTGTTCATGCAGACACAAAAATAGAAATGAGGGCCTTAATCCCTACCACGACCGCTCTATATTAATACTCTCCAAAGACTTGCATTTAGATTGGGATTTGACCCTTGTCAGAGGGTAACCAATTTTTACATATAAGCCATGGTTGCCTCTTTCCATAACTGACAACCCTGTCAAAAAAAAAAAAAAAATCATCAAATAATACACCATTGTCATGAATGTCTCATTGTATGATGCTTTAGGTAAGAAAAAAAAAACACTATTTCTATGTTTCCAGTCCAATAGCAAAGCATTATAAGTCACTAAAGATACATGTCTGAAATACTTGAGTATTATTAAGCCTCAGGTAACCAATGATTTTGCTTAACAAAGTGCTATCTTCTTGTTGGTATATGTCTGAAATACTTTTGAGTATTGTTGTGCCTCGATTAACCAATGATTTTGCTTAATAAAGTGCTATATTCTTATTAGTACATTGTCCCTTGTGTGCTATAATTACCTCTGTTGAGGTTAGATTATACTTGAGCACCAAACGTCCAATTTTTTTTTTTTTTTTTTTCATTTTGAGGCTTAAAGTGGGAATATCGAGTAATGCAGATTCAACTGTTCAATTAAATTTCCCCTAATAAAAATTATGATAGAAAATGATAAATATGCTAAAAGAAAATCAATTTACTATTTGGAATATACAATCATTCACTAAGAAAAATTATTTGCTTCTAAATCTCATTTCTTAGCAATAGTAGCTGCATCAGATTCTATAAGAGAAGGAAAAAAAAGTACAGTACCTCACAAACTCAAAAGAGGAGACCCAAAGTCGGAGCTTTAACTTCTAAAATACAGCAAAACTACACCCGATTTCACATGTAAAAAAGGTAGAAACATGGGTGGGAGATGGAAAAAGAGCACCAGATTGCGTCCAAATTGAGTCTAGAGAGACGGAAAAACTAGGGTTTCGGCTAGTGATTGGGGTCGAACTAACAGTAAATGAAAGAGTACGGGTTTGAATCGCAAGAAGGAGACAGCAGAGTGACGGGAAGAGTTGAGGAGAAACTGAACTACCGGCGGAGGAAGAGAACGATGCAACAGGGGAGGCCGACGAGGTTTTCTCTCTCTCTCTCTCTCTTTTCAGAGCGATAAAAATGTTCAGTGGAATTGCGATCTGGTCCGTTTATCAGATTTTCATCCAACGGCTGCAGATGTGTGACATTTGGGGGCAGCGTAAAATGGAGGCAGCGGAACGCTCCTCATTTGCAATAGCCCGTATTGCCTCTTTTTTTATATCAGTCTCTCCGTGCTGGGTTAGTTGTATAAGAAGAGGAACCATTTTTGCATCAATTATAGCCTGTTACAAAATAAGCATTTAATCAACACATGCATATGGATATAGAAACATAGAGAAGATTATAATCGTACAACCACACGAATAGTAAAGGCTGACCTGAATTTGGGCAGTAGTGCCAGAACAGATGTTGGAAACTGTCATGCAAGCTTGATTCTTTATGCATTTTTGGTAATTTCTAGTCAGAAGTTTTGGCAAGCATTGGAGTATACCACTGTCTATAAGAAACTGCATACTAACACTCAGGACTGAAACAAATTTTATTTACTCGCATAAGACCATAATTGTATTCATACTTGCCTTATTGCCATATAACAGCAACTCATAGTTGCACCTAACATTGACTTTTGGTGAATTAAATGCACACAAAGCGCAATCACAACAAATGTTACATTAAAAAAATGGATGAAAGATTCACGCCTTTCATTTTATACAGTAAATCTATTGGAAATCTAATCACAAGTATATGGTCAGATCAGTCAATGTATATTATTTTAATGTAATAACCCATTGTAATGATCACGTTGGACATGAAATTTTTGGGTATAATTTGACCGTAGCAAACTGATTCCTCCGCAAAATTATCCTTGAAATAAATCAAGATCTAGTATAACGAAAAAGCCAAAGAAATAAAAAAAATTGACCTGAACTTGACAATTATCAGCAGCAGAGACATTAGCAAGCGCCAAAATTACTGGAGTAACAACCTTCGGGGATGAGTGCCTGGAGCAATAAATTTTTTAAATCACATCAGAAGAAGATTTCAAGCAGAATATTTTACAAGGAATAAAATGCAACTTAAAATCTTACATCAGAAGCTTCACAAGTCGGCGACAAATTTGCGACTCTATAATCATTTGAATTTCATCTGTGCCATGATTACAGAGGTAAGATACAGCCCAGCACGTGTCTGGCAAAATTTTCTCATCGATTGAATTAAGCAGCTGCTGAAGTATCTGTAATACAGCCTTTGTCTTATATGCATAGGCCAGATGAGAACAACCAACAAGCTAGTCCATTCAGATTTTAAGACTGGTTGCTTACAAAAATGAACTTTTTTTTTTGTGAACTCCAGCCACAGAGTTGCATTAGCTAACAGTGTGTTTTAATTTATCTATGAACAATTCAAAGCTTTTAAAATGAAGGTTCATTAAGTCAAGAAATGCATGGCCAAACCCCCCAAGTTCTTAACAAAAGTCAGCAAAGTCTGGCACAAAACATCTGTTTCAATTCATTTTGCTCGATTTCAGTTCTGTTTGTGTTTGAAAAGAAAGGGAAAAAGAGCTAAAAATAAGGATGAACTGACGACCTTACTAAAAAGAATGATAGAATTCCACTATCTACCAGTCAGGTACTAGTTAAAATTTTCTCAAACATGCTAAAAAAAACTTCAAAATAACTAATTGATATAGAAAAAGATATTCAGCTGGGTAAAAAAGATTTTATCAGATAAGTACCTGAGATTTTGATGGCAATTTCCCAAAGCAAAGATTAGACAGTGTCCATGTAGCCATTCTTAAATTTGATACTTTTGCATATTCATTAAATTGGGATAGCAGCTGAACGAGACCTCCATGGTCTATAACAAGTTCTCTGCATCTTTGTGACTCAGCAGCTATATTTCCAAGAGCCCACATAGCCTGGCAAGCACAAAGAATCTTGTGTTATCACAGATAAAGATGTGGACTTGTTACTTAAAAATCTTTTAAGCATGGTTTTACCAAATCTATCACAATACACAATCAATTCATGTCCAGTACCATGTATTGCTCCCTTTTGTACTGAGCAGTAACAAAAGAGATAGCGATCAAATTTTTTTCACTTTGCAATGGATTGCCTGCAAGTCACGCCTAATGCTACAAATGGAAGGCACTTATATGTACCAGTACCACCAGGTATTGTATAGCCAGATTTAATGTGCGCTTTTGACTGATTCTTCTATAACCACCATCATGAATCGTAAATATGCTAAGAAAATGATTAACAACGTCACAAAATTGTGGTAATGATTGCAAAAGAGCTCAGGTTCAAATTCTAGAATAGTAGAATTAAACTAATGCTTATTCCAGTAGCTTAAAAAATATAAAAAAAATTAAAGACGAAGAACTGAAATCAAAAGAAAACCTGTTCCCTAACATCGCTCCGTGGAGATTCAAGAAGTTTAACCAGCTTTGGCACAGCCCCAGCATTGGTGACAACTTCTGTATGTTCGGATGTACCGGCAGTTATATTGGTGAGTGCCCATGCTGCCTCTACCTGCCAAAGAAAGAATGAAATTTTCCAGGAATACAGAAGTTAATATAATAAAGAAGTAGAACTAGCAATACCTGTAGTTGAGGTCCTAGAGGATTCTTCTTACTCGAAAGCAGCTCCACCAGTCTTGCCACCACATCTGCAGTAATAACTTCTTCAGCAAGAGAGTTCCCATCTATTAAATAATTATGACATTTTTCGTTACACCAAATAAAAAATTTCCTGTCTACAAATAGCACCCACATTCCTAGCTTTCCAGCTACAAGGTAATATGCTCTAGATGCCTTCAAGTTACAAGTAACAGCCAATCATTTTTTACCTATGCCTGAAACCAAATTAAGGCCCAACAGCTGCCATGGTTCCAATTTTGAATAACTTATCCACAAAACAATTTTTCTAGAGATCAAATGTAAATTAATCGGATAATTTAGTCAGGTTGCTTAACTATCCTTAGTTTAACCAGTTGATGGACTTTGCAAGTTACCCAAAAGGTATTGGATATTAGTCCAAGTAAAACATAAAATGTACTTTGCCCAGAAAAAAAAAAAAATAGAAAAAAGAAGAAGGAGAGGAGTGAGAGAGGGCAGGTGAGAGTGCTATACCAACAGATAAAATCTTCCTTATTTTGATAGTTGCTTCCAGTTGCAGAGAAATACTCTCAGACTTCAGTCCATTGATAATTCCAAGCAGATTATTTGACAAACTAAACAAAAAAAGATTTAACTAGAACAAAACTTCAAAATATAACAGGAATCAATAGATTGATACATACAATACAACCATACAAACTATATTTCAGTCCATAGACATATTGAAAAAGTTCACTTACATCCGCATCAGCTGCGCATGGGAGAGGAGAAGGATCGGAAGAAGACGGCGGATCGGGCTCTGGCCTAGCGGGTCCGATATCGGGATCGGGTTCAGTGGAGGGGCTAGAAACGTCGTCGCGACGCCTCTTGGAGAGAGTATCCTTACGACGGGACTTCCTGAGTTGGAGAAGGCGAAGGCGGATGTGGCGGCGGCGGCGACGGCGAAGGCGAAGACGGCATGTTCGCGGGAGATCAGTATCGTTTCTCTTCGTCGCTGCGCACACTGAAGCGTGATTTGATTTACCAGAGTGATTTCAGAGTTCCAGTCTTCCAAAGTCCAAAATCAACTGTGGTCTGTGTAAATGGATCGGTTTATTTGATTTATCTATCCGAACCAGTACGGTTTTTTTGTTGTCAGTTTTTTATATTTATTTATCTACCAAGAGCTGGTTCTCCATGAAATATTTTGAAATCAGTTTTCATAACAAATTGCTACTACAATTTAATTTCCGATTTAATTATGCTATATTTTTGTGTTCCTGTTCACTCCTTTTTATTTCTTGTCATGTCCCATATATACACAGGGTCGTTTCTTCTGCTTTACATTTGAGCGACTAAACCTATTTATATTGCGGTAATTAAGAAAACGATATAATATTTTTCTTAATTCATTATATCCGCTTTTTTCCTTTTTTAATATTTTGTTGGCTAATTTCTTCCGCTCTTTAAGACCAAAAAAAAAGAAGGAAAATGTCAATAGTCCAGTAAAATGCTAAGCTCGTACTAAGTCATAAAAATAATAATTCATGGTGTATCCACCTTCTGACTAAGAAGGGACTGATAATCCGGATTATTGATTTTTAAATTTTGGTTTAATCTATGGTTTTTTTTTTTTTTTTTTTTTTGAAGAAAGAGGGAGGTCTTTGCCATCTAATTTTTTTTTAAATTAAAGATGCATGCGGAGTTTGAACCCTTGATTTTTTAGAGGCCAGTCTAGTGCTCTTACCACTGAGCCACTAGGCCGCATGCGGGTTAAATCTATGGTTAGACGGTGATTTCCAATGAAAGATTATTTTACCATTGACTTTTTATCTGAAATAGAAAAAGTGTTGCAGTAATTTGTGAATAAAATAAACTGTTTGGAGACAATTGATGATGAAATAAAACACCCAATTAGCTGGATCATTCATAAGAAGTATCATAAATTGCTGTAAATAAATCGTGCAACCAAAAAATTAGATTTAGAGAAGGTTTCACCGTCATAAGTCATAATGTCACAAATGTCACATCTTTTCAAGATTATTATATTATTCAAAGTATGTAACTTTTTCGCTTCATAAAAATTTTGATATCAAAATTCTAAGATTTAATTTAACGCAAAACAATCGTTTTAAATCACAATAGATAATAGGTCACTTTCTGCTGCACACCCTCGGTAGTAGAAATAAGTGTCGTCGTCCAGTTATCAAATTTAAAATTCCTCACGTCTGTTAAACATTTATAATTATTTTTTGCACTGTTAAAATTGCTCACATGTGTTCGAAGTTCAGACCAATTTATAAGGGAGATAAATTATGTCCGAAACATATATTGTAGGCCTAGACGTGGAGTCGCACGTACTCAGCAATCAGTATACGGCTCAATTCCAGACCATTCTAAAACGTCCTGATGATCCATGGAAGATTCTAATTACGTTAGTTTTATAGGCCTCAACGACTCAAAGGTGCCAAAAGCCTCCAGATCACCTGCTCTAGTCTCCTTTCGCCACCAAACCAAAACTACTAAGAACAAAGAGCGATTTTTAAATATAAATAGCACTTGCAACGCCATAATCAAGGATTTGAACGCGTCAACTGCATGCAGGGAAAAAAAAAAACAAAATAAAGTTAAAATTAATATAAATAAATAGAACTATCCAATCAATGTCAAGTGGCCATAAAAATATTTATTCTAGAAGATGAAAATTTGTAAATATATAATTAATGAAGTTATATACCCATTTTATATTTCCAGCACCGACACTCAACTTAAGTGGGTGTCGACCTTCCTCTTATCTCTTATTTCAGAACCTGCAAATTGAAACAGATAAAAAGCAGTATAAACACTACATAATATTAACCGTCAAATTGATATCAAATTATAAATTAAAAATAAAATTTTAAATAATTTTTAACTGTCCACATCAATATCAAATAATCATTAATATTTCAAACAAATTAGCACCAAACAATAGCAATCTAACTCAGCCAATAATCTCGGGGTTGTTTTTTTGGTGGCGAGTTCTATTGTGGAGACGTGTGCCGAGTCCTAGGATACAGTCATATCAGTTCATCATAGATTATTCGCTAAATGAAAGAATACAAAGAAGGCATAGCATACAATTTAACAAAAGCCACACGGGCAGTCCTCATTGAGCGAAGAATTAAGAAAATAAGACAGCGGTTGGGCGGTTGTCATGCAAGCAAGAAAAATGACAGAAAAATAATAATAAAAAATAATTCAATAGTAAGCTAACCACAAACCAGTATATAAAAATAAGTATTCTACGTACAATTCCTAGCATACAATGCCTCGGTTCTCTCACAGCATCTTATTTAATTTCCAAACAGAATTTAACAGGGATCATTCATAGTTTCTTAGCACGCTTTCTTAGTTTATTGTCAACGCAATCTCATTTGATAATAGAAACATTAATTGTTAATCACGTTTTGTTCACGCTTTCCTAAGTTGCGGGATCCAAATCCAACCAACACTGGGGACCACTTCTGTAAATTCAACAGCTCCAACCAAATTTTGTCAATTTCCCCATTATTTTCTCCGACATATAATTGAACAATTAAATTGATCAGTGTAATTAGTCCTCCGATTAAGACTTTTCAAATAAATTTCTCAACACCAACCATGTCTCAATCTCACAAATTGTGGGCCCCGGTGGCCCTGTTCTGGTTCACATTTCGGGCGCTTTCAATCAGATTTCTCTCACTTTTTTTTCTTTTTTATTTGGTAAGGATTAATCAGATCTATTATGGGCCCACTCGCCTAACCAAATATTCAAAATATTTTTTAGTCCAAAAGTTTTCATAAAAATATAAAAAAAAGAAAATTTTCGTGCAACCAGATTCGAAAATTGTTTTATTTTATTCCAGCTCAAGCAACGGGACTTCTGTCTCGCTCTCCTAAATTTGGAGATAGGAATAGAAAAAAAAAATGACAGTCGTTTCTTAATTTTAAGAAGCCAAATTACAAGCATTCATTTTATCCTCATCAAACATTTAAACCTCCATCGCCTCCTTAAATATAATAGCAAGAATGCAATGATATTTTCCTCAACTCAATTGTGTTTCCTTCCAGATTTAAAACAAACAAACAGCAATGTTGACACTCTTATATCTTATATACATTTGACGATGATATAACAACAGATTTTGTCATATCCGTTAGCAGTTTGTTCACATACGGCCTCCATGACAATACAAGTTATTTTCATTATAGCGATACGCTGAGCGACTTCTTAATTAAATGTTGGTCATAACTCATAAGATTTTGTCACAAATTGCCAGAAATGAGAAATTAGAGAGATCTAAATTGGTAATTTTGACCTTGTGGGTCAGGTTTGGGAGTCGCTAATCAGCGCCTCAGACTGATCATCCGACACACCTACCTCGGGCGCACCGTCAGTCTTAACTCTAACACCATTATTTACACCAACTGCTTTAAATCCTAAAAAAGGACGCGCTAATTTTTCTCTACTTTCCGCTCCTCTCTTCCTTTCTTTTCTCCGACCTTTTTTTTTTTTCCCATTTTGAAATTTTGGGCCATTTTCAGGGTTACTTCTGTAAATCTCGTAGGTTTTCGATCCGTGGCTTCGCGAAATGCTCGCGCTTTCTTCTCTACTTCTCTGACCTAACCTCAGCTCCAGATCTCTCTCTCTCTCTCTACAGTCTCCTTTTTCAATCGCCGACACGCTAGTCGTCGCCACTGTCTCTAATGGAGATCTCTCGACCGATTACTCCTGGTCAGGTGCGAAATTTTGAGAAATTTGAGATTTGATCGAACGATTTGCTTTATTCGGATCGTGCATTGTAGTTTTCGATCTCAATTGATATATTACTTCTCGTTCTCTGCGCGCTTTGCATTGTGATTTTGTTTTCATGTATTCGGTTGCCAGATTTATGAATTATAGTATTTGATATGGCTGGAATTTCAGTAGGTTTAGTGATCCTGAGGCCTAGATAGCATGATTTTGACTGGTTGATGTGTTGTAATGCGGAATCTAATTTAGTACTAATCTGATTCTGTCCATCCTGTTATGAAGAGTTGATTTCGTTCTGTTGATTTTCATTTTAAAAATAGTTACTGATAATGTAGTGGAAATTGTAATTTTTTTGCTAACATAAGGCACTTCCATTCCGAGACAGGTGTCAGCTTTGCTCGGATTCATACCAGTTTTTGTTGCGTGGTTGTACACCGAGTATTTACAATACACGAAGAATTCAGGTCCTTCAAAAGTGTGAGTTAACAGACTCTTTAGGGATTTTTTTTTTTTTTGGTTTAGGACTACTTTGCATTGATTATTACTACTGTACATTTTATATCTCAGCAGGCATTCAGATGTGAACTTAGCTGTACTGGATAAGTCAGAAGATAAGGATGGTGAATCTGCTACTTTACTCGAAGAAGGTCACCAAGCTTCATCTAATAAAAGCACTCATGTTACCTCGTCTACATTTTCCCCTATCCTCAGGTTATAATTTGTATACAAATTTAGAATCGAGTTTCACCTGGCACGTGTGTATGTAAAAGTTGGCTCGTCTGTTGTTTCGTGAACCAAATTGGCATAGGATGCCAGTTTTATTGGAAAGACCCAAATCAATTGAATGTTAATTTAATGGAAAAATGGAAAATGGTATATCTAGTATCATATAAAGTTGTAAAATTTCAATCATGAAATGGAGCTTAATAGAAATCCCCAACAAAAGCAAAGACCAATTTCTGAACAGTAACCAGAGATAAATCTAGTACAGTTATTATTATTTTTTTTTGGGTGGTGGTTTGATCAAGTGTATCAAACTTCATGTGTCATTTTCTAACAATGTGATTTGTTCAGATTCCTGTGGATGGATGAGGCGTTCCTACTAGAGAATCGGCTTACATTGAGGGCAATGTAAGTAAATATATTCATGCAATTAATTGTCATCCCTGGTTAGTACTATTATGCTAGTTATGCTGATTGATCTGGGCACTAATTTTTTTTTGCTTTCTCAGATCTGAATTTGGAGCATTCTTGCTATATTTCTACATATGTGACCGAACAAGTCTACTTGGAGAATCTACAAAGGTACTCTTTTATCTCAAAGACAAAAAACACTGTCAAGTTTACAGTTGCTGTAATATAACTGTCACGCAACCATTTGAACCTCATTAAGTCCAAAATCCTGCTTCGGAACCTAAGGATGTGAAGATACAATAAGTTAAAATCAACAGACACCGAAATTAAGTCTATTAAATTCAGTACTGTCTGGTATTTGGATCTTATCTTACATTTATCTCCACAACAAATAGCTAGATAAAACTACCATTGTTATTGTCTAATACTTTTAGAGCTGATGTAATTTGTTTTTCTTCCTTTTTTTCTGGGTGCAGAACTACAACAGGGATCTGTTCTTATTTCTGTACTTTCTCCTCATAATAGTGGCTGCGATGACTTCATTTAAGGTGCACCAAGATAAGTCAGCTTTTACAGGGAAGTCGACACTTTATCTGAACAGACATCAGACTGAGGAATGGAAGGGTTGGATGCAGGTTCTGTTTCCATTTCCTCTCCTATATTCTTCATTATTTTTTCCTTTCTGAAAGCTTAGCACTTCACAGTGGTTACTAAGTCACCCTCCTTCTGTCTCATTCTTAGCTAATGTATTCGAGAACTTACCTGGCTTTAAGATTATTAGCTAATTCACTTAGTCACCCTCTCTTTCCTCCTCTCTCATTATTTGCTAATGCATTTGAGAACTTGCCTGTAATTAACATTAAATTACATACAGTTCATAAGTTAATTGGAGTATCAAACCTTGATCAGCATTTTTGCATCTTAGTTTATTTCAAGTAAAACTGGGAAGTGTTTATGGTGTCAGGGTTTCTCTAGATTTTACATTGACCTTTGCCGCCCATATGTCAATGATAGCATAATATTGATATGTACTGCTAATGTATCATGTAAAAATAAAATGATAATGTTTTTACATTACTTATCTTATTGCACGACACACTTTCCCTTCAACATTGACAAAGATTCTATTTGAAGGTTCTACATGTATTTAGATCTTTACAATCTGCAATGATTTCAGTTTAATTATGCATATATTGTTGTTTTGACAGGTTTTATTCTTAATGTATCATTACTTCAATGCAAAGGAGATATACAACGCGATCAGAGTCTTTATAGCTGCATATGTATGGATGACTGGGTTTGGTAACTTCTCATACTACTATGTACGGAAAGATTTCAGCCTTGCAAGGTTTGCTCAGGTGCTTCCGCTGACCTCTTTCTCCTTTTCAACTATTTTGTTTTTTCTGTTGAGATAAAGTGCTTCCATTTATGTTATCTTAACATGTTATTTCTTGCATATATTCCTTCATTGAGCTTTAAAGTTATGGTTAACTGAGAAATCATTTTAATTTTACTATTTCCAAGGAACTCTAACTTATTTACTATGAAAATGCAGATGATGTGGCGCCTTAATTTCTTGGTGGCATTTTGTTGCATAGTTCTTAATAATGACTACATGCTTTACTATATCTGCCCCATGCACACTCTATTTACCCTCATGGTCTATGGCGCACTTGGTCTATTCAACAAATACAATGACAGGGGTTCAGTGATTGCTATGAAAATAGTAGCAAGCTTTTTGGTGGTCATTCTCATTTGGGAGGTTCCTAATGTCTTTGAGATATTATGGAGTCCATTCACATTCCTTGTGGGTTGGTATCTCTATCATTTCTTGACTAATTCTATGCAGATATTCTACCTGAACTTTAAACTTAAGTAGCATACTTTCAGTTGATGCTTTGTTTCCTTGATCTTGCTCAGTAGATATGCATGCTTGGATACATTCTATTGGCAGTACATATGCAATATTTTACCCCTTCTCTCTAAACAAATAAAGAATATCATAGATATCATGCTGTTCCTTCATTAAAATTATTTGAACGGGCAAAGCTGCAAATTGTAATTTTATCAGGATAGCATATATGCACAATGATAGTATTATGAGGATATTCCTGAGAAAGGTGCTTAGACTCTTTCATTGTTTTTTCCCCTGTACAAATGCAGGGTATAAAGATGCAGACCCTTCAAAAGCTAAGTTGCCTCTGTTGCATGAGTGGCACTTCAGATCAGGACTTGATCGTTATATTTGGATTGTGGGAATGATTTATGCCTATTACCATCCCACTGTGAGTTTCCTTCACATTATTTTTGCAGATATACATAGTTGATTTGTAAAATAATAAGAAAAGAGTGACAGGCAAAAAGCTTTAAAGAATTTACACCGGAGTTTCTTGTTCATGAAACAGGTCGAGAAGTGGATGGAAAAACTCGAAGAATCAGAAACAAAAGTCAGAATTTCAATTAAGACATTTGTGGTTACAGTTTCTCTAGTGGTACTCTTTTTATCTCAGATAAGTTAATTAGGTTATTATTTATCACATTCACTCAAGTCTTGTTCTTACTATTGTCTGTATTTTTCTTAGGTTGGGTATCTTTGGTACGAGTACATTTATAAGCTGGACAAAATTACTTACAACAAGTACCATCCCTACACATCATGGATTCCAATTACGTATGCATTCACCCCTGCCTCCTGCTGAGCTTCCCCTTCTTTTTTGTATTCTTTACTCTCTTTTGGCCTAGATTATATATAGAACTTAGGATTTAATTGCTATTCGTTATATCATGTTAAAGGGTCTATATCTGCTTGAGGAATTTCACACAACAATTAAGGAATTGCTCGCTGACACTTTTTGCGTAAGTTTGCATAAATTACATAAATTTATTATATTTTATTTTCTTTTCACAAGATTTCTGTGGTAACTTTTCTCATTTCATTAGATGGCTTGGCAAGATAACATTGGAGACGTACATATCTCAGATACATATCTGGCTCAGGTGAAGTTCTCACTTTTTGCATGTTTCCTGTTGTTTCTTATTTTGTATTTCCTTCGGTCCTTCGGTCCTTATCTTTATGTTCTGTGCTTTTCAGGTCAGATGTGCCAAATGGCCAGCCAAAGTGGTTACTGTCGATTATACCTGATTACCCAATGCTTAACTTCATGCTTACTACTGCCATATATGTTGCGGTATGTCATTTCATACTTGGAGTTGAATTATTTGAAAGGATCGAGTAATAACTTAGAATTGCACTTTGAATCTTGTTCCGAGTCAGGTCCTCAACTTGCTCTACATCACACTTACCGTATTGAGAATTAAAGTATGGTTACCTTTACGGAATATCTTAGAATGTATACCTTGTTAAATTTTCGAAGACATTGTAAAACATGAATATTAAGAACTTGATATGTCTGATATTGCTCTAGCCATGGTAATGCAGTAAAGGGATAGGATTCCTTGCACTTGTTTGAAAATCTTGAAAATACAATTAGGACCATTGGATGTGTCCCAAATCAGACAGCCATGGCAATACTTTCAATTCGGCTATCTCTTTAATGGGACTTTCCCCTCTCTTTCTTTCTGTTATTTTCTTCCTTGCAGTGCAGACAGATTAATTTACATTATCCCTTTGTGTCTCCATAGTCCATATTGTCGCCCCTGAACCTTAAAAGTCGAATCTTTAGGTTGTAGTCATTAATTTACATTATTCCTTTGTTAAAAATCCTTCATATACCATTGAAATTCCATATTTTTGTTTCAAATTATTATTTGTACTTTTAAGTCTCGAGTTCGTGACAAGAAACACAATTAGAGGAGTCACATGAGTTGTGGTAGCTGAATGACCATATAAGTTGGAAACAGATCTAACAGTTCAGTGCATTGTCAAAACTGTCAAACAAGTGTTGCCAAGTGAGCCTATACCTTTTATAAGTATGTCCTGAGTTATCTTCCTTCCTCGCTCATCTTGTAAAAGATTGAGATTGGGTAAGACGTGGTATTTTATGCTTACAGTGAGGAAAAAATTCTCTTATTTGGGATCAAAGTGAGAAGGAAAACTAAGGAATGTTATCAGCTTTGAAGGGGTAATTGCATAAAGTGTATTGCTGAAAAATTACCCAGGCTTTGATGCTTTGTTAATTTATCTTGCAGGTGTCCCACAGGCTTTTTGAGCTAACAAACACACTAAAAATGGCTTTTCTGCCTAGCAGAGATAACAAGCGCCTAAGTCATAATTTTGTTATTGGAATTGCTCTCTCGGCTGCACTCTATGTTTTGTCACTAATGATAGTCAGCGTACCAGCAATGCTAGTTTAAATCAATCCTCATATTTTTTATGGACATTTGTCCGACCACAAACTTCCACTATGGAAAATGGGCAAATAGAAGGGCCTTTTTACTTGTCGGAAGCTTAGAATGATGGTTAATAAATAGTAGGTTTGAAAAGCAATAGTAGGCCCAGTATATAGGTGAAATGTCGACGTGTAGATAAGCGTGGATATATTTGTACCACTTGCTATTCATTTTTTAGTTGATAGATTGATTGCTTCCCGTTTTTGACACGAGTGACAATGGTAAACTTACTGGAAAACAATAAATTGAAAAAAGGAAACAGAAATTTTGATCTTTATTGATTTAATTGTTCTGTATTTATATTATGTTCATAAATTTCTCGGAACAAAACTGAAAATTCGGATTCTTTGTTCACGTTTTATGTTAATTGCACCGCATAGGATCTCTAATATGAAATTGCCAGGAATCATTTATCTAGTTAAAAATGAACACAATGAGAGGTGTAGTTAATCAGTTAATCTTCTATCTCAGTTAAAAGCAAACACTTACAGATAAAGCCGTCAACTTTTATCCACAGTTACCCTTCAACTTTTCGCAAATATACTCTCCAAAACCTTCATAGAAATAGCCATTTAGGCCCTAGGGCCATTCTGTGTTGCTTTTTATTAACAATAAATATGTTTAAGTGAAGAACTTAGCATCATGGTTTTACTTACCATTTTCAAATGAGTTCTGATTGAAGTATAAAATCCGGTCATAACAAGCATGCATTTATCCAAAAGTGTGTTCATTTGTATACCATCAACAAGTCAGAGGGTTCAAAGCAACCAATAGCTGTACTGGCATTACTACAGACTCTTTTCTTTTCATTTTGAAGCCCAAAAGTTGCGCCGCCCCAAGTTTCACGAACACAATAAAATAGGCGTCAAAGAAACCAAAGCAAAAAACAAAACTTTAAATAATCTAGAATCACGTAAACTGTTACAACAGTAACAAAAGGGAGAATATAATATGTTATAAACGATACAACTCACTTCTCTGGGTTTATTGATAATAAATTATCCTGACACCAGATCTCAACTCATAAATAGCGCATCCTAACCAAACCAACTGCAAATAATACCATGCCAAAAGTTCAAAACATAGGGAGGCATGATAAGTGAATTAGAAGAAAATGACAGCTATCTTCTGCTTTTGCTCTCTCCCTTCTCTCTTTCACGTTTATTGTACAGTCTCTCGAGCACACGCTTGGCTTCACAGTTGGGGAAATTGGTCAGGTCATAGTAATGCGGAGCTATATCTATTAGCCTGTAACAAATATTTTAATTTTAATTATGATCATAATAAGCACATCACAAACTGATATTTGTTAATGAAGAAAGAGGGTGAATATAACAGGGCATACCAATCTCCCTTGATATCGGTCACAGTACGGATGAAATTTCTGCTGGTAAGCACATACTCATTGTAGATGACCCACTCTGGTTTATGATCCATGCAGTTTGAAGGATGCAGGTGCACAACCTGTTAATAAATATTAAAAGAATAAGCAGCATAAACCAGATATGCCAATCTTAGTACTTATATGAATCATTCTTATTTATTTATTTTTTTTGATGACTTTTTTGCTGGGTTTATTTTCTAGCCTACCCAACTTGTTTGGGACAAAAGGCTTAGTTGTTGTGTGTTTTGTAAAGCAGTGTCCCGGTAAAACCAAATACGAGTAGCAAAATCATTTTTGTTATCTAAATGATAAAAAAAAAATTAAAAACATGACTTCCAAAAGGTAAGTACCTGGTTGTCCTTGACAGTGAGGTAGTGGCCGGTACGCTCTAGGTGGGCAACCTGCATGAAGTAGCCAGCAAGCATCGCCTTTCGAATATTGATGTAGTAGTCCCGGCTGTTGAAGTCAGTGCTGCACATCTTCAGGTTGAACCTTGACATTATCCTCACCAGCTGTGACCTAACATTATCTGCCGCCTTTAAAGCCCTGCTGTTTATGAAGTTCTCATAGCACCATTGTGGGTCTTCATCTACATCAGTTACCAAAAGCAAATTTAATTTCCAACTCAAGTTTTACAAAAAGAATTTAGATTATAAAAAGAAAAGAAAATGAAGATTAAGGGACAAGTATAACATACCACTCTGTTTGTAAGCATGATACACGTTGAGAAGAGTGAGGTGGTCCCCATCACTATGTCCGAACCGAGCCTTCGCCTCATCAGCAGCTTTCTGAGCCTCCCTGGGCCGAAGGAAGCAATTGGGTACTAAAGAAACAAACGCATATTGACAAGTGGGGCCCACACAGTTGGTGGGTCAATTCAGCAGAGCAGAGAGAGGCGTGAGTGATGAACAACACCAATAGAGAGAATAACTGAACAAAGCAACTATCTGCATCAGCCACTATACCTCTATGATCATCCAGACCGATAGGCATAATTGCATGACAGTTGCTCATAATAATAACAATAATCATAAAATAACTTACATGAAGATCAAAAAATAGGCATCATAGCACATGCACATGACATGTATGATCCAAAGTTCCCGACTGTCCTCTCACTTTTGAGGTACATGAAGGATAGCATTTTTCATGACATGATCGTCTTATACCAACTGGAATAATGTGCATGTGCTTCCAAGCCAAACTCTACAATCTTCAGCATTCTTTTAACAGAATTGCCAATAACTGATGACATATTCTGAATATGTCTATGGCATATTTATTCAACATCTCTCAGGAGCCTCAAAATTAGTAGGGAATAAGTCCTATGGTGAATATTTCCAGGGAACAAATCTAATAGCCACAATAACAAGAATCACACAGATGAGACCTGATTAAAATATAAAAATTCAAAAAGACAAGAATAGGTACCTGAAAGCATAGCTGAAATGGAGAGAATCTCATTTGAACAATTGAACTCAGGGCTGACAACAAGCATCTTGGCCATTTGCGGATCCAGAGGAAACTCACTCATAATCTCCCCCAACTTGGTCAGGTTACCTTCATCATCTAATGCACCCAAATAGTTCAGCACCTCTAAGGCCCGCATTAGGGTTTCAGGGGCTGGCGGGTCCATGAAATCAAAGTGCACTAAATCGTCAATCCCCAACTTTTTCAAGGTCAAAACAGTGTTTGCCAGGTTCGACCGCAAGATTTCAGGGTAGGTTTGAGGCTGTAAATCGTTGTTGAAACTCTTCTCAGTGTAAAGCCTGAAACACTTTCCAGGTTGGGTACGACCTGCACGACCTGCTCGCTGGTGTGCACTAGCTTTGGATATTGGAGATACTAACAGGGACTCCACCCGGATACGTGGGTTATAAACTTTCTGTTTAGAAAATCCAGGATCTATAACATACACTATTCCATCTATTGTAAGGGATGTCTCAGCAATGTTAGTTGACACCACTATTTTTCTTCCAGGCGGGCCCCCTTCTACTAAGGGAGGTGGGGCAGGATCAAAGATCTTCTGCTGCATTGCAGGCGGTAGAGTAGAATACAATGGTACTACCTTAACAGGTCCAACCTGATCTCCCATATTATTTATCTCTTTGTTTATTTTTCGACAGGCATCTTCTATCTCCTCTTCCCCGGTAAGAAAAACAAGTATATCACCTGTCGGCTCACACATATGGATTTGTACAACAGTACGAATACCGGCTTCTAAATAGTCTCTCTCAGGTTCTTGAGTGTAGAAGATCTCTACTGGGTGAAGCCGGCCAGGAACTTTCATTAGTGGAGCTCCATTAAAGTACCCCTGAAATTTCTCAGCCTCTAGGGTAGCACTCATGACCACAAGCTTAAGGTCGGATCGGTTTTTTAAAACCTCTTTTAAAAGCCCAAAAAGAACGTCAGTGGCTAGGGTTCGCTCGTGTGCTTCATCAAGTATTATAACCTTGTAACGCTCTAGAAGTGGGTCTGTCATTGCCTCCCTCAGGAGCATACCATCTGTTAAGTATCTGATTTAAACAACAGTTTTTCATGGGGTAGAGATTAGATTCATAAATGCAACTCTTACCATCTGTGGACTTAAATAGGTCAACTAATTATCAGGTGAATAATCTCAACCAGAATATATTTAATATCTAGAACAGTAATCTATAAACTAAGAATTACTAATCTGCCATTTGATTAACAAAAAATAATTCTCTAGGTAAGTCAAAAAGTTGTCATGCATATAATCCAACAAGAATAAATATATCAATCACCAGCAAGCTATATATTAAATATACTAATCATGCCCTTGGGGTAACAAAAAATTCAATGTAGCAGCTTACTTGAGAATTGTTTTGTTACTGCTGCAGTCTTCAAAACGAATGGTGTATCCAACCTCTTCTCCAATAGTGACATCCATTTCTTCTGCCACACGGCGCGACACTGACATTGCAGCCACTCTGCGTGGCTGTGTGCATGCAACCATCGACTTCTTTCCAATGTCATCTAGTTCTAGAACAAATTGTGGTATCTGTCACAGCCAAACAAACAACACAGCTAGTTAATGCAATATCCATCTAAAACTTGTTTATTGTTTTCTTCAGTTGGGAGGGCATGCAGCCTGAAAGCTGTGAAAATCTTAATGAAGCAACTGAAAAAACTAATAACAGACAATAAGCGCCTGCTAACTGCCACTGGGGCAACTTCCTTCACAAAATTGTACAGGGTTCACACTTCTCCAGATAACAAATAGTTAGCAGCACAAATGATTGCTGTCATCAGTGAGCAAGGCTAGGACCAAAATTGCCCTGGGCAAGCCAAATCATTTCCATTAAGAAGCAATAAACATGAAAAAAAAATCAAACGAAGAATCCCTTCACCATGAATTAACATATCAGGTGACCAACTGACCATAAACCCTAAAATTAGGTACCAAACCAATGCGCATAAGAAATACCATGCCTAATTAGACCAACAAACATCAATTAGTACAAAAAAAAAAAGACTTAAAAAACCAACTCAAACGATCTAATTGAGTTAATTTCTAATTCCCTGTTACCAAGTACCAACTGGGTCTAGCAGTCAGCTGATTTTAACAATCACACACCTAACTAACACTTTTGTATCTTACCTTGCTTTTGTCTATAATTTTTTAGTTTCACTGTTGCTTAACAACCACAATTTAATCTGATCTGACATATCAGGAAAGACAAAAAAAAAAGAAGAGGGAGAGGGAGAGAGAGGGAGAGAGAGAGAGAATCAACCTGAGTGGTTTTACCACTTCCCGTTTCACCAACAAGCACCAAAGTCTGATTGTTATTCAATATGCGCAAGAAATCCTCCTTCTGTTGCCAGACAGGAAGGGTCTTTCTCTTCTCCAGTATCTCATAGTACCTGGAGGAGTACGGCCGGCCGGTCCAGCGGTTCACGGCCGACAAACTGGATCCGTTGGGGCGAACCAGCTTGGCGGAGACGGAGGTGTCTTCCTTCACGTCGAAGAGGCTCACCTTGCGCTTCCTCTCCGTCGACATAAGAATATACCGAGAGAGGAAAGGAAACCCCAACCCTAGATCGAGAGAGAGAGGCCGCGAAGTGTTGAGCGGGAAGGTTTGGATCGAGACGCAAACCCTAGTTTTGTTTCGCTGAGTTTAGCTGGAACCATATCGTCTGCAGCGAGTAGCACTGCAGTGGTTCATCCGAACCGTCCGATCAATAATAGATGTACCGTGATTAATGTCTGATCTGTACGGTCCGTAAATATTAACCGTTGAAATTAGATCGGACGGTTCCTGATAACCACTACTGCAGAGAATATTTATTCGAGCTTAGCTTTGGAATATACCGCTAATTTTATACGTCGGCAACTTTTTTGGCGGAGTTTTCTTATATATTAGATAATATTTGCAAAATAGAACGAAAGCGTTTGTAGTCCAACGGTTAGGATAATTGCCTTCCAAGCAATAGACCCGGGTTCGACTCCCGGCAAACGCATTTTTGTTTTTTCCTGTACAGGAGTTAAAAGTTTTCTCTCAAGTGCAAAATTTATTTAAATACTAGATGGGGCCATCGAGTTTCGCTCGATCTATGAATTTTTTTATAAATATATTTTTAAAATATTTTTTTCTGAATCTATGAAATGTAATGACATAATTTTTTTATAATTATTATTGACCAATTAGATAACATAACAAAAACTTAGGAACCAAAAAAGAAAAAGAAAATTTCCATGTAGGAGCCCTTAACATTAAAATTTGTAACCTAATCTACTCAACAAAATTAAAAGAATACATAAACCTTTTTCATAATCTATGAAATATAATGGCATAATTTTTTTTATAATTAATGATCAATTAGATAACATTACAAAAACTTAGGAACCATAAAAAGAAAAACAAAATTTCTAAGTTGGAGTCCCTAACATTTAAATTTGTAACCTGATCTACTCAACAAAATTAAAAAAATACATAAATCTTTTTTTTTTGTTCTTACTTATTTTTTTTCATATCTTTCACGTTCCTTTGTAGTAAATAACAAATAGTACATGATTTGACACCTCCACATGAATCTATTTACACTTTCACTGTTGGAATTTTTTGCATTAGTCTAACTACACTATACCAAAGCAAGTAAATAAGCAAAGTAACTATTTCAAACTCAAACTAAACATTATCGTTTGCAACATTTGTGTCAAAACGTGAGTGTCGGACACATGGCTGCTGAGCGCCATGTGTATTGGTATCAATATGAATACCTTCAATTTCTTTCGCAAGTTCTCCTCATCCTTGTCACGACGGGTCCTTTCTGCATCTTTTCTAGCTTCCTTTGAACCTTTTCCAACTACCATTTCCAAACACCATAGCAGTTATAAGATGTATGTACATTACGACATTTTCTTTATTTCTCACTTTGCTATTAGTTTGCTTGCTTATTTATTCATTTATCTATACATATTTATATTAGTCTAAACTGTTCAAAACATACATTGATTTGCTTTTCCTATCAGTTGAAGTGGCAAAGAAAAGAAACTAACCCTACCAAGTTAGATTCCAAATTGACACAACACTAAAATTGTACTTTTCAAGATAGAATGGATGCAAATACACATACCTGTTCAGTTAAAACTCTATTCTTATCTCTCTCGATCTGCAATTCTTGCGTCATTTTCAGCTCCAAGTCAGATATCCTTCAGACAGAAAGAATGCCAATTGTGAGAATATGATTGGAAAAAAAACTAATGCAAATATTCAGCATGCCTTTCTCATACTGGTAGCAGGTGCGACAATGTGACAGTATAAAAATTAATATATAAGCAATTACTTGTCTTGCAAAGCCTCTTTCACATCTCTCAATTGCTTAATAATTGGCTCAGAGTCATCATCAGTTGATCCTTTGCGTTTCCTTTCCCATTAGCACCCTTCAAAATAAATAAACAAACAAAGAAAATACAATCAATCGAAGCAAGAATAGTAAAATAAACAAAAAATATATATATAATTTGTAATAGAATATCCTCATTGTATGCAACACTATATCAAACTGAAAATATAAAATCTGATCATCTGGCATCAAGCAACACTATATACCTGCCCAAATTGAAACCTTGGTAGTTACCTTATAGTGGGATCTGGCTATACCACCATCTCCTAACACCCCATGTAAACCTTGGTACTATATACAACTGAATGAACAATATAAATAAAAAATAAGAATTTAAACAGAAAATTAATTATTGTCATGACACAAAATGTCAAACTTATACAATAAATGACTATATATAAAATGTCAAACTTATACAATAAATGACTATATATACATAATTCTATTCCCCTGATTACCCAACAAATTGCAACACAACAATGTCTAAAGGCAATCTTCTTATCGATATTATTAGTAATACTCAGTAAATCTTCTCGGAACATAGGTTGATTGATCAATTGCATTGGGCTAAGAAACGATTTCCAGATCAAAGCATTAGTAATACTCATCCATTTAAATTAAACTCATGTTATCCTTGTAGTAATTTGCATTGGGTGTAGATGCTAACCATTATCACAAAGTATAAAAGCAATGTTCTTTGAGAAGAATCCTTATGTCAAATAAGAAAATGGCAAATAATATTGTATGTCACATAAGATACATTTTGTCATTGAATGATAATTCATCTAATTTTTTCTTTCAGTTAAATCTTGTCAGCATTTTTAGATGCAAACCATGGAAAAGATGCAATATTATTATTAAGATCTTGAAGAGTTTTATAGTAGGAATTTACCAGATCTTGCTCTACGACGAATGGTCTATCTAGCGGTTGCAAAGCTCAACTATTCAAAATCGTGTTCTCTCCAGCAAACCTTATATATCACATCGTATGTCAAGTCCGGCGGAAAATATTAATAGATAGAAATTAAAGTATAGAAATGTGTAACATGGATCTTATGCACGCAAATTCTAGAAACAATTTGAAACAATCTTGATATTCATTTTTCTTACTCATGGAACAATCCACTGCACAAATTGCTTCTGTATGTAGTGCACATCATGCTAATTAGTTCCACACAATTATGGAAAAAGAAAGAAAACTATTAAAATTTAAGAAATATTTATAATTTATATTACATAAATGAGTTCCTATGGAAATCAGACATATAAGGTGAATATTTTCTGTTAACAAAACATAACTCCATTTTTACAGCATGCTAATTGCCATCAATTTGAAATTGTTTATCTGGGCGAGTATCAAGAGGAATGCCGAGGTGCCAGAGCTTCCAAAGCAATACTGTTGTGTTGAGTTGCATGCTGGTCAGCTGGTGTTCTAGGTACACTTTTAGAAAAGCTTGATTATCGTCCTTGTTATATATTTAGCGCGCCTTAGCGCCACTTCCTTTAAATGAAAAATACCTATTAGATTTTATTTGTAAAAAGATCGGAATCATTTTTGAAATGAAAGAATGAAGAACATATGTAAAGGATGCTAATTGTCATATTCTTACCAATATCATCATTCACAGTTGTCAGCCTATATATCTCCAATTTAACCCCTGATCGCTTCTTTACTCCATGAAAGTAACTTATCTAAATACTTAGAAGAAAGAAAGAAAAATCGTGTTTGATAGTAAAAAGCTTAATAAGGCAGTGAAAAAGGGGTTAGATGAGATTGGAACAATTCAATGTGACCTACTTGAGTTTTAGCAAAAAAAAAAAAAAAAGAAAGAAAGAAATGATGCAATTTAATGTAAGGAGCTCAATTAGGTGTTGGGAAGGGTTTAGAGGAGAGGGGAACGAAATTGAAGAATACAAAGAACCAAAGGATATACTGAAAATAAATAGAAAAGGAATTAAGACAAATGACAAAAAACTTGAGAAACTTGGCACGCACACTCCGAACAAAATAATTTCTTTGTGGTGGGGATGCCTTCTGCTAATACAGTCGTACGCTCCGCTAGATTTTAGGAGATAAGAGTCAGAGACATTTTTTTAGAATAATCATTTTGAAAAATCAAAAGAAATAGAGTGATTACTGGAAAAGGAGGGGTCCTTACATCGAAGGCAACAGCGGACATCGACGGCAGCTTCCATCGCTCCTCCTCTTGTTCCGAGTCGATCGCAAAAGGGGGGGGGAGAGAGAGAGAGAGAGAGAGAGAGGCAAGTACGTTACGGAGAGGCTTTTTTTTTATGAAAGAAGAGGCTTAATTATCAAAGAAGAAGAGAAGAGGAATTGTCGGTATCATTAATTAATATTAATATCGTGTCGGACGAAGATAACGAAGTGAAAGGCCCAACATTAATTGTTGTGTCGCCAAACAAAACGGAAAAAATCCTCGGACATGATCACATGCACGCATCGGAGGAGGAGAAGATAAGAGGCTCAACACTAATTGCAAGGAGAGAAACCTGGACATGACGGTGAGGCGGTGCTACCGGAGGAGGAGGTGAGGCAGTGCTATCGGAGGAGGAGGAGAGGATTTCCGTCTCTCCGATCAGCACAAAATAGAGACGGAGACACTGGATATCAACATAGAAAGGGTTGCAAAAATAAAAGCCAAAATAATGCGCTAACAAATAGTTTACTGCTGAACCGGGTCAATTTCATTAGCGATAGTATTCGGTACACATATAATTACAGACTTTAACGTTGTAGAAATCGGGAAAAAGAATAATCACAAAAATGAAAATGACTGCCGTGTCCGAATTATATTTGACAAAACAATCACCGACTCCCACGGGTTTTTATTTATAAAACTGAATACTGATATCCTATTCCCAGAATTAATATCTTACCATTTTATTTGTTGAAACATTCCAGCAAATTCATGGGTTATGCGTGGATTACATGCACGATGCATGATATTTATGGAAGATAACTAGATAAGCGTATCTGGCCACAATTAAGCAACCATTAACAACTAATATGAGAAGGCTTGTTTTGCATGTTATACGAGCGGATCTCTCCTCCAAATATCAAATATTTCCATAAACTTTCTATAGCGGATTAAAATTTTTTTTTTAGTTTGATTTGTGCCTGATCAATCGGCGTTGTTGATATATTTTAAATAAACAATCTATTTTTTAGCCTATATACACAATTTGAGTCACTATAAAATTTGACATTTTCTAGTTCTAGGACTAGAAAAACGCGGCGGTTCATTTTTTCCAACTCTTCCATTAAGTAAAAGAAAATTGTATGTACCTTTCTGCTTCAGTCCATTTGCCCTTTGAATTTTGTTTGGGATTTTTTTCCCCCTTTTATGCTCATGGGCCTTGTTTATTGGACTTCATGTAAATATTGTTACAAGCTTTCTGAATTCAAAAACAGAAAAGGGTTCAGTCAGTTTGTCCTGTACATAATCATTTTTCTTTTTTTTATTATTAAAAGAAGTGCAGAGCACCCAATTCATTTTAACTGAAACATGGAAGTTTACCATTACTCTTCTCCTACTAGTTTAATCCTCTAAGCAAAACAACTGGAAGTCTGAAACACCACATCAGCAGAAACCAGCACATTACTTTATAAAGTTTTAATCGGCCAGCATCAATAACAAACTCTCATAAAAGTTATTTCAAAAAAAAAAAAAAAAAGATTGTTGCCATTCAGAAATTCTTCTCTGCTTAAGTCTTCTAAGTTGCTCAAGAGCTCCCCACATCAATCATTACGTTGGTCATTTGCATCTGCAAAGGACAATGCTCCAATTTCGAGGGATCCACTTGAATAAGTGTTCTTGCACATTTTGCTTGATAGTCCCTTGCCAAGATGTAAAGAAAAAGTAATCATCAGCAAGAAGGATCTCAAATAAAATCTCCCACAAACCCACAAGACAATGAGATCCTTCTTGCTGTTGCAGCAGAATGCTAAATATTGCAACAAAAAAAAAACTTACATTATTCCTAAGCTTCCAAATATTGCAACAAAAAAAAAAAATTGTACATAATCAAGAAAGTCTTTTGTATTGGTCCAGTTTCTATAGTTTTGTTGGCTATCTCCAATCTAGTACCAGTGTACCACACATTTTTCACATAAGGACAAGCTAGAAACAAGTTCCATTATTATGGCAAAAATAACATTGTTAATTACCTATCCACCCCTGTTACTAAGATTGTCCTTAGGTATGATTCTGTTATGGTGCATTAACCACATGAATATTTTAACTTTATAAAGAACAGGTCGATCCCATCAAACCTGTGCATTATGAGTTTTAGCCCCTCTGAAAGTAAGAAAATCACATAATATGGTGTGTTAAATCTGCCAGAAGGATACCATCTCCAAATTAATTAAATCAGCGACTTTTTTGGATAAGCCAGATAGCGACTGCCTGGTTGACAAAAACAAAACAAAGGAAAATAAAGCAAAACTAAAACTAATCCAGCCTGCCGTCAGCAATTAAATCAGCGACTTGAGTGCCGTAAATTAAAAAAATATATCTATTGGATTTTCCATTTACGTCGATTTCATTCAAATATTGGATTTTTCACTTTTTTTGTGTGGAGATTGGCAAGATTGATTGTCATTGTGCGGGTCCAATGGAACCGCACCAGGTACAAATGCTTTAATTTAGATCACAGTTTGCTTTAGGTTAATTTTAATTCAAGGAATGATATAAAAAATAAAAAAAAAAGCTGTAAGCAGTTAGCGCTGATGCCCGGACCATGTTTTCCTTGTACTTTATTGATTTTTTTAGTTATGTTTTTATGAACCTCAATATTAAGCACACACGAACTGATTTTCCTCAATTAGAATACTTTTCGAAAGCACTGCATAATAATAATAATAACAATGTATCGTTCCATAAGTGTGTATCTTGATATTTGAAATTCAAATAACCGATATTAGCTTCTGAATGCGATCTTCGTATTGAAGTTTCTAGAAACCAAATTTTTATTTTTCAATTTTTTTTCAAGTCTTTTAAAAACTTATTAATGAATGTTTAAATATACCACTGTTATTGTATGACGATCCATAAACCTTAGATCAATTGATTTTAAAAATTAAAAAAAAATAGTAAAAATAAAATAGATATTGAACTTGATTTCAATAAAAAAAAAATTACATTGAGCGGCACAAATTAGTTACGTGGAACTCAAAAGTAGAGACTTGAGTACAATGCATGAGTATATGTTAAATTTCACTCTGCTGTATATCAGTATATGTTAAAATCTTTACCAGATTCATAAATCTGGTTTTAGCTTCTGAAATTTGATAAAGCCCAATCTAAATCAAATTTGTATTTTAACCTTAGGATTGTAAGCATATATATTAAAAGAAAGGGGTGTTTTGGTTTATGTCATGGAGAAACTAATTAGTTATATGCCACTACAAAATAATAAAACTTGTTTTTATGCCCCTCGTTGATTAAAATGACCATACTATTATTTTGAAAATTTAAACTTTGAAATATGTTATCACAAAATAACTAATTGATTTTATGCCGCTGCAAAACAATAAAAGTTATTTTATGACGGCAATTAATTGACAAAAGAAATACACGTCCATATAAACTTTTGAAAATTTGAACATTTGAAAAATAAAAAATTTCAAGTTTAAAAAAAATTCAAAAATTTCAAACTATAAAATTTTTATTTTCCAAAGATAAAAATTAATGTATATTGCTTATGAATATTTTAGGTATTTTTAAAAAAATATGACAGGAATTAGAGTGGCATAAATATAATTTTAAAAAAAATATATAAAAAATATGTTTTGCGTAACTAACTTTTTTGTGATGGCATTTTTGAAACTAGCTTAAGATGCCCTCATATGTGGGCAAATAAAGAAACAAAATACTATTATATAATAAAAATATATTGCTTAATCTAGCATCGATACAAATAGATTTGTTATTTAATTTGTTTCTTTATTAGATGGAAAATCAAAATATATTGTTACTTCGTATGGCGATTAATATCTGATCACAGATCAAATCGATCGAACGGCATAAACATCTGTTTACATGCTAGACCTAGCATGTAATACCTCCTCTACGGTCCGTGCGTTTATAAGTAGTAGAGATTGAAGTATTTTGATGTGGCCTAAATGAAAATTTTCCTAAATTTTAATTTTACTTTTTTTTTTTTTATCTTGTGAAGGCCCGTAGGCCAATTATTTAAATTGGAGTGGCATAAAATGAAAATTTTCCTTTATTTTAAACTTACTGACCATAATGAGAGTATCATTTTCCACCCATAAAGGGCATGATGCGCATTAACCCCTCTAAGAAATCATAGCTGCTTCATTATTGTAATTTTCTTTGATAGTCACTACCAATATTGTCTGAAAAGGGGCCATTTAGGAAATTCTCTTTTCTCAAAATGGAGGTCGTTTTTCCTTAAAATAGTATCGCTTCAAAATGACAAATGTATATATCTCTATCTCTATCTCTATTTCTATTTCTATTTCTACTATTATAAAAGAACGGATGGAGGAGGTGTTACACGCTAGATTTAGCATGTAAACATGTGTTTCTGCAGTTCGATCGATTTGATCTGTGGTCGGATATTAATCGCCATAAGAAGTAACAATATATTTTGATTTCCCGTCTAATAAAGAAACAAATTAAATAACATATCTATTTGTATCGATGCTAGATTAAGCAATATATTTTTATTATTTACTATTATTTTGTTTATTTATTTGCCCACATATGAAGGCATCTTAAGCTAGTTTTTATAAATGGGTGTCATTTTTTCCTTCAAATGGCATTGCTTCAAAATGACAATATTGAACAAACCCAATAAAGTAGTAGACCCACATATACACTAAAATAGCTTGATTCGAATCACAACAAATTTTGAATGAATCTTTGTTGATAGCTGTTGTCAAGTTTTGAAAAATAAAAAGAACAAATTTTGAATGAATCCACTTATCCACAATAGAAGTATAGGTGAATTTAAATGTCTAATAAATCCACTGTCAAAGTAGATCAATTTAAATTTAAATGTGTTTAATGACAGCACAGATTGCACACAGTTTCCTGAGACGCTAACAAGGTGATTTAGTCAGACTATTTTTTTTATATTTTTTTAGGGTGATTGACGAAATACTATACTCACAATTGATTAAAACAAAAGACAATTTATATATACAAGGTTAATAAACAAATTTGGAAAAATAGAAAAAAATATGCATGCTAAACAACAAAGAAAATACTTGTCCTATGCTAGTCACCTTAAGCACCAGTTTGCACAGTTGGCTGGGTACCCACTCTGTACCAGTCTGGTGTCGAGTCGTAACACAAGTCTAAATTCTATTTGCTTCATGAAGAAACCCTGTTGTTTGGTTCGAAACTCCCTTTGGTAGTCCACTGTCTCTCCATCTCCTTTATCTGTGTGACGGTCAACAGCATGTTGTAGGCCTTCTCGAGAAGATTTTCGCATTCTCATCTTCCAAATTGTCTATATTGTAGCTAGCCACACAGTGTCCCAAGTGCATCCGCACTTCTGCCTTGCACACGTGGTGAAATCCCCGTTGCCTGTCTATCAGTAACTTTTGTGTTTTTTATATCCATTTATAAAACTTAATTACTAGTAAAAAAATTCAGTGGTGTTTTATTGTTGAATTAATTAAGCATACCAGCGAGGATCCTCGAATTAAGTAACCTGTTTTATCAATCTAGAAGCACAATGCTAATACATTTTCAAGCTCTAATATATAGTCTATATATATATGCAACATCCATATATATGGTATAATCGCTACATATCATACCGCCGAAAAATTGTCTGACACACATATGAACTTATGCATATTATACAGTCTATCGAATTATTTGATTGAAAATATTGCATAAATTTATTAAGTGGGCTATCTATTTCTCAAACATACATATACGTACGTACGTATTATTTGGTTATATTTCTAACTTCTATGAACTGATTTGAGATATATTGTTCAACCAAAATACTATCCTAAAAATGCACTGCTTATAAATTTGAGGGACGGTAAGTGGTGGCCTCTATGAATTCAGATTGTTTGAGCCTATATAACCTTTCCCTCTCTCCCGTTGTTCATGCAAACTGAGATAAAAAAGAAAATTGAAAAGATGCAGAACTACTACAAGTTCAATCATGTGCAATGTCCAGGGCCACATAGGCTCTACATGTTGCGACCTCATCACATACCAAGCATTGTAAATTCTAGGTACCCATGTAGTACTCCACCGTACACTGCTAGATATTTAAATTGTAATAAGCGGTCTTTCAGTGATGCCCGACTTGCTAGTTGCAAAAATGATGATCATTATGCGACCATCGGACGCAACTCTGCAAACTATGAACCGTCAGTATGGGGCGACTTTTTTGCAACTTATGCTCCTCCAAATCTGGTACATATACTCCTCTTTTCCTACTTGTTTTCCGGACATGTTATGCTCATAAAATGTAAAATTTGCCAATTATTGATTATACTCATAAAATGTAAAATTTGCAAATCATTGATTATTTAACAAAAAGGATTATTACCTAAAATATACATTTTTGTATGTTCACTAATTGCAGGAGACAAAAGAAAGGCTGGAACAAATGATAAATGGGAAGAAGGAAGAAGTTAGGGATATGCTTAGGTCCTCTACAAATGCTGTACAGCTAATGAAACTGGTTGATACAATCCAACGCCTAGGGATAGGTTACCACTTTGATAAAGAGATAAATGATGCATTATGCTATCTCTGTGATTCTAATTTTGACACTGAGGACCTTCAACATGTTGCACTGCAATTTAGGTTATTGCGACAACACGGGTTTAATACATCTTCTGGTAATAAATACTTTGACTTTAGTTAAATTTTAATCTCATCACAAATTTAATCTGAGTACTTTTTGTCTCTAAAATTTTGACAGATGTATTTTACAAGTTCAAAGACTCTAATGGTAACTTTGATGAAAAGTTATGCAAAGATGCAAGAGGATTGTTGAGCCTATGCAATGCTGGGTATCTCGCATTTCCAGAAGAGACTATACTAGATGAGGCTATTTCATTTGCAAGGTGCCGTCTCAAATCAAAGGCCAACGATCTGAACTCGCCTCTAAAGAAACAAGTATTGCGAGCACTCAAAACACCTTTGCATAGAATGTTACCAAGAATTGAGGCAATGTATCACATTCAAGAGTATGAGGAGGAGGAGACAAGAAATAATGCATTATTAAAGCTTGCAAAGATGGACTATAATTTAGTGCAACGCCTTCATTTAGAAGAATTGAAGCATCTTTCTCTGTGGGTTTAATATTCACTCAATAGTTCCTTATAAGGTTATAAAAATTGAATAAATTCATTAATACCACAAACAAACTAACTTTTTTGCATTAAAAAAGGTACATGAGTTATCACAACTCCGAAGGGGCAATATTATTTTTTACCAATTAATTTCTCCAACAAAACCTCTGGGGCGTTTGGCAACACGATAAATTAGTGGGATTAAGGATTAAAATTAGTTTACTAACCTAAAAGTTAGGCTAACTTCATGCATACCAAACACCCCCTAAATTCTGTATATTGAATTATTGGCAACGAGTCAATAGGTTGAAAAAAAAAACGACTCTCTTTCAGCAATACATTGCCCCAACTTGGCCCAGAGTAATTACAGAAAGGGACATATATAGAGCTGCATCTGTAATTTAACTGCAATCTTAGACTTTGTTCTAAAAATAATTATAGAATTTTTCTTCACATTAAAAATTTGATCGACTTGACAAATCTTAATTATTTGGATCTGTAAATTTTTTTGACAATGTAACTCAAACTATTCAGCACGAAAGACAAGCACATGGATCGTTTGAAATTACTAAAACCTATAAAATTAATACAAGAAGTTTGCTTCTTTAATCTGCAGATGGTACAAGGAATTGGATCTTTCAGAGATCCTCAGATATGCAAGGGATCGTCTAGTAGAACTTTATTTTTGGTCTCTAGCAGGGTATTTTGAACCTCACTATACCCGTGCAAGAGTAATGTATACAAAATATGGGGTTGTGGCAACAGTTGTAGATGACACTTTTGACATATATGCAACATATGAAGAGAGCAAACTTCTAAATGATGCTTTTCAAAGGTACTCTTGTCTGTCCTCACAATTTCATCAGACAATGGCTCAAAATACAAAATAATTTCAGTTGTGAACCAAAATCATTAGTATCTTTGAAGACAGATAAAAATATAAGCTATTCTCAGGATTTGAATGCAGGTGGGATGAGAAAGCAATCGATTGTCTACCTATGTACTTGAAGAATCTTTACCTCACAGTAATTAACACAGTCCATGGTTTAGGCGACGAACTACAACCTAGTGAAAAATATCGTATTCCATATTATATAAAGGAGGTAAAGAAGTTTTTCTTTTATATTCACCCGGTTAGATAAAAAGAATGGTGGAAAATTAAGCTGCAGGGACAATATATATACTATATACATGCATGTCTAGGTGAAACAAAATAGAAGGAAAGCAAGCAGTAATGGGAATGGGGAAAATTAAAGTAAAAGATCTATATTTCTAAATAAAATAAATAAATTTCATGCAATTTCGGTTATTGCGACAACACGGGTTTAATGCATCTGAAATGTTTAATTATTTGTTGTGTTCTGCATGCGTTCATTAGACCCAGATATTGGTTGAGGGCTACATGCAAGAAATAGAGTGGTACGCCAAACGGCAGGCACCAACCTTTGACAAGCGTAAAAAACCAGCGATAGACGGGAACATCGGTTCAGTTTTGCTGTGCCCCCTTTTGGGAATGGGAGAAGATGTCACAGAAGAGGCACTCCATTGGCTCAGCAGCTTTCCTGATATTGTCATGGCGCCTATGGAGATTTGTAGGTACACAGATGATGTTATTTCCTATGAGGTACATATATACGATTAATCACTGAAAAATTTTCAATCCTTTGCCTTAAAAGTTATCTTTTTCAACCACTAATCATGATTACAATCACTGAAACTATTGAATCCTCTGCTTTGACAAATTATAGATCTTAAAATTGAAAAACAGAACATATTGAGTTATTCGAATTAAACTCAAACGAGAGTCAACTCCAACATTTTGAATTCGAATTTGAATTCAAACTAACCAAAAACTATATATAATCAATTATTAATCCAAAATGATTAATTGAGAATCTCTTCTAGATTTTTATTTGAAATATTTTGTCAGCGTGAAATGAATGCCGGACAGGGACCAACCACAATCGTGTGCTACATGATGGAACACAATCTGTCGAAAAACGAAGCAGCAGCCAAATTTGAGTCCTTGGCCGACGAAAGCTGGAAGAAGCTGAACCAGGCATGTCTCCGGCCGACCAATGTCCCTGCAGAGGTAGTCAATCGGTTCGTGAACTTTGCCAGAGTTTCGACTCCTGAGTACCTCTTTGGAATCTCGCACGGCAGTGCGATAAAAGAACTCATTGGCATGCTTTTGCTGAATCCATTCTCTATTTGAAGTAGTAATTAAATTAAATCCTGATATGCCTAAGTACCTCAAGTAGCTCGCTTATGATTTTATATTTAATTTTAATAATTAAACGATAATGTGTGAACTCTGATTTATTCACAGATGCTGCCATGCACATGCATGCATTTGTTATCTTATTATTATTATATATATTTTATTAGTTGTGCTTATTTTTAAATTAAAATTCCAGCATTTAACACGTTGGAGATGACCCGCTCTCGTTAATTGAGTCTGATTTTGTCCAGCTGTCAGTTCTGACCGCCAGATCTCAATCGAATAATAAAATTTGTTATGATCGTATATCACATAGAATGGAATAATTAATAAAGTTTTAACCCAGATATGTAATAGATGACGCGGCTCACTCCTTTCGGATTTTCAGTAACTATTTCTTATCAGTTTCTGTGTACCAGATTAAAAATGACTGTTCCACGGGTTAATAACAAGCATCTCGTTGTTTTGCAATGAAACGTTCCCAGAAGATCAGTCCAATTTTGTGACCCCCGCGCCAAGAAATATTTTCTAAGTTATCCAAATTCTCTACTGAAAATTTGGATAACTTGAAAATATTCTTGTTCTCGCATTTTGACTGCTCATAAAATAGTAATAGGTTTCTGAATACAACCGGTAGCAGTATGTTACTATTTAAAAAAAAAAAGATTTCTGAATAGTATCTGTATTGTTTTTTGGAAATAATTCTTGATTTATCAAATTATTATATGGCATCAATATCATGTTTTTTTTTTCTATTCGATGATATTATTCATAATAATTACAAAACTCTTTTTATTTAATTCATAATACTTATGTTTGATATGTTATTCGTAACCATAATCATGAAAAACTGAATTATAAATTTTATGTCCCGCCGAATTATTTCAGAGAACGAACTTGTCATATGCCACATGTCGACGATATTCTTCACTACATGACACATATAGGTACTTGAAAAGAAAATTAATATCATTTAACTTTGACTATTTTCATTATCTATAATATGTCATTCGTACTTCCTTCATTGTAAAAATGTAGTTAAAATTGCATATATTATAGAATTTTAATAGCTAAAATATTATATATTAAAAGTTAAAACATTATTAATTGTTAAAAATGTTAACTAGTCAAACAAATCATTATAACAATTTGGTATCAATAAAAATACCTTCTAAATGTTTCTTGTTTTGTTTTCAATCTGCGATTTGTGTGGTTTAGCGGTTTGAGGTGGTTTAGAGTTTAGCGGTTTATCGGCGATGAAACGGTCGATAAAGTGTCATATCAGTTTTTTGAGTTTCGATTCTTTTATTTAATTATTTCCATATCTATAACACAATAAGACTCTTATATTAAATTTTTAACTATTAATACAATAAAAGACTCTTACAAATTATTATAACTTTTAAATATACACTTTAATCATACAATTTTACAGCAAATTGGATAAAGGGCTGAATAACCAAACTAAATTATCGGTGATAAAAGAGAATATTTTAAAAGCTTGGAAGCTAGACATAACCGTTATGTCAAAATGGTTTATAATTTATTTTGAGAGGTATAACTCTGTGTGAAATAAAGTCAGGCGAAAATTAAATCCGTTATATAATGACGAAGCAACTAATCACTTAGAAATGTTTTTTAACACTATTTTCAGTGCTGCTTGTTGGTGCATTTGGAGAATTAGGAATAACTTCATCTTTAATAATACTCCTCTTAAAAATATGAGACAAGCCTTATTAATTATTTATGATTTGCTGATGTTTGGGCAGATATATGAAAGGCTGATGAAAGAGTTCGTGGACCAGTGGATGCCAATAGACTGGGATATTGTACCACTGCAGATGATGGCAGCACCTCTAGGGCTTCAAGGGTCGGTGTCGATTGAAGTGGCCTGACAAGGGCTTTGCTCTCTTTTGCAAGGCTGAAATCTATAAGGAGTTTCTTTGGTCACAATTTGTTTGGATGGTTCTGTGCTTGTTATATACTATTCCATGTTTGCTTCTTGTCATTAGTGAATTTGTTGCTCTATGCCTCTATGGGTTTAATTGTTTGTCATTTGGATGTTTTGTTTTTTACGGATTATTTTGGTTGTCCAGGATAATGGTTTGTTTAGATCTGATATTGCTGATGGGAGGTTTAGAAAGGATAAATATCCTATGTAGTGCTACTGCACTAGTGGTTCTCAAGAGCCGTTTGATCGAATCTCGACGATTAAAATTTATGGACCGTATGGATCTAATATTAATCATGGGGCATCCATCATTGATCAGACGGTTCTACACTACAGAGGATATGGCTCCGGTTTAGATGGGCTGTTAGTTTTACAATAGGGTTGTGTTTTTCTTTTGTTCTTGTTTTTTTTTTATTATTATTTCATTTCTTATGAAAAATGAAATTGGGTGGTCCTCCCACTTTTTTCCAAAAAAAAAAAAAAAACTAATCACTTTCATATTTAGTATTGTGTTTAATCATTCTTTCAACAAGTAAAACCAACAGGGTGTAAATAGTGAAAGGCAAAAGGGTCGAGCCGGATTTCAAAGGACCTAACTGGGTTCGAAAAAGGGCCTAAGAAGGACCGGATCAAATGGTTTTTTTTTCTAGATAGATAGCCCTGTCTTTTGAAAATGCGGTCATTCTAAGTCCTTGGTCTTTCAAAATGCCGGACTCAAGTACCTAAAGGACTCAAAAGATTCCATTATAATATATTTGATACTTTTCTCATGGTTTCATAGTAAAAGAAAAAAAATTAATTGCACAAATAATCATTGTAACTGATCAATATTCGACAAGTAAAATTCATGTCCATTGAAATTATTTGATCAACATAGACATATAGAAATATTTTTTCCTATCAAATGCCAATGTAACATAAGAATCCATATTAATCATGAATTTCTCGTGTATATCAACTTAATAATCGCCAAATTTTCTAAAATGTACATATTACTACTTGGTTTAAGTTGAATGAACCGGTGAAAATATAATGAATAAATAACTTTGAATTTTTTCAACAATATTTTCCATGCTTGGAGAGTGCACCAAAACCAATTAAAAAAAAAAACTTAACAGCACTGAGTCACCAACAAAATCACTTTTTTTTTAGTGTTTTATACGAACACTTTATCGAAGACAAAAAAACTTTTGATAGGCAATTGAATATTTGAATCAATAATTAAAGACAAAAAAAAAATCAGTACTTAAATAATTGAAGATACTGTTGATACTGAATCAAGACTTTTCAAAGTCTTACTTCTATGTGCCAAAAACACAAGGAAATTGATTACTGCTATAGTTTTGTCATCCCTTGCTATTGTTAAATAAAAAGTGAACACATAAAATAGACAAGGTGAACATATATAGTGATCAAATTAAACACATACAAACAAATAAGTTCAATAAAAATAAGTTGAATATGCATATAAAAATCTGAACAAGAGATGACAACACTTATTTATTTATAAGTGTTCACTTTGATCATCTATATGTTTATCTTTGTTTATTTTATGTGTTCACTTTGGCTATGTTTGGCAAATGGGCGAACTAGAACAAGAACTAGAACAAGGCTTGTTCTAGTTCTAGTTCTAATTCCATGGTTTTGGTAGAACTAGAACAAGGAGGCTAACTAGGCCTTGTTCTAGTTCGGCCCATGTTTGGTTGCGCGCGAACTAGCTAGTTCGCGAACTAGGCTAGTTCGTGGGTTTGCCAAACATAGCCTTTGTGTTTAACGATAGCAAGGGATGACAAACAGTTATCATTTCTCAAAACACAATGGACAATAAAAATGAACGGCTCATCCAAATAAACCGGGCCGGATAGAACTGGACCTAGTCCTTGGATATCCGTCCCAAAATCCGTCTTCATAGAAACTTAAATCCAGCCCTTGTATGTTTTTAATCTTTTGAAGGACCGGTCTAGTCCGGATTTAAAGATGATCTTCCGAAGAATGGATCAAGAATCATGTAATTTTGGCATATCACTGGATGCAAACCTAAAAGGATACTAATGTATAATGTATTTTAATCGAGGCCACACAATGACATAAACAGCAGCATGGCGTAAATCCAGGGGTGCTGTTGTGGTTGTGGAGTACGCTGGAAATTTTGAAGCCAGTTAATAAATAAATCCAAAAAAGTGCCCAACACGCCAGGTTCCTCTGTGGCCTGTGGGAAACGGGTCAAATTTGAATTCGTTTCCAGCGGACAGGCCAGCAGGCTGACTGGCTGAGACAGAGGTTTTGATAGAGAAAAAAAAACTGAGTGAAAAAAATAATGTAAATCTTTTTAGTAATTTTATTTTAAGAATATGGGCTGTATTTCTGTAAAAAAAAAATGAACCATTCCTAAAAATTCAGCATTGCCGCATGCGGAGATTAATAGTCAAAAGTGAGTAAAATATTTCTTTTAATTTAGTCCATTGGATGCTATCTTCCAGATTTTGCTTTGTAAAATTGTCTTTACTATAATCCAATATATAATAATCGTTTTCATGCATCATTGATCATCATATTAGATTGTTCCTTACGAGCTTCTACATAAGGGCATGAATATTTGACTTCTGTATTTTTGTAACCTAAAATTTCTTTAATTATATGGCTTGCATAATAAAAATGTTCTTTTGTGCCTTATCAGATACATAAGGTTGCTTCTTGTGTCTATATTTTATTTATCAGATACATAAGGTTGCTTCTTGTGTCTATATTTTATTTATCAGATACATAAGGTTGCTTCTTGTGTCTATATTTTATTTATCAGATACATAAGGTTGCTTAGAATAACCATATTTACTTTTTAAGGACATACGAAATATTTGATTTTTGGTTTTTTATAACCTAAGTCCTTTTGTGGCTATATTTTACTTTAAGAGATTCATACGGTTGCTTAGGATAATGATATTACGTTTATGCTTTGGGAGATTATATATTATAAGAAAAATATTTATGTCAAAGCCATTTCAAACTGCTAATATGAAAATGCAGTTCATGTAGTGACATCCCAGAAATATCAATAATGCTTTTACACCCTGAACATACTTATTTTGTGGCAACAACCCCTACTTTAGAAGTGTTTAACAAGCACCTTGCTTATATAATTTATGAATCTGAAAATTAGAAACACATATGTTACTTTTCAATTTTTTGTATATTTTTTTATCTCATAGAGTATGTTATTCTTTTTATACTAGTTATGGATGATTAAAACTGATTCTTTAGTGTTAGCGCTCTCATTTTAAACCATATGAAATATTTTTCTGTAATTAAAAAAAAAAAGATAATGGATCGTCAGTGACACTTACTCTTTTCGTTTAAAAATTAAGGAATATAAATTGTTAAGATTAATTGATAGCTTAATTTAGTCAAGACTCAAGAATTTCAAAATTGAAGACTCGGGAGTATTTTAGTTAGCTTTGTCAAATTGTTAATCTCTATATCTAGAACTAAAAAATATATATATATGAATCGATACCTAAAACTAAAAATATTTTTATTTAGGGGGTTATTTTCATGAAATTGAATATTCCAGGAAGTTTTCTAGATTAAAAGAAATCTGAAGGAATTACAAGTTGAGCGCTTTGTCCGTTTTTTTTTTTATTTTATTTTTTTAAATGCTGGAGGATAAATAGGAAAGGATGAACATTACTTTTTCTAAATGAGTAATGCTCGAGTCAAACGCGTTTGACATCAAATACGATTCAAGATTCAACTTGATCCGAACTGCTCAATGTGATCTTAAATTGAAATTATCTTAAAAAGAAAATTTTATATCTTTTTGAAATTTTGAACTATTTTTCGAATTTTTTAAAAAATATAAATTTGATTTCCAATAATATTTCATTAGAGAGAACAAATTGAGCAGTTCGGATTGATCGTTGTAATTTTAAAATTTGAGATTCAATCACGTTTGATAGACGCAAGTGTCAAACGTGTTTGACTCTAGCATTACTCTTTTTAGATGTAAGATACTATTACCGTGATTCAACGATTCATTTGTCGCCTGCTAAAAATAATTAAAACTTCATTCCATGACAAATACAACTAATATTTATTCCCATTATAATTTTTCAGTGGAACTTGTATATGAAGTTTGATGTAATACATAAGAAATAAATCATAAAATTAATTTTCACATTGGTGATAGAGAACTAGCAAAATTTATAATTCCCAATCCACTACCGGTGAAAGAAAGCATTCATTGGAATCAATTAATTGTTATTTTTCATTGGATATAATTAATTGTACTTGAATCTAATATATACGAATGATGAAAAATAACGTTCAAATAATTTGAGTAAGAGATGGGCTATGGTACTTTGCGAAGTGATCCGTACATTTTACTCGCCTTTGATTTTTGAAATCTAAAATTTCTATGGTTAATCCAAACCATTCAATCTTTTCTCTGTTTTGAAATCTCATTAAAAATCAAATTTTATATTTATAAAATATTTTTACTATATATTATGATATTTTTTTTTCAAATTGGAGGATTTAAAATTCTCCAATTATAAAAAATATCATAATAAATAGTAAAAAAATTTGAAAAAAATATAAACTTTGGTTTTCAAGAAGATTTCTAAATGGAAAATATATCGAACGGTTCTGATCTGCCGTAGAAAGCTCAGATTTTGAGAAACAAAGGCGGAATAAAATGGACGGATTACTTCGTAAAGTATCGTAGCTTTTTGAGTAATATTTATCTACTGAATGTATATCCAGCTTTCGGAATATATATCTAATAGGACATTATATGATTACTCAAATTTCTAGGTCATCATTCTCTCTTATTATACATACGATACGAGAGGGACAAATTTTATATCATTTAAGTAATATGTAAGTCTATCAAGTGGATATGATGACGATAGAAGTAGCAGTTAAATGGATACCCCACGGTTAACAATTAATAATTAACAGTTCGGAGCACCTTTCTTTAATTTCTAATAGCTTAAGATGCCCTCATATGTGGGCAAATAAAGAAACAAAATAATATTAGATAATAAAAATATATTGCTTAATCTAGCATCGATACAAATAGATATGTTATTTAATTTGTTTCTTTATTAGACGGAAAATCAAAATATATTGCTACTTCGTATGGCGATTAATATCCGACCACAAATCAAATCGATCGAACGACAAAAACACATGTTTACATGCTAGACCTAGCGTGTAACATCTCTACGGTCCGTGCGTTTATAAGTAGTAGAGAAGTAGAGATACGCGCCACCTACGACTACGAGACGGAATAAATTAATTGATAGTGGATCAAGACAGTGCCCGAATGGATTGGGTCAAGGGCTTCCTTCGCCTTTTTGTTTTGTTTTTGAAGCCCATAGAAAACGGCTTCTGTTGAAATGCTAGTAAAGCTGGATATATATTCCGTTTACTTTTGCACATGAAAAATTATATTATCCAGCTAGACACCATACTTCTCATTATTTCCTTTTTGCTGTTTTTTAAGCCTGTAGGCAGATACCGTACCTAGTTTTTCACTCTTCCGAATGAATGAATTAAAAAAAAAAAAAAAGTAGATACCGTACGTAGTTTTTTACTCTCTACCGAATTAAAAAATTTCAAAATTTAATTCCCTATAAATACTCTCCTCTCTTGCACAAACACAAGCTCATTGCACCTACACGTAATAAATTATCCTTCACACATTCACTCCAAGCAAATTAAACTATAAGATAAAAAACGGAGGTACATGGTCAGCGCTTGCCCTGATACATGGATGACCTTCCTTCTGATGTTCTCCTGACCATATTCGAGCGAATGCCGGATTCAGGCGATCTGGCAAACTGTCGCCTCGCCTCACACAGGCTTCTCTCCCTGTCGTACCGCACCGCGTCCATCAGTCTCAAACCTCACCAGAAGCACCATTCAATTCCTTTCAAGACCCGAGTTATAAATCTTGTTTCGCTCCTTGCCGCATCTCTTGTGTCCATCTCTATCTCGGCAAAAGGCTCAGGGAGTCTTGACGGTGATGAACAGGTGGATGACCTCACTGATACTGGCTTCCTCTCTGCATGGCTTCCTCTGGTCGGCAAACAGCTCAACACACTCTGCATTGTTAACGCTTCAATCGAGAGCCGAGTCGGATTTTCCTGTGCTCTCGCCCTCATCTCTGATATATGTCAGTTCTCATAAATATATTAGCAAATAGTGTATCAAATTTGTGCATTTTTAGAAACGTGTGGAATTTTTGATAAAAGATCAAAATATATATTTTCATAATAAGGCAAGTGGGGAGGGGATTATCCAGCCCTTTTAGTTTTTAATTTTTATAGTATGGTCAATGTATGGAGTACTGTTTAAGGATTACGTCAATACAAGAATAAATTTGTTCGTGACTAAATGTCTAAACCATGTTAAAAGTTGAAACTTTAGTAAATATATAAATGTCTAAAGATCAAAATATATATTTTCATAATAAGGCAAGTGGGGAGGGGATTATCCAGCCCTTTTAGTTTTTAATTTTTATAGTATGGTCAATGTATGGAGTACTGTTTAAGGATTACGTCAATACAAGAATAAATTTGTTCGTGACTAAATGTCTAAACCATGTTAAAAGTTGAAACTTTAGTAAATTTTGGTTGATCCTTTTCAAATTATAATTTTTTTTTTTTATCAAGTTAGCATCTCTATTAACTCCAATTCCAAACCTGCACAGGCCAGAACCTCCACAGTTTGGTGGTAAGGAAAGCATGGCTATCTTTCAAGGGTATAAAGCTCATGCCAAAACTTACAAATCTGACCCTTAAATTTGCAAGGATTGATGATGAAAATCTCACGAACTTCAGCAAGTACTTTCCTTCTCTGAAAGTCCTCAATTTGATCCACATAGTCGGGCTGAAGGAACCTAAAATCCATCTCATGCAATTACGAATTTGTCGTTTCACCGGTTACCCCCGATCAATTGCCATTCATGCACCCAATTTGGAGGAACTGAAGCTGAAATGCATGCAACCTTGCTCTGTCGTCTTGGAATGTGCTTTGGCTAGCAACCTCAGCATTTCAGTTGCAAAATCAAGTATAATAAGAATGACTGAAATGCCTCGAAAACTAAGAAAGCTTACAATCAAGTCCCTCGATATACCACCTCTCCTACCATTTTTCAGAGGAATCAAAGGATTAGGAACTTTGGAGCTCGAAGCATTTCCTATTACTAGCTGGTTCGATGCATACTCGGTTTTCTCAGTAACAAATGCTCTGGATACATTTGAAAACTTAGACGAACTCGTAATTGGTCCTGTCGCTTGGTACCTGTGGCAGCGTTCTTTTTCTTCGTGTCTCAACACGACAAACCCAGTATCATTGAAAAGACTTGTAGTGAGTATACCTCCTGATCATTTCAATTCTTCTGGGCTCATATCCAATATTTTAAAAATATGCGCACCAAGTGAAGTGGAGCTTCGTTTCTTTAGTGACATAGGAGAAACGGAGAAGAACAATGTCATCAAGAATTTTTCCAATACCTTCCCAGGTGTAAGATGGATTTGGAGTACTTCTGAAAAATCAAGCTCTGAATTCTTTAGTCGGTTGTGGGGAGGAGCCGGAATTTAAAAGGATTCCTGTATGAAGTTTTAAAGGCTGTACATTATTCTGCTTTTGTGTGGTAAGAACATGTGGTATAGTTCATAATTTTACAATTGTCAGTTGATAATCGTCAACTGGCTTTTAAATAAGAAAGGTGTAGTTTATTTGTTTTCACTGCCTGTCGATAATCGTCGATAGATCTTTAATAAAGAATATACTATATACTATAATTGTGTGGTCAGAATGTGTACTTCATTTTGCAATTTTAGGTCCACACCATCAGAATATTATTGTTATTTCCTTTTGTCATTTCTCCTCTACATTTAATCTGTCGTCCTGAAATATGATTCAATTGAAGTTGCAAAATAGATAAAGAGAGGAAGAAGATGAAGTTTGAACAATTGATTGTATTGATATTTTTCTATTATGTCTTACATGAATGCAGCATAGACTATTTGTAATAATACAGGGATTCTATTCTTTTTGTCTTTTTGTTTCTAACCAATCACAGAGCGCCATCCTATTAGCCTTGCTGTACCAATCTGTTACTGGTATCACCTGGTGACGTATTAACTGGTTGAGGCTCTTCTCCAGTGCTTGAAACTGATGAGTCCAGTAATGCTATAACATCCCCCCCGCAAGCTAATGGTGATGAAAGAACTGTTAGCTTGTCACGAAGAAGCAGGAACCTTGGAGTAGTGAGGGGTTTTGTCATTACATCAGCGATTTGATCCTTCGAGGAGACAAATTGGATGTGTAGTTGTCTGTTTTGAATCCTCTCCCTAATGAAATGATAATCTATTTCAACATGTTTCGTTCGAGCATTGAACATCGTGTTAGAAGCTAAGAAAGTAGCTCTGAGATTATCACACCAAAGTATTGGAGAGGAGGAGCAAGAGACATTAAGTTCCTGCAGAAGATATTGAAGGGAAATGAGTTCAGCACTTGCAAGAGCTAGTGCCCTATATTCTGATTCTGTACTCGAACGCGCCACAGTGGCTTGCTTTTTAGCACTCCAAGAGATCAAGTTGCACCCCAAAAATATTGCAAAACCAGAGGTTGAACGGCGGTCGTCCGGGCACCCCGCCCAATCGGCATCGCTATATGCATGTAGAACAAGAGAACTAGCCGGTTTAAGAGTCAAACCGAGATGTGATGAGCCATTAAGATAGCGTAAGATACGCTTGACAGCCACCCAATGAGTAGTTGTAGGAGAGTGCATGAATTGAGATACTTTATTGACGGCAAAGGCAATATCCGGCCGTGTAATTGTAGCATATTGCAAGGCACCAACTATCGTGCGATAAAGAGACGGATTGTCCATAGGGTCACCATCATGAGCCGAGAGAGAAGTGTTAACCACCATAGGTGATTCACATGGATTGGAATTAAGCATATTAGCTCTCTTGAGTATGTCTTTGATGTAGCCGGTTTGTGACAAATGAAGAGCCATAGGAGATCTTGTCACTTCTATGCCAAGAAAATAAGTAAGGTGCCCCAAGTCTTTAACTGCAAATTGAGCCTGTAGGTGTGTGATGGCAGCTTGTAGAGAAACCGAATTGTTGCTTGTGATAATAATGTCATCGACATATACCAAAAGAACAATGGTGCATCCATTTCGGTTGTAAACAAAGAATGATGGGTCATAATTGGAAGCATGAAAGCCATAGGATACAAGGACAGAACTCAAGGTATAGAACCAAGCTCGGGGCGATTGTTTGAGCCCATAAATCGCTTTCTTGAGGCAGCACACATGAGTCGGATTGATGGTATCAACAAATCCGGGTGGTTGTGTCATGTAGACGGTTTCATCTAAGTTACCATGTAAAAAGGCATTTTGCACGTCGAGTTGTTTAATGGTTCAACCAAGAGAAATTGCAATGGACAGAACTAGACGAATAGTTGTCGGTCGAATGACCGGACTATATGTTTCAAAAAAGTCAATACCTTCCTCTTGAGTAAATCCTTTAGCCACAAGTCGAGCTTTGTAGCGTTCGATGGAACCATCAGCGCGTCGTTTGATCTTGTAAACCCACTTACAGCCCACGATATTCTGATTGATTGGTGCCGGCACAAGAACCCAAGTGTTGTTGGCAAGAAGAGCTTTGATTTCCTTATTCATGGCTTCATGCCAAATGGGAGAGGTAATGGCCTGTTTGAAAGTTGTGGGTTCAGTTGTGGCAAGAGAAGTAGATAGGAGAGCCACATGGTCAGGGAATTGTTTGATCCGACGAGTATTATCTCGAGTCCTGGTTGTCATGGGATGTTGAGAGACAGAGGTGCTGGTAAGAGGTACAAGTTGAGTGTTTGAAGGAGGAGAAGATGGCTCAGGAGTATGCAGGTCAGAGCGGTCAGAAAAGTGCATATTTGAAGAGTCACGGGCAGGAGATTGTGTTAAATTCCGGTCAGCGACCTGGACTGGCGAATGGGCAGCACCATTCAAATTTTGGGCAGGCTCATTTAAATGTCGGGCAGAATCCTCTTCAATGTTTGTAGTAGTGTTAGGCAATGGTGCTATCCAGAGAGGCAGAGAAGAATGAGGTTGCACTGCCTGAGTTGGAGTTTCCTGTGAAGAATTTTCAGCACTAAAAGGAAAATGAAGCTCATCAAAAATAACATGCCGAGACACAAAAATCTTATTAGAAGTCAAAGATAAACACTTATATCCTCTTTGAGCATGGGCATAGCCAATAAAAACACAAGGAATGGATCGATTTTGTAGCTTGTGATCATTGTATGGACGAATGTAAGGATAACACCGACATCCTAGAACTTTTAAAAAAGCATAATCTGGGATTTTGTGGAAGAGTTTATGAAAAGGGATGGAGTTATTTGAGGTAGTAGGAAGACGGTTTATTAGATAGACAATGCTTGCAAAGATTTCGTCCCAAAAGGAGAGAGGAATAGAAGCTTTAGTTATGGTAGCAAGAGAGAGCTCGACGATATGACGATGCATGCGTTCGGCCAATCCATTTTGTTGTGGTGTATATGGGCAAGTTATTTGATAAGTGATTTGAGGAAAGAGACGGGAGAGAGGTTTATATTCCGTACCGCCATCGGTACGTAATACTTTGATTGTGTGGCTAAGTAAGTTTTCAACTTGTTGTTTGAACAAAGCAAATATTTTGGGCAATTCATCCTTTGTGCGAAGAAAGTAAATCCATGTATAATGAGTAAAATCATCAACGAAAATAACATAATAACGAAAGCCATCTTTAGAAATGACGGGTGATGGACCCTAAAGATCGGAATGTATAAGTTCAAGAGGAGCATTAGAGAAAGAAGAGCTATTATGAAAAGGCAATTTGTGTGATTTTGCCATACAACATTCATTGCAAAGACTTAATTTATGTAAAGAACAAGGAAGACTAAATTTATGTAAAAGATGCATGGTGGTGGTGGAAGAAGGGTGGCCGAAACGCGCATGCCAAAGATCAGCCGGTGCTCGCTCTCCAAAGTAGGCTTGAGGTGAGATAGAAGAGGGAATGTGAAGGAGATAAAGACCATTAGAAAGGGGTGCTTGAAGAAGGGGTTTCTTGGTTTGTCGATCCTTGATAACACACAAAGTAGAGGAAAATTCAACAAGCAAAGAATTGTCAAGTAATAATTTGGAGAGACTTAACAAATTTTTAGAAAAATTAGGAACATGAAGAACATCATTAAGAAGAACAGAATAAGTAGAAGTAGAAAGAAAGGAAGTTCCAATGTGAGCTATTGACATACCCATGCCATTTCCGATATGAAGTGTGTCTGTACCAGCGAAGGGAACATAGGAGGAGAGGTTGTTGAGGTCAGGAGTAACGTGGTGTGTAGCGCCGGAGTCGATGCACCACTCGTGCGGGGAAGAGGGGAGAGCTTGCTGAGCAACAAACGCTTGAAAAGGAGGAAGAGGTGCAGGAGCTGAGGTGGAAGTAGGTTGAGGATCGGTGTAACGCGCATCAGAACTGAATCTATGGTAGCAGTTTCGAGCCTGGTGGTTCCTGAGACCACATATCTGACAAGGTATCGGATATAGAGGAGAAGGATGGTTAAAAGAGGGGTTTGGGATTCTGGTAAGAGGAGGGGGCCTGTAGAAATGAGTAGAGCGTGGATTAAAGTTATTGGGTCATGGATTAAAGTTAGTGGGCCGAGGGTTAAAGAAATTGGGTCGAGGGTTTGGGTAAGGACGGGGACCAGGGAAGCGGTTATTGGTAACGGGTCCATAGGGATTAGCGGGTCTAGGGTTTAGGCGAGGTCTCGGGTTCGAATAAAACACAGCAGGATCCGGTGCGGCTGGAAGGGATGAAACCATGGCGTGTTGATTGTTGAGGCGGTTCTCGCTGGTGAGAAGAAGGCTGTGAAGCTCAGGTAGTGAAATAGGGTCAGAGCGCGCAGTGACGGCAAGCACCAGAGCGTTGAAATCAGAACCAAGTCCTCGGAGTGTGTAGTTCACGAGCTCTCTGTCAGTCACCGGAGAGCCGATGAACGCCAGCTCGTCGGTAATGGACCGGACTTTTTGAATGTAATCAGCGCATGAAGATCCTCCCTTGGTAATACCCTGAAGTTGCTGTTGCAGTTCAATTAGCCTGGCTTGAGAAGAAGCAGAAAAGGTTGAATGAAGTATGGTCCAGAGGGCCGAAGCAGTTGTGCACGAAACCACCTGTGCTAGAAGGGACTCGGACAGAGAAGAACGGAGCCATCCAAGTAACAGCTGGTCTTGTTTACGCCAGTGGAGATAATCGGGATTAACAAGAGTATTTTCACCCGATTGAATAATTGGATCTGGTGGGTTAGGAGAGTCAACATATTTGTAGAGATCATAACCATGAAGGAGAGGGACAATCTGAGATTGCCAAGCAAGGAAGTTAGTGCGTGTTAATTTGGTAGAAATAGGAAGATTGAGAAGAACAATTGGATCTGTAGAGAGAGGGGATGGGGTAAGGGAGGGAGTAGAAGTTGTAGCAGCCATGATGTAGAGAGAAGAGGTGGCGTGAGCCTATAGCTGGCCTGATACCATGAAATATGATTCAATTGAAGTTGCAAAATAGATAAAGAGAGGAAGAAGATGAAGTTTGAACAATTGATTGTATTGATATTTTTCTATTCTATCTTACATGAATGCAGCATAGACTATTTGTAATAATACAGGGATTCTATTCTTTTTGTCTTTTTGTTTCTAACCAATCACAGAGCGCCATCCTATTAGCCTTGCTGTACCAATCTGTTACTGGTATCACCTGGTGACGTATTAACTGGTTGAGGCTCTTCTCCAGTGCTTGAAACTGATGAGTCCAGTAATGCTATAACACGTCCACAGCTACCATTATATTTTGACTTTCAAATCTTATCCCAATCTTCTATTTGAAAAACTTGTATGGGGATTTACTGATATGTTTTAGATCAGTACATAAGTGACAGTGCAGAGGCAGAAATTAAGAAAATAAAGTAGATAAAACTAAAAGCCACACATTTTTTATATAGATAATCTATATTTGCAAATCACAGCTTTAATTAATTATTTAATTTTTTTTGTAAAAGTCGAGTTTCTCTTAAAGTTCAGGTTTTGTGTCCTATCAGAGTTAAAAATCACATGCCAGCCCTCCATTAGCCATATTTCTCCCAAACAGTGGCAGCACATAAAAAAGAGACAGTGGTACCAGTACGTAGGGATGATAAAATACCAGTTAAAACTTCTATTAGAGGTCTGGCATTTTAGTTATATACTTATATATAAAAAAATTTTAAATTATGCTATTTGAATATTCTTATTAGCATGTTATGCTGAATTCTTTATTGAATTTCTTTTGTGCTGGCAGGTTGCCTGATATCTCTATAAGCAAGCCAGCAAACCATAAAAAAAGGTTAAAACAATATTTAAATTAAAAATTCAAGAAACCTCTTTTTTTTTTTTGTGAAATAAAGGCCACGGGAAACCTGACATCTGTGCTCTCAGACCAAAACTATAGAAGAAATAAAGTAAATACAAGTACTGAAGATTGTATCAGCATAAAATTAAAAAGGATAATAAATCTAACAGAGATAATCAGGATCGCTTAAGGCGATGTTACTAACAGAGTAAATATAAAATGGACCTAGAAAAATGTCCTAAGCAGGGCAAGAAGATATTCTATGGAAACAGTGAAATTAAAGTTGAAAGAAAAGAATATGTGCCAACATGTCTAAATAGGCCTTCATAAAGAAGGGGAAAAAAAAATTAAATGAAATAGCAGGTTTTCTAATGATTCACTGGATCACAACCACATCAGGAAGCAGACCACAAATATATAACAGATAATAAGCAAATTCAAAGCGAAAAAACCAGTACCAAAAAATTATCTTGACAAATTGACCACAAATTTTCTGATTGAAAAAATGATTACTTATTAATTAGGCACCTGCTTATTTATTTTTATGTTTCGAGTTGAATTTCCATTTTAACAATGACCTTCTGAATCATTAATCTTAAATTCCTATATCTATATTTCTGGTTCAACCAGAATGCCAGATAAAGCAAACTGCACACTCCACTGTTCTTTAGAATAAGCATATAAGGCCCTGTTAGACCCGAATTCGTATGCTCCACTACTCATTGCTTAACTACTTACCAAGTTACAGATCCCACAACCAACCCAAATTGCCAGAAACCAAATAGACTAGTCACCAAAAGTATCAAAGACTCGACAGAATAACAAATAAAATAGATAGACTGACCACAGCTAATCCCTGTTCTAAGGAAGCTCAAAATAAAATGCAGACAAGAAAACATCATTAGAAATTAAGAGTATAAACTACAAAGGTACAAACGTACACACCTCACATTGAAATCAATAAGAATATGAAATGGATCTTATGCTCACACGTTGATTCACCATTAATATTTCCATTTAATTGCATTAACTTATAGCATTTACCTGAACTATTGTCTAAATTTTCAAAAGAAAATGATCAAACTTCAACCTATTTCATGTTCAGGAAAAGGAGAAGAACAAATATGACAATTAATATTTCAGCAATCAATTCACTGGTAACTGATCTTTACTCTACCAGAAACGCTATTAGTTATGAATATTAGTGGCACAATAAATGTACAAATGACATTACAACATTAAAAACCAAATAGTTAATCTATCATGTATATGTCAAATTCTGGTCAAAACAGGAAACAGCACAATGATGTACAAATCAGATACAAGAATTTTTGCACCAATCTACAATTTAAGTAAAATTTTTAACTTGACATGCATATTTGGCACACAAAAGAAAAAAAAAAAAAAGAAAAAAAAGATAGGGCTTCAGCCAAAGATAATAACCAATCACTATATATAAATTATGACTAATCCAGCTGCCATACTTTTCTTTTTCGGAATAACATGCATTTGATGAAGAGATGGGGCTTATGAAGGCTGCCTTTTACTGCAGCTTACCTTGTTTCTGCATTTTCTGTTATTGCTGGTCCGGACAATTGCAGATGTCAGTAATATTATAGAGTTATGATGTATTGTTTTTTGAAATGTAAAGGGTTAGACATTAATTGAGAGGATTGATCAATATTTTAGTGAACGCCTGGGTGAGCTTGACTGACGCGTGTGATTTGAAATTTGTAATGAAGGAGATTTACCAAAAGATCGCCAGGGAGACTTTTGGATTGCGGGCCTATGATACGTTGCAGGGCCGTCTTAGGTATGTATTTTCTCTAATTCCATATATCTAATAGTGAATAAGATAAATATAATGGATACTTTTTTTTGTGCAATAAAGAATTAATATTCCAACAGGTAGTCAAGAGCCAATTGTTTTACCAACTTTTCCTACAATTTGGATTTTTGGAAATGAGGCCTGATATAGTTTTAAGGTTAACAAGAGAATATTATCATGGATTAAAAAAAAAAAGTAGACGATAGTAGAAAAGATTACTTGTTGTTACATAATTTTAGACGGGCAAGACATGAAAGCGTTTGTAGTCCAACGGTTAGGATAATTGCCTTCCAAGCAATAGACCCGGGTTCGACTCCCGGCAAACGCATTTTGTATTTTCATAAATATACCGTGTTATGCTCTATTTTTTTTTTTTTTTTTTTTGTGCCTCTTTATGTTTCTCATTTAATCTTACACGATTTTTTCTCGATCATTGCAACAGTGTCTTCTCCTTCCCCAATTACCATCTCATATGGCAAGTTTTCAACCACCCATAAATTCTTCACAATCGTCATCTCGTACGTCTATTTATAGGAGTGTAAACGAAACAGGGTATGAGTTCAATGAAAATGAGGATACAATTTACTGGCATTGGCATAGAAGTGGCATTTATAATGTTAGGACTATGTATGGTTTTCTTTGTTCTGGGGGGTTAGGTTTAATAAGAAAGATTCTGTGTGGCCGCTGAAAATCCCCTTAAAAATTAAGCTATTCATGTGGTTGGCTATAGAGGGAAAAATTTTAACAAAGGATAATTTGCAAAAAAGGGGCTGGCAGGGAATTAATAATTGCTGCTTGTGTGGGCAGACTGAATCGATAAATCATTTGTTCTTGCAGTGTACTGCAGTTTATAGGTTTTGGTCTATTTTTAATACTTATAACTCTAAGGGGATATCAGTTAAAGTTTCCACTGTGAAGGACTTGTGGCAGTTTAGTAATTCTCTTGATAAGGAGCAACAAAGTTACTTCAAAGTGTTATTGGCTGCTTTCCTTTGGGAAATTTGGAAACTTAGAAATAAATTTACTTTTCAGACTGCAAAGGGACATTGGGGAAATTAATACTTCTAGTTGTTATGTGACAATTTTAAGTTTATATTATTTCTGGACAGGTCAAAAGAAAGGTTTGGAGTCTCAGTTTCAACCAAATAGAGAAGGGCAGGGAGAAGATGAAGCAAATGAAGATCTTCTCGATTACTTTCTTTATTAGCTTCTGTTTCTATGCTTTATTTGGTTGTTGTTGATGTTATTTTGACTCTGTTGTTGATTTATTTGGTCTTATTTCAATATAGATTATTGTGATGAAATAACTTAGAATAAATCTAGAAACGATTGAAATGCTCAAATGATAATCAGAATTGCATTATTTGCATTTTATATGCGTAATTACCATATATAATCCAATCTTTTTTAATAAATAAGATATGAATGATATTCTAGACAGTATAAAGAGTTTAAATGTAGATTATTGTGATTAAATAACTTACAATTAATCCAGACACGATTGAAATGCTCAAATGATACTTAGAATTGCATTATTCGAACTTTATATGCGTAATTACCATGTATAATCCAATCTTTTTTAATAAATAAGATATGAATCATATTCTAGACAGAATAAAAGGTTTAAATGTAGATTATTGTGATGAAATAACATAGAATGAATCTAGAAACGATTGAAATACTCATAATTGTATTATTTCCACTTTATAAGCGTAATTACCATGTATAATCAAATCATTTTGAATAACTAAGATATTAATCATATTCTAGACAGTATAAAGAGTTTAAATTAAGATTATCGTGATGCAATGACTTAGAATGAATCCAAAAACGAATGAAATGCTCAAATTATACTCATAATTGCATTATTTGCACTTTATATGCGTAATTACCATGTATAAACCAATCTTTCTGAATAAACAAGATATATATCATATTCTAGACTGTAAAAAGAGTTTAAATGTAGATTATTGTGATAAAATAACATAGAATGAATCCAGAAACGATTGAAATGCTCAAATGACTCTCAGAATTGCATTATTTGCAATTTATATGCTTTATTATCATATATAATCAAATGTTTTTGAATAAATGAGATCTTAATAAAATTCTGGACATTATAAAGTGTTTAAATGTAGATTATTATGATGAAATGAATTAGAAAGAATCAAGAAACGATTGAAATGCTCAAATGATACTCAGTATTGCATTATTTGCACTTTATTTAAATGTAGATTATTGTGATGAAATAACATAGAATGAATCTAGAAACGATTGAAATACTCAGAATTGCATTATCTGCACTTTATATGCGTTATTATAATGTATAATCAAATCTTTTTTAATAAATAAAATCTGAATCATATTCTAGAATGTATAAAAAGTTTAAATGTAGATTATTGTGATGAAATGACTTAGAATGAATCCAGAAACGATTGAAATGCTCAAATGACACTCAGAATTGCATTATTTGCACTATATATACGTAATTACCATGTATAATCCAATCTTTTTGTATAAATATGATTGGAATCATATTCCAGACAGTATAAAGAATTTAAATGTAAATTATTATGATGAAATGACTTAGAATGAATCCAGAAACGATAGACATGCTCAAATGTTACTCAGAATTGCATTATCTGCACTTTATATGCTTTATTATCATATATAATCAAATGTTTTTGAATAAATGAGATCTTAATAAAATTCTGGACATTATAAAGTGTTTAAATGTAGATTATTGTGATGAAATAAATTAGAAAGAATCAAGAAACGATTGAAATGCTCAAATGATACTCAGTATTGCATTATTTGCACTTTATATGCGTAATTATCTTGTATAATCCAATCTTTTTGGATAAATAACATATGAATCATAATCTAGACTGTATAAATAGTTTAAATATATATTAATTTGATGAAATTACTTACAATTAATCTAGAAACGATTGAAATGCTCAAATGATAATCATAATTGTATTATTGTCAATTTATATGCGTAATTACCATGTATAATCTAATCTCTTTGAATAAATAAGATTGGAATCATATTCTAGACAGTATAAAGAGTTTAAATGTAGATTATTATGAGGAAATGACTTTGAATGAATCCAGAAACCATAGCAATGCTCAAATGATACTCCGAATTGCATTATCTGCAATTTATATGCGTTATTGTTATGTATAATCAAATCTTTTTGAATAAATAAGATCTGAATCATATTATAGATTGTATAAAGAGTTTAAATATAGATTCTTGTGATGAAATAACTTAGAATTAATCCAGAAACGATTGAAATGCTCAAATGACACTCAGAATTGAATTATTTGCACTATATTGGGTAATCACAGTATATAATTCAATCTTTTTGAATAAAAATTGATTGGAATCATATTCTAGACAGTATAAAGAGTTTAAATGTTGATTATTATGATGAAACGACTTATAATGAATCCAGAAATGATAGAAATGCTCAAATGATATTCAGAATTGCATTATCTGCAATTTATATGCGTTATTATCATATCTAACAAAATTCTTTGAATAAATAACATATGAATCATAATCTAGCATGTATAAATAGTTTAAATATATATTAATTTGATGAAATGACTTATAATTAATCCAGAAACGATTGAAATGCTCAAATAATAATCAAAATTACATTATTTGCACTTTATATGCGTAATTACCATGTATAATCTAATCTTTTTGAATAAATAAGATTGGAATCTTATTCTAGACAGTATAAAGAGTTTAAATGTAGATTATTATGAGGAAATGACTTAGAATGAATCCAGAAACCATAGAAATGCTCAAATGATACTCAGAATTGCATTATCTGCAATTTATATGCGTTATTGTCATGTATAATCAAATATTTTTGAATAAATAAGATCTGAATCATATTCTAGACTGTATAATGAGTTTAAATGTAGATTCTTGCGATGAAATGACTTAGAATTAATCCAGAAACGATTGAAATGCTCAAATGACACTCAGAATTGCATTATTTGCACTATATATGGGTAATTACCATGTATAATCCAATCTTTTTGAATAAATAAGATTGGAATCATATGCTAGATAGTATAAAGAGTTTAAATGTAGATTATTATAATGAAATGACTTAGAATGAATCCAGAAACGATAGAAATGCTCAAATTATACTCAGAATTGCATTATTTGCACTTTATATGCGTAATTATCTTGTATAATCCAATCTTTTTAAAAATAAATAACATATGAATCATAATCTAGACTGTATAAATAGTTTAAATATATATTAATTTGATGAAATGACTTACAATTAATCCAGAAACGATTGAATTGCTCAAATGATAATCAGAATTACATTATTTGCAATTTATATGTGTAATTACCATGTATAATCTAATCTCTTTGAATAAATAAGATTGGAATCATATTCTAGACAGTATAAAGATTTTAAATGTAGATTATTATGAGGAAATGACTTTGAATGAATCCAGAAACCATAGCAATGCTCAAATGATACTCCGAATTGCATTATCTGCAATTTATATGCGTTATTGTCATGTATAATCAAATCTTTTTGAATAAATAAGATCTGAATAATATTATAGAATGTATAAAGAGTTTGAATGTAGATTATTATCATGAAATGACTTAGAATTAATCCAGAAACGATTGAAATGCTCAAATGACACTCAGAATTGCATTATTTGCACTATATATGGGTAATCACCATGTATAATTCAATCTTTTTGATTGAAATCATATTCTAGATAGTAAAAAAAGTTTAAATGTAGATTATTATAATGAAATGACTTACAATGATTCCAAAAACGATAGAAATGCTCAAATGATGCTCAGAATTGTATTATCTGCACTTTATATATGTTATTATCATATTTAATAAAATATTTTTGAATAAATAAGATCTTAACCAAATTCTGGACATTATATAGAGTTTAAATATATATTAATTTGATGAAATGACTTAGAATGAATCCAGAAACGATTGAAATGCTCTAATTATAATCAGAATTGCATTATTTCCACTTTATATGCGTAATTACCATGTATAATATAATCTTTTTTAATAAATAAGATTGGAATAATATTCTAGACAGTATAAAGAGTTTAAATGTATATTATTATGATGAAATGACTTAGAATGAATCCAGAAACGATAGAAATTCTCAAATTATACTCACAATTGCATTGTCAGAACTTTATATGCGTTATTGTCAAGTATAATCAAATCCTTTTGAATAAATAAGATCTTAATCAAATTCTGAATATTGTCAAGTATAATCAAATCCTTTTGAATAAATAAGATCTTAATCAAATTCTGAACATTATAAAGAGTTTAAATGTAGATTACTATGAAGAAATGACTTAGAATTAATCAAGAAACGATTGAAAAGCTCAAATAATACTCGGAATTTAATTATTTGCAATATGCATAATTACCAGGTATAATTTAATCTTTTAGAATAAATAACATATGAATCATAATCTAAACTGTATAAAAATTTTAAATCTATATTATTTTGATGAAATGATTTAGAATGAATCCAGAAACGATTGACATGCTCAAATGATACTCAGAATTGCATTATTTGGACTTTATATGCGTAATTACAATGTATAATCTTATCTTTTAGAGTAAATAAAGATAAAGAGTTTAAATTTAGATTATTGTGATGAAATGACTTAGAATGAATCCAGAAACATTTGAAATGCTCAAATGACACTCAGAATTACATTATTTGCACTATATATGCGTAATTACCATGTATAATCCAACCTTTTAATATAAATAAGAATGAAATCATATTCTAGATAGTATAAAGAGCTTAAATTTAGATTATTATGATGAAATGACATAGAATGAATTCAGAAACGATAAAAATGCTTAAATGATACTCAGAATTGCTTTATCTGCACTTTATATGCGTTATTGTCATTTATAATCAAATTTTTTTGAATAAATAAGATCTGAATCATATTTTAAACTATATAAAAAATATAGATGTAGATTATTGTGATTAAATGACTTAGAATGAATCCTGAAACGATTGAAATGCTTAAATAACACTCAGAATTGCATTATTTGCACTATATATGCGTAATTACCATGTATAATCTTTTTTGTATAAATAAGATTGGAAACATATTCTAGACAGTATAAAGAGTTTAAATGTAGATTATTATGAGGAAATGACTTAGAATGAATCCAGAAACGATAGAAATGCTTAAATGATACTCAGAATTGCATTATCTGCACTTTATATGTGTTATTATAATGTATAATCAAATATTTTGAATAAATAAAGAGTTTGAATGTAGATTATTGTCATGAAATTACTTAGAATGAATCCAGAAACGATTGAAATGCTCAAATGACACTCAGAATTGCATTATTTGCACTATATATGGGTAATCACCATGTATAATTCAATCTTTTAGAATAAAAATTGAATGGAATCTTATTCTAGACAGTATAAAAAGTTTAAATGTAGATTATTATGATAAAATCACTTAGAATTAATCAAGAAACGATTCAAAGGCTCAATTGATACTCAGAATTGCATTATTTGCAATTTATATGCATAATTCCCGCGTATAATCTAATCTTTTTGAATAAATAAGATCTGAATCATATTCAAGACTGTATAAAGAATATAGATTTAGATTATTGTAATTAAATGACTTAGAATAAATCCTGAAATGATTGAAATGCTCAAATGACACTCAGAATTGCATTATTTGCACTATATATGCGTAATTACCATGTATAATCTTTTTTGTATAAATAAGATTGGAAACATATTCTAGACAGTATAAAGAGTTTAAATGTAGATTATTATGAGGAAATGACTTAGAATGAATCCAGAAACGATAGAAATGCTTAAATGATACTCAGAATTGCATTATCTGCACTTTATATGTGTTATTATAATGTATAATCAAATATTTTGAATAAATAAAGAGTTTGAATGTAGATTATTGTCATGAAGTTACTTAGAATGAATCCAGAAACGATTGAAATGCTCAAATGACACTCAGAATTGCATTATTTGCACTATATATGGGTAATCACCATGTATAATTCAATCTTTTAGAATAAAAATTGAATGGAATCTTATTCTAGACAGTATAAAAAGTTTAAATGTAGATTATTATGATAAAATCACTTAGAATTAATCAAGAAACGATTCAAAGGCTCAATTGATACTCAGAATTGCATTATTTGCAATTTATATGCATAATTCCCGCGTATAATCTAATCTTTTTGAATAAATAAGATCTGAATCATATTCAAGACTGTATAAAGAATATAGATTTAGATTATTGTAATTAAATGACTTAGAATAAATCCTGAAATGATTGAAATGCTCAAATGACACTCAGAATTGCATTATTTGCACTATATATGCGTAATTGCCATGTATAATTCAATCTTTATGTATAAATAAGATTGGAATCACATTATAGATAGTATAAAGAGTTTAAATGTAGATTATTATGACGAAATGACTTAGAATGAATCCAGAAACCATAGAAACCTTAAATGATACTTAGAATTGCATTATATGCACTTTATATGCGTTATTGTCGTGTATAATCAAATCTTGTGGAATAAATAAGATCTGAATCATATTTTAAACTGTTTAAAGAGTTTAAATGTAGATTCTTGTGATGAAATGACATAGAATTAATCCAGAAACAATTGAAATGCTCCAATGACACTCAGAATTGCATTATTTGCACTATATATGCGTAATTACCATGTATAATTCAATCTTTTTGCATAAATAAGATTGGAATCATATTATAGATAGTATAAAGAGTTTAAATGTAGATTATTATGAGGAAATGACTTAGAATGAATCCAGCAACCATAGAAACCTCAAATGATACTTAGAATTGCATTATATGCACTCTATATGCGTTATTGTCGTGTATAATCAAATCTTGTTGAATAAATAAGATCTGAATCATATTTTAAACTGTTTAAAGAGTTTAAATGTAGATTCTTGTGTTGAAATGACATAGAATTAATCCAGAAACGATTGAAATGCTCCAATGACACTCAGAATTGCATTATTTGCACCATATATGCTAATTACTATGTATAATCCAATCTTTTTGAATAAATAAGATTGGAATCATATTCTAGATAGTATAAAGAGTTTAAATGGAGATTATTAAGATGAAATGACTTAGAATGAATCCATAAATGATAGAAATGCTCAAATTATACTCAGAATTGCATTATCTGCTATTTATAAGCGTAATCACTATGTATATTCGAATCTTTTAGAATAAATAAGATTGGAATCATATTCTAGACAGTATAAAGAGTTTAAATGTGGATTACTATGAGGAAATGACTTAGAATGAATCCAGAAACGATAGAAATGCTCAAATGATAACTCAGATTTGCATTATCTGCACATTATATGCGTTATTATCATATATAATCAAATCTTTTTGAATAAATAAGATCTTAATCAAAGTCTGGACATTATAAAGAGTTTAAATGTAGTTTATTGTGAGGAAATGACTTAGATAGACTCATGAAACGATTGAAATGCTCAAAAAACACTCAGAATTGCATTATTTGCACTATATATTAATTACCATGTATAATATAATATTTTTGAATAATTAAGATCTTAATAATATTCTAGACTGAATAAATGACTTAAAATGAATCCAGAAACGATTGTAATATTCAAATGACACTCAGAATTTCATTATTTGCATTATATATGTGTAATTATCATGTATAATCCAATATTTTTTAATAAATAAGATAAGAATCATATTCTAGACTGTATAAAGAGTTTAAATGTAGATTATTATGATGAAATGACTTAGAATGAACCCAGAAACGATAGAAATGCTCAAATAATACTCAGAATTGCGTTATCTGCACTTTATATGCGTTATTATAATGTATAATCTAATCTTTTTGAATAAATAAGATCTGAAACATATTCTAGACTGTATAAAGAGTTTAAATGTAGATTATTACAATGTAATGACTTTGAATTAATCCAGAAACGATAGAAATGCTCAAAGGATACTCAGAATTATATTATCTGCACTTTATATGCGTTATTATAATGTATAATCAAATCTTTTTGAATAAATAAGATTTGAATCATATTCTAGAATGTATAAAGAGTTTGAATGGAGATTATTGTCATGAAATTACTTAGAATGAATCCAGAAACGATTGAAATGCTCAAATGACACTCAGAATTGCATGATTTGCACTATATATGCATAATTACCATGTATAATCCAATATTTTTGAATAAATAAGATTGGAATCATATTCTAGACAGTATAAAGAGTTTAAAATGTAGATTATTATGATGAAATTACTTAGAATGAATCCAGAAACAATTGAAATGCTCAAATGACACTCAGAATTGCATTATTTGCATTATATATGCGTAATTACCATATATAATCCAATCTTTTTGAATAAATAATATCTGAATCATATTTTAGACAGTATAAAGAGTTCAAATGTAGATTATTGTGATAAAATGACTTAGAATGAATCTAGAAGCGATTGAAATGCTCAAATGAACTCAGAATTGCATTATTTGCATTATATATGCGTAATTACCATCTATAATCCAATAATTTATATAAATAAAATTGGAATCATAGTCTAGACAGTATAAAGAATTTAATTGTATTTTATTATGATGAAATGACTTAGAATGAATCCAGAAACGATAGAAATGCTCATATGATACTCAGAATTGCAATATCTGCGCATTATATGCTTTATTATCATGTATAATCAAATCTTTTTGAATAAGATCTTAATCAAATACTGGACATTATAAAGAGTTTAAATGTAGATTATTGTGATGAAATGATTTAGAATGAATCCAGAAATGATTGAAATACTCAAATGACACTCAGAATTGCATTATGAGCACTTTATATGCGTAATTACCATGTATAATCCAATCTTTTTGAATAAACAAGATATGAATCATATTCTAGACTGTATAAAGAGTTTAAATGTAGATTAATGTGATGATATAATCTAGAATGAAACCAGAAACGATTGAAATGCTCAAATGACACTCAGAATTGCATTATTTGCACTTATATACGTAATTACATTGCATAATCCAATCTTTTTGAATAAATAAGATCTAAATCAAATTCTGGACATTATAAAGAGTTTAAATATAGATTATTGTGAAGAAATGACTTAGAATGAATCAAGAAACAATTGAAATGCTCAAATGATACTCAGATTTGCATTATTAGCACTGTATATGTGTAATTACCATGTAAAATACAATCTTTTTGAATAAATGAGATATTTATCATATTCTGGACATAATAAAAGTTTTAAATGTAGATTATTGTGATGAAATGATTTAAAATGAATCAAGAAATGATTGAAATACTCAAATGATACTTAGAATTGCATTATTTACATTTTATATGTATAATTATCATGTATAATCCAATCTTTTTCAATAAATAAGATATGAATCATAATCTAGACAGTATAAAGTGTTTAAACGTAGATTATTATGATGAAATGATTTATAATGAAACCAGAAACAATTGAAATGCTCAAATGATACTCAGAATTGCATTATTTGCACTTTATATGCATAATTCCCGTGTATAATCTAATCTTTTTGAATAAATAAGATCTGAATCATATTTTAGACTGTATAAAGAGTTTAAATGTAGATTATTACGATGTAATGACTTAGAATGAATCCAGAAACGATAGAAATACTCAAATGATACTCAGAATTGCATTATCTGCACTTTATATGCGTTATTATAATGTATAATCAAATCTTATTGAATAAATAAGATTTGAATCATATTCTAGAATGTATAAAGAGTTTGAATGTAGATTATTATCATGAAATTATCTAGAATGAATCCAAAAACGATTGAAATGCTCAAATGACACTCAGAATTGCATTATTTGCACTATATATGCGTAATTACCATGTATAATCCAATCATTTTGAAGAAATTAGATTGGAATCATATTCTAGACAGTATAAAGAGTTTAAATGTAGATTATTATGATGAAATTACTTCGAATGAATCCAGAAACGATTGAAATGCTCAAATGACACTCAGAATTGTATTATTTGCATTATATATGCGTAATTACCATGTATAATCCAATCTTTTTGAATAAATAAGATCTGAATAGTTTTTTAGACTGTATAAAGAGTTTAAATGTAGATTATTGAGATGAAATGACTTAGAATGAATCTAGGAATGATTGAAATGCTCAAATGAATTCAGAATTGCATTATTTGCATTATATATGCGTAATTACCATGTATAATCCAATTTTTTGTATAAATAAGATTGGAACCATATTCTAGACAGTATAAAGAGTTTAATTGTAGTTTATTATGATGAAATGACTTAGAATGAATCCAGAAACAATAGAAATGCTCATATGTTACTCAGAATTGCATTATCTGCACTTTATATGCTTTATTATCACGTATAATTAAATCTTTTTGAATAAATAAGATCTTAATCAAATACTGGATATTATAAAGAGTTTAAATGTGGATTATTGTGACGAAATGATTTAGAATGAATGCAGAAAAAATTGAAACACTCAAATGACACTTAGAATTCCATTATTTGCACTTTATATGCGTAATTACCATTTATAATCCAATATTTTTGAATAAATAAAATTGAATCATATTCTAGACAGTATAAAGAGTTTAAATGTAGATTAATGTGTTGAAATAATATAGAATGAAACCAGAAACGAGTGAAATGCTCAAATGACACTCAGATTTGCATTATTTGCACTTTATATACATAATTACAATGTATAATCCAATCTTTTTGAATAAATAAGATATTAATCAAATTCCGGACATTATAAAGAGTTTAAATGTAGATTATTGTGAAGAAATGACTTAGAATGAATCAAGAAACGATTGAAATGCTCAAATGATACTCAAAATTACATTATTAGCACTTTATATGCGTAATTACCATTTATATTCCAATATTTTTGAATAAATAAGATATTTATCATATTCTAGACATAATAAAAGGTTTAAATGTAGATTATTGTGATGAAATGATTTAAAATGAATCAAGAAATGATTAAAATACTCAAATGATACTTAGAATTGCATTATTTACATTTTATATGCATAATTATCATGTATAATCCAATCTTTTTCAATAAATAAGATATGAATCATAATCTAGACAGTATAAAGAGTTTAAATGTAGATTATTGTGATGAAATGACTTATAATGAATCCAGAAACGATTGAAATGCTCAAATCATACTCAGAATTGCATTATTTGCACTTTATATGCATAATTCCCGTGTATAATTTAATCTTTTTGAATAAATAAGATCTGAATCATATTCTATACTGTATAAAGAGTTTAAATGTAGATTATTACGACGTAATGACTTAGAATGAATCCAGAAACGATAGAAATGCTCTAATGATACTCAGAATTGCATTATCTGCACTTTATATGCGTCATTATCATTTATAATCTAATCTTTTTGAAAAAATAAGATCTGAATCATATTTTAGACTATATAAAAAATATAGATGTAGATTATTGTGATGAAATGACTTAGAATGAAACCAGAAACAATTGAAATGCTCAAATAATATTCAGAATTGCATTATTTGCACTTTATATGCGTAATTACCATATATAAACCAATCTCTTTGTATAAATAAGATTGGAATCATATGCTAGACTGTATAAAGAATTTAAATGTAGATTATTATGATGAAATGACTTACAATGAATCCAGAAACGATAGACATACTCAAATGTTCCTCAGAATTGAATTATCTGCACTTTATATGCTTTATTATCTTATATAAACAAATGTTTTTGAATAAATAAGGCCTTAATAAAATTTTAGACATTATAAAGTGTTTAAATGTAAATTATTGTGATGAAATGACTTAAGAATCAAGAAATGATTGAAATGCTCAAATGATACTCAGAATTGTATTATTTGTACATTATATGCGTTCTTGTGTAATCCAATCTTTTTGAATAAATAACATACAAATCCTAATCTAGACTGTATAAATAGTTTAAATATATATTACATTGATGAAATGACTTACAGTGAATCCGGAAACGATTGAAATTCGCACATGATAATCAGAATTGCACTATTTGCACTTTATATGCGTAATTACCGAGTATAATCTTATCTTTTTGAATAAATAAGATTGTAATCATATTCTAGACAGTATAAAGATTTTAAATGTAGATTATTATGAGGAAATGACTTAGAATGAATCCAGAAACCATAGAAATGCCCAAATAATACTCAGAATTGCATTATCTGCAATTTATATGCGTTATTGTCTTGTATAATCAAATCTTTTTGAATAAATAAGATCTGAATCATATTATAGATTGTATAAAGAGTCCAAATATTGATTCTTGTGATGAAATGACATAGAATTAATCCAGAAATAATTGAAATGCTCAAATGACACTCAGAATTGCATTATTTGCACTATATATGGGTAATCACCATGTATAATCCAATCTTTTTCAATAAAAATTGATTGGAATCATATTCTAGACTGTATAAAGAATTTAAATGTAGATTATTATGATGAAATGACTTATAATGTATCCAGAAACGATAGACATGCTCAAATGTTACTCAGAATTGAATTATCTGCATTTTATATGCTTTATTATCATATATAATCAAATGTTTTTGAATAAATAAGATCTTAATAAAATTCGGGACATTATAAAGAGTTTAAATGTATATTATTGTGATGAAATGACTTAAAAATAATCAAGAAACGATTGAAATGCTCACCTGATACTCATAATTGCATTATTTGTATTTTATATGTGTAATTATCTTGTATAATCCAATCTTTTTGTATAAATAACATATGAATCATAACCTAGAGAGTATAAATAGTTTGAATATATATTAATTTGAAGAAATGACTTAGAATGAATCCAGAAACGATTGAAATGCTCAAAATATAATCAGAATTGCATTATTTACATTTTATATGCGTATTAACCATGTATAATCTAATATTTTTGAATAAATAAGATTGCAATCATATTCTAGACAGTATAAAGATTTTAATTATAGATTATTTTGATTAAATGACTTATAATGAATCCAGAAACGATAGAAATGCTCAAATTATACTCAGAATTGCATTATCTGCACATTATATACGTTATTATCATGTATAATCAAATTTTTTTGAATAAACCAGATCTTAATCAAATTCTGGACATTATAAAGAGTTTAAATGTGGATTATTATGAAAAAATGACTTAGAATGAATCAAGAAAATATTGAAATGCTCAAATGATACTCAGAATTTTATTATTTGCAATTTATATACGTAATTACCATGTATAATCTAATCTTTTTGAATAAATAAGATCTGAATCATATTCTAGACTGTATAAAGAGTTTAAATGTAGATTATTGTAATGAAATGACTTAGAATGAGTCCAGAAATGATAGAAATGCTCAAATGACACTCAGAATTGCATTATTTACAATATTTATGCGTAATCACCATGTGTAATCCAATCTTTCTGAATAAATACGATTGGAATCATATTCTAGACAGTATAAAGAGTTTTAATGTAGATTATTTTGATGAAATGACTTAGAATGAATCCAGAAATGATAGAAATGCTCAAATGATACTCAGAATTGCATTATCTGCACTTTATATGCGTTATTTTCATTTATAATCAAATCTTTTTGAATAAATAAGACCTTAATCAAATTATGGACATTATAAAGATTTTAAATGTAGATTATTGTGATGAAATGACTAAGAAAGAATCAAGAAACGATTGAAATGCTCAAATAATATTCAGAATTGCATTATTTGCACTTTATATGCGTAATTACCATATATAATCTAATCTTTTTGAATAAATAAGATCTGAATCATATTCTAGACTGTATAAAGAGTTTAAATGTAGATTATTGTGATGAAATGACTTAGAATGAATCCAGAAATGATTGAAATTCTCAAATGACACTCGGAATTGCATTATTTGCACTATATATGAGTAATTACCATGTATAATCCAATCTTTTTGTATAAATAAGATTGGAAACATATTCTAGACAGTATAAAGATTTTAAATGTTGATAATTATGAGGAAATGACTTTGAATGAATCCAGAAACCATAGAAATGCACAAATGATACTCAGAATTGCAATATCTACACTTTATATGAGATATTATCATGTATAATAATATATTTTTGAATAAATAAGATCCGAATCATATTCTAGACAGTATAAAGAGTTGAAATGTAGATTCTTGTGATGAAATGACTTAGAATTAATCATGAAACGATAGAAATTCTCAAATTATACTCAGAATTGCATTATCTGCAATTTATATGCGTTATTATCATGTATAATTAAATCTTTTTGAATAAAGAAGATCTTAATTAAATTATGGACGTTATATAGAGTTTAAAAGTAGATTATTGTGATCAAATGACTTAGAAAGAATCAAGAAACGATTGAAATGGTCAAATATTACTCAGAATTGCATTATTTACACTTTATATGCGTAATTATCTTGTATAATCCAATTGTTTTGAATAAAGAACATAAGAATCATAATCTAGACTGTATAAAGAGTTTAAATGTATATTATTTTTATGAAATGACTTAGAATGAATCCAGAAATGATTGAAATGCTCAAATGATTCTCAGAATTGCATTATTTGCACTTTATATGCGTAATTACCTTGTATAATCTAATCTTTTTGAATAAATAAGATCAAAATCATTTTCTAGACTGTATTAAGACTTTAAATGTAGATTATTGTGATGAAATGACTTAGAATGAATCCAGAAACGATTTTAATGCTCAAATAACAATCAGAATTACATTATTTGCACTATATATGCGTAATCACCTTGTATAATCTAATATTTTTTAATAGATAAGATCTGAATCGTATTCTAAACTATATAAGGAGTTTAAATGTAGATTATTATGATGAAATGATTTAGAATGAATCCAGAAACAATTGAAATGCACAAATGATACTCAGAATTGCATTATCTGAAATTTACAAGCGTTATTATGATATATAATCAAATATTTTGGAATAAATAATATCTTAATCAAATTCTGGACAATATAAAGAGTTTCAATATTGATTATTGTGATAAAATGACTTAGAAAAAATCAAGAAATAATTGAATTGCTCAAATGATACTCAGAATTGCATTATTTAAAATTTATATGCGTAAGTATCTTGTATAATCCAATCTTTTTGAAAAAATAACATATGAATCATAATCTAGACTATATAAAGAGTTTAAATATATATTATTTTGATGAAATGACTTAGAATGAATCCAAAAACGATTGAAATGCTCAGATGATACTCAGAATTTCATTATTTCCACTTTATATGCGAAATTATCAAGTATAATCTAACTTTTTTTTAATAAATAAGATCTGAATCATATTCTAGACTGTATAAAGAGTAAATGTAGAATATTTTGATGAAATGACTTAGAATAAATCCAGAAACGATAAAAATGTTCAAATGACACCTAGAATTGCATTATTTGCACAATATATGGGTAATCACCACGTATAATCCAATCTTTTTGAATAAAAATTGATTAGAATTGTATTCTAGACAGTATAAAGAGTTTAAATGAAGATTATTATGATAAAATGACTTAGAATGAATCCAGAAACGATAGAAATGCTCAAATGATATTCAGAATTGCATTATCTCCACTTTATATGCGTTATTATCATATATAATAAAATCTTTTTGAATAAATAAGATCTTAATCAAATTCAGGACATTATAAAGAGTTTAAATGTATATTATTGTGATGAAATGACTTAAAAAGAATCAGGAAACGATTGAAATACTCAAATGATACTCATAATTGCATTATTTGCACTTTATATGTGTAATTATCTTGTATAATCCAATATTTTTTAATAAATAACATATGATTCATTATCTAGACTGTATAAATAGTTTAAATATATATTAATTTGATGAAATGACTTAGAATGAATCCAGAAACTATTGAAATGCTCAAATGATAATCAGAATTGCATTATTTGCACTTTATATGGGTAATTACCTTGTATAATCTAATCTTCTTGAATAAATAAGATTGGAATCATATTTTAGACAGTATAAAGAGTTTAAATGTAGATTATTATTTAGAAATAACTTAGAATGAATCCAGAAACGATAGAAATGCTCCAATACTCAGATTTGCATTATCTGCACTCTATATGCGTTATTATCATTTATAATCAAATTTTTTTGAATAAATAAGATCTGAATCATATTTTACACTGTATAAAGAATTTAAATGTAGATTATTGTGATGAAATGACTTAGAATGAAACCAGAAATGATTGAAATACTCAAATGACACTCAGAATTGCATTATTTGCAATATATATGCGTAATTACCATGTATAATCCAATCATTTTGTATAAATAAGTTTGGATTCATATTCTAGACAGTATAAAGTGTTTAAAATGTAGATTATTATGAGGAAATGACTTAGAATGAATCCAGAAACCATAGAAATGCTCAAATGATACTCAGAATTGCATTATCTACAATTTATATGTGTTATTGTCATGTATAATCAAATATTTTTGAATAAATAAGCTCTGAATCATATTCTAGACGGTATAATGAGTTTAAATGTAGATTCTTGTGATGAAATGACTTCGAATGAATCCAGAAACGATTGAAATGCTCAAATGACACTCAGAATTGCATGATTTGTACTATATATGAGTAATTACCATGTATAATCCAATCATTTTGAATAAATAAGATTGGAATCATATTTCTAGATAGTATAAAGAGTTTAAATGTAGATTATTATAATGAAATGACTTAGAATGAATCCAGAAACGATAGAAATGCTCAAATTATACTCAGAATTGTATTATCTGCAATTTATATGCGTTATTGTCATGTATAATCAAATTTTTTTTAATAAATAAGATCTTAATCAAATTCTGGACATTATAAAGAGTTTAAATGTAGCTTATTGTGAAGAAATGACTTAGAATTAATCAAGAAACGATTAAAAAGCTCAAATGATACTCAGAATTTCATTATTTGCAATTTATATGCGTAATTACCATGTATAATCTAATTTTTTTGAATAAATAACATATGAATCAAAATCTAAACTGTATAAAGAGTTTAAATATATATTATTTTGATGAAATGACTTAGAATAAATCCAGAAACGATTGAAATGCTCAAATGACACTCAGAATTGCATTATTTGGACTTTATATGCGTAATTACCAGGTATAATATAATCTTTTTGAATAAATAAAATCTGAATCATATTCTAGACTGTATAAAGAGTATAAATTTAGATTATTATGATGAAATGACTTAGAATGAATCCAAAAACGATTGAAATGCTCAAATGACACACAGAATTTTAATATTTGCACTATATATGCGTAATTACCATGTATAATCCAATCTTTTTATATAAATAAGATTGGAATCATATTCTAGACAATATAAAGAGTTTAAATGTAGATTATTATGAGGAAATGACTAAGAATGAATCCAAAAACGATAAAAATGCTTAAATGTACTCAGAATTGCATTATCTGCATTTTATATATGCGTAATTACCATGTATAATCCAATCTTTTTGTATAAATAAGATTGGAATCATATTCTAGACAGTATAAAGAGTTTAAATGTAGATTATTATGAGTAAATGACTTAGAATGAATCCAGAAACCATAGAAACCTCAAATGATAGTTAGAATTGCATTATCTGCACTTTATAACTGTTTGTTGTCATCTATAATCAAATCTTTTTAAATAAATAAGATCTGAATCATATTTTAAATTGTTTAAAGAGTTTAAATGTAGATTCTTGTGATGAAATGACATAGAATTAATTCAGAAACGATTGAAATGCTCAAATAACACTCAGAATTACATTATTTGTACTATATATGCATAATTACCATATATAATCCAATCTTTTTGAATAATTAAGATTGGAATCATATTATAGATAGTATAAATAGTTTAAATGTAGATTATTATGATAAAATAACTTAGAATGAATCTATAAATGATAGAAATGCTCAAATTATACTCAGAATTGCATTATCTGCACTTTATATGCGTAATTACCGTGTATAATCTAATCTTTTTGAATAAATAAGATCTGAATCATATTCTAGACTGTATAAAAAGTTTAAATGTAGATTATTATGATGAAATGACTTAGATTGAATCCAGAAATGATTGAAATGCTCAAATGACACTCAGAATTGCATTATTTGCATTATATATGAGTAATCACTATGTATAATCCAATCTTTTTGAATAAATAAGATTGGAATCATATTCTAGACAGTATAAAGAGTTTAATTGTAGATTATTTTGAGGAAATGACTTAGAAGGAATCCAGAAACGATAGAAATCCTCAAATGATAACTCAGAATTGCATTATCTGCACATTATATGCGTTATTATCATATATAATCAAATTTTTTTGAATAAATCAGATCTTAATCGAATTCTGGACATTATAAAGAGTTTAAATGTAGTTTATTGTGATCAAATGACTTAGATAGAATCCAGAATCGATTGAAATGCTCAGAAAACACTCAGAATTGCATTATTTGCACTATATATGCGTAATTACCATGTATAATCTAATATTTTTGAATAATTAAGATCTGAATAATATTCTAGACTGTATAAAGAGTTTAAATGTAGATTCTTGAGATGAAATGACATAGAATTAATTCAGAAACAATTGAAATATTCAAATGACACTTAGGTTCAATAGGAGATCTCCCGACAACAAAGACCGTGTGAAATTACTGTTTGAGACCGTCTCACTCTAAAACTCATTTTCTCTTTCTAAAAGCTGCTTTCTCTGCCTAGTCCTATTTTCTTTTCATATTTTCTCGCCTCTTGATTCCAATTCTCGCTTACTGAATCCCCTTTATTTCTTTCTTAATTCCCCCTATTTTCCTCTAATTTTCTTTCCTCTCTCTCTCTCCTCCTTTCTTTTCTTTTGCTTCCCTGAAGATGGCACGGGGAGCAGGAGGTTTGGCAAAGGATTTGTATATGCATTTGGAGAAAACGGAGGAGGTAGATCACCTCAGAGATGGAATTGATCATGCAATACTAGTCATCGACCAATCTAGGGAGAATAGAGGAAATATCGATCAAGTTCGAAGGGAGTTGGTGCGGAAATATGGTGGAAGATTAGAAAATTATCCAGATTGGAAAATTGGTGAGGGTTCGTTTGTAATTAGGCTGCCTTTTAATGTTGAAGCAAATGCTCTAGTGTATGGCATATCGCTCTGGGCTTTAAGAAATGGTTGGTGGATACTTCATTATAACCCAGATGGGGCAGCTATGGATCATTGTGAAAGATTCAAGGTAAGAGTCAAGATAAAAAATTTTCCTTTTGAATATTGGACAGAACCACATATCACGAGAGTCATATCAACTTTTGGTACTTGTGATTATGTAGAATATGAAAATTTATATGGAAAAGATAGGAGATGGATTTTGGCATGGTTAAGTTGTGATAATCCAAGAAGAATCCCAAAAAGAGTAACTGTTAATTATGGATGGAAAAAGCGGATCTGTCGAGTGGTGGTTTTAAATTGGGAATATAACACTCAGGTCCCTATGAGTGTTAGAAATGGAGATGATTGGGATAGATATGATGGTTGGTCGAGTGATGATGATAATGAGGAAGATTTTGATGATAAGAGGGTGCGTAGTAGATTGACGGGAGCTTATGATAGGCTTATTAGATATTTTGAGGAAATGTCGCCGTCGAATACCTCTTCCTCAGGGCCAACCGATGGGGGTGTAACGGTAGTTGATTTAGATTCATGGCCGATGGATATTGATGCACCGAGGAAGGAGAATAGAAGTGTAAATGGTTCATGTGAAACGGGTGTAGGGAAATTCTCACGAAATATTAAAAATTCCAAGAAAGTTTTTTCGTGTGATTTCCAGAATACTCTGGGATTAGCTCCTCAAAAAAGCTTGGATTTGGGCTGTGGGCAAAAAATAAGTTCTAGATGGAAGGCAGTTTGGGAATATTTGGGCCTTGAAAATGTAAAAAAGGAGATTATGCCGGCCCAAAGAAATTGGAGAGATGGTGTACATGGTTTAAATGGAGAGGATGAAGAGAATAAAAGTAATTCTTGGGATTCAGTAACACTTGAGTGCCTGAAATCAGATGCAAAAAATAGTCTTTTCACATCCCGTCAATTAAACCAAAGTACTATTATGGAATGCACTAGATCTATGTATGGTAATAAAAGATGTCTTTTCAGGCCACAGAAAAGAGGCATGAATATAAAGCAGTGTCATTCTCTCTCATCTCCTTTTCCTACCAAAAATCTCTATCTTTCAAAGTCTCTGCAGGAAAACATGGAAGATGAACAACTCTTACAAAGCTTTTTACAGAAAATGAAGATTGAAGATAAAAAAGATGAAGTTTTTCAGGTGCCTTCTCAGTTTGCACCTATTAGAAATTGGAACAAGTGTTTGCTGATCAAGATTCTAACTGATGATTTGGTGCATGAAGCAAGGTTTGTTGGTAAAATTAAAAAGGATATGAGAGTGCAACCTGGTACAAGAGTACAAGCTCAGGGAAGAAATGTATTCTTGATTGAGTTTGTGACTGAAGCTGAAATGTATAGGGTGATGGACAAGGGGGCATGGGACTTTAATGGGCAAGTTTTAGCTGTAAAGAGAGTGTTCAATATGGAGCAAGTTAGTATGGCAGTGTTTGATGAGATTGAAGTTTGGGTCCAAGTGCATGGAATTCCTCCCTGTGCTCTGTTAGTAGAAGGTATCCCAGCTATGTTATCAAAAGTTGGGACTCCTTTATCTGATGCTGTTTGCTTCTTCTACAATGGGAGGAAGGCATACAAAGTTAAACTTTCTGTCTCCCTAAACAAAACTGTTATGGATAAGATAGTGTTGGAAAACAAAAATCAGAATTTCTCATATGAGGTGTATCTCGTGTATGAAAATGTTAAAAAAATATGCTGTTTTTGTGGGATTATTGGACATTTGAAGGAGGAGTGTAAGGACAGAATGGTGCTGATGAGGTTGAGGTCTAATCCAAATTTTAAAAATGTAAAAGAATTGTGGGAAGTGGAAGACAAAGTCAAAGAATGGGTAAATGATATTTCTGAGGTACCTGTGTTTAAGGAGGATGTTGTTTATGAGAGTAGAAGGGGAGATTTTCTGTCCACTGGTACATCAAGTGCTGTTGAAGTTGGTACTGGTGTCATGAGAGATGAATCTCTAGGGATAGTAGATTTCGTTACTGTAGCTGGTGGTAGTAAAAGAAGTGCAGTGGGAGATTTACGCAAAGAGATGCTAGCAGAGAGTAACAATGGATTGGAAGTGTCTCAAAACCTGTCTTTAAACTTCAAGCGGGCCAGGGAGGCGAACCCAAACTCGCCTCCACCAGCGCAATGAGGCTCATTTCATGGAATTGCCGCGGTATGGGGAGGCCGCGGAAAAGAAGATACTGTGCTAGACTTTTGCGAGCAACAAGAGCTGAGGTGGTTTTCTTGACTGAGACTAAATGTTCAAGACAGAAGATGGATGATGTGGTTAGTAATCTCCCCTTAATGAATTATTTTGCTGTTCCTTCGGTTGGAAGATCAGGTGGTCTATGTCTTTTATGGGGTGATACTGTAACAGTCAATATCTTTACTTATTCAAAACATTTTATAGCAGCTTGGGTTTCACAAAGAGGGACAAAAGACTGGCTTCTGGTTGGCATTTATGGGGATCCACATCACTCTGAAAATGAACAAATTTGGCAGGATATAAGTAGATTGGTCAGGAGTTTTGAATCTATCTGTATAATGGGGGATTTTAATGCAATTATGGAAATAAATGAGAAATTTGGAGGGAATCGGTTTTTTAATTCAAATAGTAGAAATTTTAGGGAATTTGTACACAATTCGGGCTTAATTGATTTGGGCTATAAAGGGCCAGCTTATACCTGGACAAATAAACAAAATACTTCAAATGCAATTTTTGAAAGGTTGGATAGAGTTTTGGCCTCTACCCAGTGGGTCCAACAACATTTTCACGCTTATGTAAATCATCTACCTAGGGTGTATAGCGATCATGCTCCAATACTTTTAAATACAACAAAAGAAAACAGATTCTCAAGAAATTTTAAAATTGAAAATTGGTGGTGGAGTGAACAGGGATTTGAAGAGTGCTGCAGGAATAGTTGGGGAAAAAACAAAGCTCTTAGTTGGGAAGGTAAATGGAAAAATTTAAGAAAAGATATTTTTAAATGGAGTAAAAAAGTCCAAACACCAAAAAATCAACTTGAGTCTGTTGAGAAAAAGATTGAAAATTTTCAAAATTTACACCCTAGTTTGCAGGACCCACAGTTAGAGCTAAATTTACAGAAAGAATATAGGAATGTGGAAGATAAGTTAGAGGAGTATTGGAGACAGAGATCAAGATTGAATTGGCAAATAAATGGGGACAAAAATACAAAATTTTTTCACATGGTTGCAACAAATAGAAGAAGGAGAAATATGATTTTGTCAATTAGGGATGAGAATCAGGTAGATTTAGGGGATGAGAGGGGTATTAGAAGAACTTTTGTCAATTATTTTAAGAACTTATTCATGGATGATTCTACTCTATCCCCACAGCAAATAAAAGAAATGTTACAACCCCTGCTCCCTAATAGTTTCCCTACCATACCTGTTTGGGCCAATATTTTAATCCAAAAAGAACCTGATGTACATGAAATAACAAGAGTGCTTTTCAAAATGGGGCCAGATAAGGCACCAGGACCAGATGGGGTTAATACAAGATTCCTACAGATGAATTGGGAAATAATAAGAGAGGATGTGGTGAATATAATTCAGATAGCCTTCCAAACTGGTCAAATTCCAGAGGATTGGTTAAAATCTAAAGTAGTTTTGATTCCAAAAAAAGAAGATCCTCTAACTCCTAAAGATTTCAGACCAATTACTCTAGGAAATACTCTATATAGGTTGTTAATGAAAATTATTTCTGAGAGATTGAAACCAATCATGCCTATAATAATTACAGAGGACCAGTCCGCTTTTATCAAGGGAAGAGGGGTGGTTGATAATATTATTTTGGTCAGGGAGGTGCTTCACTCTTTTAAGCAAGGCAATTTTACACAAAAATGTTTCATGTTTAAAGCTGATATTAATAAAGCTTTTGATACAATTAGATGGAATTTCTTGCAAGCTGCTTTAGAATTGATTCAAATGCCCCAAAATGTGGTTGCCCTTTTAATGAATTGCATCAAGGGAGGTAAAGTCGTTTTGGATATAAATGGGAAAACTGATGGTTTTATAATCCCCCAAAGAGGTCTTAGACAAGGATGTCCAATGTCTCCATTTCTTTTTGTTCTGGGTATGCAATTTTTAACTAAAATATTCCAAAAATGTATGATGGATGGGCAATTCAAGGGCATCAAATTAGCAGCTTCTGCCCCAGTGATAACACACCTGATGTTTGCAGATGATCTTCTGGTGTTTGGTCAAGCAACAAATCAAGAGGTGCAGGTTTTGTTGAATATTCTCAATTTGTTTTCTCAATTTTCTGGTTTGAGAATTAATCCTGAAAAGTCTAAGGTTTGGTTTAGTAGACATTGTACCCAAGATATTCAACATCATATCATTCAATTGTTAGGAATTCATAATGTGATGGATGAGGAAAGGTACCTAGGAGTACATCTGTCCCAAAATCAGTCTTTCCTTCATTTGGTTCATAGGGATATAATGGATAAGATGTATAGTAGATTGGCGGGGTGGAAGTTGAACACTTTGTCCATGGCTGGCAGAATTGTTCTTCTTAAGTCTGTTTTTTATTCTATCCCTATTTTCTATATGATGACATGCTTAATTCAAAGCAGAACTATAGATGAAGTTCAAAAACTTATGAAGAAATTTTTATGGGGAAAGACTGATAAAAATAGGTACCTGTCTTATATTTCCTGGAGCAAGGTGTGTCAGCCAGTGGATAGTGGGGGTTTGGGTCTTAGAGATCTCAAAGCTTTTAATAGGGCTCTTTTTCTAAAAATGGTTTATGAAATAGCGGCTGGCAAGGAGAAACTTTGGGTTAGAGTGCTAAAGGCAAAGTATTTCTCGAGAGTGGGTTTTTGGAGAGCTAGAAATACTAGTGGAGTTAGTATTTTCTGGAAACATGTCCTCAAAATGAGAGATGAACTTAAGAATGATGTGCAATGGAGAATAGGGGATGGGAGCAGTATTGCAGTAATAAATGAACCATGGTGTCCTCAGTGGGAGCAATTAACAGAAGGGCAGTCAATAAATGCAAATCTGAAATTGTCTCATCTCATTGTGCATAATTCAAACCTTTGGAATATGCAAAACCTATTGCAGACTTTTAATGCTGATAGAGCCTTGTTTATTGTGCAGAATGTTAGAATTCACCAGGGGATGAAGGACTTCCTCCTTTGGTTGCCTAGCAAGTCAGGGAGGTACGTTACTAAAATTTCTTATGAGAAAATGATAAAGCAGAATGTTAATCCCATACTTGATCAAAATGAAATGAGTGATTTGTGGAGGAAATTATGGGATTTTAAACAAATACCTCCCAGAATTATCACTTTTATTTGGAGGGCTTTGCACAATGCTTTGCCAACAGGGGTAAAATTAAATTCAATTTTTCCAGTAGTTTCTGCAAATTGCACAAGATGTGGTTTACAGGAGGAGACTATTAAACATCTTTTGTTTGATTGTCCTTCTTCGAAAGCTGTTTGGTTTGCCTCAAAATTACAAATAAGAACTGATAATTTGCCTTTGGGACTAAATCAGATTATTTTTAATGGACTCCAAATGACTGACATAACTGACTGCAAACTTTTCTTTAGTTTGATGTGGCAAATTTGGAAGGGGAGATGTAATTTTATTTTTAGAGGACAGCAATTTGATGTTCATGAAGTGCTGAAGAAGGCAGAATACACTGTTTATGCGGATGTGACAAACTTTTCTCAGCGGGTGAAAAGAAAAGGAAGCAATTTTAAGTATGATATGCCTAGCAATGTAGCGCTTATTATTGTGGATGGTTCTTGGGATGTAAAAAACAGAATGGGGATTGGAGTGGTGATCTATGAACCTGGGGGGATGTTGTATAATTTCCATTTTAAAAGAGGCACAGCTCATGATGCTTTTGTTGCCGAAGCAACTGCTCTTCTGATGGCAATCCAAATAGCAAAAAGCATTTTAAATCACTATACAGGGGTACATATTTTTTCAGACTCCCTCATCATTGTAAATGTTGTTGTCAATCATACAATGCAGGACATCACTTCATGGCATGCTGAGGAGTTATTGCACAGATGTATTCATGAAATTGGCACAATGCAACAGCTCACAATCAGGCATGCAGCAAGGGAAGCGGTTAGGCCAGCCCATGATTTGTCAAACTATGCAAGGAAAGGTGTGGTATTGCAAACAAGTTTCAGTTCAAGTCTCCATCGAGCTCCTTTTTGTTTTGCTTGGGTCTAGCACAGGCGCTTAGTTGGTTATCTTTGTTTTGTAGTTTACCAAACTTTTAATTTTAGCTGTTTCCGTAACTGTCTTTTGTAACTTTAAATGAACCATGTTAATGGTCGCCTTTCGTTATGTTTTAGCTCTGGATGTTAGTGGAACGGGTGTAAATTTCAGGGCTGGTGGAGATGGTTATGTACAAATGATCAAACTGATGTACTATCTGATCATGTTTAATTAAAAGGCCTACGGGCTTCTTTCCTCAAAAAAAAAAAAATGACACTTAGAATTGCATTATTTGCATTATAAATGTGTAATTACCATATATAATCTAATCTTTTTTAATAAATAAGATTGGAATCATATTCTAGACAGTATAAAGAGTTTAAATGTAAATTATTATGAGGAAATGACTTAGAATGAATCCAGAAATGGTAGAAATGCTCAAATGATTCTCAGAATTACATTATGTGCAATTTATATGCGTTATTATCATGTATAATCAAATCTTTTTGAATAAATAAGATCTGAATAATATTCTAGACTGTATAAAGAGTGTAAATGTAGATTCTTATGATGAAATGACTTAGAATTAATGCAGAAACGATTGAAATGTTCAAAAGACACTTAGAATTTCGTTATTTTGCACTATATATGCGTAATTACCATTTATAATAAAATCTTTTTGAAAAAATATGATTGAAATCATATTCTAGACAGTATAAAGAGTTGAAATGCAGATTATTGTGATGAAATGACGTAGAATGAATCCAGAAATGATAGACATGCTTAAATGATACTCAGAATTGCATTATCCACTTTATATGCGTTATTATCATGTATAATCAAATCTTTTTGAATAAATAAGATCTGAATAATATTCTAGACTGTATACAGAGTTTAAATGTAAATTCTTGTGATGAAATGACTTATAATTAATTCAGAAACGATTGAAATGCTTAAATGATACTGAGAATTACATTATTTACACTTTATATGCGTAATTACCATGTATAATCTAATCTTTTTGAATAAATAAGATCTGAATCATATTCTAGACTGTATAAAGAGTTTAAATGTAGATTATTGTAATGAAATGACTTAGAATGAATCCAGAAATAATAGAAATGCTCAAATTACACTCAGAATTCCATTATTTGCAATATATATGTGTAATCACCATGTATAATCCAATTTTTTTGAATAAATAAGATATGAATCATATTCTAGATAGTATAAAGAGTTTAAATGTGGATTATTATGATGAAATAACTTAGAATGAATCCAGAAACGATAGAAATGCTCAAATGATACTCAGAATTGTATTATTTGCACTTTATATACGTTATTGTCATGTATAATCCAATCTTTTTGAATAAATAAGATATTTATCATATTCTGGACATTATAAAGTGTTTAAATATATATTATTGCGATGAAATGATTTAGAATGAATCCAGAAACGATTGAAATGCTCAAATGATACTCAGAATTGCATTATTTGGATTTTAAAAGAAAAGTTATAATGGATACTGATATCAATAGTCGCCATATATGAAACAATAGTTACAATACATATTAAAATTTAGTTTCAAAGGCATGTCATGATCATCAGTTGGATTTCAAGTCAACAAGAGCTGCCTGAAAGTACCAAACCTCGGTGGTTCCATGTATCACCGTACCAATTACACCGGTACAAAATCTGTAACTGAAAATAAGGGATTGAATTAACAGTACGTTCATTGATCCTATGATCTAGACCTGAATATTTACCAAAAAGATGTAAACATCAAGTATTATGGTAATGAATTCCCATAGGCGTATTGGCTACTGCATTAAACAAAAGCAAAGGATTACATTTGTATTATACTGAAAAAAAAAAGAGAAACAAATTAAAAATTTCCATGTGCAACTAAAGAAACTGAAAGAAGTAAAATAAACTAACATTTCTCTAGAAAATAGGAAAACAAAATAAACTAATAACTAAATAAACTGCCATTAACTATATATTCTAGCCATCCAAACCATTTAAGTCTACTCATTAAGGCTCCGTTTGGATGGGCTAGGAATAGTTTCTTCCTAGACATAAAACTCTTCACAAAGTTATACGCTTCCTAACGTTTTCTTCCTAAAATCCTTATTCCTTCCTTATTCCCATACGATCCAAACGAGCCCTAAAAGATATTTTTCTGTAGAGGTAAATGATTCAAACACTCATTGGCATCTAATTGATTATTTCTTTTCAATTTTCCTCACATGATTTCCATAGATGCTTGCTCATTACAAGGAAAAAGAACATTCTGGCTTTCAAAAGGAAAGAGAAGAGTACGAGCATTTTCCAAGAATTCCGTATATGAAAAATTATGCAACGGTTGTGCTCCCAAAATGAGAAATCTTACCAATCCTGACACCACCAAGGAATATAGAGCCATTCTCACCAAAAATTGGGGGTTTTGTTGATTGAAATATAGCATGCCTCACACAGTTTCGCAAAAAAATTCCTGCAATTAGTTAACAATATTGTTAATAAATAAGAACAAGGAGTACAAGCAGATAATCACAGCGTACCATGATGCTGAACAGTTACATGATGTCTCTATGGTTGTGCTAGAATGAAATATAAAGATAACTTTCTGTGTTTTTTTTTTTTTCCTTGAGGTCTCTATGTCTTACCAGCACATGAAATTTTTTGTGTGCCACATCCTCTTGTTGAATGTGTACTTGTAATGGCCTCTTGTGTTTGCTCACAAAGAACTGATGAACTATTCTTCCTTTTTGATGCCAAAATGTAGCCCGACAATTACAATTGAAGAAATTAAAAATAGTAAAATCTTCAAAATTATATACAAACCAAAATGGGAAGATACTGTTGCACATGCCTTGTTGATCCTTTGTTCAGTGAACATAATCAATTTCTTGAACTATAAATTGCAAGAAACAAATAATAGAGAATCAGCCCCTTCCAGCATCTTTAATTGGATACAAAATTAAATTCTTGTGCAAGTAAAAATGCTTAATACATTAAAAGATTACAAGCTGCATGAATTAACGTCCTTATGGAAAAGAATTGAAGAGTCCAATTTGAAAAGAGCACAATAAAAATAAAGGTGCTTGAAGTACCATTAATGGGGAGGCAAAATCTTTACAGTTATAAGTCATTTATAGAGGCTTGACATTTTTAATGTACAGTTTCTTCAGCCCATTAGTTATTGATGTCACACTATTTAGAGGGATTTACATGAAGACCAATATCAAGCATTATTGTAATTAAAAATTTGGGATACTGCATATAGATATGTTGACAAAGGTTTTCTACCATGGGGCCTCAGGTTTCAGTAATGTTAGACGGGCAAATTTAAAAAAAAAATAATAAAAATATATAAAAGTTTTTGCATTTTCAAAGCTACAAAAAGTTCTACAAAGAAGGCGATACATTAAAAGAGAATCAGAAAATGAACTACCTTCTTTGAAAATTTAGAAATGAACCATTTAGCAGAGAGAGGTGATTCACATTGGGGGACTGTAAGGTTCGGTCAATGATAATTTCTTTTTCTGTAAAATTTAGAATTAAGAAATTAAAGATATAGTAGCAAATATAAAGAAGACCAAGACTTTCAAACTGGATCAACTAATTGTGAAATTATACCCTTTGAATAGCATGGAATCTGATCTTGGACCCTTCCTGTATAACTCGAAAAAAAAATAATAAGATTAATCCTAAGAAATTTCAACAATCGATAAAAAAATTACTGTTCGCTATAAGACAAATTGCAAAGATCACCTTGTAGTTCCTAGCAATCCAAGTAAGCTGTATGGTGGTCGTTCGAGACGGTGCTCGACAAATGAGGGATGCTCAGATTTGGATCAACCACGCAGAGAAAGGGATGGGATAGCCAAGTGGTGCCGTTGTGCTTGAGAGGAGGCAAAGGTCTGCGTAACGGAGAGAGGTGCGACAACGAGGCGATCTAGGTTTTTATCGAGAAAAAATGTGAGGGAGACAATCAGGGTGCGATTATCAAGGAAGATGCTATAGAAATTATGGAAAGATTTGCTGAAGAATGTTTGATATCCAGCCTAAATTGTGAAAGAAATTGAAGAGGAGTTGTCAATTTGGGGAAGAAATCGTGAAAGAAATGAAAGGGGAGAGAGTAGCGCATAAAAATTGTGCTAATCTTTCATCTTTCCATTTCTGTCACCAGCTAGCGATAGGTTACGGGGTACGGACGGGGGAGTGGCTGAAATTAATGAAAAGGCAAAAAAATAAATAAGCCAGTGGAGAATCGAACCACCGTGCTATGTCCATTTAACACAACGCGATACCGCTACAGCCAGCGAAAGTTTTAACTTAAGTCTAGATGAAAGGTTCAAATTTTTTATATGGTTATTAAATCCAGACCACCGATCTGATCATACAAAATCCATGGTCCATATTGCAAATTGTTAATAGTTTAATAGACCTTTAGACTCAAAATTGGATAGACCTAATGGCGAAGGTAGAATTTCGTGTCAGCAGAGTCCGTAAATTTTTTTTTCTGAAAACATATGTATGATATAACGTCTAATATAGACATAATATAATAATAATTTTTAAATAAATAACTCTAAAATAATGTTACATAAAAAAATTCATGAGAAATCAAATATATATTATAATGACAATAAAAAATCTAAAATAATATACTTAATATAAAAAAATAATAATTCAAAAATCAAGACAATAAAAAAGTACAACAATTTTCTCTAAATTTTTATTTTTCTCATAATTTTGCATAATAGGTTCATTAGAAATCTTATTGAACACTTATTTTTCTATATTATAGATATATAAAGATGGGAGGCATACGAAAAAGTTCGGTCACTGTTCAAACCACAATATTTCTGATCTTTTGTGGCGTTTGGAATTTTTTGACAAGAACAATATTTAGTATTTTTAGTGGCAGTTTTTATATAATATCATAATTGTATTTTTGATCTTATGTGGTATCTTTTATTTATAATGTCCTAACAAATCACGCAATGCGCGAGATTTGCGCTAGTATATATATGCTACAAATAATTATTCATCCAAATATTCCATTCTATTCTAAAATTTGTCTTAATAAGATTCATTAGGGATGAAGAAATAAGACGATTAGTTAAGAACAAATACTACCTGGGTCCATATGCGAATTTTTAGGCGTTGTTATGCAATTCAAATTAAACACGACATATTCAGTTGGGTCCTTCAAATTTTTGAGATGGGTCCCTAACTTCTTGTGATTTTTTTTAATTACAAACAAATGAAATATAAATTAAAAAAAATTTTGTGAGGTGGGTCCATGCATGGCTTCGCTCCTGGATAGACCATTGGTATAGTTTGGATAGACTCATAGACCTTTAGATTGATGTTTTTATAAGTAGTAGAGATAGAGATTTGATTAAATATTATTTTGAAGCATTGATTTGTATTTTTTTTTTATTGAGTGTCCGAAACTAATTGCTAAAAGTTTGACATGAGCTTTTAAATTATACTTTTTTCTTTAATAATTTTCAGCCGTATACATTTCATGTTTTAGTTGGAACTTTAGCAAATTTTTATTCTTTATTAGTTCTTTCATATTGGAGTATACAGAGTAACATTACTCAAAAGTCAACTTCCATTACTTAATTTTGTTTCTCGCTTTAAATGCTCATTTTTTAATGTTTATTCTTATCAAATTAATAAACGCGCTCATACAATGTGCGTGAAAATTTTTAACAAACTATAGAATTATCAAAACAGAACTTATAGTAATAATTCTATAGAGCATTTAATGAATTTTTTTTTAAAAGCATCTAATTTTGCAAGGCAGGTTGTCTCGCTTTTTTTATATTTTCCGATCTTGTTTTCCTCGTATTAATTCAGATGGACTAAAAAAAGAATTATATTAATAAAATGAAAAAAAAATTGCATTACTATTCTTTCTATTCTAACATCCAGGGTCCTTTCCATTCTAAGCAAAGAGCTTAACTATTTCATTCTGAGTTTAAATATACAAACTTAATAAAATTACATTATAATATTCAATGAACTATATTGTTTTCTTACAAACAATTGGAAACATTTTTAACTCAAAATTGAATAGACCATTGCCTAGATTAGATTAGTATTTTAAATACCGTACCGGCAATCAAACCTGTGAGGCTACCGGTATGGGGTTTACCGAGGTTTACCGGTTTTACCGGTTTACAAACCGGGTATAATAATATATAAAGGTTCATTTATACTAAAAGAATCATGTGGCCCAGTGGTTATGTTGTCTTTTATGGTAAAGACCAAAGTTCGATTCTGTGTCAACAAATTTTGTATGGTTTCCAATTTAATTTGTTTGTTTCTCTGGTTCAAAATAATAAACCGGCCGGTTCAATTACCGGTTTAAACGGTTTAAACGGTTTTTTCGGTTCGTCAAAAGTCCGGTTTTATGGGCTAAACCTACCGGACCAGGGTCCGGTTCACGGTAAACCCGGTTGAACCGGCCGGTCCAGTACGGTTTTTAAACACTGGATTAGATAGACATTAGAATTAGTACTTATATTATATAGTAGGGATAAGGGCAACACCTCCATCAGTCAATCTGCACAAGCGGGAATTCACATGCCAGAACAGAAGTTATTTCAAAATGGAAGTTAAATGTTTATTAATAAAGAACTTTATACATTAATTTAATAATATCAATAGATAGAGGTTGATTTATTTCTAGATTTTTCTTCTGGCCATTCTTAAGTGGATAGAGGAGGTGCATTATTTTATTCTTTATTTAAATATTTCTTTAATATATGGTCATTTTTTTGTTATTTTATTGAGTACCCCGAACCAATTGCGGAAAAATTGGCATGCACTTTAAAATTCTCTGCTCTTTTTCAAATAATTTTCATCCGTATACATTTCATATTTAGCTGAAACTTTACGCTAGGGAAGTCATTCTATTCTATTTACTAGTTCTTTCAAATTCAAGTCCAGATTAGAACTATCCCAAAAAATAAAATACAAAAAAATTTGTCAACGTCCATTACTTAAATTGTTTCACGCTATAAACACTCATTTTACATTGTAAAGTGTCGATGATTCAATTCAAGGGCAAGCACATCTCAATCTGCACAAGTGGCAAAGTGGGAAGCACGAACACATGAATGACATGATATCCTAAAAAAAATTTTAAATACAACGACAACAAGGCCTCAGCTTCGCAATTTTACATTTTTTTTTTTTTTTTTTTGATTGAAGCCCGTAGGCACAATTTTACATTAACACATGTTACACATGCAACTCTGATTATGCTGTCAATGGGCCTGGGGTCAATAAAACCCAAAAACAATCATGATCAAGTGAATTAATAAGAGACAGAATTGCACAGAAATCCATTTCAATAAACAGAGATATATATGAGATTGACTCTTGACTGCAAGTGGCTCCCACCTCCACTCGGAAACAATTCCGCCAGAAATTTCTACAGCTGTCTCTCTCTTTCCCTTTCTTCACATGCGTACAATTAATAACACCTTCACCTGTCAATGCATTTACTCTCTTCCTAACGCTAGATAGATAGAGAAATAGAGAGAGAAAGGTATCCCTCTGTGTTTAAGAGAGAGAGAGAGGTGAGATATATAACATGGGAAGGTTTTTCTCTTCCTTCCGAAGATCAGAGATGATTAGCCTCTCAAGCCTAAGAAGCATCATGCCGAGTTCGTCTACGTTTTGTCAGTTGCCGGGACTCAACTTGTCGGTGGTTCGAAGAGCGGTATCTCGGTTCCCGGAACTCGACTTCTCGATTCTTGACAGTGTTATGTGGAGTATCATCATGGCGTTTGAGTCTGTTGCCTTGGTTGCTATGATGGGTTTCTTCTTTCTCTTTTGTGGATGCACCTTGTAATGTGAACTTGTTTGCATTTTCTTTTATTTAGATTGGTAGGTCTGACTTGTGGTTTGAAAGACTAGATATGAAATGTTTGCTTTGAACTTGTAGGAATTCAAATTTCAAAGTTTCCCGGAGCTATATATACTTGATTTTATTAATTTCTTTATCAGACTGAGCAGTTCATATTTTGATTTAAATTTGGTAATTTATGCAGTTCGATTAGGGGAGTAGTTCTTGCTAGGTCCCCCCCCCCCTCCCCCCTCCTTTCCCTCCATTGAAGAATACCAAAAAATATCTTAGTCCATGAAACCCCTATTATTTTCACCAATTACGTCATTGGTTTCCATTAGTACAGTCCAATCTCATTAATTTCTTCTAAACCCTTCTAACTTTGTCCCTTTGTATTTCGTCTGTGACCGTTAATCTTGGGGACACCCATGTTGCCATGTATTAATTCTTCTGTTAATTATTTCAACAAAACTGAGTTATAATTGTCCATCTTTAGTCTATGAATATGTATCAATTTAGCCAGTTTTAATTTTTCAAATTACCTATAAATTCATAATCGTATGTTTTTATTTCGTTTTGTATTAATTAAAGGAAGCAGAATTTTATTCACTCAAAAAGATATTTCTAGGTTACATGATTTGCATACCTCATAAATATCTGACGTCAATCCCTGTCTATGTACCAACCCAGATAGTTAATTACATGATAGTGAATTCCCGTTTGTTATATACTTAACTAGTTAAACATCTATTGTCCACTATAAAAAACAGAATCTTATTTTTTTAGAGAAACTTAATTTTATTTTTTTTCCAGAATATATGTCAAACCTGATTGGAAAAAAAAAAGAATAATATTCTGAACAAGATTTGCAATCAAATCTTTTATTTTTGCTCGCTATTACCTCCGCAATTCATTCCCCTATGGTTACGTGTATGTGGAAAGTGATTACAGAAATGGCTCAATTTATTCTTATTGTGTGCGGAACAAGCCAGAAAGAATAATAAATGTGATGGTTGGAACTTAATTGTGTCCTTTAACGGAACACAGATGGCAACATTTTTAATTGGAGGTTTGGTGAATCAAAAATGTGTGAATATTATACGGGTGAGACTTGTTCATAGTTTGGTTTGGTGTACCCGGGACAGGTGTATCCAGCATTGCTTACTGGTTAAGAAGCCATAAATAAACTATGATTTAGATTTTATGGCCAATCACTTTGTTTTCAAGACATAATTACAGTTTGACTAATTGACGGGCCGGCTCCAGTCAGTACCAGTCTGTCAGAACATGAAACGTTCAGGGTTCATCTCATGTTGTTTGTGATTTCATTTTCTAATTTCTTGTCAGATCTAAAAGATGCACTAAATTATACGAATGGTGCCTAATCATATTTTGCTTAAGTCTCCAAATTTTAGAATTTACATTCTAGGAACTAGAAAGTTTAATGTTTTCAATAAATTGGTCTTTCACTTGTTCATTTGATATTGGTTGAAAAAATCAATGAAAATTCCTATTACATAATAAGATGGTGTAAATGCTAAAGATGTCACTACCGACATCTCGCTTTTCTAAATTGGTTGCATGAAAACAACTATATCATTTGCTTTCTAAAATCATCAACCAAACAATTCGACATCCACTAAAAGAAAATATCATGATTCACTTCAGCATTATATCATTAACTGTTGTAAGACGTCAATTGATAGAGATCCCAATCCAATTAGTGTAATATTTCTACATAGCCCATTTTGTATATGCATGAAATTTGTAAGCTTAAATAAGATCTTTAAGATGATAGGAACCCAATTTTTGTTTAAAACAGTATAAAAGCCCTTAGGCAGATAACAACCCAAATTGGACAATAAGCATACCAAGCCAACTCCAAAATGAAATATAGCCTCCACTTTGGTGTAAATTTAACAACAATGGGCCGAAAGCCCTTCAAAAAAAATTTCACTAGGTTGGGACTTACGTGATTTTATGATTATTTGGGCCGGAAATGGGAACAGTAGGTCGGTTAGCCAGAGCATGAATGGACGGATTTTTTAATTAATAAATATAATTATATTTTTTATTTTAAAAATAAATTTTATAAATAACGTTGTAACTTCGGAGTTCAAAATCCAGGAGTGACCCGGTGACCCATTTCGGGGTTTAAAACTCCGAAGTTATAACGTGACAATATTTTTTTAAATTTTTTAAATATTTTAATTTAATTTATTATTAAATAAATAAAAAAATAGTTAAACTTCATGAAAAATTCAGAAAAATATATTAAAATTAGAAAATTAAATTGATTATTATTAGATAATAATTTAATTAATTATTATTATTTTAAATAATTTAATTTTAGTTATTATTATTAGGTAAGAAAAAAAATAGTTATACTATGAAAAAAATATAATAAAAACATATTAAAAATTCAGAAAGTATATTAAAGTTTTATATATTTTTCTAGATTTTTTTTAACATAGTTTATCTATTTTTATTTATATAATAATAAGTTAAATTTTAATATTAAAAAATAAATTAAATAATAAAAAATTAATCAAAACTCTTTTACATCTTTATTATATTTTTCTGAATTTTTTTGGCATAATTTATATATTTTTTCTATTTATCTAATAATATATTAAATTAAAATACTAAAAAATAAAAAAAATTGCCACGTCATAACTTCGAGTTTCAAACCCCGAAATGGGTCGCCGGGTCACTCCTGGGTATTGAACCCCGAAGTTACAACATTATTTATAAAATTTATTATTATAATATTTATTTTTAAAATAAAAAATGTAATTATATTTATTAATTAAAAAATGTAATTATATTTATTAATGAAATATAGCCTCCACTTTGGTGTAAATTTAACAACAATGGGCCGAAAGCCCTTCAAAAAAAATTTCACTAGGTTGGGACTTTTGTGATTTTATGATTATTTGGGCCGGAAATGGGAACAGTAGGTCGGTTAGCCAGAGCATGAATGGATGACGACTGCATCAGCAAAGGACGGCGATTTTGTACTGTGGGCCCTCTGGGTGTAAAGACAGAACAAGGACCGTCGGTTGGTTCACTCCAATTTTTCACGCACTTTTACTCGGAAGCTGATTCAGCCAGACATGGTTGTCTACTTGTCTAAGCCTCCATCGTGTTGGATACGAAATTTAATAATTTTTATTAGGAAATCAGCAGTTCAGCACTCTAATTTATTAAGTCACATTAATTTTTATCGTCATAAAGATCCTACCCGCATAAAATTAAAGAAGGTTAGATACTTTTTTTTTTGTCAAACCAGAGAACCATGCCTCCTATTGTAGTTTCTTAACGACAAATTAAAACTCTAATAACAAAATTAATATAAAAAAATAACAACATTATAACTTTATTTTGAGGAGAATTGATGTATTCTGACAAATACAATTAATTCACCTATTCTACTCAGTTCAATAACACAGGCGCACGATTGTTTTGTTGAGTAAGTCTAGGGTCGATCCATGGAGACGAACTATTCAGTTTCTAGATTATTTTTTACTAAATTAGACCTTTGGTTTGAAAAATAAGTTGATGATTTGACTTTGGTATTTTGAATTCTAAAACTTACAAGTAAATGATACAAGTTGTGTTTAGACTCTGACTTTAACCTTATTCATAACTCAACTCAAGAAGATTAATCGATTTAATTAAATTAGGGGGTCTGGTAAATTTCAAACAATTTTACCTATTGGAACCGTCCATTCTAGGCCTAACAGATTATATCTAATTTGTAAGGTTGTTTAATTTCTAATTAAGTATTTAAGTAAGTAGTTGATATGGCTTAATCCTAACTCTCTTTCAGGTCAAGGCTCCAAATTAATTTATCTAATTTTTAGAACTCCTAAACTTTAACTCTTGTTTCATGATTTAAGTGTTTTAGTCTATTCTTTGGTTCTTTTGGCAAATTCTAACCTCCCGATTAAGAGTAAAGACTCAATCCCTTGATATCTTGGTTTATCTTCCCATATTTTAACATGCCAATTGATTTTATTGCTACGTTACAATTTAAGTTAATTGATTTAATTACTTACTATCAAATGTTGTCGTTCGTTCAACGGGTTTACCAATCAACAATTAAATCAACCACTACGATAATTAAGCAATTTAAAGCACAAGGAATAAAACATGAATAGTTTTAACTAAAAACTAAATATCCATAACAAAATAAACAACTAAATAAAAATGTTCTCGAACATAGCCCCTAAATTAAATCACGCTACTAAATTCATGATATACACAAAGCAAGTATCAATATCATTCATAAGCCATCATGTCGTGGAACTGGCCGTCCTGATACACCTGATATTTCAATGTCGGCTGTCTTGTCATGTCTCTTCATGATGATCCTGCAAAAAAAAAGTCAGCCGTAGGCTGCATTTAATTTTCTTCTAATCTAAAGTTAGCAAATTCAAGTAAAAATATGCATTCGAAGATAATTTAGGACCTAAACCCCACATCAAGATTCAACGATTTAAACTTTAAACAAAATCAACGTCTAGAAAATATCATATATCATTGGAATTTTGACGTTGTTGATGTCAAATCAAAATGATATTAAAATGTTATAAGTTGTATTTAGGTGAGAAAATGACACAAATCATAGTTGTTTAGTTTAAAAAAACATTTAATTTTAAATTCTTTAATTTTAATAAGAATAATAATAATGGACGGGAAAAAAGACGAACATTTGATACTCACTCAACAAATTTCTGGTAGACGGACGCAAAAATCCGGAATAATTTAATTCACCTTGAAACCATATGCCACGTCACCACCCGCTCACAAAACCAGGTCTGCAACTCCCTCGGTTCCTCTCATCCAGTTCAATCATAGATCAGAAATGCAGCTACAAACATAGCACAGCTTATTGTACGAACCAAAAACCGGCACCTACCCTACACCAGCAGCGGGCCAACGGCCAAGCGAGACGATGGGTCATTTCCTTAAAAAAAAAATGAAGTAAAAATGAAAGAGGCGAGGCGATGAGTCATGGAAGTTGAACAGGTTAGTGAGAACTGAGAAAAGACGTGTCGGGTAGCAGAATTAACGGCGCTTACGCGCTAACAGCCGAACGCCGTCCGTGTGATCTTGGAAGAGGAGAGAAAAGAGACAAAAGGAGAAAAACGAACAGAGTTAAATATACGGGGCATCAGGGACTGGGTCTACGTGACGTTTCATATATATATTTTTTTGGAAACACCGTGACGTTAATATCTGACTCCATGTAGTCGCGTGGCTTCGTCTCTCTCGACTCTTTCCGAACTGTCTGATCAATAATGGATGTCCCGTGATTAATATCAGGTTCGTCGAAATTCACACGGTCCGTAAATATCTGTTCGTTGAGATTAGATCGGACGGTTCGGATCAAGGATCTGCTCTCTGCGGAGATATTGGTCCCTCTTCCCCTTCATGCTACTATCCTACTAAGTCTATTCGGATTCGCTGTGTCTGATATCAAAACAGTATACTGTGAACCAGACAAGCGTATCAGAATGTTTTCGGATATTTCGATACAACGTCGAGATTATTATTTTTGGGTATATCTCTGAATTATTTGCAATTTGTTTTGCAAATTGTACGAATAGTTGTGCCCTAGATTGATTTATCCCATGTTATTCAAGAAATTTATGAACCAATTTTGTTTATTTTGAAAAACATTAATATTTTGATATTGATTTGCACTTGAAAATAATAAACATATTACTAAATTATGCACGTTGTTTGTTCTAAGATCTAGAGGTTTGGTAAGTGCTAATTGGTTAATTATTGCTTGCTATTTTGGCGATTTATGATATGAATTTTTTGCAGCATTTATTACTTAAATTTCTGGTAAATTATATTGCCGATATCATAGGAAAATCTCAAAATCATGTTATTATTTTTCGTAACGTTTAGGAAAGGCATGGAAAGAGTGAATTTTTCATGTCCGATATTTTATAAAAATCGAAACATAACAAGTCAGGAATTTATTTATTTTTTAAAATTAGAGTTTCGAGTATATAAAATGTTCTGCAAAAATAAATGTTATTTATGTCCAAATATATATACTAGAAAGCAGAATAATGTTATTGTTTTGAGTAGAGGAACTTCACTCGTGCTAAAAACGGTTCGAACGCAGGTTTGAATATTTGTCTTATTTCGAGATCAAAAGGTTGAACAACATAATCGAGAAATAATACAATAATTCACTATTTTTAGTGTCTTTACAGAATTTCTTCTCTCTGAAAAATACTGACATGAAACAATGCAAATCTACCTTTTTAATCCGTGTAGATTGATTGAATGATGGAAATCTTCCATCAGCATTCGCACCTTTTCCTTTACACGGGTACCATTTTTCAAAATGAAATAGTCTTGTAGCTGATTTGGACGAGTTGATTCTTTTTTGTTTCTTTTATAGTTAACTAATAAATTCCGTTGCTTGTAGATATTGAATTTGTTGGAAATGATGGAAAAAAGGTGAATTGTGTCCGTTATAAATAAAAAATTTAATAAAAAAGGGGACTGACTTAATTTGCTTTGCCTTTGGGACACGTAAATACGTAATAAATATGCCGGTTAGCTTGCGTGAATGCATGATGCTTCTGTTATATATATTGCCGTTTGCTCGCCTTATCTATGTATATTACTATATATGTCAAGTGAATTATTAGAGGATAATTGATACACTCGACAAACCCGATTATGATTTTTTACTTAGAAAGTTTAAAGCATCACTTGTCTATCGACAAAGCGTAAGAATTTCCGTGCCATGGAGAATGCTAATCAGACAAAATTTGAAGCAACAAGGTATATCAGGATTCAGAGTTCAGTCTCATCGTTTCGTTGCAAACATTATTGTAAGATGAACAGTGCACGGGCCACGGGCCCACGGGGCTAGATAACAGTTAGAAAGGAATTAGAGACATGGATGACAAAAAACCTGTTTTAACTAAAATGATAAAAAAAAATTACAAAAAACATATTTGAAGTCAATATGAAATAAACTATATTAATTTGAAAAAAATAATATTTATTCCTGTGAAAAATGACAATTCACTCAAGAAGTTGCAGATCCAAAATCCGAATATTTTTTTCGGAGATATTTAATATAAATTAATAGGTTTAAAAACGAACTATATTAATTTTTTGTGGAGAACCTTCAATTTAGTAAAGTTGTCAGCCATTTCGCTATTTATCTGGAGATAACGGATTTAATTTTCAATTGGCACAAAACAGAAAGAAAAAAAAATGGAAATTCAATTGGGGAGCGTCTTTTTTTTTTTTTTGGCGCCAGCGATTCTATTCTTCCTTTTCTCTCCTCTGTCTCATTTATACTTAATAAACTGAACTGAACATTTATGAGTTTCTAGCGTCATTTCTCTCCAACAAGGCTAAAGGCAGAATAAAAAAAAAATTTAGTTGAACCGGACCTGTTCTTGACTGGAATGAGATCCTCTGGTCGGCAGACCAGAGAGATCCTTTGGTCATTTTTAGATCCGGGCCGTCTAATTTAATCTCAACGGTTAAGGATGCCCCGTGCATAATACCAGGATCGATAGGCCCGAAAAAAATTAACCGTTGAGATTAAATCAGACGGTCCGGATAAAAAAAACGTCCAGTGGTCGTTTATAAAAAAACGACCAGAGGATCCGTGCCCGTTCTTGACCTCTTCTAATTTTTTCATGCATTGTTGTCCAGTTCGTGACTCTTTCTTTTTTCTCATGCGCTGAAACATATTTTGACTTAATAAACTGAACATTTATGCTTACAACATTTAATAAACTGAACAACTAAACATTTATAATTAATAAATTAAAAATTTATACTAAATAAACCGAACATTTATACGTAATAAACTAAATATTTATGCTTTCAACATTTAATAAATTGAATATTTATGCTTATAACATTAATGTAATAACTAAACATTTATATGAACGGCACTGAATGTTTAAGTGCTAGATCTGATGACGCGAAAAAAGAAGATGTGCGCTAAAATGAAAAGGACGCTGGAGTAGAATGATACAGGATGATAATTTGAAGGATGACCGCGTAGTAATTCCCATTGATAATTGAATACATTTTTCAAGGATAATTTTGCTCAATCTGTCAAATCTGATAGATTAAATAATCTACCGTGCGACAACGCTTATAATTGTGTATAATTTATATGGGTATATGCTACTACCCGGCGTCCAAAAAAGATTAAGTAGGGGTTAATGAATTAGTGGATAGATGTGTGATTGTCATACGTTGAAAATTCACGGAGTTAGCTGATAAATTTAAAAATTGAAAAAGCCGATTCACATCACATATATAATAAAATGATACTGAAGGAGTATGTTTATTTTTTCTTTAACAAAGAAAAAGGTTGACAGTTATCTAACTTTTTTTTTTCCCGGGTGATAAGTATCATTTTCAAAACTTATCATCTCATCATCTCTCTGGATAACTGTTTTTTTCGATTTTCGAAATGTGATTAATTAGGTGCTAACTAACTTTCTATTTTTGTCACTCATTTCCATCATCCCCTGAATTTATCATCTAAAGCGTACTCATCCTCCCCACCTAGCACATATGTTTCCCTACCTCCCTCACCTCATTTTTTCTATAACAATTAACATATTTTCTAGAATAATTATTTGTTTTTTTTAGAACAGTTAGTAAAATTTTCTGGGACAATTAGATTTTTTTTCAGGACAATTAATATTATTTTCAAGATAGCTAGTATTGTAAATTAGGACAATTAGTATTATTTTATATGACAGTTAGGATATATATGGGTACAATTGGTATTATAATATATGATAATTAGTATTATTTGGTGGGACAATCAATATATATGAGGGCAATTAGTATCATAAACTAGGACAATTATTATTGTTTTATAGGACAATTAGGATATGTATGAGGACAATTAGTATTATTTTATACGACAGGATGAGGTGGGGGAGTGGGGAGGCAGGGAAGTTTATGCGTCATGAGGGAATGTGATGGGTACGCAATGGATGGCGAGGATGAGAATCAGAGGCAAATACAGAAAGAAAATTGGACAAGTTTAATTAAATGACGCTGAGGAGAGAATAATGAAGTAATTCTTTTTTTTTTTTCATATGTGTGCGAACTTGATTTCTTGTCCAAATTATTATGTGATATTTTGGTATGGAACCCCGTGCCATTGTTGGAATAAGAAAGGATGAATAGAACTATCCCTGTCAAACGTGGTGAAAATATCGTTCCTTTTAATGTGCCACTAAGAAAACGTTACAATTTCAGCATGTCGTTATTCGTTTTGCTTACCGTTTTGTTAAACAACATGTACAAAACATCGAATTTCAATAAACAACATGTACAAAATTGTTTCAATCTCCTTGTCGTTTGCCGTTTTGTTTCATTAATGAAACAAATTTCGCTATCGTTGTTCGTTCCGTTAATCTTTAACGAAACACAATAACGTGTTTTCTTCTTCCGTTTGCCGGCCTAAAAAGAACCCACTCAATGTGAACCAGGCATTGCTCCTTAATTTTTCAATTTTCATCAACAAAAATTGTAATAGAAACATAGTACAAGTTCTGCGTACATCCATTTCCAAGATGCTAGGCTGCTGCCTGCTGCACAACTAAAAAGCATCAAGCAATCTTACGCAAAGTGCAGATCTCGTCCTGAACATAGAGTCTACTGGCAACATGATTACACCACTGGTGTTTAGTACCAGTGTCCAGTGTGTGCACAGAACTCAGACTACTAATTGTACCTGGAACTGCCTTGCAATAGTAGTGCTTCCGGCCACTGGGTGACTTGCTACCTAGATATGACACGTATTGTCAGTTAGATCTCTCAAGCAGAGGTTTTTCATAGCACGTGAATTTCCTCTTCATTTTCATTAAAAAATCGAAGTGGTTTTTTCGATCTTTCATATTCGAAAGGTTAATTATATGCAAAAACTGTAGTGACCAATAATTACATGTGCCAATGCTATATAATTTACGGCCTATGGTGCATTACAAAGGACTAACAGTCTAACAGACGCGAATATTTTTCTTTCATTTACATTTAATTTAAAATTTAGAAGGATCGATCCAGACATTTTTATTCAATATAATTCAGAAGTCCCAGATCTCATAATAAATCATGTTTTTTTTTTTGAAACTTTTTTCTTTTATAAGAAGAAAGTTGGCTAATTTTAAAAATAAAAATTCTAAATCGTTCAAATCTCAAGAAGTTTTTTTATTAAAATAATAAAACTAATATAAATTTGATTTGTTACAAATTTTGATATACATGTCATGTCATATCGAACGATTTGGATGAATATTATCTTTTTAGTACAGATAACTGCACCTCTCTGTTCACATGGGAATCTTCCGATCAACATCCTTTTGAACAGGCGTGAGGCGCTTAGATGATCAATGCCACGTCTTAATGGCCCACGGAACATAAACGCCAGATGAATGTGTTTGCATCTTACATCATAATTATTGATACCTAACTAACGAAGTGTTTATATCTCAGATTTTTCACAAAGAAAGAAAACGCCATTACATTTTTTGTTTTTTCTTTACAACAAAAATAAATTAAGTTCGAAATTTGTACACAAGTAATTAGTACTATCAGTTGAACATGTAATTTTTTTTTACATGCTCGATTGATAGTATTAATTACTTGAGTACAAATTTCGAACTTAAGTTTTTTTTTTTAGTGCTATCAATGAAGCATGTAACTTTTTTTACATGCTCAATTGATATTACTAATTACTTGCGTACGTACAAATTTCGAACTTAGTTTAGTTTTTTACATGTCTGAGTTGAGAATTTTAGTTACATGCTCATTTTTTTTTTCGGCTCTAAGAAAATTGAGCACTCATCTCTGACATATATTTGTCTCTGAGACTTCTATTTAGAAGCGTCACCGATCTAATATTTTTAAATAAAGCATTTAAAAATATTAGTTTTCATATACATGCCATCAAGTTCTTTGTTCAAACCTGCAACACCTATGACCTATCGATCTCTCACCAGCACGCACTGGTTCATTTAGTGACGACACACATTCCACATGGGTTAGACTTTATCTTCTTCTCCTCCTCCTTCAAACAATGTATCTCAGATATTTACAGAAGAATAAATAGAAAAAAGTGTGTTTGAAGGACGTAGACACCAAGTTAGTGCTCATCCTCATTAAATTCTTGTGTTCTCTTCGTGTCTAATTGTGTGATTATCTATTCTGAAATTCTCGTGCTGATTAATCCTAAGGGGTACGGTTCTTATACAGTTGAACTTGGATCATGTCTTTTCGAACCTAAAACTTAACTTCCACTACTCAGACGCTCGAATTCTTAACAAATTTAAAATTTAGCTATTATTCCGGAAACAGAAATATTGTCTTTGTTTTTTTATGAAATTGTGATAAGCATGAAAGGTTCTCAACATAAGTACAAAATATTACTTTTCACTTACATATCAATATAGTGTCATAAACTACGTTCACAAATTTTTTCTAACAAGATAAAAGCCCATGAAGAAAAAGAATATTAATAAACTGCAAGGCTAGAAATGAAAATCTGTCAGGATTATTACTCGATTTATTTAAAAGAAAATATACAGTTTATTTACAGAATTATTATTGCAATTAACCATGGCGTTTCAGCGTTCTAAAGTTTTTTAACAAATACGAAAAATTGCACGATTAAAAATGACGACACTTCTTTTTTTTTTAATCCAAATCATTTTTGAAGTACATAAACCATACTTCTCCCGTCCGTTATAGGCTATAGGCCTATAGCAACAAAATCCAAGTATCATGAAATAATTTCAAGCCCAATCTCCTTCCAGCCCATTTCAGATAAGACAAACCACATCCAAACCCACCCAGGCCCAAAATGGCATTATCGTAATTTCGCAGTCAGTACGTGCCACATCACTCTCTCCAGGTGCTGCCTGCCATCCTTTCCTTGGCCTCTTCTGTATAAATACCCAACTCCCTTCTCTATCCCACTTTGCACTCGCAGAATTCCCTCTCCCCTTTCTCCGTGGGTCTATCTCTCTCTCTCTCCTTTTCTTTTCGCCGCCCGATTACCCGGAAAGCTGTTTCTCTATTTCGCCTTTTCCTTTCACCTTTGACCACCTCACTTCACTTCTCTCTTCCCTTTCTATATATCTACAAATACACCTCTGAAAGTGAAACGAAAACGGCTCTGATCATGTCTCCGACGAACAACCTCGTCTCCTTCGCTCTACCTCCGATCGAAGCTCTCCTCTCGCATCCGTACCAGTACCAGTTCATCCCTGAGCCGTTGGATCCTTACCCTTGCATCCAACCTATGACGTCCGAGAACCGAGATCTCGCACCTCAGATGCATCCTTTGTTCCTCACGAGTACTGATGTTGAGGATTCTCTATCCATCACGCCTGGTCAGCATAGCAGTAAGCTCGCCATGGGGTCGCCTGATTCGAGAAATGAGATTTCTGTGGCCGTTGCACCGTCGCCTCCGGTGAGTCAGCTCGCTGTGGCGGAGAAACGAGCCGGAGTGAGCCTTGTGCATGTGGGGTCCAGTCCCAGGACATCGATTTATCGAGGAGTTACAAGGTCTATTTCTTTCTTGATCTTATTTTTGTTTTGTGGAGATATTCATGTGTGTTTTGCGTTTCTTTTAATCGGAGAGAAAGTTTTGTTTTTTCTGTTTTGTTGTATAGTTAGAAGTAGAAGGAATAGAACGACTGCGTTATGGCAGCTGTTTTTAACTCTAGTGAGGCTTTCCAGTTCTTTTTTGTTTGCATGCATTGACAGAAGTAGTCTAGCTGTAAATGAGTTTATTAATTCATCTCTTATTAATGTGTTAAACCATAAAACTAGTTTGGAGTTACATATCATTTATGTTGTAATATATTGCTAGTTAAGATTTATATTGATCAGTACTAAAATTTTGTTTAGAGAGTAGCATAACACATGCATGCCAGGAAAAACGATATACTTTTCTTACATAAAATTAAAGAAAAGTAGAAAAAAATTGTTTTATTAGACTTATGACGGGTGCATGGTTGAAATTTCCATTATTGTCATAATTTTCGTTTTATGTATCTAATAAGCTAGTAAGATAACATATGAAGGTGGCATTACAGTTTACAACTTACAAGAGTTGTGCTTCTTTCATTAAAATTAGAAGACTGGAGTGGATTACAGCAAGCTTAAATTCAAATTTTAATAACTTGGAGGTCACGTGATAGCTGACACGTGGAGGTTTTCTATTGCAGGCACAGGTGGACCGGAAGGTACGAGGCGCACCTGTGGGATAACACGTGCAAGCGAGAGGGGCAAAAGAGGAAAGGAAGACAAGGTTTGCATGTGCTTCTCCCTTTGTTACAAATTAATTATTTGCTTTGTTGAAAGCAATTTACTATTTTCCACTGTTCAGTTGATTGACATATGGGGTCCATGAGTATACTTGATTGTGTGGGGTGGAATTGATTGATGGTATATTTTTCGTGTACTTCTTGGTGCAAATATCTCGTGCCGCGAGGTGCCGCCGTTTTGGGGATAAATGAAGGGATGGAAAGATAGAGTGAGACAAATGACTAGCGTCACTTTCAACAGTGGGCCCCACATGATAGCTTGTTGAAAATTCCCATTTTTTTTCCCTTGCAACAAAACTTTTTCAATACAAAAACTTGTTTTCAAATACAAAAAAAAAAAAAAAAAAATTCACAGCGTGAAGATTTTTTATAATGTACCCATGGCCCATACTGTACATTTTTTTTTCCTGTTTTTATACCTTGTTGGTCTCGTCCTTCAGCCTTACTCTCCATATAAAGTGATAGGATTCCTCCATAATAATTTCCATTTGGAGTGTTTGATCATGAAAGCATAGGTTTTCCTTTTCTTCAAAAAAATAATTATAAATAAATAAAATGTACAGTTTTCCTGGCGGTTTTGTTGTTGTCATGCACCTTTTTTTTCTGGTTGGATAACTCTTGTAGTCGAATGAAATTATAAATGCAATGCGGGGGAGAGTGAGGTATCTTGGAATTTTGTATAACATTTTAGTCAAAAAATTTCGTTACAGTAATTGCTGGTTCTTTGTAACTGAATATTTCGTCTTTAGTCATATCTAGTTTTTAAGATGGAAACTTAGAACGTTATTTTGGCATGACTTGTTTCTCTGAATTGGATTTCTTTTTTTATCCATTATAAGGTGACGTAACTTAAACAGTATTAATTAATGTCAGGAGGAAAAAGTGTTTTTGTTTGAATTTCCATGCCCATGTACATCAAATGCTAGTATTTTTTTTTTTAGCGGTATGCATACTAAATAAAAATTCCCTTCGGTAGAAGGAGCCGTTATGAATACCACTTTTAGTAAAATATGTCAAGCTGAGTTTGGTGCCTATATAAGTATATATATAATAGTAAACTGCAAATTATGTTTTATTAATAGTGGTTTTGTTGCATGAATATCTTTTGTCTTGTTTACAGAATTTGAAACAATCAATTCTATACAATTGTAAATTGATTTTGCGAAGAAGCTATTCACTGTTGAGTTGATAAAGGAACTATTAGTATTAATGAAAATTATCGCTTCAATATGACAAATTTCTTGTTGTGTGTTTCTATTTTACGGAAAATTTCTTGGGTTATTGCATTAGAGAAAAAAAGCAATGCATCTTTCAAATCCAGCATATAAGATGACAAGTGGGCCCACTAATATTCTGACCAAGGCCCTATTGGATCAAGTGTACTCTCAAAAAATGGATAAAGTGCGCAAACTTATTATATTGAAAAAAAAGGTGTGCAAACTTATCAAAGCTATCATGATAAAAAAAGAAGCCTCGTTCACTTTACACCCCAAAGATGCGGATTCGGCTGGATTGGAAGAAAAAAGGGAAAAATAGTAGGAAATTGGTAGATTGAGACTAATTGATTTGACCATACGATGCATAGATACAGCTATAGGCCTCATAGCGAGAAGTTTAATAGCCTTTTTTATATGTTTCTCGCTCTGGTTTTCTTTTGGGAGTCCTGTTCTATGTGCTTGCAAGTTGCAGCACAGTAGCTCTGGGGGCTCGTAGAAAAGTACACCTGATACCCCACATCAGTATCTTTGACCAATGTCACGTTTGAAAGATACCAAGTTGGACTTGAGTGGGGGAGCCGGGGAGGGAAGGAGGGATGAGAGAGGAAAGACCCATACATAAATGCTTACCATGCTTAGTGATATGATTGATTGTTCTCTGTAAATTTCTGACTGACTTAATGCTGCAACTTTTTTTTTTTTTGATTGAAACTTAATGCTGCAACTGGTTACCGGTGAAAAGTCTACCAATTTAATTATTTCTGCCTTTAGCCTTAAAATAAAAGAAGGTTCAAATTTTAAGGTATTTGTTCCAAACAAGTTGGAGCAGGTTAGAAATAACACCTCCATCCTCGTCATCTAAAACCTTTGGGGTTAAAATACAATAACAACAGCAGCAACAATTAAGTTTTTTGTCCCAAACAAGTTAGAATATGTTACAAAAGAAACCCAACAAAAAACTTTTGGAATTAAATAATAAAAAATAATAATTGCTGTTACAATCATATACAAGTGTGATGAAAATTGCATTAAAAAGATGTAATGATGCGATTTTTAAGTAAATTCTACTAATGATGATAATTTCAGGGTAACTAAACTTACAAATTTTTGTATGAGTATCAATGAAAGCTTCAGAATTTTTTGTCTTATAGTTTTTTCGAGAACCATTGATTAGAAGTTCTGTACTGCTTCCAATATGCTATTTCTTGAACTTCTGCATATTAATTACTTTTTTCTAATTGTTCAATAAAATCTGATATTATATTTGTTCTGTTGCATCTTGTGTGAATGCTGCTCCTGCTCTTTTCCTGTTCTCCAGTCTATCTAGGTATGTTTCTTTCTTATTCACTATATATAGATCGACAACTTAGGAATGTTAATCAAATTAAAAACATGCTATTGTAACACAGGTGGCTATGACAAAGAAGAGAAAGCAGCGAGAGCTTATGATCTGGCAGCTATCAAGTATTGGGGCATTACTGCCGTTACAAACTTTCCTGTTAGTCCTTCCTCACTCTCCCTATATTTCTCGATAGGCTCTCTTTCTTGCTTCACGCAATCATGTTTTATCTAAAAAAGGAGAATGCCTCCAATGTAGATTGAGAACTACACAAGGGAGATAGAGGAAATGCAGAACATGACCAAGCAAGAATTCATAGCCTCTATTAGAAGGTACCATAATCTTTTTTTTCCCTTTAGCTCAGTAACTATTTTCTGTTAGCAATTTCATTATAAAGTATCTCACAAACTATTTCTTCTGATTTGTAGGAAAAGCAGTGGATTTTCAAGAGGTGCCTCTATCTACAGGGGAGTCACAAGGTAACATTTAAAAATTTGACACATTTTCGTTTAGCTTTTTGTTAGGAAAGACGTACTGGAAAGAAGGAAAGGAAAAAAAAAAAAAGGCACATTTCCACATTGGGCCCTAGTCAACAATCCCTCAATTATGACCCCAACACAAAAGCAAAATTAATGTAGTTCTTTTCACAAAAAGAAAAACCGTCATTTAAAGAAAAGCTGTTCACAAAATTTTTAAAGTCAATATGTACATCCGTTCCTTATATCTTTTTTTCTTGTTTGAAGTAGATTGTTCTTGGTCTAATTGCTCACCATCTGTTATCCAAATTCTTGTTAGATACATGCTCTCTTGATGATCCTTCATTTGGTTTGATATAATGAAAGAGCTATTGGTAACATTTGAATTTCTTTTGATTTGTAGGCATCACCAGCATGGCAGATGGCAAGCAAGAATAGGCCGTGTTGCTGGCAACAAGGACCTCTACCTTGGAACCTTTGGTAAGCTTGCTTTTTGTTCGAACATTATTTGCTATGACATCACTATAATTAGCTAGTGTTGCATATTTCTGTTCTTATCATTTTTTAACTATCTGTAGCATCTGAAGAAGAAGCTGCTGAGGCATATGATGTGGCAGCAATCAAATTCAGGGGCACAAATGCAGTTACGAATTTTGAGCTCAGCCGATATGATTTGGATGCAATAGCTGCCAGTGAATTGCCAATCGGCGCATCAGGACGGAGACCAAAACTGTCAGCTCAGCCCCCGACCAATAGCAGCACCCAAATCTCCTTTGATCGCAGCCCTCTAGTCACACAAAGCCCAAATGCCATGCCACCTTTCTTCTTCCGCAATTTTCTCCAACTGAGTGCATCTGAACTTATGGTTTCCTTCCCACCTTTGCTTAATTTTGGTGATACTGGTGCTGTGCCAGTCAGCCACGGTATCTATAGCTCCCCTGATGGTTATGAACAGAAGGGGCATCCAGAAATTACACTGCCTATGGGGACTGGACTTCTCCATTTGGCGAATGCCTCTGTCTCTCTCTCTCAGTAAGGTTGGTTATCTGGGAGGAGTTTAGGTGCTAGAAAGTAGAAACTAATCCATTCTGCTATTATGAAAAAAAAGGTTAATTGGGTACTTATGATATTTTGGTGGTACTGCTGACAGTGTAGTGGGAATGGGTATAGCAAGTTGCCTTTTTCTTTATGAAATCAGTGATGTAATACAGCCACTAGGTATTTGTATGACATATGATAGAAGAGCAGTTTAGTAATATTGATACCGTTTGCTTGTATTATCCTGAATTATTTTGTGGCAAAAATGGTGAATTATTACTGTGATAGTTTTGATGCGTGTGTAGGTGCATTGTATGGTCCTACGACTCATCTGGCAACAAAAGGAAGTCTTCTTTCATTTTAATCAAATAATATATGAATACATATTTATATCTTACCTCGTAAAATTATGGAAAACGTTTTATTACCTCATAAAATTACAATTCAATAGTTTTGATGTAATTATAGTATTTGATATTGTGTGCTTTTTATTTCAAAAATTTTTGGCTTATCTAACACTTATTCGCTTGACTAGATTAATGCGCCTAAGAAAGAATGTACTATTGAATTGTGAAGACAATACATTCGAACAAATAATCCGCCGATTTTTTAATACACAATTAATTTGTAGCACGATTCAAGGGGACTTCGTTGGGAACCACCACCTTATAGCTCGGTTATAAACCAAGCTATAGGGCTTATAGCACAATTCATAACGGCGCTATACTCTATAGCTGCGCGGTTCATATCTGTGCTATAAGGTTAGAGGGAATAGCGCGGTTTACAACTATGTTATATCATGGTTCTTATTAAAAAATAAAATAATTCTTAATCATTATAAATTTTTTAAATACAAAATTGTTCTTATTAAAAAAAATCGGTTTGCAGTTTGTTTATGTATGCAAAGGGAACGTGACTATTGGCAGAGAGGGGTGGAGATTCTTCAATGCAAAACAAGATAGGTACAGTAGAAACTGCAGTCATCTTATGCAACTCATTATCCCATCGCACCTGTTTACATTGTACTATGTGTGTCCACATGCTATTCAGTACGGCCTAAGGCTGTTTTGGGACAATGGAAGTATCAATTGCTTGCATTGCCTCATGTCTTAGTACTACTGATTGCTATGTACGGAGCATCTCGGCCTTTCAAATCGTTCTGGAATGAGATCGCAATCCTTATCTCTCTCAAATATGCAAGTTCCCAAACAATGCACTAAGGAATCCAGATTGTGGGACTTGAATTTTACATCACACCATTTCTACAATATAATGAGGTTCTCAGCAAATATACGTTTATATTTCACATTATACAGTCTAATCATGACAAAGCTCTCCTTGTGGTATGCATTTGAAGGTAATGTTTTAGCACGCCCAAGGATAAGATCTAATACAGACGATCCTGATATCACAGGACACTTGATGGCACCTTCATGCCGAACAAGTAAAAAAATCAACATATCAAAGCGCATGCAATTTTTTCAGTAGAGGCATAGACAAAAATATTTTTTCTGGCCTGTTAACCACACGAAATGCTTTTTTAACATACAAAGCAGATAACTTTTTAAAGAAAAAGTCACCCCTGAAAAGCCCAAAAAAAAAAAAAAAATGAAGTCTTTGTCATGTACCAGCATGCGATTATTCTCTGCCTAACCATAACCAGATCATATTGACCAGGCAAACCAACGTTACAGAAAAGTTGAAAATAATCTACTTTAAAACTCAATTAAGACTTCAACTGAGGGGTCGGCTCCTCGCTTTTCTTCTCTTCTATGACTGGTTTTGAACTCACTGCCTCCATTGCATTGTAAAACTCCTCGGGCAACTTAACCGGTTTGTGACGAGGCACGTGCTTAGGAATTGGTGTGTCGTCTTCTATCACCTCGCACTCGTAATCATCAGGCACACCCCATGGATCCCACTCTGCATTGTTTTCATTAAACAAGAGGTCAGAAGCAGTAAATGGTAATTACAGCTATTGTTTGTTTAACCTAAAAATATGAATAGGATCATGCTTTATGAATGTCACATCTGACCATAGTACCTTATTTTTACTAGGATATCATTACTCGCCTACTTTTCCTTTTCGTTTATTTGCCTCTTTTTCTGTAATCTGTTTGATTGGTTTTCGTGCTCAGAGAAAAAAATTCATACAAAAAGCAAAAAGAATAACAGTAAAGCTCAATCAATATAGGTCCTGTCCACTGAGACAGCTAGCCAGACAATTGAGTCAAGTACTGCCAGAGGCAAACATGGAGAAGCTCTCTTTATGTTAACAAAGTAGCAGCTCATTGATATCAAGCATAGAATACACCATCAACACAGAAAAATAATATAAGATAGGTAAAAGAAAAGTTACAAGTTTAAACCCCATTCCTTGTAAATGCTAAACAGGAAGGGGAAAAAAGGCCAGAAATATAATTATAAAAATCACTCAAAACATTCTGCAGAATTTGCTATACCTTAGGAATAAGGAAGAATAGCTTCTTCCTAGGCATCCAAACTCTTCCCAAAGTTACACAATTCCCAATGTTTTCTTCCTAAAATTCTTATTCCTTCCTTATTCTCATACAATCCAAACAAGCCCTAGTATAGTAAGAACTTATGCCCATTTGCTATATGCCTACCCCCAGTCCATGTAAATAGTAAATAGAAAAAAGGCCAGGAATAGAATTATTAATTTCACTCAAAAGATTCTGCAGGATTTATTGTACCTTAGTATATATAGTACGAATACCAATTAACAGCCAGCTGCCGATATCTCTAAAAAATAGTACAAATATCCATTTGCAAGGTTGAGTCTAGAATATTTAATGTTGTAGTGCAAAATTGACTGTGAATCCATTTGAATTCTGACAAGATAAATTATATTTACAGTTATTGTCTTCAATTAGTGTAAATTTAGGTAGCTTAGCTAAGAGTTCAGCATGTTCAATGAGTTCGTTGTTGCTTGTAAAAAAGAGCAATGATAAGTTAAAAAAGAACTGAAGGATTTTCTCTTTGGAGAAATTTTCTCCCTACCTACCCTTCTGTCTTTTGCCAAACTCTTAACCTAGTCAACTTGAAAGACTTCCGTTTGCATCAGTGTAATGAACTACAAACATTGACTAGAAGAATTATAGCAATCATTGACTAGAAGAAGACTCTGAGATAGATCCAAGTGAAGATCACCCGGTAAATTGGCAAGCTCTCGAATTATAGCAATTTTAATGATTTTAGAAATAAAAAAGCATGATCATTCGACAAAATGTATTAGTACCTAGTTGGATATACAACATTCATACTTTAGACAGAAGCTAAAAACCTATACAAGGTCCAAATATTGCCATCCTGAGTTAGAGAGAGAGAGAAATCAAAGGCGTTAACTATATGATGAGGAATTCTGCATGCAGCTGGCAGGTCCATTCAAACATCATAGAACTAAGCCATAGGCTTACCGATGCATTTCCTACGACAGTCAACTTAAACTGTAAACATTCGTACTGCTTTACAGTGTGACAAATCTACTGGAAAGGAAGCACAATTAGATCGTCCAGAAGCACAATATGAAAGGTCTGCTATGAATTAAAATAAACAAGCACGCTACCCTACTGAGTACCTTGCTCAAGTTAACAAAGGACCCATTTAGACAAGCAGAGGAACTAAATTCCCTGAGTAGATAATTATAAACAAAGGAAAACTGTGATCTTTATCTAATCCTTTCTGACCCTTTCCAGTTCCAGACAATGTAAATACAAAGCATGATGAATTAAGTAAAGTGGTAACTTGCTCATCTTGGTGATACTGGATACATTACCAACAACAACAATTGATCATCAAACATATAATACCACTACAGAGAGAGAGAGAGAGAGAGAGACGCACCGACGAGCTTGTCAATGAGCTTGAGCTCATCCTGGGCCTCTTCAATGAGCTCCTCGACCTGGCCACAGCCAATCTTCTTCTCGATCTGCTCCCAGTCGTCCTCCTCCTGGCAGATCTGGAGGCGGTGCTTGGTGAAGCTCTCGACGGCCTTGCGGTACCCTTCGTCGGCCGGAACCGCCTCGATCTCCTTCAAGGTCTTGGTGTACAAGTCGATCAGCACCTCCCTTGCGTTCGGCACCACCTCCAATCCGACGATCCCCGTCGTCTCCTTCACCTTCCCCGCCGCCATCATCATCGTCCCCCTCCCTCCTCGTAGAATGCTCCGTAGAAACATCTTTGCTTGATTTTTTCTCTCTTTCTCGGGGTTTAGATTTTTTTGGGAGATGGAAATCAATGGATGGAGGCTAGGAGGAAATTCGGACGGAGCAGAGGACGAGATGACTGGAGTGCTCCGGGGGAGTGGTAAGGGTGTCAGATCACTGAAATGGGCCTTGTTTGATTTTGGATTAATGGGCCTAAATTTATATATATTTGTCGAATTTGGGGCCGATTACATTGTTTACTCAATTACTCTACACTTTTAATATTGTTCCAGTTTAGGAAAAATTACTTTATTCCATCTGGGCATCTGGCGCCATGGTCCATGCTTTAGTCCTATACTACTGGGAACTGGGTGGCTTAACACAGATCGTTTATTTTACGGGTCAGGCTGGTGCATTGCACCCGTCTGTTGTGCGTATTATGTTGACTGTTTGCATTTATTTTATCTAGCCCAGAAATATTATTTTTCCTTATTGTGTTGTTTACTGTTTGCATGTTTAATGGCTTGAGCACATGACGCCTACCCTACATCAACCCAACTTAGACAGTCTCAGCATAAATCAAAATATTTGTTACATAGACAGCACAGACGAGGCGCCCCTACATGCTGCAGTTACTGCAAGTGTTTGCATTTCAACTGCCATACCTCTAAATATTTTCACGGAGTAGAGATAAAATATAATTAGTATGTTAATCACTAGACCAAGTTCATCACTGCATTTCATTAGATAGAAAATCCAACTGCAGACTTCACAATAGGATTTACTTGTAAAATTAGTCTGCACAAGAACTTCCTAGGAAAGCCCAAATTACCCCGTAAAACAGGCTAACAGCATAACACAATTGATTTAAGGCCCTTTGAAATAGACATTTTCTGTACCACTTAGCATCTTTTATCCACACAAGGTTATCACTTTATAACTAGGACAGACGTAAAAATCTTCCAACTTTCCAACAGCTATGCATTGTCACCTGCAATCAAGAAAGAATAATGAGTTCATCACAAAAAAAAAAATGACAGATAATCTTCAGTCTCCTTCCAAAATTAGCAAGTGTGTAGCAACAAACAACCAACGAGCCATCTCAGGTCTCAATTCCATATAAAGCAAGACGTGATTCAAGTTCTAAACTAACATGTCCCAAATAACTTCTTCCCCGTCCCTTTGTTCCTCAAAAGTAGTAGCATTTGTACCTCAAATGTCAAACCGAAACTCTTCTTCATTCTCATCATCTTCATGATCCTCTTCATCATCAGAAAATGTAAACTCCTCTATTTCTTCCTCTTCTTCCTCCTCTCCATCTGCATCCATGATGCTTCCGGAAGCTACTGTCACTGCTGATCTGGAGGCTCCTTTGCCCTTTAACCCTGTGCTTAGCACCACCGTCCCATCTTTTGACTTCTCCATGTCTTTCTTTAACCTCTCCATGTTCTCCCTCCGGCGCTCTGCTTCTAGCCGTTCCTTCTCTGCCTTTCTCTTTTCCAGCTCAGCCCTACAAGGAATAATTGGAAAAGATAATAGTAAACTTCCTATTTGGAAGTCCAAATATATGCATCCAACATCTTTAAAACTTATACATGCAGAAGAACTTTCTGTTGAAACTATAAATTCTGCACGATGCAGAAACTTCCTACTAAAAAAAATACAGACCATGCATAATGAGGAACTTTCTACTAAAAATAATTGAGGCATTTCTATATATCACAGAATAACTGCGTTAATACCTTTTCAGCTATTAACCAAAAGTTGTTATTTGGAAGTGCCATCTTGAGATCCAATCACTAAAACCATAAGTCAATTGAAAGTTCTAAAAGTGTCCTTTCTTTTTCTGTGACTGAAAAATACATCTAAATTATCAACCTTCAATATTTAAACAGACTAAACCTTATCCAAACTGTTTTAAATCCAACATCATATAAAAAAGGTCAGGGACCTGCAAGTATGATATCTCGATGAATACTGTAAAATATAGGGTAACTGCATCTGCAATCCAAGAAGATTGTTGGACTGAAAGGAGGACAAAACAACCAAGCCGCTGGAAAGAAAATGATATACCTGTATGTTTCCATGTATTCTTTTGCACTAGCTTCTATGGCTTCGAAAAAGGCATTCATCCCCGCACCTGAAACAGCCGAGACCCCAACTGAACGAAGGTTCTTGTAGAACTCATCGAGAGCCAGAGAGAGGCTTCTTGCGAGTGTTGACGAGTATGATGAATCAGACTCTATTGCAGTCTGAAATGCCTCAAAATCTTGCATCCACTGAATAAAAATTATACTACATTTTTATCTTTTCAATTCCAAGAGGCCAAATTAACAACTTTAAAAATCTCAGTCAATTTGACTATGGTATAATTAATTGTTGCATACATGATACTTTCACATGTTAATGTTTACCAGAAATTATCAATTTCCATTGTGTGATAGGGAAATACAAGGTCTCGATTTTTGCAAGCAATACATACAATATTTGACTTATAACAGAGGTGTATGAAATTGGCCCAAAAGGAGGAACAAAAAACATACCTCAAGTGCAAACTCATGCTTGGCCACATCAACCTTGTTAAAAGTGAGAACCAAAGGGAGTCGAGTCTTGTAAAGTATACTGCAAGCATAGAGCATATTACTCATGAAAGTAACCGGGTTAGCTGAACGGGGTGTGTCAACGACATAGGCAACGACAGTAGGAAATGTAGATGCGAATGCCTCGGTGATAATGGCACCAGAGGCCGACCATGTAAATATCTCAATCTGGCCGGGCGTATCAACCAACACATAGTCCAACTGGTCAGCGCGCCTTTCAATGACAGATACTACCTGCAATGAGGAAATATCACGATAAATATTTGTACTGAAATACATACTATATACTGATGTACTTGTGAAAAACAATGACTTTCTGTAACCGACTGGTGCACGAGCAAGTCTGACCTTGTCATTTCAAAATAATACTGATATACCTGTGATGTAAATTTGTCCATAAATAAAATAAAGCAACACAATACTGGGTATCAATACCGTTTTGGTCCTTTATATGCAGTTAAGTACCAAACTAATATTCATCTCTAAATGCTTAAAAAATAATTTCTTTTAGCTACATAAAACCAAGTATAATAGCACTACATGTTTCAGTCCATTCTGGTACCCATCGAATCTTGACTCTAATGGATCATAATTTCTGCCTTCATGTTGTTGCTGTGTTGCCTAATTGGAGCTTAATGTGCTTTCTTTGATTATAAAGTGAATAAATGGTAGAGAATATAACCTACTCCATGTCTAATGTCTTGAGACCATAGGGGCTCAGCTGAAGCTTAGCATCAACACTAACCGTATAACACATAAAAAGAAGGAATACCTCATCAAACTTGGTGGCGAAGAGATTAAGAGAAGTGAGAATTCCTCCGTTCGGTCCCAGATTATACTCTTTCATGACATCCTTGTAATGAATTGTATCTCTTATGTCTATATTTGCCCCAAATGGAAGGTTCAAAACAGCAGGGTCTAGGTTCAGAACATAACCACACATGTTTGAGGCCTTTGTATGGCACACCAGCCTATGCATAAAAGTCGTCTTCCCTGTCCCTGTACCACAAGCCAGTACCAATTCTAGTTCAGAAAAATACTCTTGCTCGGGATTTTTCTAACTGACTAACCTGCCAGATTCACTCACCTAGTATGTATTATTACAATTAACAAGAGAGTACTATGCTCTTACTTGTGATAAATTAAAAAAATGGAAGACATGTGGGAATATGGTATACCTGCCATGCCGACGACTATTATGACAACAGGTTTCTTCTTGAATGTGCTACCAGAGCTCTCTCCAATGTTAAGACTCTTTATCGAATCTGAGATATCAGCTTTCTCTCCAGACTTCAAATCCCATCATTCATTCATGCCAATGAAAAGACAATAATTAGTCAAGTTCGGCAGTAATTAACAAAGATGTCATTGTTTTCGCAAATTCACGAGATAATTGATACAAATTCTACAAGAAACGATCGATTTCAATAAAATCATACTTTACTACTCGAGGCAGTCGGCCCCGTCTCCGTCTCCATCGGAACCGAGTTGTTCGAGGTCGAACCGGTCGGCTCTGGGTCAATATCCATTGCTCCTAGATAGAGAGAGAGAGAGAGAGTGTGTGTGTGGGAGAAGGGGTTAGGGTTTTAGAAGAAGAGGAGGAAGTAGAACCAGCGCCTGTGTCGGAAACTGAGAACTGTAAAAATCAATGCACCAAGTGTAGCAACTTAACCAAACAGCGTTTCTTCTTCGAGTGCATATTTGTGCATCGGCCTATCGGTCTAAGACTTAGGCCCATAAACATCTCTCTAGTCTCTATTCCATATAGCAGGCTTACGCAGCCCATTTTTTTCTGAAGAGGACCTCTATAATTTCACCTTTCCATTCTTTCCTTAGTTTTTAAGGTATCAAGATTCAAGAGCTTTTATAAATTTCACTTTTACTTTATTTTCTATATTTTAACTTTAAGGTATCTTTTGTTGCCTGCTACTACTAGACTCTTACTGAGATGTTTTATTTCGTCTGGCCTCCTTTTGTTATATTATTATTATGGCGGGCTATTCTGACCTGCTATAAAATATCCATCTACTCTAGAATAAAAAGCTGAATCGATCATGCGCTATCCCTAACAAAAATATATTATCAATTTACCATACAGAAATTAAATGGCTTGGCATACGACCGGATATTTTAAACATGATATTTGTCAATTGTAAAGCGGCATCGAGCGGTGAAATCACTGCTAGATTGCTAGGTAATTGGAAAGAAACACTTTTTTAATATCTCAATTTGGGAATATCTATCCAGTACAGACCAAAGAGAGATTTGAGGAACTTTTGAAATTGGTCGTCGTAGGAATTTGTTGCATGGAGTAATTTATAGTTCCGTACGCGCGACACAAAAGGTGTTTGACATTTATTACATGTCCTTTCCTATAAATAGGCAAGTTTAATGTTCCAAACGGCAACGGAATGGACCATTCTGTTTGCCGTTCCGTTCCATCAACGGTATGGCCATTCCATTCCGTTTTCCGTTCAATTTCAGAAAACAAAATGCCATTTCATTTCATTTGGACGGAACGGAACGGAACAATGTGTTTTTACACTAAAAACTGCACTATTTGTCGAAACGGAAGCGAACTAGGCCATTCCCTTTACCGTTCCGTTTCAGCAACGGTATGTCATCCCATTCCGTTTACCGTTACGTTTCTGGAAACGAAATAGTATTTTGTACCGTTAGCCGTTCCGTTTGGACGGAACGTCCACGGAAAACGATAAACGGTATACCATCGTCGGCCCTACCTATAAAAGAAAGGTTTCTGCGTCGTCTTAGACAATATTAGTTTCTTATATTATTATTAAAATCAAGTGAAAAATATATTTTAATTTGTTTTAAACATAATTTTTTTTAGTTTTTATTTACTTATAACTGAATTCTTATTCTTATCAAATTTCGATAACCCTATGATATTTTTTTACAGAAAGTTCACATCACAAATGACTATTCACTAATGAACGTCATATAATTATTATTTTAATATGTAATGTTTATTATTTAAAAAATAAAGTAACTTGGAGGTCTTCTATACAAATGTGGGACTCAAGCAGTCAAGCTACACCTTTATTGCAAAAATTTATTAATAATCGATAATAGATTAATAGAAACTAATCAATCTTTAAAAAATAAAAAAAGACGGAGGTCAGGTCAATTAAACTCCATTAAAAGCATAAATCCGACCCTCCTTTCTTATCGAAGTTCTCTGTTAGTGCCTTACTACACAGCTGCATTAAAAAAAAAAAAAAAAAAAAAAAAAAGATTAATTCTGGCTGGTGGATTGATCTTCCAACGAGGAAGGAATGAGCCGAACAAAATTGTGATGTTAGCCAGAAATTTAATATGCACGTAATGGGCTAAGGCTCAAAGAGGCAGAAGGAGACCAGCCCAAGAGCATGAATAGAATAAATTTTGTCATTTCTCGATTCTTCGATGGAATTATCCCCGTGTCGCGCAAAACGTACGGTCACTAACTTTACAAATGCTCCTCTTCTGGGGACAAGTATTAGCGATTCCGACTGTTGTCCGTCCTTGGTAAAGTTGATAAGTTATCAAAAATTGTAAAACATTTTCATAACCGGAGCGCGGTAAAATAAATTTTGATGCTGAAATTGGTCTAGCAATGGATGTTAACCTATCTCAAAAAGTATTTTTTTTTTTAATATCCGAAGTACATTTTTGTTGGGCTCCAATGACACTTTCTAGAAACATAGATTTAGATATATCTATTTTACTTAGAATGGTTTCCTCTAAATATTGTATTGATTGAAGAATCTCATATATATTATTTTAGATAAGACAATTCAATTTTACTTTGATTATCCATCTCTTTTTTTTTTCTCGGTCTTTTCGGTAGATTTTTATTTCCGATCTAAAATGAGCAGTATGCATATATATCTTTAGAATTCTCCAGTGAAATCCCTACAATTACAAGAGGAGCCAATTCCATCTACCTTTGTATAACGTTATAAAGTTTGCTTCGTATTTTTATTTTTAGCAATAATTTAACTAGTACAAGAAGTATTGTTTGATCTAGCGACTAAGACAAAGAGACAATAATCTTGCATGGAGGACACATGTTGTAAATCTGGCTGAAGAATAATATTTTTTGTGAATTTAAAGTTGAGACAAAATTAATTAGAGTCTCTTTAATTTTTAGTACATAAGTTGAAAAATAAAGAAACACACGTCGCCACTGCTTGACAGAACTTGCATATTGTTCCTTTTAGGATATAGTTATATATATATAGAGAGAGAGAGGTGGGCTAAAGTGCCATAGATGGCACAGAAGGTCCCATGCCATAGAGTCGTTTTTAAGATCCAAAATTCAAATGCTCAATCTGAACCGTTCAAGTTATTCACCATATTAAAATACCCTTAGAGACCAAATTTTACATTTTTTCGAATTTTTCTGATATTTATTATGATATTTTAAAAAAAAAGTTATAATTGGAGTATTTCAGACCCTCCAATTTGAACATATCAAAATAAATAGCAAAAAAATAAAAAAAATGTAAAATTTGATCTCCAATGGTATTTCAATATGGTGACCGATTGAATTTCGAATCTTAAAAAAATGACTCAAAAAAGACATCTATGGCACTTTAGCCTACCTCTGTATATATATATATAATTCTTTTACTTTTTCTTTCCCTAATAAGTAGGCAGGAATATTGCATATTAAACTAGTTCTGTATTTTTTTGTTCCTATATTTCTTCGCTTTTGCTCAAGTCATCCCTGTACAACTACATAAAAATTGGTACTCCTTCATGGAAATATATGCACGCGTGGACTACATTTTCAATTTTTCATACTTTTTAAAACAAAAAGGCATTATTGCCAACTCAGGCAACAAATGGGACCAACAATTTCAGTGCTCCACTCCACTAAAAGTCTAAAAACTACAGCACACAAGTACCGAAATGTACGTCTAATTACACAGATTGACACACTATGACTGCCACATACTACTCAGATCATCCGTTTTTTTTTTTTTTTTTTTTTGAATAGTACTCAGATCATCCGTTAGTGGTCCTGCACGAGCCACTGTAAATGGGTCCCACATACGGGCAGTTGCACTGGATGTCGTACGTAATTCATGGAGCAACCCCTATAAATCTCTTTTTTCCCATTGGTGCGCTGTGCGCACATGACATGCCTTGCTCTCAACTTCTCAAGGCTAAGTTTTAAACTTAAAAATAAGGCAAAAATAAATAAAATAATAAGTTAATTTAGCTGCCTAAGCTCATACATGCTCCATCAAGGCATCAAAATGAAATTATTTCTTAAATGCAATATTGCAATATAAATAAAATAAGTAACTTAGTAAACATGCCTTGTGTAAAATTTTTAAAAGATGATTATAACTAAGTGAATCTGTCTCGGTATATAAATTCTGTCTGATGTGTTTGTTTGAACCTTAAACTGATGCATGCATGTTCTTTTCTTTCTCCTCATCATGTAGTTTCCTTTTTATAAATGTGGAAGTACTTTGGCAGCAATTTAAAAACTTTGCCCCGAAACCTGATACTGGATACTGATTGAATAGATAAGTTTATTTACTTTCACTCACAAAGTGAGTCTGACACAAATTTGACATTTTTTGTAGGTGGCAATTGTTACTAACCGCCTTTAATTAATACGGCGCAGAGATTTGGGACCCAACAAAACGGAAACGCTTTAGGAATGAATTTTGAACCGCAACATAATTAACCACACCTCATATATCATATATGATATATCTCTTTGCTCTCTCTTTTGGAACCTATAGGAGACAAACCCATGTACCCCATGTGGTCTAATTATACAAAAGTTTCTCTCTCTCTCTGTGCCTCTCTTGTGGTACGCGGAGGAGGTGGGAACTGAGAAAGACTGTGCAAGGTGGCCAGCTTTGGGAAAAGGAAGAGGAAAGAGAGGTATTCTGGATCGTCTCCAATTCTGGTATGAATCAACAAAAGAAAGACCGTTGGTTGCAGATTCAACGGTAGTCCGATCTGTGAAAGAGAGTCAATATTTATATACTCAATTATAGGACAAATTCGGAGGGAGTTGGAGAGGACCCAACAATAAAAGGAGGGTTTGGACGAACATGGCCAAACGGATTCTGCCTTTGTAATTACTAATGACAATCTGAAAACAAGATTACAAAGTATATAAGATAAAATTCTACAGTAATGACCTTTGGAGCTACTTGATTTAGTAACTAATTACATGTGAATGTGATTGCATTTCCAATTTCCGATCTCGTCCGTCCATTTACCTTTGGTTGGATTTAGATATTCGATAAGGCGACTTGTTGCAGACTTGCAGTATGTATATATTCAGCTCCAGGCCTCCGTCAGCTCAGTTCTTAGTCCGTATAGCAGCCCTTATCAGGAATCAATGGTAGACGATATTTATTGAACCTATCCTCATATGAAAAAGTTGAACCATCTCAAACTTAGAATAAAACTCATATGAAAAAAATAATGACACATAACACAATCCATATGTTTATTTCGTTGGGTCATGTCATGTACTATGTTCTAATAACATACACATATGCAATTAAGTTGGTAACACCTTATCTATGATTTGCAGAACTTAACCATCACTTAACTTGCATACTATTTTTTTATGATAATTAATGTTCCTTGTTAATTATCAAGATTACGGACGATTTAGATTTATTACTGTCATTTTAATAAATGATCCACAGAGATCTACAATTCAGATCCTCAACCTGAATGATCTGTCAATAACAAACTCTAGGAACAAATGATCAAATATCATCAATAACATAAACTAAAAAATTAAGTCATTTAATATTGACTTCTAGGACATAACTCCAACACTCCTAATGATAGCGATCACGGGTAACGTGTTTCTAATGATCACTCAGTAGGCCGACCGTCAGGCGTTACTGCGATCACTTGATGGTTGTTCTTATTGCACTATAGTATTATATTCCCTAATGGGTGTGTGTCATTGTTACCAAATTTCTTCTCGACTCTTCATGTATTCAGTTTACCGATACCACATATTACTACTCACTCCCTTTAGCCTAAGATGTGAGATTGGAGCTTCTGTCAAGGTCCAGTTGAGCTAGTTTCGGGCTTAGAATGTTCTGTAGGCACGGTTCCTGTCATATTGGGATTTGTGAGATTGATTTTGGATTTATGTGACTTATGATTGGACCATTGAGTGTGGATTCTTCATTCTCATATTATACTATATTTATACTTTGTACAATATTATATTATTAATATTCTCTACTTCTCTAGATATGTTTCAGATTTCTTAGCATGTCATCACATGTAGTGTAGTTTTTTTACCATACACTTAAATACACGTAGAAATTAGAAGTTAGGATTTAAAAGTGCTTAATTTAAGTATGGTTTAGTTCTAGCAAGAGTTAACCAGGACCATAAACTCACTCTATCACCACACTGAGTATTCATGTACTCATTCTACATACTTTGATTGTGGAGATAGGTTCAAGTTTGGCAGAAACAACAGAGGAAGATTTACCAGAAGACCAAGTCAAGCTAGAATAGTCATTTATATGTTATTATTATAGAGTTTTGTTATCATTTGTCTGGAAATTTTGCTATATAAATATTTTACCAGTCCTTTTGTTGTACGAACAACAATTCATTTATTATGTGATTAGTATCTATGATTATTTATTTTTGTGGCTTTGTTTTATAGCCTTACGTGTGCACACATAGAGAGAAAAACAAAAATAAATAATTAAAAAAATAATAAGGTTCTTGTTGAATTTTAGTTTTGTCTTTTTTAATCTGAGTTTCAATTTTATTTCTTCCTCATTTTGCACTTTGAAACATTTCTTTATCTTTTATAAATTTAACCAGTTGGTTAAGCAATTCATTTTCTTTTAAGAGAGCTATAGTTGCATATTAATTTTTTTCGAAGGCTGGTCGGCCAGGAGCCAACAGCAATTTTATTAAAAGAGAAAAAAGTTGTACAGAATTCTAAATGACGTTACAATCTCAAGAAATAGTTGCATATTAATTACCACAGCATCCATTTTTATATTAAAAAAGAAGGTCGAGTACCGGAGTAGTATTGTATTTTTGTAACTATGTCAAATTTAGACTTTAAAAAGATCAAGAATATAGTAGCAAAATAATTTTGACCATCACGATAATTTTAATAAAAATATCTAAAAAAAATAGTCAACTTGAGATTCTTGACACTATCACCGTTATCATGAATAATGGGAAACTTTATTAGTCCGGAATATTGGAAGTGTTGTCCGCAGTAGATGTAGATGTACCATCCATGTTCCCTCTAGGAAAAAGACTTGTATTGAGACCTTATTTATCCATCTCCATTCCCATGGAGATTATTCACATCTTTAGTTTCGAAGGAAGTATTTTTGGCATGGTTATTTCAAAGTGAAAATCTAATATGGAACCATTCGTTCAGTTTCATACAAAAATTTTGAAAATGTGTATTAAATTTTAAAAAATAAAATCGAAATTAAGTCCTCCAATTTTACATCTATAAAATTGAGATATTTAGCAAGATTTTGTATCGGAGTAAAACTTCAAGCATTACCTTAAGGACTAGATTAAATTTTTGGAACGTTCATGCATGTTAGCAAACGTGACAACCAAAAGCTTGTCGACTTAATCAGCCCAATTAAAAAGCGCGATCTAGAGTTAAAAACTTAAAATTCGCTTGTTGGTCCAAAGAAAGGGGACACATTGAAAGACTGGAACTCAACTAGCTGAGAGAAAAATGTGAGTATGTGACCCCTGCTGGTGGGACCCAAGAGGTCCAATTGGGAAGAGACGGTGTTGGATGGAAGGTTTTTTTAATATTAAATTTCTGACAGATCAAAAGCTCTTTCTTTGGCGCCTTGCGCTGATTGTCATCCCCAGACCCCACCCCCATGTTGCTACCAAACTCCTCTCCATTTTATGTTGTTCGACAGATATCAAAAATTGAAGGTACGTGACCATGTAATGCAATGATTATAGATGATTGTGTCAAAATCTAACTACCTGGTGGTCGTGTTGCTTTGTGATTGAAGTAGCCTCGCAAAGTGAAATGTTAGTGCTAAATGATTGCTTGTTGAATTTGGGATATTATTGTTAAACTTATTATAATATTTGATTGTTTGATGCGACAAATTTTTGATATGATATAGATGTATGAATTTGTGTCAACCATCGATATAAACATACACACATTCGTTTTCAAGAGCATATTAATTCATGTGAATTGATCAACAAAATATTTATTTCCAATCATTCATGTATGTTTTAGCAAGATATCGTGTCTTGGTCCCACAACAAAGATATAGACCAAATTCATCACTATCAACGTTCTATTTATTAAATTATATATGGTGATTATGAAATTTATATAGACCAAATCCCTTAAAGAGACAATTACAAGTTCTATTTAAAAGATAAATACAGTCAAAATTATATATATAACTGACCACAGGTGCAGAAAGCAAAATTTACTACGCCAAAAAAGGAACACATTAACAGGGAACAATCGGAATGCGCAAACAAATTAAAATAGACGAAATAATTTAAAAAAAAAAACCTAAAATCACAACTGGATCTGTCCAAAGAAAAATAAGATAGAGAGATAGATAGAGAGAGAGAGAGAGAGAGAGAGAGAGAGGAGGGAGATACAAACCCAGAGGGTCACAACTCGCTCAATCCCCAAATGGATCCACATTATTATCCGATGGAACATGTTTCTTTTTTAATTTGTATTTGTCGTTGTATTCATTTTATATATGTTTTGACCATTTTTCCGACCGAGTTGTGGTTATCAGTATGTGTGCGTGCCCCTTATCTTTCCCCCATGTTACTTCCATCCATTGCTTCCTTTTTTTTCTTTGGTTAGTCTTTTTTCTTTCGTTTTCATCTTGCTTTTTCTGGGGGGTTGGGGGAAAGGATGCGTGTGATGTGTCGTGTGTGTGTGTGTGTGTTAGAGGAGGAGTTGCTTTTGCTGCCACTCTTATGCCCGTACATTCTCCATTGACTCAGCATTCAGATTGGAAAGATTTTGTTTTGTTTTATTGGCTTACTAAAGATTAATTAAGATTGTTGTTTTTATTATAATAGTGTAAGAAGGAAATAGGTGACACTTTTAGTTTGCTGCATTATGTTGCTGCTTCTAATTTTTTTCTCTTTCTTTTTCTTCATACATTTTTGTTATCGCAATGTCTTATAAAGGGGAAGAATGAAATGGCGTATGATCATATTTGTAACGTGCAAAGAATTACAAATTCTATCTTTGCTTAAAATCAGGTAAAAGAACTTTTACAAAATGGGCAAATAAATGCATCGTACTAAAAACGATCATTTAAAGTTTTACATTTACCAAGAAATAAATTCAGGAAGCAATTCATCCATCAAAGCCATATTTTAATATTTTGTTATCCAGTCAACTGAAGCGTGTATATATAATAATATATTTGTACCCATTCCAGAATGAGAAAAATAACAATTCTGATTTAATAAAAATGAAGCAATAAAATATCACTATTGATTGAGGTTGATGGGAATGTAAGGAAAAAGAAAAATATCTTAACGCTTGGACCATATGTGTCCTTTTCTATGTATATATGGGAACCCTGCTTTTTTGACTGTTGCATTTATGTTGTCTCACAAATTACTTTTCTTAGAAAATGAGCTTCATGTTATTATTTTGGTACAAGTGAAATTTTCATGTGAGTGCGGTGCACCATAACATTACTCGGTCAAGATCAAAGAGTGGGATGCACCAACATGCATTTACTTACTGCTTTAGCCTATATAAAATGGTTCACGTGTAATGTTTCAATTTTTGCATAACACTGCAATCTCAGAATTGGAAGTTACAGAAACTACAGAGGCAACCAGACAGGAAAATATTGCTTATAGTGTACGGAATATAATGCAGTGATATGATTATTGCCCTTTATTGTGAGAAAAAAATTGACCAAATGATTGCTTCGTAAGATTTTATGAAATAGTGCCTCATTTTTTAAATCTTTATTTTTCTATGGGAAACAAAAGAATCATTAATTATTCTTGTTAAATTTGATCATAGATTGATTTAGGCAGGTAACAACTACACATAAGCCATGAGCCCATGACAAAACGGGTCCTTAAACCTTTCTTGAACAATAATTTAAACTTTAGAGCTTTATAATCTCATCAGGAGAAAAAAAAAGAAATACAATGACTTGTCCAACACTTACATTCCCTAAAATTGATGTTGTTTTCAAAACAGTAGTTGCATCAACAACACATCGGTCCCTATGATTAATTGTAGTTCGCCACTAACATTAATTATAGTCCCTTAGTCAACTCATGTCTAAAAGATCTTTAATTGCCATTATGTCACATGCTTGGTTGATGAGATATGTCCCTACGCAGTATATGCAATAATATATTAGTTTGACACAAATTTTACAAGGATTGTTCAATAGTTGAATTTATTTTAAGCGGTAAAAAATTTTAGTTTCAATGTATTTGATAAAAAAATTAGAATAAAGAAAACAACATTAACTCTCTTTTTTTACGCTTTAGCAGAACGCCGACTATTTTTATTAGTATTTCGTATTTAGCAATCAAATGAAGTAAACAATTGTTAGCGACTATTCCTCACCTATTCAATTATATAAATTAAAAGTGGAGTATATATTTTTTTGAGAAATTTATGTTGAAAAATAATTATTATGACTAAAAATAGACTCAATTAAATGGCAAAAGGTGGGGCACTTGAAGTACATTCAATTTTTAGGAATAATTTAGAATAATTCATTCCCAAGGAAATTGCGACTCGTCATTCACTCCTAATAAATAGGAGATGGCTTTTTTAAAAGAATTTTACACAGTCAAATAAATAGTTCAAAATAATAATTTGGAAAAATAAATGTGAATAAAACAAAAACAGTGTGAAGTGGCAAGCCATTTCAGTGCCGCGCAGAAAAGGCCAAAAGACTTGCGCTTTTTATAGTTAGCCAGGTGGGGACCACTTAATAATCTCACCCACGTGCTCCTCTCAAAGGAGTTAATGGGATTAGGAGAGGAGTGCTTTGGGCAGCCGATTTTTTTCTTAGAGCAACACAGTTTTTTTGTAAATGTCTAAGCTGTCCTTAGCATCAATCAAGATTTATTGCCCTAATTAATTTCCTTATCCGTACTTTCCTCCTTTTCTAATTTTCTTCTAGCTTTCTTGTTAAAAAAACAAATGTATTATCTCTGTGGGACTTATTTACCGCCGGTACCATTTGCAAATCAATATCCACTTTTTTCTAAGTTTATAACTCCAAGTTACACATGCATATTCCATATTTCTATTGGTATTTAGGTTTTTATTTTGTTTCGATTAAATTGAACAACTGGGGATATATGTGTTTAGGGCCGGCAATTAAGCGAGAAATATTGCACAAGGAGTAGTCTGGTGCAATATCAAGATCATTTGAATTTTACTTGCAGAAGTGATGCTTCATAGAGTCTCAATGTCAGAATGTGAAGGGAGGAGGAACTAGGGCAGTAGTGGGTCGTTGGAGAAACATCGGTGATTTTTTTTGTTTTATTTATTTATTTTTTGGTTGAAAGTAAGTACCAGCGAATTCAGGAAGGGCACTTTAGTCATTTTAAAAAAATATATGTTGCTCCAAGAAAAATGCCGGTTGCCCAAAGCACCTCCCGGATTAGGATGAAAAAAGTAAATATTTAATCAAAAATAGAAAAAAGCAAATATTGAGTTTATATATTCTCTAGTCCAAAAATTGGAGAATTAAATCCATTTTAGGAATAGAGCCTTTTTGTAAATCTAGTAGTGAATGCCAGATTTTTTTTGTATACTACTTTGTAAAACCTGGGAATTGCTCCCTGCACGCCTCCAAATTGGAGATCCACTCATTTTAGACGATAATACCTTTATATTTTTTTTCAATTCAGCCCTCTTAATTTACACTCCAGTTTAAAAATGAAGGGCATCTTCGTCAAAAAGGAGTGGAACTCCAATTTGAAGACGTGCAGGGAGCAATTCTCGTAAAACCTGCATGAGCCTTCTCTTCACTAGGCCTTTCAATTGTTGCTCTCCAATTTTCATCAAATGCACCAAACTAGCAAACATATTAAGTTCACACACCATGCAACTAGCAAAAACATTAATTAAAAAAGTTAATTTTAAGCATTGAAGAAACGCGGTTGTCTGATGTTTTACCTTAGATGTGTTTAGAGTTTACAATCAGTGCTTAATTCCACAAGAAACACGCAAAAAAATAAATTTTGGGATTAATGAAGTTCATTGTCCATACCATTTTTATTTTCTATAAGAACCAAGTAATACTTTGATTTCATTCTAATAACGAGTTGAATGCCATTCACATGACTGGATCTCTGTGTAGTCTGTACACCTGAAAGATTTAATTAGACGCTAGTACGGATTCATTCCAATTCAATGCACATTATCATGAATTAAACAAGAATCCTAAATTATCGCGTGTAAATGATTTTATAACAAAAAAAAAGAGCTATATTAAGTTACTTTAGAGTGAAAAGAAAAAAAATCCGTCTAGCATTTTTGAACTTCTAACTTTTTCCTTCTCATTCCATTTCCTAAAAACATTTCGGACACCAATTTACTCATTTATTTTTATTTTTTTATTTTTTTGCGTAACGTGGCATGTAAAATCTCCACGTGAACTCAATACACCCAAATCATGAACCAGGTTCAGGCAACACGAAGAAAACAGGCAAACAGAAAATGTCAAAAGTGGAGAAGTAACAGAAAGAGGCATTAAATTAAATTAGCTGTGGCCTGTGGCCAGTGGCCAGTGGCTAGTGGCCCTGTGGGGATGTAATGCAAGTGAACTCATTCACAGAGAATCACACAAGCCTCGTGCCGACGACCGACGTGGCCCCCCTCCATGATCCATTCCACAAGAGAGAGAGAGAGAGAGAGAGATGAAGAACGCCAGGCTAGCTCACGGTGGCGTGGCCTCAGCCGGGGCGCATGGATCTGTTTTATCTTACATGACGCCATCACATCCACCGTCCATCTGCATCTATCGTACGGACCACGTGCCCGCCCCCTTTCCTTTATCCCATTTATACCCCTATATATGTGGGAATTGCTTCCTACACTTCCCCAGTTTAGAGATCCACTCCCTTTTCCTTTGAAAATGACTTAAATGTCCTTGGTGGAAATGCAGTGCAAAAGACTAAATAAAAAAGAGTGAAGGGCATTTTAGTCTAAATAGGAGTGGATCTCTAAGTTTGGACGTGAGGAAAGCAATTTCCCTATATATGTATATATTTTTTGTATTTACTTTCTCTCAGGGTGTGTTTGGATAAGCAAGAATAAGGATTCGGATAAGAATAAGCTTCAAATTTCTTATTTTTGTGCAACCCAAACAACACAAGAATAAAGAATTTGGGCTTATCCGGTCCCTTATTCTTATACTAACAAAACTATGAAATTTGAATAAGAATAAGGATTGGCACGAGATTTTAAATCCGGCTCTTTATTTCTTATTCTTATTCTTATTCTTTCTCCATCCAAACACACCTCAGTGTACAGTTTTCTGTTATTCAACTTAACTCCAAGTAGGATTTGGATTTTGGAGTCTGAGCGAGCACAGGTTACCTGAAATAAAGAAAAGGTTAAGATAAATAAATGCGTCCCTATCCAGTTCTAGCCAATCTTGTGACCTCCATCAATGACATATTAATTGCATATAGTAGGAATCGAAAAAAAATAGTCATAATTTTAAATTTAAGGCAAAATTGATCACTATCGTACAGGGAATTACTATCATACAGTAATAAATGTTATGCCAAAATGTCTTCTACCTATAGAGGAACAATCAAGTACAACATGGAGCGGCATAACAGCTGGTTGGTTTGTCGTTCATGTTAGTATGTTTACCCCCTACTATATTTCTTGGCTTGAACATGGAGCATGGAGTTTACCCACACCAATTAACCAAAAATAATGCATTGTATCATTGTTCCAGGTGCAGCCAAATTCAATTCACATCTCCATGTGGATTAAGATAACTCCATTATGAGCCAGCTCATCGGCCCGACCCTTCTCTTGTTCTTCCCCATGAGGCCATGCCACTTCTCGTTTTGTGCGCCTTCTATCTACCCGTGCATTTTCCCCGATGATCTGAACCGTCCATTGTTCCCGCTTAGATGGATCCTAGATCAACGATTCTTATCGGATCTACAAAAGTAAAACCACGCTAGCTATAGGATGCGAGTTCGATCCCGGATCACTCGTTCCTGTTCTCCTAACAGTAGCCTAGAAACTGTCTTTGTCGTCTAGTCATATTATGAAGAAATTATTACACGACTCCCTCGAAAGTGATGCATCTAAACTCCCCTGCATCTCCCCCGTTATCCTAGTCGTCAGTTAACTCTCCATTTCTCCTGACACCCGCTACATCCTTTGAAATCCTAAACAGTTTATTCAGGGCAATGGACATCTCCAGCTATTTTAAATGGAGATATTCAGTAAAGCGGAGGGTCGCAATGAATCGGAAATTAATCAACCTTGTATTTTTTCATCGGACGGTTCAAAACAACTGTTTGAAACCGTTCAAAAATCCGTCGGAAAACAACAAGTACTAAAAGACGCACCTAACTTTTACGATGTTGACGTGTCAAATTACTGTTGGATATATTTTTCACGCAGCGACAGGGCAATGCTTACTTGTAAGATGGCGTGAAGGTACTGGGTGAAGAAAGAATCTAGGTGAATTGGTGAGGTGGCAAACGAAATAATACCGGGTTTGTGAGAGAGGAGGCCATGTGACATTTATTCGCCTTCCCGTTTCGTATTACGACTTTTTATTAAAGCAGGTGGTAGTAGGTATTGCTTTATTTGCCTGTACAATTATACAGTCTCTTTTGCATCTGAAACCCTGAAAGTTTCTTGATTTAAGAGTACAGACATATAAGCGTGATAACACAGTACATTAGAGGCACTGAACACAAAACAATTTTTTTTTTTTTTTTTTTAAATTTAACAGAAAACCATTCTTGCAAATTGTTTAATTAAAAGTTTCAAATGCAAGAATCAAACAAAATCCACTACAGGGTTTCATTTAGTAGTTCTTGTAATTTAATGGAAATACAGTGGCTAAACTAAGAAGTTGCACAAAATTTAATACCGCGCGCAATACCAAAACGCCACCAGAAGCTGCCTCTCTGCCCAGCATGTGCAAAAACAATAAAAAAAAAGAAAAAGAATAAAAATATAAAAAAAACAGAGAGACACACCATTACAGCAACTCTCTCCAACTCCAAGAGAGGAAAAAAAGACGATCTAAATAAAGATTAAAAACCGAAATTTACAACAAATTACATGAATTCCTCCTAAACCAAAACAAATAAAAATAAAAATAAAATAAAATAAACCAGCTCAATCTCAGGCCGGCGGCGGGATACTATCGGTACCAGTACCGGTACTGGTACCGGCACCGGCACCGGCGCTAGCAACACCCTCTTGTAGCATTCCATTTCCAGGTGCCCCTTCTGTACCTCCTCCAATCATAGACAATATCTCCGTCAATGCACTCATGGCCTTCACTTGCATCTCAAGCGCCTTTATGTAATCCGACGCCTCTTCCAAAAGCGTCGGGAAAGACAGCTTCTTGCAACCCGGCACTAACCTTCCTAAAACCTTCGCCTTACTTTGCAACACCACCGATTTCTTCTTCTCCTGATCGGCACTATGGATCCTCTCCAGTTCAGCCCGTTTCGGCCGGGCAGGACACGGGACCCGAATCCTGTTCGATTTGAGTTTGATCGATCGATTTGAGAGGATCGCACGGCTCCAGCGAGTCCGACCTCGAGCTGAGATCGCAAGAGCCCTGTCTGCGGCCTCTCGAACTGCCCGACTCCGTGGCGGATCGGTTCGGGGTGACCCGGACCCAGACCGAACCCGCCGAAGCGCTTCCAAAAGCTTCGATGAGTAGAGACGGTGCTCCTTGTCGGTTCGCCACGTGAATTGCGCCGGCTTCTCTGAACTCTCGCTAGCGCTTCTCTTTCGTTTCCTCTGTTGATTAGAGGTAGATGATTCGGCCTCCATGATAGGATAACAAATTAACAATACCTGAATAGAAATTGGTGAGAAATTGCTGATCTGATCGAATTTGAGTATAGTTTAGCTTAAAAGTTTTGGATAGGGAAACGAGAGAGAGAGAGATGAGAAGAGAGATGAGAAGGAGAGGGATGCAAGCAAATATAAAGGGAAGGTAATAACTGGAAAGAGGAAAGAAATTTATTAGGTACACCGGTTTTATTTCCTACACTTCTTGACCCATAAGGGTGCTTTTTCCATTTTTGTGGGACCCGGTATCCATGTGATCATAAAACCATTTTGGTATAGACCAGGTTCAGGGAAGTAGATATAAAGAAACGACACGTCGCAGCATTTAATTAATTGACTGCGGGATATACTATGGATTTTATGCTGGATACATTGAATGACGAAAATACCCTCCCGTTTCAACCGAGCGACTGCCGTTACAAAATACAGAGTATTTCCTCGTAAAGTCAATTCAATTCGTTTCAATAAAAAGAAATTCAATTCGTCGTCTCGGAGAGAGTAAAATTAAATAGATACTAGTTAATCCGGCTTGCGCGTGCCAGGTCGAACGATTTGTAGAGTCAAGAAGACATGAACCCGGTGCACCAGTGCAAGAGACCAAAAATCCTCTCTGTCAGTAATAAGCTTTACCGTATTATAATTACAATTTTAGACTCCGTTTGTTTCAGCTTCAAGAGACCCCAAAACTTACTATGCAACCTTATGCAACCAAACATCTGTTGCATAAAAGTGCACAAGAGTAAATAATTTATTAATCTAAAGAGGTTGCATAGCTTATGCAAAAAATCTCTTCACGGTAAATTTTCAACTATACCCCTTCCATTAATTTCGCATATATATACATGCATAAATTACTCTTCCTTATTCAATAACCAAACATCTATTACATAACACTACATTAGTATTTAACTATTTATGCATCCTTAAATTATGCAATTCCTTACACCACATTCCACAACCAAACACTCCTAATGCATACATTCCACAACCAAACACTCCTAATGCATATATAAGGTAGCAACTATCTTTTTACTGTTTAGCATCCTATAATTTTAATTAAATACCAATGGGACGTTCTTGGTTCTACCGCAATTCAAATTTTTATTAATGTTTTTTTTTTATGAAATAACATTTTTCTAAATTTCAATTATGGAAAAATGTTAGACAAAATCCACATTTAAAGGAAAAAAAGTAGTTGTTTTACAAGTTAATATGTCATTACAGGACAATATTATTTCGGTAATTTAATTGTTAAAATTTTTAGTGTTTCATATATATATTTAAAGATTGGCTACGGTCAAAACGATTTGATGGATCGCTTTGTTAACCCGATTAGATATCAAATATAAAATATAAAAGCTCAAATGATCGATCCAAACCGCTCAATATGTTCATATTGAAATCTCCTCAACGACAAAATTTTACAATATTTAAAAATTTTAAGTATTTTTTTAGATTTTAAAAAATTATTATTATTGGAGGGTTCATAACTAATCATATTGAGAATTTTCTAAAATTTACAAAAAGTAAAAATTGAGTTAAAACTTACATCAAAACTTAATTAAAAACTTAGTAATCTAACATAACAAACATTCTCTTTTAGAACAGACCGTTCTATCCCTGAAATTGGTCGCCTGGGAGGGTAGGTTTAGGTCTAGAATGAGTAGTTCCAGAGGATAACATAAGGTTTGGGCGAACCGTACCAATATGGGACGGGTCGCCCTACATTTGACTGAAGTAAATTGTTTGAAACCACCCCTAATTTAATTTAATTGAATAATCTTCTTGAATTAAGTTAGGAATTAGGATAAGTCTTGAATCTGAACACACCCTTAATCTTTTACTTTAAGATTTAGAATTCAAAATACCAAAAATCAATCATCAAAGTATTTCTCCTACTAAAGATCTAATTTAATCAATTGAATAACTTAGAATTTGAATTGTCCGTCTCCGTGAATCGACCCTACTATTACTCAACGAAATTATTGTACGCTTGCGATGTTGAACTGACTAGAATAGGTGATTTATTTGTTATCGTGAGAACAACACCAAGCAATATTTATTTATATCTATAACTTGCTTGTATTTTCACATACAATTTTAATTATCTATATATATATTAGTCATACAAGTGGTGCACCAAGCATTGCTAAACAACCAAGATTCACGCCCAGCGTAAAAACTGCATATACCAGTGTGGTTGGACAAAAGTGTTTCTGTGCAAGGAGAGAAGAGTAGAAGACTATAAATTATTGCTACTTTGTTTTATAGAGAGAGAGAGAGAGATTTACGAAATGGTATCTTTTTGGGAGCTACTCTTTGTTAGCCGCGCGCACATGGGAGGATGGGAGGCTGCGTGGTGTGGTCACCACCCCCTCCTGGAGCGAGTTGCGTGGATTGTCACGTGGAACTTAAAATCTGTCAGATGCATGGTTTCTGCTTCTCCCTTTCGTCGTATGGGCATGGTCTGCCGCTCCCTCTGTGCACCAGATCACCAGACTCTGTCTGACTCTCTCTAGTTTTATGTTTCTGTGACGAAGTTTGTTTTCTCTGTGGCGGATTACTATGGCTTCCTCTTGTTGCCAGCTACTGACGATGTACCAAAATCACCTTTCATTTAGAAAAGGGATTTATATGTGTTGATTTCATTGGGCGGTGAAATTAGCTTCTGATTAGCCAAGGACAATAATTACATGAATGAGGATTGAAACCTGCCGAAGACTGACAAATCTCTTCGTAAATATTAAAAATTAGAAAATTTGACTTTATTTTTTAAGCTAAAAATGACAGAATTTTAAAAAAATCCTACTATCAACACTACTTATAGTTCATATTTGTAACTATTAACTTATTACTAGATTATTGGAATCGTATATAGTAATTAGTAAGATGGATGCCCACTATCCAGTCATTACCATTTTATCTAGAAACTATTATTTTCTTTTTAGAATTTTTTTTTTCTATCTTTCATTTAAAATCTTCAAAGTTATTTTCTTTTTTTTTCCTTTTAGTTTTTTTAGTGTTGTCCGTTTAAAGTCCCCAACATCCACACATTTATAGGGTGTTTAAGATTAAGTTAATTAACAAGTAAATGATTGATAGATGGATAAGAAGTTGGGGGACGACAGCATTTTACAGTTTCTTCTAGAGGCATCCGTGATATTTTTTTTGGTTGATGCGAAGGAAATATCTATTTAATTTTGATGTCTGCAGGTGCACATGAATTCTGAACCCTTTAAAATATTTCCTGACCTGCACAAATCATAAATAAAGTCCATTGACTGGATTGCAAAGAAAGAACAAAAGCGAGAAATGAAACAAAAAATAAAAATAAATAAAAGATAAATGTGAGAGTTTGCAGAGATGCCCATCTCGTTGGGATCAGAATTCTCCACTGAATTGGAGATCAAGTACATTAGAGATTAAAAATCTGATCCATCATGGGTGTTTCTAAATTTTGGTACGTTCCTCACGAAAATGTGAAAACTTGGAAATTTCTCTTTACTCTCGCCACTAACTGGCACTACCTGTGTCTCCCAACGGAAGGAACAGACATTTGGGAAAAATAGTTGATTTTGGTGGTTTCAACTAAAATATAGTACACAACAGATGATTACAATCATAGAACAGACATTTGGGAAAAATAGTTGATTTTGGTGGTTTCAACTAAAATATAGTACACAACAGATGATTACAATCATAAGAGAATTTTTTCTATTGCATTATACAATAGCTTACAGTTTTTTTTTTCCTGGATCATGTATTTTGTATGCTGATGTTGACCTTTTTTTTCGCTAATAGAAATCATGTATTCCATCATAAGATACTATTTTGATTAAAACAAAAACACTAGTTTTAAATTGTAAAATGGGCATGTCCCATATGATCTTGGCATGGCATCGCAACGTGAATATCCAATCCATGAAGCGAACACAAACACTTTAGACCATGTTTCAGCTGTGCGATTGACGTGACAAAATTAAAGAAATGACCTCCACCCGTTAATGTACTTATGGTGGAGACAAGAGTTGCAGAATCAATATAATCAAACTACTGTTTAGGCATGTGGGAATCCCAATTCCCTGTGGCCTATGACGACCATCCACTGGTGTCATGAGTCACTGACAACAGGGCCCGAGGGAAAAAAATAAAAATATATTTTGTTCTACGTAACCACATATCAAAAGCTCACAACATATAATAGTGCAGTGACGTGGAGTTTGTTTAAGCCCCCATCCCTTGACAAATTCTCATATGGAATTTCCTAACAGCTGCTAACCAAATCTAACAAAAAATTCTCTGTGTAGCACAACCACCAGGTTTTATGGACTAAAGAAAATGAAGACGTGCTTTCCTGATTAAAAAATCCAGCCGAAGAATACCAATTTTCTTCTTTCTCACTAAATCATAGAAGGGACCCCTTGAGGGATAAATCGAGGCCCCTAAAGTCACTCCCAACAGCCAACATTGCACATTAAACATACCAAAAAGGGTCCCTCTCTAAGACCAACATCCAAACCTAATCTATTAGAGACTGTGCAATGGGCCCCTACCTTTTACTTTGCAATAGTTTCAACTTTTCTCCATTTTGTACGTGACTGCACCCACTAATTACTATGATTATGCTTGCTTGGTTGTACCAGAATTACCATGATTCTTCCATGCTAGCAATGCTATAATGGAATGGTACATCGACATGCGACCATTCCCCCGTCAAAAGAACAGAAAAGGTTTATTCAAGAGAAGTCTGCCCAACGGCAACCGTTCTGTAACGCTCTTGTAATATACATCAGAATTTGCAAAATAAGATAGTGTGAGAAAGATTCAAAGACCTCTAACCATAAAAGACAAAAGGCAATTAATATTAGATAGGAAAATTGATAGTAGAAACATATTCGGTAATGCGTCCATAGTTAGGAAAGCACGAGGAACCTGTAAATGTAATGACAGCCACAAAACTAGGGTTTTGAGCCGCATACTAGAAATAATCAAGGATTTGTCCAGTTCACCAACAAAAGGAGGGTGACAAATCAATCTTAAATTCCTACTAACAATATGTTCTTAAAAGATGGGGAATAATTTAAGAGCTCAAAGAGAATATACACGTGCTTTAGCCGTAACTTATTTGGAGTAAAATCTAACCTGTGAAGCTTCTTAAGAGAGCAGATTTACTGTGATGGTTGCCACTGTAGCATACAACAGCAGCGGAGGTATTATCATGTAATTTTGTGAAGGGACCAACCAAGAATCAGTGAGTACTATACATGTGACTGTACCAGAAAGTGATACAATATTTTTCTTTTAAACCCTTCTGTATGTTGGCTTGATGTCTACTCTTAGGTTTTGTATAAAGGGCCCTTGAGTGGAAAATAATTATGAACTAATCATTATAAGAGACGGCTTTACAAAGAGAAATGACTGTAGAAATTAGATGAGTCTAGTAATGGCTAGGATTTATAGGGACTGCTTGCATTTATAAGCAATCTTTTTGGAACCCAAATGATTCAAATGCACAAAGTTAACAATCAATCAATCAGCTTGGATTAACAGAGTTGCACTAGTTTTCAATAGGATTAGGCGTGGAGGTTTGCTAGCAATCAATGAAACTATCTTTAGTTTATTGGCCTGCCGGCAAATGAGATAGAGGCTAGGAGGTGGTTGCTTTATTCTTTTTACATAAAGCTGGAAGCATGACTACATGATTAATAGGACATATTATTAAAAAAGGATATTAGGCCTTTATTGTTATTTAACTTATTGCATATTATGATATGAATAATGACCTAATTTTCTGATGGTCAATTCTTGCACCAAAAATATGAATCTAAATGTTCAGAATTCTCTGCCTTCTTAAGTTTTAAGTTTCCTTTCTTTAACTTTAGGTTCCATGCTCTTTAGCTCTCTTTTGGAATGAAAATGCATCTATTTATCTGCCTTCTTAAGTATCACTTAACTGGAGGTACAATAACAGAGTAATTTCTCCACATCAATTTATATTATTTTATTTCCAAGTCCAGCTTGAGATGTTTCCCAATAGTATCGAATGGTCAGAAGAATTCAACTAAAAAATGTATCAGAATTGTATCAAGCTTACTCCACAATTTTTTTCTTTTTTCTTTTTTTCCCCACAATTGCAAAATTTTTTACATATTAGTTTGTACTGAAGGAATTGCAATTACAAAATCAACTTTCGAAAAGAAATCTTTCTTCGTCTTGGTTCTTTTATTGCTCTTATTTGGACATAAATAGCTGTGTAGTACCTGAAGTGTCCTTTGGCATGACCGCAAAATTGAGTTTAATATTTGCTGGATAATTAGACTCCGATTCCTCTTGTTGAAACGACACATCAAAAGCCACGGGTTGGTACAGACAAACCTCATCCTCCTTGCAATAGTACACCTAAGAATATAACATAATTAAATAAACTACTGATATGATATTATCCAAGTCACAGACAAAGTGATTTACCTAATAATCAATCAACGATTCTACAATAATACTTTAATATGTTGTTAATGTCATGGTCCATTACCTTGAATCTAGCACAGGGTATTTTGTTAAGTTACAGACATAAATTGCAATACGTTTTTTAGATGTTTTTGGATGTTTTCAGTGTAATTTTTATTTCTCTATTTGTCATAACTAGCTTGTAATCTCTTTTTAATTATTTAATAAAATCTCGTTGGTTGGCTCTAGCCACTAACCTTCAAAAAGATAACTTCAAATCAAATTATTTGTTGAAAATTTATTGTAGCTACTGAATAATATTTCTAGCCTTCAAAAAAAGAATTTCAGACTAATATTTCTTTTGGAAATTTGGATTGACCACCTGATACTGGCCTGAGGTTAAAAGTCTGTATGGCACCCACTGGCTGATATTGTAATTTATGTTGAGTTATGCATATAATAGCATCAACTTAGAAACAAACTCGCACCAAGTTCTAGGAAAGTACCTTGCAGTTTATTCTGCCAGTTGCTAGGGAAGGAGACAATCTCTTAAAATAAAGTGATGCCGACCCATCTGACTTTAAGTCTCCACTGGAGGGCTCCAATTCGATAGTATTTGCAGGTTCTATATCCACCTCAAACTTGCTACGTGCTTCCTGGATTTTTTTTTTATTTTTAAGATTAATCACACAACATATCTTTTCTTTACAAAAAATATTTCCCAATTTAGCTCAAGTTAAGCTACAATCTAGTCCATATAGGGTCCTAGGAAACAACAAAATGTGCTCGCAAATAATAAAAAAAGTACAGTGAATTCTAATATATGCAGAATTGCAGACACATCTTAATAGCGCTCATGTTTGCATTCTACCAGGCGCTATGTTATTCTTTAGCGTGACTGTGTGAGGCAAATGACAGACAAATAGTGACAAATATTTTGCATTTGTTTGGGTTTCAATTGCATAGTTCATCAAACACTGAATTATCTCCAGAAAACTAGTATTGCTATCTATCTCAAAGTATCTCATTCTGCAAATTAAACCATGTGTAAGACGGCAAAAATAAATACAGAAAGATGAAATCACTAACCTTAGAAAAATGGTAACCATCTGGTACTGAAAATTGAAGGGACAGGTAACCTTCCTTCGCGTTACCAGCAGAAACCTTAATAATTTGTGTATCAGCTGGTAAACGCCTCCTCAGGCGCTTTAAGGACCTTGGTTTTGGCAAAGGAGGATCCACTCCTTTCAGTTCCAGCGTTCGCAGTTGGAGATCCTTACCATTTAGGTCAATGTACCTGATCACACTATTGTTTGTATCGGCTATTAGGAGTCTACCTGTAAGATGTACAAAGCTGTAATTAGATAAAACATCTTTTCCCCATGCAGTGATTCTTAGGAAACCATAAAATTATATATTGATACCAAAAAAAAAAAATATTTGCAGAATGATGAAAATAATGAAAACAACATTTATTTACCTGGGCTGGAATTAGATTACTGGTATTATTTACAGATAATGAAAATATTGTTATTCGAAAAGGAAACGATAATTAGGGTAAAAGTACATACGGTTTTCAGCTTCAATAAGCCCAGCTGGTTCAGAAAGCTACACCACAAAGACACAAATGATAAGAAATTTGAATTCTTTTACATTTATATCAGAGCTTTGCATAACATTTGACCACATCCTATATTAGTGAAACAGAGCTGACCTGAGCTGATAAGACAGCGCTGTCCTTAAACCCTGCAACTCCAGTTCCAGCTAAGGTCGTGACTCTTTTGGTAATTGGATCAAGCACTTTTATCTGCCAATATGGAATTACATTTTAATATGGATGTTCTTTAAATTTTAATGAAACATGTAACTGCATAACAGAGAGTTACCTTGTGGTTGTATGAATCAGCTATATAAATCTTATTATCTGACCCGCATAGGACACCTAATGGATGCTGGAGGAGTGCATCAGATCCTATTCCGTCATGATCTCCAAACTTTAAAAAAATCAAATCAAATCAAATGATTGCTCAAAAAACAACAAAAACACACATACACGCAACAATGGAACATGTTTTTAATTTATGGATATTCAATAGCCAAGTTAAAACAGAAGTCAAAGTTTATAAAAATTGACTATAGCTCCTCACTTTTTCATGCTAACTTAATCAGCTTCTTCATAACAACCTCATGCAAACTGAGAACACACAAAAAAATCCAGTTTGTTTGATTCTATGGTTCTACCTCAATTTTTGGCCATACATGGGTCATTAGAAAGAGCGGCACAAATTGACATTACACAAATTTCGCAATAAGATCATCTTGGAATGTATGGCGTTCATACATCCTCTGATCATTATGTTGTGAAATTTGTGACGTTTACAAGAGCATACCCTACGATCCCATTAATATACTAATAGGGTGCTATATAGTTATCCACTGACCTAGACAATTTTGACAACTATAAAAAATAACTTATAATATTGAAACCCGGAAGTTGGACTATAATTTATACTTAATGCACATCTTACACATGAATAAGTCAGAGCCTTTTGTCCCAAACAAGTTGGGGTAGGCTAGAAATGACACCCCAACCCTGGTCATTTCATGTATATATGGCTGAGTTTTTACGCTGGCTCGCCAAGCCTATCGCAAGCATGCGGGCTTGAACCCTGGACCTCTTAGAAAAGAGCCCAGTGCTCTTACCACCTGAGCTACTAGACCATGAATACGGAAGAATTTTGATGCAAAGTTTCATTATTCGTCAAATGACTCAAATTTTGCAATGATTATTATTTCACAGCATTTGTTTGTCTTGGTTTGATGAAGCTTCATCAAGATTGTCAAGTTATGCTGTTGTCGACGGATTCAAACCATCCCTAAGTAGCAAAAACTAATGCATTTACTTTACCAGAGATTAAAAAAAGAAGAAGTGAATGTACATGAAGCTTAAACAACATAAAATAATCAACTTCAATCAGTACCCTGAATAAATTCTCTGGGAACATCGGGTCACCACCGGCTATCAATCTCGACCCTCCAGTTTTCAGATTAACAGCTCGGATTGAACTGCTTTCACTATCAGCGATGTAAGCCTCCTGCATATCTATGAAAATTATACTATTTATTTTCTGTATATTAAAATCATAAGGTGTTTGATTGATAAGTAAAAATTACGAATCTCACCTAGAGACAGTGAAATCCCTGAAGGCTGCGCGAAGGATGTGCTTGTGGAACTGCATAGTGTACCTATGTTATGAATTTGATATATTCGCTCTTTGTAATGTTGTAGAGCTGGTAATTGTTGACCTGATCCAACCCAGCTGATGTCTAACCAGTCAACTTCTTACAAGTCAGTATTTCTTTCCATTCTGTCAGTTCTAAAAAGGTGTTACCTTGTACCGTTTGTGCTTATGTTTTATTTTTTGTTAATATGAAAATGCCAAACTCCAGTTAGACAATACTTTTGATAATCATATAATAAACAAAACATCAGCACACATTCAAAAGTCATCATTTGGATGTCATTCCCTAGCCGACCCAAAATGGTCAATGGGTAGGATTCAGGTAACCATTTTCTGACTCCTGGAGAGTAAAATCAGGCAGCCCTTCAATTCTAATCAGAATGCAAACCCAATCTACCACGACCTTGACCTCTTACTGCACTTCTAATGGACCGTACAATGCAAATGATAGTACCAGATATTACCTTGATCCATTTAGGTTTCTCTCATAACCATCACCACTAAAAGCTCTGGTGACACCATTAACTATACTATGTTCCCATATTTGATGCTGTCCAGCCATGGCCATGTACACAGTTTCATTCAAGGGTTCATAGCAGAGGTCCCAAGGTGAATTTAGCACCTAAATATGTACATTGTGAGCACAAAGAGTCAAGAAATTGTAAAATTTGAAATCTTTGTTTCTTATTGCAAGTTAATTTGTGCATGCCTGAGATCTTCCCTGGCCACCTCCTTTGTAATCAGAACCTTTTGTTCCATTTCCAGCAAGAGTTCTAACAGTCTCATTCACAAAATCAATCTCCCTGTCAAAGATATTACAGAAAAATGGTTGTCCACTCACAGCTAGCAAAAACTTTTATTAGGAAATACCTTACACATATCAAGATGCATATGATAAAGCTGCATTAGTATTCTCAGACATACAGAAGTTATGCATGAGGCTATCCCAGCACCCGACATACAATCTTTTACATCATCAGACACAAACAAGGAAAAATTCATTACCTCAGAGCATGATTTTCAGTGTCAGCAACATAAAGGACATTCTTTTTTGGATTGTATGCAAGACCCTACAAAAGGAAACAATCTTTTAAATTATAAACTCGATTTGAGTAATGACAAATATAAGTAAGAAACTAAAACAAACTGATGATATGAGATCAGCTTAGACTACATACTTGAGGACGGTTAAATAAAGCATTCTCAAAGGAACCATCATTTAATCCTTCTTCTCCAGTGCTACCAACTTGAGTGATATAATTCCCATCCAGTGTTGTGACCACCTTTAATTACCAAAGCAAAGAATTGTAAGAATAAAGTAGAGATTACAATGTGTTTAATCTAAATAAAGGAAAAATTAGAGGAGCCAAATAATAATGGTAAGATAATTCTCACAATTCGATTGTGGTTACTGTCTGATATAAATAATCTATTGTTTTGCACATCAACTGCAAGCTTTCCAGGAAACTTTAGAGGTGATTTTAACATACGACTGCTGTTATCTTTCTCTAAAGCCAAAGGAAGGGGTTTGTTTTCCAGTAAATTTTTTTCCCCATAGAACTCTAGCGCAGCGTCAACAACATCATCCAGATCCTTAAAAAATGAAAAGTGCAAAGGTAATTGAGTTGCAATGTTTATTTACTTTGTTCATCAATTATCGATAAGAAGAAAAATAAAACAACCTTTGTTTCTTCAGATTTACTGTACATTCTTTCGTGTTTGCAAATAGCACGACAAATATATTACGGTACTTTCAACTAAAAACCCACTATTTTGAGTCGGTAGCTAAAAATTATCCAAAAAATGAAGAAAAATAACAAAACTACAGCTATGTTTATTCTTTTAAGTTCTAACCAACTTTAGCTCACAAAAGACTTGGAACTCAACTGAAACAAAGCTCGCTTTATTTTAGTTCGATTATGCTTAGAGAGAATCACAAAAGCAATTGATATTATGCCCATAAGGCACTTAAATTTCCAATTAATTTTTCTAATGAACATGGTTAATGACCAAGAAGTTAGTTAGAGATCTGAGAAACTTAAGTGGTCATTTGCAATTATATACAACTGCTGTTTCAAAAAAAAAAAAAAATAAATAAATAAGAAAAAGAGATTTTCATGCATGTAGGGTAAGGATATAAATACCTTTCTATGGCCTTCCCCTGCTAACTGTGCCAGGATTTTGCCAGTGGGTCCTACAATAACAAATGTAGGCCAGGAGTTGACTCCTAGTTCTCTCCACATGTACATATTGCCATCATTTACGACCTCCAATACGTAATAATGAGAATGTCAAAAAAATAGGAAGATAGAGAGGCTGAGATTTTGTTTCATAAACTGTACTAAAAAATCCACTCCACTCCAAATGCTACTGATATTGTACTTAAAGACCTAGGAGTAAATAATGCTATTAAGGAGGTAATGCTTGTGAAATGCAACTGAACGAAACAGTATATTTTGGTTGAGACTTACAGGATGAGACACGTTGTATCGCAAAACAGCATTACGAATTGCTTCAAGATCCTTCTCGTTGTCAAATTTTGCAGAATGCACCCCAACAACTGTAAACTGCATAAAATAAAGATAGTGTAAAAGTGCTAATAATCCAACAAAATGATAGTCAAAACAAAAGTTTATATCATAGACATTGAACACTAGTTTACAATTTTAGTTATCGCAAATTGGTCTACAGAATATACTCGCTAGGCATCTTTAAATTAATGAAACAGTATCAACACGGTATACCATAAAGCTACCGAGCCACCCTAACAAGTTCCAAATAGCACATCTAGTATCAACACAAACCTCCAGTAAATCAAAATGAACACACAAATTCAATCAAACAATAATGTCATTAATAATAAAAATTAAGAAATTACCCTGCTATCCAAGAAACCAGAGAAGAGTATAAATGTCAACAATGTATATATTTTAAGAAAAACTTACAGGCTTGTTTTTGTACTTGTTCTCCAAATATTCCAGATCAGGAAGAACATGCATACAATTTATACAACAATACGTCCAAAAATCAAGCACAACAATTCTCCCTTTTAAATCCTGAAAGCATTTTAAAAATTCCAAAGAAAAAATAAAGGCATTAGATGTTATGCAAATTATACTGCAATAAGAAAATAAAATGCACTCAATTACAATCAACCCTGCTAAACCGAAGAGGAGCTGAATTCAACCAGTCAAGCTTTGCTGGAAACTCAGGTACATTTGCATCTGAACCCCTATAAAAATGAATATAACCAAGGAAAAGTTAACAATGTAATTAACCAAATTTTACTGAAATGAAAAAGCAGAACATCATAAACATAAAAAAGGTTAACTTGCCTAGCTTCTAAATCAGCCAAATAATTCTTTATCTGTTGCTTTCTAGTGGTTTTGGCATCTCCTAGAAAGGTGAGATCACAGTAAGGTAAAGAGCCAGGTTTTGAAATATGAATGGAAACCATATAAAATAATATAAGACAGAGATTATAACCAAATATGTTTATCCTACCTTCGTTCTGACTCAATATTGAACGATTTTGACCCATGAAAAAATTGAACAGGCCTTTAGGAGAGGCAAATTGCATTGCCTGCATAAACAGCTCTGTTTAATGGAAAAAATCTGAAAAAAAAACTTATCTGTAAAGCTTCATTAATTCAAGCAATGTAACTGTAATTTTAGCAGATTAGTACCTTCCAATTTCTAAGTGAAATGAGAAAAGAAACAATAGCAATCCCGAGACTTCCATATCTCAATACTTCACGTCGAGAGCCTAGAAGCCTAAAATGCCAAAACCAAAATTTTTTCCTCAACTTGTTACATGAAAAATTGCAACATTCAAGTTGAGTTGTCAAAACTAGAACTAATAAATACAGATCCTTAGGAATCACATTATTCTGTTTTGCACGGTCTCCTAAAAAGGCCATAATAATCAAGGAACATGTCTGTGCAATTCAAAATTTGATTAATCTATTATGAAGAACTAAAGATGGAAACTGACCTTACCCTCCAAGAAATTCACCCTTCTGAAATTCAGAGCTTTTGCCTTCAGAGGGTTCACTGCTGGTTTTACCATTAGATCCCTCTGAAGAAGCATTTTCAAAATAGACTGAACTTTCTGATCCTCGTTCCTTCCCATCTGCACCCAACTTTTCAGCATTCACGACTATTTCTTTCTTAAATTTGAGGAAAGTACAAAATAGCTACTAAAATTCAAAGTTTGTCTAAATATGGGCCCTGAACTTCACTTTATGAACTGGACCATACACTTCTGGCCTTTGATCTATAGTTAAAGATGCAGCAAAGGTTTCAGAGCACCATGTCTAAGAGGTAAGACCCAGGTTGACAACTGAGAACGTAAAACCTACATTGACACCCTTTTTCTTCGACGTCAGTCCTACCACTCGACACATCATTGTTTATACCCTAGCTATGAGCCATTTAGTACTGATAGAAGGATCAAACTGAAGAAACATAGAAAAAGTTTAGGTAAGTAATCAACATCAGAGTTGAGAGGCCACATTAAAAATTGCCAAGTTCAGGGCCATTATTGGAACTCTGCTCTTGTAGTAACTGAAACAATACAACCCATGTCACGGACTAAGAAATTAAAAAGGAAGAGATATCACAAACATTATCAACATTTTGGAGATAAGAAAACCATACTAGACTTTCAGAATTTATTTATTCAAAATCAAGATTATTGTTCAACACAACGATCAAAATAAAATTGCATTTCATTTCATGAGCTACATACTTTGAGAACTAACAGAACCACCATACAAAATGTCGTAAATTGATATATCTCCAATGTCCTTCCTAACAAGAGTGGGACTGGCTTGGCCAAGAGCCTCTTCACTTAAAGTAGTAGTCACTGCAATGCATCTGCAAGTAATACAAAAAAGTTAATTGAAAGTTGAACGAATTATAAAGAGTAGATTTTGTAGATGCCAGCATACCTCATTTTAGCAGCACTGGCAGCTTGTACTCCAGCAAGAGCATCTTCTATCACAAGGCACTATATAAACCATTAAGATCGTATTTATTAGAAAAATGGGAAGATACAGCCCTATTGTCATACATTCCAGTTATCCATTCTATGCTCTCTTTTTTTCATTTTTAGTTTTTTCAAAGTTCTGCAGTCTATAGAAATAAGAAACACTACTATTTTCCTCATAAGGTCAGTTTCCAAGACCTCATCTATAAACAGTAACAGAATCAAAATGCAGTATTGTCCACCAATTTACTTTGATGGAAACATTGTGTCCAAGCACGTGGCAATTTAGTATTGACTCTGAAGAGTAGAGAATAAATGTTTTGATTTATGTCCTTTATGGTACTAATTTGTGAGCCTTTTGGTTGGTTACGGTATTTAGGAAGGGCCTAGGTTTGGGTCAGGGAGGCAGAGTTTATCAGATAAAATCTGGTAAATGCCCTAATTGGTACTAACTCTTGTTTCCTTAATAAAATGGAGTGGTCCTAGAGACCAGCAAGTTTATCAGCATTCATTGTCTGTAAGGAAAAAAAAGGAGAAGGGCAGTATAGACTTATCAGCATTCATTGTCTGTAAGGGATTTAAAAGTTATGAATTATATATACACTTTCTAGCATCAGCAAGGACATGCTTAAACTGTATCGAGCTCATCTTTTTGCATATGACATTACAACTAGGTAAATTACCTCACTAGGGTCTACGTCCAAGATTTTTGAAGCTGCCAAAAATATATCAGGAGCTGGTTTCAAATTTTCAAAAGCATCGGCAGAAACAATTGCATCGAACCTACATATTAACAAATAATAATGAGTAAGAAGGTTAGCTGTTATGAAAACATAGTTCCCTATTGAGGTGTAGGTTTCTACTATTACTATTATTGTTATATATATTATTAGTAGTATTGCTATTATTGATATTATTTCTATTACTATTATTATTGTTCTTGCATGTGGTCTAGCAGCTCGGGTGGTAGAGCACTAGGCTCTCCTCTAGGAGGTCCGGGGTTCGAGACCGCATGCTTGCGATAGGCTTGGCGAGCCAGCATAAAAACTCAGCCTTTTCTAGCCTACCCAACTTGTTTGGGACAAAAGGCGCTGACTTTTTTCATGGATCCTTTTCTTGTTGGGTTTCTTTCTAGCCTACCCCAACTTGTTTGGGACAAAAGGCTTAGTTGTTGTTGTTGTTGTTGATAGAACTTACAAGGAAAGAGGCAGCCCGGCAGCAGATAAATTTGCATTGACTTTTATTCTATCAGCACTTGAAGCAACAGCCACCTTAAGTCCTTTTTCCTTGCACTGGTTTTTAGGGAGACAATGGAAGAGAAAAAGAAAGAGATGCGATCACCAACATCTAAACCTTGTACAACAAGAACTGGAATGTATCAATATAATCATTATAATGTAATGCTTACCTCTTTTATTAGTTCAAGTGCCCCAGGGAAACCTATTCCGGAGTTAGGCTTTGCATACTGAAATCAAACATAATTTGGATCGGTTAATATTTTACTACAGAATAGACTTATAGCACAACAAGTAACTAATTGTAGTCTAAACTCTAATATACAAATACCTTGTTGAGATAAATTTCAAAAAACCTTTTCTTCAAGTCATCTGGGGTCAAGTCGGTTAATCCCTTCACTTTAGCTACGCCACCGAGGAAAATAGCCTCGCCTAAACAAATTACAACAGTCACAATTCCACTTGTCCGCTTCCAGCAATCAAGATATAATATGTTGATTCCAGACACAATTCAGTAAACTTCAATTAAATTCACACATCACAGCATGATCCTGCCTAAATTCAATTCCAATAAATGCACAAAAAGTACTAACGATAAATCCTTACCCATGCCCATGAAAGGGACGAAATCCTCAGTGGTAACAGCCACACCAAGGTCAGCAAAGACATCAACCGCAGCCAATCGAGACAGCTCCTCACTGTTACAGAGAACTCCATCCATATCAAACAGCACAGCTGATACCTTCCCCCAGTTCGCCCCTTCTGTCGCCACGTCACCGCCTACTGTCGCCATCTCTGTTTTCTGTTGTGCTGCCACGTGGATCCGCCTCAGATGGAATGACGCCGCTAGGGTTCCGGCGACGGGATTGTATGGGCTGGGAGATGGAGCAAATTTGGAGAAACTACAAGGGTGTTTCCGAAAATTGTAAGGGAGAAGTCGAAAGGTCGGGTTAGCGAGATTTCGCGCCATCGATAGATGTTGTCGGAGCTATTAGCGCTAGAATGAGATTTATTTATTTGATTGTGAATTGACGAAAATACCCTTCATAATCACAAGTGATGGTAGTGCTGTGAGAACGAAAGTGTGGTGGGGGCCTGGGAACCAACCAATTACAAGGGCCTTATCCAGTCTCAAAAATAAGGTGCATGGATCAAAAAAAGATTGTGAAAAACATCAGAAAAGAGTATTAATTGTGGATCTGATGTGTTAGTCTACTCGGAAAAGGTTATATCCTTAATAATTTGTTCGACGACTACAATAATGAAAAAAAGTTATCAAAATTAGAAAGCAAAATTGCACATATATATACAAAAACTATAACCCATCTATGTCAAATTTAATATAATCTAAATATTAATTGATGATTTATTGAGTGTTTTGAAGAAATTAAGGACTTGATATTGGGTCAATTTGGTCGTAAACAGTCAAAATGTTCGACAAGTATATATTGGGTCAATATAAATATTGATAAGTATATATTTTTAAGACATACTAGATAGCGTCTATCTAATGAATAAGTATATATATTTTAATTATATTTATATCGTTTTAATTATACTATATTTTACTATATTGTTCTTTCTATTATCTGACATTGTTCGATAAGTTTGATAATCAATGTGTCTCAATCCTTATCTACAATTGCATTTTTAAAAAAATTGGAAGTATGGGGTTTCTACGTCTTACGAATGCATTTTGTTAATAATAAATTATCTTTCAAATTTAATTTATAATAAGTTATTACAAAAATTAATCTCACTTTTTTAATTATATTTATATCGTTTATTACTGAAAAACATCTGCATTTAATCATTATTTTTATTTATCTTGAACTTTCAATTATCCCGAGTTGGTTTTTGAATTCCTCAAAGAACAAATAATTGAGTTGAGTTTTGTAAAAATCAAATTGGTTCCTCGAACTTGCGAAAAAGACCAAAGTTGATCGCTCTAGTTTTTATTTATATCAAGTTGCTCTTAAATTTTTTTTTTCAAAAGGCAATGGTTGGTTCTTTTAAATTTGAACACCTATATGTAAGGTCTCTCAGCTGAGACATACAATCATTATCAATAAACAAATTTACTTTTCATCTCTCATCTCTTCTCTTACTTGTTATTACAAATTACACAAAAACTTTCATGATTTTGGAGACCATAGATTACAATCTTGATCCTTCTTCTTCCTCCACCACAACACCCCACCCTCTTCCCCTGAATTTGGTATGCCGCCAACCTCCATGGCTTCCACCATCATCATGCCGATAGCCACCATGCCATCTATTGTTGCTATGCCTTCTCAACCATTCAATTCAACTACTTAGAATACCAATTCAACCTCCATCCTTTCTACAACCATGGCTGGACACTTCACAACATCACCTCTCCTCTTTTCTACACCATTTCACTTCAATTCTTCACAATTCAACCTAATTACTCCTCCATGTATCCTAATTTCTTTCAAATTGACTAAAGAAAATTTCCTTACATGGAAAGCACAAGTATTGCCTTTGATTGACGTCTACAATCTTGCAACTTTCCTTCAATCCCCACCTCCTAATCCTACAATTCAAACTAATTTGGGACAACTCCAAATGAATCCTGATTATCTTCCTTGGTCATGCCAAGACCAATTGATTTTTGGCTGGCTGCGATCTTCTTTGACTGAATCCATTCAAGCACAGCTCGTTTATTGCACGACTCCACTGAGCTTTCACAGCAACTTCAACGCCAATTCTTTTCTACCTCAAGAGCCCGCTTGATTGATCTCAAGTGGCAATTACAGATGACAACAAAATGAGGCAGCTCGTGTTCTGACTATCTTCAACGAATTCGTCGGCACCCCAATCTCCAATGATGACGTTGTTCTTACAATCATGAATGGTCTCGGACCAGAATACAATGCATTTGTGCCGACGATTATGGCATCAAATCGACATGAGCCTCTTTTTGTACATAGTCTTCATGACATGCATCTCAGCCATGAACTTCTCCTTCAGGCTCAAACCGCCTCCGTCACATTTGTCTCGTCTCCGGCTATGTTTTACTCTAACGTTAGAAACTCAACTTGGTCTAATCAGTCTCAGAAGAGTATGTCACAGTTTCATCCACCAAAACAATCGTACCAACTTAAAATCAATTCTCAACAACCTCAACCCAATAATATCACTATTCAGCCCAACAATTTAACTCCAAACTCAAATCATCCTTAGCCGAAGATCCTTTGTCAGACTTGTAAAAAGTTTGGTCAAACTTCCAAACTTTGCAAGTTCAGGTATACACCTGACAAGTTGCATCCTAAGTATTCATCTACTTCTCAATCTTATGTGGCGCAACCCTCTTCGACTCCCGCACTATCTACTTGCATTTTGGATGCGGGTGCTACACATCATGTCACTAATAACATCAACAACCTCTCATCCTTTTTCAGCTATAACGGTGCAAAAAATTTGCAAATTGGTGACGGATCGGATCTACCTAGTTTGCATATTGGTACTTCCTAATTCTTCACTTGTACTTAAAACACTCTTTTTGTACCAAATTTTGTGAGGAATTTAATTAGCTTGTTCAAACTTATTATTGATAATACATCTATAATTATCACATTTTCTACTCTTGTTGTTCTTTCAAGAACATCCACACAATAATTTTTCTTGAAGTTTCAAGTTCAAACGATCTCTTTATTGTTCGTGCTCCTACTATTACTCCTCGCGCATTTTCTGGCCTTCAAACATCCACTCAAATTTGGCATAAATGATATGGACACTTATCTAGTTCTACCACTTTTATGGCTTTGAAAGATTTTTTTTATCTTGTAATTCACTTAGTCTTAATTTGTAGTGTAGCAAAATCTCAAAAGCTATATTTTTCTTCTTCTTTTTTTTCTTTTACCTCTTCTCTTATAGAGATTGTACATTCCGATGTTTGGGGCCTATCCCTATTTCTTTCTAGCAATAATTTTAGATTTTATGTGATATTTGTGGATGATTATTCTAGGTTTACTTGGATTTATTTTTTGGTAAATAAGAGTGATGTTGTTAATATTTTTTTCTTGTTTTAAGATTCAAGTAGAGAATTTATTCAATTGTACCATCAAAATTTTATGTATCGATGGAGGTACGGAATACAAGCCTATTAGTAAATTTTTTTCTCAACTTGTGCACCAAACAACTTGTCCCTACACACCTCAACAAAAACGGTATCGCCGAACGAAAATATCGTCACACAGTAGAATTGTCATTAGCAATTTTTTCTCATACTTTTTTACCTACTAATTATTGGAAAAATTTTTTCTAGTGCAACCTATCTTATCAATAGATCACCCAATTCAAATTCCACCATTCCATATTATACTCTATTAAAAAAAAACCTGACTATTCTACCTTATATGTTCTTGGCTGTCTTTGTTTTCCTTATTCTTTACCTCACACGTTCTTGGTTGTCTTTGTATTTTTATTGGCTATGCCAATACTTAAAAGGGTTATCATTGTCTTCATATTTCCACAAATAGAATCTATATTTCTCGACATGTCCGATTCAACATAATTTAATATAATTGTATGAATTATATTGAATATATGGGCTTTTATTTAATTAGTCAGTTGAAGCCCAACTTGAAAGCAATTGAGAGGATTATTAAAGGAGTTAATGTGGCCCAACAAGCCTATAGAGAGACCGGCCTTAAAGAGGCAATTTGGTCCCCAAATTGTTGGGGTTAGGTGGCTATAAAAGGACCACTTAGAGAGGTTAAACATAATCCTAATCTCTCATCTCTCTCTCTCTTCCTTTGAGGCCGCCACCTTCTCATCATTGGGAAAAAATTGGTTTTTCCAATTTTGCTCTCTCATCTTGCTTTCTAATTAGTTCATGCGTTGAACAAAAAGCCTACACAAATTAAATAGAAGATTTAATTGAAGAAAGACGACCATTTGGATTAGCTATTTTCTTTGCTTTGCTAGCACAAGGCTTAAGAATTTGGTTAAACTTTTTTGGTGGACCTAGAAAGATGGAGAAGGAGGTGGAGAGCACGTCGTCGACTTCAAGTGAGTTGGTCGGCCTCTTTGTTGCGATACAAAGAGAGGTAGAATTTTTTTTCTCTATTCTCGCGCATTTTGTCAATTTAACTAGATCCATGTATTTGCTTGTTGTTTAATTATTTTAAATTAGATTTAAAAGTGAAACAAAGGTAATACTAAATTCCTACGCATTCTCGCTTCATATTGATGCCTATAGTGATGCCGATTGGGCGGGTTGCTCCGACGATAGAAGTTCTACATCTGGCTATTGCATATTCCTTGGAGGTAATCTTTTATCTTGAGTGCCAAGAAGTATGCAACCGTTTCACGATCAAGTACCAAAGCGAAGTATCGAAGTCTTGCATTAATTTGTGCCGAACTTCTCTGGTTACAATACCTACTTTGTGAATTCCACATTGATTCCGAAATGCCTCCTATCTTTTGGTATGATAATATTGGTGCAACTTTTTTTGTCGCCAACCCTATGTTTCCTGCACGTACCAAATACGTGGAGATCGACTATCATTTTTGTGCTTGAAAGAATTGCCAATAAAGAGCTTCGAGTTCAATTTTTATGTCCCAATGATCAATTAGACGATATTTTGACAAAAGTCCTACCTCATGCTTAGTTACTTTTCTACATTCCAAGCTCAAAAGTCATACTTCACTTTTAGCTTGAGGGGGGATATAAGTTGTATCACTATTGTCGATTTACGTGTATTCTGGTACACCATATTTAGCAACCAATTAAGGGGGCTTTTGGATCATCTAAGAATAAAATTAGGATTAGTTATCCGGAGTAAAAAAAATTATTCCTAAACGATCAAGAATAAGCTTTTTGGATATAAAATGTTATTCTTAAGTGGTCCAACATCCGGATTAAATTTTTATTCCTAGGGTGTTTGGATCATCTTTTTAATCTAGATTAAAAAATGGTCCCAACAATTTCTTAATCCACATTAAGAAGACGATTCAAACACCCTAGGAATAAAAATTTAATCTGGATGTTGGATCATTTAAAAATAACACTCTAGATCTCAAAAAACGTATTCTTGATCATTTGCGTTTGGATCATCTAAGAATAAAATTAGAATTAGTTATTCGGAGTAAAAAAATATTATTCTTAAATGATCAAGAATAAGCTTTTTGGAATCTAGAGTGTTATTTTTAAGTGGTCTAGCATTCGGATTAATTTTTTATTCTTAGGGTGTTTGAATCATTTTTTTAATCTGGATTAAAAGTAGTCTCAACCACTTCTTAATCCATATTAAGAAGATAACCAAACATCCTAGGAATATAAATTTAATCTAGATGTTGGACCACTTAAAAATAAAACTGTAGATCCCGAAAAGCTTATCCTAGGAATAATATTTTTTACTCTGAATAACTAATCTTAATTTTATTCATAAACGATCCAAACGCCCCCTAAGTAATTAGGATGATGTAATCAGGCGTTCTCTAGGATTAGATTCAATGTATGTATACTGTATTTTTTAAAAAAATCCTATATATCTCTCTCTGTCTATATATAGATATAAGATCTCTCAGCTGAGACACAATCATTATCAATAAACAAATTTACTTTTGATCTCTCTGTCTCTTCTCTTACTGTTATTACAAATTACAGGAAAACTTCCATCACTTTTTCTTGTTTTTTGGTTGCTAGTGGCAATTTACATATGAAACTGGTGCTTTCCGGAAGCCAAGATTCTCTCGAACAAAAAAATATCTACAAATACCGAGACAAGACAAAGAGACATTACCAAATACAAACCATAAGCTACAAAATAATCAGCGTGACAGCGCCAGTATTTTGTTTTGTTTTTTTTGTTTGTACCAGTTAGGCAACTGTGATTGTTGTTCAACGATCCCGTCAAGTCAACTGAGCTTTTTTTGAAAGGGAGAGAAGAAGTAATTAATGTGTCTTGATACATAGTCCTAACCTAATTCAATTATAATACGGCTGTTCTGTTTTTAGTAAGTATACTCAACTAGGAAGATATATACTCAAAATTTTCGCCCATCATTAAATTAATATGCACCATATCAGTGAATTCTGCACAAAAGCACGAATTACCTTGAAAATATTACGAACTTGTGTTGTTGCGCCGACAAAGCGCATATGTGAATTTAATTTGATTCCATCGTAAATCATAATATGCTGATTCTGGACGTCCAATTTCACAAATTCATTCGCTGAAGACTTCATGTTGTGTACTTGTGCTTTATAGATTTTCAATTTTGATAGACTTCAGTGGGAACATGGCATCAGTTCCGTTCTTGTTAGGTGGCGTTAACGCAAAAAGATTTTCTTAAAAAATATAATTTTTCTTTTTTTTTTCTAAGATCATTACAAAAGGGACACGATATGCTTGGGATCAAAATAATCACGAAATTACGCACCATGCATCCAAATACGTTTTTTATTATGCGTGATAACATATGTTACGTATAAGCAAATGTAAGTTGTAACCATAAAATATAAGTATCCGTGTGTGTGTGTCATGAAAATCTCTTAGGCTCAGCATAGATAGTCATAGAAGTCTATTGCCTTCACAGAACGCACGCAACAGTAAAGAAACATAGCTTTCCTTGTTTTTTCCTAATTCTGAGTCAAGGTCAATTTAAATTGAAAATTAGTATAACAACTAGCTAGCTAGTCAGAATAAATAACTAATTCAGTGTCCAGCCTAACTGCCTAATGAACAAAAATGAAAAATCAACAAGGCTGTTCAGCATCCACAATTAATTTGAACATGAACAATTTTGAACGGGAGGCTTAAATTTAAATTTTTTTTTAAAAGCATCACGACCACAAAATTCAAAGAAAAATATCAGTTCCACGCGTAAACTACTCATATACAGCTTTTTTTTTGTTATTTTCTTAATTCGATTCAATACAAAAAATAAAAAGAAAAAAACAAAATAGCTTCTTAACAAGAAGTCCTTTTCAGTTTTCACATACCACTCCTATGATTCGCTCAATGGAAAGCCGCGTTCAATTTCTCCCATGAAAAATATTAAATTAAAAAAAGAAAAAGAGAAAAATTAGAAGCCACCGTGAAGCAATTTCTCAAGGCCGTCAAAAGTAACGCCTCCGTTTAATGCACCTCCAGCCATCTCAATCATGGCCTTGACCTCTTCATCTCCAACTCTCATTCCGACCATTTGCAAATGCGCTTTCAAATCCTCAAACCCTACCTTCCCATCTCCATCCCGATCCATCAATCGGAAGACTTCCATCAGCGCGCCGTTCTCTCTCTTGCGCTGAGTCAGAACCCTCTCGAATTCGTCGAAATCGACGAACCCGTTGTGATCTGCATCAGCGGTGGAGATCATGGTGGCTATCTCTTCGTCGGAGATCGGAGCTGACGTGGAGAGATCGGAGTAGAATCTCTTGAGATCGGTGAGGCTGATGCGGCCATCGTGGTCGGAGTCGAGTATGTCGAATGCTGGTCGGAGGTCGGGCGATAGCTCGGCGAGTGTGGTGGTCGGGTCGCGCCGTGAAGGACACATGGTGTGGTGGCAGAGAGAGAGAGGGATGAAATGGTGTAGAAGCGTGTGATCTGGCGCTTGGGATTGATTGAAGGTTTTGTGATTGGCGTTTGTGTTCTGTTTCCGGAAAGAAGGGGGAGAGTAGAATTTATAGAGAGATGGGAGGGAAATGGAGCTGGATCTTCTGTGCTTTTAACGCAATTTCATTTGTGTGGTGGGTTCTGGCCCTTTCTTTGATGCATGAACAATATGGAAAGATAATGGAAAAAGTACGAAAAAGATAGAGACTTTTCTTAAATAAGCAAACACAAACCCTATAAGACAAAATGCAAAAAAAAAATACTAAAATAATTCTAAAAATCTTGAAATTTATAAAGAAAGGTCCAAAAATCTATCAAAGAAAACTCGGATTGCGAATTTGATCTCACGATTTCAACCCAATCACGGAGCTCCTCTCGAAATTTCAACCCGATTCAACGACCATATCAAAAGTTATGACCCTTTTTGTGAAGTGTGAGCATTATCACATTGCACTGTTCTTTAGCAACTTGCTAGGAGCAAAAAGCAATTGGATAGTTGGACAGGCACTTAGTCGTATGAGTTGGATTGTTGGACTTGATATTTAGTCACAAGAATTAAGGTTTCTCTAAAATTCAAACAAAGAAAGGATTTTAAGACAATAATATAATGTTTCCGTATTCTTTTAAGATGAGAAATGGTGTAGAGTGTAGTTTCAAAAGGATTTTAAGAAAATAATTTAATATTTCCGTATTCTTTTAAAATGAGAAATGGTGTAGAGTGTAGATTTTAAAATCATATAATTGAAACTAAATGTATACTATATGTGAGAATTTATGATTTTTTTTTATTGTTTTCACGCTAATATTTAAATTAAAATGCTAAAATTTAATTATTTATTTTGGTTGTAGCGTGGAATTTTTTGTTGCCAAATTAGCAAATACACATGTTAGATCCACTATAAAATATTTCTTGTGATATGTAATAATATAAATCATGATTGATTTATATCCAACGATAAAGTTTATATTATTGAATATTATAATATTCAATAACGATGTCAAAATAATTTTGTTATAACGCATTTAGTTTTTTTTTTTTTTATCCAAAAGCTCCCAAGCAGGGTTATAACAATTCTGATCCCGTGACGCGCGACACACGTGTAGCGCGGCTCACGAGCCGTTCGATTTGAATCTGACAGTCAATTTTTTTCGGGCCTTACAATCCGGGGAAAATAGGGGCCATCCGATTTGGATCTGACGGTCTGTGAGCCGCGCTACATGTGCGTCGCGCGCCACCTGATTTGGATTTAGGGTTATAATGCACTTAGATTTCAACTTGGGCCATGCAATATAACCCGCTGTGCATATGCTTGCACGGTTACACCATATGCTGCATAAGGATTTTTCTCTTGGGGGCATGAACGACGTCACTGCTTCGGCGAGTGAGATACTCTGAAACTGGGATCCACCACTGACGAACAATAAATAAATAATTGGTGGTTTGGGGCGCAAGGGTACGACTTCGAGAACGCAAAAAAGAAAGTCCAAAACAGAAGACGTCTGGAGTGACGTCATAGTCAGCGTTGAGTTCCACTCCGGGGCTCCTTACATGGCAAGACTCGTTCGATTCGCACCAAAAAAGAGACCTCGTTCTATTTAGATTTACTGAGACCACTCTCAAATAAAAGACTGTGTGGCAGTTTTACAAATTCTGAACAAATGCACGATAAACGGACGTTGTGTGCTTGTTTTTTCGTATTAAATTAATGAACAACGATACGAAGCCAAACATGGAATTATTCTGTAGCTGCAATTGAACGGTGAACGGCAGGATTTGTTTTGGCATGTTTAACAACTTATTCTCGGCCAGAAGATGCCTGAGAACCACATCACGGGTATCTTGTAATTTTCTGTTGGGAGTGGAGAGAAGAATGCTGCGTGGCTTCCTCTTAGCTCCAGAAATTGGAGGAAACAGACATGATGCTGTGTTTATGGACCGAGAATATGATTTTTCGTTTTGAAAGTATCTGTACTGTGAATATTTCCGAGCTTGCGGGAGAGGAATCAAACGAGGCAGTACTCGCAAGAAAAATATATACATATGAACGTTACTAATTTGAAAAAAATATATATATTAACGATCATATTTATTAAACAATATCGTAATTAATAAGATGATTAATTAATTAATTATTAAATAAAAAAAATAGGAATACTTTTATTGTGATTTAGATTTAGTAAATTAAATTAAATTTGATTTGGAAATCTTTCATTACTGATCATGTATATACCAATTAGTTTTCAAAATCTATGTACGTTTGATGCATGATCTACTTCAAAAATCGAAAATATATTTTTAATTCCATTTTTTTAAATTTTGACAATTTTTAAACCCGTAGTCATAGTTGTTATGGACTCATCCGTGTTACGCGTAGTATTCTAGCAATTCTCTTTAATATGCCTATTGACACTTTCACAATTAGATACTTTTAATAAAAATAAAATAAAATGATTATTGTTATGTCAACTTCGAATTATTAAAAAATGGCAGAATCCTTGCTAATTATCCCCTATTAAATTTCGTTCATAATTTCATCTAGTGTATAGTTCACTTTCTTTATTGCACAGGGAAAGATGTAAATTTTTTTGTTAACAGAATGAATTCTTTTTATTATTGGAAGTGTAAATCATATAGAATATAGCACAAAATTTGACTAAATGGGAAAAACGTGCAAATATATTTTTTTGGGGTGATTTCTGTTGGAGTTATGTCCTAGAAGTCAATAGTTTAATGACTTAAATATTAGTTTATGTTATTGATGATATTTAATCATTTGTTCTTAGAATTTATTACTGACAGATCATTCAGGTTGAGGATCTGAATTGTAGATCTCTGTGGATCATTCATTAGAATAACAGTAATAAGTCTAAATCGTCTGTAATCTTGATAATTAACAAGGAACATTAATTATCATAAAAGATTAGTATGCAAGTTAAGTGATGATTAAGTTCTACAAATCATAGGTAAGGAGTTACCAACTTAATTGCATATGTGTATGTTAGAACATAGTACATGACATGACTCAATGAAATAAACATATGAATTGTATTATGTGTCATTGTTTATTTCATATGAGTTTGATTCTAAGTTTGAGATGGTTCAACTTTTCCACATGAGAATAGGTTCAATAAATATCGTCTACCGTTGATTCCTGATAAGAGCTGCTATACGGACTTTATTTATGTTCTCTTCAATTATGTGTTAGGAACTCAAGTCCATGTGCAATTTTAATTTTTATTAACATTTAACAAGCAACTAAAACGCACGAAAAAATGGATCTAGTTATTCAAGTCATTTAACACGTAAAAGGAGAAGCGTAGGAGGTTACCTCTTCCGAAATCGTATTCAGAAGGCTTGAATCCAATCTCTTGGAGTCGGTGGCGTGCTCGTCACCCTCTTGACTGCCTCCGGTTGCCTCGAGTCCATCTAGAATATTAACCAAAGTCTCAAGACAAGTGCTAGCTTGTCCGATACGATAGCTAATTCCCTTTTGATTTTCTTCGCACGATTAACTGTTTAACTGGAAGGAGAATCGCTCAACGCATGAGCTAAGAGAGCAATCAATGAGAGAAAACAATTTTTCCCTCTTGATGAACAGTAACCGTGAATAGTATTGCGGCCTAGAGAGGAAAAGAGAGAATGTTGGTAGGGTTTGTGCTGACTTGTTCCCAAAGAAACAATCAATATATATATGGAACGTTTCCATAATTAGATTTCTCTCTTCCTATTTTCTCCTGGACGAAATTGCCCCTATCATGGCTAAAATTTTCAGCCCTCATGTGGGCCAGGCCACATGATATAATGGCCCATTAAATCACTCCTTTAATTCGTCTCATATCGGGCTTTCAGTTAACTGATTAACTAAAATGCCAATTAGCTCAGTATAATAAATATGCATTGAACTAACTTAATTATTAAGATATTAATAATTAATTTGGAATTAGCATATGCATTATATTATTTCTATATGATCCATTTGAGTTAATTAATTATAACGGTTCATAACGGTATATAATTAATTAATCAACTTATCATATATTCGCAGTACTCGCTACTGCAAATAAACAAATAATACACGTATGGTTAAAGTCCTATTTGTGTGACCCTTTGAGGATTTATGCTATGTTGGCCATGGAAAATAAATCACCATTTATTTCCATTAATCATAAGCGGTATCTAGCAACACGTTATGATTCCCAATTCGCATAAATAAATAATGTACCAATACAGTACTTCAATCCTGCATAAGAAAAAGTATCTTATTGTTTTGATTCATATGTCACATGATATCCTTGTATAATCCAAGATAGGAATGTGTCATTCTTGCAGATTATATGTTTCTTGATCTAGAGTTAATCGCCTAGTTGCGCGCATACGATCCAACTCCATCAAGGGGCCCAGTAGATATCATCACTCACTAGGTGAACTAATGAGGGACATACGGTTGTCTTGATGACCAGTTTCTCCCCGCACAATTCAAGAGAACATAAATAAAGTCCGTATAGCAGCCCTTATAAGGAATCAGCGTTAGACGATATTTATAGAACCTATCCTCATGTGGAAAAACTGAACCATCTCAAACTCAGAATCAAACACGTATGAAATAAATAATGACACATAACACAATCCATATATTTATTTCATTGGGTCATGTCCTATACTATATTCCAGTAACATATATATTATTAGGAAGTGCACAAATTTAATTTTTTAGACTAATTACTTTTAATTAGACTTAATTAATCATCATGCACAAAAGATCTAGTGCTCAAGCATTCACACAAGAGAAAGGAATCGGGGTTTGTACCTCTTCTAGTATCGCAACTAGAAGGCGATTCCAATGCGTAGGAGTTGGTGGCGTGCTCTCCTTCGCCTTCTCCTTCACCGGCGGCCGCCTCGAGTCCACCAAGAGGGTTAACCAATTTCTAACTCAAATTGTGCTAGCAATTGAGAAGAACAATGGCTAATCCTTAGGCTTTCTCCTTCTTGCTAATTAACCCTTTTAATTATGTGGAGAAAGGTTGTTCAACACATGAACTATGGTGGTTTAAGAGGAGAGATAGAGGCAAAATAGAAATTCTGAAATTTCTATTTCCCTTTTAATTTTTTCGGCCAAGAGGAGGAAGAGAGAGAGAATGGGATGGAGGCTAGGGTTTCCATCAAATGGGACCTCTATTTATAGACCTCTTGACCTAGCTCTCTTCCTATTTTGCATAGACCAAAATGCCCCTCCTTGAGGCCGAAATTAAGAGGTGGATTTATGGGCTAGAAGCCCATTAATTCAAACCTTTATTTGCTCCTCTAATTAAACCTCAAATCGGGCTTTTAAATAACCAATTAATTAGAAGCCCAATTAGCTCAAATTAAATTAAGTGTGTTGAATATAATTAATTATTAACTTATTAATAACTAATTTAGGATTAGCAAATGCATTAAATTTATTTCTATATGATCCCTTGATTTAATTAATTATAACGGTTCGTAACGGTATATAATTAACTAATCAACTTATCATATTTTCACAGAACCTACTGCTGCGAATAAATAAATAATGCACTGTATTGGTTAAAGCTCTATTTGTGTGACCCTTTGAGGATTTATGCTACGTTGGCCATGGAATTAAATCGCTATTTAATTCTAATAATCATAAGCGGTATCTAGCAACACGTTATGATTCCCAATTCGCATAAATAGTGTACTGCTACAATATTTTAATCCTGCATAAGAAATAATAGTATTTCCTTGTCCGATTCTTATGTCACATGATATCATCGTATAATCCAAGATAGGAATGTGTCACTCTTGCAGATTATACGTTTCTTGATCTAGAGATGACTGTATCAGTTGCTAGCAAACAGTCCATCTCCATCAAGGGGCCCAAACAGATATCATCGCTCACTAAGTTAATTAATGAGGGACATACGGTTTTCTTGATGAACAACTTTTCCCCGCACAATTCAAGAGAACATAAATAAAGTCCGTATAGCAGCCCTTATCAGGAATCAACGGTAGACGATATTTATTGAACCTATCCTCATGTGGAAAAGCTGAACCATCTCAAACTTAGAATCAAACTCAAATGAAATAAATAATGACACATAACACAATCCATATATTTATTTCACTGGGTCGCGTCCTGTACTATGTTCTATAACATATACATATGCAATTAAGTTGGCAACTCCTTACCTATGATCTGTAGAACTTAATCATCACTTAACTTGCATACTAATCTTATCCGATAATTAATATTCCTTGTTAATTATCAAGATTACGGACCTTTTAGATTTATTATTGTCATTTAATTATAAATGAACTACAGAGATCCACAATTCAGATCCTCAACCTGAATGATCTGTCAATTAATAAATCAAGGAATAAATGATAAAATATCATCAATCACATAAACCATAGAAGTGGCCATTTAATAATTGGCTCCTAGGACATAACTCTAACAATCTCCCACTTGGCCTAGAGTCAATCAACAGAGACTTCTAGCCAGTGCATAGTACTCAATGTAATATCCAAAATATACACGTCTCATACTAAAGCCTCAAAAGATAAAAGATACAACTCAAAGCCACTCAGGCATACGCCTAATCCCCATGGATGCAACGTGCAACTCATGTGCGGCTCGAGACAGAGGCTTTGTCAGAGGGTCCGCTGTGTTCGCGGCACCGTCCACCTTCTTGACCTTGATCCACCCGTCATTCACAAACTGACGGATGAGATGGAATTGTCGTAGAATGTGCTTGGTCTTTTGGTGAGACCTAGGCTCCTTGGACTGAGCTATGGCTCCCGTGTTGTCGCAGTAGAGATCCACTGGACCTGAGATGCTTGGAACCACCTCCAGCTCGGTCAAGAATTCCTTGATCCAAACGCCTTCTTTCGCTGCTTCACCCGCCGCTAAGTATTCTGCTTCGGTGACGGAATCGGCCGTGGTATCCTGTTTGGAACTCTTCCAACTCACGGCCCCACCATTGAGCAGATATACGAAGCCGGACTGTGACTTCGCATCATCTCGATCGGTTTGGAAACTAGCATCGGTGTAACCACTTACAACGAGCTCTTGGTCTCCACCATACACGAGGATGCTATCCTTGGTTCTCTTGAGATACTTGAGGATATTCTTGACTGCGGTCCAGTGTGGCATACCAGGGTTAGCTTGGTATCGACTAGTCACACTAATCGGATGCGCCACATCGGGGCGAGTGCATAGCATGGCATACATGATCGAACCGACCACAGATGGATACTTGAACTGATTCATGTACTTTCTATCTGCATCAGTCGTCGGACATTGAGTCTTGCTCAAGAATATGCCATGTGACATAGGCAAGTAACCCTTCTTGGAACTAGCCATGTTGTGTTTTTCTAACACTTTGTCAATATATGCATCTTGGCTCAAGCCTAACAACCTTCTTGATCTATCTCGATAGATCTTGATTCCTAGGATGTAGGCGGCTTCGCCCAAGTCTTTCATTGAGAACACCTTCTTCAATGAATCCTTGACTGCATTCAATTCGGGGATATCATTCCCAATCAAGAGTGTATCATCAACATATAGGACAAGAAATACAACCACGCTCCCACTAATCCTCTTGTAAACACAAGGTTCCTTCTCACTTTGAATGAAGTTCAACTTCTTGACCTCTTCATCAAAGCGCTTGTTCCAACTCCTTGATGCTTGCTTCAATCCATAAATGGACCTTTGAAGCTTGCACACCTTGTTAGCATTCTTTGGATCCACAAAACACTCGGGTTGTGTCATATACACATCCTCTTCCAAGTTGCCATTTAGGAAGGCAGTTTTGACATCCATTTGCCATATCTCATAGTCGTAGAATGCGGCAATTGCTAACAAGATCCGAATTGACTTGAACATGACGACTGGCGAGAAGGTTTCTTCATAGTCAATACCATGAACTTGCTTGTAACATTTCGCAACTAGTCGTGCTTTGTAAATGGTCAAGTTGCCATCCATGTCGACCTTTCTCTTAAAGATCCATTTGTTCTCAACGGGTTTTACTCCGTCGGGAAGGTCAACTAAGGTCCATACCTTGTTCTCATACATGGATTGCATTTCGGATTCCATGGCTTTGAGCCATTCCTTTGAGTCGGATTTTTCCTTCATGTCCTTTATGGTCAAGGGTTCGTCATTCGCAATGACGAGAACGTCGTGCAAACCTAAGTATCTTATAGGTGAACGACTTGGCCTTGCCGATCTTCGTAGGATAGACGCTTGAGGTTCTTGAACTTGTTCCACAACGGTTTGCGGACTTAGTTCTTGAACTTCAAGTGTGGGTGCAACTTCAACATCATCGACTCGCGATATTTTTGAGTCTTCAATTGAGGGAGCTTGCTCTTGAACCTCTTCTTCCACAACAACTTGTGGAATGGGTTCGGCTACCACCTCATTTGGCACCACATTGGGAACAACTAGATTTCCTACTTGAGGCATCTCTTGTTGTTGCGGTTCTTGAATTTCTTCAATCACCACGTTGCTCCCACTACTTCTTCTTGAGAGAAACTCCTTCTCCAAGAACTCCGCATGTCGTGCAACAACTATCTTGTTCTCGACACGGTTATAGAAGTAGTAACCCTTTGTTTCCTTAGGGTATCCTACGAAATAACATTTGTCCGATTTGGGTCCAAGCTTATCGCTCATTAGCCTTTTCACATAAGCTTCACAACCCCAAATCTTGAGAAAAAGCATGCTTGGTTTCCTACCAAACCAAAGCTCATAAGGCGTCTTCTCAACGGACTTTGACGGAACACGGTTTAAAGTAAAAGCTGCGGTTTCTAATGCAAAACCCCAAAACGATTTAGGCAAGTCGGTTTGGCTCATCATCGATCGAACCATGTCTAGCAAAGTTCGATTCCTCCTCTCGGATACACCATTCCATTGTGGTGTTCCCGGTGGAGTGAGTTGTGGAACGATTCCACACTCCTTTAGATAATCACCAAATTCGTGGCTCAAGTACTCTCCACCTCGATCGGAACGCAAGACTTTGATCTTTCGATTGAGTTGGTTCTCAACTTCATTCTTGAACTCCTTGAACTTTTCAAAGGATTCAGACTTGTGCCGCATCAAGTAGATATACCCGTATCTACTGTGATCATCGGTGAAAGTGATGAAGTATGAATAACCTCCTCGTGCACAAATGCTCATAGGTCCACACACATCGGTATGTATGAGATCTAACAAGTCGTTTGTCCTAATCCCTTTGTTAGGAAAATGCGCTTTGGTCATCTTTCCCATCAAACATGATTCGCATGTGTCAATTGGCTCGAAAGCGAATTGATCTAAGAGACCAACGGTTTGCAATCTCTTAATGCGTTTCTCGTTGATATGACCTAAGCGGCAATGCCACATTAGAGTCGTACTTTCATGTGAAATCTTACGTTTCCTACTGTCACGTTCAACACTCAAAACATGTTCGCTAGAATCAAGCACATAAAGACCATTCAATAAATGCGCAACACCATAACAAACATCATCACGCAACAAAGTACAACTTTTGTTCTTTATTACAACACCAAATCCATCCAAGTCTAAACAAGAAATAGAGATAATGTTTCGAGTGATACAAGGAACTACATAGACATCTTTGAGTTCCAAAATGAAACCAGAAGGCAAAGTTACATCCACATTCCCAACGGCCATAGCGGAGACGCATGTGCCGTTACCGACGCGGAGTTGTACTTCGCCTTTCTCGAGCCGCCTCCTACTCTTTAGTGCCTGCACATTTCGACAAATGTGAGCACAAGAACCGGTGTCAAAAATCTAGTCTGTGTTAGAGGTAGCGAGAAGGGTTTCAATGACAAATATACCTGAGATAGAAGGCTGGACGGTTCCCGCCTTCTTGTCAGCGAGGTACTTGGGGCAGTTTCTCTTCCAATGGCCCGTCTTGCTACAGTAATAGCATACGGTCTCGGAAGTGGCCGGGTTCTTCTTTCTCTTGGAACCCTCGGGAGCTCCCTTGGCCGGACCTTGGGGCGTCACCAGGCCTTTGCCCTTTCTAGTTCGGCGGGTCTTTCTTTTCTTGCTCTTTTTGCTCTTGTCACTCACCGCAAGAACATCTTTGGGGCCCTTCTCTTTCTTGAGACTCTCCTCCGTCTCGACAAGCATGTTTTGGAGATCATCCATGCTCTTGTCCATGCCATTCATCCGGTAGTTCACAACAAAACCGGTGAAGCTGTGAGGGAGAGAGTTGAGAATAAAGTCTTGAATCGCCCCTGCCGGGAAGGGCGTATCAAGCCTTTCAAGCTGCCGAAACAACCCCGCCATCTTCATGACGTGTGGCCCGACTTCATGACCCTCCGCCAATCGAGTATTGGCGACGGCCTTGATGAGACGAGCCCTTTCGGTGCGGGCCTTGGTTTGGAACATGTTCGAGAGACGAGAGACCATATCAAACACTCCTAGACCACTATCCATGAACTCCTTTTGGAGTTCCGACTCCATGACAGCGACAATCAAGACGGACATCTCCATGTCGTCCGTGACGTGCTTGTCATGTTCGTCCTGATCCGCTTTAGGGGCATCCGACTTGGGAGCCGCGGGGACGGGAGTGGTCAAGAGGTACTCCTTCTTTTCAAACCTAAGGACAAGCCTAAGGTTCCGGTGCCAATCCAGAAAGTTGGCACCGTTGAAGGCGAGCTTCTCTTTCTCTAAAAGAGAACGTAGCGAAAAAGACGAGGAAGACATCTACAACAATTTTCAAATTAAAGGTCAATTAGTTTATGTTTTGTTTTAATTTCCAATAAAGTAAAACTTTCACTACTTTAATATAAGTCTCTAAAAGTAATGAATTTCCAAGACCCCCACTTTCGTTGAGATGATGCCGGCGTCGGCACAACATCAAAGCAACTAATAATGAGGTAGGTTCTCCTTAACCAATCATACAACTTTATGACTCTTGGTTCGCGTCGCGAACTTCACTCCAATGTCCAATCCGATTAGGGTCCATTGTTAAGTAACTCCTCTCTATTTGCTCCTTGCAAATCCGATTTACACCCCGACTACCTATGGTGGACCACGATGTCCGCGTCGGCGGAATGCATCAATGGCCGAACATAAGGCGTGAAGGGGATAGAGAGAAGGAGAGTGATTTGGCTCAATCGTTTGGGACAAACAATTATGTGACTCTTGTTTGGTGGTCGTGTAAACATACACCCATACCTATCCTATGACATTCATAGCATTCACAAACATTCACATAATAAGCATCTCAAGCATTGTTGTGGGTTTGTATGGCTCCCGCTTGCATTAGTTTTCGCCGCATCTCCATGTAGCAAAACTAATCTAACCTTTGTCCCTCCCACTAAATTCTATATGGATCTAAATCCTATATAAAATAAAGGAACAAAATTACATGTGTAAATTTCTATTCCCATCCTAACCTTAGGGGCATGCAAGCCTCTCAAGTTACACAAAAATTAATCAAAATTAATTAATGGCACCAAAGGCCTTATTACACACAATCACACATGCATTCAATTTACAAACCACAAGGCATTGAGTCATGAGCCATACTAAACCCACATCCTCCTACAAAACAAAGTTAGCACAAGTCTATCCACTAGTGTAATTTGTTTATAATTAATGACTTTCAAGTGTCTTTACGTATTATTTGCCATTCGCAATTTCCGTGTATAAATGCTCAAATTTCAAACAACCAAACTTGTTTAAATTCCTTTTCGAAAACTTTTCAATCATCAAAAACTGAAAGGAGATCGCACAAGGAGTATCCTAATTACTTTTTCAACTAGTTTGAATAATTAGATAAATAATACTTTGATAAAAAAGTATCTAATGGGACACGACAAAATCCACAGTTTTCGGTCTCCAAAAATTATGAAATAATTTATATAAGCTCCTTGTCTAGATTGTAAATACCAGTCAAAATTTCAGGAAGAGATCATATACCATCTGAGAGAATCAAAAAAGACAAATCTGAAACAAGTGCGCGAACGCACCGTTTTGAGATATTCTGTTTTTCTTCTCAACCATCCGGTCTGAAAGATCACCTTCCATCCAGTTTTTATACATACAATATACATAGAAAAACTTGTTTAATCTATTGGCTAACTATTCATGAAAAGAAAACCACTAAGTTCTGTTTAAGAAATTCAAGTTACAAGCTTAACAATCGACTAGACCTGTACAGGAACAGACTATCGACCGAAAAGGTTTGACCTGGTTGAGGTACCAAACTTCCATGAAAAATTATGAAATTAATTTTCCTGGAATCCTAACTTAAAAATAAACAACTCTATTCAAACAATTTTCCAGAAAGAGTTCTCAGTTGGTACAGTTTATTAGAACAATCAGTTTGCTCAATAAACCAGATCTGACGAGATCTTTCTTTTCATACTTGAAAAACCACGAATTAATCTGAACCATGCAACATTCTATACATGTCCAGAAAGTGTTTCAAGTCCTCTTTAAATCTAGCCAAAGAACACTGGTACTTATATTCAAAATATAAATCTTTTAAGCCATTCAAACAGAACAGTGCAAGCAGAAACTGGTTCTGCGCACCGTTGCCATTTTATTCACAGTAAATCCATACAATTTCAGAAAAATGTGAATCCAACGCCAAAAGAACCACAATCCACAGATCTACAACTTTCTAGTTGACAGAAAAAATTTCCAGAGAACATTTCATAGCGAAAAACGCATAACAACACAGAAATTTCTGTTTCCAGACAGCAAGCAATAGCATCAACTCTACTAATCCATTAATTAACTAATTTCTCTTAATTAAGTGTCAAAATAACTTAAGCACAACCTGGCTCTGATACCACTGTTAGGAAGTGCACAAATTTAATTTTTTAGACTAATTACTTTTAATTAGACTTAATTAATCATCATGCACAAAAGATCTAGTGCTCAAGCATTCACACAAGAGAAAAGAATCGGGGTTTGTACCTCTTCTAGTATCGCAACTAGAAGGCGATTCCAATGCGTAGGAGTTGGTGGCGTGCTCTCCTTCGCCTTCTCCTTCACCGGCGGCCGCCTCGAGTCCACCAAGAGGGTTAACCAATTTCTAACTCAAATTGTGCTAGCAATTGAGAAGAACAATGGCTAATCCTTAGGCTTTCTCCTTCTTGCTAATTAACCCTTTTAATTATGTGAAGAAAGGTTGTTCAACACATGAACTATGGTGGTTTAAGAGGAGAGATAGAGGCAAAATAGAAATTCTGAAATTTCTATTTCCCTTTTAATTTTTTCGGCCAAGAGGAGGAAGAGAGAGAGAATGGGATGGAGGCTAGGGTTTCCATCAAATGGGACCTCTATTTATAGACCTCTTGACCTAGCTCTCTTCCTATTTTGCATAGACCAAAATGCCCCTCCTTGAGGCCGAAATTAAGAGGTGGATTTATGGGCTAGAAGCCCATTAATTCAAACCTTTATTTGCTCCTCTAATTAAACCTCAAATCGGGCTTTTAAATAACCAATTAATTAGAAGTCCAATTAGCTCAAATTAAATTAAGTGTGTTGAATATAATTAATTATTAACTTATTAATAACTAATTTAGGATTAGCAAATGCATTAAATTTATTTCTATATGATCCCTTGATTTAATTAATTATAACGGTTCGTAACGGTATATAATTAACTAATCAACTTATCATATTTTCACAGAACCTACTGCTGCGAATAAATAAATAATGCACTGTATTGGTTAAAGCTCTATTTGTGTGATCCTTTGAGGATTTATGCTACGTTGGCCATGGAATTAAATCGCTATTTAATTCTAATAATCATAAGCGGTATCTAGCAACACGTTATGATTCCCAATTCGCATAAATAGTGTACTGCTACAATATTTTAATCCTGCATAAGAAATAATAGTATTTCCTTGTCCGATTCTTATGTCACATGATATCATCGTATAATCCAAGATAGGAATGTGTCACTCTTGCAGATTATACGTTTCTTGATCTAGAGATGACTGTATCAGTTGCTAGCAAACAGTCCATCTCCATCAAGGGGCCCAAACAGATATCATCGCTCACTAAGTTAATTAATGAGGGACATACGGTTTTCTTGATGAACAACTTTTCCCCGCACAATTCAAGAGAACATAAATAAAGTCCGTATAGCAGCCCTTATCAGGAATCAACGGTAGACGATATTTATTGAACCTATCCTCATGTGGAAAAGCTGAACCATCTCAAACTTAGAATCAAACTCAAATGAAATAAATAATGACACATAACACAATCCATATATTTATTTCACTGGGTCGCGTCCTGTACTATGTTCTATAACATATACATATGCAATTAAGTTGGCAACTCCTTACCTATGATCTGTAGAACTTAATCATCACTTAACTTGCATACTAATCTTATCCGATAATTAATATTCCTTGTTAATTATCAAGATTACGGACCTTTTAGATTTATTATTGTCATTTAATTATAAATGAACTACAGAGATCCACAATTCAGATCCTCAACCTGAATGATCTGTCAATTAATAAATCAAGGAATAAATGATAAAATATCATCAATCACATAAACCATAAAAGTGGCCATTTAATAATTGGCTCCTAGGACATAACTCTAACATATATATGCAATTAAGTCGGTAACTCCTTACCCATGATTTGTAGAACTTAATCATCACTTAACTTGCATACTAATCTTATATGATAATTAATGTTCCTTGTTAATTATCAAGATTATGGACTCTTTAGAGATATTATTGTCATTCTGACGAATGATCCACAGAGATCTACAATTCAGATCATCAACCTGAATGATCTGTCAACAATAAACTCTAGGAACAAATGATCAAGCATCATCAATAACATAAATTAATACAATAGCCACCAACTGATTGGCTTCTAGGACATATCTCTAACATTATGCGGGAAAAAATTGTTCATCAAGAAAATCGTATGTTTCTCATTAATTTACTTAGTGAGTGATGATATCTGTTTGAGCTCTTTGATAGAGTTAGATCGTATGCGTGCAACTAGGCGATCAATTCTAGATCAAGAAACGTATAATATGCAAGAATGACACATTTCTATCTTGGATTATACGATGATATCATGAGACATAAGAATCAGACAATGAAATACTATTATTTCTTATGCAGGATTGAGATATTGTAGCAGTACACTATTTATGCGAATTAGGAATCATAAAGTGTTGCTAGATGCCGATTATGATTATTGAAATTAAATAGGCGATTTAATTCCATGGCCAACATAGCGATTCAATTATTGAAATCATAATTGAGAACGATGTCATATATCTACATATATACATGTCTCGAACCTTAAAAGAAATAATACGCTTATAGCCAGTTACTCACACGTCCATTATGCATGGATGCTCAATAGCATCTCGTATACTGCTTAAGGTAAAGGTTATGTCAGAGTCTTCGCTGTGTTTGCGAAACTATCCACTTTTGGTTGAACCTACACATATATATACTCCTATATATATAATCTTGATCATCATCGTATGAGATCAAGTGATACTGTCATAGATCATAGTTGGATCACCAATCAGATATTGGGTTCTTCAAGACTAAGTTATGGTTCGAGATGCATAGAATCATATCAGCTTGACTGAGAACATCTTGATCCAAACTATTCTCTTTCGTTGCTTCACAAGTTGTTATCTATTTTGCTTTGGTGACGGAAACGGTTGTAATATCCCATTTAGAACACCTTCTAAACTTACAACACCACCTTTAAGCAAAAATATGTAGCTCAATTGTGATTACATCAATCTTTCGAAATCTGGCATTAGTGTAACAACTTACACGAGCTCTTTTTCATCATAGATGAAAAATATATCTCTCTTTCTCATAAGGTACTCGAGATATCCTTTGATTATTGTCCAAATACGTGTCTCTTGTATCCATTTGACAACTATTTGTCATACTTCTTGGATACTACAAATTGGGGCATGTGCATAAGTATGGCGTATATTATGAAACTCATAATGAAAGAATGCTTGAACTGTTTCACGCACTTCTTTTCGAATTGAGTTGCAATAAACCGAGTTAAACTCAAGTTATATGCCATATGACGCGGTTCGACATAAAGTCCAGCTTTCATGTTTCTAGAACTCTTCGTCATTATATGCACATTCGCCGAAATCTAACATCGATCATAATCTATCTCCATAGATTTTGTTTCCTAGGATTTAGGTGATCTTGCCCAAGAAATCATTCTTCAATGAGATCTTGACAATATTCATTTAATCAATGTTATTTCCCAATTAATATCCAGTTATCTTGTACAATACAGATAACACAATTATGCTCCCACTGAATATCTTGTCTATACAAGATACTTTTGACGAAGATCAACTCCTTGACTTCCTTGTCAAAATATTTATTCCACAGTACTCTCTTCGATCCACTAATGGATCCTTGAAGTACGCATATGTTTCTAGCAATACATCAATCAAGACCTCGATTTGTGTCAAATACACATCTTTTTTCATTCAATCAATGAAGGCGGTTTTGATGTACCTTTCCATATATCAATATATATGAAATGCAACTATTGCTAGAATGATCTTTATTGACTGACTTATAAATAGCTACAAGTGAGAAGCCATGCTTTGTACATAGTCAACTCGTCATCGACTTAGACATAGCCACAAGCGTGAAGCTGTGCTTTGTACATAGTCGACTTGCCATCCATGTCAATCTTTCCTTTAAAGATCTGAATGTTCTTGACGGATTGCTCCTTCATGAACATCAACAAAGGTCCATACCTTGTTGTTACACATGGATTGCACTTAAAGATCACATGGGTTCAAACCATACTTGTGGAATCGGGTTCTTCCATCGGTTCTTTAATTATCAACGGATCATCACATGCCAGGTACGAGGATGTCGTGACGTCTATGCACCTTTCGGTTAGACAATCACTTTCGTTGACCTTTTGTAGGATTAGTGCTCGAGGTTCATGAACCTCTTCCACAACGATTTGTGGAATAAGTTCTCGATCCTCGTATGTACTGAGTTTCTCAAACATCTTCAGCTCGTGAGATGTCTAAGTCATCATTAGAAACGAGCGTGCTAAAAAACTTCTTCCTTTCACAACGGCTTGTGAATGAAGTTTCGCTCAACTCCCACTAAGCACCATGTATGGAGTAACAAGTTTTCCATAAAGGATACTTCTTGTAGTGACACATAAACTCCTTTATGCTCACCTTACTCCCACTACTTTATCTTGAGAACGTTATTCTCCAAGACTATGTCATGATGAGCAACAACTAGATTGTTCTTACCATGTTCGTAGAAGTAGTACCTTTCGGTTAGTTTAGGCATCCTATAAAATATTAAGCGTCATATTTGGGTCAAAGCTTATTAATCAACAAACCGTGAAATAAGCTTCTTAACACCAAATCTTGAGAAATAATGTACTTAGATATCAAATCTCGTAAGATATCTTTCTCAATAGACTTCGATGGAACATTATTCAGTGTAAACAATATTGTCTTCAAACATAAGTTCCTAATATGAGTCAAATAAGTCAATTTGATTTATTATCGATCGAACGATATCAAACAGTGTTCGATACCTTCATTCTTGGACACACTATTTTCACAATGTTACTCATAGAGTGAGTTATGAAACGACTTTCACACTCTTTAGATAATATCTCAAATCATATGACTTAATTATTCACCATGATCAATTGTAAGACTTTTCTTTTCTTGAACGGTCTCTTAACTTCACACTTGAACTCCTTTGAACTAGTCAAAAAGTTCACACTCATACCTTATCAAATAGATACGTTAATATCTACTTTGATCGTTGGCTAAGTGGTAAAGTCTCAATAACCTTTCAGTACACAAGTACTTATAGGTCTACATACATCGACATGTATAAGTCCTAATCAAGTTACTTGTCCTTGAACCTTTATAGGTCAAAGGCGCTTTTGTCATCTAACAAACATGATTCGCATATCTCTATTGATTCGAAATCGATTTGAGCCACGAGTTCCACGCTATGTAGACTCTCATAATGCGATTCTCGTTTATGTATGACTAAGCGGTCATTTCACATGAAAGTCGAACACTTTATGTGAAGTGTTACGCATCCTATTTGTCATTCAAAACTCGTTTATCTATTTCAAGCATATTCAAGCAATAGACATGAAATCATATAAACAAATCCATAATAAAAGAACATCGCTTGTCTTTTACAAAACGTAATCGTCCATCATCTATATGAAATGGAGATAAAGTTTTAGGATGTAAGGAACGAGGTACTCGACCTACAGTTCCTATTAGTAAAGACAACTCTACGTATCCAATGGTAGTGGCTTAAACGAATAAGCCATATCCTTATACGGAGTTTACTTTACTAATCTCGAGCTTTCTCTCACTCTTCATTGCCTACACATTTCATTAAATGCGAGCATATGAACTAGTACTAAGTTACTGGTATGAATTTAGAGATAGCGAGATAATTTGAACGACAAATACTTTCGAAAATTTAGAACATTTCCAACACAATAATCATGGTACTTCGGGCAACCTTTCAAATGCCTCCATAAATAGCAAATGAAACATCTCATGTGACACATGGTCACAATTGAGGGTCTCGAAGTCTCAACTCAAACTTAAGAGAAGTATTTCTTAAATACTTAGCTAATTACCATTTGCACAAACAAGTTTGCGAAATGTAACATCATTTCCTTCATTTAATTAGGAAGAGATAGCATGACAATATCAACAGTCCTTGATATCGGAGATCTAATATCTCTAGTTGCCAAATAGCTACTCAAACCTTTCGGTTCGTAAGCCATTGGAACCTTCATGTACCTTCTCAAAAGAAGTCTCTCTTACTTAATTCATACTCCATTACTCGATCATAAATGATTGACTCAACATCTACTTTCTCTAAGAACTCCTTCTTGAGTAAGTGAATGCGAGCGTAGAAATCATATCTAGTCCGTATGAATTCTATAATCCAAAGGTCTAGAGATCCTAAAATGAGAATATCGGCATCCGCTTTATTGAATAACTTTTCGTAAAAGTTAATCAATCATCGCGATGCTACGTTTGGGAAGTTGAGGAATATTTTTGGGAATAAATATGCTCAAGTTTCTTTTCGCCAAGAACATGTCTTAGGAATCGATATTACTTCTCCAAGTAAATACCTTTAGAAACGAGATAGTTAAAATTCAAAGATTGATCGCAACGAAATTAATACATTTAGTATCTATAACAATTTCAATTTAAGGTCATTTAGTTTATGCAATGTTTTATTTATAACAATAAACAAAACTCCCACTACATTTATTTAATGTCCCCAATGTAGTTGGTTTTCCAAGATCCCTGTTTTCATCAAGTAAAGCCTGCTATGGCACGTCACCCTACTTAACTAGACAAGGTAGGTTCTCCAACCAATCATATCAACCATATGACTCTTGGTTTGTGAATATCTATATATTTACAAACTTCGCCCCGGTGTCCAAACTCTAGTTGGGTCCATCGATAAGCAACATCTCTCTATTTGCTCCTAACAAATCCATTTATTTGTACCCCGACTTCCGCATGACAACCATGACGTTCGCTTGGGCGGACCGCGCCATGAGAGGGCAAGCGACGTGAAGGGGATAGAGAGAAGGAGGGCGGTCGACTTAATCAAATTAATTGGGACAATCATTATGCGACTTTGTTTGGTGGTCGTGTCAGCATACACCCATACCTATCCTATGACATTTCATAGTATGCAAACAATCACATAATAAGCATCTCAAGGCACAACCATTGTTGTGGGTTTGTATGGCTCCAGCTTGCATATTAATCTTCGCTGCATCTCCATATAGCAAGACTAATCTAATTCAAGCCCTCCCACTAATTATAATGATCATATCCTATAATTAATGGAAATAAATACATGTGAAAAAATTCTAATTCCCTCCTAGGCCTTAGGGGCATGCAAGCCTCACAAGTTACATTAAAATTAATCAAAATTAATTAATGGCACCAAAGGCCGCATTACACACATTCACACATGCATACATTTACAAACCACAAGGCATTGAAATCTTGAGCCATACTAAACCCACGATCCTCCTACAAAACAGAGTTAGCACATATACAATATATATGTTCACTTGTTCTTAATTAACTTTACTAATTAGAGTCTTTGTGTATGCTTGCGTCCGTTTTTTCAAATGCAAAAAGGCTTAACATTACAACTACTTGTTTAAACCTTTGAAATTTAATCAACAATCCAAAAACAGAAAGGAAGGTATTTAAGGAGTGTTCTAATTAACATTTCAACTAATTTTATTAATTAGAATATATTTTAACTAATTAAAATAAGCAATTTGGGACCCGATAAAATCCGATATTTTTCGATCACCAAAAAAATCCGAAATAAATCCAGAGAGCTCCTTGCAATGAGTGTAACTACCAGTAAAATTTTCAAGGAGAGATCAGCTACCATCAGGGAGAATAAAAAAAGACAAAATTCCAGACAGCGCGTGAAGCGCTGTTAGAGAAAATTATGTTTTTGGCCTCAACCTTTCGGTCTGTGTGATCACCCCCTTGATATTTTTCAAGCAAACAATTTACATAGAAAAATACTTTATATACTAGGCTATCAATCCATGAAAAGAAAAATACCAAGGTCTATTCAAAATCATCGAGTTAAAAGTCATACTAGTGACTTGTCCTGTTTTGAAACAGACTGACGACTGAAAAATTTTGACCCAGTTGAATTATCAAACCTTAAAGAAAAATTATGAAACTAATTTTCACAGTAATTCGTTGTTGAACAACTCTATTCAAACACTTTTCTATAAAAGTCCTTCAATAAATTTAGTTTTTCAAAACAACCAGCTTGTTCAGAAAAACAGATCTGACGACTTCGATTCTTTCCATACTTGAACATCCATATAAAATCCGAAACAGGTAACAAATTACACATATCCAGAAAGAGTATCAAGCCTAGATTAATCCTATCCAAAGATTACAGATAGCTATTTTCGAAAAATACGTCCTTTTTACCATACAAACAAAACTGTGCAGCAGAACGGCAGATCTGCGCACTGTAACCGTTTAATTCACTAAAAATTCATAACTATTTATAAAATAGTGAAACCAGCGCCAAAAGAACCATGACTCAAAGATCTACAACCTCCAGTAAGAGAGAAAAAATTTCAGAGAAATTTACATCATGAAAAATAAGCAACAAGACAGAAAAATAGATTTTTCCAGAACAGCAAGCACACACATCACTAATTAACTTTGTTAATTACTAATTTCTCGATTTAAAATGTTAAAAACTTGAATAACGACCAGCGCTCTGATACCACTGTTAGGAACTCAAGTTCATGTGCAATTTTAATTTTTATTAATATTTAACAAGCAACTAAAACGCACGAAAAAATGGATCTAGTTATTCAAGACATTTAACACGTAAAAGGAGAAGCGTAGGAGGTTACCTCTTCCGAAATCGTATTCGGAAGGCTTGAATCCAATCTCTTGGAGTCGGTGGCGTGCTCGTCACCCTCTTGACTGCCTCCGGTTGCCTCGAGTCCAACTAGATTATTAACCAAAGTCTCAAGACAAGTGCTAGCTTGTCCGATACGATAGCTAATTCCCTTTTGGTTTCCTTCGCACGATTAACTGTTTAACTGGAAGGAGAATCGCTCAACGCATGAGCTAAGAGAGCAATTAAAAGAGAGCAATCAATGAGAGAAAACAATTTTTCCCTCTTGATGAACAGTAACCGTGAATAGTATTGCGGCCTAGAGAGGAAGAGAGAGAATGTTGGTAGGGTTTGTGCTGACTTGTTCCCAAAGAAACAATCAATATATATATGGAACGTTTCCATAATTAGATTTCTCTCTTCCTATTTTCTCCTGGACGAAATTGCCCCTATCATGGCTGAAATTTTCAGCCCTCATGTGGGCCAGGCCACATGATATAATGGCTCATTAAATCACTCCTTTAATTCGTCTCATATCGGGCTTTCAGTTAACTGATTAACTAAAAGGCCAATTAGCTCAGTATAATAAATATGCATTGAACTAACTTAATTATTAAGATATTAATAATTAATTTGGAATTAGCATATGCATTATATTATTTCTATATGATCCATTTGAGTTAATTAATTATAACGGTTCATAACGGTATATAATTAATTAATCAACTTATCATATATTCGCAGTACTCGCTACTGCAAATAAACAAATAATACACGTATGGTTAAAGTCCTATTTGTGTGACCCTTTGAGGATTTATGCTATGTTGGCCATGGAAAATAAATCACCATTTATTTCCATTAATCATAAGCGGTATCTAGCAACACGTTATGATTCCCAATTCGCATAAATAAATAATGTACCAATACAGTACTTCAATCCTGCATAAGAAAAAGTATCTTATTGTTTTGATTCCTATGTCACATGATATCCTTGTATAATCCAAGATAGGAATGTGTCATTCTTGCAGATTATACGTTTCTTGATCTAGAGTTGATCGCCTAGTTGCACGCATACGATCCAACTCCATCAAGGGGCCCAGTAGATATCATCACTCACTAGGTGAACTAATGAGGGACATACGGTTGTCTTGATGACCAGTTTCTCTCCGCACAATTCAAGAGAACATAAATAAAGTCCGTATAGCAGCCCTTATCAGGAATCAGCGTTAGACGATATTTATAGAACCTATCCTCATGTGGAAAAACTGAACCATCTCAAACTCAGAATCAAACACGTATGAAATAAATAATGACACATAACACAATCCATATATTTATTTCATTGGGTCATGTCCTATACTATGTTCCAGTAACATATACATATGCAATTAAGTCGGTAACTCCTTACCCATGATTTGTAGAACTTAATCATCACTTAACTTGCATACTAATCTTATATGATAATTAATGTTCCTTGTTAATTATCAAGATTATGGACTCTTTAGAGATATTATTGTCATTCTGACGAATGATCCACAGAGATTATACAATTCAGATCATCAACCTGAATGATCTGTCAACAATAAACTCTAGGAACAAATGATCAAGCATCATCAATAACATAAATTAATACAATAGCCACCAACTGATTGGCTTCTAGGACATATCTCTAACATTATGCGGGAAAAAATTGTTCATCAAGAAAATCGTATGTCTCTCATTAATTTACTTAGTGAGTGATGATATCTGTTTGAGCTCTTTGATAGAGTTGGATCGTATGCGTGCAACTAGGCGATCAATTCTAGATCAAGAAACGTATAATCTGCAAGAATGACACATTTCTATCTTGGATTATACGATGATATCATGAGACATAAGAATCAGACAATGAAATACTATTATTTCTTATGCAGGATTGAGATATTGTAGCAGTACACTATTTATGCGAATTAGGAATCATAAAGTGTTGCTAGATGCCGATTATGATTATTGAAATTAAATAGGCGATTTAATTCCATGGCCAACATAGCGATTCAATTATTGAAATCATAATTGAGAACGATGTCATATATCTACATATATACATGTCTCGAACCTTAAAAGAAATAATACGCTTATAGCCAGTTACTCACACGTCCATTATGCATGGATGCTCAATAGCATCTCGTATACTGCTTAAGGTAAAGGTTATGTCAGAGTCTTCGCTGTGTTTGCGAAACTATCCACTTTCGGTTGAACCTACACATATATATACTCCTATATATATAATCTTGATCATCATCATATGAGATCAAGTGATACTGTCATAGATCATAGTTGGATCACCAATCAGATATTGGGTTCTTCAAGACTAAGTTATGGTTCGAGATGCATAGAATCATATCAGCTTGACTAAGAACATCTTGATCCAAACTATTCTCTTTCGTTGCTTCACAAGTTGTTATCTATTTTGCTTTGGTGACGGAAACGGTTGTAATATCCCATTTAGAACACCTTCTAAACTTACAACACCACCTTTAAGCAAAATATGTAGCTCAATTGTGATTACATCAATCTTTCGAAATCTGACATTAGTGTAACAACTTACACGAGCTCTTTTTCATCATAGATGAAAAATATATCTCTCTTTCTCATAAGGTACTCGAGAGCACGCCACCGACTCCCACGCATCGGATTCGAGTCTCCTAGTTGTAAGTGTAGGAGAGATAGTTTCTTCTTCCCTTCTCATGATGTGTTGATTCTTGAACAAGATTAATCGAGATCTTTGTTGTTTAGATGATTAATTAATGATTAATTTATTAGAAAATTTGAAAACAAGGACTTTCTAACAGTGGTATCAGAGCTCTAGATCGTGCTTAAGTATTTTAACACATAATTAGATGAGAAAATATTAATTAACACATGGATTAGTGATGCACTTGTCTGCTATCTGGATCTGTTCTCCGTTTTCGAAATTATTTTGGATTTTCCGCTGAGAAAAAGTTTTAGAAAAATTCTAAATTTAATTGGAAGTTATACATATGTGAGATGTGGTCCTTTTTCCACTGGTTTCACCGTTTTATAAGCTGTTATAAATTTTTGGTGAATTAAACGGTAACGATGCGCAGAACCAGTTTCTGTCTGCACAGTTCTGTGTTTTTGGATCGTAGGATTTATTTTTCTAAAATAACTATCTGCATTTCTTAACTATAAATCTTGTAAACTTGATGCTCTTTCTGGACATGTAAAATTTGTTGCATGCTTCGGAATTTATGTGGGCGTTCAAGTCATGAGAAATGAATCGGTTGTCAGATTTGGTTTTCCAACAAACTGATTGTTTGGATAAACTGTACTTATTGAGAAAACTTTATTAAAAAATGTTTGAATAGAAAGTTTTTACTTGAAGTTAGAAATCTGTGAAAATTAGTTTCAAAGAATTTTATTAAGGTTTGATACCTCAACAGAGTCAAAAGTTTTTAGTCGTCAGTCTGTTTCTGAATAGGGCAAGTAGCTTATATGCTATTTATCTTGATGATTTTAAATATAACTAGTTAGTTTTCTTTTCATGGATTGGTAGCCAATAACATATATTAGATTTGTTATGTAAATTATTTGCATGAAATCATTTTGGAAGACGATCCTACAGACCAAAAGAGTTAGACAAAAACAGAAAATCGGATAACAGTGTTTCGCGCACAGTTTGAGGATTTGTTAATTTTGTTTCTCTCTGATGTTAAGTGATCTCTCCCTGAGATTTTGACAGGTAGTTACACTCATAATAGGGAGTATGCATGATTTATTTCATAATTTTTGGAGACCGAAAAATTTTGAATTTTATCGGTTCCCATTTAATATTTTAAATAGTTAAAGTATTTTTCTAATTAATCAAGCTAGTTGAATAAGTTAATTAGAATACTCCTTAATATTCCTCCTTTCTGGTATCAAATAATGATTTGGCTTTTTCAAATAGTTTAAGCAAATTAGTTGTTTAAAAAGTTAAACTTTTATGCGGAAAAATCCGAATTACAAACGATGTGCAAAGACTCTAATTCATTGTTGTTAATTAAGAAACAAAGGAACATGTGCTAACTTTGTTTCGTATGAAGGATCGTGGGTTTAGTATGGCTCAAAAAACCAATGTCTTGTGTGTTGTAATTTTGTGAATGTATGTGAAAGAATGTATGTAAGGACTTAAGTGTCGTGGTTAATTAATTAATAATGATTAATTTCTTAATGTAACTTGTGAGGTTTGCATGCCCCTAAGGTTATGAGGGATTAGGGATATCTTTTTAATGTATTTTTTTGTTCCTTTAATTATATAGGATATGATCCATATGATTAGTGAGAGGCACAATTAGATTTGTTTTGCTACATGGAGATGCGGCGGAACTAATGCAAGCATGAGCCATACAAACCCACAACAATGCTTGAGATGCTTATTATGTGAATGTTTGTGAATGCTATGAAATGTCATATGATAGGTATGGCTGTATGTTTACACGACCACCAAACAAGAGTCACATAATTATTTGTCCCATTAATTTGATTAAGTCGACCGCCCTCTTTCTCTCTATCCCTGATGTGAATTTTCCTGCTTTTAAATTTATACCCTAATCTACCTAAATTAAATCGCAAGCGCACGACAATCGTCTAAGTATTTCGGGATCGAACCACAAGGACAGTTTGGATTATTTGATTCTAATTCAATTTAATTTGCTAAATTAAACGAACAGCAATAAAAGTTGATTGGTCACAGTAACAAATTAACAAAGACTTGTAGTAAAATAAATCCTAAATTAACATATCACAATTTAAGAGAATTAAAACACAATTAATTAAAACTAGGGGCTTAAGGCAAGTTAATTCTTCAGTTTACTCCAGTCCTAGCGGTCCGCTGACTCTCGTAGCGGCCCGCTGAAAGAATTTATGTCGCTAATCCTATTGGCTGGTCGCTGGCTAATTGGCGGGCATAGACCACCTCGCTGGTTCACTCGACGGCCCGTCAGGATTAGTGCAGATTCAACATTTTAGTTAATTTAGAAGTCACTTTGTGTAAGGAATAGGGTTTGGTTGATGTTTAACAGATAAAACTCTCGTTTTAGGTCTGGTTGACGATCAATTAACTCAAATTCCTTCGTATAGACCCTAGATTTCAACTCTCGTTTCGTAGTCTAGTTTCTATAAGTTTATACCTTTCTAATCTAACGAACTCTTCGAGTTTTCACTCTTAAAAATGACCTAACTATCGTTATTAGTCCTGGTTTGAACCTCTCAGTTCAAACTTTCAAGTTGGTATAATTGCATCAAATATCTTAAGTTTGGTTTGGACTTAACCATTAAACAATCAAGCAAGGCCTATACTTGACTAATGCAAGCAAATCTAACTTAAGCAATTCAAGCAATCAGATCAGATATTAAAGAAAGGAAATAAAACACAACATGCAACAAGGAAATTAACTAAAAAGTTTATTATCTAATCGTAAACTAAAAGGTTCACTGCCATGGCCCCTAATCAGTATCTACTCGCTACAACTCATCAAATAAAATCAAAAGGTATCAAAAATAAACAAAAACATAAGAAAGAATCAAAGATTACAACAGATTGCAACTTGAACTCAATCTTATTGTCTTCTGCTACTCTCCAGCGACCCGCTAATGGTGTTGGCGACCCGCTAGCGATCCTGTTGGCTGTCTACTTAGCTGCAATTAACCTCCAAAATTGCGTCCCTTCTGGCATCAAGGCTTCTCCCTTTTATAATAGGCATTGGCGGTTCTGTAGAGGTCAAGGACGTGCAATTAGAGGCTTCGAAAATAGCTCAGGACGCGGTTGAGAAGTTAACAAAACTGGCTGTCTATATTTGGCTGTGGTTTCGTCATTTCCAGCGGCCCGCTGTCGAACCTAGCGGCCCGCTGAAATCTTCTGTGTCGTCAGTCTTCTCTTCTACCTGCTGGTGCTCTTGGTGGGTCGCCGATCAATGCAGATTTCGCTGTTTCGAGTAGTTTATCTTCAATCATGTACAAAAACAGAGCAAACATGGCAGTACATAGATTTTAACCTAAATTATCAGTTAAACAACAGAAATTACGATGAAATGCATGAAATTAAGTCCTATAAATGGCTGAAATACTATGTATGAAAACCATTTATCAATCCCCTTCATATCGTTCGGTATCAAATAATGTTTTCTCGCCGACGCGGGACGTCATTGGTTAACCCTCGAAATCGGGGTGTAAATCGGATTTACTAGGAGCAAATAAAGAGAGATTACTTATCGATGGACTCTAATCGAATTGGATATCGGGGCGAAGTTTGTTGATTTATATGAGACATTTCACAAATCAAGAGTTATATGGTTGATATGATTGGTTGGAGAACCTACCTTATCTAGTTATTTTTGGTGTCATGCAGACGCTGGTCCCATCTCAACGAAAATAGGGATCTTGGAGAATCAACTACATTTGGGACATTAAATAAATGTAGTGGGAGTTTTATTTGTTATAAATAAAACATTGCATAAACTAAATGACCTTAAATTGATTTTGTTATAGATATTAACTATGTTAATTTCGTTGCGATCAATCTTTGAAAATAACAAGCTCGTTTCTAAAGGTATTTATTTGAAGAAATAATACCGATTCCTGAGACATTATCTTAGTAAAAAGAAACTTGAACATGCTTATTCCCAAAACTTTCCTCAACTTCTCGAATGTAGCATCACAATGATTGATTAACTTTTAGCGAAAGAGTATTCAATAAAACGGATGTCTATATCATCATTTTGGAATTTCTAGACTTTTGAATTGGAGAATTCAAACGGACTAGATTTAACTCCTACGCTCACATCAACTTGCTCAAGAAGATGTTCTTAGGAAAAGTAGATATTGACTCGATCATTTATGAGAGAGTAAAATAGTATGAGTTAACCAAAATATTTTTCTTTTATATGCATGAATGTTCCAATGGCTTATAAACCGAAAGGTTTGAATAGCTATTTGACAACTAGAGATATTAAGATCTCCGATATTAAGGATTGTTGATATTGTCAGAAAATCTATTGATTAGTAATGAAAGATATGATGTTACTTTTTCACACTTGTTTGTACAAAAGACGATTATTAAAAGAATACTTTGCTAAGGAATGAGTTGAGACTTCGAGACCGTGTGTCACATGAGATGTTTCATTTACCGTTTTATGGAGGCATTTGAAAGGTTGTCCAAAATACCATGATTATGATAAATAGAAATGTTCTAATCCTTAAGGTGCTTGTCATTTAAATTATCTCGCTATCTCTAATTCACACTAGTAATTAGGTACTAGTTCATGTGCTCGCATTTATCGAAATGTGTAGGCAATGAAGAATAAGAGAAAGGTCGGAATAGATAAAGTAAACTCCGTTTTAGAAATGGCTTGTTCGTCTAAGCCACTACCATTGAATACGTAGAGTCATCTTTAGTTTGTTTAGGGATTAGAGATTATATACCTTATTCCTAACATCTTAAAAATCCTTATCTCCACTTCATACTTGATGATGGATGATAATGTTTTGTAAAAGAGAAATGTTGTTCTCTTATTATGGATTTATTTATATGATTTCATGTATCTTGATTGAATTTGCTTAAAATAGATAAACAAGTGTTGAATGACAAATAGGATACGTAAGACTTCATGTAAATATTTGATTTTAATGTGAAATGACCGCTTAGTCATAAATAAATGAGAATCGCATTATTAGAGTCTACGTAACGTAGAGCTCGTAACTTAATTCGATTGCGAATCAATTGAAATATGCGAATCATGTTTGTTAGATGACAAAAACGCCTTTAACCTACGAAGGTTTAAGGACAAGTGACTTGATCAGGACTTAAACATGTAGATGTATATAGACCTATAAGCAATTTGTGTTATGGAAGGTTGTTAATACTTTACTACTTGATCAATTATCATAGTAGATATTAACGTATCTATTTGATAAGGTGTAAGTATGAACTTTTTGACTAGTTCAAAGGAGTTCAAGAGTAAAATTGAAAGACCATTGAAGAAAAATAAAAGTCTTACGATGGATCATGATAAATAGTTAAGTTATATGGTTTGACATATTACCTAAAGAGTATGAAAGTCGTTTCACAACTCGCTCCATTAGGAATATTATATGGTTTGATATAGTTCGATCGGTAATAAATCGTATTGACTTATCCGACTCGTATTAGAGATTTATATTTGAGGACAATATTGTTTACACTAAATAAAAGTTCCATCGAAATCCGTTGAGAAAGATATCTTACGAGATTTGATCTCTAAATATATTGTTTCTCAAGATTTGGTGTTAAGAAACTTATTTCAAGGTTTGTTGATTGATAAGCTTGGACCCAAATTGGACAATTGATAGTTTGTAGGATACCTTATACTAATCAAAAGGTACTACTTCTACGAACACGATAAGAATAAAATAGTTGTTGCTTATCATGACATCGTCTTGGAGAAAGATATTCTCAAGAAGAAGTAGTGTGAATAAAATGAGCATTAAAAGAGCTTATGCGTCATTACAAAAAATACCTTATGGAAAACTTGTCACTCCATGCATGGTGCTTAGTGGGAGTTGAGTGGAACTTCATTCATAAGCAATTGTGAAAGGAGAAAGTTCATATGCACGCTCGCTTCTAAAGAGTACTCAAACATCTCGTGAGTGGATGATGTTCGAGAAACTCGGACGATATATTAGGATCAAGGACTTATTCTACAAGGTGTTGTAGAAGTAGTTAATGGACCTCGAGCACCAATCCTACAAAGGTTAACGAGAGTGAATCGCCTAACCGAATGGTACATAGGTTTCACGATATTCTCGTACTTGGCATATGAGAACTCGTTGATAAATAAAGAAGTGATGGAAGCACCCGATTCCACAAATATGGTTTAAATCCATGCGGTTTTTAAATGCAATCCATGTATAACAACAAGGTATAGACCTATGTTGATGTTCATGAAGGAGCAATCCATCAAGAACATTTAGATCTTTAAAGAAAAGATTGACAATGATGGGAGAGTTAAATTTCTTTTTTGGACTACAAATCAAGCAATTCCAAGATGGTATCTTTATTAGCCAAACGAAATATGCTAAGGAGTTGATCAAAAAATTTGATGTAGAGGATAGCAAAAGTTTGGACACACCAATGGGTAAGAGTACAAATATTGATGCGGATGAGAAGGGCAAGCCGATGGACATAACTCTCTATCGAGGCATCATTGGAAGCTTGCTCTATCTCACTGCGAGTAGGCCGGATATTATGTATGCCGTATATCTATGTGCTAGGTACCAAGCCAATCCTAAGGAGTCTCACCACAAAGCGGTAAAAATGATCTTGAGATATGTTAAGGGTACCCAAAATCTAGGTCTTTGGTATGGTAAACAAACCGAACTTGACTTGGTAGGGTATACCGATACCGACTTTGCCGATGACCGTATGGACCGAAAGAGTACTAGTGGAACTTGTCAATTTCTTGGTGGTTCACTAGTCTCTTGGTCAAGCCGCAAACAAATCTCGGTTGCTCTTTCAACCGCGAAAGTCGAGTATGTTACGGCCGGTAGTTGTTGCACACAACTACTTTGGATGATGCAAACCCTTAGGGTTTATGAGTTAGAGTTCCAAAAGGTACCAATCTTGTGTGACAATACTAGTGTCATCCTTATTTCTAAAAACCCGGTATTGCACTCTAGAACCAAGCACATAAAGATACGATATCATTTTATCCGAGATCATGTTGAGAAAGGAGATGTGGAATTGGTGCATGTTGACGCGAAGGAGCAAATTGCCGATATCTTCACCAAACCGTTACCTACGCAACAACATCTTGAACTTAGGTTCAAGCTCGGTATGCTTGAACTCAAAGACTAAAATTCTATGCATATCTTATTCCTGTCTGCTTGATTGTTGCTGTTTGAGCTATTTTGGTTTGAATTTCAAATTAAAAATCAGCAGTTTTCAATTTCGTTTCAGTGTTCTGTATGAAAAACTGTTTTTTCTGGTATAAACGTTGTATAACGCTTTATAACGTTGCACAATGTTTTGTTATTTAAAAAGGGGTTTTTCTTGCATATTTTGTTCTGATTATCCATAACGTTGTACAACGTTAGGAAACGTTATGTAACGCTTTCTATAGCGTTACACAGCGTGTTAGAAACGTCGTGCAACGTTTGAATTTTTGAATTTTGAATTTCTTTCACAGTTGAGAAACGTTGTAAAACGTTTTCAAACGTGTTGTAACGATATACATATCGTTACACGACGTGCAGGAAACGTTATACAACGCTTCATATCTGATTTTGAATCGCATCTTTATTTTTTTTTTAATTCGAATTTTTTTCCGAAACGTTGTATAACGTTTGAGCGGACCTTTTTACTGCTGGCGTCTTTTCTTCTTCTTTTTCTTTCTTTCTTTCTTCTCCAACCCGACAGACCTCTCCTCTTTTCTCTCTCTCACACCTCTTCAATCCACTCACTCAATACTACCTCTACTCCACCAAATCACTTCAACCAAACACTCAAATCAACTCTCCTCACTCTCCTCTACAAGCTTCAAGCCCTCATTCCTCCTATCTCTCTCTCTTTTACCCATTTTGCCAAAATCCTAGCTTTCGGCTTCTCTCTCGATTCCGACGATCCAACCGTTGGATTCTCTATCGGCTTCGAGTTCAACCTCTTCAAGGCATCCTCTTCACTTCTCTCTCTTCAATTTCAAGGTTACTCTATTTTTATCTCTTCTCAAATTGCACCACCCAAGTCTCGTAGCGGGGCACCACCCAAGACTCCCGCAAAACGATCAAGAACCGGTACCACTAGTTCCTCCAGTATTATACGGACCCAACCAACTCTACAAGGAACAATACCCGGTTCCCTACCATCTCCTCCATTGGAAAATTAGACCGTTTCACCACAAAATCGGTATTTATTTAAAGACGATGATGCCTACCGATACTATACATGTAATATCCTTGGCAATAGCCGGTCGGTTAGTGAGTGCTACTATTTGGTTCAACCAAAAAAAAATGAAAAAGAATGGAGGATAAGTGACCCGGATTGGGATCGAATCAAACCACACCTTGACTACCTCCGTGCTTGGGGTCTTTTGAACTGCACTCAACCCTACAACCCAGACCTCACCAAACTCTTCTATGCTAACCTGAATGTCACATGGGAGGATGGCATTCCGATTGCACACTCCTACGTGTGTGGCAAACCAATTACCATTGATTTGGATCGAGTGGCACGTGAGCTTTACTTGAGAAATGAGGGAAAGCAAGTATATATCTCCAAAGCATGGCCAAGGGATACCGACATCGAGCTATTTGAGCGGTACCACGAGTTTTTCTATTGTTGGCGGGATTACTCGCTCAAGCAATTCTCCGTCTTCGAGCTTTCCGCCTACCACCGCCTCTTCTTCTTCATCATCAATAACATCCAAACTCCAAAGAAACAAATTAAAACAAATGTGAAGCTTCGAGAGGTGTTCTACCTTCGTTGTCTCATTGAGAAGAGCCCGCCGGTCAACCTTGCATATCTCTTCTTCATGCATTTGGACAAAATCAAGAACACCTTCGGTCTTATGCAAATGTCATATCCTATTTCCTCGCCAAGGATGGTACCCCTCCTAGATTTAACATCTTCGGTCGGGAAGCCGAAGTGTTTGGACCAACCAATCTCATTGATGTTATCGCTTCCGTCGGGTGACACCTTGATGAGAATATCGAGATTCTCATTCCCGATCCCAACAAAATCAAGAACCGCTATCTCCTTCAAGACGGTGCCAAGCCAAATCAATATGCACCGGTGGGTCAAGAACCCACGGGTCCTCTCCGTGGACCCGGCTCCTCAAGCCAACAAGCCGTTGATCCCAACTACCAAGTTTACTTTGATAAAAAATTTGGTGGTTGGAACGACACTTTGACGGGCTATGGGACCCGCTTGACCAATTTAGAGAATGATTGATCAAATTGGAAGACCGAAGACGCGAAGTGGAAGGAGGAGGATGCCAAATGGAAGGAAGATGAGTTGGCTTCCCGGGCCAAAAATGATGCCAAGTTGGACAAAATTGAGACGGATGTTCAAACCTTTTGGGGCTCAATGCAAAATGAGTTCAAGAAGCTCCATGTGGCTATTCGAAAGGGTTCGTCTAGTGGTGCCGGAGGGGACGATGACTCGGAGGAAGAATGAGTTCAAGCCGTGACTAGTCGAGACCTTAGCCTATCTCTTTCTCTTTTTATTTTTTTGTAGCTTTGCTTTTTATTTTAGTGATGTTGTGCGTTATTTTGGATGGTTGTATGAAATGGATGAACTAAATGGTCAAGTTGACTTTGTGTGCTCCTTAGTGCTAAATGGCATTGGTATTTGACTTTTGGTTTGTGTGGATTAATTTAGATTATTGTTGTTTGTAATGAACTAAATGGTTATGTTTGTAGTTGCTTTTGCGTTTTTTTTATATATGCATGCATGGTTCAATCCTTTTGTTTATCTCCTTCCTTCGCATTATTGCTTTACTTCCTCCATTTAATTGCTATCTTAGGTTGTTAAATTACTTTGATGAGGGAGAGTAGCTTAGTTTTTGCCTTAATGGTTTAGGCCAAATTTCAACCTATCCCTTTTCTCTTCTTGTAAAAAGGGGGAGAAATGAAAAATACAAAGTAAATTGTATGGGTCTTAACTGCTATTTTTACTTGCCAATTTACTTAGATGTTGTTTTGCAATTCGGCAAAAGGGGGAGATTGTTGGTTTAAACAATTAACTCTAAATTTGCCGATTTGCAAAACAACATCAAACCTTTCAACTAACGGATTTATTTTAGTGTTTTTAGTGATCATTTTGGAAGAATGACTTGGAGTGAGTCAAATATAGTTGCAGAAGACTGCTGGAGATTAGTTGGATAGTCAGAATGGTAAGGTTGTAATTCTAAACTAATCTCCTCAAATTTCTAAGTTTAAAATGCTCAAAATTCAGTTATAACGTTATACAACGCTAAAAAACGTCATACAACGTTACAGAACTCCTCCTGACTTACATCGTTGCAAAAACAGTTCTCATGCTTTACACAACGTCTCATTCAGTTGTGTAACGTTTGGTTAAACGTCGTGTAACGATTTCATGCATTGCACAACGGATTGACCAAGCCAGAGATTGCTATACAGCACTTTAACAGTGCATTGTGTAACGCTTTCTAGCGTTACACAACGGATCAAAAATCAAGCGTTACAAAACGTTCGTTTAGAAAATTCTAACGCTTTGAGATTTCTGGCCATTTTTTAGGGAGTTCTAGCCTACGTTGTGTAACGTTATAGTCCGTCACACAATGCTTTGTTTTTCAAACGTTGCATAATGCTCTCTAGCGTTGTGTAACGTCTCTGACATCTTTTTGAACGTTGGAGGTCCACTGTTCATTGTGTTGCACAACGTTTACAAACGTTGCACAACGTTTCTGACACCCTCCAACGTTATTGTCGGAATTTGTTTTATTTAACGGCTATTTTGAAACGTTGTGTAACGTTTCGAAGCAACTCCACCTATATTAAGCTTTGATTGCATTGTTTAGTATAGCTCGGTCCCAAGTCCGAGTAAAAGGAGGAGGGTTCCAAGTCCGATGAAAAGGAGGAGGGTTGTGATAGGCTAGGCGAGCCAACGTAAAAAACCTAGCAATTTCTATGGAAATGAAACCCAATTACTTTTCGTTGAGGCGTAATCCTCTTAGCGACGCGTCTTATCGGAATCCGGATAAGATGATAAATGAGCGAGGGTCGGGTCACCACCCCTTTAGTGACGCGCCTTATCGGAACCCGGATAAGGTGATAAATGAGCTAGGGCCGGATCGTCACTCCCTTAGTGGCGCGCTACATCGGCGCCCGGATGTAGTGGCAAGTAAGCAAGGGTCTTCGCACTTTTCACGACGGGTGCGAGGGGCAAGGAGGCTAGTCGGAGATAGTAGGATTCGTTTAGGTAGTTGGAATGTAGGGTCTTTAACAGGAAAGTTAAGAGAGTTAGTAGATACGGCGATTAGGAGACGTGTGAACATCCTGTGCGTACAAGAGACTAAGTGGACGGGCGAGAAAGCCAAAGAAGTGGAGAACACCGGTTTCAAGCTATGGTATACCGGAAAAGAACGGGGCAGGAATGGAGTAGGCATCTTAATCGACAAGAGCCTTAAGAATGGAGTTGTCGACGTTCGGAGACAAGGGGATAGGATTATCCTAGTGAAGTTAGTTTTTAGGTACTTAGTTTTGAACGTCATTAGCGTGTATGCACCACAAGTAGGACTAAGTGAAACCACCAAAATTCAATTTTGGAATGATTTGGATGGTATGATTAGAAGTGTGCCCACCTCTGAAAAACTTTTCATCGGAGGAGATTTCAATGGGCATGTAGGTGAAACTAGTGGAGGGTTTGAGATGGTGCATGGGAGTTTCGGATATGGCGATAGGAACCAAGAGGGTGAGGACTTCTTGAACTTGGCCATAGCTTATGACCTCATGATAGCTAATACCTTCTTTAGAAAAAGACAATCCCACTTAATTACCTACAGTAGTGCTCAACACCTTTCCCAGATTGATTTTGTCCTTGCTAGGAGAGAGGACAGACGAGCCTGTGTTGATTGCAAGGTTATACCTGGGGAGTGTGTCGTCTCACAACACAAACTTGTGGTGGCGGATTTTCATTTTCCGCTACGTTCTAGAGTAGGTAGAGGCGCTCGAGTTGCGAGGACGAAGTGGTGGAAACTCAAAGGAGATGTGTCTTGTATAGTTAGGAATGGAATGATTGAAAAAGGACCGTGAAAAGTAGGTGAGGAAGCGAACAACATGTGGAAAGAGATGACAACTACCATCCAGAAGATAGCTACAGAAGTGCTTGGAGTTACTAGAGGAAGCAACCGTGAACCTAAAGACACTTGGTGGTGGAACGACGAAGTACAAAAGGCTATTAAAGAAAAGAAAGAATGCTATAAATGCTTGCATCATGACAAGACCGAAGACAATGCGCAGAAGTACAAATTGGCCAAGAAGAATGTAAAGAAGGCTGTGAGCGAAGCAAGAGGTAAGGCTTATGAGGATCTATACCAGAAGCTAAGTACGAAGGAGGGCGAGAAGGACATCTATAAGATAGCCAAGTTGCGAGATAGGAAGACTAGAGACTTAAACCAAGTTAAGTGCATCAAGGACGACACTGATAGGCTTTTAGTGAAGGACGAGGAGATCAAGAATAGGTGGAGGGAATACTTCAACAAGTTATTCAATGGAGAAGATGATGACCTAGGAATTGAGCTGAACGACGCCTTTGATGACTCCAATAGACGTTTCGTTAGGAGAATTCAAGAGTCCGAGGTGAAAGAAATCTTAAAAAGAATGAAAGTAGGTAAGGCTTTGGGACCTGATAACATACCGATCGAAATATGGAGATGTCTTGGAGATGTGGCTATAGTTTGGTTAACTAAACTATTCAATAGTATTTTTCGATCAAATAAGATGTCAGATGCGTGGAGGAGAAGCACTCTAGTACCAATCTTCAAGAATAAAGGAGATGCTCAAAGCTGTACAAACTATAGAGGGATTAAGCTTATGAGCCATACAATGAAGCTTTGGGAGAGAGTGATCGAGCATCGCTTGAGACGGATGACAAACGTTTCAAAAAACCAATTTGGTTTTATGCCTGGGAGGTCGACTATGGAAGCTATCTTTTTGATAAGGCAGTTGATGGAGAGATATCGAGAGCAGAAGAAGGATCTACATATGATTTTTATTGATCTAGAGAAAGCATACGACAAAGTACCAAGGAAAGTCATGTGGTGGGCATTGGAAAAGAAGAAAGTCCCCACCAAGTATGTTACTCTCATCCAAAACATGTATGATGGTGCTGTTACTTGCATCAGGACATGTGATAGTGTGACTAGTGACTTTCCTATTAAAATAGGACTACATCAGGGATCAGCATTGAGCCCATATATTTTTGCCTTAGTGATGGATGAGATCACGAATGATATACAGGGAGAGATTCCTTGGTGTATGCTTTTTGCTGATGATGTGGTGCTAGTAGATGAAAGTAGGACGGGGATCGATCGGAAATTAGAGTTGTGGAGGCAAACTCTAGAATCCAAAGGTTTTAGGATTAGTAGAACTAAGACGAAATATATGAGGTGTGAGTTTAGTGGGGTATTATCAAGAAATGGAGATGTTTGTTTAGACGGACAGGTAGTACCTATGAAAGACACCTTTAGATATTTGGGATCGATGCTGCAGAGCGATGGCGAGATAGATGAAGATGTTAGTCATAGGATAAGAGCAGGGTAGGTCAAATGGCGACAAGCATCAGGAGTCCTATGCGATAAGAAAGTCCCACATAAGCTAAAAGACAAGTTTTATAGAACAACGATTAGACCTGCGATGCTGTATGGTACAGAATGTTGGGCTACTAAAAGACGACATGTCCAGAAGATGAATGTAGCTGAGATGCGTATGTTGCGGTGGATCTGCGGTCACACGAGAAGAGACCGGATTAAAAATGATGACATTCGGGACATGGTTGGAGTTGCACCGATAGAGGAGAAGCTGATCCAACACCGTTTGAGATGGTTTGGACATACCCAACGCAGACCTCCGGAGGCACCAGTGCGTAGCGGAATTCTAAATCATTTCGAAAACACACGGAGAGGCAGAGGGAGACCAAGATTGACATGGGATGAAGCCGTGAAACGAGACCTTAAAGATTGGAACATCTCCAAGGAGTTAGCGACTGATAGGAGCGCTTGGAAGTTAGCAATTCATGTACCGGAGACATGACATAGGAACTTAGGGGTATGAGCGATGGCATGGGTTTGTACGTCACTTTATTAGATTTTGGTTGAGGTGTAGGTTTCTACTATTACTATTATTGTTATATATATTATTAGTAGTATCGCTATTATTGATATTATTTCTATTACTACTATTTTTGTTTTTGCATGTGGTCTAGCAGCTCGGGTGGTAGAGCACTGGGCTCTCTTCTAGGAGGTCCAGGGTTCAAGACCGCATGCTTGCGATAGGCTTGGCGAGCCAGCGTAAAATTTCAGCCTTTTCTAACCTATCCAACTTGTTTGGGACATAAGACTCACTTTTCTTTTTCTTGTTAGGTTTCTTGTTGGGTTTTTTTTTCTAGCCTACCCCAACTTGTTTGGAACAAAAGGCTTAGTTGTTGTCGTTGTTGTTGTGTAACATTTCGGAGCGTTGTGTAACGTTTTGTTCAGAATTTGACTGGTTTAGAGCTCTTGGCGCCCTCTATATATATCAGACCTTTTTGTGTTGATTGAACTTATTTAATACATTGCTATATCCCTGCTTTTGAGCTCTAAATCTGAGAGATCCATCCTTTCACCTAATTGAGCATTTTCTTAGACAATTTGTAGAGATTGGAGTGCATCAATCAAACCCATAGTTTAATAGCTAGATTATTGAGCGATTTGGTTGAGAGTCTTGATCTTTGTTGCTATTTGGTGATTAGCTAGAGGTTAGGCCGATCCGTTTCGAGTTCATTGTGATGAAGTGATTCGGTTCGCAATTGTAGTCCCGTTCGGTTGGAATAGAACGGAGCGCGCCCGATTTAGTGGTCACGAAACTCCCGGAGACGTACGACTAAGGCTAGCTTTATCTAGCGGGTCAGAACTCCGTAAACACATCGCTTGTCATCTCTTTCTCTCTCTTTATTTACATTATATTTGACTTGTGTGTTTATTAGTTTGTGTTGAGTCAAACTTGAATTGAATTGAATTGTCTTTTCCGCAAAATTGTCCAAACCGGTTTAGAAATTGAATTGAGCCTATTCAACCCCCTTTAGGCCTTTATTTAGGGACTTCAAGCTACATATCTTGCTTAATGGTAGTGTTGTAAGTTTAGAAAGTGTTCTAAATAGAATATTGCAACCATTTCCGTCACCAAAGCAAAATACATAGCAACTTGTGAAACAACAGAAAAGAATGGCTTGGATCAAGAAGTTTTCAGTCAAGCTAATATGGTTATATGAATCTCGAACCGTAGCTTAGTCTTGAAGAACGGAATATTAAATTGGTGATCCAACTATTATCTATGACAATATCATTTGATCTCATATGATGATAATCAAGAACACATATATATAGGAGTATATATACATATAGGGTCAAACAATATTGAATAGGTTCGCGAACACAGTGAACACTCTAACATAACCTCTACCTTAAGCAGTATATGAGATGCAGTTGTGCATCCATACGTAATGGACGTATGAGTAAATTCTTTAAGCGTATTATTTCTTTTGAGGTTCGAAACATGTATATATGTGGATATATGACATCGTTCTCAATTCTTCAGTAGCTAGAAGTCACTATTGATTGACTCTAGGTCAAGTGGGATATTATTGGAGTTATGTCCTAGAAGTCAACAGTTTAATGACTTAAATATTAGTTTATGTTATTGATGATATTTAATCATTTGTTCCTAGAATTTATTACTGACAGATCATTCAGGTTGAGGATCTGAATTGTAGATCTCTGTGGATCATTCATTAAAATGACAGTAATAAGTCTAAATCGTCCGTAATCTTGATAATTAACAAGGAACATTAATTATCATAAAAGATTAGTATGCAAGTTAAGTGATGATTAAGTTCTACAAATTATAGGTAAGGAGTTACCAACTTAATTGAATCAGTGGACATTTAACACATCACAAAATAGACTTGATAGCCCATATAGTGGTTGCCCTAATAGGGGTAAAAATATCCCTAAAGTTTGTGGAGTGGTTGGTCTATAAAAGGATGTTATTTGGAGAGAGAGAAATCTTAGCCACCATAGCCTTTTCTCTCCCTCTTCCTTCTAGAACGAAAATTAGAGAGAAAATTTCAGAATTTTCATCTCTTTCTCTTGCTCTTAATCCACCTCAAATGCTCATGTGTCGAGCCTTCTCCCTTCTCCCTTCTCCATTAATTAAACTAGTTAATTGAAAGAAGTAGAAGAGAGAAAACCTTGGGGATTAGTTGCTCTCCTCTTCCTTGCTAGCACAAGTTGAAAGAGGAGGTGATTAAACTTCTAGGTAGACTCGAGGCGGCCGCCGGCAACTTGGTGGTGAAGGAGAGCACGCCACCGACTCCCACGCATCGGATTCGAGCCTCCTAGTTGCAAGTCTAGGAGAGGTAGTTTCTTCTTCCCTTCTCATGATGCGTTGATGCTTGAAAAAGATCCATCGAGGTCTTCGTTGTTTAGATAATTAATTAATGATTAATTAACAAAAAAATTTGAAAACAAGGACTTTCTAACAATTCCTTCAACTCTTTTCAAAAACGATAATTACAAACTGCAATTTTTCCATCGCTTTAACAAAATAAATATATAAACTAGACAAAATGAATATTTAAATAATCAAAGTGAACACATACAAATAAATAAGTTCAATAAAAAAAAATTGAAAATGCATATAAAAATCTGAACAACAATAAAAAAAATAAATCTAACTCATGATTGAATAAAGTAAATACATAGATAAACAAACTAGATATATAAATAAAAAAGTAAATAAATACAAAGATGATTTCATGAGATGACGCGTGGAGAGATGGTAAAGAGTAATTTTTCGTTTTTTGGGTTGTTTTTGAACGTAACAACTATAGAAATATAGAATACGAACGAAATTCAACTGGATGTGAATACAGCGCTCTCTTTTTTGGGTTCCTTCCAACGGATCTCAACAACCGTAAATTGTAAGCCATTAACTCCAAAGTTGGTAGCCCAAAATTGCTTAAATAGTCCTTAGAAAAGGCCCAAACAAAACCCTAATCCTCTCTTTTGTTTTCGGCAATCTCTATAAATGCTCCGTCTTGCTCGTTGTACAACGATTTTTCTGGAGCCGAGCTCGTGAAAAAAATTTTCCGAGCAAGAAGCAGGAAGTTTTCCTATTTGTCTTTTATTTCGTTTCAGATTCAGATTAGCTTTAGTTTATCTTTCATTTCTCAAAATATGAAGTATAAACCCTTTGATGAGTTGATCCTTATCCTTACTATCTAGGGTTTCAATTTTTCTAAAGGGTGATATTATTCAGGTGAATTTGAGTCGCATCGCCTCTGATTTTATGTGAGGCGAAGCGAATTATTTCGCCTAAATTCTTTTTTTTTTAAATTTTCCCCTTTAGTTTGTTATAATTGTTTCTAATTAGGGTTCCGATGATGGCATGAAATCTTTGAGACCTGATAGTCTTCTTTTGATGACAACTACAAGCATACATACTGAGGAACTGTTTTAAATCTCGGAAAAATATTTGGGTAGTATTGTTTGTCCTCGAATTTTTATTTTGATTTTCTATTTTGATGGCGTTTCTTTGATTTTTGAATGATGAAATGCACTGGGCTCTGAGCAAATATTTGCAATTTCTGAAGCACATGCGTTTGCCTAGAAAGCATTGTCTGACACCATGCCCTTGTTTTATGTTTACCTTGTGGTCTGATTCTGTTTTTTTTTATGAATTGCAAACTTCTTTTAGAGATGCACTCACAATGCAACATATCCAAACGCAAGAAAGATTAATGTAATGTTGTAGATGATTTCCGAAGTTACTCAATAATTAGGTCAAAATTGTCTTTAATTAAATCAACCAGGGACTGAAAACGGAAAAATGCAAGAGCAAATGTTTTTTTAGAGTTAAATTGATGAATTATATAAACTACTAAAGAATTCTATAAATTAAAAATATTCTGATTGTTTTACTTTCGAAGTTCTCACATTCTGTACAATAAAGACTGTTTTCGCCAACTTTTTTTTTTTAATATCTCTTGACAGCTTGTGTCAAGCTTTTCGATAAGATTTTTTTTTTTAAAAAAAAAAGCTTATGTTACTATTGATATATTATATATTATTTGTGTTTGGATGAGGGGTTGAATAAGGAATAACAATAAATATTTTAAAATACGTGCCTATCTATATTTTTTATTTAAATTTTATGGTTTTGTTAGAATAGAAATTTGGATCCGAATAAATTCAAAATTGTTATTCTTGTGTTTGGGTTTAATATGAAATTTGAAACTTATTCTTATCCAAACTCTTATTTTTATGCATCCAAACACACAATATTATAAAGTACGTATGTTTAATAGTGAAGTAGCAACTGACGCTTAATCAACCAGGGGCTCAACAGGAATGCAATCTTGAGAGAAACTTTTCAATTTACTCTTCTTTTGCAGTTGAACAAATCCATATTCAACGCAAAAGCGATAATAAAAGTATTTCCAACATGCCATGATATGCATAAGCAGTAAAATATGGATAAAATAAAAAAATTAATTTAACAATGAGATAATGTGACAAAATAATTCCTAGAAAGCCTTTAATATGTATGATATGATATGATAACAAAAAATGCAGTAACATATAAATAAGCGCATTTTATTTTCATCTTACCTACAAATAACAGAAAGTATTCAATCGGTCTTGAGAATTGTAATATTTTGTTTGTAAGGCTAATAATTCGTGCACAAATAGTACTAGCAGAGTTCATTACCAAACAGCCCTGGTGGATTTTCAGTAAAAAGAAGAATAAAGAAAACTTCAATGGGCCTCGAACTTTCAAGAAGAAAATTTCTTTGATTCTACTTTCCTAGTCCTAACTAAAGTTCTGCACAATTGAAGCCATTGGATTAGAATTCACTACTTGCCTATAATAAGCCATCGAACTTTCAAAATTCTGAACAACCTCCTACAGGCTATAACATAAAGGAACTACAAAAATCATCACCAAAGACCCATCGATTGTGGTCCTTGTTAACGAACAGGTGAAGAGAAGAAAATTACAAGAGAGTACACAAGAAATCCAGCCATCAAAATCCCTCCATAGACAAAAGCTTGAGATGGCTGGCTCGGATGACTGTATTTGATGGTACAGCACTTCATCTTTTCTCTTTCAGACTGTATACTTCTCCCTACATAACTGTACACCAAAAAGTTCATAAAACAACAATAAAAAACCAACAGAAAGAAAACAAAACAGTTTTATATCTTCTAATCCCTATGTCTTTCCTTTAAAGGATTTATTTTATTTTTTTCATGTGCTGATTTTAGACCTAACTTCACATAGTTAAATAGCTTCATGCATCTACTTTAGGCCTAACTCCATCTTTGAGCTATACACTAACTCAATGATCGTGCATCGTGAAGCACCACTTAAATCCTGCCGGTAACCTCACCAATTGGAAATAAACAAAAAAGCAATAACTTACTGCTCGTTAAAAACTGCACTTTGAAGTATATCAGAGCTGTTTTGATGTGCATCCTCCAAACGATGATCATATAACAATGAAGACAAGTCCACAAGCTGCTCCTCTATTTTCTGATACATGTCACAATAATGATGTAATTCATCCAGGCCAATGTTTTCTAAAGATTACAATGACAGCCAATATCTTAATTATTTACAAATGATACTGTAAAATTTCTCGCACTTACAAGTAAGACCCATCACTTCATAAGATAAAGGCAAACAAAACCACACAATTGCTTCAGAATACATTCATTAAATTGCTGCCAATTCGGCTCTTGCCTCTGAAGGTTCTATCAATAATGTTTTCTCGAGTCAAAGGATAATTGGTCATATAAAAATTTGGTTGAGCTAAATAGAAACAGTTACTCTTGTTAGATTTGACCCTTCCTAATTGAATGTTCTAGCGTCTACAAATGAAAGGGGAGCTTAGATAAAAGATATCATAAATGCTGGATCTACGCTAACAGATTAGCAGGTGCAAATAGCAAAACCTGATTCTATACCAGGTAAAGTTCCAATGCTGCCAAATACCAAGTGGAAACAACAGAGAGAGAGGAAAAAAAAAGCAGAGAAGCATTAGTACTTACATCCAGGTATTGTTCAAGCTTTTCAACAAGCTCATGAGGGATCGGCTCCGGTAAATTTGTTTTCTTTTTGTAGAATTTCTCTATCCATAGCTCAGCGACTGTTTTGTTTTTCTTCCCTTTTATCGGTTCCCCTAATGGAGTCTTTAGGTGCTCTGACGCAAAAGACTGTATCACCTGCATATTAAAATATGTTATTTAATTATACATTTCATATAATAACCATAAACGATAGACCTTGCTTGTTGCACTTTTTACCTCTGACGTTTCTCTTATCTTGTGAAGAGCAGAATCAACTCGTGCATATATTGTGCTTCTCTGCATAAAGTTGAAAATTGGGAACAAATAAAGCCAACAGTTAAATTACCAGGTTAAGTCATTTTTGAGTAGTATAAACATATAACTTTGGAAGGAGTCGGCTACATACTCTCAACTTAAAAAATCATCTTGAAGCTAATATTCTGTCAAATTACAATTCTATTGCCAAATGAGATACTTAACCAAAGCAAATGAAATTTCAAACTAAAAATCTATTTATGCATACTTAGAACACCCGGTTCACAATATTCAAAATTAAAAGAATAACACAAACACTACCTAGAGTATTATGCATTTGTATTGTGATACACAAAATTTAAAAAATTCTTAGTTTCAATAATTCTTAAGCATCATTTGTATCAATTCTCTCACATTAACAAAGAAACAAAATAAGCTAGTCACTACTGGCATAAACAAATTACTTGATGGGATATCAATCTGGGAAAAAGATATATCATGCCAAAACTAGCTAGAATTTAGTCCAATTTTTGGATCAGATGACACTAGAGGGCAAATGAGAACATCATTACTTAGGACTAAAACATGATATCGTATGCTTTAGGAACCACACTGGAATAACTTTAGAAAAGAAGAAAATACATAAATAGTATTGGACATACCAAGGCAACATCCTGGAGCATCTGGCTAATCTGTGATGAATTCGAGAAAGGGCCGAAAGGATGGCACCCAGCTGCCCAAAGCCAGTTCACAATTGGCCTCTCATGAATATGTGATGCTCTTTCATATGGGGCACTTAGACCACCCACTGCAGAGGCCAAGCCAGCCAATATGTGCTGTTGCGATATTGATGGAAAAGCATGTTGCTTTTTCGTCTCTGACACATAACTGAAAAATAGGAAAATTAATGGGATTCTACATTTATTGGGGTTGCTTCTTCACCATTTGAAAACTTCCCTTCTATTAAGGGTTGCACTATTTATGTTTCGTTCAACTATATAACCCTAGATTTTCCATGATAGTGCAATGACTACCTGATACTCAAACTATAATGTATCTGTCTGAACAATCTACATGAACATTGACATAACCCAGGCTTCCACAACCAGATCAAGGGCACTTTTTCGGTAATGGGCAGAGAAAGATGTTACAATAACTGTCCATGAAACATACCTAACAGGTATCTTTTCATTATCGAGCTGAAGTACAGTCTACAGAATAAATTGACTTAACACAGGCCTCCACAACCAGATCAAGTGCACTTTTAGGTTATGGGCAAAAGATGTTAAAATAACCACCTCTGAAACATACCTAAGAGGTATCTTTTCATTATCATGCTGAAGTACAATGACGACATCCTTACTTGTCCAGACAAGGCTTTCGTCTTCCATTAGAAGATTTGGATCGACATCAACTAGTGATAAAACAAAGCTGTTGACAGATGCAAATCAAAGTTGAAGGTTCAGCACAAGTGATTAGTAACATAGATTCAGAGCTCAATATTCTTAGCTTGCTAGCTAAAATTTAGTAGAGATTTTAATCCATCGCAAATAATCTTCTCTTAATTGCCATTTATATTTCAGATCTTATCAGTAGTTATTTATTTAAACCTTTTTTTGTTTGCAAGACAAAAGCCCATTATTTTTTTTTGGTTTTGGTGTAACTGCAGAATAAGACAAAAGGAACCGACCCACAATTGCCCTCATTCACACGATAATGCGTATTGGGTGAAGCACAAGTTTTACTGTGTCAAGATGTTGGTTAACTTCTTCCAAGTTATGCTTGGTTTGAAGACAGATAAATCCCAACACTCGCATGACCTAATGATCTCTTGGGGGATTTTGGCGTGTGACACACTTAACATTTAGCACACTTAACACATCGTAGGCACCTCAACACATCGTAGGCACACTTACACACCAAAATCTATATAGTAATTTAAAACAAAATTGTACGAGAGATATTTACACAGGAACAACACGCGTCCCATATGTCCTGTAGAGTTTATTTTCCTGCTTCTTCTTCTCAAACCTTCTCTTCTTCTTCTCAGATTCAGGGAGGTAAGATTCCCATATTGGTTTCGATTTTATTACAGAGTCTTCTGCTGAATCATAATCACGCATCCAGCCCTGTTAATTGAATAGAAGCAATACACAAGTAATCTCAATCAGACAAACAGCACACATGGAGTGCTATGGACTACTCTGCCAATGTGAAAATTCCAAGAATGCCCCTGCAAAATAACTCACAAACCCAACTTTATGTGGAAAGCATAACAATAACACACATGAACTGTGGTGAAGACGTGAACTGTACAAAAGACATGAATTGTGGGGAAGAGTACTTTTGGTAAAAACCATAAAAAATGGAGACGAGCATTCTGTATTGTATGTATGCTTTCTAGGGACAAATCTGAGATCCCCTAAATGCGGAGTAGAAATGAGCATCTCACTTTCCAGAGCTAGATGGCATTTTGTAGGGACAGAAATTAATTTGGTCTCAAAAACAGGAAAACAAGAATATCTTTGCATCAATTATTATCATTAAACATAAATATTAGTATAACTAATGGTTTTTTAATTAAAATCACAAGTAAAAAAAACTGATTAAAAAAATAAATAAATGTAGTACACATTAATAGAAATAAGTACCTGACGAAGAAAGAATTTACTAGCAAGAGAAGGATCTGACATTTCAAGTAAACCGGCTGCAAGGACATCAGCAGAACGCTCCATTTCCTAAACAAAAATTCTAAAAATTTACAAAACGAAAAAGTAGCTAAGTAGAAACCAGTGTTGGCATGCAATTGAAAGGTGTGGGTTTGAATCCCACCATTGAACAATGTGATCTCAGGCCTTTGTTTTGCAGCTCCATGCTAGATGTTAAGGCTTTAAGGAGGGCAGCTAGGGACATGCGTGTGCATGGGAATGGGAAGTGGGGTAGACGTGCATTAGGAGAATTCTGTGACTACTTATGGCTTGTTTGTATTTGAATCACTAAGCTTCCTGTTAAGGATGCGGTCTTATCCAGTCTCTCTCTCTCTCTTAAATATATAAAATTTGCCTCAGAAAAGTGTTCATAAGAGTATAAATTAAAAAGAGAATTGAAAAGAAAAATGAACAGTAATGACCTCTTTTAATATAGCTCCATCCAAATAAGTTCTTGTATGAACATGAAAACGACCATCAGTCTTTGTTTCTTGCAGAGAGTGACTCCGCATGGCCTTGGAAACCGCAATAGCCAACTTTTCATGCTGATGCAATGCATGCGAGCCTCCAATTATTATCACCTCTTGTCCGGTGTGTACCATTTTCTTTATCTGAGGAAAAAAGACGTGTTTAAGTTTTTGAAGGCATCTTTTGGTACCCAAGACGCAATTAGCTTAAGAGGTGTTGGATCATCAATCTTAATTTAAAATGCCATGTTTAAGCAACAAATGACCAAGTACACTTCAGACAAATAATATTAAAATCATGCACACAGTAATTTAGCCTTGTGTACCTCTTGTTCAATTGCTTGGATATCTATGCTGTAATTATGGCCGGCTTGGAGAATGTTATATCTGTTGTGGTTTTGAAGTACAATAATAGGTATCAGCAGCCTTGTGGTCAAGTCAACTGATTCAAACCTGGATAATAAAAAGCAATACTTTGCATATTAAGAATGCTGTTAATTCTTATCCTTTTGTAATCATCATTTTTCCCCGTATTTTGGTTGTAGATGTACCTGATATCTGGTGCTATCACATGCTCAATTGTAGTAGAAATCAATGCACCGAGTTGTCCCATAAACAAATCATGGATGGTACTAAGACTTGGAGAGGCAGTTCCTCTTGGGAATAACAAATCTGAAAACCGAGGCAAAGTTCTGTAACTGACACTACCTTCCTCTGTTTCAATTTTACCATAAGTGCAAGGCCCCGCTGATAGATCTATTACTACAAATCTGAAAAACAAAAAAACAAAAAATTTTATTGAAAAAGAGAACAATAGTTAGAAGCCAAAACATTGTCATTATTTGTAGAAATACGTAGTTATAAAAACTTTATATGGACCTTTTTCATGATTAACATATACCAAGTTAAGATAGCGGAGTAAATTGCAAATCTACACATGACAGGATCATTTCTCTCTCTGATGCTGTGCATGCATGGAAGGGAAAGTTTTAGGAATTTCAAAACAAATATGTGGCTGATAGAAGGTATCCAGCCGTTATAACAAAGCGAGGATGATCAAGTAAGCTGGAAGTTGACAAAGAGGTCAATTTACAGTGACGTCTCTATAGATGAGATAATTATGAAATTCTAAAGATAAGGTATTAAGCTGTTTCGAGATGCAAAGTCACCCTTGAAAATTAAAGGCTTGTTCTGAAGATGAAGTTTTGACTAAAGTTCTTTTCATTAAGAAGGCTTGGCAGGGTTACCAAATGTATGTTTTGCAATTTTGAGGAATGCCTCGACTACCTCTTTGTCTGTATCTCTATAGCCTGATAATATGCAATGGCTGGAAAAGTCGACAAATGCTCTTTTCACTTCTCTTCTGTGCAAGAGCAATGGCAATAGATTATTTACCAAAAGGTATTTGTGCAAAGGTGTTATATCATTAATTTTGGAGCTGTTACTTGTAATATTTGGTTAGAAATTTTGGTTGCCAGTCAAGGGTTTCTTGGATGGGCCTCATGGGACTGGTACTAGCTTGGTACAGAAACTGGACTGGATAAGAAGTACTGGCAATAACAAGCGCTGCTTGAGCTGTGTGTGAAATTCTATTGTTTTTTTTATACAAGTCTTAAAACTCTTTGTTATTTGCTTGCTGCGCTCTTGGCCAGGTGTTCTGGTGGTTTTCAGTTACAGGTGTCAGTTGTATCTTGGGTTCTGCTCCACATTACTTCAGAGGAGGGGCATTCTGGAGCAGAGCCTTAATGGGTTTTGGTCGTTATGGTCAATGATGAAAATAACTACCGAAACTGGACCCAGCATAATATTAGCTTAGATGACATGGCATAGAAGGGTATCTGATATGTAGAGGGCTGAGACCTGAGGGATTAGGGTATGCCGGTATAGTTTCACTAACTTTTAATGTCTGTATGTTAAGATCCTATAAAGAAGTGCAAACCTAATGTAACGAATAACCACCTGTTTCATATGGAACAAAACACAGCATACTCTAAGGTTAAATACTTCAATCTTAAATGTTCAAATTAGACCAGCAGACCAACAAAATCTTTTTCACTTGAGAGATAAAATTTCAGTAATATGAAGTCGAGCAAATTCATATATAGGGTCTAAATTTTACATGAAGTAGAGATCGAGTTGCCACAAAAGTATAGACAGTTTTTGGTCATTTATATCTTGGCTTGGCTGATTGGTCGCAGTGACATTTGAATGACAACAGTAATGTCCCCTACTAGTTGCAAATGCGAGAGCAAAAATTTTAAAAGGAATATAAGGTTTCATGCACAAATTAAATGGAAGAGATAATTAGTTGAGCAGCACCAAAAATGGGAAAAAAATGCGATTAATAATTTGGCCATTACCTTCCAGAACTCAACCAAACTTGAGTGGCTCCACCTCCGTTGTACCTGTACCGGTATATGTAATCCCCCTCTTGTTTCTTTAGCTCCTCTTCTGTTAAATCATTAATCTTCCCATACACTAGACTATCAAGATCAGTCTCCTTATTTCTTGGATCCATTCTGACCTGCACATAGATGCTTTATCAGTCTTTTTCTAAAACAAAGATGAACAACGAGATGTATATTATAAACATAATAAGGAAAGCTTGTTCAGGCTGCTCAATGATTCATTTGGTTCAACCAATCCTATGTTAGTTTGCCTTTTGGTATTTGTTCAATTAGTTATTCGGTCGTTTAGACCCCTAACAGTGTTGACATGGCACATACAAGATGCAGACATCAGCAACCAACCAACATAGACAAGTTATAGACTTTAACCTTGGAGTATATTGGTACAGTTAGATGCTAGCTGGCAGAAAGACTTAATAACTGAATAAATACTAAAAAGTCCAGGGGGGTCTAATGGGCATGATTGAGTCAAAATCCAGTAGTTGAGGGACACAGTAAATCTGTCTCTACAAAATGAAAAACACAAACAAGATACATTGAAGAACAGTTAAATACACATGCATTTAACATAGCTTACTTTGTCAAAATTAACAATGAAGATTGCAGCAGGAACGGGTCGATCCATTTCAGTGGCAGAATAACCACCACTCTCCACATCAAAAATGAAAGAATAAAGCCTTTGAAATATGGGCTCTACTGTTGTTGCCTCAACCTCATATAAAGGCAATTCCCTTCCATATTCACTCTGAAAATGAAAGGTGAAAGCACTTAACATAAAAGAGACCAATTGAGGCAACAAATAATGTCAAATTGGCTAAGCTAAAAGTACAGCCAAACTGAGATTCATGAGGCAGCCTTAGAAACACTCACCCTTATTAATTAATTAACTGCAGTTCTTAAAGAAAATAATGTATAAGTAACATAAATTGAGACCTCTCTCTTCTCTTAGGTCCTTTTATCCAGCAGAAATCAAGATATTAAAGCAAATTAAACGTACCTCTCTAGCGGTTCCAGCTGGTACCATTGCATCCCTCAGTGCCTTTTCCAGAGAAATCATCTCGGGTTGACCAACCTACCGAATCACCAGAATAAGATACTCTTAGGTTCCAAAGAGCATCATGTTACAATCATAGTTTTCTAAAAAGAGTCAAAAAGTCAGCTTACGGGTATGGCATTGTAAATGATATGATGTTCAATATCAATAGGCTCTCCAGTCTCTAGACACGAAGGGCGGTGAGTAGGGAAACTTAACTTCAAAAATTCTTCAAGCTTTCTTGCATCTATCATGTACCTATACCCTCCATCAGCATTAAAACCAACAAGAACAACATTCACCTCAAGAGGGACCTGAAATGGTACCTGAAATATGCATATATGGTACACAGATGATAACCGGTACAAAATATAGGAGGGAATACAAGGAAGCATTTGAATTCAGCAAACTCGTGCAATGGAAACCCCCCTTCAAGTGGAACCAGATGATAAACAATATCCTCTACAATTATTCTCTAGTTTTCGAATTCTTCCTTCAATTTATTTGAATTGTCATAAGAAACCAAATAACTTGAGAAAGGGTAACTCCTGTACTGCTAAGTCCTACTGCCAATTTAGATCTTGAAACTGAACTTACTTATGTGAATTTAATTGCATAGCAACGAAAATCACACGAACATATAGAAAGTTCAGCTTTGTAATTCCTTTATTGACTAATTTCAATCTCATTCCCTTCAAATTCCAACCAAAATCAGCTTAAATGTTATCCAGAGATAAAAGCAGAGAACATCACTCAGTAGAGCCATAGAGCTCAGAGCATGTAAAATTAGCGTCCGATCTCGCCAATGAAACCACACACAATTCAAATATTCAACTTAGAACTCAATCTAAGCCAACCAATTCCGATACTAAAACCCTCCAATTGAAATTAAAACTTAAAAGTAAAAGACAAATCACACAAGAATAGAGTACATAATCAGCTAAAGATAACTGACAAGTACAGACCTCGGCGCGTGTGTGGAGCATACGGCGCACATCGGCGCGAACACTTTCCTGCACATCGTGGAAAGCGCCGTGGTGCCACTGCGGGTGGCCGGGATCTCGCCGGAAAGCCTGGCTAGCCGGTTGCGCCGCCGGGAGGAGGAGAAACGAAGAAAAGAGAAAGAGGAGGAGAGGCGATCGGATCGAAGTTCCCATCCAACTTCCTCTCTTGTTTCGTTTCTGGATTTTGTGGCGGGAGCCACTGAAGAGAGAGAGAGAGAGAGAGAGATGGGAAGAAGAAGAAGAGAGCAAGAGAGCTGTCCGATCAGGGAATTGCTCAGGACACGCCTCACTTACTCATTCACTCCTCCATTTTTCTGAAAATGACCAAAATGCCCTCTCCTCTAAAATCTCGTTTTTTCAGACTTTTGCATGGAAAAGGATATTTAGGTCATTTTTAAAAAAATGGAGGAGTGAATGGATAAGTGAGGCGTGTCCCGAGCAATTCCCGTCGGATCACATGATGTTGCGATGACTGACGAATTAAGCGATGATAGATTTTCTGTGGGGAACCACTTCACTGCCTCTCCAATTGTCCTGATGACTTTAAAATATTAAAAAAAATGAATTGAATAGGTAAAATGAATACGCACATATAATATAATATAGAAAAATTCTATCATGAGAATCAATTCCTGAATCGGATTTTAACCTCAACTGCACATTTTTTTCCTCAATTCCTGCACATTTTTTTACTAGTTTTTTGGTATTTTAGAAAATCGTTATTATTGGACGATCCGGAACTTTTATATCATGAATTTTTTAAAATACCAAAAAATAAGTAAAAAAATAAAAAATATATAAAAATTGGTTTCTTATAAGTTTTCAATATGAAGAACATATTGAACGGTTTGGATCGGTCATTTGCGATTTAAAAATGTAAAAACGATCGTATTGGACGGACCCATCCGTTCAATATATTAGAGACTAGCATTTCTCTTTATTTTTCCCCTCAAATTTGAAAGGATATTTCGAATCATTTAATGTGATGAGAAATTGCGAATCAGCTGTGCTTAGTGGTGGCATGGATAGCAGTTCAGCTCCTAATGTACTAGGAAATCATAACATGTCAACGTTTTTTTTTTTTCACCCTTCTTTTTGTTCTCTCTGTTTGATAACTTCAAACTAATAACTGTTGGAACATTTGTAGAAAACTCAAAATTCATTTTATCATTATCCGTTTTGATAAATCTAATTAGTTATCCTTTTCAATTTATTTCCCGTTGATTTGTCAATTAATTAATTTGATTAAATTAATTAATCAATTCTTTGATCCTTTACTTTGCTGTTCATACACTATCTATCAATAATAATAATTAGTGAAAATTCATTTGCACCTTTTTATTAGTAGAATTTCTTTGCATCTTCTCATTTTATTTAAAAATGCAATCGCCGATTACATTGGTCGTACCTTTTGTTCTTCTAGCACATACATGCATAACGTGTAATAATTATATTTCGTTTTTATTTAAAAAAAATGAACACTTTAGAGAAAATAAGATGCAACTCTTGTCACAAAAAGTTTTTTGACTTTTATTGCGAACAAAAAGTATGATGCACATGCCAGATTTAGGGTGTCAATAGCCCAACAGAGATGTAAATGGATGGATAATGTTAAAAAAAATGTATTTGTTTTTATTAAAAAGTATGAATATGTAGAAGATGTTAAAATTTAATTGGATCACGTATTGAGATTCAGATTTAGAGAATATGGTAATAAATCTACAAGTATATATTGCCAATAGGCATTTTTTAAAAAATAAATGTGATATGAAGCTGTTGTGCTGCATGGTGCCATTCCGTAGCTATTCAGGTCGTAATTATTTCAAGGAAAGCATAACACGTCATTTGTTTCTTTTTCAATTGCTCCTCTGTTTTCATGAGATGGTGTCCCTACTGGACACCTACAAAATGTCCTTATAGCAAATTAACAATTAATAACTTTTAGAATCCTTTTCTATATATAATAAAGAATATCTTTTACTGAAAAAAAAAACTAGAGAAAATTTTCCTTTTAGAATAAAAAGCGACAAAATTGGGCATGTACAGTGCCCGATCCACACATATAAGGAATGGTGGTCAAGGTCAATGCCTCCATTTTTATTGGGTAAAATACAAATGATTATACTAGTGCTTCATTTGTATTTTTTTAAAAAAAAAAATTATAGAACCCCATAAAATATGAACTATAGTCTATTATTGACCCCTAAGTTTCAAGCTCTTAGTAGTTGTCGAATATTCATGGGAAAAATATCATTTGAGTCACCATCAAGAAATCTTCTTGTAATGACAACATTCGCAGCTTCACTTGGATGATATGCATCCCAGAAAATATACTTGGACCTGTCAACACAAACCTTCACCGGGCCGGGCCCGCATGGCAAGATGCCACCATGGTGCCCAAGGAGGAAGCAACACGCAGCATCAGGAACATCAAATCCTGAAATAAACCATAAGATATAATTATATAAACAGAGTATTGAGGATATAAATTAGTTTTTCCTTGCACGTGCACCTTTGACAAATTAGTTAGTCGTTAGCAATAATTAATTCTTTCATGTTTCAAAATTATGAATTTCATACTTGGGCCTTCCCATTTCCTAATCTCGATTCTGTTCAAATCAATGAATGTTGCGCAACATTCATTAATGTTACCAGCAGTTTCAGGCACTGTTTAGCATTCAGTAAATATCTGCCAAATGAAATGTGTTCCAAACTAATGTCAAAGCTGAGACAAGATGAGGAGAGTGAATTAAAAAGTTCTACAAAAAAATAATTCTATAATTATATAAAAATGAGAACAAAGTAGAAAGATAATTTTAGTGATACCATAACGCTTGTAGTTTGTATATATATCATCAACAATTCGATAGGCATCACCATATACAAACAGAGAGCCCTTGAGATTTGTGCTCAGTTCTGCAACTAGATCCTTCAGCCTCTCATTGAATCTTTGTACTATCTGATTAGCAATATCTAAACAACCATAGCGTCCTAAATTTAGGATGTCCTTGACGTAGGGAATGCAACCAATAGGCCCCACGTTCACCACAACAATCTTATGTGCTCCCATCGAGTATAGTCTCTGATATAATGAGCACATTAAAAATAATTTTCATAAATTCAAACTAGATAATTGTGGTACCATAATCACATGTTGGTCATATGGTTTGGTTTTAGCCTTCATTTTTGTGGCTAATAAACATAACATCAACACGTGTTTTCCTGTAATAAAGATGGAGCAAGCTTTTCAACTCTAGATAATCACAAAAATCCTCCAGCCTGCATGACCTCTAAGCACGTCTAATTAATTGATATATTGATTATGTATACGTTTTTATTTCAAATAGCTTGATTCCACCAAAGATGAAAAAGAAGTATTTTTGCCATCTTGCAAAACAATTTGAATGTACTGCAGCAATATGCAATTCCAATATCCAATTGTGGCACGCACAAAAACAATTACTGCCAAAAAAGAAGAGCGAGAGAGATTACTGTGAGCTGAAGACTATATTTGGAAATGAGCTTCTCTACGAAAACATCAGGTGGTATGAGTGCTCTTTTAGGCTCAGAAAGTATAGGGACGAGATAATTGTTGAGAAAATCATTTGATCCCATACTGACTGTGAAAATTGCTTTCCCTATCAATTTGGCTGCATTTTGTGCACCAAGCCTTGAGATTATATAATTCTTAGTGTTTGCAAAATAGTCTATCTGTGCATCTAGATCAAGTCGTCCGCCCTGTAGAGAATAGCAACTTGAATATTTGAATTTAATCTATGGAAGTATCTAAATAATTTTCTTTAAAGGAAACAGTTATTGAATAACCATTTTTGTTATCTACAAATTCTAGAATATAGCTTCGATATCTTCTTTTTTTCCTTCATTTTTTTTTGAATAGATACAAGTACATTATCTAACATGATTGGGCATAAGGCGGTATGTACAGGTATATATAGAGAAGACCTACGAAGGTTTGGCATCACTTTGGTTTCCAATCTGCTGCCACAACTGGTTGTACTGATGTGTTCTAGTTTGCATAAAGACCATCTTATTAAAAGCTAGTTAGTTCATATAGACCAAAAAAAATTCATTTAAAACCAAAGTGTAATCTGAGTCATCCAATTTATTAATCAGATAGTCCATGATAACAATGGCAGTGGGTGCCAGAATGTTTATCACAGCAGACCTTGACTCGTCAGTTTCGAAACAGTTCTTGTTTCACACTTGCATTTTAAGCAAATTAACTGTTCAAACATGAGATATATTGATTTGTTGATGTTTCATCATGGCCGTATGATTTTGTTCACTCAATCAAAAAACTGACAAAATGGATTGCTCTTACAAATAATGCACCAGTTTCTTTGAGAATGCCGCCAGCTCCTGATGCATAATTGACTCCTTGGAGCACCACTTTCCCAGTTGTGTTAGGTGCAAGATAAGGGGGTAGAAAACCTGGAAATCCTACTTCATTGCCTAAAAGATGAAGCAACGTCATCAAGTCAGGAGATTCAACACAAGTTGTGAGACACATAAAACTAACTAGCAAACAAGGATATATACAAACCCATGATGTCAATAATTGTCCTTCCATTTGTGAATCGGCCGGTCGGGACTTGATTGGGGAAATCAATCCCATTTGGTGGATAGTTAGCCCTCGACAAAGTAATGATGTAATCATTGTTTCCAGGATCTAATAATGAATCCCCAAATACAAAAACTGCCGGCAAATTAGTTCCAGAACACAATGCTGACATGAAAGAAAGGCCCACAAAAACAAATGCTATCATCCTTGGTCTAAAATGGGTAGCATATATAAAAGAATTCATAATAACAATAATGTGGTAAATAAAAGTTTGTTCCTAGGGTAAAATGCTGGATCAAAAGATGTACTTCAAATGAGAGCAAAAGGTATAAATAAAAGAGAGAAACTAATGTGATCCCTTGTTCTCGAATTTGTATGCCAATGAAGAGAACAGTGAAGAAAATGATCTGATATTAATAAGAACAGAGGAGCTATAAATGGAGATGGATATAAATTACAATATCAGCACAACAGATGATAGCATGACTTTAATTAGGCTGCATAGTAAATATAGGAGAGATTAAATGTCTTGTTATGTTTTCTTTAAATAGACTTTAATTATGTCTTGTGAAGAAAATGATCTGATATTAAGCGACTTATTAGCATCGCATTGTTGGAACTACTAGACTCTCTAGACTGCTAATTTTGTAACCTTGTACAGTTTTTCTTATTAAATGAAATTTTGCTAGTTGGCAATCGCCAACTGGCCCTCAAAAAATAATAAGAGAATAAGAGTGAGACAGAAATAGGTAGTACAAAGAAATTAAAGAGGGTGAGAGAGAGAGAGAGACATGTTAGAGAAGAGGAGAGAAATAATAGAAAGACAAGTACAAGTAGGAGAGTAGAACAAGGAGTGTCTTGCATGAATTTTGAAATGGATATTTTGGTCAAAATGCAAATTTTAGAGTGACCGGACCAAATATCAGGATGTGCGAATCAATTCCCATGGCAATCGCCATCCTGCCTTAAAAAAAAAAGGAATTGAATTTGGGATAAATAATGTTACCATGTACATGTTTCTGGTCTCTAATTATCGAATCTGGGTTACTGAGCTCCTCAATTTACATTAATAGTTCAATCAAGTCCCCCCAATTATTGGGTTCGATTCAATCCAAGTGCCTAACATGGCAACATCATTGGTGACCAGGCAACACCTTATTTTGAAACATTTCATTAATAGAATTATATTAGAATATAAAAAAGTTGAGAAAATTTATTATTCCAGCATGCCATTTCCTCAGTATCTTGAAAATCATACCAAACCAACTAGTTTTATCGATTCGATAGGAAACTTTAACTTGACCATGTGTCTCCCAAAACATTTGGCTCTCGCATCCTCTAATTCTTCGGCTGTCAGCCATTATCTTACATTGACCTTAAGAAGAAAATCTACAAAATATGTAAACGCCTTAGGTCTCGGCTTTACTAGTCTAATAGTAATAGAACGTTGTTTCTCTCATAACAGCATTTATAAACTTAGGAACTTTTCTATCTAATATTTAAAAATATCAATGTCATGATATAGTATTCAATTTTATCTGATTTTCATTCCTAAATTTGTTGCATCATTGTTGCTTTGATGTACACTTTAAAAATGAAAATGGGCTTTTTCCTGCACTTAAGTGCCCTTCTTAACCGGGCCATAAAATTTAAAAGTGCAGCTTCAGAAGCCCCCACTTTTTTAAATAATAAAAAAAAATATTAAATATTAATAATAATATCGAAATAATTCAAATTATTTAAATAATAACGCAATTACAGAATCTGGAATTCCGACGGTAATTACGGAATCCCAGTTTCCGTAACAAGCAAATTATGAAATCCAGGATTCCGTAACAATCTTATTACGGAATTTAGAATTCCGTAATTACACTTTACTTCGAAATCTGTTTTTATTTTTTTGTTTCTTGTTTTTTTTTTGTTTTTGTTTCTGTTTTTTGATTTGTGTTTTTGTTTTTGTTTTTTTTTGTTTTCTGTTTTTTGTTTTGTGTTTTTGTTTTTGTTTTGTGTTTTTGTTTTTTTTGTTGTTAATTTTTTTAATTTCATATAATTTTTATTATATTTATTTTTATTTAATTTATATAATTTATTAGTTTATTAGTTTATTAGTTAATTAATTACAAAAATAGATAATATATTGTAAAAATAATTTAAAAAATATGAAAAAATCAGAAAAAATAGGATAAATTTTTATATGTAATTAAAATTTATTTTGAAATTTTGTTTGCATTTAATAATTAAGAATTTGATAATTAAATATAAAAAAAAATTAAAGAAAATTGTTAAAAATTGATAGGATTAATTTTAAATATAGGAAAAAATTGTTGAAAAGAGAGTTGAACCGTTTCTACTCGAGGTTAGTTTTTCTATATGTATATTTTTCTATTGTTTGAATAGATTGTATATGGTTTGAATAGAAATGTTTAGTTATTAAAAAAATCGATGTTTTTAAAGATTATAACTTCAAATAGGCATAACTCTTGATAGGAATGTCCGTTTGGGATAAATGAGGATAACCCCGTAACGATCATTTTCGGAGCCAAAAAACGCTCTCTGAACCTCCAAAATTCACTTTGAAAGTTTGCAAACCTAAAAACCACTCAAAACTACTGCAATTTTTTTTAAAATCATAAATTAATCATAAATTAATCTAAAAAAGAGAAATGTAATTAATCAAGTGACTTCCATGGAGTTAATATTTGTTGTAATTAATCATAAATTATCAGTAATCAAGTTGTAATGATTATAATTTAATCATTGGTGTATTATATCATATTTGTTTAAATATCAAACGCTACAAAAATAATATTAAATAATATTATTTAATATTTAAATAATATTAAATAATACTAAAATAATATTAAATAATATTATTTTAATATTATTTAATATTAAAATATTAGGTAAAAGACTGTAACGGAATCTGAGATTCCGTAACTATTTAAAAATTATTAATATTAAAATTATTAATATTAAACTACAAAAATATAAAAACAAAAAATAAAATTCTGTAGAAAAAATAGAATACATATGAAATTTAAAAAAATTAACAACAAAAAAAAACAGAATTCTCTCTGCTAACAGGCAGAAAAAAAAAACGAGTTGGGGGGCAAATAGTCTAATTACGGAATCCCAAATTCCGTAATAAGCTTGTTACGGAATCATGGATTTCGTAATTAGGTTGTTACGGAAACTGGAATTCCGTAATTACCGTCGGAATCCCAGATTCCGTAATTGCGATATTATTTAAATAATTTGAATTATTTCGATATTATTATTAATATTTAATAATTTTTTATTATTATTTAAAAAAGCAGCTATTATAACTGCCATCGCTAAATAAACCATCGCTGCCATCGCTGCTGTATGTTACAAATGTTCAGTTTAATAATAAGAAGTGTTCAGTTAAATGCGTCAGAGTCGCACCAGAGTCAAGTTGCGCATGGGTCAAGAGGTGCGCTAGGAGGAAGGGGTAGAGTCGGAAAGAATTTAATTTGAACCGGATCGGTTCATGACCCTTTCTAATTTTTTCATGTGTTTGTTGTTCGGTTCATGACCCCTTCGCTTGGTTTTTTTTTCTTATAACAGTTATATTTCCTGTTGCTACTAACTGAACATTTATATTTAAATAACAGAATATTTGTACTTATTAAACTGAACATTTGTATTGACCCAACTGAAATTTTTGGCAAAAAAAAAAAAAAAACCAAAATGAACATAATGAACATAGCGAACACTTATAAAACAGTGAACAATTCTACTACAAAATGAACATTTGTATCTAATAAAGTGAACACTTATAATAACGAAATGAACAAAAAATGCACACTGGGTGAGTAGAGAGGATAGAGCGCTGCTCAGCGAACGCTGGCCGCGATAGTAGCGATGGCACATAGTGCGATGACATTAATCAATTTTCTTAAAAAAGTGGGGGGCTTCAGAAGACTATCAGTTCTCAAACCCAACGAAAACCGAACAATTTAGGCCCAATGTAATGATAAAAGCCTCAACCTAACAATTCGTCCCGCTCAACGGTTCCGCATTTCCCTCCCGTCTTCCGCAAAACCAACCAATCACAACCAAACCTATATTAATCGACCTCTTCTCTCTTTCCTCTTCCCAAAAATCAAACAAAATACAATTCACAAGCATCCTAATAAAAGCTATACCGTTAGTAAATTGAAATGGCTTGGCCGTGTAGCTGCAGCGGTGGTTTATTGTTGTTTTTGTCTGTTTGTTTGATTTTGGTAGTGGATTCTACGGAGACTAAGAAGCCTTTAATTGATGCGAAAGTGTTGAATTCTAAGATTCAAGCGAAGCATGTTTATAAAGTGGGGCCTGAGGAGGATTACAAGACTGTTCAAGCCGCCATTGATGCTGTGCCAGAAGGGAATTCTGAGTGGGTTGTTGTTCATGTCAGAGCTGGCACATACAGGTAAAATTGATCTTGGGTTTGGGTTATATATATTGACCACAAATTGATTTGACAATCATAACATCTTTCTCACCATTTAGCAAAATAAAGGGGAAAAACATAAAATTGAAGATACGTTCTTTGCTATTTGGGTTGGCTTTGCTTCGAATTTGGTACAATTTGCAATATGATGGATCAGCCATTGAGTGATTTGAAAATTAGTGAATTTTGAAAACCTTGATTGGTACCCGTAAATTTTCAAATTGCACTAACTTTTATATTGAGTCTAAATGTTTAACACATGAATTTTAATTTTAAAAATTTATCGATTTTGACATCAGTTGTCACAGACTCACAATCATCAAAATATTCCTTCACATTCATCTAATGCTCATTTTAAATTATGATTTTTAAATTTTTAGGAGAAAATGTTTGATGAAGCCACCCATAATTGTGTTTGATGTCATTTATGGGGTCACCGATATGTCATGATCTTATTTTAACTTTAGTTTGTTCTCACCATTAGGACAATATCATTAGGTTTATCTTCTATTGTATAACTCAATAATAAGAATTCTCTTCTCTTTTACATTGTTACAATTTGAACCCCCAAACAAGCATCGGTTCAGGGTCTTCACCTAATAATGAGTCTTGTACCAATTTTCTCTTGATTTTTAGATTACATTTGAAACATACAAATATATCTGATGTTAATGAGACAAGGTAATGCACAGGGAGCAGGTCGTAGTGCCAAAGAACAAGGGTCATATATATCTAAGAGGAAATGGGAAGGGAAGAACAGCCATTATATATGATGGGTGCTCTAATGACAACTCTGCATCAGCTACCTTCACTGTGGAAGCCAACAACTTTGTTGCCTTTGGCATCACATTCAAGGTTCATGTGTTCTTTATTTAATAAAAAGATATTAAGAATGAAAGCTATAAATATTTAGTAGCATAAAAGACCAATGACATGTCATGTCAAATCTACACCCCAAATACTTCAGCCTGATTATGTCACATCCCGCAGCTGGGTATGACGACTCTCGCCGTGAAAATACATGAGAATGTACAGTCACAAGGCTTAACTTAATTACCTATTATACGTATGTGCAATTATATATTTTAATTATATATATATTTTTCTTTTTCACTTGTAACTTTTGTAATCAGATAATATAAGAAATATTATCAACTAAAGTAAGATAAAAAAATAAAAGAATATATACAAGCTGCAACACAAGCCCAAGTGCATAACTCACGGAACATAACAGTATCCATACAAACACCTCTCAAAATGTGACGACTGTCTCATGAAACTAGAATCTATAAACATAGACTCAGTCTAGTCCACTCATATATACAATAGGAACTAGTACTGGCCAACCAAAAAGTGATCCTAATTTCAACAAACTACACTACATCTCATAACAACAAACTAGTACTCCTCGGGCTCCTCCTCAACATCACTAACAAGATCTATGATGGGACTAGCTGCCTCTGGGGTAGGTAGAGGTGCTGGAGGGGTCATAGGTGGGACATGAGGGGCTGGAGGATCTGGGTACTCTAAGTAAAAGTAGATACCAGTAGGGGCTAGGGACACATGATACACTATAGCAAAATGTAGGTGGGGTATATAGGTCTGCATATGAACGTGGGTACCGTAAAAAACTGCAAGTGGTGGTCCTCTCACCGGACTGTGGATCGCTGGAACCCCCAACCATCGAGGAACATGCAAAACAAACGCGAGTGAGAATATAATTCTCAGTGCGGGTTTTAGTTTCAGACGTGGATTTCTAATTGAAATCTTAATCTAGAATTAATACCCGACTAAACAATATGAATGCTTTTAATGTAATAATTGACAATTAAAATAATAAACATGAATTGACAAGATTAATATAATGCAAATCTCTAGCTAGCTACATACCGAGCACCGAAGCAAAAACGGTCCAATCAAAACCATACTGCAAGATAATTTGCAATGTAACAAACAATAAGTCAAAAATAGAACATAATCTAATCATATCAAAATCATATCATCAAGTCAAGATCAGAATTGCACTCAGGTTCCTAACCCAACCGGTTGGGCAAGCAAAAGGAGACATTTCCCTAACCCACGGGCAAGCGAAAGAGATTCTTCTCTAACCCTGGGCAAGCAAAAGGGAATTCCACATCCGCATAGCGCTATCGAACTGGTCGAAACCGGGGACCGGCCAACTCTGAAGAGTGACCTTTATCTTTATTCTTATTCAAATTCTCCAAAATTCCTTCATATGTTCAATCTCAAACTCCACATTTTCAGGCAAGAATCACAGCATAAATCGGGATTTATATTCAAATGGATATTCCAAACTTACCTGGTAATCCTCCATGATTTAGTAAAGTTCATTCAACATGAACTTGAGTTGTAATATTTGTTCATTAATTAAATAATAAATCAGACTTATGTAATCAATTCGAATAATCAACATGCCATGCAACATTTAAATTACTAAATTAAGATTTCTATAAAAGTCCACGTATCCGCATCTGTTGCTGGGTCAAAACTCTCTTCCGTCGGGTCTCCTGAAAAATTGATCAAAACCGTTAAGGTCTAAATAACGGTTCCCTTTGTGAATGGCTTTGGCTTAATTTACTAGCCTGACCTCTATTTAATTATTTAGTAATTGCTTGTGTTTTCAGTAACTTAAATTATAATACTTCTTTTATTCTTTTCTTATTTCTTATTATTCTTTAACTAATTTAGTTAGTGTTTCTTAATTTAATTTAATGTGTAATTATATCTAATTATTCAAATGCCTTTAATTAATGCTAAGTGATTATAAATTATTAAATCCTTATTATTACTATTAACATTAACTAGGTTTTTATTTTAATTAATCATGTATTTAAATGTCATTTTTATCATTTAATAAATTTTATTTTATTTCCTTTAATTAATTGTTTAAATATTAAATATCAAGAACTAAATGATAAATACTAAATCATAAACTAATAAATTTGAAATATGAAAATATGAAAATATGAAAACAAAGATCAAAACAATTAAAATTTGTTTGTTTGTTTGTTTGTTTGGGATCAGATAGTCTGTGATTTTGCGTTCATAGCATCTGTTCTTAACTCATTTAGACTATACTCATCATCTCCCGAAATCGAATCCGACCTAACTAAAGAAATACCCAATTATTTCTAATGGCTTTTCCTCTAATTAATTATTCATTTATTAAGCCCACAATCTTAATCAAAGATTAAGTTTTTATCAAAGTATTTCAACTAAATGTCGGCCTCACAAAGAAAAACCCGAAATGGGCTCAAGTCTATTTCTTTTTATTTTCCTTTCCTTTTCTTTCGGCCCGGAAATTCCAGGCCCACATAGTCAGCCCAAAACATCACAAGTGGTCGAGCCAGGTCAACCTGACCCAGTTGACCTGAGCTAGACGTAACGGGTCCGCATGGATCCGATAAAGAGGGGTCAGGATCCGACCCACAGTCTAACTAAAATTTTTCTAGGGGCCCTTGAATCATTTTATTTTATAGACAAGCCCTTTTATTTTACAAACAGGCCCTTAGAAAATTTCATACAAGTCCTTTTTCCTCACAAATCAGTCCTTGTCTCACGCCACAGCGTACCAGTGTGGTACCAGTGGTACATCGAGTGTACCAGGGGCTAGTACCAGACTTTAATCCACATCGCATGCCTCACAACAATCTCCAACAAGCCCAACCAGGAGGATTAACCCCCTGACACAAAAATTTTTGGCCTAACCACAGTCTCAATCACATGACAGAACCCAATTCACAAAAATAAGGTCCTCAATTACACAATAATCCAATATAAGCTCTAAACTTAGTGATTAATCCATCCAAAACCTGTCACAACCACACACAACATAACAGAAGTCAAATTTCAAGTTCGAGTCTCAAACCCTAATTACAAACAGTCAAAATTATTGATAAAATCGACTGAATCAAACAATCACAGAAGGATGAGACTATACCTTGGATCTTCAGCAGTTGTTCCCTCTCTCTCTTTTTCTATTCCTCTCCTTTTTATATAGTGGAAACCCTAATTTCTCCAGCCAACCGACATGATCAGAGAAAGGGGTATTTATAGATGGGGCTGAGAGGCGAAGAGAGAAACAAACCAACGGCGAAGATGGTGTTTGATCTCGAATCTTACAGCCGGTCAACAGTTCAGCGCCTTATCCGCTTTCCAATCGGATAAGAACAAAGGAGATCGACCAATCAGAGCAAAAGCAAGGGGTGGCATGACGGAATTGGTGGGTCACAATCCATCCCGCCATTAAAAACTTGAAGAAACTCCGTCGGAGAGGCGGAGTAAAGAGAGGAAAAATCAGATGGAGCGGAAAAAGAAAGGAAAAAGGAGAGAAAAAGGGAGATGCTGCCAACAGTAAGTCGGTGAAAATCCGATTTTTATCAAAAATTGATCTTTTCGATCTTCTGTGGCTAAACCATACAGCTTATGGTGCCATAACTCGTTTGAATCAATTTAATTAACCATTTTCCTTCTTATTTAATATTTCTGATGTTAAATTCAATTTAATTTGAAGTTAAATTCCACTAAAATAATTTGGATAAATTTTAAAGATTATGTAAGTTACAAAATTTTGATTTTAAATAATTTTTACTGTTGTTATTTAATTAATTGATTAGGGATTAATAGTTTTAAAATTTCATTTGTCCTAGTATTATTTTTAAAATTAACCTAATTACACAGTTAAACTGGGTCTGGTATTTACACTATATTACAGATTAATTGAGGAAATATCATGCTTAGGAATTTATTCTAAAGCTGCACACATTTTTCAGTTTTGTTCTTTTTCTTTTCTGGGGGTAACTATAAAAAAACTTATCTCGTTATTAGTACAGTTAGTTCTTTCTGTTGAAACATAACATAATGGAGTATCACAATTGATATGGTTTCAATAGATAGACACTAACAACATTCAGATATTTATTTAATTTTTATTTCAATCAACTGTATGAAATAAATTCTAAATTAAAATTTTAAATTTCTTAACATTTAAATACTTCAGAATAATGCTGAAAGGGGGCTTCCAAACTTGCCTCGCAACCAATCAGTGGCCGCAAAGGTCTCCGGAGACAAGGTGGCCTTTTACCACTGCGGCTTCTACAGCCCTCATAACACTCTCTTTGACCACAAAGGCCGCCATTTTTATGAGAGCTGTTACATCCAAGGCAACATCGACTTCATCTTTGGCCGCGGTCAATCGCTCTTCCAGGCAAGTGTAGTCAAAAGCACCAACTCCGAAATAGAATAAAAGCACCAATTCATATTAAAGTGTGTTGCCAGAGTTTTACAAATGAATAGAATAGAAGGAAATAGAGAAATTTGGTTCACTCTCTAAATGAAAGGCAATACGAAGATGTATAACCCAGGATTTATGCATCAGACCTTCACGTAAGATACCGTTCTCCAGTACAAAACTTTATCTGCGATTAATATCAACTATGGAGTATATCTGCTACACAATATTCTGGTCAGTGCACCAGTACCGATTGTGATCAGTCTGCTAGCGTTAAATAGTATTAATTAGCACTCATAAATGCAGAGTTGTGAGATTTTTGTTCTACCAGACGGACGCAATGATATCCTTGGCTCCATCACAGCACACAACAGGAAATCTGCAGATGATAATAGTGGCTTTGTATTCGTGAATGGAAAGGTATATGGAGTCGGAGAGGTTTATCTTGGCCGAGCCAATGAAGCCCACTCGCGTGTTATTTTCGCAAATATGTATTTCTCCAAGACCATCAGTCCTGCTGGCTGGACTAACTGGAGCTACTCTGGTGACCACAAGTAATCTTCTCTATATTAAGCCCTTCTACTTATCTTATTCATTGATACCAGTGTTTTTAATACCATACTGACACCCCTACGAGCCAGGTGGCCAAAATCAGGTATTTTCTAGTATTTTGTCTCACAATACCGGATACTGTCATTTCTGTCACTGTTCTGACTCCCGGTATTACCAAAAATTTTCAGTATCTAATACGGTATTAAAAACACCGGTTGACATCCATTTCTGTTATATAAAGATTTGCATATCAATAGTTCATACTTCATAGTAGTACAATTAATCAAACTTTGGGTCTAAAGATCAGCTGAAGCATCCCCTTCACCCAACAATAATTTTAATCTATTGAAAAATATACAAATACAGACAGATAGAAGAAAAGGGAAAAAAAATCGAATCTTTACAAAATTGGAAGGAAACCAGTTTTTTCTTTCTTCCTCTTGGGAGCTAGAATCAAAATCTGCCTGCAAATAGCACCCATCATTTCTTAAATTACAGAGAACCCTTTATTATTTTATATCCCAAAAGGAGGTTTCAAATTTGTAAGTTAATCGGAATTTGGAAATATAAGAGAAGTTGGGTGATTTTTTTTGCATATACAGTATATCACTTATTTTCCTAATTTTCACAATTGCATGAAACAGAAAACTAACTTCTTTTTGTTGACTTATGAAGGGACTTAATGATAGGGGAGCATGATTGCCACGGACCAGGTGCAGACTCGAAAAATCGTCCAGAGTGGGCCCGCCAGTTCAACAAAGAAGAGGTTGAGCCATTGCTCAGCATAAACTTCATCAGTGGTTCTGAATGGCTTCCTGCTTATTACTAAACACTAACCAAATGATATTTTTTCACTCTTTTCTATTATGGATTGAGTATTTATATTCATGTATAGAGAACATTCTTGTATTATTGGGATTAGTGGTACTAGAGTTGCCACTTGGCAAATGCATCTGTCAGCTAATGAAATTCAGGATGAAAAAATGTGATGCAACATAGTGAAAATATATGGGGCATTTTTACAAGGAGAAAGGAAACAAAAGAACATATAGGTCTTGCTTGGCAATGGGGGATTGAAGGATTGAGGCTTAAGAGCAAAATCTGTGCTGAGGAAGAGGTCGTTGGCGAGATGAAAGATTATGAAGGAAACTTAGATTGAATAAAATATATTTTTATAGTACGATATAATGTTCAGGGTTAAACAATCCCTCCTATTATTGTTTTTATAACTAGGCTTAAGATGTTTAAGAAAGTTAAGTATATTGTCGCATGGTACAACTATAGTTATTTCAGAGCAATTTTCAACAGTTAACACTGGTACCTGAATAAATGTAAAATGCAAGAAAAACTGACCAAATATCTGGTACCTGATTCATAAGTCATAACAACAAATAGTACCTAATTCGGATTGAACCAGATCCAACTCACTTCATTTCATACCTGATTCTGATAGGACCAGATCCAACTAAATTCATGTCAGCAAATCTCTGTAGATTAACTAGACTTGAGAAACTAAAATATAGAGTTTAACACGACCATAACATAAATGTTCGGCACGACAATAATTGACCATTATATGAAAACATAGATAAAATTATGATCCGATATGAGGAAATTAAACGACAGTACAACTGCATAGTACTATCATCCATAACCTACAGAAAGAAGTATGACGCAGCTCTAATCTAAATATCTACTGAGACATAACATATGAGGAAGATCACAACTGATGTAATGATAGCAGTAAATTAGCTACAATATTAATTACCCTAATAAATGATGTAGAAAAATGAGGAACCGGCTTTCTATTCAATATATGCTGTTATACAAATAAATTTAATTATTTTAAAGATTTAAATTAAATTTCTCTCCTCAAATTATTTGAAAGAAAATGTCTGAAATTAATCAGTTGTTCCTCCCCAGGACCAGCTAAAGGAACTGTCATTATTTATTTGAGGGTGACTATTACAGGCATACTGTTACCAATGCATGAATTGTGAAGTTCGCATTTTTTTTTTTTTTTGAGAAATAAAAGCGAGAACATAAAAGAGTTCACCTGCAAAATAATTAGTATTGAATTTGGATGCTGACAGATAAACTATTGAAACTTACCCCTGACTCCTGAGACAGTAAATTTTGGGGCTTTAGTTCTTATTTTATTCAACCTGGACCACTAGTTATATAAAAAAAAAAGGACATACAGATACCTCTTTTACTAGCCAATTCCTCACAAATTGGTAAAAAAAATCAGACCAAGCTAATTATGAATTTAGCAATGTTTTCTCATTTATGAAATTGGTGCGACTTAAATTTAACTTAGTTTGGAACATGCTTCCCGGACAAAAAATGTAACGAGCAACTTTTTTTAACTTTTTTACTGGAGCACAAACACCAACAGTAACAAGTTAAAAACTTTAAATGGAGGAAAAGAGTCAAAAATATATTTCATTATTCATCCATTACTGCCAATAAGAATCTATAAGATGTTTGAGAAAATTTCTGGATATGAGATGGATCCGTGCTCTAGTTATACTACTGGATTACACAAAGAAGCGTACTGGTATGCCGTATGCACCTCAGTCGCTTTCTAATTATTTGGGTGCTTGACATTGCTAACTAATAACATAAGATTACACTAGCTGCACGACTAGACCTAGATGTCGCTTGAAATTGCACATAAGTACATAACACATGCAATTTGGCTGCCACTTGGATGCATGATAATGCCTAGGTCTGACAAGTTATTTACCACCGCCACCTGCACCGCCGCCAAAACCTCCACCACTTCCACCTCCCAAACCAGTACCACCGCCCCCGGCACCAAATCCTCCACCGGCACCCCCTTCGACCCCACCACCTCCACCTCCTCCTCCATCGGCACCAAACCCACCACCAACGACACCACCTTTTCCAAAACCACCATCAAGACCACCACCACCACCACCACCACCTCCTCCTCCACCACCACCTGCACTATCACCTCCACCAAGGCCACCACCTTTGCCTCCTCCAAATCCACCTCCAGCTCCACCACCAAGAGCACCACCAGTCCCCCCGCCTAAACCACCACCTCCACCAAGACCACTACCGGCTTCACCTCCAAGACCACCACCTCCACCAAGCCCACCTCCAAGACCACCACCCCCACCAACCCCGCCATCAGCACCACTTCCAAGACCACCACCTCCACCAAGCCCACCACCTCCACCAAGCCCACCACCGTCACCGCCACCTAAACCTCCACCTAAGCCACCACCATGACCAATCCCACCTCCAAGACCTCCACCATGTCCTAAACCTCCTCCTAGGCCACCACCTAAACCACCACCAAGACCACCGCCATGACCGATCCCTTCTCCAAGACCAATGCCATGGCCAATGCCTCCAAGCCCAATGCCATGGCCAATGCCTCCTCCAAGCCCACCGCCATGACCTAGACCCCCTCCAAACCCACCACCGAGGCCGCCACCATGACCAAGTCCTCCTCCAACCCCACCACCTAATCCACCACCAAGACCTCCCCCGAGAAGGCCTTGTTTCTCCAAAAGCCGTCCCTTGACCAACTGAAGAAGTGACAAAATTGCAAATATCAGGAGACCCATGGCTTCCAAAGCCCTTGCATTTACCTGATAAATCTCTCAAGTGAGAAGAGAAGCAGAATAAGCTTCAAACCTTCTTTATATATAAATATATATGGAGTGACTGAGTGAGGACCCGATAATACGGTGGTAGTTGGGCTAGTTATGTAGTATGTTCATGTTTAGTTCTGGAGTCTGGACCAAGCTAGGATTGGTGCCTGTCTACATGAATACATGATCAAAGAGAATTAAAGTGCTCTTTACTCGGGACGTACGATCAATGCAGAGCCTTAAAGAGAAGTTATAGAGCAAATTAAGGACGCCATATAAGTGCATGTGTAATGGAGCTTTGTCAGTTTGTCTGTTTGCATATCGTTTGAAAAGCACCCGTAAAAAGTAAAAACATTAGTAACTGTGATTTCAAAAGCGCGCGCATTATTGTTACCAACGGGCACCTATTATTCCTGACCGAGCTTCGGTCAGCAATAATATATGTTATCGCTCAGTCATCTATACTTCATTACTTCTCCATCGGTCTACCGGCCCCTTCTGCTAATCCGATATCAACTGTGCGCGCGCTCGTTTCTCTTTACTTAAGACCGATATTTATTTATGGCGCATGACGGCATGCTAAATCCTCTGCTTTTCGCCAATTCGTTGCTTTTTTTTTTTTACTGAGAATTAATAGCCAATTAGATTCTGCATTTTCAGTGGCCTGTAATGGCATAGCCTCACTGCCTCAGGCAACTTATAGCTGGCAGTTATTTATGTTTAAAAAAAATAACGAAAATTTTCTTGCAAAGCCGAAATTTAAAATAATTTTCACACATATCCAGATTTGATTAGAGTATGCAAAAAAAAAAAAAAATTAAAAAATACATTTGCATACTTTGACTTTGACAAATATAAAAAGTGAACTAGAATTTATTACAAAAAACAAATAGGACCTAGTTTCTAAAGGTTTAGGCAACAATATTAGTTGTTTAGACGTCCGGTGCATGACAAAATGGAAATTGGTAATTAGAATTATGTATGAAGCAAACATTCAGATAGGCATACTTGCTGGTACAAGAAAGAGAAGCTTAATGGCAGCCCAAAATTTCAATGAGAGAGATCATGGCAAACGTTTGATTAGGACTTGTTAATTAAAATCTTAAGAATTTTAAACTATCCACATATCAGAACATGTTAAAAAAAGTCTTAATGCTATCAAGGAGTTACTCCAGAATTTGACTTTCTGGGAACCGAACTGCAAGTTCTGTGAACTATCCAATATATCAAACGGGACTGCTATCAGCCGAAAGAGAGGAAAGAAAATGAAAAAGAATAAGTGAACCTAGTATTAGAGTAATGTATTGGATAAGTTTAGGGGCTTATGATTAGTAGTATAGACGGGATGTCATTCCACTGGATGTGTCCATTGTGTTATTAATGGAGAGTATAGGATAGCGCTATTGCTGGGTATTTATACCCCTGATGTATTCTGTACAGAGGTTAATCAAGCTAATACAATTCATTATCTCACATTCGATTCTATTATGGTATCAGAGACATAGGGCTAATTGCCATAACTCCGATCCAATTTCTCCTCTTCCTTCTTCTTCTTCTCTATCAAGTATCTCTCTTTCTCGTGTCGCCATGACAACGTCTGATTCAACCTCCGACATCTCGATTAATCCTTCAGGCGACAACAATTTGGGGACGCGATTCTCAAATCCGCGCTCCCCTCCTCTCATTCCGACCAATCTGACTGACACGACAGCTCCGATGGTCTTCTTGACTCTCCCTATTCATACCAAGCTTTCAAGAACCAATTTCTTGGCTTGGAAATCGCAAATCGAGCCATTGTTGCACGCCTATGGCCTCAGCTCCTTTCTCACTTCTTCACCGGCTTCTCCAACCTCTCTTGATCCTCTTACTGGTGGAGCACAGCTGAATCCAACCTATCTAGCATGGTACAAGCAAGATCAGATGATTCTTGCTTGGCTACGAGCTTCTTTATCTGAGCAAATCCTTGCTCAAGTGGTGTCGTGCTCCACCTCCGACGATCTCTGGCGCCATCTGACACAAACCTTCTCTGCCTCTTCTCGAGCTCGACTTACTGAATTGAAGAAGAAGCTTCAAAATTCAACTAAAGGAGGTGCTTCTTGTACTGACTTCATCAACCAAATTCGAGCAATTTCTGATGAATTGGCCTTCATTGGAGCTCCAGTTCCGGATCAAGAGCTTGTCTTGACACTTCTTGGAGGACTAGGTACTGACTATAACTCCTTTGTAGTAGCTGTCAATTCTCGACAAGAGCCTATCACTTTTCTTGAAGCTCAGTCCTTGCTGCTTAGCCATGAGTCATTACTTAGTTACCAGCAACCAATTGTGTCTGCTTTACCTTCTTCCTCCAACCCTTCTGCATTCTATGTGCACAATCAATCATCTCAAATCAGACCTTCTCCAAATCAATCTCGCAACAACAGATCTTTCAGAGGAAGAGGTGGTTCTTTCCGACCACCACACCATACCAATCGTCCCAGGTTTCCCAATAGTCAGCCACTGCTTCCTACTCCTCCTCCTGGAAGTGGCAACAGAAGCTTCTCTGACAACAATGCGCAGGCTTCAAGTGAGACATGTCAGATATGCTACAAAAGATGACACACTGCTAGAGCCTGCTGGTGGAGGTGTGACATGAGATACACAGATGATGTGTCTCCTTCTCATCCAGCACAACCACCACCCATCAATCCTCAGGTACATGTAGCTCAGACTGGTGCAAAGACCACTGCATCTACAGAGTGGTATCTTGATTCTGGAGCTACACATCATGTCACTAGTGACATAAATAATCTGTCATCCTTTGTGCCTTATGATGGTATGGATAAGCTGCAAATTGGAGATGGCAATGGTATGATCATCTCTCACATAGGCTCTACTGCTCTTACTCTCTCTAATTCTACTTTGGTTTTGAATGATGTGCTTTATGTACCAGACTTTACTAAAAATCTGTTAAGCCTCTCAAAACTGTTATCTGACAATGCAATCACAGTTGATTTTTACTCCAATTTTTGTGTTGTTAAGGACTGCCTCACCTCAACCAAGCTGCTGCAGGCCAGAGTAACTAATGGTCTATATCTGATTACTGCTTCTGTTACATGTGTACCTCATGCCTTATTAGGAGAAAGAGTAGCAGCCAATATTTGGCATTATGGACTTGGCCATCCTGCCTTAGCCTTGACTAGAAGACTTCTTTCTGTTTTTAATTTGCCTTGTAACAATACAAAATTGTCTCTGTGTGAAGACTGTTCTGTGGCCAAATGCCATAAACTTCCTAATATTAGTAGTACTAGCTGTACTTCTGCCCCTTTAGATATTATACATGCTGATGTGTGGGGCCCTGCCCCTATTCTTTCTTCTAATGGCTTCAAGTATTTTGTAGTTTTTGTTGATGATTTTACAAGATTTTCTTGGATTTTCTTCTTAACTTCTAAAGATGAAGTATCTATAGTGTTTGCCAATTTTAAACTTCAAGTAGAAAATTTACTGGGTAAGACTATCAAAGTACTACGTACCGATGGTGGTACGGAGTTCAAACCACTTACTCGGTTATTCCCTCAAATTGTTCACCAACTTACCTGCCCTCATACTCCGGAACAAAACGGAGTAGCTGAACGCAAAAACCGGCACATTGTGGAGTTAGCTTTAGCCGTTATTAATCATGCTTGTATACCTCTCGAGCTATGGGACGAAATCTTTGCTAGTGTAGTATATCTAATAAATCGTCTCCCTCTCTCTGCTCATAACTCTACTATTTCTCCTTTTGAGTTGTTGTTTGATAAACATCCTAACTATTTCCAGCTTAAAGTGTTAGGGTGTAAATGTTTTCCGTTTACTCGGCCTTACAACCAACACAAGCTACAGGCTCATTCAGTGCCTTGCGTGTTCATAGGATATGTGTAAAATAAGAGAAAATGTCATACTATATTTTATTCAATTAATTAGAATAATTCCATTTATAATATTGAAATAAATGAAATTATAAAACTAATACTCAGAACTAACCTAATCTAAGGAATAAATTCGATGCAACAGTAAAAATCGAACTGAAATCGAAAATTTCTACCTTATGTAGTATCTATAATTAGTTTATATGATTTTAGCAAAATCAAAGATTAAGTTATACTGAAATTTATAATAAAAACAATTAAAATTCTAATAAAAATTATTATAAATATTAAACTATATGAGTTGCAACATCCTTGATAAAAACGAGCAGAATTATTTATAAACCTAATCCAAGTAAATGGAAATAGCATGATCAAAGAATTTAATCAGAAATCGATAATCTTATTATTACTAACTCAAAATTTATACTATCTTATCACATTATGAATTAAATTAAATATACAACATAAGTTGCTTATGAACATATAAATTAGCTATCAAAATATTGGATAATTGAAATTTGAAATTTTGAAGTCTAAATAAATAAATTCTGAATGCTATAACATCAAATCCTATTGAATTTAAGTTTCTATTTAGTATGGATCGTTGGATGAAGGAAATTCATTTCGAAATTGTCTCCACCGTTTGATTAAATCCGGACTCCAAAATTTATCAATTCCCGTTTATTTTCTCCTCTCTTCATTTCGGATCCGACACTCCTCCTTCCTCTTTCGATTTTCTCGTTCTCCTCCCTCTCCGATTGGTTCGCGTAGATGGTAACCTCTTCTCCGCCGGATCAAGATCAAGCGCGCTCTCTCTTCTTCGAACCTTGTCGATCTTATCCTCGTTGAGCTGAGCTAAAAGTGGGGCCCATTAAAAATCCATCCTTATCGGGTTGCCGAGGTGGAGAGAGGCTATTGGCTCTTCTGTACCGCCTTACTCTCTCTTTCTCTCTTCTGCTTATAAATAGGTTACCTATCATCTCCTTCCTTTCTTTTTCGGGTGTGCATCTGCTTATGCTCTTAATTTTTCCTCTCTTATTTTCCCTTGATTTTGATTGGGTTGTGATGAAGAAAAGCGGAAAAGAAAGGGGGAAGGGAATAGAAATTTAGTTGTGGTGTGAGATGTGCTAATTGCTTCTTCTTCTGGTGAACTCAGTTTGCAACCTTAATTCTACCCTTCTTTACATTTAATGACAAAGAGGAGCAGTAGGTGGTACTGGAGTAAGGAAGAAAGACAGGGAGAAAAGGGTGTGACGAGGCTGTAATTAGCCTTTGTATAATCGTTGTTGATTACTTGAGGTATTTCCACAATTACCAATCTCTTATCAATTCCTTTTTAGATCCGAAATAATAGAGTTATGATCACCAAATCGGTTGTGAACCTTCAAAGAAACCTTCCTTGTACCTGTGTTGATGTGTATGTGGGAGTAAAGACATGGTACGACCTCTGTACCAGTCTGGTACGATGAAAATATGTTACTGGTAGGCATTTTCTGGATGCAGGGACTGTTTTGTAAAATTCAAGGACCAATCAGTAAATTTCTGAGGGCTGTTATATAAGTATTAAGGGCTCCGTTGTAAAGTTAAGGGACTGCTGTGGATAACAGTAAAAGTATGGGGGCCTCTTGGTAAACTTGTGAGGTTAACGGATCGGATTTGGTTCATTTGTTAATGGATCCTGTCGGAATTGTTGCGGACCCGATAAATGTGGTTCGGGTCAACTGGGTCAGGTTGACCCGACTGGACCCTATTGTCTATTTGTTGGTTATGGGCCGAAAGAGCAGTGGGCTTGGTTTATTTATTCTTGGCCCAGAACATGAATTAAATAATTGTGGGCCTTTATTTTTGGGCCAGCGCAGAAATTCTGATGGGTTTATTTCTTGAGGCCGAAATAATTCAATGCTGGACCTGAAATTAATATCAAATATTAATTAAACTTAATCCAAGATTAAGTTAAATAAATTGTGGGCTTGAGATTAAATAAATTAATTAAAGGAAAGGCCATTAGAAATAATTGGGTATCCCTTTAATTTAGTCGGATTTCGGATTTCGGATTTCGGGAAATGATGAGAATAGTCCGAGTGAAATCAAGAACAGATACCTTGACATAAATCACTGACTTTCTGATCCCAACTCAAAACAAATTAAATAGTATTCAACTTTGATTTTCTATCTCCAATTGATTTCCTTGATTTTAGATTTTTATTTTTCTGATTTAAATTTTCGATATAACAATTAGTTAAATAATCAAATAAACAATATTATGAATAATTTAATAAATATAAAGTAAATCAAATCAATTAAGTATTAACAAAATAAATTAATATGATATAACTAAATAATGATATAGAAATGTTATAGACTAAATAAATGAATACTTTAATTCTAAAATATAATTCACGATATGTATAATAAAACTTAGTATAAACTCTTAATAACTGGAAAGTCAAAACCAATTATTAAATAATAGAACAAAATACTTAATAATATATTTTAAAACAGAATCCCCTTAATAAAGAATCTAAACTTAACCATCTTGAATCCTAACCAGTCTGGTTAACCTAGACCGTCAGTATGGTAATCCAAGAACCGTCTAGAAATAGGTTACTTAGGTTACTTTAAGTATTTAACGGTCAGTAAAGAAGTCGCCTGTTTTTATTAGGGATCCGATCTAGGATCACTTGATAAGAGACTATCAAGCTGAAAAGACCGTCAAGCAGGAGAATCTGGATAAGATGATCATCTAGAACTCGAACCATAGGATATCGAGAAGCTACGTTTAAGCTTACGAATCAGGTGCGGAATTACGTTGGATTTTTGTTAAAGTTAAAGTGATTATTAAACTGTTTTGAATGCATATTAGTTAAGTAGTTCCGTGTTTGCTAAAACAAAACATTTATTATTCACATGCATATTGGAGACTCGTTTGGTTGCATAACCATATTTCTGCATTTTAGGGATAGAACCCAAATATTGATAAGAATGCATTTTGAAAGATATGTTCTCCGCTTTGAGAAATTTGAAAGGTGACAGTCAGATATTTGGATATGCCGTTGCTATTGATGAATCTGATTTATGAATGATCTGACTGAAAAGAATTGAATGATAATTGTGATATGTAATGATGTGATTGATATGTGTGAATTGATATGTTTGTATCACTCTCCGGAGTCGGTTGGCCCTCGGCTTCGGCCAGTTCGGTAGCGCTATGCGGATGTGGAATTCCCTTTTGCTTGCCCAGGGTTAGAGAGGAGCCTCTTTTGCCTGCCCGTGGGTTAGGGAAAGGTCGCCTTTTGCTTGCCCAGCCGGTTGGGTTAGGGGCCTGAGTGATTTTGAATATATGAATATATGATTATGAGATTATGAGATTATGAGATTTGAGATTATTAGAATGATATGTGAATTTTGAAGTTCCCTTTTGCCTGCCTTCGTGTTAGGGAATTATGTGAATAAAATGTGAATTGTCCAGACTCATGCTATGCTTAGTTCTGTAATTGCTCGGACCCCTAACACGCTCAGTTTCCTTTCACGCTTAGACACATGTTGTCTGTGATGGGATTCGTGCCACGTGTTCAGTTCCGACATATACATGACTTTTGCCATAGAGAGATTTTGTTGCATGTCCGGTTTTGATTATATTATATGATATATGCCATTTGCAATTGTTTTCGTTAAAATTAAGATATGTATGTTTTATTTTATATCAAATGAAGATAATATTCCACATGTCTCATTATATAAATGAATTATTTTATTTATGGGAATTAATTCTAGAACTTGGATTTTAGCTTAAATCCACGTACTGGAACTAAAACCCGCACTGAGAATTTAATTCTCATTCCGTGCTTTTGCATGTTTTCCACAATGATTGTGGGTTCCAGGTTGCAGAGACGGGCGCGATCAAGTCAAGTAAAGATTAAGCCAAAAATATCTTGCCATGATGACTCAATGAGTCGTAAAACATAACTGGGTAAATCATGGTAAGCTGAGACTTGAACCTTGTAATTGGTAGAAAAGTCCGTGGTGTTGCAGTGTTTTGTTTTTCTTTTCTTTACTTTTATTCATGTCTTAGCTTGATAATATTCTCTTATATTATCTGATTAAATAAAAAAAAATGTGTAATAACTATGCTAAGCCTTACGAAGGTACATTCTCATGTACTTTTCGTGGCGGGAGCTGTCATATCCAGCTGCAGGATGTGACAGACTCTTTTGGTGGTATCAGAGCATGGTTTTAAGCCATAACCGGACCAGTAATACGCGAGCGTGGGTAGTATATGGAAATAATTAACAATATGAATTTTTTTTCATTTAAGTAATTTAAAAGTTATACGAGATACGTTACTATGGATAATAAGATAAGCAGTAAAATGTCGTTAATTAAATGATATGATATATTTATTATTTACATTTAAGATAAATAGTTGGGTATATTTAATAAATTATATAAATACAAGTTGATGTAGTTATCATATTTTTTTCAAGTTCGCCTTCAATTTTAAATAATTAGTACTAATGAAGAAATTAAATAAAGTAAGAACATTCTACCTTTGGATTATTAGAAATTTTCAATTAGTATTGAATATAATTATTAGAGTTTCCTTATGTTCAGGATAATTAGATGGAGTTTAAATAGAATGGGTGTACTTGATATTTTATTAAGAAAGTTAACTCTTCTAGCTAATTAAGTAAGTAATTCACATGGGATAGCTATTAAACTTATTTTACAGAGTAATACAAAATGTATGTATAGCTATAATTTAAATGTGAAAGTAATATGTTATTAGTCATCAAGTTTTAATGTATTTCAAATATTATTTATCGTTGATAACGATAGTACCTAGATAAACGAAACTTAGATGACGTATTTTCGAGAAGTGATTCGATTGCACAAGGCCTATCAGCATTAAAGATGGTGACTGTTGAAGAATAAAGCTGGAAAGCAGGCCCCATAGTCTGTACAAAACCTGTAAGATAAAAATATTGTACCAAAATAACTATGGTGCAATCATGATGAGCTGCCTTGTCCTTAGCCCCAGTATTATCACTTGAATAATATTTATTTCAAGTATGGAAATAAAGACAAATGAGCTAAGGACTATTCCAAAATAAAATTTAACTTTGGAACCTTGACAAGCTCAGTAAGGCAAAAGTCGTGGGAAAATATATCCCCCTGGTCCAAGAGTAAGACATAATCCTCAAAATAAATTAGAAAATTAGGAGGATATGTCTCAATATAGCCTCTGGGTACGACTAGAAATGTATTCCACTTATTGTTCTATGAGATGACTTGTTATGTCACTAAACATCTGTAATAGTCATCTTATAGTTATAAGTACTCAATAAACGTACTTATATAAAATGAAAATAGGTGGAAATTAACTAAGAGGACTCATTGATAACTCATTAGTTATGGATGTGCTGAACTACTGGATAATCCAAATGTTTGGCAACCATTTAACTATTCTTATAGGAAGAGCAATTTAATCTTCCTAAAAACCTCATCTGTACCTTGGGTGTCAGGTATGAGATGGTTGAGTCCTTAAACTATTGACACTTAAAGAAATTAACTTGTTAAAATACAAGTTATGATACTCATTTGACGATAAGCTAATATCTCAAATATTTTGGATAATTTTTAATATCTTAATGTTTTGATAAGAAAATTTTGAGATTTTATCTGGAATGAGAGATTAAATATTTCATTAGCTTATCATCATACATTGCACCACTAATTTCTTTCAACATATATTGAACTTGGGGTGCAATTAAAATTATTACTAGTCAATCACTTATGTGACTAAGCAATTTGCTCTTGAGACATAAATCGTCTACAAAGAGAAAATAGGATATTGCTGAAGTTGAATCACTTTATTTTGTATATTAATATAATTAACTTCAACTTAGCCTTACCCTATCAAGGAAGACCATTTGCTATATCCATTAACAACCATTAAACAAAATAGTAATGTCGTTCGGATTTGCAATTCTTGTAAAACAAATAAATCATACCCTAATGATTTGTTGGGTTATTTTAGGTCTTCAATTGTCTTATAATATTAAGACAAATACATTATCTCTATCTACTCTAAATAACTTTAGAAACCATATTGGAATGTGAAGTTATTTAAAGACAAGTTGTGGCTATGTTAATTCACATTCTTAAATTACAATAGATTCACAAGATGGATTGTTGTTAATTTATAGAGTTAAGCTACAACTGTCAGTCAATTGGAGATGATAAGATAATACGAATTTTCTGAGTATGGACGGATGCTACCAATGACTTTAAATGATGTTATGTACATAAATCATCATGTCTAAAAGTATTTCTCAATGAAGAGAAAGAAAATGCTCAAGAAATGAGTCTAAGTATATTCAACACCTATTTCAGTCATATTAATCTTAGGTTTACGCCTAAGACATATACTTATGTTATATCTCTATTGAATAGCATATGTTTCTTACTGACTGAGATTATTTGAATAAAATGACTCGACTTATAATTAAGAATTCTCAGCGTGACTTGAGCTAGTAGAAAGCTCATGACTTGAATATTCCGTAATAATATGATTAACGGATATTCTAAGTTAGAATAAGATCAGTCTCGCTAATAATACTATGAATTCTTTAAAAAGACTGTGACTCATGAAAATATATCGGTTTTTGCAAGAATAGTTGACTTTTATTATGGAGGGAAACCTCAATGGTGAAAGTAGAAACTAGCACCGATTATATGAGTCACTACGAGAGAGAAGAAACTTCTCGTCTAGAAGAAACTTTTGTACTTGAATTAGAAATCGTCAGCACTCGATCACCTTATCCATCCTCTCCTATTCGTAGCCTGTATGTTAGAGTAGATATATAGATATAAGCCTAGTTAGAAATCAGATCACCTCTAAATCTTAAAATCCCGCTCATGAGAATTAATAATCTAAATCCAAATCTGACCTTTATAAGAAGTAAATTAAGATATTAATCATTTGAAAATATAAAGATAATTACCACTACGAAGTCAAAAAGGTTAATGAAGGTAATAATATGTTTGTGTACAAGGATTGAAATCAATGTTGACTAGTCACCAATATTGAAATTGATCTTATGATATTTAGAGTATTACTTTATCTTCTTTGATTGACTACCAAGGAAGTTAAAATTCTACTCTGGTATATCTGTGCTTTCAGCAAAGATACAAAATAAATTATCAAATATAATTAACACAATAAGAAAAAGTATGATAGAATATCAATAAATCAAGTTAGAATTTTCGCAGTAAAAGCATGGTGGAATTAATATTAGTCCCTCTGTTGAAATTTCGAGGACGAAATTTTTTTTTTAAGGGGGGTGGAATGTAAAATAAGAGAAAATGTCATACTATATTTTATTCAATTAATTAGAATAATTCCATTTATAATATTGAAATAAATGAAATTATAAAACTAATACTCAGAACTAACCTAATCTAAGGAATAAATTCGATGCAACAGTAAAAATCGAACTGAAATCGAAAATTTCTACCTTATGTAGTATCTATAATTAGTTTATATGATTTTAGCAAAATCAAAGATTAAGTTATACTGAAATTTATAATAAAAACAATTAAAATTCTAATAAAAATTATTATAAATATTAAACTATATGAGTTGCAACATCCTTGATAAAAACGAGCAGAATTATTTATAAACCTAATCCAAGTAAATGGAAATAGCATGATCAAAGAATTTAATCAGAAATCGATAATCTTATTATTACTAACTCAAAATTTATACTATCTTATCACATTATGAATTAAATTAAATATACAACATAAGTTGCTTATGAACATATAAATTAGCTATCAAAATATTGGATAATTGAAATTTGAAATTTTGAAGTCTAAATAAATAAATTCTGAATGCTATAACATCAAATCCTATTGAATTTAAGTTTCTATTTAGTATGGATCGTTGGATGAAGGAAATTCATTTCGAAATTGTCTCCACCGTTTGATTAAATCCGGACTCCAAAATTTATCAATTCCCGTTTATTTTCTCCTCTCTTCATTTCGGATCCGACACTCCTCCTTCCTCTTTCGATTTTCTCGTTCTCCTCCCTCTCCGATTGGTTCGCGTAGATGGTAACCTCTTCTCCGCCGGATCAAGATCAAGCGCGCTCTCTCTTCTTCGAACCTTGTCGATCTTATCCTCGTTGAGCTGAGCTAAAAGTGGGGCCCATTAAAAATCCATCCTTATCGGGTTGCCGAGGTGGAGAGAGGCTATTGGCTCTTCTGTACCGCCTTACTCTCTCTTTCTCTCTTCTGCTTATAAATAGGTTACCTATCATCTCCTTCCTTTCTTTTTCGGGTGTGCATCTGCTTATGCTCTTAATTTTTCCTCTCTTATTTTCCCTTGATTTTGATTGGGTTGTGATGAAGAAAAGCGGAAAAGAAAGGGGGAAGGGAATAGAAATTTAGTTGTGGTGTGAGATGTGCTAATTGCTTCTTCTTCTGGTGAACTCAGTTTGCAACCTTAATTCTACCCTTCTTTACATTTAATGACAAAGAGGAGCAGTAGGTGGTACTGGAGTAAGGAAGAAAGACAGGGAGAAAAGGGTGTGACGAGGCTGTAATTAGCCTTTGTATAATCGTTGTTGATTACTTGAGGTATTTCCACAATTACCAATCTCTTATCAATTCCTTTTTAGATCCGAAATAATAGAGTTATGATCACCAAATCGGTTGTGAACCTTCAAAGAAACCTTCCTTGTACCTGTGTTGATGTGTATGTGGGAGTAAAGACATGGTACGACCTCTGTACCAGTCTGGTACGATGAAAATATGTTACTGGTAGGCATTTTCTGGATGCAGGGACTGTTTTGTAAAATTCAAGGACCAATCAGTAAATTTCTGAGGGCTGTTATATAAGTATTAAGGGCTCCGTTGTAAAGTTAAGGGACTGCTGTGGATAACAGTAAAAGTATGGGGGCCTCTTGGTAAACTTGTGAGGTTAACGGATCGGATTTGGTTCATTTGTTAATGGATCCTGTCGGAATTGTTGCGGACCCGATAAATGTGGTTCGGGTCAACTGGGTCAGGTTGACCCGACTGGACCCTATTGTCTATTTGTTGGTTATGGGCCGAAAGAGCAGTGGGCTTGGTTTATTTATTCTTGGCCCAGAACATGAATTAAATAATTGTGGGCCTTTATTTTTGGGCCAGCGCAGAAATTCTGATGGGTTTATTTCTTGAGGCCGAAATAATTCAATGCTGGACCTGAAATTAATATCAAATATTAATTAAACTTAATCCAAGATTAAGTTAAATAAATTGTGGGCTTGAGATTAAATAAATTAATTAAAGGAAAGGCCATTAGAAATAATTGGGTATCCCTTTAATTTAGTCGGATTTCGGATTTCGGATTTCGGGAAATGATGAGAATAGTCCGAGTGAAATCAAGAACAGATACCTTGACATAAATCACTGACTTTCTGATCCCAACTCAAAACAAATTAAATAGTATTCAACTTTGATTTTCTATCTCCAATTGATTTCCTTGATTTTAGATTTTTATTTTTCTGATTTAAATTTTCGATATAACAATTAGTTAAATAATCAAATAAACAATATTATGAATAATTTAATAAATATAAAGTAAATCAAATCAATTAAGTATTAACAAAATAAATTAATATGATATAACTAAATAATGATATAGAAATGTTATAGACTAAATAAATGAATACTTTAATTCTAAAATATAATTCACGATATGTATAATAAAACTTAGTATAAACTCTTAATAACTGGAAAGTCAAAACCAATTATTAAATAATAGAACAAAATACTTAATAATATATTTTAAAACAGAATCCCCTTAATAAAGAATCTAAACTTAACCATCTTGAATCCTAACCAGTCTGGTTAACCTAGACCGTCAGTATGGTAATCCAAGAACCGTCTAGAAATAGGTTACTTAGGTTACTTTAAGTATTTAACGGTCAGTAAAGAAGTCGCCTGTTTTTATTAGGGATCCGATCTAGGATCACTTGATAAGAGACTATCAAGCTGAAAAGACCGTCAAGCAGGAGAATCTGGATAAGATGATCATCTAGAACTCGAACCATAGGATATCGAGAAGCTACGTTTAAGCTTACGAATCAGGTGCGGAATTACGTTGGATTTTTGTTAAAGTTAAAGTGATTATTAAACTGTTTTGAATGCATATTAGTTAAGTAGTTCCGTGTTTGCTAAAACAAAACATTTATTATTCACATGCATATTGGAGACTCGTTTGGTTGCATAACCATATTTCTGCATTTTAGGGATAGAACCCAAATATTGATAAGAATGCATTTTGAAAGATATGTTCTCCGCTTTGAGAAATTTGAAAGGTGACAGTCAGATATTTGGATATGCCGTTGCTATTGATGAATCTGATTTATGAATGATCTGACTGAAAAGAATTGAATGATAATTGTGATATGTAATGATGTGATTGATATGTGTGAATTGATATGTTTGTATCACTCTCCGGAGTCGGTTGGCCCTCGGCTTCGGCCAGTTCGGTAGCGCTATGCGGATGTGGAATTCCCTTTTGCTTGCCCAGGGTTAGAGAGGAGCCTCTTTTGCCTGCCCGTGGGTTAGGGAAAGGTCGCCTTTTGCTTGCCCAGCCGGTTGGGTTAGGGGCCTGAGTGATTTTGAATATATGAATATATGATTATGAGATTATGAGATTATGAGATTTGAGATTATTAGAATGATATGTGAATTTTGAAGTTCCCTTTTGCCTGCCTTCGTGTTAGGGAATTATGTGAATAAAATGTGAATTGTCCAGACTCATGCTATGCTTAGTTCTGTAATTGCTCGGACCCCTAACACGCTCAGTTTCCTTTCACGCTTAGACACATGTTGTCTGTGATGGGATTCGTGCCACGTGTTCAGTTCCGACATATACATGACTTTTGCCATAGAGAGATTTTGTTGCATGTCCGGTTTTGATTATATTATATGATATATGCCATTTGCAATTGTTTTCGTTAAAATTAAGATATGTATGTTTTATTTTATATCAAATGAAGATAATATTCCACATGTCTCATTATATAAATGAATTATTTTATTTATGGGAATTAATTCTAGAACTTGGATTTTAGCTTAAATCCACGTACTGGAACTAAAACCCGCACTGAGAATTTAATTCTCATTCCGTGCTTTTGCATGTTTTCCACAATGATTGTGGGTTCCAGGTTGCAGAGACGGGCGCGATCAAGTCAAGTAAAGATTAAGCCAAAAATATCTTGCCATGATGACTCAATGAGTCGTAAAACATAACTGGGTAAATCATGGTAAGCTGAGACTTGAACCTTGTAATTGGTAGAAAAGTCCGTGGTGTTGCAGTGTTTTGTTTTTCTTTTCTTTACTTTTATTCATGTCTTAGCTTGATAATATTCTCTTATATTATCTGATTAAATAAAAAAAAATGTGTAATAACTATGCTAAGCCTTACGAAGGTACATTCTCATGTACTTTTCGTGGCGGGAGCTGTCATATCCAGCTGCAGGATGTGACAATATGCCATGTCACAAAAAGGTTACCGATGTTACCAACCCCAAACTGGCCGTATATTTGTTTCTCGTCATGTTATTTTTCATGAGCAGGATTTTCCCTTCAAATCGATACACTTCTCTACTTCTGAACAACATTCCCGACAGTTTTCTCTCTGGGCTCCCTTTCTTCATTCCATTGGGCCTATGCATTCCTCTTCTTCTGGGCCGTCTCGACCTGCTGCTGGTGGGCCTTCCACAGAAACACTTATTGGGCCCTCTGAAGAATCGCTGGACCCCTCACTTACCATCACTATCGGGCAGCTTGCCCGTAACATCCAACGGTCAACTAATTCAAATCAACCTGCCTGTCCTCCTGACCGCATATTACATTCATCTTCCTCAACTGCTTCCGCTCCTATTTCTTCTACTCTTCCTTCTTTTCACGTTTCTCATCCTATGGTTACACGAACCAGAGATCATACTCGACGTATCAGGCAATTTCCTGATTTTTCTGCTTATCTAGCCACCACTCCTCCAAACTCTGATCCCACCACCTTTTCTCAAGCAAATAAACTGCCACAATGGCAAGAGGCCATGAAGCAAGAAATTCATGCTCTGTCCACCAACAACACCTGGGTTCTTGTTCCCCCTCCTGACAACCACAATGTAGTTGGATGTAAGTAGATTTTTAAAACCAAACGCTGTGCTGATGGTTCAATCGAACGGTTCAAAGCACGATTGGTAGCCAAAGGCTTCACGCAAGAGGAGGGGGTGGATTACTTCGATACATTCAGTCCAGTCATCCGACCAACCACCATTCGTATCATCCTCTCCTTAGCTCTGTCCAAACAATGGCCAGTCAGACAGTTAGACGTCAACAATGCCTTCTTGAATGGGGAACTTCAAGAAACGGTATACATGCAACAGCCGCCGGGTTTTGTTAGCTCTCTCCATCCTTCTCATGTCTGCTTGCTAAGAAAAGCCATCTATGGACTCAAGCAGTCACCGAGAGCATAGTTTCAAACCTTAAGTGCCGCTCTGAGTGATCTAGGGTTTCATGGCTTCAAGTTCGATCCTTCATTGTTCATCTCTCATTGCAATGGTCAACTGTTAGTCATCCTAATATATGTTGACGACATTATAGTGACTGGTAGTACAATAGACTGTGTCAACTCTCTCATCAGTGTACTTCAGTCCCGTTTTGCTCTCAAGGATCTTGAACCATTAAATTTTTTTCTGGGCATAGCTGTCACTGCCACTTCAGATGGGCTACATTTAACTCAACAGCAGTACATCTCTGATCTATTATGCCGTACTCACATGAACCTGGCACAACCTGTGTCTACACCAATGGCGGTCAACACTTCTATTTCAAAGTTTGATGGAGATCCGTTCCATGATCCAAAGCTGTACAGAGCCGTGGTTGGTGCCCTGCAATATGTTACTATCACACGGCCTGATATAACGTTTCCAGTCAATAAGTGCTCACAATTCATGCATAGCCCCACCAATGTACATTGGAGTGCTGTCAAGAGGATTCTACGCTATCTCAAGGGCACAATTGATCATGGACTTATGTTCACTGCCTCACCGTCCCTCCCTCTTCATGCCTATTCAGACTTCGATTGGGCTGGCTGCCCGGATGATCGTCGCTCCACATCCGCCTTTTGTGTGTATCTAGGCTCTAACTTAATTTCTTGGAGCTCCAAGAAGCAGCCCACGGTTTCAAAGTCAAGTACAGAGGCTGAATACCGCAGCTTAGCCTTGGCTGGGGCTGAACTCATATGGGTACAACACATCCTACAAGAACTGCATCAGCAACTCACTCATCCACCGGTGCTTTGGTGTGATAACATTGGGGCAACATATCTTGCTTCTAACCCAATGTATCACGCGCGTACTAAGCATGTCGAAATTGATTTTCACTTTATTCGTGAAAGAGTGGTAGCCAAACAATTACTCATTCAGTTCATCACCTCTAAAGATCAGATAGCCGATGGCCTCACCAAAGGTTTAACAACCGCTCGCTTTCTGTCAATTAAAGACAAGCTGCTGGTCTGTTCTGCACCATCCGCTTGAGGGGGGGCTATTAGAGTAATGTATTGGATAAGTTTAGGGGCTTATGATTAGTAGTATAGACGGGATGTCATTCCACTGGATGTGTCCATTGTGTTATTAATGGAGAGTATAGGATAGCGCTATTGCTGGGTATTTATACCCCTGATGTATTCTGTACAGAGGTTAATCAAGCTAATACAATTCATTATCTCACATTCGATTCTATTACCTAGGCTGTTGGGCCTGGAATGTATTATAATGTTAATGAAGTTCAATGAATAAAATTGAAAGAAAGTGAGTGGATTAAGTGGGCTTCAATTTGCTCATAAAAGTAAATTTGAGAACTTGAGCTGGAATTAAATGTTGATTTGAATATCTTTCATGAGCTCTCTTACTGTTAGAGTGTATAAGACGAACTAACAGCAGACATGAATCGCACAACATTCTCTCAACAGAAGAAGGCAATTAAGATATTTAATAATACCACCAAAACTCTATTAATTCACCTGGCATAATTCTAAGGTGAATTGATATGGACATAAAATCCCAACACACTGCGCGCACCGTTCGCCCTTTAGGACAAATTCAATAGAGAAAATTTAGCCAGATGTATATCGATTCTATAGAATCTTTATTCAGAGAATTATTTTTTAATGATGACAACATTTTTTGTATGATGTAAAATTGTAAATTGTGTACTCGTAGATAAGATTAGATATCACAGTTCAATAAATATTATTTTCTACTAAATGTGTCAACACATCCACATTAGAATGCTATTTTCTTGTTTTCCAGTAATCCTATTCCTACAGACAATTTACAGAATAATACTAGACAGAATTCAAGAAGAGATTTCTTATTTCTTATTTCTTATGAAATGTCAGTGAAATGATTCTCAACTTTGCTCGAATCCAGAATATATTTTTTTATTGTGTATACTAAAATTCTTTTATCGTGGGATCAGTTGTCAGATGGAAATTGAGTTGCAGCCAAGAATGAACCAACAACATACTCTCTTGAGTTAGGCCAGTAAAGCAAATTCAGAGGATATTTTCTATTGCAAACTATACTATTCCGCTAATTATTTTTCCCATATAGCTAAGACAGCTGCATGTGTGTCAAAACAATCAGCAACAATATCACTTTGAAAGGGAAAATGATTGGAAAAATAACAAACAAAAACAATAAATCAAGTGCTCAACTTATTAAATAGAACATAGAAATACTTATCTATTACAGAATTCATCAATTAGTATGCATTTTCATTTTCAATTCATAAACCAACATGTGTAATCTAAAAGTTCAAGATTAAAAATTCATTGCACCAGCTTAAGCTGCTCGTTCATCTCAATTAATTAAGAATGCAGGTAATTAGAACCTGCCACCGTGGCCACCTCCAAATCCACCACCACCTCCGAACCCTCCTCCAGCACCACCTCCTGCGCCTCCACCGACACCACCTCCAAATCCACCGCCTCCACCAGCACCACCACCTACACCACCACCAAATCCGCCACCTTTACCAAACCCTCCACCAAAACCACCGCCTTTGCCACCACCAAAGCCACCACCTGCACCGCCACCGGCACCTCCAAAGCCACCACCTGCGCCACCGCCAGCACCTCCACCTAAACCACCTCCACCACCAGCTCCTCCACCAAAACCACCACCTTTTCCGCCTCCAATGCCTCCACCTGCACCACCGCCAGCACCTCCACCAAAACCACCACCTTTACCGCCTCCAAAGCCGCCACCTGCACCACCGCCAACACCTCCACCTAAACCACCTCCACCACCAGCTCCTCCACCAAAACCACCACCAGCACCACTGCCTCCTCCTAGACCACCGCCTGAACCACCTCCTTTACCACCACCAAATCCTCCACCAAGACCACCACCGGCTCCACCACCACCACCAGCTCCGCCGCCGAAGCCAACACCATGACCAAGACCTCCTCCAAGGCCACCACCACCACCGGCCCCTCCACCAAATCCACCACCTAAGCCTGCCCCAAGCCCACCACCACCACCAGCACCTCCGCCAAAACCACCGCCACCACCCAAGTTATCCTTCTCCAACAGCCTTGCCTCTGCCAACCCGAGAACCATCACTAGGGCCAATGCCATGAGCCCCATTCCACAAAAGCGCTTAGCAACGCTCCCCATATCTCTGCAAATTAGAAAAGAAACAAGTGATACTTGAGTCTGCATGTCCAATGTGGAGTGAAGAACAGGGTACTTATAGAGTGAGGAACTGAGGATTAAATGCAGGTGGTTGGATTCTTTTTTTCTCTAAGATCCGTTTGCTTTTATGAGGGCTGGGCACAAATGGCGCACCAATGTCCCACAACTGGTGCATTCAGCGCAAAAAAGTCATCAAACGATTGGCAGCGCAATGGCTATAATACCTATGTTCTCCAGTCTTACAAACACTGGCGTTAATTAATTGGGTGCTTTGCTATATATACATGTATGGAACTCGCAGGTTATTATATTACAAGCTCGGTAATATTTAATTCAATTTTCTTGTGGCACATATTTACATAATATTACCGTATTATTTTGGATTTTTTACGGAATTAATGTTTTTTGTCTTAATAATATTAAAATGTCAATTCAGCTTGAACTTTCATATGCATAAAATCTGCCATATCAAATTTTAAGACATCAAAGTCGCAAGTACTGAAGTAAAAAAAAAAAAAAAAAGACTTTTTAATAAATGATTTTGGTTTTTTTTTAATAAAATTACACAATTTCATCGTAGAGAAATTAAATTGTTGAAATTCAATTTGTAAAAAGGCCGGATACCCTGATCATGTTTTAGCAGTAATGGAGACATTTCAAAAAACGGTGCAAAACTGCATAGACCGACGCCGGTGTCAAACCGAAGAGTTAATGCAAAGGTAACTCTCAACCAATCTCTAGGCTGTGTTCCTCAAAAATAAGTTCCCAGGCCACACCAATGAATTCCTTAGCCTCGTTTTTCTACGTAACAACTCTTTTTGTTTCTGTACCGGGCCTACCTATCCGTCATGCACATGCACTGCTAAATTCGAACAAATTATGCCAAGCTACTAGTAGCTACAATTACAAAAAGTAAAGTAACTAGCTTTATTTGGGAGCTTCGCTCTACACTAATTATCTTGAACAAAACCAGATCTAACACCGAATTCATATGTAATTTAGAGTATGCATGTGGATGAAGATGGTGTGTTTTTTCTTTCTTTGCATTCATTATTGTTACTTTCAAGTACTCGAGCAAGATATGAGATTTGAAAACTACATATAACAACCGATATTGTTTTTGCTCTTTTTTTGCAGAGTATCCATAAATGATTCAAAAATATGAAAGATATCTTGCACTTCGCAATTTAGACAAATTAAATTGACATAGCTAGGCTTTACTTATTGAATCAGAGATGACTTTTTATATACAAAATTATTCCTTTTTAATAGCTTAGTATGTTCATGTTCATATATAGTCAAGTATACACCAGGTTTTGACAGGATACAGGAATTAAATATCTAGTAAGAGACGAATTAGTTAGGACCCTAAAAAGTAAAAATTAATTCTTTATCAGGCAACTTGTATCAGGTTGATCAAACAAGACTGAAAGTGAAACCTTATTCCAGCCAGGAAAAAAAGGAAAAAAGCATAAACAGAATGATTAAACTAGCAAGTTCAAAACCTACTTCATATTCAGCTATTAACCTCTTTTATTATGTTATATTATATTCCATGGTCAGTTAGAACCTGCCGTTCAGCACACAAACAACATTAACGGCGGAAAGTTCCTCTGCTCTCCTTATAGTATTTATAAGCACTTCTATAAAAGCTTCATTTTCGTCGCGGGACAAAAAGTAAAGTACATACCGATAATAGACATTAATATTTTTTTTCATTTATCATATGCACGCAAATTGACATGTATGAGGAAAATAGACAGATGTTCATTTATCATATGAATTAACGCAATATCAGGCAAATATGCGAGACATATTTATGTTCATTTAAACATACAATTAAATATGCGGTTGCTGAATATTTGTCCTGATTTGTTGCCCAACACATTCAATTAATTAGTTGCACATCTGTTCTGATTTTGAATCTTATTTTATTGTATATCTGTCCCGGTTGAATAATTTCTTATAATTGCCAAAGTCCTTAAACATTCAATTACATTTTTTTACTTATAAAATTGGCAACAAATTCTATTTGTTTAATTGGTGTTTTCAGAAATGTAATAATTTTAAAACAGAGCAATGCTTGATCAAGAAATCAATCCAAGGACAGAAAAATTTATAAATTTTGTGTTCTACAATTCTAGCTGATATATAAAGGTATTTTATCAAATGTACTTTTATCCTAAATTTTTTTTATACAACATATATTTAATTAATCATGAAATTTTAATTTAATTCTTTTCAAATTTTAATTTCCAAACAATTGAAGTGTCACATCCTCAGACTTTCATATTTATATTATATTGTTTTTTATATTTCAGTTGATTTTATACTTGCAATTTTTTTTATTTTTGTTTCAACTTATTTGTGAAATAATATCTTTTCCCTATGTTTTCCATGAAAATCTGAGTTTGTGATTCGATTCACCTGAATTTTTCAAGTCATCCGATTCCTCACCATGTACCAATAAATAGTCTAAGTCCAATGCATGCTGTTCAAACTAAGCAAATCCTCAAAGTGAACAAGAAACTAGAAAACCATACCTGCTGTAAAATCAGAACTATGAGCAAAAGACCTTTATGTGGAGGATGTGATTCAGCCCCTATGGACGTTGCTAAAACAATTGCCCTTTAAAAGGCCCTAACAGCTAATATTGCTCACCTTCAGCTTCATGGGCAAGATCTCAACACTCAGATCACGTTTTCCTCTGACTGCCAAGTGCCAACCTCTCATTGATGCCATTAACAGTCATGGTACTGATGAACACTGGTTAATTTTGACTGAAAAGCAACCTGAGCTTTGGTTTACTTGCAATCTGACAAGAAAATGTTACAGGCTGCAACTTTCAAACATGTGCCGAGAGTATATAGCACAAATGCTCACTGCCTTGCAGTAAATGGTAGACAAATGAAGCAGGAATTCACTGCGTACCAGTACTTAACTTTCAAACCCCCTTGAGTGATGTTTTTTGGTGTGTGCGTGCGTGCGTGTGGGGGGGGGGGGGGGGGGGGGGTTATTAGTCTAGGAGGTCCTTTCTTGTATGGAATTGCTGTTGCCTTTACCATTTCAGTAGTGGTTTATGTCTCTTTTCTTCCTTCTTTATTTTTCTCTTAGTTCGCTAGTGTTAGTTTATTTTGGTTAATTGCCTTTGGCAACCTGCATAAATCTTGTAATGCTTCTCCTTTTAATGAAATATTACCTACGGCTCCATTACAGAAAAGAAAGAAATAAGAGCAGAATATAAACAGAAACATGACAGAAACAAAAAGCAATTCAAAACTTATTTTGTAAGATCTCTGTTCTAACTAATCAGATTAATACTTTTGTTTATAGGTCCTTGTAAATTAGATAATTTGTTTTTCCTGACAAGCTTACATTAGAAATACTAACAGAACCCTATCATGCATTCATTCTTAAAACAAAAGTAACTATTTGCATAGGTGCCTCAAGAAGAGAGGATCGCAGAAGGAAACAAATGTATACAAAACAATTGTCTCAGTGCATAGAACACAAACTTGGATGTACAAAACAGTCGCCTCAGTATATATCATACATAAGATTGAAAAATAGCAAGTACAAAAGATTTCCAAATTATTGAATAAAAAATATTTAAATTCTTATCTATTACAGAATTCATTAATTACGTATGGGTTTTCATTTTACATAGATAAAACAACATGCATAAATCTAAAAAGTGCAAGATGACAAATGCATTTCTTCAGCTTAAGCTCATCATAATAATTAAGAATGCAGGCAATTAGAACCCGCCACCGCCACCGCCTCCAAATCCACCACCGCCTCCAAATCCTCCTCCAGCACCACCACCTGCACCAAATCCTCCACCAGCACCGCCGCCGCCGCCAAGTCCGCCGCCACCACCGGCACCGCCGCCACCACCACCACCAAATCCACCGCCTCCACCGGCACCACCACCTACACCACCACCAAACCCGCCACCTTTACCAAATCCTCCACCTAAACCACCGCCACTACCACCACCAAAGCCACCACCTGCACCGCCACCAGCACCACCGCCTAAACCACCACCACTACCCACTCCTCCACCAAAACCACCACCTTTACCACCTCCGAAGCCGCCACCTGCGCCACCACCAGCACCTCCACCTAAACCACCTCCACCACCAGCTCCTCCACCAGCACCACTGCCTCCTCCAAGACCACCACCAAAACCTTTACCACCACCGATTCCTCCACCAAGACCACCTCCTGCTCCACCACCACCACCAAGGCCACCCCCAGCTCCACCACCAGCTCCACCGCCTAGACCACCACCATGACCAAGGCCCCCGCCAAGGCCTTCACCACCACCAGCCCCACCGCCTAGACCTCCACCAAGCCCTCCACCACCTCCAGCACCTCCACCTAAGCCACCACCATGACCAAGACCTCCTCCAAGGCCACCACCAGCCCCACCTCCGAATCCACCACCTAAGCCTGCCCCAAGCCCACCACCACCACCAGCACCTCCTCCAAAGCCACCGCCACCACCCAAGTTATCCTTCTCTAACAGCCTTGCATCGGTCAACCCGAGAGCCATCACTAGGGCCAATGCCATTAGCCCCATTCCACAAAAGCTCTTCGAAACCCTCCCCATGTCTACAAAGGAAAATAAACAAGTGGTATTTGAATATGCATGTCCAAGCTGGAGTGAAGAGTAGTGTACTTATAGAGTGAGGATTAAATGCTGGTAGTTGGATTCTTTCTTTTCTAACATCGGTTAGCTTTTATGAGGGCTACCACAAAGGTGCACCGTGCACCAAAAGTCCCACAACTGGCAATATTCAGCCCAAGAAACTCATTTAAAAACGATTGGCAATGCAGTGTGCTCTCCAGTTTTACTTTTTACAAACTCTGGCGTTCATTAATTATTAAACACTCTCAATGGGTTGTTCCGTATATTCGTGTGAAAAGCCTCATGTTGGTGTGTGTGTATATAAAATTTTACAACGGTGAGTTGCAACTCACAAGAGGGTTCGTAAGTTGTGATCAAAACTCCTAGATCTAGTTTAAAATAACCGATCCAAACAGTCTAATATGATCTCCCTATTGAAATCTCCATGCAGATCAAATTTTACATTTTTTTGAAATTTGTAAGTATTTTTTTTCAGATTTTTAAAAACTGTTATTTTTGAACGGTTCGGAACTAATTAGATTAATGATTTTCTAAAATTTAAAAAAAATACTTAAAAATTGCGAAAAAATGTAAAATTTAGTCTGCATGGAGATTTCAATAGGGAGATCATATTGGACGGTTTGGATCGATAATTTTGAACTAGATCTATGAGTTTTGATCACAACTCACGAACTCTCTCGTGAGTTGAGTTGCAACTCACCATAGCAAAACTATATATACACACATATATATATATATATATATATATATATATATACATATACATATATATATATACATATATATATATATACATATGCATATACATATATATATATACATATATATATATATATAATGGCTAATGTGTCACGGGTGTCAATGTCATTCATTTTTCTTTTGAGTCATTTTTCGATATCCAAAATTTAAATGGTCGATCCAAACCGTTTAAGTTGATCTCTATATTGGAATATTCTTGGAGACCAAATTTTACATTTTTTCGAATTTTTTTGCTATTTATTATGATATTTTTTTAAATTGGAGAGCATGAAATACTCAAATTATAATATTTTTTTAAAATATCATAATAAATAGCAAAAAAAATCGAAAAAATATAAAATTTTGTCTCCAAGGATATTCCAATATAGAGATCAACTTGAACGGTTTGGATCGACCATTTGAGTTTTGGATATCGAAAAATGACTCAAAAGAAAAATTGATAGCATTGCCACCCGTGGCACATTAGCCATTCTCTCTCTCTATATATATATAACTTGTTATCTTGTGGCATATGTATATGCATCATTAACATGTTCTTTTTTATCTTTCTTTACTGAATTAATGTTTTTCGTTCTTAAGAAAATTTAAAGGTCAATTCAACCTGAAGGTTCATATATATGCCACAAATTAAAAAAAAGAACTACGAGTTTGTAATAATAATATTCAGCTGAAGCCTTTATGGTTTAAGGGTGTGTTTGGATAGGTCGGGAATAGAGAATAGGAATAAGAAATTTCGATTTACGTGCTTATTCTTATTCTTGTGCAAAACAAACGGTATAAGAATAAGAAATTTGGACCCTTATTTCTATACTAACAAAACCATGGTATAAGAATAAGGAATATGGACAAGCACGCATACCGAAATTCGTTATTCTTATTCCTTATTCAAGGCTCATCCAAACAAACCCTAAATTACACAACCTCCTCATAGAAAGAAAAATGATAGAATTCATTTTGTAATTTATTAATTTCCAAAAGAATCTGCAAAGTTTGGGGTACCTCCTGTCTTTGCAGTAATGGAGACAATTCATGATACGGTGCAGAGTTGCACAGAGCGAAGCCGGTGTCAAAATAAAGAGTTAATGCACACGTAAACTCTCAACCAATCTCTAAGCTGTGTTCCTCTATATATAATCAATTCTCACACCCACTGAATTCCTAGCATTGTTTTAATTTTCCTATGATGCAACTCCTTTTGTACCGGGCCTACATATCCTTCAAGCACATGCAGTGCTAAAATAGCACAAAACGTACGCCGGGCCATTACTAGAATTATAAGCAAAATAACACTGAACACGACTCAGAACAAAACGCAGTCTACCACTGAAATTTGTATTTGATTAAGAGATCATGCAGGTGGCTGAAGATGGTGTGTTTTGTATTTCTTTGCATTGGGTCACTCTTACTTTCAAGTACTGGCAAAGACGACTTAGAATTGAGAACTATTTATAGACTGTTTTTGCTCTTTCGCAGAGTATCCATAAATGATTCCATAAAATGAAAAATATCTTGCAGTTCGATTACAAAGTAGATAAAATTATCACAAAATCTATATATTCTACTAAGAAAAATGTACATAACTACTAAACTACATACATATAAAAATTGACAAAATCCTACTTTTATACTAATTTATTATATAAACTCATAAGTTCCACATCCAGGCAAAGCTTCCTAACAATTATCTTCTGATCATTTACTATCCAATGCCGATCAGCTAATTAATATCTGTAATCAAAACTACATAAAGCATCATGTTTGTACTCTCGTGATTGACAGATGCAAAAATATCATACATTACGGTACGCACATGATGATAACAACCTTTATGCTTCAACAGTTCATGGCTTCTGAATTCATGTCTCTACATGTATAAATATGAATTATTCTATTGTTTCGATCTGTTACTTCAATAAACAGAGGTAGTAATTATAATATTTTGTCGTGTAATCGTGTTATAATAGTTGATGAGGACATTCTATATATATATATTTTTTCTCTGTTGCTTAAAAAACATTAATACTATTATTACTATTGCAAGATAGCTACATTAGAAGAAAAAAAGCAACAACCAATACCAGCGAGGCAAATTCATGCATGTGCAAGGACAAAAGCAATTAAAGAGATCAAAAAAAAAAAAAAAAGGGCATTCAATGTCGCAGCAGGTTGGTACTCAATTATTTTCCTTGTTGTCCGAACAAACCACAACCTTATTCACACATCGTTGGTGCAATCAATGAATCAAAGTTCATTCTTGCTTCTGCTATCAGTTCAGCTATTTTAAAGATGTATTGTTTTCCACACTTGTTTTCCACACACACACACACATATATGTAAATACTTACAACTAGAGTCGGCAAAATCTGATGAGATCCGAAGGACTTGATATTTGAACACGAGCCTGATATGATTTAGAATTTTCTACAATTCAAGTATCTGAAAGGTAATCTGCACGAGTTGATCTTAGCTCAACAAGATCTGATGATATGCAAATTAACCTGAATTCGAGTTTGGTGAAAACTTGGTTTGTTGGCATATGTTCAAATCCATTAAACATGACTAATTATCCAATTTGACAAAAAGATAAAGTGCTAATTGAACTCGACATGACCGACCCACAAGGGTTGCAACCCAAGTGATGACTCATCCCTGAACCAAAAAATTAATCCCAAATAAAAACAAGCTAACGAACCAACAAGTCCGACGCAGCTATATGTACTTAATTGACAACTTTGAAAGCGCAAAACGGGATCGATATGTCATCGGGTGTGTTTGGATGCCTTAGAATAAAATTTGGATAAAAATAAACTTCAAATTTCTTATTCTTGTGCAACCCAAACAACATGGGTGTGTTTGGATAGAGGCCGAATAAGAATAAGAATAAGGAATTTTTAGAATCTCGTACCAATCCTTATTCTTATTCTAATACCATAGTTTTGTTAGTATAAGAATAAAGGCCCAAATTTCTTATTCCATGATTGTTTGGGTTGCACCAGAATAAGGAATTTAGAGCTTATTCTTATCCGAATCTTTATTCTTGCGCATCCAAACACACCCCATAAGAATAAAAAATTTGAGCCCTTATTCTTATACTAACAAAACTATGAAATTTGAATAAGAATAAGAATTGACACGAGATTCTAAAAATTTTTTATTTTTATTCTTATCCGACCTCCATCCAAACACACCCCAAGTTCTTTAGGAAAAATAATCACATCCTCTGCCCAACTGTTAATTGTCCCAAACCACATCCTATGTGATTGCTATCATCTGACTCATTTAAGTTATAAGATTGTTCAAATAATTAATAGTACAAGCTGTCCTAATTTTCCGTTCGCTATTTCTTCATATATATATATTTTTAGTTTAAATTTTTCAAAAGGGCAAAGATTAGTTTTTCGAAACTCGAAAGGCACTTGGTCGTTTGCTTCTATCATGTTGGGTTGTTCGTTTCAAAGCCCACAAATACTTGCCCAATTTCTTAGAGCTAAATAGGCTACTCGTGTTTTGCTCCGCTAACGGAGGTCGATCCATTTTTTCATTAGCGCAATCAATACTTATCATCGCAATCAAGCAATCAGGGGAGCGCCTCTCTCCCTCCACTCACACACGACTCTTCCTGATACGCGTTTCCCCTCACACACGATTCCTCCTCGCGCTCCCGTCTCTTCTGCCACTCTTAGAAACTCTCCTCTTCACTTTCGCCCCTCTATTCTCCCCTTCATTCATATACCTTTCTTCTCCCCTTCACCCATGCGCCTCTTTTCTTCCCTTCCCTTTCACCCATACGCTTCTCCTCTCATCTGTCCTTTTTTGCTCCCTCTTATCTAACATCTTTTGCTCTTATCTGCTCGCTCTTTTTTCTTCGACAATCCAAATTTTTCTCTGGTTCATCGTGCTTCCAATTTTATATGTAAGGGAGTAATTAAACATGTTCATGGGAGTATGTAATATATATAATCAAACTATAATTATCTAATATATATATGGGAGTAACTACTAAATTTTACCGGAGTATATAATATATGTAAGGGAGTATCTAATATTTATGTCGTAAGAAAGAATATTAATGTTTTGTTATGGGAGTATATAAGGAAGTATTTTATTTGAATTATGGGAGTACTTATATTTGACAATGGAGTACTTATTAAGTTTAAATGAGCAATTATTAATGTTTTGTTATGGAAGTATATAATTAGTGGCACGGGAGTATCTAATACATATAAGAGAGTATCTAATATTTATGTCGTAAGAAAGAAAATTAATATTTTGTTATGGAAGTATATAATTAGTGGCACGGGAGTAACTAATAAGATGAAGGGAGTATCTAATTAGTTAAAATGAGTAATTATTTATGCGAGTAAGTAAACAATATAAGAGAGTAATTAATAGATTCAAGGAAGTATTTTAATTGGACTTAGTGAGTATATATATTTTCATAAGAGAATATGTTATATAAATCACATAGTTGTATATCTTAAGGGAGTATTTTATTTGTATTGAGAGAGTATTTCTTTTTTTTTTACAAGAGAGTATATTTTTATAAGGGTGCGAAAAAAAAGAGATGAAGGAGAAGTGAGGCACAGAGGAGGAGATGAAGTAGAAATGTGAGTGACAGAGGAGATGGAGAGAGGTGAGGCGCAGAGGCGATGAAGGAGAGAGGTGAAGCGTAGGGGCGGGGACGGAGGGGTGCATGGGTGAGAAGAGGCGGGGACAGAGCGGTGCGTGAGAGAGAAGGGGTGGAGACAGGAGGCGCGTGGTTAGGGGACACGGGTGAGGAGAAGAGGCGCGCTTTCTTTTTTTTGATAGAGCAATCTTTTCATTTTAAGTATTGATTGCTTAATTGTATTAGTGCTTGATTGCACTTATCAACACCGCCAAAAAAAATTCCTCGGCAAGACGGCAACCCTCCGTGATTTTCAATTGTTTACTCCAGTTTATTTTTGTTATGATTGTTTTTCCAACAATTCTTTTGTGGTTGTCTCTTTCCATCTTTCGGTAGTGACATATGACGTATTGTATTCGTCGCTCTTATTGGTCAATACACCATGCACAGAACCAATACATAGGGGATACAAATCCTATAAGGAAGGAATTAACGGCTATTGTATATTTGTATGATATTAGTTGAGTCATGAAGATGAAAACTTTAATTTTATATTTTTAATTTATGGTGTATGACATACTACATAAATGCTCCAATGTTTGTCTTGATCCACAAATTTAGATATGTCATTGTATAGAATTATATAGCGACATGAGATGATGAATATTAAGACTAAATATTTTATAATTAAGACGACATTTTTGTCTCCGTGAAAAGTATTGGAATATAATGGGAGGAAGAATATGGCAATAATAGCTGAAATATTCTTTCCTTCCCAAAAAGTATTGGCCCTGTGGGGCAGTCGCCCTATGGAGGCGAAGCTATCTCTCCCCTTTTTTTTCTCTACAATTTCTCATGTGTTGAGACCAAAAATATACACTTAGGCCCATTTGGTTATGGAATATGGAGTTGCATAACTTAATGATGCATAAGTGCTTATGTAGTGTTATGTAATTGATATTTGGTTATTGAATAAGGAAGAATAATTTAGAGCATGTATGTATTAATGTCAAAAGATCAAAATGTCCTCGTATCATAACAAATCATTGTTAGTTCATAATAATAATAATTAATAATAATAGTGTGTTGTTATTAATTATGAATTATTACTAATTAGTATTACTTATTAATTGTTGATTCAATGCATAACTTAAGGTGCACCTCCCTAGATGTAATAATTTATGTAATCTTAAGTAACCTTTGTTTGGTTACATAAATGGTGCTTAGTGAAGTTATGCAACCCTTATTTCAAAACCAAACGGCAACCTAGTACTTTAGTTCTAGCAAACTAACACAAAAACTCTAGTTGATTCGGATGATACCACTATAGGTGCGAGGTGTCACCCAACTCATGTGGTGCTACAAGCTTGAAAGAGAGCTAGCAACCTAGCTATCACTCGGATTATCTGGAGGTATAATTAATATTTATAGCATAGATTTATCAGAAATGATAACTACATTTTGTAGTTTTTCCATCGCTTGAATAAAGTGAACATTTAAATAATCAAAATGAACACATACAAACTAATAATTTCAATAAAAATAAGTTGAATATGCATATAAAAACCTGAACAATAATACAAAAAAAAATAAAATCTATCTCATAATTGAATAAAGTGAACACATAAATAAACAAACTGGACATATAAATAAACAAAGTGAACAAATACAAACGCGATGGTACATAATGACGCGTTGAGAGATGGTAGATAGTAATTTCCTAGATTTATTAATTACACACATAGATTTGTCGGTATAAATTGATAAAAGCTTTTAATTTTTACCTTTATTTTAAAGCTGAATTTCTAGCATAAATTATACATCTTTCAATTTTTATTCTAAAAATAAAACAAGAATTTTAATAGTCGACCTCAAAATTTCACATGGAGTAGAAATATTTGATTATTTATTTCTTTCGATTTGTAAGTGGGTACTAATCACAAAATGCAAAATAATAATCTAAATATGTACTCATGTAGTTGATTAAATACATAAGTCAATTTTTTTTTATCACAAAATATGAAGAGACAACATTATCAAATAGGCCGAACCGAGGTTACATCAATCAGAGTTTTGATTTGCGGTGCGATCGAGATATTTATGTAGATATATTTTGATCCATACATCGGAATAAATGATACACCCCATGGGTCCAAAATCCCATAGCAAGCCATATTGTGGGTTTGTAGTCCACATGCATAGCGTGATCAATCATAGATTGCTACACCAGATAAATCCGAAAAAAATTAAAACTAATTTTATATTAATATCGAATTTCGAAAATAAATAAAAAAATTTCAAATTTTATAAATAGTATTATAGTATCGGATTCTGATAATCTGATACTAGAATCCGCTAGTATTAGCTCTACACTAAATTTTGTTTGAAAAAATTAATAAAAATATTAATTTACATAATAAAAAATAGAAAATATTAATATTTATTTAAAATTAATATTTATTATTTAAAATAATAAAAAGAATATAAAAATAATCATTATTAAAAATTAAATTCATTTATGTTTGAAAAAAGAATATAAAAATATATTTTAATTTAGAAGTATAGTTTCTCGGAAATGATTTCTTAGGTACTTTGGCGATTTTCTGTTTTTTGTCGTTTGGAGTTAGATTATGAAAATTACAGATATGAGAGTGGAGTGTCTTGTTTACATAGTGTGATTTTTTCTGAATTTTTTTGAACTTTTTGTCGCGTAGTTTGCAATCCCGAAAACTAAAGAAATTTCAAGTATAGTCGTAATATTATTTCAATAATTGTGACATAAGATTTGTTTCTTAAGTATTACATAAAATTACATAAAAATGTTACAAAACATTAAAATTATGGCATAAAATTGGTTTCTTAAATATTGTATAAAAATATTACAAAACATAAAGAACTGCAGACTATTACAAGAACAACTAACTTAATAAACCATAATATAATATAACACACGAAATTAAAAAAAAAACAAACTACTTGAAAAACAAACCACTCAGTTGTTACTTAAAAACAAACTACTTAAAAAGTAAAATACTTAGATATTTTGACTGTCCGCATATTGTAGAATTTCATCCCATCATAGAACTTCATCTTCCTCTTCTTTTTGTTGTTGCTAACTCACGCCAGCGTTGTCAGCGAACTGAGCGACTTTGTTCCAGAAAGCTGCATAAGCTTCTTCTTGTTCTATCTCTGCCAATCGACTTGCTGTAATTCTTCTTTCTTCCTCTCTCTTCCTATTATCTCTCTCTCCCACTGCCTGATTTGTTTTGCTATTTTTTCTTGCTTCGACTTTTCCTCTCTTCGTAAGCCATAATAGCCATTTTCATCTTTTTATCTGCCTCCTCTTTCGCTTTCGCTTTCGCTTTCTCTTTCTCTTCCCCGGCGCGACGTATGTGGTCATCGTAGTGATCACGCAAGATGGTCTCTTTGTAATTGAAAACTTGATCACACCATGTACAGGTCGCTGTGTGGTCTCCACAAAATTTGTAGATTTCTTCGTAAATGCTCCAGTGTGTTTTTTTTAGGTAAATCAGTCCAATATGAATTTTCTTTTGGTTTTTGTTCGGGGATCGATTCAGGTTGTTTGTAATAATCTTTATACTAGTCATAATTCTTGTGTTTGTTCGGTATTTGTTGGTGTTCCCGCGCTCTACACTCGAGGTACTCCTTCTGGTCTCTTTTTTTCCTATCATTAATGTGCCACTTGTAGTGTAATTTTAAGGGGATCCCGGCCGTGTCTTCATTAATATTGTATTTGAAAGTGTGATAACATTTGCGACATGTTGCACAATAATCTCTTTTTTCTATTTCACTTCTATTGGCAGAAAAATGGTTGAAACTTGGCTAGTAATTTTTCAGTCTTGACCAGAGCACGCCTATTCTTTTGCAGAGGCCTGCAGACCATCAAAATACTTTTTCAGTCTTTTACTAGAGCACGTCTTTCCTTTTGCAGAGGCCACCAGGCTTTCAGAATATTAATAAAATTAGATTAAGACATAATAGTGTTAAATATTTAATAATAATAACAATTAATAATAACACATTATTACTAGTGTTAAATTATTACAAATTATTCTTAGGTACTTTGGCGATTTTTTATTTTTTGTGCGTTTCGAGTTAGGTTATGAAACTTACAGATATGAGAGTCGAGTGTCTTGTTTACATAATGTGATTTTTTTTTTAACTTTTTTCGCGTAGTTTTGCAATCCTGAAAACTGAAGAAATTATAAGTATAGTTTTTCGAAAATAATTTCTTAGGTACTTTGACAATTTTCTATTTTTTTTGCATTTAGAGTTAGGTTATGAAACTTACAGGTATGAAAGTCGAGTGTCTTGTTTACATAATGTGATTTTTTCTGAATTTTTTGAACTTTTTTCGCGTAGTTTTGCAATCCCAAAAACTGACGGAATGAAAGGCAAAATACGAAATATAAATATCGCAATACAAGTCCAAAATAGAAATATCATAAGACTCTCGTACAAAAATATAAATATCACAATAATCCTACAAAAATATAACACTGTCCTACTGCCGTCCATCACGACGGTACCCATCCAATAGCAGGAGACCAATCCCATGAAGCACCAGGCGGCTGTCGAGGCTCTCGATCGGGGGCAAGTCCTGGGGGGGGGGGGGAGGGGGGAGGAAGAGTCGTAAGAACTGGAGTGAGATGATGAGGCGGTCTACTAGATGAGGCCCCAGAATGGCCGAATACATCACTACAAGAAAAACGATTTATTGGAAGATTTTCATTGGAAGACTTTTTACTTAGCTACATAATTGGTGTTATTGGAAGACAACCATGGAAGATAAATTCTTAATGTAGCTGAAATGTGAAAAAAATAGTGTTATTGCAAGAGATTTTCAAATCTCTTGCAAGGAATAATATTAAATGTATACTAACCCATTAAATTTTCCAAAAACAACGGCGCCAATTTTTTTTTTTTTCACAATCAGTTGGCTCCAGGATTAATTTGATAAAAAAAAAGTTTTCCTTTTTCTTTACTTATCTATACTTCTATACTACTTATAAAAGCAGCCATAGAAAGGTCATGAATTCCAACCACTAGGGGTGGAAATATGTGTTAACATCAATTATAAACCATTGATCTGTGCAATTTGATATGATGTGCGGTTCAGATTTGTATTTCTAACAAAGAGTCAGACTCTTTGACAGAAAGTGTCCGGTCGCTGAATTGAATTAAAGTTTTTAGGGAGTTTGTCAATATTTCCTGAGTTCGATTCTTGACTCTAGCGATTTTATTATTTTTTTTCTTGCACTATTTTTTTAATTTCTCCTATTGCATGCACCATTTCAAGGACGTTCCAAATCTGTTTTTTTCAAATAATAACTTGACGCATATTTTTTATATTGCGTTTGCATATCATAATTTTCTTTGCATCTGGAACATAAATGATGCAAAATACTTATAGCTTCTATGTACATAACTATTATTTGCTTTTATATTTAAGCTTGACAATCCCACATAAATTTTTTAATAATTTTATTCGTTAAAAAATATCCATGTTCATCAATTTACCTTTTTCCATATTTATATGTTTATTTATTATCTATTTTATTTAAGTGTAACAAAATAATAAAAATTTCCCCACACATTGGGTGGGCGTATCTGCTAGTACTTATAAAAGCACCAATCCAAAGGTCTATCCAAGATTTGAACCGAAAGGAGCAAACAATTGTTAACACAATTTAATATGGACCGTCAATTTTTGCGATTTGATCAGATCAGTGGTGTAGATTTATCTATGAGATTAAAGGTTTAAACCTTTCGTTTAGACGGTGTTAACATTTGCGGAGCGGAGTCGCGCTCGCGTTCTCTCTTTTCTTCCCTTCGATTCTCCGCTTCAGCATTTTTTTTTTCCACTATATGTACCATTTCGCTAGCGCAGCACAAAATAGGGTTTGCGCTTAGAATTGGAATTTAATTTGAGCCGTCCTCAATATAAGCTTCTCTCTCTCTGGCTTCCCCCGCTGAAGAAGAAAACACACGCAAAGCAGCGGCGGCAACAAGTAGCAAGAAGAACGTGTCGCAATACCCGGGCTCAGCGCCGAGCGTGAGCGCACGGATCTACCCAGTGGTCTTAGTCGGCGGCGTTTGCATGGCGGCGCCCCGACCAGGCCTATAGCATCATCGGCACCCTCATCCGCGAAGAAGAAGGCAGCGGAGAAGCCTAAGCCTGCGAAGAGAAGCCAGGCTGCCAAGGACCCGAAAAAGCCTATGAGACCTCCTAGCGCCTTCTTTGTTTTCATGTAAGTTTTTCTAGATCGGTTAAATTTTTCTTATTTTTTTTTGCTTTCTAATTGAAATACCTGTAGGTTCTGAGTTAAAATGGATTTGATTGTTCTTTAATTTTGATTTTAGGGAGGAATTCAGGAAGACTTTCAAGGAGAAGAATTATAACAACAAATCAGTATATGTTGTAAGTGTTATTCTCAAACTTGTGTGTCTAGATCAATTTCAGATTGTTTCTCCAGTGACTAAAATTTCGTCTGTTTTTTCTGTAATAACTGAAATTAGGTTGGAAAGACTGGTGGTGATAAGTGGAAAACCTTGTCTGAAGCGGTACTTCTTTATTTCCAATCTATTGTAGCTCTGTTCAATTTTCTATATTAGATTGTTCCCTTTTTAATTTAGTAAATTAATTGTGAAATTTATTATCTACCGAACAGCAAAACGAATGCCTACAACAAGAAGCAGGTGAATACAATTACAATTTATGTACTTGCGAAGTAATTTGAATTTATGTACATAGGAGTACTTGAATGTGAACTGTGATTGCCTGATTTAATGTAGTAATGTACCTGGATTAGGATCTAAATTGACATATTACCACTGCTTAGTTTTTTCTTGAGTTGTTTTGCTGCATATTACAGTATTTTTGCTGCCAAGGTCATTCGATGACTATCTAGAAAGAGTTATGTAGTTGCTTTTGGTTTTTTGTTAATAGAAATTATAGGCTTAGAGTATTATTTTATATTTTAGAAAAGGCTCCTTGGCTATGGCAGTTTGTATATATTAAAGTTTGTTTTATCTGAATTGTGACGAACTTTGTAGGTCCAGCACTTGGCATCAATTTATGGATTTCAAAATGGCAGCCAAAATTCTGGAAAGAAAAGGTGAGTTCAGGAAGGTAGAAAAAAAATATCAAAACTTCCTGTGTGTATGATTACAAATTACAAATGCTGAAACAACATCTGTTCGTCTGGTATTAAACTTCTAGCAATTGTGTTGCTGGTATGATTATTTATTTTGTTCATCTGTTTTCTTTTTTCCTTTTCCATTTAATTAAGAAAAGTGTTTACCATATTTGCAGTTTCAGGAACAGTTGATTGCTAGTCAGTGGTCCTTCAAGTCAATTAGGTATGGGCGATCTCTATAATAAATTTGAAAATGTGCAATGTAATGAATAGTTTAATTAATCGGTTACATTGGCATGGCTGACAGTTTATCATATATTTATGTTCAATAATTTGTGTGTGTGTTCTTCTCTAATTTCTGAAATTTAGTTTATTTTTCATGCTTCAGGCACACAAATAATTGAAGTTTTTCTGACGGCAATTGAAGATGAAGTGAAGAAGGCACAGATAGTAGAAGCCGTGGCCAGGAGTATTAGCCACAATGTACGGTGCACAGAGTGTGGCAGCCAATCAATTGAAGATTCCAATGCTGATGTGGTGGTTTTACTTAGGAAGGTACGTACATTTTTTTTTGTGTGGCCTTGAGCATTTCTTAATCATGCTGTTTCATCCATAACTTACGCATCTGTAACCAAAGATGTTCATTCTGGCATCGATACCATATGCAGCTGACTTAGGGAACTATCTTCTTTCTCTGTGTTTGTTGGCACCACTTGGGGTGGTGGTGCAGGCATGGGTAATTTCTAATTTGTGTACTTCCTGAAGAAATTCAGAAAAAGGCATATTTGGAAATATTCATTTTTTTGTACTTTTATGCGAGTCTCCTTGTTTTACTGATGCTCTTGTATGATATAATGATGGTCCATCCACCATAACTTCCCTTTTTATCGTTGTCCTTTGTGATTTTTTTTTTTTTTTTTATCTTAGCCAGTAGAGTAGCTTCTACAAGTAATCTGCCTGCTCTTGATTGGCATGGCAGCTGTCGATTTGCAATTTTGCACTCATTTATGGTAAGTTCCTACCTCCTACTCTCTATTCATATTGTGATAAAATAGTATTAATCAGATTCTTTGACACAAACATGGTTTATACCTGAATAATGTGCTAGCCTCTTTGGCTAAATACAATGGTCTGTAATAAAATGGAACTGTAAGGGCCTATCGGTAGAGTTTACCTTACCTCCAATGCCTAACTGAAATACACCAGATTTTGTTTTGTACGACTTAAACTTGTGGTACATACATACTTGTGCTAAATCTTAAATTTATTATTGAGTGTAGATGAGAGTTGACAGAAGGTGTAAAGTATACAAGACATAGTAGATATGACTAATGAATGCATGGGTTTACAGATTTAAGTCTTTGCTATGCTAAAAGTTTGGTACCAACTGGTACCTGTCTATAAGTGTATTATAATTGCTGCCGATCTCAGCACAAAGCTGATATGGAATGACATGGATGTACCTTTAGATTTCATTCATTACATTTTCAATGTAATTTATATGTTTTTTAAGATACTGTGTAATGTAATATTTGCTGCTGATCTCAGCACAAATTTGGTACGGAATGTGATTATGTACCTGTAGATTTTATTCATTGTATCTTCATTGTATTTTATCTGTTTTTTTTTAAGATACTGTGTAAAAGATTTAATATGATATGAGAGAATGAACTAAAAGTGTAACAGATAAGTAGGCGCTTAAAAATATGTTCATATTGAAAGATTGTATTATTGTATTATTGCCTCTGTTAATAACTCAATGATAACGCAATGAAAGATATTGAAAATAATTATAGCATTTTTCAATATTGATCACTAATTATAGGATAAAAAATTGCCCACACGTTGGGTGGGCGTTTTTGCTAGTTTTTTATTTTTATAACATAACATGGACGGAAGAAGAGAACAACCTTATCAAAATTGGACAGAACCATTTCGTTCTCCTCAGAAAAAGGAGAAAAATAAATAAAGGCCAAGTGAATATTTGATACATCATGTCTCGTGATTCAACAAAAAGCAGTTTATAAGGTATCGACTTTGAAATTTTCTTCAATGACATATGTACATCATATAACTTATAATTAATTATTATTATTATTATTATTATTACTATTTTTGTTGTTGTTACTAAGATTGTTATTATTTGAGAAATTCTAAATCAAAGCAATATAAATGGAGGATTCCATCAAATTCAACATTATCTCAAATTCAGTAGATGAAGATATAACTTAATCAATTTTTTAAATTTTATTTGATGATATAACCACTGGATGAAAATTTTGATGATACAGTCCAGTAGATGAAGTTTTGATATTTTTATTTATTGATTCTGTCCTTTTTGTATTTAATCAAAACATATTGAAAAATATTGTAATTCGCTCCCATAATTTCACATAATTTTTCTTTAATTTGATTTTTGCAAAATATGGTAATTTAAAAATAATACGATGTCGAATGACCAATCATATTAGAGAAAGTTTAATATGCACCATATATAGTGCTTAGGAATTTCTATGCACCGCGGACTTTTTCGGGGGTATTTTTATAAATTGATAAAACTAATCTAACCAATCTAATTTACATATTGAAATCTCATAGCAAACCAAATTTTACAATTTTTGAGATTTTATTACTTTTTTTTATATTTTTAAACATGCTATTATTGAAAACAAACTACTATTTACAACATCTAAAAATAGCAGGTTTTAAAAAAATCGAAAAAATAGTAATAAAATCTCAAAAATTATAAAATTTGGTTTGCTATGAGATTTCAATATGTAGATTAGATTAGTTAATTAGATTTGTCAAGTTATAAAAATAGCTCCAAAAAAATGCGCAGTACATAGAAAACCCTATGCACTATAGTGCATATTAAACTTTCTCATCATATTAAGTTTAATGCATTCATCATGGGAAATGTCTTATACACCAACAAGTGACCATGAAATTTAATCATATGATCGAATGATCAATACAATTTATATATCTCAATATCTAAACTAAATATATACATATACGATAAACTAATAAGAAGTACTCATGGATCAAAATTGAATTTATTTTATGAAATTTAGTACTCAAATTTTTAATACATATATCGTTCATTTCAAAAAAAAAAAAATGGCAGATCTTGCAATGATGAGAAATATATGTCCAATATTGATAGAGTTGTATGCATACTATAGAAAATCTATAAATTAGCCTTCAATTTAATGATTTTATTAATTGCTGATGTTATCTAATGATAAAATTACATATTATCACCATATAAAATCATTTCCTAAATATTTTTGCCCGCCTCCCTCCTAAAAATTTCATAAAAAATATTTCGGCTCGAGTTCAAATTTCATCAAACAAATTTCGACTAAAAAGTTTTGACTAATATTTTTTCCAAATTTTATTTCTCTCCTAGCCTCTCTCATTTTTCCTGCCCCGTAACCCTAAACTCTGCCGCCGCCATCTCCTAAACCCCCCTCCCCCCGGGAGAGTATCCTCTACCAATCTTTTAAGGTTGGCAGGGTGTCAACTTTTGATCCGAGCCGTTAGATCTAATCTGGACGGTTCAAATTTTTCGGGCCTATCAATCTGTATCATGCACGGGGCTCCCATTAACCGTTGAGATTAGATCTAACGGTTCAGATCGAAGGTTGGCACCCTGCCAACTTTTTTAGGTCGGCAGAGGATGTGATTCGCCCCCCCCCCTATTCTCTTCACTAAAAATCTCTAACCCAATCGAAATCAAAAGTTGTCTTGCGACGGCACCGGTCGCAATCTGTATTTTCTTGTCTTTTTCTTATTACTTCATCCACCCATCCGTCGTGCTCTCGGGAGACGTGTTATCGGACTCGAGTCGTGTTCCTCTTTCACATCCTCTCGGAAGGCGCATGGTCCAGGTTAGTGGTTTCAAGGATCGACGAGGATTGGCAAAACACAAAGGCTTGCCTTGATTAGAAAATGAAAAAGAGAACAAATAAATCAAGGCAAGACATTTACTTCATTTTTGGTTTCACTGTAGAACTAGTATTTTAGGTTTAATTGCTCAATTTGGGAATTAAAATGAGCTAAGCTATCCTGAAAATTGGTCATTATGTTGTACCAGTAGATACATTGAGTACATATACTTTGACCTTGTTATTTGACCTTCGTATGCTTGATTTTCAGTAAGTTACTAGTTTTATCTAAAATGTTCAATATTCGGCCTATTCCCTTGTTTAATCTTGATCATGGGTTGCTTTTGTAGTCTGATATCAGTGATACCATACCACAAATCAGGTACTGCTATGGTTTTAGATGCACCATAAAGTCTGATTACTTGTGTGAGCTTTTAAGGTGCAGCTTGCTGCTCATAAAGAGAATTGTTCTTACATAGAAAATTAAGATGTGCAGGTACTAATGATTGATGAACATTTTTTATTTAATGCAGAGATCGCGGAAGGGTATGTTTGTGATCTTTCAACTGCCAAACTGCAAGTTAGTAGGGCATTTTCATAGCTGTAATTAGTTGCAACTTAATTTTATTATTGACTTTGTGTCAGACCAAAAAAAAATAGAGATATTGAACAAAAGTGTGTTTTCAGTTCTATAATTATTGAGTTCTTATTTTCGAATTTCAATTATATCTGCTACTAAATATCTATGTGCTATTGCAATTGACAGGTTATTCCATTAGACTTATTTGTCTTCCTATTGGATGGGTTGTATGAAGATCTTGATTATATTAATGATGTTTGAAATAATTGTAAATTGACCTTGATTATTAATATTTTGTATTGTAGTTGTTGCAATTTAGTTTTGCAGGCTATTTCAACTAGTGTGAAGGCCCATCAGCTAGAACTAGCGGTAGCCAGTGCCCATGCTACCTTTGGACAGACTTGTTACCTTAGTTGAATGCTTGATTACTAAGATATGTGAAAGTATTTCAAGGTACTCCCATCTAATAATGTTTCAAATGTTACACTTCATTCATGTCTATGTTCTCAAGGATTGAAAGCTGATTATGACTATGCATACAGGTTTGGAGTTGGTTGTATACACCTTGGATGATAATGGAAAAAGAAAAGGTGGGCTGATTTTGAAACTGAGTTTACCTCAGGTATCCCTTGTAGCCTTTCTCAATTGCTAATTGTAAAATCTTTTCTTTCTATACTATTTACATGTGTACTGAATGATTCCTTATTCTTATTATTTGTATCATTTTAGTTTGTATTAGTTGATCTGGTCTGAAACTAGTCAACGAGTAAAATGCTGTATCATACATGATTAGTCAAATAAAAAGATTCAAAATAAGCCCTTATTCAAAATAAGCTTATTCAAGTCCAAACCAAACATCCAACAACAATTTCAAATAAACTATTGAATGACTTATTCTTATTTCTACTTTTAGAAGAATTAGGTGAATAAGAAACTCAATTAGAAAAGTGAAATTAGAGGAGAGAGAAACCCACCATCTTTATTTCCAATAGCTTATTTATACTCCCACCCAAACACACCTATAATCTATTACTTACAAGACTTTGGCTGATATTGGTACTTTGATTATAAGAAGATTTATTTTGTACATAATGATCTTTGCAGACCTAATTAGTATAACTTATTTGTTTATTTATTTTTCAGCTTTAAAGCTCATGGCTATGAAAGTTTCTTCAAACTCATTCCAAAATGCTAACAGCTTCTCAGAGGATGTCATCTATTGGTCTCATGCAATGGATAAAGTTTTAATTGATACAATAATATAGTTTAGCATGATGTTAAATTTGGAGGTCTTAGTTTGTAATTTTTTTTCCCGTTTTGACAATGATGGTCTCGTGTTGTATCGTAAAAAAGTTGAATGAGATTAATTATAAATTACTTTTATTATTACTATTTTGTATGATTGTTTTCCCAATATTATTATTTTTTTTATTTTTAATAATAATGTTGATTGCCACAATCATTACTTTTATATTATTCGTTATTTCATTCATTTAATTCTATGCTGACGTGACAAAACAAATCAAGCTACAAATTTTGCTTGATTGTAAATTTCTTGCTAATTGACCCATTTGGTGTTGCTACAATTATGGAATATTAAAATAGTATTTTATTATATATTTAATACACACTAAACAAAAGCAAAATAGAAAGAGTATGTAGTCATGATATGTCAAAGCAAAACCGTGTAGCAAGAATTGTTTTCTGCAAGACTCTATTTCATCTTTACCAACATCGAAAATAAGTCTTCCGATGGCACTTTGCAAGGCCCCCTATGTGCAAGACTAGAAGGGATCTAGCAAATAAATTTAGCTAGGTTTTTTAGAACTTTTTGGAAGGTAATTGTGTCTTGGTGTCTCGCAACTTTTTTGAACCTTTTCCACGGGTAGCCATCGAAGGATAGCTCTCGCCATGGGGAAAAAAGAATACGGAGCAGATACTCCTCGAGCATCTTGCGACCCGAACGCTACCGACTGTCCGAGAAACGGGCGACGGACGCTAACGCGGTTCTAAGTACCTCGAAGGTTAATTGTTTTTTGTTTGTAGGTCATTTCCATCCAGCAGGCGCAAGCCCCTGCTGTTAATTACCTCCGGCCTGAGTTGAGAACCAGACAAGAGCACCTCTAGATCGGGACTATTCAAATCAAGCGTAACATATAGCTGAGGGTCTAATTTAATCTTACAAGATTAGTTTAAACGGGGGGTTTTGACTTTTGATTGTCACGGTGTAACTTTAAATTCGTTACAGGACTTTGGTTGACTTCTATGTCACAATTTTAGCAATTTTGTTGTTTAACTTGCTGGAGTGGATTGTGGCCACCTTTTGATATCTGAAATCAATACTAGGGGTTATATGGCCCAGTCTTGTATTCAGTCGATTTAGAGATTTAGGGATTTTGAAGGTTTCTCGTTCGAGTCTTGAGTACAGATGCGCTATGCCTCCTCTCGACAAAAACTTCAGGTGTGTACTTCCAAGTCAACGCGCTATGCGATCTTGAAAGAACGATTTAGATTTTCGAGTTCGACACTAGAAAGATAGGCGATCTAGGTCAATTCTCAATCGTTTGGGGTTTAGAGAATTTTGGGATTTCGTTCGAGTCGCGAAGAAAGAAGCGCTATGCCCTCCTCTTGACAAGAACTTCAGGTGTGACTCCTGCGGCAACGCGCTATGCAGTCTCAGGAGAAACGAAATTGGATTTTTAAGACTTTAGTGTCATTTTTGAATTTTAGTTATTGACTTAGTTCCAAGCTCTAAGGCGTTGGCCTTTGCGTCTTTAACTATTTGGGGTTTTAACTTGATTCTTGGGGCTTAGGATATTTTAAGACTTTTTAGATTCCGGCTATCAGATCTTTTTTGTCTTGATTATGCCAATTTTAAGTTGGACTCTTGAGTTTGATTTTTTTAACTTTTAGATTAGACTTTTGAGTTTAACTTTTTAATTTTTAAGTTAGGCTCTTTGGATTTAAACCTCGGGATTCTATTCCTTTCTTCTAGATGTTTGGGCTTGGAATTTGATTCTCTGGGTTTGCTTTGAGTCTTTGAGTTTTTTTTATTTGAATTTTTGGCTTGGAGTTTGAGTCATGGATTTGGGATTTCTGGATTTGAGTTTTGGATTTGGAATTTCTGGATTTGAGATTTGATTTGGGATTTGAGTTTTTGGATTTGGGATTTCTGGATTTGAGTTTTTTGATTTGGGATTTGAGTTTTTAGATTTGGGATTTCTGGATTTGAGTTTTGATTTGGGATTTGAGTTTTTGGATTTGGGATTTCTGGATTTGAGTTTTTTTATTTGGGATTTGAGTTTTTAGATTTGGGGTTTCTGGATTTGAGTTTTTTTTATTTGGGATTTTAGTTTTGGATTTAGGGTTTGAACAAGAACATCCGGGGAGTGTACCTGCTGTCCAGAGCATAAATGTTCAAATATACCTACTGTCCAGAACGTAAATGTTCGTGTGTTCATGCAGAAATTTAATTTTTAATTTTGATTTTATCATTTTTATATTTACAAAAATGATCATTTTGAGGGTTTTGAATTTTATATGCTCTATGCTTTGGGATTTGGGCTTGGAAAATATCACCACAGTACTTTCCATAATTTCCTGGACATTCCCATATTTTATTTGCAATTTTCTGACATTCTTGTGATTTTTAATGCATTTTTGAAAATTTAAATCTGTTGGAAAATTCTGATTGGCTGGAGGCTTGCTGTTTGCTGTACCGGGTTGGAGTGACCCGCCACACGGCGGTCGTCACGGAGGATTTTTCATGGCGCTGAGGTTGCGGTTTGAGCCGGGTTTAAATCCATTTGATGGGACCCACTTTTCTGTGTTTTGGTTCACAGCGCACCGGTTTCATTTGGGTTTCCTTTTGAATCCGTTGGAGATGGGATCCATTCGTCCACCTGGCGTCAAGATTCGTGCCAAGGGACGAATTTTTTTTTTCTTTTCTCTTCTTTCTTTCTTCTTCCTTCCTTTCTCATCCGACAGCTTGTCGAGCGGAGGGATTTCGTCGGAAGAGAAATTAAGACGACTGCCAGCGCCATTTTTCGAATTGAAGGTATTTTCCGGCTCATCTTGAGTCACTCTTTCCTTCTGTTCATCGCATTTCCCCAATTGCTTTCTCATTTTGGATATCCATTTCTCCCTTTTTACTAGGTCGAGACCATCAAATCCGATTGAACTGTTCGGGGTGAAATTGAGTCCTTTGGTTGGGTCCCACTAGGTCCTTGAGGCTAGGAGAGGTCACTGAAGACACCAATTGTCCGAGTATTCTCTTTCTTTTGTTTAATTTTGGGTTCGATTTTGTGTGGGCTGGTCATATTTGGTGACCTATTTTCTGTCTAATTTGGCATCCAATGGCCCTTGTTTTAGACTTATTTTGGGTTCATGACTGATGGCGACCAACCACCAGACTTAATTTGGTTTGTTTCACTTCAATTTTTGGTTCAATTTTGGGTCGAGTTCGACTGGATTTGGTTCAGTCTTACTTGGCTTAACCTCTGTCATTTGGTCATAATTATGGGTTTCATTTGTGGCCAGTAATACCTTCTCATGAGATAAACTTAGAGATATACACACCCCTTTATTTGTTACTGTGTAGTGCTTATTTATTGAAAGTTTGAGATTTGAATCTGTGATGTAAAGTATTTTTGGTACTTGAGGGAAACTTTTATAAAATCCATGCAAGGGAAATCTTTTTATTTCGTAAGAATGAGGCATGCAGTTTTGAATCTTATTTTGTTCTAGGGACTGAAAAAGGGTTTTCAAAATTGATGCTATGTATGCAAAAACTATATCGGATGCAGATGCAAGCAAATTTGTTTTCTATAGTGTAACTCATTGATTACCCCTCTTTAAAAGGTGCCATGCATGTTGAAATATGGGAAGCTTAAATGATGCTTAACACAGACACTAATGCAATATATGCCATGCTTGATTCTGATTGAGACTTAGGACCAAGTCTTTTATTTGGCTGTGATGACTCTTGTACAAAGACACACCAGAATTATGCATATGAGGAATTACAAATGCTTGTGCAAGTGCCATGTTGTCCTATTTAAACCTTTAACTCTTTGTCTTTTAACTATGCAAGAGTGCATGCTGGATACTATGCAGTTGGACTCTTTTTTGTTTTTTTGAACCATGCAAGAATGTATACTGGATGCTGTGCAATTAAGATGAACCTTTCATGATAACTTATTTTTGTCACTATTCATAACCTGAGGGCTAGTGTATGCACATGTATTTGGCTGGGTCTATGCTAGATGAGAGATGAAACACTCTTTATCATTTTTTAATGCAACATGAGACATTAATCATTTTTATTTTTGTTCCCAGGGACTGTGTTGGTATGACGAGCTTGAATGAGCTACTAACTTTGGACATAGGGAAGCTTTATCATTTTTTTTTATGAGACCCTATTTATTTCTGTGGCCTTCTATATACCTGGCACTTGGACATTTTGGTTACAGACCCTAAGACCTTTATCTTTACTTGAAATACCTAAGTAGCTTATACTGGACGCCATGTTTTACCATACCTAGCCATCTGAACTACTATGCATGAGGACTCAGCTTTGTTTATCTTTTGGGGAGTTATGACATGAACCCTAATTGGATGCATATGTGACCATGCCTGACACTATGCAAATGCAAGTGTAATGAACTTATTAGAATTTGAATGCTATGCAACCTGGTAATGAAATAAACATGCAACTTTGACCATGATGCAACCATTTGACAGATGCTACACTTGATGCCAATTAAACCCTATTATGAATGAGTTTGAAAAAGGAATGCAGCCTCTTTTTTTTTGAACATGACAGATGCAATGCTTGCTCTTAACTGACTCTAGTATACATGGAGTTTGAAATCAGTTTTTTGTGAAAAAAGACAGATGCAACTATCCTATATGCACATGCACTTGAACAGAAATGGATCTTGGTTTTGAAAAACATGAGAAATGCAACTATTTTACAAAACTTTTGGCATTTTTAGGTGGCACACTAGACAGTAGCCATGGGCATACAGCCTAGATAGCCTTAATCACTTTTAAGTTGGGGTGGCATGCAAACAGTAGCCATGGGCATAAAGCTTGCATGCCTTATTGTGTATATCTCTAAGTTATCTCCTCATGAGAGGGTATTACACAGCCAAATATCGGGCTGGATTGATTTCATGGCCAAATAACCAGACCAGAGCCAAATACCAGCCTCATACCATGTCAAATACCAGGCATTTATACCAACCAATGCCAAATACCGGGCACTCAAGCCAAATACCAGGCTTGTTTATTGCCAAGAAAGGAAGAAAAAGGAAATAAGAAGGAGAATAAGAAGAACAAAGTAATTTAAACCATTTTTGGCCCCCTTTATTTCATATAAAACTTCAATTACATGCTAATTACCTTGATTAACACTTAAACTTCTTTGCTTTTCTTTTTACAGCTTTGAAAATGCAATGCTCTAGCCTAAAATTAAGAAAATTGGGGGCCTCTTCTTCTTCGAGTTTGCTTCTTTTATAGCCATCTGGCTAGGGTTTGCTTCTGGAGTGGCCTTAACATGTGGCATTTCCTCATATTTTTGAGGTTTGATGGAGGGCTGAGATGTTATCTGATCTCTTGCCGCCTCAATTTGGGTGTTAAGTTCACATTGGGTGTTTTACTATCTTTCTGCACTATCCAGTAGTCACTTGACATGTGGCATCTGCATTTGAGATAGTTGGTTTGAGGATTTGTGGTTTACTTCCTTTCACTGCTTCTTTTTAGCTGATGTGGCTTATGGGGCTCACAACATTCAGCTTATGTGACTGTGGGAGGTGTAGTTTACTTCATTTTACCAAGTGATAAACTTGGGGGAGGGGTTTACTTGGCGCCAGCTGCTTTCTGTGGCTTGTCAGAGGGGTATATGAGGTATTTGAGGCTGCCTCATGCCTCTCCAGTTGGTTTTGATGCTTACATTGCCTTCCAGTGGCTTGAATTTGATGTGGTTTTCCAATCTTGCCCTTCAGAGGCATGAGACTGGTGATTTGCTATTGTTGGATGTGGCTTCTTTCCATGTTGTTGCTTGTCAGGCAGCAATTGATTGGCTATAGTACCTATTGGCTGTTGATCTCTGGGATCTTCTTGTGACTTTGCTAGCTGTTGCAGCTATCTCGGAGGGAGATGCTCTTGTGGGCACTGGGACAGGTGTCACACAATTGAGTGTCTTTCCTTTGAGTGTCGGCTGTTATGCCTTTCTTGTGGCCATATTGACTGTATTAGCCATTTCTTGGCGCTGGAGGATGATCAATTTGTGGCACTGGGACAGGTGTCACATCATTGAGTGGTTATGCTATGGGTATTGGCTGTTGTGCCTTGGCTGTGAGCTATTTTGCTCCAGCTGCTGGCTGTTGTGCCTCAGATGAGGTCTGCAGGTGTTTCAGAGAGGCTTATTCCTCTCCAGTGTTTGAATTGTGCTGCCTTGAGATGTGTTTGATGCTTGCTGCGCCTTTGTAAGTGGCTTATGTTGCATATTTGATCTCCTGTGGTCCAGGACTTTGTAGTTCTTTTATTTGAGTTATTACTTGTCATATGCTTGACATGTTGTACTCATATTTGAACTATCTAGTCACTGGATCACTTGTATTGGCTTGATAATTGGTTGGTATTGAAGTATAAATCACATTTTGTGAGTGATTATGACTTGTATATTTGCAGTCAAGGATTTGAGATGGCATCTGTCACATGACAAGTTGCACTCCCCCTTGATTTGCTAAGTGATTTGATCTCACTTAAGTCCCAATTTACATCCCTTTTATTGGCCTGTGATGAAATAAACTGGGTACTATGATGTCCAGTTCTGAGGCCACTTATACAACCTCTCCCTTGCATTTCTATTGAAGGCTCCTTAGCCTCTGGCCGCATTTAATCTTGTAGAGGATGTGCATTTCAGCCGACTTGTTTTGCTATTTTCTCACATTTTTATCCAATGCGCTTTAAAAGGTATTTTGGAGGGGCAAAGCTAGGATTTAGAGTTTTATAATTCCTCTTTGCATTACTTTAGATGCTCCAATTCCTTTGTCTCTTCTTCTTGTGACTGATTTGCCCATGGTCCCCATAGAATGACACACACATGGGTGTTTACAGGTGCATTGTGATGCCTTGGAACGGTTTTGAGATGCTATACAACTCCAATTGTGTTTGTGGTTTTGATTGAAGCTGCCAACACATCCATCAATCCCTCCATATGGTCAACAGTATGGATGGATGGTTGGGTGTCATTGCTAGCTACATGAGTGTATTCCCTCTGTGTACCAATGCATATGGCACTTTTAATACGTGAGGCTTGGCTGCATCATGGCCTTTGGTTTAAACTCCTTTTTAATCAGATGGCTTTCATTGAGATGGGATGTGGTACCACCTCTATTGAGTCATCAAGGCGCATGTGTTTGAGCAGGCCTAGAACATTCTTTTTCAGAGTATAGGCTGACGAGAGGCAGTGGTATCCCCCTCCATTCCTTCTGTTTTATCTATTTTTGTTTGTAATTTGACTGGAGGTGTCCGGTTATGGGAGAGTCTGACTATGGTTGCATCAGAGCTCCTATGTTTCCTCTGAACACGCTCTCTGCTCGAGACTAAGCACATTCATTGTGTTTAATTCATATGCCAAGCTCTTCTTCTTCAGTTAAGAACTTCCGCCATTATCGCTCGTCACTGGAACACCTTACCTGCCTCCAGCGACGTTCGAACGAGAAATTGGTGCTTCAGGTATGCTGTTTTCTCCTTTACGATGCTCCCTCGTCACTTTAATTGCTCAATTTCCTTTCATTTTCGACTCAATTTTGTCATCTTCTTCATGGCAGTGAGCTTCTTTATCGCTCGATTGAGGCCATCTCCTCTCCGACATTGGTCGTGTCTGGTGTCGCTGGGCTCGTGGGAGCATCGCCGACCCACTGGTGCAATTGGTTTGGGCTAAGACGACGCGAAACGACGGCGAAACCCTTCCCTACGCCGGAGTACTTGTGTCTGACATCATTGTACTGTTCCATCTCTTTTTCCCTTTATTATTTTTGTTTTAAACGGTAAAGAGTCGAACCAATCAGAGGATGGCACGTGTGCACCCCCATATCAGACTCAGCCGAGTCAAGTGGCCACTGTTGGGTTTAGTCGAGTCGATGCATTGGGTCTAGTCGACTGGGTTGATTTCCGACCCCTTGAGTCCGTTTCCGACTATTGGATCTGGGTTTGATATCGGGTACGAAATCTGGATCCGCTCTGTTTTATTTGTGACATTGGGCCGCCGGAAATGCAGGTGGGCCTTGGGTTGTAATTAATTTATTTGGGTTTTGGCTTGTAATTAATTCATGTGGGCTTTATTTTATTTTTTATGATTCGGCCCATTCAGATTTTGAGGATAATTGTGCTGCATTTATTTGATATAATTGTTTGATGCTCATCCGTAAGTCAGTTTGACATGAAATTTTGCATGGTTCCCCATAAAAATATGAAGGATTTAACTGCTACAAAATTTCCATTTTTGGGACTCTTTTAATAATTAATTATAAGGGTATCACAGGCGCATAACGGCATTTCCCATAATTAATTAATATATCGTCCATTTTTAGGAATTTCTGTATTTTCGTCTCACGTCATATGACTGTCTGTCAGAGCGATTTTGTTTGGTTGCTGTTGTCATGGTTTTGGTTCATTTGCAGAATAAAATTTATTTATTTATTCCAGGATTTTATGCAGCAGAATTTAGGGGTAAACACTTGGTAAAACCCATCCTTGACGTAGTGCATGGTGAGAGATATGTGTGAATGGATCATCTAGTGGGGTACCATATGCCTGGTAATAAGTATCAGCCTGACTAAGTATAGAAGGTAGTTCCTGCATTTCCATTTAGTTCTTTGTTCAAGTCAAATGAAATATATTTTAAATATTCATATTAAAATTAAATCAACATACCTCCCGTAAGGCGAACATGAGTCAATAGATGGTAGATCCCAACCCTCAAATTTCTTGGTGATCTTTGGCCGGCACAGTAGCAATCTCGCATACGACCACAACTGCCATAGCAACCACGAAGCACCAATATTGACACTGTTTGCAATCGTAGCAATGTCCAAGCCTCGGTATAACATAGCGAGAGTGGCCGCACCCCAGTTGTAATTCACCGAGTGACCAGAATGAAGATCGTACAAATATTTGCAAATTTCATTGCAATATGAACACAATTAATGCATCTAATCAGAATTAATTGTAAATTTCATTTATTCAAAATACTAACAGGCACCAACTGGAGATAGAAACCTAGAACTGAGTCACTCGTGCCGTCCGAAAATAACTCGCACCAGAGAAGCTCTAGCACCAAAGCGCGTGTGTATCTATCAATCTTCTCTGGATCAGTCATGCCAGGCCCCCCCAACCTCAGTCCAGAGCGCACGTAGCTTCGTGAACTTAATAAAATGACGTTTCCCGCATTACATTAGTATTGTAATTTGATTGGAAGAACAATATATATTTAAAATTAACCTAAAAAAATGAAGTTTTAAGAACTTCTTACTTCGCTTGCTTTTTCCAGAAGCACTGTCACACCCCGCGCCGACACACGGGGCGTGACGGTGGGACGGTATCTTCTACATCCATCCGACGGCCCGTCAACCTACGTCGCAAGCACAAAAAAACAAACGAATGTCAGCTACAAAGCTCAGTAACCGTTTATTTAACGACGCAGCTTCTCTATATTAGTTGATAAAGCAAATTAAACATGACTGGATTAATCCACATAACAAATCATACATTTCACGGCGATAATCGGGTCTAGATTAATCATATCATTTCATAATCAGAACAGAAAGTTCCTCCCTAGTTACAGGGATCAGGGTGCATATTCATATACACAAACAAATTCAGAATCCATATTCTAAATCCGATATCCCGCAAAACATGCCACATACGAGTATACACATGCAAGCAAAGTCAAGTGATAATCAAATCAAGCAATACAAAACTAATTATAGAGAAGTCCGGTTACCTGACTGAGCGATTCAGGAGCACAAGCAAATCGGAATGACTATAATTGCGACGTAGAACTCGAATTCCAAATGATTGAACAGATCAAACTTTGAATCGGGTTTCAAATCATTTATTTGGTCTTGGCATGATTTGGTTTCAGCCATTAAGAATCTATCTGAGGAGAATTGTAAAGAAGAAATTTGTAATTTTTTGCTACTATATAGAGATATAAACCAACTAAGGTACTCGGTGATGAAGGTGGATTTTAATATAATCATTTCATATGGGAGCTAGACACGTGGAAGTGTAAGGACAGATGGTGTTTTTACATTTCTTCCATCTCGGTCAACCGATGGTCAAAGGCGGTACATATATAAAAGGGATATACATATGAGGATAAAGAAGTGCTATATTTTATTTTATTTCTTTCATTTCGGTCAAGATTGGTCACTGATCAATATCGGTGGGTGTCACAAGCACTCATGAACTATCTCGATGGGTGTATCCTCCGGCAACGTCAAGTCTCGAAGTAACTGTACATCGTCGTAATCGGTCATGCATGATAGTTCAAATTTTATACATAGAAATCTCCAAAAAAAATAAAATGAAATTTAGTTATTGATCCATACCTCTAGAGTGACAATCATCTCGCCAACGTGCGGAAAAAAAAGATGTGGGTCTCTGGCCTTCAGAACATGGCCAGACCCTGCAAAAGCGAATGATCGAGCAAAATATGACCTATCTGAATGAAGTGGATCAGTCCAAGTATCCTGAGACGCTCGTCTACCTCAGCGGTCCGTAACATCAATGTCTTGTGCACCACTGGCTTCCAATCCTTTATATTTTTATATTTTTATTATTTTGAAAAATACTGACAAAATAGAAATATATAACTAAAAATTAAACGGACAATTATAACTGACGTCAGTGTTACGAAGCTGGGACTGATGCAAATACAAGAGACGATCCGCATCACCAGGACGGGAGGGACAACAACGTCGGCTGAAGCAACATCTGCAATAGATGTAGAAGCACCGGCATTAGAGCGAAGCCTCGTAGATCTACGGACTGGTGACTTTGGTACTCTTCTTCTCGATGGCATTTTGACTATACTGCAATAAAATTTTTTAATGTCAGCAATCTAATAAAATTTCGACAGCATCAGACCCAAATCCCCCCTAAATAGAGACCCAAATCCCCACAACTGCAATAACAAACACAGTAGCAATCTCATACGACAACATTTCCTATTTTCTATTTTTTTACTATTTTAAAATTATTTTACAATAATTATTCTAATTTTTCATTTATTCACCTAAATAAAATAAATAAATTAGATATATACATATTTAAAAAAACTCACCTCAACTGGAAGCACTGCTTGTGTCACAAAAGTGTGAAAGATCCCTTGCCACAAAAGTGGGTTTACACTTTTGTTAGGCTAACAAACAGAGGGTACAATTTTTTTTTCCTAGATGACCTATTCCATTTTCTTGATTTTGGTCCCAGTTTATTCAAAACACACAGTATTATTATTGATTTTAAGAAAAGTTGTTTTACAAATAAACAAACAACTAAAACCTGAGCATGTTTTATTTCATACCGCTAACCTACGGTTTTGCTGGCGGTATTATACAAGCAAGCTAGCATACCCAACCTCTCATCCTACACCAGGTTTGTTTCAAAAATATTTACACATTTTACAAAATGAAACTCTGACCCTAAACCATCACGAACAGAAGACCAGTCTTTCTCACCAAAGACCCGACAAAAAGACAAAATAACAGAGGACATAACCAACAACACCAGGGGGTAACTAAACACCAGAAAGAACATCACTACGGACCATGACAAGCGATACTATAGCTCGTCAAACTTTCTCTTGCGGATCCGATTGTGGGTCCCACTCGGGCACCATTCCGTCAGGCGGAGAACCAGAACCAGAAAAATCCAGATACAAGTAAGCAAATATCTCAGGCAGGTCATCGAACGAAAGGAGGATAGCAACATTACACTGAAGACTTGGCACGTATACTTCAAGCTTAACAAAAGAACATTCTATTGTAGCAACAGCACGAGGCCTAATAAGCCTGCGACGCTCCTGGAACCCCCGACCATCGAGGCACATGCAAAAACAATAAACAGATGAGAATAAATTCTCAGTGCGAGTTTTAGTTCCAGTATGCGGAGCTTAATACATCCGTATATCGGACTAATACCCGAAAATTAATTCAAAATTTTACAAATTAACAGATATAGTTTTGTACCGTAGGTACCAGTCGGAACGGTCCTAATACCGGCATGCTGTGAAATATAATATAAAATAGAAATCATTAATTTCAGAATATCAGTTGGAAATTTTCACACCAAACTTCTCAAGGCCTACAGACTCGGAGAGAACCCTTCCCAACCATAAGTTTTAACAAATGGTACAGAACAGATAGAGGGAATTACCCAGATATAGTAGCGCTAATAACCTGGCCGGGTCGGTGGCCAAACCAAAACACCGGATGGTGTACCAATCCATTTGATATGTTTGCTTTAATAATATTTATTAAATTCTGATTCTTCTATCACGAATATAAAATCAAGTGATATAGAATTTTACGGAAGTCATTCCTACCATAATCAAGCCTGGTTAATATCATTAATCAAACGAATTCGTATCCAGACTTTTGCAGATTCAACAGATCAAACGGAATTTTTATCAACATGCAGTTTCATTTATTTAGGGCTTCTATGTCTATATGACACAATAGAATGCATCGTTGAAGTTTTCAACATGTTATGCATAAATTTAAAAATACCGATTGTTCCAGATTCTATTAAGAAATCGCATAATCTGCACCTTCGCAAAGCTCTTGAGGTTCTGGGTCACGGGAGGTTCCTGTTCAATATTCACAAATCAAGGTCCGTTAATATCTATTTAATGGGTATCCAAAATCTTATGGAAGTGAACTTATCAAATCGACAGTCTGGTTCTAGCAATTGCTTAATAGACGAACATAATTCCAAGTTCCATTCTTAACTTATTAAATATTTGCTTAGTACTCTAATTAATTAATTTTCTTAATATCGAAGTTAGAACAGAGATCAGAAAATTATTACTCAGAAGTCGGAAAATCAGAAATTACTTAAATTCATAAAATAAATAAAATAAAAAATTATATTTTAATTTGGTGTGATCAGTATGTCTGAATTATTTGCCATAGTATCTGCTCAATCTTAATTTCAGATGTGTCATCATGTCCCTAATTTCAGCCAAAAATAAGTTAGACTATTTAATTGGGTCCAAATCTTTAGTCTAACATCATCAAGCTCAACAGAATTAGCATACAATTAATTACTTAATTAAGTTCTTAATCAAAGCCGAAAACTTAATTAAGTCAAAGCCCACAACATAATTTAATCCGAAAGCCCACAAAGATAAATTTCAGAAGATCTACAATTTAATTTCGGAAGCCCACATTTTTTTTTCCAGCACTTCTTTCTCGGCCCAAAAAAAAACACAGCCCGAAATTAATCCGAAACCAGCCCATAAACAACAAGGTCGAACCCAGTCAACCTGACCAGTTGACTGAGTCGATCTTAACGGGTTCCGACAAACACGATATTTTCTCAATTCAAATCTGCATCCACATGTCTCAGATTTTGCACTTAAGCCCACAGTTTAGAGTCAAGCCTTCACAATTTCCATTACAGCCCACTAATAATTATAAAACCTTCTCATGTCACAAATAAGCCCTCCAAATATTACAATAAAGCCCTCAGAAAATTTATTTCCTTACACTTTCATCCCTGAGCCATCGAACAATCGTACCAGAGGCTATGTCCATGTACCAGAAACTGGTACCATGGTTCAATATATCTCAAATCAGTCCTACCAACTCATGTAACTCATGGAATGCACAATTAATCACTTAATATGCCTTACATATGCCAATTATTTCCAGAGTACTTCACATAATAAGCCACTGTCTATGCATGTACTTACCAATTTTCCAATTCAGAACCTATAAATGATGCACTTATTGTTTAACCCAAAAATATGATGGCATATTCATGGAATTTCATAAACCTTATAAATGCCAAAAATTTCCATGGAGTTTAGAAATTTGAGGAAATATACCAAATGAGAGTCAAAAATTCTGAAAAGTTACCCAAAAATCAAACAAAGAATACAGAAAATTGTGGAGGTTTCAAAAGAGTCAAAAGAAAGACAAAAACCTATCACATGTGCAAAAAGGCCCCAAAATTACGCAAAAATAAATAAAATACTCCAGAGGGTCTCTTCAGGAAGAGTTTGATACCATTGGATTCTACTCATTTTTCTGAGCTCACATACCAAATTTCATGAAAAAATACAATCAGGAAGTGCCTCAAAGAGATTATTGCATTTGGTAGATTGGAAAAGAAATAATAAAAGTGTGTAAATGGAGGCTAGCAGCGCCACAGGGACTGGAGAGGTAAAAGAAGGGTGTTTTGAAAATTCCCCCTCTGTGTGAAAATGGAAGATGGCTGCGTTTGGTGCGTGGACTAGCACTTATGTCAATTTGTGAAATACTGCGTGGCCTATGGAACACCGAGTGCAGGCGGGAGAGAAAATACAAGAATATGGATGTTTGAAAGAGAATTGATCCCCTTAAAAGAAACAGCCGTATACGCATGGAATTGGCCAGTAATGAAGGAAAGAAATCACTGAGTCCCAAGAGCAGCGAGATGGAACACGATGCACCGAGAATAACCAAAACAGAGAAAGACTAGAGTTCCTCTCTAACAGAAATTGTTGAAGAGAGGAACGGCGCTAACCGCCGGGCTTCCAGCTGGCAGGAGCAAAAAACAAAAGCATCAAGACCCCTTCTTCGACGCCTATAAATAAGGGTGGAGGATGAGAGAAGAGGGACGGTTCCAGAGGGTTCAGAAATAGATCTCAAATTTAGAATTCCACACAAGAAAGCTTAGGTTTTAGAGAGAAAGAGAGAGGCATTTAGTCAAACAGTTAGTGAGCATTGTAAAGAGAGCGAGAAAAGTGAAAAAGGCATCTACAATTCAGGTAGGTTTGTGTAATCGAGAGGTAGAAAGGATCTGAATGTGATCTACGCTCTCTCTCTTGAATGAATTTGATGCAATTTTGAATAAAAAAACGAAATTTGTTTGAGAATCGCTTCTTGAATTTTCCTTTGAATTGTTTACGGTTTGATAATCTGCTAGCTTTAATGGAGTGTCTTGATTGTAGATTGGCATAGAATCGTGGTAATTAAAGTTTCTGTCTTCTCAATTCGAGAAAGGAGATTGCTAGGAAGCTATGCCTCCATGGTGATTCTCTGGATCTGAATCGAGAAGATAGATTCTTTAATGTCTTTCTGTCAGGAGTAGTTTGATGTGATGTTCTTGATCTATTAGTTAATGGTGATTCAATTGTTGCTAGAAAGAACAAATCTTGTATTCTCTTAATCCCTCTTTCCTCTTCCAGTGATGATCTCTAGCTGCTTATTTCATAAGAGGAGGCTTGCTAGGAGGCCATGCCCCCATGGCGAGCTTCTGAATTTGAAATGAGTAGACTTAGATCTGTTCTAAACTTCTCTCTTCCACAATCGAATCAAACTTCATTAAAAAGGAATGCTAATTAAACTCATCTTCTTTAAGCTGCTAGGAAGCCATGCTTCCATGGTGGCATTAACTCATCTGGCATGGAGCCTTGCTCCTACGCTGGACCTCCTCTATGGTTTGCTAGGAGGCTATGCCACCTTGGTGAACCGGGTTTGAACACGTTTGATTGAGTAATAAGCTTGATTGAACTGTTTAAACCTTCAAAATCAGAGGAGGTCTAGGGGAGGTGCTGCCCAAATTTCATTAGAAATTTCATGAACTTAGATTAGGTTGTGAATCCAAAATCAGGTGCCAACCTTGACTTTATTTAGTAATAACTGAAAATTACAAGGGCTTAAATGCGTAATTCTGATTAAAAAGTGTGTTCTTGAAATCTTGAGATTGACTTGCATAATTTGTATTCCTCTCTCAAACTTGTATTGACTGATAAGTATTACTATTTGGTTAGTAACTGATTTTGTTCAATTTTCTTCATGAGGTTTTAATTACTGAATTTCCATGGTCATTAGTGAAAGAGGTGTTCTCATATCATTAATTGCTGATATTACTGTACAGGAGTATGGCTTACTTAGTTAAGATCCTTTTATTGGAGTAAAATAGTGAGACTCAGATTTGAGAAAGTAGCAAGGTTTCTGTGTAAATTGATAGTGTCTCTCCTTTCGAATAACAAAAGATTGCTTTTGTATTGACACCGGTTTGATAAGCTGGCTCAAATTTGAGAATGTATTGTATATGGTTGACTTTTACTTGCCTTTAGAAAAGTATTAAGCCAATTGATCTGTACTCATATTGTATTTGTTTGTTAATTGTAAGTGTAAAAGAAATGTAGTAATGTTAATTGAACCCAGTAGTACTCCCTGGACCAAATCGTACACAGTACTAGTAATTGCTAGTAACTGTTATGACCAAGGTGTGAAGATAAAATTGAATTAATTTAGTAGTCTATGCTCAATTGTTCGCTTTTATACTTCTCTTAATATCATTCATATGCCTTACTGTACCAAGCTTACCCGATATATGCTTCGGCCATCTCACTGAATTGTATAAACGCAATACAAATCGGATTTGAAAACACTCTTTCCTCACTCCCTTGGTGTTGAATCACACGTGTCTGGTACCAATTAGATCCGTTAGAGTCCTACGGTACCAAACCATTCTTTCACTGTACCAAGTCAGTTGCGTTCCCATAAAATTAGATCGACACAATCTAAGCTAAGTACACCCTTATATTCTACTCTATGTTGCGATCCTAACGAACCCAGCCTCATTGACTGAAGTGGCACAAGTCGCCGGAAACACGAAAATGAAATTCGCAAGGACTGAACTGAAGAAATGTCAGTTACAACCAGACAGAGACGACGCGATGGAAACGGAGATTACCCTCGTCTTCCTCACGGCTTCACGACGCTAGTGAACCCCTCCTCACCGGCGGCGATGGCCGGAATCGCTAACGAATCCAAACCCATTACGAGGACGAACCCGTTAACTGAAAATAACACCCGTCTCCTTCGTTTGAGCTCAGCGCCAAGACCTTTTGATCTTCTGTGGCTAAAATCCTCGAAGGCCTTGACAATTACCCGTCACACGAGACCCACTCGGTTCAGATGAAAGATATAAAAAGGAGAAAAGAAATTAATGTCAGCCCAGTGGAAATCAAGGCCCAAAAACAAATGGTCGACCATTGCCACCTCACCAGGCCAGACAACGCCAACAAACCCAACAGCTCAGTACATCTTAATGATGTGGGCCAATCAGAGAGCGCCAAGTCAGCCTGAAACTTTAGAAATTTATTAAAAATAGTATACAACTCAGAAAAATACAAATAAAATATCCACAAAATTCTAAAAAATCTAAATAAACCAAATTCACTGGTACTTTGATATAAAATTGTATCAAAGTTGCGGCCTTTTGTATTTTTGAAGTATTTTTACTATAAAAGTGAATTTTATGAATCTTAGAAATATAATAAATCATCTAATATTTTCTTTTAACAAAATTTATATAAAAAAAAAAACTAAAGCTAAGTACTTTGAAAATAAAAAAGATTTCAACTATGATATTTTCAAAAGTTAAGTATTTTCAAATACAAATATTCTCAAAATTACGAAGTCAAAATAATAAACTCACTAAATAACTTTTAATAAAATTTTCAAAACTTAAACCTAAGTACCTTCAAATAGCAAAAGATTCCAAAAGTAATATCTTCAAAAGTCAAGTATCTTCAAAAATAAATAGTTTCAGAATTATAAAAATGAATTTCTAAAATCCAAAAGTATAGAAGGCCAAAGTGATTGAAAATTACAAAATCACCAATATCCAAAAAGAAATGTCAGAAAATTAAAAGTTAAGACACGAAACCCAAAGACAAAGCCGAAACCTCTCCATTTGAGGAAAAGTCCTTCGCTAGGGTTGAGATCAATCTCAGATGACTTGAAATTGGATTTTTATCAAATGACGTCCCTATCTGAAGAATTCAATTTTGTTCTCATAAGAAGCCGCTAAAGAGCCCGAGAACCAACTCTTATTAAGAAGGCTGCCCAAGAGGCCCCTGGGGTTGTAAAAGAACCAACTCTCCTTAAGAAGGTCACTGAAGGACCCGAGGGTTGTAAAAGAACCAATTCTTGTTAAGAAGGTCACCTAACGACCCCTAGAATTGTATTATTTTGTTCTCATAAGAAGCTGCTAAAGGGCCCGAGAACCAACTCTTATTAAGAAGGCCGCCCAAGAGGCCCCTAGGGTTGTAAAACAACTAACTTTTACAAGAAGGCCGCCTAAGAGGCCCCGAAGGTTGTAAAACTCTTCCAACTTTCACAAGAAGACCGCCCAAGAGGTCCCGAAGGTTGTAAAATTCCTTTCGTTCTCACAAGAAGCCGCTAACGGGCCTGAGAACCAACTCTTATTAAGAAGGCCGTCCAAGAGGCCTCTAGAGTTGTAAAAGAACCAACTTTCACAAGAAGGCCGTCCAAGAGGCCCCGAAGGTTGTAAAACTCCTTTCATTCCTACAAGAAGGCCAGCCGTTGCCCCAGGAACCCATTCTCACAAGAAGGTCAGCCGGTGCCCCGAGAGCTATCCGATAACTTTAATCGATCTTAAATAACTTTAAACAACTCTAAACGACTTCAAGACGACTCTAAATAGAGAAGCTCTTCCTTTCAAGCGAAAACCAAAACTAATTCTCTTCTTAAATCCTTTAGAATTTTAGAAGTTTCTTAATTGAGTCCCGTCAATTAGGTCTGGTACCATCAATTAAGTCACTTTAAGAGATGATTCTTTCTAGCCCATTACGTATTATCTTTAGACTCCTTAATCAGAGGTTCCCGTAGGAAACTACGGGGTAATTAACAATAGGGGCTTGCGCCTATTGGAAAGAAAGGACCCGCAAAATTAAGAAACCCTCGTAAGAAGTGACTCTTGTTCTGGTTCTCTTGTTGTTAAGAGATACTCGGCACAGAGATCGAACCTTAAGGGGGGTGAATCTAAGACTTGTTCTAATTTCTCGAGGAAACCCTTTCATTCTTCGAGGGATGACGAAAAAGTCCACACAGATTCTCTGGCACGCCCGGTGGGACCTCTTTCTCCTCTCATCTTTGGGGTTAAACGTAAAAGCTAGGAAAATTATTTCTTAAAATTAAATGGGCATCTCTAACAGTAACATTGAGGTTGTGTCATTGCAGGTTGAAATGGTGCCTACCGCAATCGATATGACCAAGCCAACAGGAGTCCTCACCATCGGAGGAGTGCCGATCTGTTACCAGCATGACTTCATGTTAGGTGCTATGCCGTACGGGTATTCCTATGTACCCATAGTCCAAGTGAAGGACGGGACCTATCAATTGGCTCGAGTGGTCGAAGAAGAGCCTCAACTAGAGATACCAATGTCCACTCCACAGGTTGTGGAAGTCCCTGTTAAGACCGAAGTCAAAGAGGAGGAATGGTCACTCGTTCCTCAGAAGCGGGCTTTCCCAAGTCCGATCTCTTCTCCTGAGAGACGCTCGTTCCGTCACCGCCGCCCAATTCAGAAAAGGGTAGCTGTGAAGAAGGTGTACGCTCCTGTCTCCCAAGGAACTAGGACTATTAAGAAAGTCCAAAGAGCATACAAGAATGAATTGGAGGTGAGACCCAATCTACCAGTCAGCAACCCTTTCTCCTCACTAAGGTTGGTGCGGAAGAACTCTCCTACGGCTGTACTGAAAACGATGGAGGAATTCCCTCCTGAATACCAAGTTCAGTTCCGAGGCAGAAATCCCCAAACTAGACAATCGGTGAAAGAGAGGCTCACTCTTCCTCGCACACCGGTTCATGAAAGGTTGGGACCAAATAGACAAAGGAGGGAATCGACTCCGGTACATGAGAGACTGGGGCAGAAGATGGTGAATTCGAGAAGGAGTTTTAAGAAAGCTTGGGTTCCCAAAGAGAAGGTACAATCGATGGTTCAAGTGGTTAGCCAAGCGCCACAAAACAAAAGGAGGCGTCTAGAATGGCGTAAAAAGGAACATGCAGTACATGTTCATGTCAACATGGTACGGATTGATGAAATGCACGAAATGCACGCATTTGTGAACATGATAAGTGATGAAGATGTTCTTCCTAATAGAAAGGATAGCAAAGGCAAGCGTGGTCTCGTGTCCGCAAGCCATAGCGGTCCTTATGAAGGAGTAGAAGATGGAGAAGAGCCTGTTGAAACTGGTCAGGATGATACTCGTACCAAAAATCGATGGGGCGAGGGTGAGAATGCCCGACTAATGAGTATTTTAGAAAGTAATCAGGAGAAAATGTCCCAACTGATGGATGAAAGGGAAAAAGAAAAAGAAATGGTCAAGAGAATGTATAAGTTCCTAGAAAAGAAGAACTTACTCGAGGAGTTGGATAGAGAGTATCCCTCTTCATCTGACGAAGAGGATAGGCCCAAAGAAAAGATGTTTAAGGAGAAGAATAACAAAAGTAGATACGAGATTTCTGATGAAGAAGAGGAACGAGATAAAAGGAGAGTCATTAAAGAAAGAAGGAGTAAAAGCAAATATGGTTCTTCAGATGAAGAAGAGGTGAAAATCAAGAGACGACCTTCTAAGGAAAAGAAAAACAAGCATAAATATGAGTCTTCAGAAGAAGAAGGAGAAAGGATGTACAAGCGTCATCCTAAAGAAAGGAGAAATCGAATGAGGCATGAGTCGGATGAGGAAGAGACCTTTTATACAAGGCCTCGGACTGGGACAGGGAGGCGAGAGCCGACAAAACAAATTATCCAAGATATGATTAATATGCAACTCCAAGCATCAGGAGTGGGTCGCTTGGCCAACATCAAAAAGAAATGTGGAAGGCCGTACCCTAGAGAATACGAACGGATTCCCTACCCCACTGGGTACCAGGTCCCAAAATTCAATTTGTTTGATGGAACGGGAAAAGAGAGCATCACTCCTGACCAGCATCTGGTCCAATTCAGAAACGCGTGTGGCAACACCGCCCATGACGAGGCTCTTTTACTCAAACAATTTTCCCAGAGTCTTACCGGGGCAGCATTCGAATGGTACTCGTCATTAGAGAATAACTCCATTGAAACATGGGATGAAATGGAGGATCTATTCCGTGCCAAGTTCGCTATGGTGACCCAAAGAATCACAATGGCGGACGTAGCCAGTGAAAAGCCAAGACCAGATGAATCTCCACTTGATTACATCAACAGGTGGAGGAATATGCATATCAGGTGCACCCATCAAATGCCAGAAGGGGAGGCCGTGGAGTTTTTGGTAAGGAATTTGGACGATTGGATCCGAAGGTCGCTCTCTGGAAGCGACATCTATACCTACGAGGATTTGGTGACTCGAGTCGCAAGAGTCGTGCATATTGGACCACCCAAGGAAGTAACAAATAATAAAAGTGAGCCTAGAAATAGAGCACAGATGCCTATTAAGGTGGCGGGGGCCAACGAGGCTTCAACGAGTCAAGGTGGCGGTCAAAGAAATAACCGCAATAATGGAAATAATAACAACAATAGCAACAATGGGAATGGCCGTCCAGCCACTCTAGCCGAGCGGTTGAGTAGACCATACTCGTTTAAGAAAGAAAAAACAGGGGCACTTCTTAAACAACTCTTAGAAGGAAAGGCCATCGAACTACCCGTATGCAAGAGATTGGAAGAACAGCACAAAACAAATGACCCAACGTACTGTGCCTTCCATAGAGTTCTAGGTCACCCTACGAGCGACTGCTACGTTTTCAAGAACATAGCAGAAAAGATGATTAAGCAAGGAGATCTGATTCTGCCCGAAAGTTTTAAACAAGCACCCGCTCCACATGTTCAAACAAATGCCGTGGCGCACAGGGGCAATCCTAGACAAAACGTTGAATGTAACGTAATTGTAATAGTGGACGAAGAAGAGTGTGATGCACAAAAAATTTTGAAAATAAGTGAAGAGAAAAATAAAGATGAAGGAAAAGAAAAAGAAAAAGAAACAGAAAAAGAAAAAGAAAAAGAAAAAGAAAAAGAAATGGATGAAAAGAAAAAGGAAATAGGGAAAGAAAATGAAGATCTTGTCGTCCACTATTACGATGACACCGAAGACGAGAACGAAGCACCCTACGGAGGCCTCTTCGCCAAGGATATGTTTAAGGAGAAGGGGTGTCATGTGAATTTGCGCTCGGGCACTAATATTCCAGAAAGGCAAGCACCTAAGGAAAATGAAAAGGTGAAAGGAAAGGGTAGGCCTCAGGAAACGGAAGATGAATCGGGTCCGAGCCAAAAAGCAAAAGAAACAAAAGGAGATTACAACATTTTGGCTCATCTAAGGCGCACGCCAGCACTCATAAGCGTATTCGAAGCGCTAATGATGTCTAAAGAGTTAAGAGAAACAATGATGGAAGCTCTTCAAGACCCAGAAAAGTTCCAAACTTACTTAGCGGAGAAGCACATGACCGAGGCCCTCTATATAGAACCTCGAGGCCAGATTACTTTCACAAGCGAGGATCTAATGATGGGAACGGCCCACCATAACAAGCCTCTATACATTACAGGCAAGACTAACGGAAGCCAGTTGAGCAGGATGCTAGTGGATGCCGGGTCATCCATTAACATTCTACCACTCCGATCACTGAATCAACTTGCCTTAGGAGGAAGGCGGCTCTCTAACGAGAATGTGTTTATACACGGATTTAATCAAAATTCTGAACGAGCTTTGGGAGCCATCACACTTCCCATACAATTTGGAGAGCTAGAAACTTTAGTGAAGTTCTATGTGATCGACGCTGATACTTCCTACAGAGCTCTATTAGGAAGGCCTTGGCTACACGAAAATGGCCTTGTACCCTCAACACTCCACCAATGTGTGAAATACCTACATGATGGTGAGCAAAAGGTGATAAAAGGTGATGCTCAACACTATGGAGTACATGAGGTAGAATTAGAAGAAATAGACCGATTCTACGCTCCAGCATCACAAAGGAGTACTTCTCCGATCCATAGAATAAAGGCTGTCAGCCAAGAAGATAATAGTGAAAAACCAAGACTAAAAGAAAGGCCGAAAACCTCATGTGTGGTAAGAACTCCAATCTACATTAAATCCTCTGATGAAGAAGATGAGAAAGAGAGTCAAAATGGGAGACTATACATAAAAAGTGATTCTGAAGAAGAGATTCAAAGAAATGCGATTCATGTGTATGACACTGACTCGGATGAAGAGTTCTATGGTGAAGAGGATTCAATGGCCATCGAGCAAGTTCCTATAGGATACTACAAAGAACTCACACCGAGAGAGGTATATCAAATCAAAGAGTTGGAAACCTTTTACGTTCCACCAAAAGTGGAAAACGTGAAAGGGAGATCAGTGTTTTATAAAGGAATCCTGTTTTACAAAGCCGAAAGTGTAGACCCGTCTGGCAACCCTTCTGATATAAACAATTGGGGGAAATGGTTGAAAGAGGAAGAAGAAGAGTACGAAAGAATAGAAGTGATGGGCTATTACAATCGAGGGTTGATAAACCTATTCCAAAGGACTAAGTGTCTAGAGCCAATTTCAAAACAAAGAGCTAAGACTTTCCAAGATCTGTGGAATGGAAAGTCTCGGCGAATTGTGGGCCTAGATGGAAAAATAAGGAACACCAAGGGCCTAGGCTTTCAGAAACCACAAGGTGAAACATTATTTGTGGAATGCTACATGGCAGGAATAACTCCCGTTGGAGAGAACTCAGAAGAGGAAGAGTTCATACAGGAGGCGAGAAATGCTCCACGTGAATTGGAAGATGGGGGCCAGAACACAATTGATGAACTCTTGAAGATAAATTTGGGCACGGAGGAAGACCCACGCCCAACATTTATAAGCGCATCACTCCCCCTTGAAAAACAAGAACAGTTGAAACAGCTCTTAATGGAATACAAAGATTGTTTCGCATGGAACTACACAGAAATGTCCGGTCTCGATCCTGCAATAGCTTCTCACAAGCTAAAGATAGATCCTAGCATTAAACCAGTGAAACAAGCTCCAAGGCGAATGCGAATCGAGCTTGAAGAAAAGGTAATCGAAGAGGTAAAAAAGTTGATAGACGCAGGATTTATTCGAGAAGAAGAAAATCCCGTTTGGGTAGCAAGCATTGTCCCAGTAAAGAAGAAGAATGGACAAGTCAGATTGTGTGTGGACTTCAGAGATCTGAACAAGGCATGTCCAAAGGATGATTTTCCTTTACCCGTGACTGAATTAATAATAGATTACACCTCCTCTTATGTGGTGTACTCTCTTATGGATGGAGCGTCGGGTTACAATCAGATACCAATGGACGAAGAAGACCAACGCCATACTTCCTTCCGCACTCCGATTGGTATCTTTTGCTATAAAGTGATGCCTTTCGGGTTGAAAAATGCAGGGGCAACATATCAAAGAGCCATGACCAAGATTTTCGACGACTTGATCCATAAAATAGTCGAATGCTACGTGGATGATTTAGTGGTTAAGGCCCGATCGGTTGATGAGCATTTGGAATACCTAAGAGTGGTATTCGAGAGATTAAGGAAGTATTCGTTGAAAATGAATCCTTTAAAGTGTGCTTTCATGGTATCTTCCGGAAAATTTTTGGGATTTGTGGTAAGGCACAGGGGCATTGAAATAGATCCCGCGAAAATCAAAGCGATTAGAGAGATGCCTCCCCCAAGAACTCTCAAACAACTCCGCTCGTTGCAGGGGCAACTGGCCTATGTGAGAAGATTTATCGCCAACCTCTCAGGAAGGATCAAGCCGTTTACCCATCTTACCAAGAAAGATGTACCTTTTAAATGGGACGCAAAATGTCAAAGGGCTTTCGAGGACATTAAAGAGTATCTCCTCAAACCGCCCGTTCTCGCGGCTCCCGTTCAAGGAAAACCTTTAATTCTCTACACCACAGCTCTAGATGGATCTTTAGGGGCTCTTTTAGCCCAAGAAAACGAAGAAGGCAAAGAAAATGCATTATATTACTTGAGCCGCATGCTGGTTGGGGCCGAACAATCCTATAGTCCCATTGAAAAGCATTGCCTAGCTTTGGTATTTGCTACGAAGAAATTGAGGCACTACATGCTGTCTCACAAGATCACACTGATATCAAAAGTGGACCCATTAAAATACCTGATGACCAGACCAATGTTGACGGGAAGGCTAGCAAGGTGGACCATAGCTTTAATGGAATTCGACATCTCCTACGCACCTCAAAAGGCAATCAAGGGGCAAGCGATGGCCGATTTCCTAGCCGCACACCCGGTTCCTGATGATTCTCCACTAAGTTGTGAGTTCCCTGATGAACAAAGCTTGTGCGTGGGTGAAGAAGAACCCAGATGGACCATGTTTTTCGACGGGTCATCAGCAATAGAGCCAGCCAAGAGACCTAATTTACCTCGAATTCGAGCAGGAGTTGGTTTGGTCTTTGTTACTCCACAAGGAGGAATTCTCCGTCACTCCATAGCACTGACTGAACCATGCACGAACAACGAGGCTGAATATGAAGCATTAATTGCCGGATTAGAATTGGCAGTTAATATGGATATAAAAGAGATGAAAGTGTGCGGTGATTCCCAATTAATCTTAAGTCAGATTGAGGGAGTATTTGAGGTTAAGAAGCCTGAATTGGTAAAGTACCATGAAAGAGCTCAAGAGTTGATTGCCAAGTTCTCAAAAATCACGTTCGAGAAGGTGTCAAGAGCTTCTAATGGCATGGCGGACGCCTTAGCCCGAGTTGCTACTCAATTGAGTAAACCAGATGGAGAAGAAATACAAATCACCATAAGAAATCGGCGATCCTTGGCTCCTTACCTCTTAGAGATTGAGAAAGAGACAAATGCTCACCTCTTTGTGGATATAGAAGAATGGGATACGGAGATGGATTTGCTAATGGATCCTGATGAGGTGATGGAAATAGAGGTAGGCGAAGTGAAAGATTGGAGAGAACCTTTCGTGGATTATTTCAAATACCAAATTCTCCCCACTGAAAAGGCAGAAAGAGAACAATTGAAGAGAAGGATTCTTCGATATGTATTTGTGAATGACACCTTGTACAAGAGGTCATATGATCAATTGTGGTTGAGATGCGTGTCTCAAAGAGAATCTCAAAAGATTATGAAGGAGGTTCATTCAGGATTTTGCGGGGCTCATCAGTCTGGTCCGAAAATGAGACTTCATATCAAAAGAATAGGGTATTATTGGCCTACCATGATCGCAGACTGTGAAAAACAAGCAAAGAAATGTCATATGTGTCAAGTCCATGGTGACTTCATACATCAACATCCTAACCCCTTGCACCCAACGATAGCCGCTTGGCCATTCGACATGTGGGGTATGGACATAATCGGCCCTATTGATCCCCCATCTTCAAAGGGGCATAGATTTATCTTGGCGATCACTGATTATTTTTCCAAATGGGCCGAAGCAGTGCCTTTGAGAGAAGTAAAGAGCAAAAATGTCATCCGATTCCTAAAGAACAATGTGTTGTATCGCTTTGGTACTCCACGAGAGATAATATCAGATAACGGGACATCGTTTAAAAGTGGAGAAATTAATACATTCGCTCATCATCACAAGATTAAATGGAGGTATTCCTCCATTTACAATCCGAGAGCTAATGGCCTGGCTGAAGCTTTCAACAAGGTGTTAATTAAGTTGCTAAGAAAAAACCGTAGGAGACAACCACAGAAATTGGGATGAGAAACTTCAAGAGGCACTTTGGGCATACCGCACAACTTACAAAACCCCAACTCAAGCAACTCCTTATTCCTTGGCGTTTGGATCTGAAGCAGTATTACCATTGGAAATCGAATTGCCCTCACTGAGAGTAGCCGTGCACGCCGGTCTACCCATGGATAAAAGAGCTCGTTTGAGACTAGACGAGTTGGATGCTATGGATGAGAAAAGATTAACGGCTCAACAGAGCTTGGAGTTATACAGAGCCCAAATGACCAAGGCCTATGATAAAATGGTGAGGCCTCGCACTTTTCGAGAAGGAGAATTGGTATTGGTATTGAGAAGACCCATTGTTGGTCGTCATCACGGTCCAAAATTCGCTCCAAACTGGGAAGGACCATACATCATCAAAGAAGTCTACGAAGGAGGTTCTTATAAGCTCGTGGACAAGGAAGGAGAAAGCTCAATTCCACCCATCAATGGGCGATATCTCAAGAAGTATTACGCTTGAAGTCCGCCCTGTCCAGAAACTTTATGATAAAAACCAAATTCCTTATCAAAATGTCTTATTCTTAACCAAAACTTAAAACTCCAATAAATCCTTATGATAGAGACCCCAAAACTTTAACCAATAAAGCTCGAGTACCAGTAAATTATGACAACCAAGAAGCACCAAATCCAAAACATGTAAATAGCCCAATAAAATTTTAGAATAAAACCAATAAAGTCGCTACAATCAAAATCCAAAATCCTATACCCAAAAAAAAAAAAAAAAAAAAAAAATCCAAAACCTTAGCCAATAAAGGGGCAAGTTTTTGAAAAGAGACTTGCCCCGCTATGTGATATTTACCCTATGCCATAATCCGCGGTTAATGATGAGGCCCCCGGGCCTCGGAGAACGCGAAGCCGTGTCAAGGAAAGTCTTTGTGGTTTTCCAAGACACATATGCCTAATGAAGATTAAGCCGTTATGGCGTCTGAAGGCATTAAGGCACCGCCCTATGAAGGTATCTGAGGGCTCCAACCGCCCACATCCATCGTGTCCATATGACCACCAACTATTGAAAAAACGAGTTTTTGAAAAGAAACTTGTTCCTCAAAATGTTAGAATTCACCCTAAATCATTATAATCCGCGGTTGACGATGGGACTCTCAGGTCTCGGAGAACGCGAAGCCGTGTCAAGGAAAGCCTTTGTGATTTTCCAAGACACATATGCCTAGTGAAGATTAAGCCTTTGTGGCGTCTGAAGGCATTAAGGCACCGCCCTATGAAGGTATCTGAGGGCTCCAACCACCCACCTCCACCATGCCCCTGTCGGTCGCAATACATAAAGAATGACATGAAAGGAAGTAAATACAAAGAGGATAAAATAAAGAGCTCATCCATTAATGAAAAGGGGGTACAAGCACAGCTAAGTCCAAGCAACATTTAAGCAATAACAACAGAAAAATAAATCCTAATACAAATTAAAAGAGATATAAGACTTGAAAGGCTCAAAAGGTGCTATAAAGTAGGACAGGGGCAGAACAAGTTCAAGCACTCGTTCATTCTGGGGCAGCCGCAGCCATAGCTCCACCACCGGCCATGTTGTTCAAAATCACAGAGATAGCTTGAAGCATTCCTTCCATAGTCTCCAAGCGAGCGTTCAAATCCTCAAAGCGTTGATCAATGAGAGCCCTGATCGAGATAGGGGCAGAGGCCGCAAGAGCTAGCGCCACTGAATCATCATCCGGCGGATGATTTACCCCGGGAGGATCATATTGGTTAGGAGCAGCATTGGGAAGTAAGATGTAGTCATTTACGGGTTGATTTGGATCAGGCACCCACATGTCCATCGAAGACTCAACCCATCCAATAAGCGGCAGTGAGAAGAGGAGGTTGAAAGGATGCGCCACGTCAGCATCAGAAATGCGATTACCCCACAACATTTCAGGCACTCGAATGTGGGCCCTAAGCATCAAAGCTTCAATAAGATGACCATAAGGAAGTGGCTCTCGGTCAGATATAGCCACTTGATGCATGTGAAATAGAATCATGTGGGCCAGATTGATGGGCCATTGCTTCTGAATCAGGTTGCGCAGGTAGAACAAAGTGCCAGGGCTTGCAAGATGAGTCATAACCCCTTGAGGGAAGATGATGTCATTAATCACTAAGAAGAGAAACCTGAAAAGAGCAACCGATGATTTGTAACAGAGGAAAAGGAGAAAATAGAATTCAGAATGATAGTTAGAAAAGTGGAATACCTATGAAGGGCGGGCAAATGTTCGGTAGACACCAGTTCAGCATCAGGCGCAGTAGCCCTAAACCACTGGCGATACTCTTGATAACTGCCAAAACCTTGAGGCCAACGCTGATAAGCATAAACAGTAGAGCCATTTAGAGTACCAGTGGCCCGTAAAAGATTCGCCAAATCCCCCGTGGTGATACACAGATGACGGCCAAACAAGTAAGAAACGGCAGAAGGAACTCCAAAGTGATTGAAAGAAAGCCTAAGGTTGGCATAGAAAAGTCGAGTGATTCGGGGATGATAAGGCTGATCACAATCTACTAGGCCACTAAGGCTCCATGCATCGAACCAACTCCCGATAAGATTCACTTGCTCTGTTGGAATTTGCCTCATAGGTCGGAAATAATAGCAATCAGCCACAGGGCGCTCATTGCTGCCCATGTCGTTATAATAAGAAAGAAAGGCAGTCTCATCTCGAAAGAGATAGCGGTTATCAGGGCTGAAAGTCCAATCTGAAACAGTGGAAAGACTCTGACGTGTAGCAGAAGTGCCAGTGGCTCCTCTAAGTCGTTTGGAGAAAGGAGGAGAAGACATGACTAAAAAGACGAAACGAGAAATAAAAGTGCTATGCAGTGGATAAAAGTGAGAGAACATGCTACGTTTATATAAGAGTCAGAATGAGAAGAGACATGGCTTGAACTTAATGATAAACGTGGGAATATCCGAGAAAGTGGAGGCCGTGATGGCGATTAGTGGAAACAAACCGTCCGCGCCAACAAGAAACGGAAGACGATGCGATGTCAAGGAAATGTCAAAGAAGGTGAAACGCGTAAGGCTAATTTCAGAAAGAAAGAATCAGATTGGGTCAAGGCCCATATAGGTTCAAACCCAAGGAAATATAGGAATGGGCCAAAATACCCTAACCTAAATTGCGGAATGGATCCATGTGTGGGCTAGATCCCAAAAGAAAGAAAAGAGGAAAGAATGAAAGGAAAGTGAGTATGGGCCAAATACCCATATCTCTAAAAACATAGGTGAAAGTAAGAATACTTAAGCCTTATAAATCAAAATGAAGAAACCTTGAGCGCGGAAGCCCAATCAGGTTTACTTGAAAGGACGAGTTTAAGGAGAAATTGAGATTGCTTGTTGCCTCGCAAGCAAGCGTGCAAGAAAGCTTTGAGCGCAGAGACTCTATCAGGCACACGATTAATTAAGCATTTCAAGGGAAAAGCCAACATGCAAATCTCATAACAAGATACCCAAATGATAAATAAATTGAGTTAAAAAACATCCAAGTACTCGAGCATCACAAACATCTAATCAACCAAACTCAAACATCCCAAGGCTCAAACATCCGAAGGGTATCAAACAGAACAAACATCAAATCCCATACTCAAAACATCCACAAAACAGGTCTAAGAGTCCAAAGTTCATGGCTCAAAGCCAACAAACACAAATACATCCATGCCAAACAGACAAGTCTCAAATCCGTATCATCACTATCAAAGGAAAAGAGGGCAAGAAGTGCAAACCTGCTAAGCTGCAGGGGCACTATGAGCCACGGCCTGATCCTGTGCCACAATGCTCCTCTCACGAGCTGCGGCCAGAACACGTACCAACTTCTCATGACGAGTGCGAACAGCAACTGAGCGCCTATTCACCTCACGAAAGAAAGCAGAGACCTCCCTAGTCGCCTCCTGGCTACGGACACGAGTCAATGAATAGAACTCATCCCAGTGGTCCAGAAGAGAAGAATAAGCATCCTCTAGCTCGCTCAGACGCCGCAGCTCCTCTCGAACACGACATGCCTCTATGTTCTGGGCAAAGGAGGTGTCAGCCAAAGGAGCAGCTACAACATAGGCGGTGATGAGGGTAGAGATACGACCGCTAAGGGCATGATAGCGAGCGGTCAAATCTCTCAGAGTGAAAGCAACCACATCCAAGGCCTGAGCACCAGCGGTGACACGATGGGTAAGAGAAATGAACTCATGCACAAGGAAATCCCAACCGAGAGAAGCTAGCATGCCATAGCACTCTCCAATAATGCCACCCACCTTGTCAGGAACTCCTTTGTTGGATGGGATATCCAGGGAGAGTCGTGAGTATAACTCATCCGTAAGAACATTGAGTGGAGCCACAGTGTGCATACTAGCCTCCTGGAGAGTCCCTATAGCAGTTCTCAGAGTCTGAACAGTGACATCTGAAATGAATAAGGAAAACTTTGTTAGAAAAGGAAAAGAAAAGAGTAAAAGAGAAAGAAAAGAGAAGAAAAGAAAATCACAAAATACCTGCAAAAACCGGAGGAGGCGGCGGCTCCACAAAAACGCGCCATGAACGAGGTAAATCAGATGTCCGGCGAGTATCATCAGTCTCATAAGGATGAGGTAGAGCGGGGAGCATGTCATGGTCGTCCATGTCTCAACCTAAGTAGCAAGCAATCAAGAAAATATATGCAACATGCTAAGTGATATGAGGATTAACAAGCATGGAGGTATGACAAGTCAGTTAAAAAAAAAAAAAAGGTAACACAAGCCATGCAAAGTAACATAACTACAAGGCACATATCCCTTCAATTGTCTCAAACCCGCTGCGAATCTATGTTCTCAAAAAACAGACAAAAGATACAAGGCTTCAAAGAGCCCAAAGAAAAGAAAAGTACAAGAATTAAAGTAGCCCAACATGCAAGTAAAGGTAAAAGATACAAGGCTTCCAAGAGCCCATAGAACTAAGGGATACAAGGCTCCAATAGGCCCACAACAAACTACTCTAATAAGGGCGAGGGCGAGAACGAAAAGAGATGTCCTTGGTAGACCTCATGATGCGTCTAGAGGCCTTGAAAGAGCGATGAAGACTATGGAGCACTCCATAGATCTCATTGATCAACTCAACAGCTTTCTTGGAATGACGGTCCAAGACAACTCGAATATGGTTCACTCTACCCATGGCTTTGTCATGAACATCACAAGCGGCCTTCATGGCAGCAACAGCCTCCTCCAACTGAGCGGGGAGTCTCTTAAGCTCCTCCTCAAGTCGAAGCATCTCAACTCGCACCGGATCAAGCTCGATCAAGGGAGTACAAATGGCTCTAAGGCAGTCATAATGGCGGCGAGAGGAAGCTACCTGAAGAGGGAGCTCTCTCTGACGGCCCAGAAGAGAGAAAACCTGAGACTCAGCGTGCCCTCTCTCTAAGGTGCTAGAAGAGAGCGCGCGAAGGTGGCGAGTGTACTCCTGGTCAACAGAATCGCGAGTAAGAAAGAAGAGATGGTGACGAAGAGGAATCACAGACGAGTTGGCAAGGCGCTCTAAAGCAAGGTCATGCTCGTTGCCTCCCAAGTAAAAGAAACAGCCATAGTCAAAAGAGCAACAACCCAAACTCGTCTCACTGCATAACTGAGCAGTCTCCCAAAGAAACCTCGCCACATCATCAACAAGGAAAACTGCATAGAAAGAAGAGTTTGGTACATGAGTCGAAAGAGAGAAACGAAAAATGAAGGAAAAATAGAGGAAAATGCAAGTTACATACCGCCAGGAGGATCAAGAGATAAAGGAGGGACAGAGATCGGATCATCAGGGATCTCTATCACCTCGGGCTCCACAGGTAATGCAACATCCATAGGGAGTACGTAAATGGCCTCAAAAGGTGGATCAACAGTAGTAGAAACAATGTCCCCTTCTTCTTTAGGAGTAGCTGACAAAGGCTCTCCTAAAAAGAAGCACAAAATTAACAAGGGATATAAGAAGGGATAAATAAGAATAAAAGATGATGAGGTAAAAAGAAGAGAAGAAGAGGGATATACCCTCACATAAAATAGAGTCAACATCATAGCCCTCTAAGTCCCTATCATCAAAAATCGAATCCAAGTACGACGTGTCATGTGATTCAACCGGATCGCCAATCAAAGGCTCGAAAACTATCTCTGTCGAACCTAAAGATGGGAGGAAGAGTAAGAATCGACGCAGTTAAAGATGGAATCAAAGAGAGAAAAGGATTCTCACCGAGAATAGGAGATGTCGCCCGGGGAGAAAGATTAGATGACCGAATATCCTCACTAGAGACAGATCCTATATCATGAGGAGTAGGACTGGGGTTGTGAGGAGTCTCATGAGGCACAGAATTGGATGTGGGGCTGTCATGCCTCGTTAAAACCGGATCATCGGGAGCATCCTCAACCACAGTGGAATGATAATGAGAAGGAACTTTCTCTACAACAAATGGAGATAAAGGAAGAAAGTGAGAATCGAGGCGAAAGAGTGACGAAAAGGTCAAAAAGGAAAAGAACGGCGAGATGATACCTGAGGCAAAACCGCATAAGCCATCACGCATGATGACCGCTACCTCCTCCGGAGTAAAATAGCGAATCACACCATCAAGACCCCGAAAGTCAGGAGGAAGCTGCGGACCCCACGGAGGCTCGTCATAAGAGTGACCCCTTTCTCCATAAGATGGATAGAGACGCCTCATTATCTCCTCACCCCTGCGCTCATGATAGGCCTCGACCATGCCAGTGTACCATATAAAGAACTTGGTGGTGATGATACCAATCCGGGTAGCCAAGGGAATCCAAAATTTCACATCTGTCCCGAGGCGGAGATAGGACTTCCAGATAAGGGCATGCATGAGCAAGTTACAGTCCAGATCTGAGCGAAAGCGAGGAATCAAGATGCGTGGAACAAACTGGTCATAACCAAGCTGATGTGCCACTAGAGAAGGAAAATATGGCTCAGCATAAAGATCATCTCCTGAGCGGTAAGGCAAGAGACCTTCGCGAAGGCCAATCATATACTCGGCCCATCTGTGAGACTGTGCAAGTATAGGAAGGCATCCTGACTCAGTACGAGGATCATCTCTCATAACAAAATACGAGTCATACTTCGGAAGATTTCTGCAAAATGTCCGAGAGCGAGGGAAAGGACTGATGGCTGCCCGACTGCGAGTAAACCATGCATGAACTCTCAACACATCAAGGGCCTCTGCAGCACTTACGTTAGCAATATCTGCCATGAAGGGTAACATATCACGAAAGTCCTCTGACAGAACAGGAGACATGAAAGTCGAAGGCCAATAAGCACGAATCCATCCAAAGAGAAAATGAAAAGGGACCACCGCCGGTACATGAGAAGGATCAGGTGAAGAGGCTATCAATCTAAGCGAACGAAAGAGATTGGCCAAAACCGGTGCCCCTAGCGCAAAAACCTCACCGCGGGCCATGAAACCGGCCATAACAAATACCTCCGGACGAATCATACCCACAGGATGTTTAGGAAAGATGAAGTAGCACAACCACCATGATAAGAAAGCGGCCAAAAATGTCTCGTCATTTGAAGACACAGAAGTGAGGCTAGACAACGGAGGAGGAATCCCATCAAAATGAATGGTACTCTTGCCTATCCCAAAGGGGTCCAAAAGAGAAACTCCCTCCCTTGAAGGCGTCACCATATCAGTGAAGTGACTAATCCAAACCTCAAAGGGAACACCTTTCCTCGACTTCTTCTTTTGCCTTTGGCGATACAGCAGATCATAAGTCTCATACAAGGTGCGAACGGATGCAAAATACCGCCATGACCCATCAATCTCAACCCCAAATAAATCCGAGTCTATGGGGGAATACTCCTCATATGGTCTACCAAGAAAAGGGAGGCCTGACAACTGCTCTAACTGCTCCAAAAGTATAGTCATCATGCGGTCCTCAACAAAAAGAGTATTGGTTACATAGTTCCAGTTACTCAAGAAAGCACGAAAGATGGGTGCACTGCGAGAATAACTGAAGAGTGAGAGCACAACTGTGTGGAACAACCTAGCCTTCCTCAAAAGAGCCCCATAACGCTTCAAACAAAACTGGGTCCACTCTAATTGGCCAGGGGATTTTCCAGAAATACCCTCAGCAGAAAACACAGTCGGATCCCAAGATCTCATATCACCATTGATCATAGCCATGCCAGGAAGATGAACAGGAGGATGAGCCATCTCAGAAGTGACAGGAGTCAAAACTCTCACCGTCTGTCGCTGAACACCATAACCATCATTAGGTCTAGTCAGAATAGCTGGACCCGAACGGGGCCCAGATTGAACTATGGGCTTTCGTTGAGGGAAATGAGAGAAGGCATCTGCATTGATCTCATCAAAGAGGTCGAAATCCGGAAATAATGAACCCGGGGCATCAGAAGGAAAGAAATGAGTAAGCTCATGACGAGGAATCCGCTTCATAGAGAAATCTCTACCAGTCAACATACTCACTCTCAAATCATAGAGTTCTTCTGGAATCGCACCAGCAGTGGAGGCTTTAGCTAGATGTTCTTCTATGATGTCGTTAGAAGGCTCGTAAAGTGGCATTTTGGGGGAGCGGGTCCAAGTCCAAGAGGCCATGTCTACTGAAATAAGGAATACACAAAGGAATTGAAGAAACATGGCTAAAAGAAGATGTCTTAGAAAAGAAAGTGGTGAAACCTTACCTGGCTATATCTAATAATAATAATAATAAAGATGTTGCTAATTGGAAGCGTATATGGATCTGGGTACACAAGATTTGTGCAAGGAAAGGTATATCATACAAATGAAATTACATGGGTTATCAGATTACAATTCCATTGAGCTGTCAAAGGGATCATTTCAAAGAAATTGGAAAAGAGAAGGAGTTGATGTCAAAAGCACTATAAGGAAATAAGAGGCTTTAATGGGTCCAACACAGGAGCAGGGCCCCAAGCCAGACGAGGTCGTCCACCATGGGAGCGGGGCTCCCTAGCAAACTAAAATTAAGCCTCGAATCAATCCAAAAGCACTGAGATTATTAAAAAAATATATATATATATATGCATGCGGATTAGAAATAAATAACAGGAGTTGGGCCTAATGAACGAGAATACCGCTTGGGCTGTAAGGAAAATCATTTAATTGAATGGGCTGTGCGTCGAGTGGGCTACAGTAGGTTGGGCTAAAGCCGAAAGAAGGAAAAGGGAAAGGTGTTCACATATTTAGGCCCGACCCAATATAAAAAAAAAAGGGAAGGAAAAAGAAAAGAAAAGAGAGAACATTATATGGGCTAGCAGGATTGTTAAAAAAAAGAGGAGCCGTTTAGCCCCGTGATTCAAAGATAACAAACAAATTGCTATGCCCGTGAGATGAAAGAGAGAGTGTCAAAGAGACCCGGCAAGCAACAACATGGATAGCTTAATTCAAATAAGCTTGTATGCCATACATGCCATGGGACCAATAAAAAAATAGAGCCTTTTCGGTGATAGGAAGTTATGGATTGCTCTGAAAACGGTATCGAGAAGCCAAACACAAACCAAATAATAAACAGGAGGTGCAGTAAAAGTTTTTGAGGTTAAGACTAATCCTATCGACTACTAAACTGACTTGAGGCCATAACGTGAAATCATCAGACCTCTTGATGAACAACAATGCCATGCCTCAAGACAAGCAAATTACCAAAGCACTTTCCTCACTCCCTAGAGACTTTATGGCTACCTGTCCTAATTATTGCTAGCAAAGCTTTATATATACCCAAAGCCAATTGACACAATATCAAATGCAGCCAATTGACACAATATCAAATGCAGTATAATTAAAGCTAGTAAACAGTTCAGTTTAGTGCCACAAAACAACAAGAGGCAGATATTGACACAACAGCAAACCCAAAACTCATCAAGTCATTTCAAAGAAAACCCCAAATTGGTGATACCCAAATAACATCAATTCAACAGATGCAAATCCGATAGCAGTTGCAATTCAGCATGAAATAGTTTTAATGCCAATCAGGGAAGTAATTTGAATAAGCCAAGTTCTAATTCAAGGGATCAATTGCAATTCAGTTTAGCCAATTACAGTTCAGTTCAGCTCAGTCACAAAGTTGGAGCAATTCAAGAATACATGGCCTCGGCGTGTTTAATTTCAAAGCAACTCAATTAAAACCCCATAACAAGTATACATATAACAGTGGAGATCATACACGAAACAAAGAAGCATTAAGAAGCTTCAGTGGCCAAGAGCTATCATAAGGCCATCAATGCAAATTCGGTTGCGAATAAAAACACAGCAGCAATTCAGTTGTAGACAAGGCCCCTTTTATATTCTCATTGGATGATGTAGACTCAAATATATTGCTAAGAGAACTAACCTTGAGCAAGGAATGAACAAAGAATATCCCTGAGAAGCTTGAGAGAACAAAACAGAAGAGAGCTATCAAAATAAAGAGAAAGAAATCAGTGAGTGCTGACAAACAGAACATTAGTTTACCAAATAAAACTTGAGGAGCTCAGTAGCCCAAATAACCAAGCCCTCAGAAAATAGGTGAGAAAATGGCTGACCTGTCACAAAAAGTGTGGAGAAAAGGCCTTGGAGAAGCTGATAGTAGGTGTCAGGAGGGCAGCAGGGAATAGGCTGTCAGGGAATAAGAGATAAAGAGATGAGAAATGAACAAAAAAAAAAAAAAAAAAAAATGCGAAAAGAATGTAAAAGGGAAATGCAATAACAAAGCAAGAAACCGTCAAGTGATAAAAAAAAAAAAGTAACATATGGGCCTGATTGAATAATTATAACATCCTCAGCAGAAAGAGTATTTGCGCAGGAATTCAGATGATTGGTAAAAAAAAAAAGAAGAAACAAGGAGAAAGAATAATGCAACAGTAAAAGGAAAGGGAACTCCTTTCAGGGATAGATATGCAGTAAAAAAAATGAGTTCAATTGAGTTCCCAAGAAAATGATTGACTGAAAATAAAGCACAAATATCATGCATGGTTGCTATCCCTTTTGGATACAGATCTGAAACGATGGTTCATCAATACAGATAAGGGCATAATACTGGGAAAATAAACAGATCTAAATCAAAGACCTGACAAATATCAATTGAGTGAAGCAAAGTTCAGAACTTATTAATTGATGGGTAAAACCCACCTCATGCCAGAATGAAAAAAACAAGATGCAGAGTATACGATTGGTAAAGTCTCATTCTTCGAGCAAGAGCAAGGATTCTACGAGTTTAGATTTATGAATATAAAAAAATAACAGAGAAGATTGAAAAACAAGAAAGAAGGAAAGAGATATACCTAAGAGAAGCAATGAGACAGTTTGTTGAATACCTCTTCGTCTAGACTGGAGCAGCAGTCTGAGATTATGAACAACAAAGTCAGGGATACCAAACATTGATTGCAATAGAACAAAGGGAAAGGACACGTGATAAAGAAGAGAATGAAGTACCTGAATGAAAAGAAGCGTTGGTTTTCAGTTTGCTGTCAACCGAATAAGAGATATGACCCCATCTACAGATCTGATAGAAAGCAAATAAAATGATTGATAAGAACACACCCTGGATTGAATGAAGATATGGAATGTATAATCATGAAGCTGAAGGTACCGCTAGAGATGAGAAATTGAAAGCAAAACATGCAAAACATGGTGTTCTTTAAATAAAAAAGAAAGAAAGAGAGAAGTAAAAAGGAAAAAAAAAAAAGCTTAACTCAGCGAAAAAGGAAGAGGGAAAGATCAATGGGGTGAGATGAGAATGGAGCTAGAGAAGGGTTTAAAAGGTGGCGTTCTCCACAAGCTTGTACGCACTGTCAGAGGGCCCTACCAAGTCAACAGAAGAAAACAAATCAGGAAAATATCCGAGAAGAAAGAATAAATTAGCTGAAACTCGATGCACCGTAAAATGTAGTAAAACAAAGCTGAGGTGTCATTCTGAATTCAAATAAGAGCGTTGTGATTGGCAGAAAAAGTGAGACAAACGAAGCGTGAAGTTGCGTAAGGTGCCAGTGCCCCACCATACCAATAATGCGGAGACACTCTCCAACGGCATTCGAAATAGCCAATAAGAACCAAGCGCGTGTAATTCCAGGATGTATAAAGGACAAAATAACCCGGTAAACCATGTAGACCAGAGCTGGGGTATATCAAGAGCTAAAACAGGGAATACCAAAGACCAAGTGCAGCTAAATAATGGGTGGAGTGAAAGAAAATTTCGTCCCCAAATGGAGGTAGGAGGGGGAAAATAGGCGCCAAAATAAAAAAAATAGGGATCAAATGTGAAAATAACTGTGGCCTTGTATGTAGCACAGAGAAAACAGAAAATGACAAGCAAAAGGAGAAAGAGAAATACCACCAGGATGACTTGTTCCCCTCAGATCCATCACAAATAATCCTGGTGGGGGGCATTTGTTTAACCCAAAAATATGATGGCATATTCATGGAATTTCATAAACCTTATAAATGCCAAAAATTTCCATGGAGTTTAGAAATTTGAGGAAATATACCAAATGAGAGTCAAAAATTCTGAAAAGTTACCCAAAAATCAAACAAAGAATACAGAAAATTGTGGAGGTTTCAAAAGAGTCAAAAGAAAGACAAAAACCTATCACATGTGCAAAAAGGCCCCAAAATTACGCAAAAATAAATAAAATACTCCAGAGGGTCTCTTCAGGAAGAGTTTGATACCATTGGATTCTACTCATTTTTCTGAGCTCACATACCAAATTTCATGAAAAAATACAATCAGGAAGTGCCTCAAAGAGATTATTGCATTTGGTAGATTGGAAAAGAAATAATAAAAGTGTGTAAATGGAGGCTAGCAGCGCCACAGGGACTGGAGAGGTAAAAGAAGGGTGTTTTGAAAATTCCCCCTCTGTGTGAAAATGGAAGATGGCTGCGTTTGGTGCGTGGACTAGCACTTATGTCAATTTGTGAAATACTGCGTGGCCTATGGAACACCGAGTGCAGGCGGGAGAGAAAATACAAGAATATGGATGTTTGAAAGAGAATTGATCCCCTTAAAAGAAACAGCCGTATACGCATGGAATTGGCCAGTAATGAAGGAAAGAAATCACTGAGTCCCAAGAGCAGCGAGATGGAACACGATGCACCGAGAATAACCAAAACAGAGAAAGACTAGAGTTCCTCTCTAACAGAAATTGTTGAAGAGAGGAACGGCGCTAACCGCCGGGCTTCCAGCTGGCAGGAGCAAAAAACAAAAGCATCAAGACCCCTTCTTCGACGCCTATAAATAAGGGTGGAGGATGAGAGAAGAGGGACGGTTCCAGAGGGTTCAGAAATAGATCTCAAATTTAGAATTCCACACAAGAAAGCTTAGGTTTTACAGAGAAAGAGAGAGGCATTTAGTCAAACAGTTAGTGAGCATTGTAAAGAGAGCGAGAAAAGTGAAAAAGGCATCTACAATTCAGGTAGGTTTGTGTAATCGAGAGGTAGAAAGGATCTGAATGTGATCTACGCTCTCTCTCTTGAATGAATTTGATGCAATTTTGAATAAAAAAACGAAATTTGTTTGAGAATCGCTTCTTGAATTTTCCTTTGAATTGTTTACGGTTTGATAATCTGCTAGCTTTAATGGAGTGTCTTGATTGTAGATTGGCATAGAATCGTGGTAATTAAAGTTTCTGTCTTCTCAATTCGAGAAAGGAGATTGCTAGGAAGCTATGCCTCCATGGTGATTCTCTGGATCTGAATCGAGAAGATAGATTCTTTAATGTCTTTCTGTCAGGAGTAGTTTGATGTGATGTTCTTGATCTATTAGTTAATGGTGATTCAATTGTTGCTAGAAAGAACAAATCTTGTATTCTCTTAATCCCTCTTTCCTCTTCCAGTGATGATCTCTAGCTGCTTATTTCATAAGAGGAGGCTTGCTAGGAGGCCATGCCCCCATGGCGAGCTTCTGAATTTGAAATGAGTAGACTTAGATCTGTTCTAAACTTCTCTCTTCCACAATCGAATCAAACTTCATTAAAAAGGAATGCTAATTAAACTCATCTTCTTTAAGCTGCTAGGAAGCCATGCTTCCATGGTGGCATTAACTCATCTGGCATGGAGCCTTGCTCCTACGCTGGACCTCCTCTATGGTTTGCTAGGAGGCTATGCCACCTTGGTGAACCGGGTTTGAACACGTTTGATTGAGTAATAAGCTTGATTGAACTGTTTAAACCTTCAAAATCAGAGGAGGTCTAGGGGAGGTGCTGCCCAAATTTCATTAGAAATTTCATGAACTTAGATTAGGTTGTGAATCCAAAATCAGGTGCCAACCTTGACTTTATTTAGTAATAACTGAAAATTACAAGGGCTTAAATGCGTAATTCTGATTAAAAAGTGTGTTCTTGAAATCTTGAGATTGACTTGCATAATTTGTATTCCTCTCTCAAACTTGTATTGACTGATAAGTATTACTATTTGGTTAGTAACTGATTTTGTTCAATTTTCTTCATGAGGTTTTAATTACTGAATTTCCATGGTCATTAGTGAAAGAGGTGTTCTCATATCATTAATTGCTGATATTACTGTACAGGAGTATGGCTTACTTAGTTAAGATCCTTTTATTGGAGTAAAATAGTGAGACTCAGATTTGAGAAAGTAGCAAGGTTTCTGTGTAAATTGATAGTGTCTCTCCTTTCGAATAACAAAAGATTGCTTTTGTATTGACACCGGTTTGATAAGCTGGCTCAAATTTGAGAATGTATTGTATATGGTTGACTTTTACTTGCCTTTAGAAAAGTATTAAGCCAATTGATCTGTACTCATATTGTATTTGTTTGTTAATTGTAAGTGTAAAAGAAATGTAGTAATGTTAATTGAACCCAGTAGTACTCCCTGGACCAAATCGTACACAGTACTAGTAATTGCTAGTAACTGTTATGACCAAGGTGTGAAGATAAAATTGAATTAATTTAGTAGTCTATGCTCAATTGTTCGCTTTTATACTTCTCTTAATATCATTCATATGCCTTACTGTACCAAGCTTACCCGATATATGCTTCGGCCATCTCACTGAATTGTATAAACGCAATACAAATCGGATTTGAAAACACTCTTTCCTCACTCCCTTGGTGTTGAATCACACGTGTCTGGTACCAATTAGATCCGTTAGAGTCCTACGGTACCAAACCATTCTTTCACTGTACCAAGTCAGTTGCGTTCCCATAAAATTAGATCGACACAATCTAAGCTAAGTACACCCTTATATTCTACTCTATGTTGCGATCCTAACGAACCCAGCCTCATTGACTGAAGTGGCACAAGTCGCCGGAAACACGAAAATGAAATTCGCAAGGACTGAACTGAAGAAATGTCAGTTACAACCAGACAGAGACGACGCGATGGAAACGGAGATTACCCTCGTCTTCCTCACGGCTTCACGACGCTAGTGAACCCCTCCTCACCGGCGGCGATGGCCGGAATCGCTAACGAATCCAAACCCATTACGAGGACGAACCCGTTAACTGAAAATAACACCCGTCTCCTTCGTTTGAGCTCAGCGCCAAGACCTTTTGATCTTCTGTGGCTAAAATCCTCGAAGGCCTTGACAATTACCCGTCACACGAGACCCACTCGGTTCAGATGAAAGATATAAAAAGGAGAAAAGAAATTAATGTCAGCCCAGTGGAAATCAAGGCCCAAAAACAAATGGTCGACCATTGCCACCTCACCAGGCCAGACAACGCCAACAAACCCAACAGCTCAGTACATCTTAATGATGTGGGCCAATCAGAGAGCGCCAAGTCAGCCTGAAACTTTAGAAATTTATTAAAAATAGTATACAACTCAGAAAAATACAAATAAAATATCCACAAAATTCTAAAAAATCTAAATAAACCAAATTCACTGGTACTTTGATATAAAATTGTATCAAAGTTGCGGCCTTTTGTATTTTTGAAGTATTTTTACTATAAAAGTGAATTTTATGAATCTTAGAAATATAATAAATCATCTAATATTTTCTTTTAACAAAATTTATATAAAAAAAAAAACTAAAGCTAAGTACTTTGAAAATAAAAAAGATTTCAACTATGATATTTTCAAAAGTTAAGTATTTTCAAATACAAATATTCTCAAAATTACGAAGTCAAAATAATAAACTCACTAAATAACTTTTAATAAAATTTTCAAAACTTAAACCTAAGTACCTTCAAATAGCAAAAGATTCCAAAAGTAATATCTTCAAAAGTCAAGTATCTTCAAAAATAAATAGTTTCAGAATTATAAAAATGAATTTCTAAAATCCAAAAGTATAGAAGGCCAAAGTGATTGAAAATTACAAAATCACCAATATCCAAAAAGAAATGTCAGAAAATTAAAAGTTAAGACACGAAACCCAAAGACAAAGCCGAAACCTCTCCATTTGAGGAAAAGTCCTTCGCTAGGGTTGAGATCAATCTCAGATGACTTGAAATTGGATTTTTATCAAATGACGTCCCTATCTGAAGAATTCAATTTTGTTCTCATAAGAAGCCGCTAAAGAGCCCGAGAACCAACTCTTATTAAGAAGGCTGCCCAAGAGGCCCCTGGGGTTGTAAAAGAACCAACTCTCCTTAAGAAGGTCACTGAAGGACCCGAGGGTTGTAAAAGAACCAATTCTTGTTAAGAAGGTCACCTAACGACCCCTAGAATTGTATTATTTTGTTCTCATAAGAAGCTGCTAAAGGGCCCGAGAACCAACTCTTATTAAGAAGGCCGCCCAAGAGGCCCCTAGGGTTGTAAAACAACTAACTTTTACAAGAAGGCCGCCTAAGAGGCCCCGAAGGTTGTAAAACTCTTCCAACTTTCACAAGAAGACCGCCCAAGAGGTCCCGAAGGTTGTAAAATTCCTTTCGTTCTCACAAGAAGCCGCTAACGGGCCTGAGAACCAACTCTTATTAAGAAGGCCGTCCAAGAGGCCTCTAGAGTTGTAAAAGAACCAACTTTCACAAGAAGGCCGTCCAAGAGGCCCCGAAGGTTGTAAAACTCCTTTCATTCCTACAAGAAGGCCAGCCGTTGCCCCAGGAACCCATTCTCACAAGAAGGTCAGCCGGTGCCCCGAGAGCTATCCGATAACTTTAATCGATCTTAAATAACTTTAAACAACTCTAAACGACTTCAAGACGACTCTAAATAGAGAAGCTCTTCCTTTCAAGCGAAAACCAAAACTAATTCTCTTCTTAAATCCTTTAGAATTTTAGAAGTTTCTTAATTGAGTCCCGTCAATTAGGTCTGGTACCATCAATTAAGTCACTTTAAGAGATGATTCTTTCTAGCCCATTACGTATTATCTTTAGACTCCTTAATCAGAGGTTCCCGTAGGAAACTACGGGGTAATTAACAATAGGGGCTTGCGCCTATTGGAAAGAAAGGACCCGCAAAATTAAGAAACCCTCGTAAGAAGTGACTCTTGTTCTGGTTCTCTTGTTGTTAAGAGATACTCGGCACAGAGATCGAACCTTAAGGGGGGTGAATCTAAGACTTATTCTAATTTCTCGAGGAAACCCTTTCATTCTTCGAGGGATGACGAAAAAGTCCACACACTTATATTGCCTCAGTATGATTTACCTTTACAAATAAACATCTGATAACTCAAGCATGGATCTACAAGTTCCCATATGCTAAATTAAGCCTTCACCAACTTGATACAAACATACAGTGCATATGAGATGCCAGAATTCCCATATTCTCAACCCTCAGAACATATCATGCATATGAAATACTATCTATTTCGTTCATTAAACAGTTATACCCTTTCATCAGTAAACTGAATGTACATGCAACAGTTTGTATAGCCTCAAATCTAGTCACTATACTCATTTCTTACTTCCTTCCTTTATAAATCATGTAACTGCATAACTGACCCAAATCTAAGTCATCATGTGACAATTCCAATTTCATTTACACTAATATGCTACTACATGAATTAAACACACAAGCCTCCAACTCATGCAACTATTCCTGCATACAAATAATAAAAGATATATGCATGACAGTTCTAAGCATTCCTTTCCTCACAGTTCTAGTTTTATGTCAGACTCATATGATCACTAATATGCAAATACTTTACATGCTTCACTTCTCAATTTCTAGCAATCATATATGCTTTATCAGAGATAACAATCAATTACTCATGCCACTACATGCTTATTGATAGATGCTATACATTTCTGACACACAGAGATAGCCTCCAAACATAGAAATTCATCACACCACAGATCAGATGGGCTTCCAGAGTCCCTAATACTAACAGTTAGCTTTCATCTAGCTGTTACTTTATCACTAAATCAAACATATTTAGTTCATCCTCACAAAATTAAGCCTAGCATCAAACATAATCAAACAAGCACACACATAGTTCATCAGCCACAAACATAGAGAGAGAAATTATACCTATTTCTTGGGACTTGAGGAATCTCCTCAGAGATTCAAGAAAGACCAAGGCAAAGACCAACGATAAGCTAATCAAAAAGAGAGCAAGGTCCATGCACAGCCCAACCTTAACAGAAAGAAACCCTAAAATTAGGATCAATCGATTCAAGCAAAAATTGGAAATCAATTCAAGAAGAAAAGTAACAGTCAAGCACGATAATACCTTCCTTAGCTCCAGTCTCCTCTCCTCTTCTCCAATTTCAAACCCCCAAGTAATTACCCAATCTCGACCCAATATAAATAAAATTACCTCTGTCAAGAGTGGAAGGAGAAGAGAGGGATAGAGCAGAGGAGGTAAACGAGCCACGCCAGAGTCTATTCAAGGCGTTAACAATCGCCATCGATCGGAACAAAGAGGAGAAGCTCTCCTCGTGCGTGACACAAGGAAATCAGAGGCATCAATCTAAGGTGCTTGGGTCTTATTGGCCATCGAATAGGTGGCGCAATAATCCTCTAATCACAGCGCAACACGAGACAGAAGCCACGAGCTCAAGAAGGGGTGAGCTCGAGACGAACAAACGGAGAGAAAGAGCGACATATCAGAATAGGGGACGAGGCATAAAGAGAAGGCGCCTCGTCTCCTCCGCCTTATAAATGAGGCTCAGATCGACTGTGGCCAAAGGGTGTGGCTAATTGTCTGGTAACTTGCTGACAAGCCTATTTTGTAAATTAGCTATTTCATTTTACTAGTTTTGTTAATTATTTCAAAAGTCAGAAAATTATGACAATATACAGAATCATTCAGAAAATTGCAACAAATATTCTTACATATTTTCATATCAGGCATCCCATCAAATTTTATTATATTTAATTTCTTGATCATATAATTCATTAAATTAGATTAATTCTAATTCAGATAATTTGAAACTTGGATTACCGTCTAATTAAATAGAGTCGTCACAGCTTGTCTCTTTTTAAAAAATTTTCCTACATTTAAAAAATTATTATATCAATTTTTTTATTTTCTTTAATTTTTCTAATTTCTAATTAACTTATCCATAATTATAAAATGTAAAAAAATATTTCTAAAAAATTTTCATATTATATATTATAATTATTTTGATTTTTTTACTAATTTTTTAAATATTTTTACAATATTTATTCTATTTTTTCTATTAATTACCTAATTAAACTAAATAAATTAAATTAATAAAATAAATATTAAAAAAAACCATACATGAGCTTCTTTGGAGAGGCTTCACGCCAGAGAGAAAAGAATGGGGTGCGAGAGGAGAGGGTGCTTATATAGAAGGTGAATAGCAGTATCAAATTCCAGGAATCCGATACTAGCGAATTCTAGTATCGGATTTACAACATTATTTTTTAAATTTGAATTTTTTTCATTTATTTTCAAAATTCGATATTAATATAAAATTAGTTTTAATTTTTTCGGCTAGATAAACCTCAGACAACTAGAGCTGTCAATATTGTTTCGTTTCGAACATTTTTCGTTCCATTCCGTCCAAACGGAACAGAAATGAAATGGATATGGATATTGTGTTATGTCAGACACTGCAGAACAGAAATAGAAATGCAATTGATTTCGTTAGTATAAATGCAACATAAACGAAATATACTGCTTACGTTTCGTTGGCCCACGTTTCTTCCATTGGCCCAACGTCTTTGTGCAACCCAAAATTTGCAGCTTTTAAAATTAAAAGAAATTAAGTGGCACTGATCAGTGCAATCATGCGCTCACGCAATCAAGCAATCAGATTGCTGGAAATGAAAATAGCGTGCCTACGAGTCTCCTCCCGCCCACGCAATTTGCCAAAAATAGCATACGCGTCTCTTCCCTCCCTTCACCTCCGTTCTTCCCTCCGCGTTAACCCTCTCCTCTTCCCTCACCCGCATCCTCTCTCACGCATGCGCCCCCTCACCCATGTCACCCCTCGCCATCCCTCTTCCCACGCGTCGTCCCTCCCCTCCCCTCTTCACCTGTGTCGCCCCCTCGCCATCCCTCTTCCCACGCGCCTCCTTTCCCTTCTTTTTTCCCTTCTCTCGCCCCTCTTCTGTCCCATTTTTCTTTCTCTCGCCCCTTCTCTTCCATGAACCTTCTTTCCATCCTTCTCTTTTCTGTTTTCATATCTGATAAATTTTTTTTCCGCAATATCCTCCCTTAAATAGAAATAAATACTCCCTTGTGATATATAATTATGTAATCTTACAAGATACTCCCTTGTTAAAAAATAAATACTCCCTTCTGACAATTAAAAAACTCTCTTGTACTGTTTACTTATCACATAAATAATTTCTCATTTTAACTTATTAGATACTCCACTCATCTTATTAGTTACTCCCTTACCATTAATTATATACTTCCGTAATACAAATAAAATACTTCCTTATGATATACACCTATTTGATTAATATAAAATACTCAGTTCTGAAAATATATATACTCCCTAAGTCTAATTAAAATACTCCCGTGAACATATTACTCCTTGATACTATTTACTTACATAAATAGTTGCCCATTTGAACTTATTAGATACTCTCTTCATCTTATTAGTTACTCCCTTACTATTAATTATATACTTCCATAACAAAAAAAATAAAATACTTGCTCATTTAAACTTATTAGGTACTCCATTGTCTAATATAAGTACTTACATAATGCAAATAAAATACTCCCTTATATAATTCCATACAAGAACATTAATGTTCTTTCTTACGACATAAAAATATTAGATACTCTCTTATGTGTATTATATACTCCCTTCAAACTTATTAGTTACTCCCTTCTATATATTAGATAGTTAGTTTGGTTATATATATTAGATACTCCCATAGACATATTTAAGTATTCTCTTACATATAAATACGGGGAGCACAATCAACCAGAAAAAATTTCATCGTTTGAGAAGAAAGAGAGGAAAAGCACGAAAATGAGACACGGGGCGGAAGGAGAAGTGCACGAGAGGATGAGGGGAGAGAAATTTGTGCGGAGAGGAAGGATGAGAGATTTGCACGGAGAGGAGAGGCACGTGCTTGAGGAGAGAAAGGGAAGGGGCTTTAGGCAGTGAGGATTGAGATCGTGAAAGGCTTGAGCATCGCGCCTTGCCATGGCTGTTGTGAGACAGCGACCAGGACATAAGAGAAGGGGGAGGAGGCGGGTGTCTGGATCGAAGTGAAAGAGAGGTGAGGCTGTGGAGATCTGAATCGGTGACAGAGACGGGAGCGAAATTGGAGGTGGTGAAGATCTAAATCAGCATGAAGAGGAGAAGAGGAGAGAATCGAAGGTGAAGAGGAGAGTAAAGGCGAAGGAGATAGAAATAAATTTGAAGGGGAGCGAAATAGGAGGTAAAAGGAGGGAAGGGTGAAGGAAGGGGAGCGACTCACGTGAGACTCAGGAGACTCGCGCTGTGATTGCTTGATTGCGCGTCTCCTAATTGTAATAAGCAATTCTCGAAATTAAGAGGGGTTAACTTTTCTCTGTCCATTTCTTCTGTTTGAAAGCGTGGTGTCATCTTCCCCTCTCTCTTCTCTCTCGATAATGTCTCAGATGAGATTCAATTACCAAATAATAGATCTGCAAATTACCAACAACCCAATACTGAATACCTTGAGAGGACCCTTCTGTCCGTTGTAAGGCCCGTAATGAAGACTCCGACGTGGCGGTCGGCACGGAAGAAGCTTGCGCTGGTGGGAGACGAGGTCGGATGCGGCCTTGTTAACGACGGCGAGAACAGATTGGGACTTGGAGCTTAATCCCACAGCAGCGGAGCCCTACTCGACGGCCTCCATGGCTATGCTAACTCTAGAAGTACCCCTATCTCTTTTCTCTTCGATTGTCTCTCTCATTTTCTGTGTTGTGAACGGTAGCAAAAATTGAACGTTGATTGCGTTATTCCTTTCAATTAAGACGAAACGGAAAACTAAAAATGTTTCATTTCCACTGTAATTACGTAACATTAAGCGGAAATCTCAGGTGTATCGTGCATAAGAATGGAACATAAACGTAAATGACTGTTTTCATGCATGTTCTACACGTTTGACAGCCCTACAGATAGGAGTGTCAGTATTAATGTTTCACCACGTGTTCTGTTTCGTTCCGTCCAAACGAAACATGAAACGGAAGGGTTTTTCAATTTCGTTTTCAAAACGAAACGAAAACGGAAACGGAACAAGAAAATGAAGACGGAAACGTTAAATGAAACAAAAATCTGTTTCGTTTGTTGAAACGGAATGAAAACGAAACAACAATTTCATTCCGTTACCAAAACGGAACGAAAACAGAACAAGCGGTTTCCGCTTACGTTTTCGACGTTTGACAGGTATACCTACAGACAACTGTGTCTATTTCAATGCTTTCTATACCACGTGGGTTTGTAGTCCAAAACCATTGGTAACGGAACGAAAACAGAACAAGCGGTTTCCGCTTACGTTTTCGACATTTGACAGGTATACCTACAGACAACTGTGTCTATTTCAGTGCTTTCTATACCACGTGGGTTTGTAGTCCAAAACCATGGGTCCAAAACCATATTGTGGGTTTGTAGTCCACACGCATGATCAATGATTGCTACACCACTAACACCAGATAAACCTCAGACAACTGTCTATTTCAGTGCTTTCTATACCACATGGGTTTCTAACTTTCTATGGAGAAGACTGAAAGCAAGTTTCATTCTCCCCTGGCCCATGCATTGGTTCCTATCATGTGTGGGTTTTGTCTTTGTTTCAGCATACCAAAAGTGTTACTTTGCAACAAAAAGAAACGAGAATGAAATTCGCAATGTTCATGGCACATTTAAAGCAGCTTAATTTTGCTTCTTGCTAAAATACTTCTATAGCTATTTCTTCGTCTGTCATGCAAGATGGTCAAGCATTATTTCTTTTTTTCCTGAATAAAAAGCTTCCGACACTAGGTATATCAGCTTCATCAAGACAAACAACAAAATAACAAAGTGAAGTCGCAAACATAACGACTCAAAAAGAACATCCGAAAAAACAGAATAAACTGCCTGGCCAATTCCAACACAGGCTATCTACTATTCCCCGCTATCACCTTAGAATTAGAATAAACCCTAAATTCCAAGATGCAAGCATTCTAACTGGAAAAAAGTACAGCAACTTGGACATCTGTTCAGCAATAATCCTCAAGCTGACATTACAAAAGCAAAATCTAATTACAATGCTTTTAAAAAATTAAGACCACCTTGCTTGAAATTATTAACATTACAGCCTCTAAAATATTCAATTTACATGGTAGGGGTTGCTCGGCAGTTGCAGTTTAAATTAAATATATAATCCTAGAAATTGGGGAAAGTCCTGGTTTCACATGCTCTAGCTGCTCTCAATACATTTACAAACATAACACCACAACAAAATGACTACATCTTATTCACTCAAGATTCTCAGTCGCGTAAACTACTTTAAATAATCTAACAAGCCCACATGTCAACTCCCTCCTCACCACCACCACCACCCACAAAGTTCAACCCCAAAGCCAACCCGCTAGTCCTTCATAACATGGTTAACCACTTCATAAGATTAGTGTAGTTTCAAAAGTTGGTACATTTGACACAAATCAATCCTCAATGTTGTGGTCATTTCGGGAAGTTGAGAGCTCGATAGCAATAAGAAAGAAACATCTTTCAGATTCCCTTATGTATTGGACTTCACCGCCCATTAATTTGAGTAGCTTGCGGCAAATGCTAAGTGTAAGGCCCTCTTGAGTGCTCCAGCCACTGTTGTGAAACAAATCTTGAACCATCTCAGGAGGAAGTCCCTCTCCTGGGCATGCAAATCTGGACAACACAGGCAAATCACAAAAATATAACTTTTTTTCTTTGTATATTTTGAAGTACCTAACAAATAGTAATTCAAAAATGGATTAAATGGTAACAGAACGTCAGACCTAAATAGAAAGAGAATAGTTTCCGTTCCATCATCTCTCCTCTTAGGAGTTAATTTGACTTGGATTTCTACCCAGCCATTCTCTGAGGGTGCACAACGCACCATACTCACCAAGAAATCTGCTAGCACTTGTTGGATCCTGCACTGGTCCCCGTATGCAGAGATCTCCTTTATTTCTTCAGGTATGTCACGGATCATTTGCAACCCCCTTTCTCTGAGCAAAATCATGACTTGGCTTACTACTGAATTTATTATGCTCCCTACTTGAAATTCACTCTTTTCAATCGTCAACGATCTGCATATATTTGACAAATTAAAATAAAATAATTGATCGATGTTGTCTATCAATACCATATAAATAGGTATGAATAAATTAACCAAATAAACCAACTCTTAGAACTAACCCATCTTCTATATACTGTAAATTGGCCTCTTTTATGATATTGTACATCTGACGTTCACATGAGACACTCGTCTCTAGAAACTGCTTTTGATCTTCATTCAAATTCGTCATCTCCAAGAGCGAATTTGTAAACCGGATACCACTCAAAGGGTTCTTTATCTCCTGACAAAGATAGGCCAACTCCTTCATCCTTGCATAGCATTTCTTCTCCTGCTGCCTCTGCATTTGTAGTGCCTGTTGCAACTCCAGACTTGCAATTTGCAAGAAACAAAATGCACCAGTAGGTTGCCCCTCCATGTCTCTCCTGGTGTTTGCAGTCAACAATGCCTATACAAGTAGCAGGTGAATAGTAGTGGAGGCATATTATTGCTGGAAATATACATGAAATGCAGAAACAGTGATGATCCAAAATTCAATACCAATGCATGCATTAAAATGTTTTATGAATAAGTGCATCCTGCATGGATACATCTCTAATAAACAATGGGACATGCAAGTACGTGCATGTGTGCATGAACACAAATGTGGTACTCGTACATGATCAAAGGAAGGATGGGAGAATAAAAATCATTTGTCCATGGTAACTCGTACCTGCACATACTTCCCATTTTTATCATAGAATGAAAACTGAAACTTGTCTGTATCCTGTCCCGCAATCGCATTATGGATCACAACCATAAATTTCGTCAGTGCATCAGGTCCCCTCAGTCGGCAAGAGCTCCCAAAAACCTCACCCACTAACATCTTCCCTATCATCTCCCCTCTCGACCACCCTGTGAGTTTCTCCATTGCCGTGTTCCACTCAGAACAGCATGTGTTTTCATCAGACGCAAATATAGGAGGGATCAGAGGATTCGGGCTGTGCACTATGGCCTTGTAGTCTCCTTGTATGTTTATGAATTTGTCCATGACCACCTTCTGGCCCGTCACATCCTGGCCCATGAAGCACACACCGACTATGTTGTTTGTGTAGTCCCTGCTCGAACAGGCATTCACTACTACAAATATGGCATTCTTTTGTTCTTGTGGGCCGAATGTTTTCAGTTTTATCTCTATGTTTTTATCTTCTTCCCCTGGATGACCATGGTAGTACTGTTTATTAAGTGATTTTCTTATTGTAAAGATATGGAAATCTAAATCACCACTATTTTGCAACTATAGTATAATTCCAACTAAACAAGGGATACTCAAACATTGTTAAGAAAATTAATGGCAATGAAATGTAATTTACTAGGAATGTAGCTTACATTTCACTTCATTTAAACACCAAATTATGTCAAAGCCAACTAATTAGAAAATGCATTAGACAACAAAAAGGGTTTCCTAAGAAGACTACATGCTGATATAATTAGCTAAATAAATACTTAAAAGATTTAAGAGTGTAAGAGCACTAGCATACCTCTTAGTGCCCGGTAGAGAAGCTTATCTACAACCTCCTCGGACTCCTTAAACACCAAATCATGTACTAATGACTTTCCCATTGCATCCTCCACTGAAAGGCCTGTTAACATAGCAATCTTGGCATTCCATCCATTAATCCTTCCATCAGAATCAACAGCAAAAATTGGTACAGTGGCTGTCTCAATCAACCTAACCATCTCTCTCGCTACTGAGCTTAGCTCATCTATTCCTTGCAACTCCAAATCTCCAAGCTGACCATTGACAATTACCCTTGAATTGCTCACTCCCTCACCCGCATCCTTGAAAGAATCACGTAAGATGAGTTGCAATGAGTGGATTGCATCCATCTCAGCATTTTCCCAAGGCAAGCTCCGGCTTTTGACCACCTCTAGAAAGGCTTTGAAAGAGGAACGCGGGTGCATTCTCTGGCCATCATCTTTATCCTCTGGGTGATGCTTTGCACCTCCCCATTTGATTTCTTTGGCTGTGTGGGACCTGAACCAGAAAAGGTAATCTTTCTTAGTGATATAAGCAACCGCCATGCCACAGACAGCGTCACCTAGAGCAGCAGCACCTGGATACCCCGCATCTCCCAGGCTGTCTGTGCTTAACCCAGTTGAGTCGCTATGGCAAGATGAAAGCCATTCAATTATGTCCTTGATCTGAGCCTCAGTAGGTGTGACGCCAAGTGGGTAGTACCTGAAAGCAGTAAGGAGGACTTAAACTATAGATAAAAAGGAAAAAGGTGGTCACCAAACATAAGTTCATCTTTCGCAAGTCAATAAACACTCACTTTGTCCCTATTAAATTGCTCCATAACTCTAATATCTATAATAAACAAACTGAAACTTTCTAAATAGTTTTCCCCATGCTTCTTATATTCCCACTTTGGCCCATTTCTTCTTTAATTCTTTTAATTAATAGTAGAGAAGTGAGAAATGGGAAATGGAAAGGGAAGATAAATAGAAAGAGGCAGCACATCATGGAGGGACTGGGAAGGAGAGAAAGATGCAGAGAAGTGGAAACAAAGCATCATTTCATTTCTTTATTTGTTGGTAGGGGAGACAGACAGATAGGGACCAAATGAAACTTAAATGACTTAATGTTGACAAATAAAATATTTTTAACTGATTTAAAAGATTCAGTACTGATTATTGACCTCCTGTAGAAGTTACCCAAACATTAAGAAAGAGGATGGAACATCTTCTTTACTGCCGTAACATCGCTACTGCAACTGAATTTTCCATAACCCAAAAATGGTCTGCTCAAACTGTAATATACAAGTGATTTTTATAGAATAATAATTTGCAAAATGGAATATCTTTTCTAGCTTAAAGCGGCTCTAATCAAACGCTAGCTTTCCAACGCTCAGACAAGGGGTTAGCAGGTGTAGTGAATCTTTTGCACATTCACATTTAATTTTTTTTTTTTGAAACTAGTAGGGGGATCGCCCCACCCTTTTCTCATTTAACAAAGAAAAGAAACTACAAATTAAACCTAGACCATGAAGCAACAGATACTCAATTGTTATTGCAAAACCCCTAAGCTAATTGCGGCGCCAGCACTATTATCTCCTAGTGCTAGCGCACCCCTCCTATCTAAAGTCCAAACATACTCTGCATAAAGCAGTTATTGAAATTAAATCACACAACAATAGTAGATAACTATAACAACTACACCCCCAAACTGCTCCATAACTTTCACATTTAATGAAATATGAAAAATGAAGATCCAAGAAGCTGATAAATTATTGGGCTACTGAAATGCTTAAGAGTGCATAATGGCTCTGATTTCCATTTATTAGCCAATAAAATAAGTCAAAATATTAAGTAAAAAAAGGCATATGGTACCTGCCATGGTAGAACATAGCAGCACCATCACACTTCACCAAATCCATGATACTTGGGCTCTGAGTAACTATGCCTGTTGGAGAATCCCGCAAAAGCATATCACATAGTAAAGTCTGGGTCCTTAGAATATGCTTCTCCGACGTCTGAAGCGCCAGCTGGAGCTCCATGTTTAATTGCAAAGCAAATGCCTGCATCAGAAACTCACAAGCATATCGAAGTGGAAATGGGATGCATCTTGGTGATGTGTGGTGACAGACGACCAGGCCCCACAACTTCATCTGAGTCGCACCTCGAGATGAAGAAGAAGGTGATCGCAAGGGCTCATCATCTGGTGAGTTAATTACCACAGCCATTGCAAGTGATGCAATAGAGCCCATGTTAGCCATGTATTGTGAATGGCAAGCATGGGGAGCCCGCAGGGTTGATCCAACAAGACAAAGCGGCTGGCTAAGCAACTCGTCTTGAATAATACGAACAGGAGTCGCATGACAATTGGCTATCATTCGGACCCTATTTTGCTTGAAGAGAAATCGTGATGCCTGTGGGATATCAGTAGCTGGATAGTGTAACCCTAGGTAGGGTTCCAAATTGGGTCCACGCGACTCAGCGACAACTTCACCATGTTCATCTTCATGGAATTTGTAAACCATCACCCGATCATAACCCGTGAGTTCACGCACAAGCTCTACAACTGTGTCACATAAGAGCTTAACGTCGCCACCAGGAAGAGACTGGAGACGGGAAATGGCACGGACTGCGAGTTTTTGCGACTGGACAGCCCCAGCAATGGAGAGTGCTGGATCCTCTGACCGTGCTGGCTCAAGATCTATTACTATGCCTATATCAATTCGGTGTAAAATGGCATAGAAAGGTCGACCTGAGGCTAGAGAGTGAATCCATAATGGATTGAGTAGGGTTATTTCACGGGCCGAAGCAGCCCGCTCTAAAAGGATGGATGATGAAGGAGTAAAGAGAGCGCGGACATCTGTACCTGTAAAATTGGTGCATTACAGTTACTAATTCGTGATGTTAAACAATAGATACCAACCATGATTCTGATGTTAATACTTACTAAAGCAATACACTCTCTGTACCTTTTCATTACGTGGAGGGAAGGCCACTAATTACCCCTGTTTTTTAAACAAAGCACCTTTTTTAATTACAAAGCGCTCCTTTTAACAGCTTGCTTAGTTATTTTAATACATTCTAAAATGGGTAACTACCAGTACCGTTTCCTTCACGCTCTTCTTGAGATTACAAATTTGGTATCTGAAATCCCAACTTGTTCCTTTTTAATTAAGTCAAACTGTTATAAAAAAAATTAAAAAAAAAGCTAATACCTAAAACTCAGAGTACTGGTCACGAATTCCAACTACAATATCAGAAAGAAAGAAAGAAAAAAGAAAACATTCACCAATCCTGAGGGGATCCGGCCGCTTGTCGAGTGTCGGAACAGAGTGGTGCGGCGACAAATCGAGCAGCTCCGATGCGTTCTCACTGTACGCAATTATCCTAAAAGAGTTCTCATCAACAGCCAGCGTGCACCCAAACGGCTGTATGTAGCCTCCCCGCTGAATTTTCGACAGATAGGCCGTGATCTGCTGCTCCGGCGGGACGGATGTAGACGGAGGCGCTCTGGTAGACTGGGAGTAGTTAAACGACCGACCCGTCTCGCCGGATTGCTCAAACACGGCATGGAGGCGAGCGTCGAGAGTGTACTGAGCTACGGCCTTGCTCACTGAATCAGTGGCTGTCGTCCTCGTCGGGGGAGTGGTGGAAGGATGCGCTGTGGCGGTAGCTGTGGCTGTGGCTGTGGCTGTGGCTGTGGCGGTGGCGGTGTTGGTGTTAGTGTTGGTGGCTGTTAAGCGCGCGTTGCTGCCACCAGAGGAGAGGGAGTGGGTATTGCGGGGCCCACGGCTGCCCGAGGCCATTTGACCTTTGTTTGTGGTTGAATTGTGGGAACTGGGAAGGTTTTAGTTTCACTTCAGCTGGGGTAGTCACTGTTAATTGGTACACAAAGAGAGAGAGAGAGATTCTTTCAAAGAGAGAGGAGGCGGAGTAGTAATAAGTAATGGGGGAGAGGAAGATAGATAAAAGTGCGAGAGTGATTTTTTTTTTTTTTTTTTTTGGTCTCTTTTTCTGGTTAACAAAAGGTGGGACGTGGGACAGTGATGGATGCCTGCATAATCAGTATTTGATTTGATCCGCTATATATGTAATTAAATAAAAGTCACCGGGTAATTTTATATGCGTAGCCCTTAGAAATCATGTATTTGTCTAATTGTCTTTCGTACTTTTTTTTGTATTGTATCGTCTTTCGTTCTTTGACCGTTGCTTTGGAAAAATTTTTAACAAAGACAAATTTACCTTTAACAATTTTAAATAGAACAAAGCAGATCTATTTTTTTAATAAGAGCACAGCTATAGCGACACTGGCATTGCCACTATAGCCCAGCAATGCTAATGCCGCTATAGGACTTCTCCTTTTTTTCGTTTTACTTGTGCATTTTAATGTCGGCCAGATTTTTTTTTTCGTTTTACTTTGAATAAATTTTAATATAATTTTACATAATTTTTACATATATGTATAATTAATATTTTTAAAATTGTTCAATTTTACTTGTATGTAGGGTTCTTCAAAATGACACGACACGAGTACGGAATTGGCACGACACAATCGTGTTATCGTGTCATGTCATAATCGTGTCGTGTTGGCAATCTTGAAAAATTAACATGATTTGACACGACACGAACATGACACGACAACACGAATTTAATTTTTAACATTACCAAAAATAACATCATAAACATACTTCTTTTTTCAAATTGTATTCCTAAAAAATTATTTAAATTGATTTTATATTAAAATTCAAATTATAACCATACTTTCTTTTTTAACGTATATTTACTTTTTTAAAACATTTTATTTTTTTAATCTATTCAAACAATAAAGAAATTGGCTAGCATAAAAATAAAATCATCAATTAATCTTTGAACAAAAATATTCTGGCAATTTTGTACTGATATATATACTGAATTTGTAGAATAGTCAAATAAACTGCAACAATATTATTTTTCTTCATTTTAATATTTTAACAGTTTTTAATAAATTATTATAAAAAATAAAGAAAATTTTCTGACACGACATGTCAACACAACACGACACGACTGACACCATCGTGTATTGTCGTGCTGAGTGGTGAGAAGAGGCAACACGACACGCATTCTAACACGATCGTGTCGTGTCGTGTTGACACGTCGTGTCAGAAACTTTTCTTTATTTTTTATAATAATTTATTAAAAATTGTTAAAATATTAAAATGAAGAAAAAAAATATTGTTGCAGTTTATTTGACTATTCTACAAATTCAGTATATATATCAGTACAAAATTGCCAGAATATTTTTGTTCAAAGATTAATTGATGATTTTATTTTTATGCTAGCCAATTTCTTTATTGTTTGAACAGATTAAAAAAATAAAATGTTTTAAAAAAGTAAATATACGTTAAAAAAGAAAGTATGGTTATAATTTGAATTTTAATATAAAATCAATTTAAATAATTTTTTAGGAATACAATATAGAGGCACGAAGAGAGTATATTGAACGGAGAAGTAAACAGAAGTCGACTGAAATTTTAATGGAAACCGAGAGATCAAATTGAATCAGCGTCTAAATCTAAGCCGCTCATCTAAACATCAGCATGATTATTGAAGCTAATCCGATGGCACAGAAATGCTGTGCACAAGGTCCATATGCACATTAGTGTTCTACATCCATATATATATATATATAGTTTTGCTATGGTGAGTTGCAACTCACCAAAGGGTCGGTGAGTTGTGATCAAAACTCCTAGATCTAGTTTAAAATGACCGATTCAAACCGTCCAATATGATCTCCCTATTGAAATCTCCTTGCAGATCAAATTTTACATTTTTTCAAAATTTTTAAGTATTTTTTTGAAATTTTAGAAAATCGTTAATCTAATTAGTTCTGAACCGTTCAAAAACAGCAGTTTTTAAAAATCCGAAAAAATACTTCAAAATTTCAAAAAAAAAATATAAAATTTGGTCTGTATGGAGATTTCAATAGAGAGATCGTATTAGACGGTTTGGATCGGTCATTTTGGACAAGATCTATGAGTTTTGAGCCCGACTCACAAACCCTCTGGTGAGTCGCGACTCACCATAGCAAAACTATATATATATATATATATATATATAGAGTTTTGCTATGGTGAGTCGCGACTCACCAGAGGGTCTGTGAGTCGGGCTCAAAACTCATAGATCTTGTCCAAAATGACCGATCCAAACTGTATAATACGATCTCCCTATTGAAATTTCCATGCAGACCAAATTTTACAATTTTTTCGAAATTTTGAAGTATTTTTTTGAAATTTTAGAAAATCGTTAATCTAATTAGTTCTGAACCGTTCAAAAACAACAGTTTTTAAAAATCCGAAAAAAATACTTAAAAATTTCGAAAAAATGTAAAATTTGGTCTGCATGGAGATTTCAATAGGGAGATCGTATTGGACGGTTTGGATCGGTTATTTTGAACCAGATCTAGGAGTTTTGAGCCCGACTCACAGACCCTATGGTGAGTCGCGACTCACCATAGCAAAACTATATATATATATAATGAGAATTGATGTATATGAATTTTTTAAAATTCTTTATTTGTTTTCTCTGTTTCAACATAATTATAATATTTTACATTCTTTGCTCTCTTAGTATTCCAAATCTGGTAAAAAATGCTTGTCTTTTTTTTTTCTCGTATAGTAAATTGGCATGCTACCGACCTTCAGTAAAATTAACCTCTTTAGTTCAACTTGCTAGAGTCTAATTTAAGACAACATACAACAATGAAAATTCGCTGATAGAGATTTCAGAACCCGATCTCAAATTAAAAAAAAATACCATGTTCTATCTTACTAGTTATTGGGCAAAGTTAAGGATCGATCCAAACATTTTAATGATATTCGTTTGCTTTTACGACTAAAATTGAATATAACCGAGATAGAAATTACAAGCCCAAATTTACATTTCAATGATGTTCGTTTGCTTATCCTTTTGTAATGCGTCGTTATTATTTAACTCCAACTCTCTAAGTAGTATAAAAATTTGTTATAATCAATAGAATTGAAAATACTTGTTCCATAAAATATTATCTTAGATATTTCACATAAAAATGAACTTAATGGCATCGTATTATTTCATTAAATTATTATACAGTTGAAGAAATTTTTGCTAACTCCCCCCATAAAGCTTCACTATAAAAATTTTTCCATCTTGATATTTACGATTAAATGGTAGCTATGTATATATTGAGACGTCAGAAAATTCCGTGGTGTTTTTTTCATCCTCTCTTCAAATTTGGCGGCATAAGAAAAGAAAAATATTTATCCCGTTATACTTGTTAAGAATTTGAGCGTCTACGCAACAGAAAATAAGTTTTAGGTTCGAGAAGACATGATCCAAGTGCAACTGCACAAAAAATCATGCCTCTTAGAATTTTTCAGCATGAGGATCTCAGAACAAATATTCACACAATTAGATACAGGCCCCGATCAAAATTCCATTTTTTTTACGTGGGATTTCATTTCATTTCGTTTCGTTGGAAAATTCTTAATCAAAATAAACGGATTTGGTATCATTTGGTTGGAATTCCTATGTAATTAGATCCAATGAAATCCTATGAAGTCAATTGAAATGAAATGAAATCCCACAAAAAAAATATGTTGATCAGGGCCACAAAGAGAGCACGAGAATTTAAAGAGATTAAGGACCAACTTGGTGCCTATGTCCTCCACACACATATTCTAATTTATTTATTTTTTTCTATATATTTTTAAGATACATTGTAAGAGCAAGAAGGAGAAAATAAATAGACAAAAACTTACATGAGGCGACTAGTCTTTTTTGTGTTAAAATTAATATAAAAATTCTTGTCTTTATTCTTCACAATTCATTCTCTTCTGACACACCTCAGATCCTCTTAAATATGCAAAGACATCCAATCCATTCATGGAGGAATTGTTCTACTAAAGTCAAGTTTAAGTCGGGAATAGCCATCGTTAGTATATGCATTCTTCGTTTTATAATATAAAGTTAATATAAAAATTATTGTCTTTATTATTTACAGTTTTCTTATCTACTGACACACATCGGATCCACTTGAATAAGGAAAGACATTCAATCTATATGCATTATTCGTTTATGGAAGGATTTGACAAGGTAACATTTTTCCTGCCAAACACGCTGGGTCGGTGTCTTTTATTCGGTTCGAATAAAAAACAATCGGTCCGAATCCAGAACAATTCAGTCTGAGCCCAAAACCATTCGGTCCGAGTGGAACCCCGGAAGCATTGATCCTCATTTACCTGCTTATTGTTTGGCTTGAATTCATTCTTGTTCGGTCCGAACAATTCTTGTGTTGATCCGAATTATTCATATGAACCTCGCGTTACATCATTCGGTCCATACACACACATGCATGTAGACCTTATATATTTCAACACTCCCCTCAAGTTAGCATGTATACACTTGAAAATGCCTAAATTGCGAAGTTACTCGTTAAATTTGATATCCGTGATTGATTCTTCTTTTTAGTTTTTAACCTTGATCAAATTTGCTCTGAATTTTGAAATAATTTGAGAACCAACTCTTGGTCCAGTGGCTAAAAACAACACACTTTTAGGTCGCGGTTTTGAAATCCAACTGAGGTGCTTTGTGACATTTAATTTCGAAAGAAGTTAAAAAGTTTGATTCTCATCTTTTCTTAAAAGAGAAATTATCCTTAATTATTTAGTACTATCCAGAGCACGATCTTATGCAGCACTTTCACAATACTCGCCTGTAATATAGACCAGACGTGTTTTCCTCTGTGCGATCGTCTCTATCGTGTATTCGTGTTGCAAATTTTGGATTGAAAACTTAAACAGTCCAGCAAGCTGTGAGCCCTTGCAATGTTTTCACCCGGTACGGGTAACATGATCATGGAACGCGACCCTGCCTGCTGACTATTCAAAATGGATTTTTATTAGAGAAACTTATGTTATTATTTGAATAAAATCCTCTTAATTAGCGTGCAAAAACAGTGTTAGTAAATAGGCCTTATTACTATGAGCATTTGGCAAAAGAAAATCATGACGGTCCATCATCAGTCAAAAAGTTTTGAATTTTTTTTCTCATTGAAGCTAAATTAAAATTAATGAAAGTTCCATTTTTCAGTTCGACAAAACAAGCATATCCAAATCACATTTGTGTTTATTTTTTGTTAGTTAGATTTGTGATGCTTTACAAAATAAATAATTTTAATAATATGTGTTAAAATCTAAATTTTGAAATAAAAAACTATTTGAACTGTGACGTGCATATCAAAATTTAATATTTTATGATATTTTCATTATTTTTAGACAGATAAAATTACTGCTATTGAATATTTTAAATTTTTAAATAACCATATTTTAATTCGGACAAAAATATAGTAAAAATTTTTTTAATACTTAATACCTACCAAATATTCAATATACAAATCACACTACAAGATTCGAATCAACAGTATAAACTCTAAAAATTTAGAATTTAATACAAAATATTAATATTTATCACTCTATAAAGTACCACAATCTAATATACTCTGGATGGTCACCGAACAATGTACGTCCAATTAATGCAATAGAATATATTTATTGCCTGATATGGTTGTCCATCCAATTGGCCTGCCATTCCGCGTCCTGTCCTGCGGACCGCCCTATCAAAGTAGTAGTCGTTACAGACTTGAGGACGGCAGGAGACAACAAAAGGCTCAAGGATTAACGTACAAGTTGACCTATATACAGAACTGTCAGAACGTAAAATCTGTGATACCGGACAACAGCTCTCAGGAGTCGGGTTCCGAGAAATCTCGCGGAGCTCAGATGCCCTACTGCCTACTGGTGTTCTGGAAGTTTCAAAAAAAATGAAATATGAAAATTCCCACTCTTTCGTTAAAAAAAGAAAAAGAAAAAGAGAACTGCTGCTCTGGATGAATTATTAAATATAAGTTTTGGAATAATTGCTGTTGTTGTGGTGGTGTAATTACTAATTTAATATAGCGATTAATTTTATATTCAAATATATTGATGGTGCCTAAATAGGTGTTATGTTGGCAAGTTAAAAATAATTGTACATTCCGTGTCATGTTCTGTCCGAATGGCCGAATATAACTCAGAAAAATACGACAAGCATACAAAGATATATTAAAATATAAAAATATATCATTATTGGCTTTGCAATTATAATTCTTTTATTTTTACAAAATTATTATGATAGTATTTGATATGTTATTTTCTCTATTTCTACTACTTGTAAAATAATTTGAATTTTATTGATTTTTTTTTATTTGATTAAATCAGAAGCGTAGATGGTACTCTCCAAATGAAATGTTATCTAACCATTGACTTTCCATCGAAAATAGAAAGAGAGTCGCAGTTTAATTGAACATGTTTTGAATTTTAAAAATTAAACACTATGATCAATTATAAATAGAGCACAAATGGAAATAAGCGTTGCAAATAAATTAAATTTTGTTTCTTAAGAAATATCTATTTTAATAAAAAAATATATTTATTTCTATTCATATGTTTATTTTTTTAATTAATGTGTAACAATATATTTTTTTCAAATATATATTTGTCCAAAGTCCAAACATTAGATGACATCTTGTTTAGAGATTACATTACAAAAATATTCAGACACACTGTCCATGGAACCATCACATATGGACACGAGAAGTGTCGTGACTTGTTTGAACATGTTAATTTATTTGAATGGAAAAAAAAATGAAAAAATAAGGATTTTACGAATAAAATTAAGAATTAGTGAAAAATACTGAAGAAATTTTGGAACAATATATCGATGTATAAAATATTCACGAGCATTTGGAGTGCACATATCAACCCCTTCCTGGAATCATTTGGGAGGACTCTTGCTTTCTCCCCACTTCCTCCAAAGTCTTTATAAATATCACTATCTAAAAAAAAGTCTTTATAAATATATAAATAAAAAAAATGCTTGAAATGCTGCGTATAGTATATGTCGCAAGGTATAATTTATCATCTGATTTTCTTTTTTTTTTTTTTTTTGCCCAAGCTTCTTATATTTAACTCCAAACGATATAAACATTTGAGATAGTTATAGAATGAAAATGCGTATTATTGTATAAAAAGTATAATATAGTTAAACAACAATTTGAAATCTTTCGACAAACCAGTCAAAAATAGAGTTAGTTTGAAAAAAAAAAAGGAATAATTAAAATAGAGACCATGATACTTAGGTGTCAAGTATGACTAATATATTGTGATAATGTTTGATTTTTTTCTTAATAAAATCGAGACTAATATGTTGCTTGTTATTCATGAGTTTCTAACGGAGTTGCGGAGCTCTTTCAGAACATTAAACGCATCAAATTTTGTTGAATTTGAAGTTCGTACAAGAGAGTTATGATTAATTAAAATAGAGATCCAGATAAACATTGAGAGACGGCTATTATAATCTACGATTTTAAAAAATAAAATAATATTAATTGATAAAACTATAAGATAGTTATTGTACATATTGAGTGTTTTCAAACAAATGAAATTTTACTGAAGACGGAGTGACTGAGAGACAGTACTATAATCTATGGTTTTCGAAAATAAATTAATATTAACTGAAATTACATTAATTCATAAAACTATAACATAATTATAGTACATGTTGAGTGTTTTCAAACGAATTATATTTTACAGAAACAGAGTGAACAGAAAACAATATGATAATTCAAATGAGAAGGATTATTAACATAAATTTAATTGTGTGGCTACTTTTGCTGGGTAAACTGCTCACACAAGATAATATCCAATTAAGGGGCTGGCCGACAGGCTCTTCTTGTGTGCTGTGTCAACAACCTATCTTGGAGGACTCCTTTCATCTATTCTTCTCTTGTGATTTTACTACCGATGTATGGCGGGCAGTGAGCCTACCGTTTAACTTGCACCTCCGATTCGGCTACTCCGATTTAGTCGATTTTTGGCTCTCAAACCGGTCACTGAGCCAGCGGAAAGATTTATGGAGTACGATTTGGGCTGCAACGTGCTGGACAGTTTGGAAGCACGTGCAAAATCATTTTCGACAATCACCATCCGACATTGCACAGAGTCCTCTTTGATATTAAACTGCAAGTTAGAAGGTGGCGTCCACCGTGAAGTAGGGCTGTAGGGGTCAGTGTGTTTCTTTTAAGCTCAGTTGGACGCTCGGTGCTACTTTAACTGAGGGTCCACCTTTTTTCTCTTTTACTTTATTTCTGATTTTCTCGCTGTAATTTAACTCTTTATTTATTCTTTTAATATAAACTGCGGCTGGCAACTAGCCCAAGCCAACACGCCTTCGAAAAAAAACTTAATGTTATTCAGATAAAGGACCGATATCAGGATCAAACTGAGAGTCATTTAAGTGTGGAATCTTGACGGCGTACCACGAAGGTCCACAACCAATTGAACCAATTTTATTTCAGAAATGATAATTGTCACTTGCCATCGCTAGAACAAAATGAGCACATAAAATAGACAAGATAAACATATAAGATCAAAGTGAACACATACAAACAAATAAATTTTGTCATCGCTTGTTCGATTTTTATATGCATATTCAACTTATTTTTTTATTGAATTTATTTGTGTGTATGTGTTCACTTTGATCATCTATACGTTCACCTTGTTCAAGCGATGGCAAAACTGCAGATGGCAGTAAACAATTTCTATTTTATTTAGTCTTTTCATTTGGACCGTCAATTAAGTGACGTTTCTTAGCAGAAATGATAACTGTCATCGTTGACTATCGCGGCCGAAAAATAGAAATTTCGCTCTGCGTGTTCTCCTTCCCTTTCCTAACGCATTCATCCTCTCCGCCTCCCCCTTCTCTCTCCCTGGCACACTCCTCTCCACTCTCCTTCCGCCCCTCCACTCCTTCCCTTCTATGCCCTTCTTTTTCTTCTCTCTGCCTCCTCCCTCTGCCTACATCTCTTACTATAGTTACTTTTCCATCAAATAATAAGAAAGTTAAACAAAATGAACAAATAAAATAACAAAGTGAACATATATAAATAAATAAAGTGAATATATACATAGAAAATAAGTTGAACACGTAAAAACAATAAAATGAACAAAGTGAATATATAGATATAAAATACTGAACAATTAAGAGAATTAAAAAAATAAATTTAACTCATAATTGAACAAAGTGAACCCATAAAATAGATAAAATAAATATTTAAAGGAACAAAATAGACACATACAACAAATAAGTTCAATAAAAATACAAAAATACAAAATTAATTCATAATTTAATAAAGTGAACACATAAACAAATTAAATGTGTAAATGAATAAAGCGAACAAAAATAATAGCTTAAAAAAAAAGATAAATATAGAGAAAATCGGATGGAACATGAAGGAGAAAAAAATGAGGAAGAGGAAGGAAAAAAATACGCCAAAATTAGAGGGAAAAAAATGCAGAAGAGAAGAAAGGATACTCACCGCTCTGCCAAAAGGAAGGGGAGGAACATAGATAGCGTCGGTTGAGGAAAGAGCGAAAGACAGATCAAGGAAGAGAGGGGAGGGAGATAGCTTTGGGTGAGGAGGCCCACTACCAAGAATCGTTGGATGAGATCGAGAAGCGTCTTCACAATGACAAATGACGATGGTACAATCGTTGATGGTAGTATTCAATTTACTTTCTGAGCACGTCCACAATCATATAACGATTCTTTATTTTTATTATTTAAATTATTTCTATTAAAAAAAAGCTAGGAAGAAGCGGTCTAGCTTCACTATATGTCCGGTTATTAAGCAATTTGCCAGCGTAAAGTTAATATTTTTCTCTAATTTTATGGCATCTCACAGACAGCAAGCTCTGCAATCGTATTCGTATCACAAGACAGCCACTGTCTACTGTCTACTCTTTCTCTGAAAAAAAAAATTAATTTTTCTTTTTTTTGCAATCGTAATTCATAGGCAATTCGCTGCTCTCGAACATGCACTTCGAAAACCACGTTTTTTTTTCTTTTTTTTTTATGTCCGGTCTTTTTTTTTTTTGAATAAAAAATGGGGGTCACGCCCTCATCTTTCTATTAATAAAAAGTTTTACAGGTGTTAGCCAGTAGCTAAAGCCAAAGAAACAAAGAAAGAAAAAAAAAAAAAAAAAAAAGTAAAAAGAAAAAAAGAAGAAAAACTAATCTAAGACTGAAAAAAAGGTTGCATTAACGTCCCAGATGTTGAGGAGGAGTTTGCTGAATTCGAGTTCCATTCTGCAATTGTAGTGTCTGCCATTCAAAGAACACCTGCTCTACCAGTAAGCAAATAGGCAGGTCAGTTCCTCTGAAAATCCTAGAGCACCTTTCTCTCCAAAGAACGAAGCATAGGATTGCCATGATTTCTCTATTCCGTTTTGATTGGTTGCAGTCAAGAATAAACTCAGGATTTCTGGTAAGTGAGACAGATGAGAAGGTTGTAGAGTGCAATGTTGTCTTTTGCACAGACTGTAAAAAGAATGGGCAATCATTAAAAATGTGCATAACCGTCTCTTCTTCTTGAAGGCACAAAATGCATCTGTTTGCTAAGTTCCAGCCCCTCTTTTTGAGGTTGTCAATCGTTGATATCTTGTTCTGTGCCATTTGCCAAGTGAAAATCTTCATTCTTGGAGGTATATTAAGTTTCCAAATTGGAAAAAGCGTTGAGTCTTGTTTTGGGTAGGAATGTTGCAGTTTGTAAATGGCTTTGACAGAAAAAGCTCCATCCATATTTTATGTCCGGTCTTTTTTTTCGCCTTCAAAAAAAACATTTTTTTTTCCAAAAAGAAATAATAAAAGAAATTAAAAATGCACATGAGAATTCAAACAGAAGCCGTGGGGCATAACGTAAATGTGTAATTGAACACACAAAAAGAATGAAAAATTCTACAGTCTCCAAACTGCAAAACTACAGAAAGTTATTCTGCACAATAATTACAAGCTTCTTTAAAATTACAGTAAATACAACAGTCACAATTCTGCACCAAATCTTCATGTATATGCAGTTAAGGCCTCCCAAAAATGACAAGAAGCTTATAAGCAAACGAATCAAATGCTTATGCAACAACCATCCTTAAGCTTAGAAAATCAAAGCTTGAGCTAGCTCCTCTCACCTTCCTGAAGGATGTACAATCTGAGAGAATACCGCTGTGGTGCTCATCTGAGCCGGGTCATCGAGTCCTCGACTTACGCCCGTCTCATCTGATGTCAGTGAGACAGAGTCACTAGAACTAGCAAAAGATCCTGAAGCATCGGCACCATCAGCGCTCGGAGACCCGCCATTTTCAAAAGTCTCTTGCAATTGTAGTGCGAATTCTAGGTTCCACAACACGTCTCCCATGGAAGGCCGGTCGACGCCATGTTCAAGGAGGCACTTCTCGGCTGTATAGACGAACTTCTTCAAGCACTCTGGAGCAATTTGATTCTTCACGACAGGATCGATGATATCGTTGAGTGCTCCCTTCTTCAGGGAATTCATGGCCCACTCGCTAAGATTCATTTGATCCCTTGGAAGGCTAGGGTTTAAAGCCGGCCTTGCACAGAGGACCTCGAATAGTACGACACCAAATGAGTATACGTCTGATTTCTCTGTCAATTGTTGTCTCTTGAAGTACTCCGGATCTAGGTAGCCGAAACTGCCCTTGACCATGGTGCTCACATGCCCTTGGTTCATCGTTGGCCCGGTCTTGGAGAGCCCGAAATCAGAGACCTTGGCGACCCATTTCTCATCTAAGAGGATGTTGGTTGTCTTTACATCACGGTGTATAATGGTGTATTTGGCACCGGTGTGTAGATAATGCAGACCCCTTGCTGCACCTATGCAAATCTCGAGGCGAGGCTTCCACTGGAGCGGTGTGTTGTTGGTCTTGTAGAGGTGTTCTCTCAGCGTGCCGTGTGCCATGTGGTCATACACGAGGCACATTTCTTCATCTTCTTCGCAAAATCCGATCAAAGAGACGAGATGCTTGTGCCGGAGCTTCGAGAGCATCTCAATCTCAGTATTGAACTCGTTCACACCCTGCTCTGATTGGGGGTTTGATCGCTTGATTGCAACCTTGACACCATCCACAACACCCCTGTATCATGTAAATTTATATTTTATTTGCATTTATAATAATAAAATTTAATAATGAAAATTGACTGCTACAAAAAAAAAAAAAGAAATATTACTGATTTTGTGGCTAAAGTGTATCAAAATTTTCCGGCTGAACTACACTAATTTTTTTTGAAGATAAATTGGGGTCAACTGGTCAAGCCTCCCAACTTATTTTTAAATTAAATGTCTATAAAAGACTTCTAGCCAGATTTCTAACCTGCGACCTCTCACTGGAGATGCATTGCTCTTTGTCACTAGACCAAGAGCTAGTTCTCGAGAACTACACTAATTTATAAGGATCTGAATCGTATGAAAAGAAGATGATGTAATCTTTGTTTTCATGAAACAAAAATAATTCATCTGTTTTCCATACAATTTCTGTATAGTATTCAGTATATGTTTCTGTATTGAAAAGTAAATTGCTTTTGGAATGTCACTTTTACTTGTAAACTTTGCCGAAGCCACCGACACCAATCACGAGTGACTCGTCAAAGTTCTTTGTCGCCTGCTTGATCTCTGCAAACGAGAAATGACGGCAGATCGCTGACACATTTGCAAAATTACTTCCTGCTGAACTCTTGCCAGAGATCGAAGACTTGCTATTCGATGAAGTATGAGAGTGTCCATAAAGAGGTAACCACATGCCATTCGAATCATTACCTGGCATTCTACCCTTCTTTTTATACAACACTGCAACAACTGCTATTACCACAGCAGCAGCTACGACACCACCAACTGGAGCAAGAATTATTACTGAACTGCTGTGAGATTCGGTCTTAAACGAACCAGCAGTCAAGTTTGCCTCGGCCTTTAACAACATTTGAGATGGTTCAGGATTGGGTCCGGCCAAATTTCCAGTCGAGCTGCTCATTTTAAAGATCTCCAACCCATTTAAGATTGAGTCATAGTACTGAGGCTTAGCATCTACTGAAGGGTGCAATGCGACCCACAATTGGTCATCCCCAGGACCGTCAGTCACGGTAATAGCGAAATCCTTGTATACTGGCACGGCTTTTGAGGAGGCCCATGCAATGACATCAGCATCCTCATATACAGTCCTGTTGTTGACATATATGTCAAACACTCGTTGGTTGACCTTTGTGTGAACTAGTTCACAGAAGTGGAAACGAACCACGTAAGTGTAGTTGCCGTCAACTGAGAACACCCAGGTGAGGTTGTAGTTGCGGTTAATTGTTGGATCAGGCCCCATAGTCCTCATGGTACTGTATACACCTGTCGGCGCAATATACTCTGCTTCGGCATCTGGATAATCAACCCTAACTTTGTCAGTTGCTTCATTAGTGACACCAAATGCAGCTCCATACAAATAAGCAGAGTCGTCATACCATGTTCGGCTCATGCCGCTGTCATTGCTAGGTGCAACATATTGGCCACCGACATTCAACCGGTACATAGTCTGCAAGCCAACCCCACCAACTTCCAAGGTTTGATCAGAAAATCCTACTAATGATGCCGGCTGGCTAAACAGATCCGGCATTGAGACAATCTCAATACCATTGATAAAGGCGTATGAACCGTTGTACTTATCTGAAGGGGTAAATGTCAGAGAAATTATTCCATCTTCAGAGGCCGGCAAAGAGAACTCCTTCACGACATACGCTAGGCTAAGTGCTTTCGCAGTAACATGTGCACTGAAGTTACTAAGGAGGGTGAAACCGCCAGAAGCCGAAACCGAGAAATATGCGCTTTCAGAAGAAAATCCAGGGTAGGTTGCCGGATAGAAATGAAGACGCATCCAATGTCGGTCCACTTTATTCACCGAGATACTGTATGTTGCTGGGGCAGTGAAAACCCTAGCCGACATATAAGGGACCGGCAAAGGGAGCGCTGGATCCTGATAATCAGCAGTCACGACAGTTGATTTTACCGAACCAGGAAGAAATTTCGAGTTTGTATCTGTCACCCATTTTCGACCATCTGCATCGTTGCCGTCTGAACTCCCCCCACAACTCAACAGGATCGAATCAGATGGTTTATATCCTCCCCTGACATTGGTGATAGAACATAGAACAATTGAAAGGGAGACGAGGATACTGGCCAAATGGGTGGCAGAATTCATGGCCAAGGCGGATTTGGAGGAGGAAAAGCTATCTCCGTCTACAACAATTTCTTTTTAGATTGTGTGTTGGATCCGTGTGGCTTCTCCCCCTCTCTCCTTGGAAATTGTCATGGGCGCAATAACTCCAGAAAGCTGTTTGAAAGGAGAGGAGAGGAATAAAACCCAATTTAACAGGTTGTTACATTTGTCTGGCGGGAAACGGTTCACACATGGTATAGCTATTTATAGGATACGCAATAAACAGTGGCTGTTTGTTTATTTATAGTATTTTCTCAGCTTTAATTTAACTCTCAACGAGATCAAGAGAAAATATTTACTTTTAAACTTTTCAACCCAATCAGCCTTCAATTGTACTGATAGAAAAATTTCCAATATAAGTGTACTGGTAAAAAAACTTGTATAAATGTTAAAAGTATTGAAGGCAAGCAAGCATGTCGGAAGCTCTTCAATTTGTACTGAAAACATTTCTTTTCTTATCAAAAAGAGCAATAATAGCCTAACAATAGAAACTCATCAATAGTAAATTTATTGCTTCTATGATTATATAATCAGAGAAATCCTTGAACATAGGCACCGCTAAATTGTAAATTCCCATCACTTGCTTCAGTTAGAGCCGAAATGCTTTCTGTATATATATATATTTTTTGACGATAAATTGGGTTCAAGCTTACCAACTTATTTTTAACGAAATGCTTTCTGTATTGTCAGGGTACCGGCAACTTAGCATTCGTTGAACTCGCAGGAGCAGCATCACTGGAGCAAGAATTTAAAAATAAATATAAATAACTGTCATCGGATGTTTCAAATCTGGTTCTAGTAATTATAAACTTTCAAATGCAGCCTCAATTAATGAATGTTAATATGGGCCATCGTTGACTCATATAGAGTCCATTTAGTTCGGCCCAACCGAATTCAACGTGATTGATGAAGAAAAATCTAGAATCAATTAGAATTATCTTAGTATACTATAGTATTTTATGGAACAATCAAGAGGATTGTATACTAGTTTCTAGGCTTCTCCATAGCCGACATAGATGTCGTATAAATAGGGGAATCTGTATCCCATCCCGCGCGGGACGGTGCAGTGCACCCATCTGCACCGTCCGATCTGATCTGGATGGTTCGGGCATATCAATTTGGTATTATGCACGGGGCTCCCTTAACCATGGAGATTAGATCGGACGGTGAAGATGGTGCGCTGCACCGTCCCGCGCGGGACCAGATCTCGTTTCTAAATAGGATACTAGATCACTTATTTGCATCAATCCAAGCAAAACAAATACTAGTGTAGTTGAGAATATAGAGTTGTATTTTTGGAGGTATAATAGTTGAGAAGTAGAGATTACAATAATAGTTCGAGTGATAATAAAAAAGAAGTTTTCATCATAGCGCATCTTCTTTACTCAACAATAAATTTATTTAAGAAAAGATTAAACAGAAAAAGATAAAGGAGCAACCAAGTTGGCTACGGATTATATGCGGACCCAACAGCGTCGCATCATGTATTCAATTGGTTGAATAATATAGTGCTAAAGTTAATATCGATCTTGAAAAACAAAATAAAAATCTATAATATATTCAACTATCATCAGTGGTATAATAGTGCCAATTTGATCAATAAAGTTTTGGCCTAGATATATGGTTCAGCATTGACCATGTGGATCAAAATATTAACTTTAAGGAGGCGTTTGGATCATATAAGAATATGAATTTTAAATAAGTTAATGTCTAGCATAAATCTTCTAAAAGTTTGACGTTGTATATAGCCCATATAACTGTAATCTTGTATACAATAAATATGAAATGATAATATGTCACGCTCTAGTAACTAGGCGACTTGAATGAATACTATGGCAATTGGTGGAGCCATCTTATAAATTCATTTCAAAATCAACCTTAAAAAAAATTCATTTCAAAATCAATTTTCTCTCACTTTTTTTTTTAATGAAATGATTGAATTGAATATATTCTCCCTTGACACGCTCCCGATTTCTTAAAAACTCTTTTTTAGTGAAATGATTGAATTGAATTCTCCCTTGACACACTTCCGAGTTCCGATCAGAGTTTAGTATAAATTTAAATTTATACAAAATTTATATTTAATTGTACATTAGTTTTTTACACATTATATCTCGTAGAACTTAGTTGGGATTGAAATATATCATTTGACAATTATTTAAATTTTTTATATTTAAGGATTGAAATACATTGGATGATTAGATCATTTCATAATAATTTAAATTTGTTATTTTTATTTAAGCGCATAAACCTGATTCTACCTGGACCAGGTTTATACAGGGGAAGCTACGAATGTAACGAATCCCTCCCATGCAATCAGTGCATTTCTGCTTGCTCTGCAGAAATAAATCACTAGAATACTAGATAGATGGATACAGTGAAATGTCACCAGAAAATCAGCGACTTCAAGTCTCAGCCTCCTTTCTACGACCAATCGTCCTCCGGTCAACTTCATTCAAAATTACAAAATTGTCTGTCTGGTCTGCTCTCATGAAGTATGAACTGATTGAACTCGTTCAGCAGACCACAGTAGTCGCTACTCGCTAATGAGAGTTGGTCAACAAAAAGTAAGGGGTAAAATTGTCTTTTGACATTTACCAATCCGAGATTCGTCTCCATCTGTAGTCATTCTCATTCATCACATGTCAGCTACTGCAAGGCGGCCTTCTCCATTTCGATTTCTCCTCCATTTTCAACCATGGAACGATCGTTCGCGCTCTCTCTCCTCGCGATTTCTCTATTATTGTTCTCCGTACGGGCGCACGAGCACCATGGCGACTCGAGCTGCGAGATGGACCCCAACGTGCGAGTACTCGCCGAGTTTCGCCAGGGAACAGTGACCGTCGATGGACACGTGGATGATTGGGATGGGGTTGAAGGGTCGGAGTTTGAGCTGCGTCCTGCACTTGATCCGGATGAAGATAAGAAGTACCAAGGTGGCAAGCTCACTGTGAAGGTTTGACCAAACACATCTTCTTTCCTTTGCAAATTTTGCGCGTCGTTATGTAAGGAACTTGACGAGCTTGATGGTTGCTTAATTCTTAGTAGTTTCAGTATGTGTGATGAACTTTGAAATAGGCTTGAGATTGCTACCGATTTGAATTATTTGAGAATGCTTCATTGAAGGATTAAGCTTCCAAAGAAATTTACTCGATTTATATTATTTAATTACATACATTGACCAAATGTCACACAATTACATTCAATTGATCTACTTTATCTGTGTTTACTCAACTCACTTGCTATCTTCAGTGATATATAGAACTTTTTGTGGCAATGTAGGATTCAGATAAATTGGTACAAAATTACGTAATTTCTTGATATCATTAGTAATAATGACCTCCGAATTCTAATGGCTCGATGTTCATTATTTCTGAGTAATTCTTTTGTCATTTTTAATGTGTTTAAATTTGATGAAACCCATCCCAATAACCTATTTTTGGTTGGTAGATATTAGGAATTACGAGGTCATGATTCTAGTCCTCCCATTGTCGCAGTCATTGACATGGACCTACTAGCTTCCACTTCATGAGAAGTCTCTCATGAACTTTTGGTATTTTGTATTAAACCATCAATTTTGGTTTAGATGGGATGCAAAAATTAACTATTTTCATATTGGAGTGTAGGCCATTCATGATGGTAGCAATATTTACTTTGCACTTCAAGTTGATGGGGAGTATGCCTACACCAAAGGGTAATTTTGTCCTTCTATTATACTTTATTATTATTGTCGTGTTTGGTCTAGTAGTTTTACCTTAGTAGCGGAATTATATTTCACCGGACTTCAATTTTATATTACAGTTCAAATAATTGGTATCAGCTCTCTGTTGTTTCCATTGATATCTTATCCAAAATGCAAGATTAAGACTCCATCCTCATATTAATTCTGTGAGACAGATTTACTAAATTGATGCAATTTCAGTGAGAAAGTGAAGAAATAGTTAAAGTCTAATTCTAAGATATTGAGATTTCATCATGATTCTATTAATTATCTTTCTGATGGATAAATAATGATTTTTTTTTTTTTAAATGCAGTGAAAGTAAGCAATGCCCTTCGGTGGCTCTCATGTTTCAAATCGGTGAAAATGCCTCTTACGACAGTGTAATGCTTTCTCTACATCTTATATAACAGCTATATAAATTAAAATTACTTTTCTTCACCAAGTCTATTATCCCTTAAGTTTTAACTATCTAGGGTCGATTTTTTCTTTTCCTTATTGTAGATGGGTGGATGTGCTAATTTGCCTGGAAGCTGCACAAGCCAATCCTGTCAAGGTCATGAAGTTGATATAATGCATTTCTCTATCGGCACTGCTATACCTGGCCGCTTATATGGTGGAAATATAATCGACAACACAGCTGGAAATGGTGGTGATAGGTGCTACATCCATTTACTTTTCATAGGAACTCTGATTTAGATTTTATATATGTTCAATTGATAGTTCTCCCTTTCTACTCTTCTAATTGCTTCGGTGTGGTAGGTTTGGTCATCTTGTCGACATATATGCATGGAATCCACATTGTCGGTACCTTGACGGAATAGGCCCTGATGGTAAGCTCCTTACTTTTTAAATATACAAATTCATTAGATATTATACAAGCCCTTGATTTTGGCATTACTTTTTTCTTTTAATGCATTGTTGTAGTGAATTACACAAATGCTCTGAATGACTGGCATGGTGCATGGTGGCACAGTTCACTAATGCTGCATTCAGGTATTTGTTACATTTATCTCTGGATTTCTACATGTCTTAGTTTATTATTACTAGTAATGATGAAATCAGCTCTATAAGAAAGCTTGATCAATCTGTAATGCGGAAATGTGAATAACAGAAGTAACATTTGACAATAGGATATATTGAAGAAAATAGCCCATATGCAACACAAGGCCAGAAGGGAACATACTATTTTGAATTCTCAAGGCCACTAAGAACAATGGACCGTTTCCAACAGGTATTACTGCTTTGTCATCATCCATATTGCTGTGCTCAACTGCTTTTGAAATAATGATCTGTTGTGTAAAGACTCATCTACACAATCAACATGAAAAGAATTAATTTGAGAAAAGTGCATCCTACCTTTATTTGATCTTTATCTGAGCGTTTGCAATTATTTCGAGGCCATGGGGAACCTGATCCCCATCATTTGAGGTGCGCATGGTATGCATTGGTATACACCTAGGTCCTCCAGAGAAAATTGCATTGTTGATAAAAAAGAAAAGAGCTGAAAGGCAATTCAACAGTAACTGGCAGCCAAGAACCAATTGCCTGCTCTGATACCCGTCGTGACTGAAATGTAGCTTCCATCTGATTCATCACACTTCAATGCAGGATGCCCAATTTACCATCGGCATGGTTAGCAAACTTGCGGTTGCTTTCTGGTACCCTACTGGAGGCCAGCCATGGAGCAAGTCACAGCATTATTCTGGCAGTTGCAACTGGATTCCACTTGATGTTGCCTTACCATCTCGGGCCTCTCTTTCCCATTCCAATAACAGCTCTTGGGATGCTGCGACAGCCTTTTCACTGCTTATTTCAGTAGTTGCCTTCTGTATATCAGTTTTTATTGGGTATTGGGTTTCAAAGAGAAAGGAGGTGCCATTTATGCCGATTGAGATGACTTCAGTGAGGTGAAAGCAGGGAATTTTCCTTTCCTGATGTGGTCTATTTGTATTGATGTATTTAAATTTTGGCAGCACGGGCAGTTTCTGTTTTCTTTCTTCATAGCTTCCATTGGAATTATTGTGTAAGAGTATGATTGGAAAGGGGATTAGCAATATTTCATTTACTGTAGAGAATATGATTATTAATTTTGTATTCATTCAAATTTAGTAATAAATTGGTAATATATGATTGAATTTTGGTAGAGTCTCTCATTTGGATATCAATATAGAAAACTAAAAAATTGACAGAAAAAAAGTTGAATAATTTTCTGCTAGTGCGGGGATGAGCAAATATTTGATCGACTTTAAGGTCATTATTTGTAGTTCTTGATCGGAAAGGGGATGAATCGATTTATTGGTACTTGCGTTCTTGATCATTCATTTTTGTTGCAAACATAAAATTATGTATTTAGTGGGCTATTTTTTTCTTGTAAATAATTAGGAGTACCTTTTGTCAAAAAAAAAATAATAATGTAAGTGTTCAAAAATATTTTTTTAGTGTGTCAAAACACCTTTCGGCAGATGAGAAATATTTAATAACCAAGGGAGAGATAAGAAATTAAGCAAGAGTTGAAGGTTACACACAGAAAATTAAGCCTTACAAAATTACTGTATTCAGGAAAATTTAATATGTCAGAAGGAAAAAGGGGCCCAAGAAAAAAAAAAAAAAAAAAAAGTAAAATATCAAGGTTTATCTAGGGTTTTTTCAGCCCGAGGCGCTCGAGAGCCACTGCCTCCGTACCCCTTGCGTTCAACTCTCACCACTTATACGTTATACCACCTCATTTCCTAAATAATCCATCCTTGAATTAGGTTTTAATTTCGTCAATATTAATCAGCTCAAATTGGTTGACAAATCATGGATGATACTGATGAATTTGGCTATCTCTATGCGGACCTCGACGAACATGTAAATGCTGGATTAACAAGAGTTAATTCTAGCTCCGACTCGACTGCAAAAGAATTGATGAAATCAAACGATTGTGAGTTTAACAATCGTTCGGATTCTTCAGTTGACGAGGCTGATGCTGTGTTGGATTTGGGAGATGGAATTCAGAGCGATGATTACTCAAGTGACAGCGAAGATGATCTTTGTATAGTGTTGAACGAACTTGAACGCTCTGATTCGAGACAATTGGAGGTTGAGGGAAAGGAAGAGGATTTTGGGATTGGTAATGGCTTGGCACAGCATGAAAAGTGTGAACCTATTGGATATGGTAAAGGTGATTGGGGTCATTTCTCTTATTTTGGTGGTCTCAATAATGCGGTTGAAAATGGATTCAATTTCTTTTTGCCAAGAAACTGGTAAGATTTAATTTATAAATTTTATTTCATTCTATTCTGTAGGTTGTAACTCATGGTGGCGCCAACTATTGCTTCACTGGATTGAAAATCTCTGTCACAAATGGGTTTAAGATAACTCCAATGATAATAAAAGAACACTGTGCACATCAGAATTTCCTTCACAGTAAACTCTGTAGAAATAAAACAAAAAAGTTGGAAAAATGGTACAATCAGTATAAGCCATGGCACTTGGCAGTATCAGTTTGAAAATGATTAGTTTTATTATTTTTTTTTATAATATCTTAACTTTGGGTTACATTTTTAGGACAATATTTGATGTTAACATTGAAGAACTTGACTATAAGCCTTGGAGGAGAGGAGGAGCAAATATAAGTGACTTCTTCAACTTCGACCTTGATGAAGATAGCTGGAAAAACTACTGCCAAGACCTGGTATATTTTTAACCTATGGTAGCATTATTTTGTTTGCAAACATGCAAAATTTGGCAACTAATTGAAGTTAACTTGTCAGGATCTATTAAGGGACAAAGCTGTGATGTCAAATTGGGAGAGGCATGATAGAACAGCATTCACAGTGAAGAAAATTAGTAACGAACCTGAAAAGGTACTTTCGCATCAGACATTCTTTTTCCTTCTTTTAGAAGATTGCAATTAGGTATGCAATAAGTTTGATTATCAATAAGGTTTCCTGATTATTAAAATTTTATTTTATTTAATTTGTAGCTGAAAGGAAGAGCTATTCCTGTTAAAAGTGGTTTTGGTGAACGCATACCTTCTAGTGATATATGGCGACCCCCTCCTGAAAGAGATTCAGATGTAGTGATACATGTATGTTAAGCTATTACTTGACCAAGCTTCTCTTATATCTACATCATTATGAAAATTCTGCATAAATGTCACATCTTTGTTACATTGCTGCCATATGATTCTGTAGATAAATATGATTGGTTCCATGGAAGATGAAAATAATGTGGACAAAATAGATGTTAGGATTCCAGAAAGAGAGCTTGAGAGTACATTGATGGAAAATGACATTGAGCCAACAGAGAGGTATTTCATACATTCAGATTCTAATATTAGGATTCAAAATAAGTATTTCCTGTTCCCTTTAACACTCATTTCCTATCAATGATATATAGATAACCTATCGATAATTGTACACTTTTTTTACTTTGCATTGTAGGTACTTTGATCTGGAAGAAGATGATAGTTATTGTGGCCAAGATACTGACCCTATGTCATATAGTTATAATGAAGAAGAAGAAACAAAAAGCCGAACTGCTACAGTGGATTTTAATAGCCATTCTGAAGAATCAGTTGAGGAGTGTAATTTAAATATAGTCCACTTGTCCATTGAGCAAAAAGCCGAGTTTCAATCTTCAAGGTGCCCTAGTAGTAGATTTGGTGCTGATAAAAAGTCTAAAATACTTAAAACTAGGAAGGATAGAGATGACAAAAATAAAAGTTCAATTGAAGAATGTCATGACATATGCACTTCTGATTCAGATGGATATAGGGGCAGCTGGGGCACTAAGAAGCATACGAGTGATTCAAGAAGTTCCCCAATGAAAGAGCGGAGGGACCAACTATTCGTAAGGCAAGTAGCTGAACCTGGTGCCTGTTGGCATGAAATAGAGGATAGACCTCCCATTGGTATTCGGAGATACCGGTATATGGATGTACAAAACCCTAGAAATCCAAGGTCTCAGATAACAAGAAAATATGGGCGAAGCACTGAAAATGTAAAATATAACAGTGGGGGTTATACAGGGCATCTTCAAATGGAGAGAGATCATTTCAACCAAACAACCCGTTGTAGGGAAAATATACTGTCTCAGAGAGGCCATTACAAACAAAATCTTGATGTTGACCACTTGCAGACTGAAGATGAGTTTGCACTGGGCATTTTAAAAGAAAGGTGTGATGAGAGGAGATACAACAGACCAATTAACAGAAGATTTAATAATTTTCACAAAGGCTTTGTTAAAAGAGGGTATTGTTATGATGGTTTTCCAAGGAATGTAGCTACTAATAAGCCGTTCATGAATGGCAGGAGGTGGTACAACATTGATTGGTTGGATGAGGGTAACAGTAGAATGTGTAACCTCATTGATAGGGGAGAAAGGAATTATATTGCAGATGACTACAAGGGGAGAGGTTATGATTTGTTGCCTTTAAGACATAAACGGGCGGTTAATCGTTTTGTTGATGTTCGAAAGAAGGTACAAGCTGGGATAAACCAAATCTATACAATTGTACTGCATAAGTTATGTTGTGTTGAGAGGATGCCTATGTGCACTTCTTGTATGGGCTACCTCAGGTTTCTTTTATTTTTGACCATGAGGGTTTTGCTTCATTCTAGTGAGTTTATTCCTTTTTTATTGTTTCATTTGCAAGAGGTATTATTGAAATATATCGTGAAAAGATGGTGCAATAAAAAAGAAGACATACAAACAAATGCATATTTCTCGTGATAGCTTCTGTCAATGTTTCAAAAAAAAAAAAATGCACATTAAAGTTTTCAGAAAGAGACTTATAATTAGTTTTGATGGTTTACGCTTTGTGGTGGCTTTTGAATGTGATTGGCATGGTGCATGGATTGCAAAAATATTATCTTTAAGAAGTGCTGTGTATGCTTCCCCTCCAGTAACTTCATTTTCGCTCCTGTGTGTGTGTCGACATCTATCTTTGTGTACATAAATTTTGTTTCATAATAATGGGTTAGAAACCTGTTAATTCGCAAAGGTTTGTTGAAGTACATTTTCAAACCTTCACATCATTATACTTCAGTTTATTATCTTATCATTGGTTATTATCATGACACTTGTTAAACTTGCTTCGTAAATTCTGACCAACTTTAAAGACCTGGAGCAGTTACTATATAAAAGTTGTGACTGGTAACCAGTGATACAGGGAGTGCCAGCAGTAATGTTCTCTTTTCTTTTATGACCATAATGTATTCATATTGCATGACTATAACTTTTACACTTGAATTTAGTCTTTTTATATCTTTTTAAATCTTTTGAAGATATGTTTTTACGTGAACTAGAAATGGTGAAACATTGTTCCATTGAATCATCGACAAATCTTAATAGATCAAGGGTTACAATTTGAGTTACATGATTAGAAGAATGGTGGTTCAGTTACATATTGTAGGCTGGTTCCTTGCGGTTATTTGTTTTTCAGATTAGGCTTTTACTTGGAGCATACATCATTATGACCGATTCCCTGTTTTGTTATATATGTCATGATATTTCACCTTATTATTTAATAGAATTTTTTGGCATGCAATTAACCGTGTCCCTTGAATATCATCTAATCTGCTTGCAGTTGTGGCGAAAAGACTATGAAATTTCAGGTGAAGAACGCAGTCAACGCGACAAGTGGTCAACACACTGTAGTTCAGATGGCCAAGATCAAAATCATAAGGTTTCAAGATTTGAAGGAAGTATCCACAAACGAGCAGGTTTTACAAACAATATCTTAAGAGTTCATAGATATGACGATAGCGAAGAGGTGCTTGGGACTGAAAAAATTGGACAGAGAGAGCAGAGGTTCTCTGAGAGAATTCTGGAGGCAATGGATAAGATGCAGAAACGAGGGGAGAGGTTTAAGGAGTTGGCTTTTATGAAGAAAGAAGGTGAAGAGAATGAGAAAATGAGCTTAAGAGAAGGTGGGACAGATTCAGTTGCAGATGAATGCAAGCCTCTGAGACCAGTTAGGAAGAGGAAGTGGGGATGCCAGTAATATCCTATGTGAAATTTTTGTTATTCTTGTTTCTTTCTTTTTTTTTAAGTTAATTTGATCATATTATGCCTCTTAATTAAAATATCTTTTGTTGTTTTGGACGGATTTACTTTTCTTGTTTGTTCAGGCGATGCCTGTTTTTGATATCAGCTAAATCACCTCAACTCGTGTTATGACCTAATGAGTTCTAGCCTTTTAGGTAGAATGAGAGCCTTAAACATCTCAATGTTTGTTTCTAGTTTGAAATTGCACATTATGTTATTGTCTATTTTGTTTATTATATAATATAATTCCATATATGATTTCTGCATCTTGAGTTTTGATGAGAATCGAAACTACACGTAGACGTGCAGAACTAAGAGTCGATTATCCAAGAACCAAGGTGATGGCATGCAGTCCAGCCTTGGATTCTGCATCTTGGATTCTTATCTAGGTGTAAGCATTGCATCCTCTCCCGCACCGGGAGATTTCGCGTGGATCTGACCCCTTATTTTTCTATTGAGATTTATGATAGCCTGGGCTGAATGAAGTCGGTAATCTTGCTCGAGTTGCTTTTTGATTAAAAAAAGAACGAAAAAGGACTCGTGCTAGAAAATCCAGACAGCTGAGAGGATAACAAAAAAAGTCAGTGACCGGAATTACCGTTGCTTACTGTGATAATAACTGATACCTCAAAAGGACCGAAAAAATTAAAACTAACGTTACTGTTCACACGAATATCGAAAAAAACGTTTAAAAATTCGAAATTTTAAAACTAACGTTGTTAGATCGGCAATCGGAATGCCGATGTTGGAAATTGCTTAGATCGGCAATTGGAATGCCGATCTAAGCTTAGATCGGCATTCCAATTGCCGATCTAAGCTTAGATCGGCATTCCAATTGCCGATCTAAGACTCCCCCTCCTATATAAGGCGACAGCGACCCCTCCCACCCCTCTCACTTTCTCTCGCGCGAGACCACTCTCCTCTCTCCACAGGTATGGTTTTTTTTTTATTTTTTATATTTAATTTATTTATTTAATTTAATTAGTTTAATTAGGTAATTAATAGAAAAAATAGAATTAATATTGAAAAAATAATTAAAAAATTACTAAAAAATCAGAATAAATATAAATAATTATAATATGTAATTTAAAAATTTTTTATATAATTTAATTAGTTTATTTATTTAATTTAATTAGGTAATTAAGATAAAAAAATAGAATAAATATTGAAAAATTGATAGAATAATTTTTTAAATGTAGAAAATTTTTTTAAAAAGAGACAAGCAGCGCTTCTAGTCGAGGTGAGTTTTTTTTAATATTTATACATTTAATTAATTTATTTTATTGAGAAAATAGGAAATGTTGTTGTATGAGAAAATACAAAATGTTGTTGTATGAGATTGAAAATGTTATTGTATGAGATTGGATTGAAAATGTTGTTGTATGAGATTTGGGTTTGTAATTAGGGGGGATTTGGGTGTTTTTTTTTCGGAAACACTCTAGGTATAGGGGAGATGCTGCCGAAATTTTATTAGATTTTTTACATTTTTAATTTTTATTGCAGTGTAATAAAAATGCCACCGAGAAGAAGAGTACCAGAAACATCAGAGGCACCACCTCGTAGATCTACGAGGCTTCGTGGAGATGTGGGCGCTTCTACATCTACCGATGCCGAGGCTTCTACATCAGCCGGTCCTGTTGTTCCTCCCGGTCCTGTTAATGCAGATCGTCTTTTGCATTTAGATGGGTTCAAAGTTCGTGGCACTGGTGTAAGTTATTATTGTTCTTTTATTTTTTTACTTATATATTTCTATGTTGGTATTATTTTTTAAAATAATGAAAAAATAAATATATACAGAATTGGAGGGCAGTAGTACATAAGGCTCAGATGTCACGTACTGCTGAGGTGGACGAGCGTCTGATGAGACTTGGACTGATACATTTCGTTCAGTTGGGTCATATGCAGCTCGATCATTCGCTTTTGCAGGGTCTGGCCATGTTCTGGAGGCCAGAGACCCACACTTTCTTTTTTCCGCACGTTGGCGAGATGACGGTCACTCTAGAGGTTCGTATCAATACCTATTTGTAATTTTATTTTTTTGGAACTATATATATGTATAAAATTTGAACTATTTGCAGGATGTGGCCTTTTTGTACGGTTTACCTACGAGTGGTAGAACCGTTACTGGACGGACCGATTATGACGCCATACAGTTACTTCAGGATTTTGCGTTGCCGGAGGATACAGACACGGCGATAGTTGAGAAGTGCTTCAGGGAAAAAGAACAGACGTAAGAAGGTTTTTTTAAAAAAAAATTTATGTTAATTTTAAATATATATAATTCTTACAATCAAATTACATTATAATGTAATGCAGGAAATCTTATTCCGTTAGATTCACGAAGCTGCATAAGGTTTGGGATCAGATTGGGGGACCTGGCACAAATGATGCAGCGAGAATCGATAGATACACACGCGCTTGCGTGCTGGAGATTTTTGGGTGCGAGTTATTTCCTGACGGCACGGGTGACTCGGTTCCATGTTTCTATCTGCAATTATTGCAGGTTAGCCAACAAATAATGAAAAAAAATCACGCTTATGATATTCTTAAATATCTCACATTTATTCGTAAAAAAAAATTAATATTTGCAGGATCTTCATTCTAGTAACTCGGTGCAGTACAATTGGGGTGGGGCCACTCTTGCCATGCTATACCGAGGCTTGGACACTGCCTTCATTAATAATAATATACATGTTGCTGCTCCTTGGGTGCTCTTGCAATTGTGGTCGTATGCAAGACTGCTACTTAGTCGGCCGAAAATCATTCAGGATTTTGATGGTTGGGGTCTACCCAATATTGACTCGTGTCCGCCTTATGGGAGGTATGTTAATTTCATTTTAATTGAAATTTTAAAAATATGTTTTACTTGATTTTAACAAACAACAAAATGGAAATGCAGGAAGTGGACGACGAGACAGAAATCGAAGAAGGTGACCGGCCCTACTCGCGGTGGGATAGAGTATGCAAGGGATGTCTGCATGAAAATGAAGCCTGAGCACGTCGTGTGGAGGCCTTATGATCACATCAGGGCCCGCATGCCTCGTTGTGCCCAGGTTGAGCAGAGGATGTTCCTTCTACGCATCCCATGCATTCATTATTGGGCTGTGATGTGGCACCACGTAGAGTCGAAGGGTATTCATTCAGACATCGAGTCTATCCCTGATACGGATGATGAGGATTATGCACCAGAGCCGGGATCTGTTGAGGAGCAGCAGTTTATGCAGGTATAATACATTTTTTAATCACTTTTATTAATATTATTGTTATTTTTATGCTTAATATTCTATAATTATTTTTTATTATTATTGTTGTACTAAACGTCTCTAAGTTTGTCGATTACAAAACAATATCATTTGGCATTTAACGATCTTCTTTGAGTTTTATAGGAAGAAATTACAAATTATGAAAACTTAGATAAGAGCTATGGGCAAGATCAAGATCAAGTCTTTAGAGAGGTTGTAGGCTAGCTTAGACTAGGATAGAAGGTTTAATTTAGTCTTTACTTATCCTCGAAATGATCTAGATAGAAGAAAAGCTCAAAAACTAGCAAAAATCAGTTTTCTGTGTTCAAGCGTTACATAACGCTTGATAACGTTGTGTAACGTTTTGACTCTTGTTGATGACCGTTTGACTTTTCTTGCTAAAACGTCGTGTAACGCTTCATAGCGTTGTATAACGCTTGAACCAGTCAAACGTTACACAACGCCTCTTCAGATTTTTTTAACGCTTGAGTTTTGACCTTTTTAAGGTCGTTCTGGCGTATGTTGTGTAACGTTACTCTAGCATCATACAACGCTTATTTTCTGTAGAGTTACATAACGCTTGATAGTGTTGTATAACGCTTTGACTTTTGTCTTGACCGTTTGACCTTCTGGCTCAAGCGTTGTATAACGCTTGATAACGTTGTGTAACGCTTTGACTTTTTTCAGTGTCTGTTTGACTTTCTTGCTAAAGCGTTGTGTAACGCTTGATAACGTTGTGTAACGCTTCAGACAAATTTCAACGGCTAGTTTGATTTTGTCTTTTTATAACGGCTATATTGAAACGTTGTGTAACGTTTCGGAGCGTTATATAACGTTATGTTCAGAATTTGACTGGTTTGCAGCTCTTGACGAGCTCTATATATATCCACCCTTTGTTCTCTCTCTATTGAGAGCTTTGCTTTGCAAAAATTGACCAGAATAGAGCCTTTTGAGCACAGGGATACTCTCCCACTTGAGCTTTTCATAGCTAGACCATTTTGAGAGATTTAGTAGCCTCAAACACCACCGCCCCGACATTGTCGCTAGGTGTAGGTTGGAATAGGTTGAGAGCTCTTCTCCTTTGAGGCCGTTGTGCCATTTGAGTTAGGCCGATCCACCTCGAGTGTCCTTGTGACGAGGTGATTCGGTTCGAAGTTGTAGACCCGTTCTTATTGGAATTGAACGGAGCGCGCCCTTTCGTGGTAGCGAAACTCCCGGAGACGTACGACTAAGGCTAGCCTTTCCTAGCGGGTCGGAACTCCGTAATCATACCAAGTGTTCAATTTCTCTCTCTCTCTCTCTCTTTATTATCTTGCTATACTTGAATTGCTTGTGTGCTTGCTTGTGTTGGGTACCAATTGAATTGTGTTAGGGTAGTTCATACCAAACCGGTCTAAAATCTTAATTGCTTCCGCTAAACCTTGGTTAAGCCGCCTCCTTTAGGGACAACAATTATTATCTGTAACAGCATGATTTCAGTCTGCATGATTGGGATACATTTTTCGATGTTCCACGACCCAGTCAGCCTCTTATTCGGAGCAGACGGTCACATTCCCAGTCTCAGACCACAGAGCCGCACCCTCCACCCCATTCCCAGCCGCAGACCACAGAGCCGCAGCCTCCATCCCATTCCCAGCCCCAGACCACAGAGCCGCAGTTTACTCAGACTCAGTATCCTCCACCTCCACCATATACTCAGTCTCAGTATCCTCCACCTCCACCATATACTCAGTCTCAGTATCCTCCACCTCCACCATATACTCAGGCTCAGTATCCTCCACCTCCACCATATACTCAGACTCAGTACGGAGGAGGGTACAGTCAGCCATTTACGTCTAGCCCCACACCTATCTCTCAGGCGGATGCTTATTACCAGGCATACGGTACTCCACTACAGGACCCATTCACACCTATGTCTCACCATCCAGTCGGCGATTCTGGAGCCTCATCTAGCAGACCGCCTCGTCATCGCACTCCATTGCCTCCCCCCCCTCCTCCCCCAGGACTTGCTCCAGGCCGAGAGCCTCGAAACTTGCCTGGTGCTCCATTTGATTTATCTCCTTCTCAGGGATGGTACCGTCGTGATGGACGTCAGTAGGATAGTGTGATATTTATTGTGATATTTATATTTTTGTATGAGAGTCTTATGATTTTATTTCGGACTTCTATTGCTATATTTCTATTTTGTGTTATGATATTTCGGACTTCTTGAGTTTTTATTTCTATTTTGCATAAAAAAGTTCAAGAAAATTCATAAAAAATCATATGATCTATTGATTGAGTATTAAATAAAATTCCAGAAAAGTATTTCTCATATTGGAAATTAAGGCTGAATATCGTATTAAATATAATTTCGCCTCTAAATTTATCCTTTAACGATGTAACTTTTTCGCACTTTCAGAAAGACTTTTCAACGAAACATTTAAAAAAACGACAAAAATAATCAATTAATAACTATCAATTAATAATTAATTAGATTAATATAAATTAATAACTATCAATTAATAATTAATAATTAATTGTATAAATTTACATTAATATAATCAATGATAACTATCAATTAATAATTAATTAGTAATTAAAATTAATTATATAAAAAAATTTCAAATTACATATTATAATTATTTATATTTATTCTGATTTTTTAGTAATTTTTTAATTATTTTTTAATATTTATTCTATTTTTTCTATTAATTACCTAATTAAACTAATTAAATAAAATAAATAAACTAATTAAATTATATAAAAAATTTCAAATTACATATTATAATTATTTATATTTATTCTGATTTTTTAGTAATTTTTTAATTATTTTTTCTATTAATTACCTAATTAAACTAATTAAATTAAATAAATAAACTAATTAAATTATATAAAAAAAACGGGAGGAGGGTCGCTGGCGGCTTTTGGCTTAGATCGGCAATTGGAATGCCGATCTAAGCTTAGATCGGCATTCCAATTGCCGATCTAAGCAATTTCCAACATCGGCATTCCGATTGCCGATCTAACAACGTTAGTTTTAAAATTTCGAATTTTTAAACGTTTTTTTCGATATTCGTGTGAACAGTAACGTTAGTTTTAATTTTTTCGGTGGACACTAAATTTTACAGGAGAAGCGTCATCCTTAAGACACGTTATCCGCGTCATCCAACAGGCTGTTGGCCTGTTGGGCCGAATGGATCGTTTCTCCCTTCCGCTCCCTTCTCATTTATTTCGGTCCCCTCTCCTCTGTCCTCTCTCTCCAGCGTACAATCCGGATCCTCTGGTCGTTTGCAAATAAACGACCAGTGGTCGTTTCGTAATAGGAGCCGTCCGATCTAAACGGACGGTCGATCTCAACTGATCCCTTCTTCCGTCCAAAAAAAAACGCGTATAGGGAATGAGAATTCGTATATTTTCTGGCACGCAAACCCTTCTATTCGTCGCGAGAAGCCTTTCGTCGCCAAATCCTTTCTGGCGCGCGAAATCGAAGAGGAAAACTGCAGTCCAAGAGCAGTGGGAGTAGGCGCGTCGGAGGAGATCGGGAAGGGAAGAGGGATCGTCGAGTTCTCTGTAGTTGACAAAATTCTCTCTGGCGTACTTGTAGTAGTAGGCTCTCGTACCATTGTGGTAATCCATGGACAGCTCTTGTACTCTTGTCATCAGGCACTCATTTGAGTTGACTAAAACGTACAGGGAAAAGAAAAATAGGAAAAAGGAAACCAACAAATGGGAAAATTGTTAGGTTAGTAAAATACTGGTATTTAGTTGGGTATAGGGATTTCAATTGGTTGATCGGTCATATGGCACATAAAAACTTATCCAGCTTGATATTGATAAGCACAACATGAGAATAAATAAATAAGAGAGTCACCAAATCTCCATCTAGCCTGAACTAGGGCAATTTGGGGGTTGTGCTTGTGCACAAGAACAACAGAAAATCAGATTCTGGTTGGAAATCAGCATCAAATATAGCTACATATTCACAATCCTGTACATAGTCTTTGGTCATGCCTTCCTTCAGAGCACCTGCCTTGTACCCTGATTGTTGCAATCAGTTATAAAGAATTTTCCAATTTAATAAAAAACCCTTTAATGTGATATGGATCTGACAAGAATCTGTAACTATCTTTATTTACTCGGTACCAACTTGGTATTGTCAGTGTAAAGAACCTGTAACTATCACATGTATGAGATGCCTTGTTCCATTACTGGTTTTAAAGTTTAATAATCATGTATGTTTTTTCAAGCAACAAGTAAATACTTCCATGGATAATCATGAAAACGCAAGAGGAAAGAAGTGTCAAAAACATTGTGCTTAATAATCATGTATGTTTCTTCAATTTTCCACGTGAAGCACCAGCATGAAGATCACATTATGCTTATTCAAATTCATTACATATCGAACTCAAAATACATTGCTTGTTCATTGCACTTAAATTTACATTTACTTATGCTGCCTCAACAAATCATAAGTACTTCTAGTTTCCAAACTATAACTGATATTACTTGTACATTTTTCTACTAGCAACAATTTAAAAAAAAACAATAATACAGAAACATAAGATCTTCAATCTTGGACAACTAGAAGAAGAATCAAAACTGTGATTGCTATAGAGAAAAGTAAATGAGTGCATCTGACCTGCAGCAAGTGCATCCATGAGAAACAAATCATCAAGTCAGAAATTAATTGTACGAGATCAATACACTAATAATCAATGCGCAAAAAAATTAACAAATTTAAAAAAAAAATTGGAAACAAATTCAGAAATTAATTCTGGATATTTCTATAACTCAAGTTCACAATAGTTCAGTAGCTCAGTACAGTAGTTCAGTACATGCAGTAGTTCAGTAGTTTCTTTAAAATTGGAAACAAAAAATGGTTTTCTGATATTACTGCAACTCAAGTTTAGTACAGTAGTAGTTCAGTAGTAGTTTCTCCCCATCTCCTCTATTTCTCCCCATCTAAAACCTTTTTCTTAAACTTTTTTTCCTCCCCATCTAATTACCCGAGACAGTAGTTCAGTGCACGCATCATATGCAAATAAACCGTAAATTAACAAATAACAAATACCTGAGGCAGTAGTTACTGCAACACAGATTTCAAAAGAAATGCATATGACACAAGAACTGGTTTATCATAACTCTGCATTACATCAAAGTGTCAAGTTATGTTGGTTAGTACTATGCCAATTGCGACAACTTGACATATGATGAAATATGTAACAAACCTATATTAAACACATTGTCAGCATTTTTTTATTTGAAATTGCTTCAACTTATTCAACATGTCGTTGAATTTGATTTCTATCTCATCGAGCACAAGAGGTTACATCGCCATCTTCCTCTGTGGACTTTTGTACCTGAGACATAAACACATAACACTTCATCAGGTAAATGAGGTTAAAAATTTAAGAAAAAACAACCTGAAAGATATCAAAAATTATCTTCACCGATTTTGGACGACGAGATTTATCAAGAAAATGATCCCCTCCATCTGATCTCTCCTACCTCCTATCTGCTTCGCTCTCTCCATCCCTCAGTCTGTTCCCCTCTTGCTCTCTCCCTTCTTTCTTTTTGTCCTGTGTCCCTCCTCGCTTCCTTCTTTATCTCTCTGTCCTTTATTTGCTCCTTCCTCCCTTCACTCTTTTATCTCACTCCTCCATTGTCTCTTTTTGTTATCATTTATTCTCTTTTCTGATTTTCTGATAAGCATAAGATGCAATAAACACACGAAAGTAATTAATTAATTAAAAGTAAGGGAGTACTTAATACACCTAAATATATAATTTACTTAAAAGGAGTAATTAAATAAAAATGAGGGAATATATATTGTACATTAAGTAAGGAGTATATAATATTTATTAAGAGAGTGCCAAATATATTTGTATTTATTTTTGAGAAAGTTTAATATGCACTATGGTGCATAGGTCCTTCTATGCATTGCGGCCTTTTTTATCGGAATTTTTATAACTTGACAAATTTAATTAAACCAATCTAATCTAAATATTGAAATCTCCTAACAAATCAAATTTTACAATTTTTGGAATTTTATTACTATTTTTTTCGAATTTTTTAAAACCTGCCATTTTTGGAATATTGTAAATATTGGTTTGCTTTCAAAAATGGCAGGTTCTAAAAAATTCGAAAAAAATAGTAATAAAATTTCAAAAATTATAAAATTTGGTTTGTTAGGAGATTTTAATATATAGATTAGATTGGTTAAATTAGATTTGTCAAGTAGTAAAAATTCCAATGAAAAACGCCGCAATGCATAGAATGACCTATGCACCATAGTGCATATTAAACTTTCTCGTTATTTTTTTACTATGGAAGTATGTAATTTGTCCTAAGGAAGTAACTAATAAGTTCAAGTGAGTATTTAATAAATTTCAATGAGCAATTATTTATGTAAGTAACTAACCATTATAAAAGAGTAGCTTAAAAGTTAAAAGGGATTAATCTAATATTTTTGAATAAACAAGATATGAATCTTCGTCTGAATAGTATAAAGAGTTTAAATGTAGATTATTGTTATGAAATGACTTCAACTGAATCCAGAAACGGTTGAAATGCTCAAATATACTAAGAATTGCATTATTTGCACTTTATTTGCATAATTACCATGTATAATCGAATATTTTTGAATAATTAAGATATGAATTATATTTTAAAGAGTTTAAGCAGTTTAAATGTAGATTATTGTGATGAAATGAGTTAGAATGAATCAAGAAACGATTGAAATGCTCAAATAATACTCAGAATTGCATTATTTGCACTTTATATGCGTAATTACCTTGTATAATCCAATCTTTTTGAATAAATAAGATATCAATCATATTCTAGATAGTATAAATAGTTTAAATGTAGATTATTGTGATGAAATGATTTAGAATGAATCCAAAACCATTGAAATGCTAAAATGATACTCAAAATTGCATTATTTGCACTTTGTATTCGTAATTACCATGTATAATCCAATTTTTTTTAATAAATAACATAAGAATCATATTCTAGACAGTATAAAGAGTTTAAATGTAGATTATTGTTATGAAATGACTTCAAATGAATCCAGAAACGGTTGAAATGCTCAAATATACTAAGAATTGCATTATTTGCACTTTATTTGCATAATTACCATGTATAATCGAATATTTTTTAATAATTAAGATATGAATCATATTTTAAAGGGTATAAACAGTTTAAATGTAGATTATTGTGATGAAATGAGTTAGACTGAATCAAAAAATGACTGAAATGCTCAAATGATACTCAGAATTGCATTATTTGCACTATATATGCGTAATTACCTTGTATAATCCAATCTTTTTGAATAAATAAGATATTAATCATATTCTAGACAGTATAAAGAGTTTAACTGTAGATTATTGTGATGAAATGATTTAGAATGAATCCAAAACCTTTGAAATGCTCAAATGATACTCAGAATTGCATTATTTGCACTTTATATTCGTAATTACCATGTATAATCCAATCTTTTTTAATAAATAACATATGAATCATGTTCTAGACAATATAAAGAGTTTAAATGAAGATTATCGTGATGAAATGACTTGGAATGTATCCAGAAACGATTGAAATGCTCAAATGATAGTCAGAATTGCATTATTTGCATTTTATATGCGTAATTACCATGTATAATCTAATCTTTTAGAATAAACAAGATATAAATCTTAGTCTTAACAGTATAAAGAGTTTAAATGTAGATTATTGTGATGAAATGACTTAGAATGAATCCATAAACGATTGAAATGCTTAAATGATACTCAGAATTGCATTATTTGCAATTTATATGCATAATAACCATGTATAATCCAGTCTTTTTGAAAAAATAAGCTACGAATCATATTCTAGACAGCAAAAAGAGTTTAAATGCAGATTACTGTGATGAAATGACTAAGAATGAATGCAGAAATGATTGAAATGCTCAAATGATACACAGAATTGCATTATATGCATTTTATATGCGTAATTACCTTGTCTAATTCAATCTTTTTGAATAAACAAGATATGAATCTTAGTCTGGACAGTATATAGAGTTTTAATGTAGATTATTGTGATGAAATTACTTAGCATTAATCCAAAAACGATTGAAATGCTCAAATGATACTCAGAATTGCATTATTTGCACATTATATGCATAATTACCATGTATAATCCAATCTTTTTGAATAAATAAGATATTAGTCATTTTTCAGACAGTTTAAAAAGTTTAAATGTAGATTATTGTGATGAAATGACTTATAATGAATCCAGAAACAATTGAAATGCTAAAATACTTACCAGAATTGCATTATTTGCACTTTATATGCGTAATTACCTTGAATAATCTAATATTTTTGAATAAACAAGATATGAATCTTTGTCTAAAAAGTATAAAGAGTTTGAAAGTAGATTATTGTTATGAAATGACTTCAAATGAATCAAAAAACGATTGAAATTCTCAAATATACTCAGAATTGCATTATTTGCAATTTATTTGCGTAATTACCATGTATAATCGAATATTTTTGAATAATTAAGACATGAACCATATTTTAATGAGTATAAACAGCTTAAATGAAGATTATTGTGATGAAATGACTTAGAATGAATCAAGAAACAATTGAAATGCTCAAATGATAAACAGAATTGCATTATTTGCACTTTATATGCATAATTACCATGTATAATCCAATCTTATTGAATAAATAAGATACGAATCAAATTCTAGACACCATCAAGAGTTTAAATGTAGATTATTGTGAAGAAATAACTTAGAATGAATCCAGAAACGATTGAAGTGCTCAAATATACTCAGAATTGCATTATTTGCACTTTATATGCGCAATTACCTTGAATAATCTAATATTTTTGAATAAACAAGATATGAATCTTTGTCTGAACGGTATAAAGAGTTTAAATGTAGATTATTGTAATGAAATGACTTCAAATGAATCCAGAAACGATTGAATTGCTCAAATATACTCAGAATTACATTATTTACACTTTATTTGCGTAATTACCATGTATAATCGAATATTTTTTAAATAATTATGATATGAATCATATTTAAAAGAGTATAAATAGTTTAAATGTAGATTATTGTTATCAAATGACATAGAATGAATCAAGAAACGATTGAAATGTTCAAATGATATTCAGAATGGCATTATTTGCACTTTATATGCGTAATTACCATGAATAATCTAATCTTTTTGAATAAACAAGATATAAATCATATTCTAGATAGTATAATAGTTTAAATGCAGATTATTGTGATAAAATAAATTAGAATGAATCCAGAAACGATTGAAATGCTCAAATGAAACTCAGAATTGCGTTATTTGCAATTTATATGCGTAATTACCAAGTATAATCCAATCTTTTTGAAGGAATAAGCAACGAATCATAATGTAGACAGCATAAAGATTTTAAATGTAGATTATTGTGATGAAATAACTAAGAATGAATGCAGAAACGTTTGAAATGCTCAAATGATACACAGAATTGCATTATGTGCATTTTATATGCGTAATTACCTTGTATAATCCAATCTTTTTGAATAAACAAGATATCAATCTTAGTCTGAACAGTATAATGAGTTTAAATATAGAATATTGTGATGAAATAACTTAGAATGAATCCAGAAATGATTGAAATGCTCAAATGATCGTCAGAATTGCATTATTTGCAATTTATATGCGTAATTACCATGTATAATCGAATATTTTTGAATAATTCAGATATGAATCATATTTTGAAGACTATAAACTGTTTAAATGTAGATCATTATGATAAAATGACAAAGAATGAATGCAAAAAATGATTGAAATGCTCAAATGATACAAAGAATTGTATTATGTGCATTTTATATGCGTAATTGCTTTGTATAATCCACTCATTTTGAACAAACAAGATATAAATCTTAGTCTGGACAGTATAAAAAGTTCAAATGTAGATTATTATGATGAAATGACTTCGAATGAATCCTGAAACGATTGAAATGCTCAAATGATACACAGAATTGCATTATTTACATTTTATATGCGTAATTACCTTATACAATCCAATCTTTTTGAATAAACAAGATATGAATCTTTGTCTGAACAGTATACAGAGTTTAAATGTAGATTATTGTTATGAAATGACTTCAAATGAATCCAGAAACGATTTAAATGCTCAAATATACTCAGAATTGCATTATTTGCAGTTTATTAACGTAATTACCATGTATAATCGAATATTTTTCAATAATTTAGTTATGAATGATATTTTAAAGAATATAAACAGTTAAATGTAGATTATTGTGATGAAATGACTTAGAATGTATCAAGAAACGATTGAAATGCTCAAATGATACTCAGAATTGCATTATTTGCACTTTATATGCGTAATTACCTTGTATAATCCAATCTTTTTGAATAAACAAGATATGAATCATATTCTAAACAGTATAAAGAGTTTAAATGTAGATTATTGTGATGAAATGACTTAGAAGGAATCCAAAAATGATTGAAATGCTCAAATGATACTCAGAATTGCATTATTTGCACTTTATATGCGTAATTACCTTGTATAATCCAATCTTTTTGAATAAGCAAGATATGAATCATATTCTAAACAGTATAAAGAGTTTAAATGTAGATTATTGTGATGAAATGACTTAGAATGAATCCAAAAACGATTGAAATGCTCAAATGATACTCAGAATTGCATTATTTGCACTTTATATGCTTAATTACCATGTATAATCCAATCTTTTTTATTAAACAAGATATAAATCTTAGTCTTAACAGTATAAAGAGTTTAAATGCAGATTATTGTGATGAAATGACTTAGAATGGCTCAAGAAATGATTGAAATGCTCAAATGATACTCAGAATTGCGTTATTTGCAATTTATATGCGTAATTACCATGTATAATCCAATCTTTTCGTTGAAATAAGCTACGAATCATATTCTAGACAGCATAAAGGGTTTAAATGTAGATTATTGTGATGAAATGACTATGAATGAATACATAAACGATTGAAATGCTTAAATGATACACAGAGTTGCATTATGTGCATTTTGTATGCGTAATTACCTTGTATAATCCAATTTTTTTGAATAAACAAGATATGAATCTTATTATGGACAGTATATAGAGTTTAAATGAAGATTATTGTGGTGAAATTACTTAGCATGAATCCAGAAACGATTGAAATGCTCAAATAATACTCAGAATTGCATTATTTGCACTTTATATGCGTAATTACCTTGTATAATCCAATTTTTTTGAATAAATAAGATATTAGTCATATTGCAGACAGTTTAAAAAGTTCAAATGTAGATTATTGTGATGAAATGACTTTTATTGAATTCAGAAACAATAGAAATGCTCAAATTCTAACCTGAATTGTATTATTTGCACTTTATATGCGTAATTACCTTGTATAATCTGATTTTTTTAAATAAATAAGATACGAATCATATTCTAGACAGCATAAAGAGTTTAAATGTTGATTATTGTGATGAAATAACTTGGAATGAATCCAGAAACGATTGAAATGCTCAAATGCTATCCAAAATTGCATTATTTGCGCTCTAATTGTGTAATTACCATGTATAATCGAACATTTTTGAATAATTAAGATATGAATCATATTTTAAAGAGTATAAACAGTTTAAATGTAGATTATTGTGATGAAATAACTTAGAATGATACACGAAACGATTGAAATGCTCAAATGATTCTCAAAATTGCTTTATTTGCACTTTATATGCGTAATTACCTGACATAATCCAATCTTTTTGAATAAATAAGATATTAATCATATTTTAGACTGTATAAAGAGTTTAAATGTAGATTATTATGAAGAAATGACTTAGAATGAATCCAGAAACGACTGAAATGCTCAAATGATCGTCAGAGTTGCGTTATTTGCAATTTATATGCGTAATTACAATTTATAATCCAATATTTTTGAATAACCAATTAATAAATTTTAGTATGAACAGTATAAAGAATTTAAATGTAGATTATTGTTATGAAATGACTTAAAATGAATCCAGAAACGATTGAAATGCTCAAATATACTCAGAATTGCATTATTTGCACTTTATATGCGTAATTACCATGTATAATCCAATATTTTTGAATAAATAAGATATGAATCATATTTTAAACAGTGTAAACAGTTGAAATGTAGATTATCGTGATAAAATGACTTTGAATGTTTCCAGAATCCATTGAAAAGCTCAAATGATACTCAGAATTGCATTATTTGCAATTCATATGCGTAATTACCTAGTATAATCCAATCTTTTTGAATAAATAAGATATGAATCATATCATAAACAGTATAAAGAGTTTTAATGTAAATTATTAAGATGAAATGACTTAGAATGAATCCAGAAACGATCGAAATGCTCAAATTATACTCAGAATTGCATCATTTGCACTTTATATGTGTAATTACCTAGTATAATCCAATCTTTAAGAATAACTAAGATATGAATCATATGATAAACAGTATAAAGAGTTTAAATGTAGATTGTTGTGATGAAATGATTTAGAATGAATCCAGAAATAATTTAAATGCTCAAATGATACTCGGTATTTGCATTATTTGCACTTTGTATTCTGAATTACCATGTTAATCCAATCTTTTTGAATAAAGAAGATATAAATCATATTCTACACAGTATAAAATGTTTAAATATAAATTATTGTGATGAAATGACTTAGATTGAATCCGGAAACAATTCAAATACTCAAATGATACTCAGAATTTCATTATTTGAATATTATAAGCGTAATTACCTTGTATAATCTAATCTTTTTGAATAAAAAAGATATTAATCATATTTCAGATAGCATAAAAAATTTAAATGTAGATTATTGTGATGAAATGACTATGAATGAATACAGGAACGATTGAAATGCTTAAATGATACACAGAATTGTATTATATGCAAGGTAATACTTAGAATGAATCCAGAAATGATTTAAATGCTCAAATGCTACCCAAAATTGCATTATTTTAGAAAATCGTTAATCTAATTAGTTCTGAACCGTTCAAAAACAGCAGTTTTTGAAAATCTGAAAAAAAATACTTAAAAATTTCGAAAAAATATAAAATTTGTCTACATAGAGATTTCAATAGGGAGATCATATTTGACAGTTTGGATCGATCATTTTGAACTAGATTTAGGAGTTTTGATCGCGACTCACAGAGGACTTTTTGTGATCAATCTCACCGTAGCTAAACTCCTATAATACTATTCAGATCGTACTTATTTAAAAAGATTGAATTATACTTAGTAATTACGCATATAAAGTGCGAACAATATATATTCTGAGTATCATTTGAGCATTTCAATGGTTTCCGCATTTATTCTAAGCCATTTTATCACAATAATCTAAATTTAAACTCTCGAAATGTTATAGAATTTGATTCAGATCAGATCTTACTTATTCAAAAAGATTGTATTATACATAGTTATTACGCTTATAAAGTGAATATAATTCATATTCTGAGTATCATTGGAGCATTTCAACCGTTTCTGAATTCATTCTTAGTCATTTCATCATAATAATCTACATTTAAACTCTCTATATGGTCTAGAATATGATGTTAGAGTTATGTCCTAGAAGTCAATGTTTAATAACTTAATTTTAGTTTATGTTATTGATGATATTTGATCATTTGTTCCTAGGATTTATTATTGACGGATCATTCAGATTGAGGATCTGAATTGTGGATCTCTGTGTTTTATTTTTAATTAAATGACAATAATAAATCTGAATTGTCCATAATCTTGATAATTAACAAGGAACATTAATTATCATATAAGATTAATATGCAAGTTAAGTGATGATTAAGTTCTACAAATCATAGGTAAGGAGTTACCAACTTAATTGCATACGTATATGTTATGGAACATAGTACATGACATGACCCAATGAAATAAATATATGGATTGTGTTAAGTGTTATTATTTATTTCATATAAGTTTGATTCTAAATTTGAGACGGTTCAACTTTTCCACATGAGGATATGTTTAATAAATATCGTCTAACGTTGATTCCTGATAATGGCTGCTATACGGACTTTATTTATGTTATCTTGAATTGTGCGGGGAAAAGTTGTTCATCAAGAAAACCGTATGTCCCTCATTAATTCACTTAGTGAGTGATTATATCTGTTTGGGCCCCTTAATGGAGATAGATTATTTGCTAGCAACTTTATACAATTGTCTCTAGATCAAGAAATGTATAATCTGCAAGAATGACACATTCCTATCTTGGATTATACAATGATATCATGTGACATAAGAATCAAACAGGGAAACACTTTTATTTCTTATGCAGGATTGAAATACCGTAGCAGTACATTATTTATTTATGTGAATTGGGAATCGTAATGTGTTGCTAGATACCGTTTATGATTATTGGAAATAAATAGCGATTTATTTTTCATTACCAACATAGCATAAATTCTCAAAGGGTCACACAAATAGGACTTTAACCATACAGTGCGTTATTTATTTATTCGCAGCAGTGAGTTTTGTGAAAATATGATAAGTTAATTAATTAATTATATACCGTTACGAACCGTTATAATTAATTAAGTCGAAGGGATCATATAGAAATAAATTAATGCATTAGCTAATCCCAAAATAATTATTAATAAGTTAATAATTAATTTTGTTCAACATATTTTAATTATATCGAGCTAATTGACCTTTTATTTAATTAGTTAACTAAAAGTTCAAATTGAGATTAAATGGAAGAGCAATAAAAGGAATGGGTTAATGAGCTATAGGAACCCATAGAGCACATGAAAATTTCGGCCATAGAGGAGTAATTTGGTCAAATTAATTATGGTAGAGAACTAGGTTGAGTTGTCTATATAAAAGGATCACTCTTGGGAGAAAACCCTAGCCTCCACCTACCTCTCTCTCTTTCCTCCTCCTTGGCTGAAATTTTAAAGAGAAAATTTCAGATTTTCTCTTCTCCATTGCCCTCTCCTCCCACCTCTCTAGCTCATGTGTTGAGCATTCATCTCTTCCACTTAAATAGTTAATTGAAAGAAGGGGTTCAAAGAGGAGATTAGCTTTAGGCTTGAGTTTGCTAGTACTTACTCTTAGTTTTTGGTTAACTCCTTGGTAGACTTGAGGCGGCCTAGGTGGTGGTGGTGGTTGTGAGTACGCCATCGACTCCAAACGATCGGGATCGAGCCTTGCGGATACAATTTCGTAAGAGGTATACACTTCCTACCATTTTCTTTCTTGAATGATGTGTTGAATGCTTGTGCAAGATTCTTTGTGGTTGTTTGCTTGATTAATTGATATTAATTGTAATAAAAATTAAAATTGGACATAAACAACACTTTCTAATATATGATTCAGATCTTACTTATTAAAATAGATTGGATTATACCTAGTAATTACGCATATAAAGCGCAAATAATACATATTTTGAGTATCATTTGAGCAATTGAGCATTTCAACCGTTTCTGAGTTCATTCAAAGTCATTTCATCACAATGGTTTTTTTTGGCAGAAAATTTATGCTAAATTTATATGGCAACTTTTGATTATAGAAATTACTAATTTTGAACTTATAAATTTTTGTCTAGAAATTTTTACAAGTTTTTTACAGGAAATTTTTTTTTATATTTTGATAAGTTTGATAAAATAGATTGAATTATTCTTCTATCTAAAAAAACATAGCGTCGCGAAACTACGACTGCCATGTCTAGTTATCATTTAAAATGCAATATGAAAGCCATTAACGCACACATACAGTAAATAAATGTTTCTCTAATTGCTTTTCTGTTAAATAAAATGTCTATTTTGTCTTAGAACTTAAAAAACTTAGTATATTAATAACGAAATTATGTGTTCATAAGAATATTTTGGTCATTGATAACTGAAAGTTTAAAAAGGATGCAGTAAAAAGAAGCTAGATATTTTACCAATAGGATATTTTCAGCGTAACCTGGCCTACGAAACATGATAAGGCAACAACAAAGTGACGTGGCGCTTTGTGCACCTCCCGCTCAACTCCAAACCCTTGGCACTGGATTTCTTACTCGACCAGTTCAGCCTCGTGCTAAAACTATCAGCTTATTCTACAAACACATACACACCGTTGTAATTCGACCAACAAAAACGCGCCTCTCCGGCTCCCGTTTCTCTATCGTTTTTTTTTTACCCCCCCCCCCAAATCCCACCTCGGTTTCCATTTTCAACGAGCTTGGAACTGTAAGAGCCAGAAAGAGAGACAGGAGATGCAACTCACCTCTTATTCCAAACCCAATCTCTTACCAAATTCTACCTCTAATCCTAATCCAGTTTTCAATTCGAGTACATCAATCTACTGCTTCTCCTCCCTCCTCCGTTCAAACTCTCTTCGCTTTCCCCACAAGCTCAGTGCATCATCTCCACTCCATGAAGAAATCAAGCTTGGAAAAGAGCTCAAATCAGAACAAAGCAATGGTGAGGAATCAGTGCTGGTCGTGCGCCGGCCAGCGATGGATGAAGAGGAGGCGATACGGTCTCTAGTAGATTCCCTGAAGCAAGAAGTGGGGGATGATGTGAATTCATCCTATGCGTCGAAGATTGATGAGAGAATATCTGAAATTGCTAAGAAATTACCGATATTTGAACCGCAGAGAGTGAAGATTGCGCCTCCAGTAGAGAGGCCGTTGAAGATAAATTTGGAGCTTGCACTCTATCGGGCGAAGGTATTTACGAGACAGTTTCAGTTTGATAAGGCTGAGGAGCTCCTTCTCAAGGTATAATTTGAATTGAAGTTTTTTGTTTCCTATTTGCAAGCTACTGATCTTGTGTGATTCATTTTAAAAGAAATAAGATAAGAGGTGCTACATGAAGTGATATAATATAATTATTGCAGTGCATGTCATACTGGCCAGAAGATGGAAGAGTATATGTTGCCCTTGGAAAAGCATTCACTAAGCAGTTGAAATATGCTGAAGCTAGAACAGTTTACGAAAGAGGCTGCCAAGCTACACAAGGAGAAAATTCCTACATTTGGCAGGTTTAATATATAGTTTTCTTACTTACATTGGGTGTGATAAAAAATAATAAAAAAAAATTTGTTATTCAGATTGCATATGCTCAGTTTATGCAGTTATCAAGGAAAGACTAAAATAATGAAAAATCAAACTAAAAGAACACTAGTTAACCATTTTTTTTTTATTTATTGGAAATTGTTAGTGTTGGGCAGTGCTAGAAAGCAATGCAGGTAACACCAAAAAGGCAAGAGAGTTATTTGATGCTGCAATAGTGGCAAATAAAAAGCACACTGCAGCATGGCATGGGTGGGCAGTCCTAGAAATAAAGGAAGGAAACATCTCAAAGGCTAGAAGTCTTCTTACTAAAGGGATTCAATTTTGTGGTGGCAGCGAGTACATATACCAAACACTTGCCTTGCTTGAGGTTAGGAGTAAGCGTTTCGAGCAGGCTCGTCAATTGTTTCAACAGGCAGTCAATTGCAACCCCAAAAGTTGTGCAAGTTGGCTGGTAAAATTATCTATTTTTTCCCTGTAATTTCTAGATGTGGCAATTGGGTGGACCAGGTTGGGTTGTATTTGTGTTAAGAGTCATCAAACTATGAATCATTTTTGGTATTAGTCATCCAGCTTCAAGTCAGATTGGGTATTGAGTCATCTGGCTTCAGATCATCACAGATTCTTCTGGTTATCTCAGGTATAAGTTGTATCAAGTTTGCAGCAAATGTTTCAAGCAGGTTCAGCCGTTCAGATCATAGGTTACTCGTGTCCAAGTTAACTTGTGCGCATAGGTCAATCCGTGTTTGGGTACTGGTTAGAGGGTGCAATTCAGTTTGGTTTGAATTGTTTCAGGTAGTAGGTCCATTGGATCGGTCATCTTGGATTGGATGGATTCTTCAGAATCAGGGTTTGTGTGAGGGGTACAGATGGGGAGAGGAGAAGATTTTCTTGCTCTAGGTTAATTTCTTAGTCTTTGAAGGATTAGAGCTAACAAGGTAAATATCACTTTTCTTGCTCGCAGGGTTGGGCTCAGATGGAAATACAAGATGAGAATAACTCAAAGGCAAGGCAACTATTTGAGGTGAAGAACTTTCTTTCAGGTTTTAAAATTGTGTTTTCCTTGTTGGTTTGTTTTTTTTTCCTGATTTTTAAATTTGTAGTTCTGTTTTCTCACAATAAGTTTGACAGCTTTTTTTTTTTTTGAAGATAAATTGGGGGTCAAGCCTCCCAACTTATTTTTAAATTAAATGTCTATAAAGACCCCCCAGCCGGGTTTCGAACCTGCGACCTCTCACTTGAGATGCATTGCTCTTTGCCACTAGACCAAGAGCTGGTTCTAAGTTTGACAGCTTTTTAACATATCAGATTTTCTCTGCTTTTGAAAAACTATACAGTTGACAACAACACAAAATCAATCCCCTTTAAACTTAATTGCGGAACTTTGGTGTATCCTAAGAGAGGAGCTCAAGTTGTTGTTTATAAGATTAGTAGAATTAGCTTTTTCTAAATGGCCCTTTGTTCTTTTTCTTTCAGAAAGCAATCCAGGCTAGTCCAAAGAATAGGTTTGCATGGCACATGTGGGCTGTATTCGAGGCCAATCAAGGGAATATTGATACAGCAAGGAAACTTTTGAAAATTGGTCATGCAGTAAACCCCAGGGATCCTGTAATTCTCCAATCTCTAGCATTGATTGAATATAAACATACATCTCCTGATGCTGCTCGTGTGTTGTTTCAAAGGGCATCGAAAATTGATCCACGACATCAACCTGTTTGGATGGTAAGAACTACCTTAACCCTTTCCACCCTCCCTGCACTTGTCTGTGTAAAGCCATTAATTATTCCATAATACCATCATTCTCATCTGAAATTCTTGGTAGGCTTGGGGATGGATGGAATGGAAGGAAGGAAACATTAGCACTGCACGAGAACTGTATAAGAAAGTTTTGTCAATAGATTCAACCAGTGATAGTGCTGCTCGATGCTTGCAGGTAACGGTTCTCTGTAATTTGGAATATCGTTGAATACCCTGTCTAGGCTAGGCTAGTCTAGCCTGTCTAAATAAGTCTATGAAAATGCTTTAAATTATTTGCAATTGTGGAAATCTTGTGTATTATTTGCATATGCAGCATTGCTATGATTTGTACAAATTGTAGAACCGCTGTTTAAAATCAAGATCATCTTTATGTCTGGTTAGATCCTAATCCTTTTTTATTCAATATTCCCCCTGAATATTTTGGTTTTTGTTCAATTGACCCTTCTGTCAGTCCCTAAACTTATCTCAGTGACTAGCAGAGCTCACAAAACTCACTAGGCACAAGAAAAAAAAAAAGGAAGAAAAGAATAATAACCAATCTTTATATACCCATTATTTCTTTCCAACAGGTTTCCTTTGTTCTGAGTTCTGACCACATCAATTGACAATTTCTTAGGACTCTTATCTCTCTTTTTTCACATAAAAAGACAGCCCTAATATGTGATATGCTGTGAACTAAAATAGCAGAAACTAATATGCATATATATATATATATGATGGACTTTGTAGAGCTTAAAATTACCTATGCATGCTTATAGACCTTACTTCTCTTGGTATCTTATTTTTTTTTTTTTAATTTCTCGAATAGCCTACCCCAACTTGTTTGGGACAAAAGGCTTAGTTGTTGTAGTTGTTGTTTTAATTTCTCGAATAACCAATCATTGCTCAAATATAAGCTAATAAATTAAGGATGTTTTAGATGAACAAAAATCCAGAATATACAGAAGACCTATTGAATCAAACTAATAGTTCAGGGGCTTAATTGATCAACTGCATTTGAAGGGCCAAAAATGGACTAATATCTACCATTGACCTTATAAGCATCACGTGTTTATTTCCTTCAGGCTTGGGGAGTATTAGAACAGAGAATAGGCAATCTATCAGTTGCCAGAAGGTTGTTCAGATCGTCACTGAACATCAATTCACAGAGTTATATTACATGGATGACATGGGCTCAGCTGGAGGAAAAGAAAGGCAACACCATTCGGGCTGAGGAAGTTCGAAATCTCTACTTTCAGCAGGTAGGTTAGGTCATTAATATTTCTTGCATTCCTACTTTTGATCAAGTGTTATTTTATATGAACTAAATGCTGGGAAAATATGTTTTTAACTTTTTACTTAAATAGAAAAACAATGCTAAAATAAAGCAGAAGGAATTTACCATGGTGAGCCGTACAACTGGCATGCAAGATACCCTGGTGGTGGAATTGCTCGTTTTAGATTTTAATATGTTAGACATATAATAGCATTTCACATTCATTTTTAAGCCACAGTTAAATACTCATAATAATGTTTCATCATCTTACTTGACAGCTGCTGTCAAGGTTCCAAAAAAAATAATAATAATGTTTCATCATCATGAACAGAGAACCGAGGTAGTGGATGATGCGTTATGGGTGATGGGGTTGCTCGACATATTTGATCCAGCGATGGATAGCATAAAGCGTCTACTAAACCTGCAACAACCACCCGATTCAAAATCAAAGGAACATCTCTCTCCATCAAAAAAAGACAAAAGTGAGGTTGAGAAGAGTGATTTCAATCTTGATGCTTTTATCAGAAGAAAGCTCTACCTTGATCCTTCGAAGATTGATGGACTATTTGAAGATAAAAATCCGAACATAAACATTCCTAAAAGAAGAGAGTATGAACCATCACAAAGAGCTCGCATTGCTGTCAAAAATTAGAAAATTTTTGTGTTAGTCTTGTCCATTGGCTTGAGGGGTGAGAATGTAATGTTGGGGAGGTTTGTAATTACTCTTGTAACTTGGAAGGATTAGAAAATGAAATGAATTTATAATTACAATGATATGTACAAAGAAATGTTGGCTGAAAAGGAATACTAACACTTTCATAAAAAGAACAGGAACAGTATCCGTATGATGGCAATTAGAGGGAGACTGTCTTCATATCAGAAGTGTGATAAGCAAGATAAGTTTTTTGCATGTATAACTAAGATAAATACAGGTACAAACAAGACTTGTTAATTGTTATACTTCTCTTACTGATTTCTAGGCAGAACTTGTGGGCAAAAGGCTCAAATCTCACAGAGAATGCATGAACAATCATATGGGGGTAATTTCAAAGCTTTATAGGCATCTCATTTGTCAGAATAGATAATAATTAATTGATTAGTCAGTAATTAGGTTCTCTTTCAAAACCTATATTTGAAATAGAAACATACATCTTACCTTATGAAGCACCCAAATGGTGAAGCATTCAACCTTAAAACAGGATCCTGTTTAAGCACTGTGAAAATATCTGGTAGTACACAAATGTAAAGTTTCCAACTTCACAAAAAAAGAAAAGGAAACTGTGCAGGCGCTATCAGATCTCTAACCATAGATTCTAAACTCGCGAGGAGATGAAATCAGTACTTAAGGACAGCACGGGTCATGCTCCAGAATTCATACCAACAAGTTATTTATTGACATCTTGACATGCTAGACAGCACTGAACCAAAAAAGGACAAGAAAACACTGAGCTAATAAAGAATTCATCAGCCACTAACCCATAATTATTTATGTGCTCCACTCTTCCTCTTTTCCATTCACATTTTTTTCTTCCTTGACGGCTATCTGTACCGGTTGAATGGTCTGGATAGATCCAATAGAGCACTCCTCCCACCCAATCTCATCAATATCTCTCCTGATCTGCTCCAGTGATGGTGTTGCCACCAGCCCACCACCAAGTAACGGGCTACCTCCTTTGTTGGTCAAGGACCGGGTTGGGTCCATTAGGACAAATGAACCCAGCCCCTCCAGGACCTCATGCTGTTTCATAGTGCAAAGTAATAAGTGCTTGTTAAGGGAATCAATAGAATAGAGTAAAAGTGGAATCGGAAGTTCACTTCTATGCAACACTGTTCGAATCAAGTTTGGTTAGAAATCAAATGATCAACAAGCAGCATTGAAGAGGATATTCACATGTATCAGTACCACAGATTTTCAATCTCTGTACCAACTGTTTATTTCTGATCATTGGTACTTGCATATTTTTTATCTTTTATCAAGAATTTCAGTGCCAATTTCTCACTGATAACGATTAATCAATACAATTAAGTAGTCGGATACAGTCAGAACCTACAAAGTAACCAGAACTATGTGCAAAATGAATTAAGTTGAGCCAAATTGTGCCAGTGAAATTAGTAATCTACAATAATCTTAAAATGAAAACAAGGGGAAAGAGCAAATTGAATTGTAGAAGCTTCTAGGTGTCTATGAATTTGTTATAAGAACTAATAGCTCAGAAGTCAGAAATTTGACTTTGTGTGCTCTTGACTTGATGAATCCATGGATGAATAGCACCTGACAAAAGAAGAACAATTCAGCACGGATGCACGAAATGGAAGTATTTCGAAATGTCTCCGTTTGAACGAGAAAGAGAGTATACGTTTTATGAGAGAGAGAGAGACCCGTATGAGCTGATCGTAAGTGAGTTCGTTGCCATTGCGGGTGCGAAAGAAGGAGAGATAATCTGAGAAGGTGAGCTTTTTATGGGTTCCGCTCACGCCTGCGCCTAATTAAACACTGACAAGTGAGAGAGAGCTAGAGAGACTGGAGATCCCGCCGTTCAAAGAAAAAAACAATAAACCCAATGGAAGGCGAAGAGGAAGAATTGAGTCGTACGGATCCGATATTAATCACGGATCTATCATTGATCAGATGATTGCGATGCAGAATTGCTCTCTATATTAAAGGCAGAGGATATCGATTCGATAAAGTGCGGCTGCCCAGATATCAGGGTTTTTCTTATACAAAAATATTTATTTTTTCCAAAATAAAGTATTAGTGTTGGAAACTTGAAATTAATAAATGTTAATTACATTCAACACATAAACTATAATAATTTCTTTAAGAAATAGGTATGTGTAATGGAAGAACAACTTCTAATAATTGATATAAAAAACATTTCGATAAATTTCAGGTTGAAAGATTTAATTTATCTATTACTATAAATTAGCGGTAATATATAATAATTTCGACGCAGAATTACAACATTTTAATTTTTAAATAGTTAATTGTAACAAAAAAAAAAACATCACAGAAGAAATGTTTGCATAATGTGTATATTCTCTTATTTCAGAACTTTAATATTTATGCAAAAATTTATGGACTTAATAGTTACGACTTCCATAATTTTATTGTTGTTTTGAACTTAATTCCATATTTGATGGTTGCAAAAACAATATCATGAATACTCTTGGGTTTTTCGTTTTAATAAAATGAAAAGAGGTGGGGTTCACCCTACTGATTTCAAAATATATATATATTAAACATTAGTAGATAATGCCACTAATTTTTTTTTTTGGAAATTGTGCCCTTAGGCTACTAATGTTTTGTAGTAAGCTCACTTGTTTAGATTAAACATCTTGGAGAAATCAAGTTACAAGTGTTGTTCATTCTTTTCAAGTGCTAAATGACTAAATCAAAAGATATGATAAGCTTTGACTTTTGGAGGATTACCTAGGGGGGCGTTTGGATGGTGTGGGAATAAGGGGAATTGGGCGGAAATTTCCGCCTAGGCATAAATCCTTCATATTTCCTTCACAAATTTACACACTTCCCAATAAAGTTACACACTTTCCAACGTTATTCCTTATTCCTTCCTTATTCCCACACCATCCAAACGCCCCCTAGAAGCTGTAAGTATAGCTAGACTTGTATAATTTGCTTGGTCACTCTATGGTCTCGTTTTTTTTTGCTGAATGAAAAGCTCAATTAGATGTCTAGTTTACAGCTCAAAACTATTCCCTTTTGACTTCCGTGCATTTTCGACTTGGCCCGTTTAGAAGGGTCGGCTGCTTCTCTAGAAAAAACGGATTCCTGTATGTTCCGTTCTAGTCTACAGCACCTTCACAGAGCCATCTCTGGCTAAGTGGCTATTCTGTTTGGGACGGAACCTGAACCGTTCTAAACGGATTAGCCAGTCGCACCTCTTCTTTTATATATATGAATATGCTGTATCTTACGTTCGGGACGGAATCAGATCCGTTTGGAACCCTTCATCCAGAAATTTTATGACGGCTATATTTATTTAATATATACTGTACAAGATCCGTTCACACTCTTTCTGACGGCTGTTTTCACATGTAGTATTTTCTCTATATATATCCATTCAAAATAACATTTTATTCTCTGTTGATTCTTTACAAAAATTTGAGCCTTTTGAGCACAAACCCTAGCTTCTCACCATCGAGATTTCTAATTAGTAATTAGACATACTAATTGTGAGTTAATAGCATCAATCAACACCATTAGAAGTTTGATTAGCTATATTTTGAGTGTATAGGTTGAGAGCATAGCTTGAATTGTTGAGTGAGATTGTTCTTGATTTATTCTAGGCTGATCGGCCTCAACTTAACTGTTGTAAGAGGTGATTCGGTTCAAAATTGTAGATACGTGTGATTTGGAATAGAACGGAGCACATCTAATTCAAGGTTGGGGAACTCCTAAAAATGTATGAGTGAGACTATCTTTTTCTAGTGGGTTGGAAATTTGTAATCAAGTTAGTCTATCTTTTCTCTTTATCTATTTACTTACAATTTATCGAAATTCTTGAATTATCTAAATTCCGGAAATTAAGTCCAAAAAGATTTGAAATTTTAATTATTGTTTATTTGTTCCCCTCTTTAGACCTTAGTTAGGAACAACATCTATTTTAACCGAAAAATAGCATAAATTCGTAATAACATTATAATAAAGCAACACAGAGTTTAATAAAAACTAACAAAAATGTACTATCAATTAGTAACAACTTCCATTTAAAAAAATTACAGAAATGATAACTGCAATCTGTAGTTTTGTCATCGTTTGCCATCACTTGAACAAATTCAACATATAAAATAAACAAAGTGAACATTTAAGTAATCAAAGTGAACAGATAAAGCAAATAAGTTCAATAAAAATAAGTTGAATATGCATATAAAAATCTGAGCAATAATACAAAAAATAAAATATAACTCATAAATGAATAAAGTAAACACACAGATAAATAAATTGGACATACAAATGAATAAAGTGAACAAATATAATTGCAATGGCACATGATGGTGCATGGAGAGACGGTAGATTGTAATTTTCAAAAAATTATTATTAAAGTCCATTGAACTTACTACTACGCATGTCAAGAAAGATACTGATAGTATAAGGAAAATTTTTTTATTCAGAGATATTATTTGGTGGACTAAAATTTTCACCGGACTTGAACCTTAATCAATCGTAATTTTTCATAATTTTAAATGAACGAATCATCAAAGAATACTTCATATGTAAGGGCCTTTTCTACAGTACACTTGATGATGTCACTGTGACGTCAGCGCACTCCTCTTTTCTGATTATTATGTGACAGATTTGCGTGCTATTTTGTGTATCGGGTCAAGTAAATAACTTTATATGACTCGCATAATGTACGTACAGAGAAATAAACAAGGTTTAGCCCATGTGGGTTCCACCAACGCTGCCCATGTGCATTACTTTTCTTTTTTATTTTACTTTTGGTTTATTATCATTATGGTCTCTTTTTAAACAATATGATTTATCATGAGAGTTAATAACATTTGATGGTATAGTTTTATGGGATTAACAATCAAATTTGTTACTAGCAATTTAAATGAATATTGCTCCACTCTAAAAATATCATTATGGCAATATTGTACCTATCCTTAATTAATCTCATGTCAAAATGGTGATTGTTGCCTCTATCTGTAGAAGCTGTTCATGGGACAATATTAATGGTGTCTTATGATCTGGCTTTAATTTCATTAAAAAAATAGTTTCCAACAGATATTTTTTTATTTTTTTTATTTTTTAGAAAAATATTAAATTAAATTCAACAAAATTAAATTCTCATTGTATTTGAACTGTTATTAATAGTTAATGGAAACAAATTAATTTTGACCACCCAAGTAAAGCGCGATGTTTTTTTTTACTAGTTAAATTTAAATTTTGGCCCATATAAAAAATTTAGTCCATTGCAAAATTTATCTCTTACTTTACTTACCTTTGATAAGAGATTCCCAAACAACCTTACATGGCGGACGATATTTCTCACCTGGGACCCAGGCATCAATCGATAAATCTCTTGTATTTGATAGCTAATTGTAAATTTCTTTTGAAATTTTTTATTTTTTGCAACCCTAGTTGGCACGTCTGTCAATTTCTTGAAAATAAAATTTAGTGATTAGATCTAGATTTTAAATATATATTACAATAACCAATCTGAATCGCTCAATTTGTTCTCTACTTCTCCATAATAATCTCTTTGAAGGTCAAATTTTACATCATTTTTTATTTTTTTATTTTAAAATTTTCTCAATCTAATTTATTTTGGACTCTCTAATTTTAAAAAATCCAAAAAAATAGTGAAAAGCTTCGAAAGAATATAAAATTTGATCTCCAATAAAATTTCAATATGAAATCACATTGAGTGGTTCGGATCGGCCGTTTAAAATTTTAATTATTGAGTCTTAGATCGTGTTTGACGTCGAACGCGTATGATTCTAGCATTAGATCTATCATTTATTGGCTTCTATTGATGGACTAAAACTTTTCAAAATTCGACAGATTAATTAGATACTTCTCTTTTTTTTAAAAGAAATTATGACTAAATAAGCACTTTTGTAAGCATAGTTTTATTTTGAATTCAAAATTATAAGGATTTGAATCATTTAGCATTTTGTAATTTAGCAAATCTAATCGGGCTAAAATTTCAAATTCATTAAGCAAATAATTTTATCTGCGTCAAACTTGCCACGTATGATCCTTAGGTCGTGTTCTAGAACAAACGAGAGGAGGGATTGAGGGAAGATGAAGCAGGGGGTGATGGGGGTGAGGACAACCACAAAATCGAGGATATAGGATCCGAGGTAAAGTCTAATTAATAAATTATGTTTCAGCCAAGATAAACATCTCCGGACAGCTTCGGTGCATCGACTTCCTCCCTTTCCTCCAATTTTACCTTCTGGAGCAGAGCACAGTCATAGTTGTTCGCGAAATTTTAATTTAAAAATAAGAAAATAATCGTTCAAGTTGTTGATATTGCTCGATAGTGTTCAGGTTTAAAACAAAGAAAGTATTGTACAATCCATATCATTCTTTTCTAAATCTTTCTATACAAAAAAAAAAAAATCAGCCTATTGAAGCAGATAATAAAAGACCTTATAATAATCCACATAATACTAGAATAATTCTTAAATAAAAATTTATGTGAATTTAACAAATAATCTCTGATTTGATATCTTGACTAAAAATAATTTCTTAAATTTTTTTAAAAAAAAAACCTAATTTGATCCGATTTTAAATTATGTTTATTCATACTCAAATTACAAACCTATCTAATCGAATTATCTCTGAATTTCGAAGTTTACATACACATTATACTTTGGAATAGATAGTTATATTACAACGAACACTTACGTTTTCCATGTTTTTCAATGCCAAATGCAAAACACAAAAACATTACTCTTCTCCCCGGAGGGTCGAGACATTAATTCCTTCTTTAAAATACTTATTATTTTAACTTAGTATTGTGGAGAAAAAAATTTATACTAATGCTGGTCTGTCTCAAATATACTATCACTACCAAATAATTTATGTACAATATTACTTTTAAAAAGGTACTAATTTATGAGTAACGTTACATAAGACCTTGGAATAAGATCTTATTCGGAATTGCTAATTTTAGATTTTACCAAATACATTTTAGAACAAAATGTTGGAACTAGATCGGAACTAACTAATCATTCAACAACAAATTATTATTTTATATTTTTTTCTTGTTCTTATTCTTAACTACCACCCAAACAACATTTCTTAATTTATCAATAAGCAAATTTTCACCATTCCTTATTTACCCCTTGTTCTAAAATAAGTTATTCATTTCTTATTCACCACACTATATTATGTTTGGCACCTTTCACGAACAAGGAACAAGCCCTTATTTCTAGTTCCCACAAATCTATGGAACTAGAACAAGACTTGTTTTAGTTCTTGTTATCAGGGGCGGATCCAAAATTTTTTTTTTAACCAGACACAATTATAATATAATAAAATTAAAAAAATAAAATAAATAATAAATTTAATAAACAAAGTCATTCTAAACATATATAATTGAAATATTACAAAATACATCATCTTTTTAATAAATCTAATCAATTTTTCATGATCTTTACTTCTCTATCAATCACCAAAAAATACAAAAAAGTTTTAAAAAAAACACATTATTTTTATGCATACCCAATATTTTTTGAATCTTAGTCTAGGCACTATGATTTTTTAATCCCAGACACCTATCAAATCCTACTATTCGGGTCCTTAATTCTTCAAAAATGACCCCAGGCAAGTGCCTGGGTTATCTTGTATTTGGATCCGCCAGTGCTTGTTCCTAATTCATGAATTTGCCAAATATACCAAGGAACACAAATAGCTTGTCCAGCGTTTGGTTTGCGCGGAACAAGTCTTATTCCGAACAAGCCCTTATTCTATCTCTACCAAACACACGTCAAAGGATAATGAATTGAGAACAAGAATAAGAAAAAAAATATAATAATAATTTAATTATTTAAACTAATTTGCATTAATAATATGAATTATGGTACTAATAATAATAATAATAATTAGCTTAATTATTGTTATTATTATACTAACAATAATAATATTAACCATAAAAAAAGTTTAGAGGATGGAGATGTTTCGTCTTCTTCGTATAAACGGACAAAAGAACATATTATTTTATTAAGTGGCTCTGCACTTTTTCCACTGTAAAAGGTTCCTTCCTCTTTTTTTATTATAATTTCTTGTTCGAATATGCGTTGTTAGTTGCTACATGTTCCAGCGAAAACTAGGAATAAGAACAAAGGTCGCGAACTGGAAATTCGGCCTGTTCGTATTATGTTGTTTGGTTTCATACAAGACTAGTTAGCGAATAAGCCTATTCGTGGTTATTCAAAGTTGTAAATAAACAAATAAGTCTACTCGTGTCACTTCCAAACAAATTAAAATCAAGTTGAAGCTCGGGCATCAGCGTTAAAATCCAACTACAGTGGAAGCTGTTGTCACAAGAAGGATCCAGATAACTATTGGAGAATAATTAGCTTCCTTGTCATTGGTTAACAAACTAGCTATTTACATGTCAATGTAATGAACCCAATTTCCCTTGGATTGATATGAAATGTCCCCTCTTTCAGTAAAAAATATTTTAAAAAAATATAAAAGCTGGTTTTTGTTCGAGGATTAAAAATATAAAAAAGCTTGTTGCAGGCCCCATTGTCGTGAACAATTTTGTTCCCAAAGAAATGAAAGGATTCGTTAGAGATAATGTTTAGAAACTCTGTTTCCAAATAAGGCATTATCAAGTAGCACAAGTAACACAATTCAGGCAAATTCTCGACTGATGACAAAATTTGTTCTCCTTTCACTCTTTCCGACCATTATTTATGGGGATGTCCCCATAAAGGTCCAGAGTCGGAATTTGGATGAGCATGTAAATATGTATATATGTCATGTCACATTGTAACAAGCGACTGACTTTTGGGACCCACACGCACCTCACATTGTGGGTCTTTTATCAGTAATATAAAATGGTGCGCGGTGTGGTATATGTAATGTCAAAAGAATCCTTATCCATTTCTCAACCTTGTACAATTTGGATACTTCCCTATCTTCTCTACCTGTCATGTCAACTACCTTAATTGAACAATATATTAAAGACACGAAGGTTCTGCTGGATTATTCTGATGTTATTTATTTATTTAGGATAAAGCCCGTGGGCACATTATGCTGTTAAATATTATGATGTCCTTTAATTTGTTGGAATTTCTATTTTTCGACATGGCCAAGTGAGAGTCGATTTTCCCGATTTCAATTTTATAATTCACTCCTAAATTTTTGTAAATGAAAAAAATATTAATTAGTATTAGTGTGTAGAAAAAAAAATAAAAATAGTAGGGGTATTTTATTCAGTTAGAAGTGTATTGCAAAAAAAAAAAAGAGATGGGGGTGTGAAAAGTAATTCTTGCCCAAGTACTTGACATTAATTTCTGTAATTGTAAAAAGCATTGATTTACGCACTGGACAATTGTTATAGAGTCAAACATGATCGAAACTAATTAAACATGATAGATTAAATTTAATATATATTTTTTATTTAATTTAGTATTAAATGAACTTATAAAATTATAAACTTTTACCTCTCTTGTGAAACTATAGCATTAAAATCCGGCTCATTTTTTTTTTAAAATAAAATCCTTCATATGATTTTTTTTTATTTAATTTAGTATCAAACTTATAAAACTATAAAATAGTACCCCTCTCGTGAAACTATTAAAATCAATAGTTGCCTCATACTTGAACTTTAAACTTTAAAATATAAATAAAATCATCAAGTTGTGGCATTTTGCAACTTGTAACACCAAAAACTTATGAACCCAGCTAATTTTTTTTTAAAAGTAAAATCCTTCATATTATCCAAGAATCAGTCTCGACAGTTTAAAGTAAGTCGAGTTCTAAGTAACGATTATCACTTTGCCCATCAAAATTTGAAATAAAAAATATCAATATCAAGAAATTTATCCTATACACAACAATAATTAATTTTATTAGTATTATTTAATATTTATAAAGCAAATAAAAATAAGTAAAACATAGAGAGGCTCCAAAGATTGATTTATTTTTCTCTTAATAGTATTTTCTCCTATAAAAGTAAAAATTTGTTCAACACAAAGGACAAAAAAATTGAAAAAATAGTAAAGAAAAGAATAATTGGTTCCAAGTACGAAGGATATGTAGGAATTCCAAATACTTTCTGGAAAATTGGATAGTTAGATAATTACTTAATTCTTGGTTATTTTTCATCACATCTACCCATCATTGGGAAAGAAATTTATTCTTTTTGATGTTTGGATAAAGAATTTTGTTCTCCATATAGCTAGCAAATAGATAAAATGTCATTGTCACGGCACCACCAAGAATTTCGAAAGTTTCTTCGCTCTTCAAAGTTGACACTACAAATTCTTAAGCATTTAATTGTCTCCTTTAGGAATTTTCTGAGACTGAGATATTCCACAAGCCGCCAAATGTATGTTGTAGTTCGCACAACTAGTGGTAAAAGAAGGTTCTAAGAAATGACTCCACTATGTAAGTCACAATCTAGAAAACAAACAGAAATCTAAGAGTTCTTCTTCGAAAATCTAAAACTTTGCAGGTTAATAACATTAGATGCGTTTAAACAAAAAGTCAGAATAACAAGAACAATATCAATCTGAAAACGATGATAACTCTTTTTTTGTTGACAAATTAAGACAAAGATAATATATATTTATGTGGACAAGAGGTCATAGAGGATCCGAGTTCACAGTTGGAACTCGGTCCGAAATGGCAAGAATTCGGTCCGAATTTACATGGCTGGATTGTGATTTATTTCCTTTAATGTTTATAGTTTTATAGAATGTTATTTTCTGTCTATCTATACTTCTATAAAGGAGGCGCATAATTCCTTTTCTCCTATATTCTTCGCTCTTCTTCTTGTGTACAACAAATTTTAGATAAACTGGGTAGTTGTGTACAACAAATTTTATTAAAAAAAATAAAAAAAGAGTGGTGTGTGTGAGTCATGAACGTAAGTACATGTTATATCGAACCACGTAAAAATCTGTGTCTTTTTTGTGAGTTTGATTTTGTTTACAATTTAGACTGTTATTCCGCATTTGATTAGCAAATCCATGCTAAAAAATAATCACTAACCTGAGTTAACCATTATTTTGTCACACATTCAAAGCACATCCATTGTGAGATGTGTCATTTCCTAGGATGGCCTTATAAACTTCGTGCTAATTATTAGTTGTCTAGTTTTAAACAAACTTGGTATTCTGTATATAATGGCCTCCAGGCATTCTCGCAAGTCGCAATGTCATTCCAGCTGCAAACTAATGGAACTCGAACTAAAAATTCTAACTGTATTTTTTTTGTTTATAAGTTGAATGATCAAGCTAAAATTCAAAAGCAAAAGAGTTGTATGATCGAGATCATATCAGAGCGGCTGGTTTGAGTGATTTAAAACCGACAACAAGTCCGGTTCAATCCACTTAGACCGTCCTAAGACGCAATAAAGACTTGCGCTTAGACTGACCGTACAAGGAATTGAGCCCAGAAAATATGGGGCAATATCCAATTGACCTACCACTTGAGATGGAGATGTATTTATACCTACGTACTTTGTATAGTTTGATGTCCGACCCAGTTTTGAAAACACTCAAGATCAATTGAAGAGTAAAGCACAATTTCATTCCATGTATGTTTTGCCTGGCTGCTACTACAAGAAAAGCTAATGACTCAAATTAATTTGCAGAAGAGAACCAACTCTTGGTCTAATAGCAAAAAGCAATGCATCTCAAGTGAGATGTCATAGGTTCGAAATCCGACTGGAAGGTTTTTTATAGACATTTAATTTAAAAATAAGTTGGGAGGCTTGACCTCTAATTTATCTTAAAAAAAAAATTAATTTGCAGAAAACAGGTTGGCATATAATATATATGTCGAGTCATGAATTATGTGTAACGATCCAGAAGAGACCATTTATTTTGTTTGTGCCCTAGAGACGCTGGTATAAAGTGAGAGAGTCTATTCCTAGACGGAAAATATTGGAAAGTGTGTAACTTTGTGAGAGAGATTTATGTCTAGGAATAGCAAATTCCTAGGAATTGGCTATTCCTAGCCCCATCCAAACGGCCCCTTAAAGAGTAAATTTGCATGTCGGCTAGAAATCAACAGAAGATATTTTGCATAAAATCAAGCAACACATCCGAATTGAATGGGAAGTTTAATTAAATCACTGGAATGCCATTTTCTTCCCTTCTTGTGTCTTCAATTAAATATCCATAAAAAATCCTCTGGTCGAATTTCAAACATGGGAAATAATAAAAAAAAAATTATTGTCCTTTTCCACTAGAGTAAGGGCTGATTTTTTTTTAAAAAAATATTATTGGACTATATGAAAAGAAATATATTTTTTCACAAAATATAATCAAAACTGGTGTTATTTTCGAGCGTTGTGCGACAATACTTATTTTCGATAATTGTGAATAATACATAATTTTGTAAAATAAATTCCAAATGATTAAATATATAAAATATAATAATAAAATTGCATGTAAATTTAAAATTATATCAAATGTTTTTAAAGTTCAAAAAACAAAACTCTAATATTATTAGATAAGTTATAATTTTGTTTTGAGCAAAGAGAAACTAGAGAAAAGGAGCACAATATAATAAGGAAGCGGAATAAATTGAAGTGCCCAGAGAGGAGCTAACGGGAACGGAAAAAAAAATAAATAAACGCATCGCCTCTCCTCAGCACCAAAATCTGAGCCAACCAATCTCATCGAAGCATGGATCTAAAAGCGATATGGCGGCACAAAAGTTCATTGTATGAAGGCTCTATACAACAGTTAGCAGTATAGCCAACCTCAAATAGAGTTTGATTTTTCTGTTATTTTTATTCACTATTTCGTCTGCCAAGCAACTCTACGGTATCATTAGTATGTAGCTTATTTTTAGCATTTTTTGAGCCCAATAATTTGTGGGCATTTCATAATGGTATCATCTTTTCTTTTGTTGCTGTTGTTGTGGGAGGGGTGGAGAAAGTTTTGAATTAATGACATTCATTCAATGGATTCGATCGACTTGTTTTTTATATAAACATGAAAAATAAATAGCTAGATTCCAAAGATGTAACATGATTTTTTACATGAAAGTTACATTGTATGTTGCGAGACATGCATCTCCACGAGTTTTCTTTTTTAATTGGTTGTAAACAAACTTGTGGATGTTCCATCTCAAAAGCCATGCACATATATATAAGAGGTGCATCGATACCTCAGAAACTGTAGTGCACGCAAAATAGACCTAGTGACAGAGAGTTGGGAGCACTAGGAGTTTTCATAGGAAGATGCAGAGGCAAAGAGCTGATCCACTTGTGGTTGCGAGGGTGATAGGAGATGTGTTAGATCCTTTTGTGAGAGCAGCCCCTCTAAGAGTTACCTATGGCTCCAGAGAAGTAAACAATGGGTGTGAGCTCAAACCTTCCCAAGTGGTGAACCAACCTAGAGTTGATGTTGGTGGCAATGATCTCAGGACATTTTATACATTGGTAGGGAAAATTATACTTTATAAATATGCATAATTTGAATTTAAATATTCTTGCGTTCTATTAAATCAATAACAAACTTTTGACCAAACTATTTTTCAATATATATGCGATATATATCCAACCAATTATTCAGTCAAAACTTCTTTTTTACTTTATATGTTGTCAACATATGCAAACGACATATATTGACAATATTTGCACACTATGTATGCTAATCAGGTATCCAGTTTAGACAGTTTTCTTATGTAGATGCCGACTATATACGTATATGAGAGGCACCCGGATCCCGTGTAGCGCACCTATGGAACCGTCCGATTTGATCTTGACGGTCAATTTTTTTCGGGCCTTATAATCTGGTGAAATTCACAGGCCATCCATAATAGATCGGACAGCCCGAGAGGTGCGCTACACGGTGCCGCACGGCACCAAATCTGAATTCATATCAACATATGAGAGCGGTTCCGCTTCCCCCAATTTTACGCTGCCACAAATGTCACAGATCGTGGACCGTTCGATCAAAACATGATGAGCGATCCGGATTATTATTTTGATACATCGCTGGAAAAAAATAAGGAGAAAACAAAAACCCATCGATCTCTCCTCTCCCTCCTATCTGACTCTCTCATTTCCCGTCCTTGAGCTCTCCTTCCTTCCCTCTTTATTGAGCCCCTACCCTCTCAACTCAGTTCAATTGACAAAACTAACTCAAAAATCAGTGAAAATCATAATCCTGACAGCTATTAAATAACTAAGAACAAGCTCTTTTGGTAGTCGTCTTCATTATCTTTGGATCCCAATCCAAATCCTCAACAAGTTCAGACCGAAATCAAACATCACCCCTTCCACGAACTCTTATCCTCTAGCGATAGGACATCAAAGGCGAGGACTGGTTAAGAGGAGTGGACAGTGCTGCAATTGGGATTTGAACAGTTGAAATTTAATGGAGGAACATCAACCAATGTCGATCGATAGAAGTGCCAACCTCCTCGGCGCTGCACGTGCGGCTGCTCAATCTTGTCAATCGATGCAATTGATCTTTCACACCAGAGAGAAGAGCTTGAGCAACGAGAGGGAAAGAGCGGAGAGGAGAGGTCGAGCGATGACCATGGGGAGCAGAGATCGATAATGGGGAGGAAGAGAGGAAAGAGGAGAGGTCGATGACGGGTAGACAGAGGTGAGGTAAATGATGCCTCATGGGGGCAGAGAGGAGAGCTCAACGATGGGGAAGGAGAGGGCCAGACAGGAACGAAGAGAGATGGAGAAAGGAAAGAAAGGAGGGGAGAAATAAACTGTGATCCACACCACTCATCATATTTTGATCCAACGGTCCACGATCTGTGGCATTTGTGGCAACTTAAAATTGGGGGCAGCCGGCAGCGGAACCGCTCTCTACGTGTATTGTATATGGTCGTATCCTCCTAAATGTCTAATATTTATTTTCGGTGCATATTCTTCTCTAAACTTTCACTAAAGTTTCATAATTTTTTTTTTGTTACAACTGAGTTGGTGGATAGTGCAGTTTATATATATTAGACTTCCATTTGTGTGTTTAAGATACATAAAACGAAAGACAAAAGAGGATCTAATATGATTCTTGTTCTTCATTGTTGTGGTATATATAATATAGGTCATGGTGGATCCAGATGCACCAAGTCCAAGTGAACCGAACCATAGAGAAACTCTCCATTGGTATATCAATAACATTCTTCTCTATTTCTTAAATCAAGGGGTCATTGCATTCATTTGTTAATTTATATATGGCACAATGAACAAAATCGTATCTTCATTCTGTTTGTTAACGCCATTATTTTGATAAAACTTAATACTGAAAAGACTGGTTGAAATTAATATTTTTATGTTATTCGATTTTTGTTTTTTCATTGTGTAATGTGATCGCAAAATAGTAAGATTATGGGTTTTAGTTACTATTGGACTAGATTTGAAGATGGTTAATTAGATATTCAGTGAAGTATTGATGTTGGGAATGACTTATGTAAGTCCTAGTACAAAATTAATATAAGAATTATTATTTAGTACGAGAAAATTGAAAACAAAAGTGATTCCAACAACTACTTTCTTCTTCCTTCTCTTTTTTATCTCTTTCACTAACATAGAAACCCTAGATATAAAATAGAATCCACATAGGTTAACATATTTGACATGCATTAACATTACCTACTTTAAGAATATGATCCAAAACTATTGAGAGAAGAGGAGGTAAGAGGAGGAATGAGGAACAACCCCTCCTCCAAATTGGGACTTGGGAGTAATGATAGAAGAGGAAGTCTGCTTAAATTTGTGTCTATATTTATCTTAGATTCTCTCCACTTTTCTTGCTTTTCTTTCTTTGTGGAGCAAATAAACACTCATCCAATACAAACCAGTCGGCCCTTGTTTCCCCTCCCCTCCCCTCCTAATCCCCCCTCATCTAAGCAGTTTTGGAGTAGATTCTAAGTATTTTCAATAAAATATTATGATGGTTTATTTTCCTTTTTCATTTCTAATATTTTAGATAAAAAATCATTAAATATTCATAAGAAAAGATTTCAATTTAATCTCTAGAGGACAATGATTTCAGTTTCTTTCAAATTATCACATGAAAGATTAATTGTTTTTTTAACTTTTATGTTGTATTCTTATGACGAATCAGTCAAGTAGTTGGTTGTTTCAAGTTTTAACTTTTCTTTGTTATGTGTTTAGGTTGGTCACTAACATTCCTGGAACCACAGGAGCAAATTTTGGTAAGGCACTAATGCCTTCTTTATTTCTGTCTTTTTCTGTCTTTTTTTTTTTCCAAAACCTTAGCAAGAATTACCAAGTTTAACTGTATTAATATAAAAATAAAACTTATATCCATCATTACATCAATAACATCAACTTTCTAATAACAAACAAATATCAGTGCACGCAACAAATATACCAAGCTACAATGCAAGCCTTCTATTTTTCTCAATTACTAACAAGCAACCAAAAATACTTGTCTAAATTTAGGGCAAGAGATTATGAGCTACAAGGAGCCGAAACCGACCTCAGGAATCCACCGTTTTGTGTTTGTGCTCTTCCAACAGCCTGGTCGGCAAACAGTTGAAGCTCCAGGCTGGCGCCCGAATTTCAACACCCGGGACTTTGCAGAGCTGTACAACCTCGGCTCCCCAGTTGCTGCTGTGTACTTCAATTGTCAGAGGGAGTCTGGTTCTGGTGGCAGAAGGGTGTATTCCTGACTAGAAATGAAGTTGCAGGCTCTTGATACCAGATTTGTGCTTGTCATGTTGTTCTGTCTATTGTGTTTTGTGTGCTACCAGCTAGTTGTGATGTGTTATGAGATCCAAAATCTCCTTTATGCATGGTTGGATGTGTGAGTTCGGTCAGCTAGACCTGTGATATCAGTAGTAGCGTGTGTAAGTGACTTTGCCAAACATATTGTATAATAAATATTTGAAATAATGCAAGCGAGTAATTATTTTATAATTGACCTTCTTCGCAATGCAAATCTTTTAGCAAACTTGTAAGTTTAATTTTCATTTTTTTTAATAGTATCAAATTGAACTAGATAAGAAAGATTAATCAAAGCACAATGTATCTTGAATGGGAAACTCGTAATCTCAATATACATCATATATCAATTAAAGGGTATGTTAAGAATTTTATGAATTAAATTATATGAAACCAAATACTTAAAATTAAGGCACGAATAACAATTGCATATAGTTTTTTTTTTTTTTTTCAAAAAAAAGTCCTTTAGGGACCGTTTCATTACTTAAAAACAATTTGCTTGTGCTAAAGCATTTGCAAATTACTGAGACTTGAAAGGAGGTCAAGGTACGGAACGGAAGAAGAGCTTATGAAGTGAAAAGACTGATCTACAGCCTTGGGATCTCCCCTCCCACGACACCATCACCGTCAACCCTTCCCTTTTAATAAGAGGAATTTCTCCTCACACACAAAAAAAACATCCTCGTTGTGATATAACTCTATAACTGACTGAATTAATCACAAAGGTTTATTGATGACTTCTATATTCTTCCATGGAATAGCTCAGTGGTCCAAAATTTTATAGAGCACACAAAAAGCATTTGTCTTGATAAAAAGAAACTGGAGGCAAACAATTTAGGATGTAACAATACACATCTCATTTCAATGACTCATTCGAATAGAGGTCAAGTTCGATTTGTGTTACCACCCGTTCCCCTTTAGCTCCTATTCTCCATAAAATTAAAACATTTTGAAAGGACTAGGTGTCAAAAGACGAGAGTGAAAAGATGAGCAGATTATTGTTCTAAAAAAAGAAAAGATGAGCAGATTAACAATCCAAGCTAAATAGTGCACTCAAATAACTACTCTATTTACTTTACAGCACCGCAGTGACTACATCAAAAATTTGGTCATACAAGCCTAAAGACGTCAAAATAGTAGCTCGGGCAAGAACTAAAACAAAACATACAAGTGTCATGACTCGATCAATAGTGCCCAGAACTTATATCAAGCTCATACTTGAAGTGGTACCACCACATGTCAAAGTCTGGAGACCTGTTAAACAGGAAATAAAAAATAAAATAAAATTTGGGACTGCAGTAGCAAACATTTTGTCCAGAAATCGTGGAAGAAGAATTGTGCACTGCAGGGTGCCCCGAGAAAACAAAAGATGAGGGGGGAAACTAACTATCAGTTTTGTTGTCTCAACGTGTTACAAACTTACAATTACACAATGATTCAACAACATAAATATTTTTACTTCAAGCAAAAGGTTAAATTGTATGCTCCATTACTTCTAACACTCATCTAACTGAATATATTAAATAATGATGACAAAAACTCATCAAGAACGAGGAATAAATTACTTTGAAGGAGGACATCCTAGCGATCCCATCCAGATGGTCGTTTTCTCTCCCTTGTTCTTTCCCTGGAGCTGCACATCACCCACAAAATTTTACAGTAGCCATATTAGGCAAAAAAAAAAGAAGGGAAAATTAAAAAAAACTGTACAGTGAGCACATGAGTTACATTCTCACCTTAACAAGTGCAAGTGTAAGTGTAAGGTAACCTGATCACAAGTCAGAAACTAACTGATGCATGTTTCAACAAATTAGCTCTTTTTCCATATTTTAAAATCCCAATTAAGCCTTAGTCCTCAATTGTGTCATCGGAAACCCAAAAAAATAGAGAATAAATTTATGGAAAACTAGAGGTGTCCAAACCCCAATCAGGACCTAAGACTGTACACTGGCTCAAAAAAGTTTCAAAACTGATACTTTAGCTTTAGCCAACTGCATACAAATAAAACTGTTCAAGAACAACATAAAATCATCAAACATTACAGTAACCCTTGTTGCAGCTTAAAACAACCATTCAACTCAATATGCAGTTAATTCTAAAGAAAATAATTTGATATTGGGAACTTCTACCCAAAAAGCAGACTAACCTGTCATTACTTCTACTTCCATTTTCACTTGACGAGCCTATCCCAGGTGATGGAACAATGGTAGCCACAGGTGGTGCCTTGTGAGCCTCACCGCCAATAGTACCACCCAAAACAAACCCACGTAATGCTGGCCTGGCAGTAGGAACAACCCCAGCAGAACTGCCCTGAGAGTTCGTCGATGCAGAGACGAAGCTGCTGCGGAACTGCTGCATCATGCCGGTCTTCAGTGAATTGGTGACTGATGATCGGTTTGCACTAGATTGGGATGGTGCAGCACTAGATGGTCCATCAGCATTGTAGCCGATCCCAAGACCAAAGTCAACACCACGGACACCCCGGCCACCACCACCACCACCTTTTCCCCTGCCACCTTTCTTGCTTCCTGAAGGATTATTTTATGTTATTATCTTTAAATTGTTCTTTCTAAGAAAGCAATGAACAAAGAAAATTTCAACCCAACAAAAAAATTGAAAGAGAAGTAGAGAGATATTCAGTGGTATCTCAGTATGAACATGCCTTTTCTAGAATCTCGTCTTGATCTGAACCTCGAGTCCTACAATTCAAGAGAAAACAAACAGACAAGTTAGTAAATATTTGTCTACACTAAAATCAAATAATACTTCAGAGATCCACTAAACATATAATACAATAAAAGAGTCCTAGAAATATAATTATTTTAAAATTCTAGTCAACAGGTTTTTGTTGTAATCAAATAATACTTAAGAGATCCGCTAAACATATAATACAATAAAAGAGTGCTAGAAATATAATTATTTTAAAATTCTAGTCAACAGGTTTTTGTTGTAAGCAAAATATAAAACAACCCCCACAAGAGGTCCAATACATTAAAAATTTCACCTTCATAGCGAGATTCATCAGCTCAGCTGAGACATCTTGACCAGCTGCAATTAAACTATTTACCAATTCACCAGCAAATCTTGCCTCTTTCTGAGTAATAAGAGTGTAAGCTGTACCGTCCTTGTCCCCAGCACGACCGGTACGACCAACTCTATGCACATGTGTGTCCATATCTCTAGCAATGTCGAAGTTCACCACTGACTTAATAGATTTTATATCAAGTCCACGTGCTGCCACATCAGTGGCAACTAGAACATGGTATGTGCCTGCCTTAAATTTTTTTAATGTTTCAGTTCTCGAAGCCTGATCCTTGTCTCCATGAAGAGCCGCAACCCGAAACCCCTTTTGGTTCAATTGGGCTTCTATCTCATCAACAGTGGCCCTTTTGGATGCGAAAACAAGAACATCTCCTTCATCTATCAATTGGGGCAGATTTTCTAGTAACCAAGGCATCTTTTCAGCATCAGAAGGGATTACATGTACCAGCTGCTTAATATCCTCATTTGCCATACCGACCTCACCAACTGTTACCCTAATTGGGTCAGTTAATATCTCTCTGGCCAATCTCTCAACTTTATATGGCATAGTGGCTGAAAATAACAATGTCTGACGATCAGGCCTGATCTGACCCACAATTGACCGGACCTGTGGTTCAAACCCAAGATCAAACATGCGATCAGCCTCATCAATCACCAAATAAGTTGCCCTTAACATCTTCAGAGCCTTCATTTTTAAAAGATCAATCAACCTCCCAGGAGTAGCAACTACTATTTCGCATCCAGCTTTAAGTTCTTTGAACTGTTCATGCTTAGAAGCACCACCATACACAGCTGATACCTTAATGTTATAAGGTTTTGAAAATTTTTTGGCTTCTAGATAAATCTGATGTGCCAGTTCCCTTGTTGGAGCACAAATTACACCAATTGGACCCTCTTCTTTTCCTAATTCAGGTTGGTCCATGATGTGTACTATCATAGGCAGTACAAAAGCTGCAGTTTTACCAGACCCTGTTTTTGCAATGCCAATTATATCTCTTCCAGATAGCACGATGGGTAGTGCTTGGCACTGTATTGGTGTTGGTTTTTCATATCCTTGTTTAGCAATGGCACTCATTAAGGGAGCTGCAAACCCACAGTCTTCAAAGAGCTTTATCGGTTTGGGTACATCAAAGCCTGAAACACGTATGGCTAATGTTCTTCTGTAGTCTGCTACATCCTGCTCACTCATTCCTGCATAAGCAATAGAGCACGTTAATAACAGAAGAAAAATAGCAAAATATTCATTTTTATTTGACGTCTACATACTTTATCATTGTTCATCAAGACGGAAGTTTACTGTTTTCACAAAGTACAGTGCCTGTAAGACCATAAAATAAAGATTTCCACAAGAATCACGAAAAGGCCAGGATCCAATTAGCAAAGCTACAAGTATGAACAAAGTAGAAAACAAAAGTAATTTAACAAGAACAGGTTGACACAAAAAAATTTCTAAATCTAGGGCATCAACTTCTAAAATGAATAATAATAAAGGGATGAGGTCCAGTTTACCTGAGATAGAGGGTTTCTCTTCATAGAAGTCCTTACTAAATGGTTCATAATCAATTGTACTGTGATACAGAGCTGGAATCGGTTCAATCTTTCTCTTATCCACCACAATGGGGTTATCGTCAGAATCATACTCAACCATGCCAGCATCCACAGCTTTGGCTGCAGCATACACCTCCTCATCAGAACTGTATCCGGCATGCAATGCATCAGCTGCCAGTGTCAATGCTACATCCTTCTTTGCATGCAGAAAACTCTCCATTGTATCATCTTCTTCATCCTCTTCTTTGTACTTGTCAATCTGTTGAGAGAATCAAAACATCATACATTTATCTTCTTTATTTACATCAAAACTAAAATAATGAACAATATATTCAGAAATGAAACAAGGCGATAAAAAAGAAAAAAAAACTTTTTATGTTTATATTCCAAATTAAGAAAACAAAGACCACTACAAGTTGTACTACTAAGAAACAACCCATGTTCGTTTCCACACTTAATTGTCATCTAATTAAGTGATTAATTCAAGCTTCACATCAGTTAAAAAGTGTTCAATGTTACCAAAGGTCACTGAAAACCTAGAAGGAAATAGAAACCAATCATAATGTAAGTGTGATTATTAAGCTAAAAAAACCTTCTGATTGGAAGGAGGCGGAGCAGGAGCTTTACTGATCTCATCGTGAATCCCTTCCATGAAAGCATCAAGCGGGTCGATCTCACCATCGTCAGCAGCAGACGTGGCGTGATGCGATTCGGTCCCCTCAGGCTGGTCGTACTCGATGTTATCTAAGTCGGCATCCTCGTGGTTGTCGTGGGAGGAAGGCATGTAGAGGTGCTGCGGCGCCTGCGGGCGGTCGAAGTTGTGCTTCGCCTGTCGGTTCAACCCGAAACCCTCGAACCCGAACTTGCGCTTTGATGACATGGATGGAGGTCGGAGGAGGGAGTTAAATTGTTAAATAGAGAATTCAGTGGAGGTAGTGAGGATTGTTTAGAGACTCGGGAGAAGGAAGCAGAGTTGCGGAACTGTCATGCTGTCATGGAGGCGGGGATAAGACCGGGAAAGAAAAACCGGCTCGCTCTGATTTTGGGGCGGTTAGTTGGCAAAAGGTCGACTGGTCGAGACTCGAGACTCGAGAGGTAGTCGGGAGTCGGACTCGCGAAGATGTGTGTCTGGCCTAGAAGCCCAGTCCAGAAATTAGATCAATATGGATTTATTTGGGTTATGTCAATTTGGGTGTAGTGGGCTATTAATGTGAAAATTTTCAAGCCGTACTGTTTAAAAATAATAATAAAATAATATTAAATATTAACAATAATATCTAATTAATCGAAATTATTTAAATAATAACGCAATTACGGAATCCAGGATTCCGATTGTAGTTACGGAATCTTGAAAACTGTAACAGGCTAGTTACGGAATCCTGGATTCTGTACTTCGCTTGTTACGGAAACTGGGACTCCGTAATTAGATAAAAACCCATATTTCGTTCCGAACTCACCTCTCTCGCACTCATTCCTCTCTATCTCGACAACGACCCTCCTCGGTAAGGTTTTTTTTATTTAATTTATTAGTTTATTTAGTTAATTAATTAGAAAAATAGATAATATATTGTAAAAATAATTTAAAAAAATGAAAAAATCATAAATAATAGAAATAATTTTAATATGTAATTCAAATTTATTTTCAATTTTTTTACATTTAATAATAAAGATTTTGATAATTAAATATTACAAAAATTAAAGAAAATTGTTAAAAATTGATAGAATTAATTTTAAATGTAGGAAAAATTGTTGAAAAGAGATTTGAACCGCTTCTACCGGAGGTTAGTTTTTCTATATGTATATTTATTTATTTTATTAATTGTAAATAGTTAATTCAAAGAAAAAATAGTGAATGAATAGAAATGCTTGTGAATGATTGAATGATTGTTCGGGGATAATTATAGGGTGGGATGAGGGTTTAAATTTTTGGAAAACTCTCTCGGTACAGGAGAGATGCTGCCAATTTTTTTTTTTAATTTATTGATTGATTTTTAATTGCAGTAAAGTCGAAATAGCACCGCAAAGAAGAGTATCACAGGATCCACGTCGATCCACGAGGCTTCGGTCTGGTCCAGCCGCTTCTACATCGGCAGGAGACCCCGGCGCTTCTACATCTGATACTGATGCCGGAACTTCTTCATCTGCTCCCCCCCCCCCCCGGTCCTCCCCCTGCTGATCAGTTCCTGCACCTACGTGAGTCAGAGCTTCGAGGCCTACGAGTAAGTTTTTTGTATGTATATATCTAATTTTGTTCGAAATAATATAAATAAAAATTATTATTATTTTTAATTATTAAGGCTTGGAAGCCTGAAGTGCACAAGGCAAAGATGGCACGAAGCGAGGAGATGGACCAGCGCCTCATGACATTGGACCTAATTCATTTCACTGAGTTAGGTCACATGTCATTGAATCGATCCCTGATACAGGGTCTAGCCATGTTCTGAAGGCCGGAGACCCATACCTTTCACTTTCCCCGCTTAGGCCAGATGACGGTGGATCTAGAGGTATTGATTTTTTAAAATTTTGTTGATACATATTTATTTATTGTTTTTTTTTGTTTTATAAGTAAAAACTTAAAATTATCATGCAGGACGTCGCCTTTATTTTAGGCTTGCCTACGACTGGCCTACCGGTCACCGGTCGTACAGATTACGACGATGTGCTCTTACTAGCCGATCTTGCATTGCCGCGGGACACTCCTATGGATGACGTCCTAGATTGTTTCAGAGAAAAGACGAAAGAAGGACGTCCTAAGAAGTAAGAACTCTTTTAAAACTTAATTATAATTATGATTTATGCTGTTATATATATTTAAATTGTATATGTAACGCAGGAAAAATCACACGGTGATGTTTGTAAAACTGCGTGATATGTGGAGAGATGGGCCTGGGACACAGAATGTCGACAGGATCGACAGATACACACAGGCCCTGGTGCTGGAGTTGATCGGTTGCGAGTTGTTTCTAGATGCCACGGGAGATTCCGTTCCATGTTTTTATCTAGAGTTAGTTCGGGTAAGTATTTATAAATATTATATTTAAATCGTACACCCTAAACCTTAAACCACTACAAACTTGATTAAAAATCTCGAAACGCTTACGAAATATTTGTAAATATTTGCAGGATGTTTCCTCGGGACATTCAATGAAATATAATTGGGGTGCAACCACACTTGCCATGTTGTACCGCGGTTTGGACAATGCCGCCATGGGAAAAGGCGGTCCAAAGATTGCAGCTCCGTGAGTATTGCTGCAGTTGTGGTCATACGCTCGTCTGTTAGTTTGCCGATCGTCCGTCACGAAAAGTTTCAAGGGCTGGGGCCTACCATCAGTCGATAGATGTCCGCCGTACGGGAGGTATTTTTTTATATTTTTCAAATAAAAAATACCTTTAACAATGTTTCATTTTTTTCCGAAAAAACACAAGTATAATGGAATCGTAATGATTGTGCAGGCAATGGACGACACGACTTAAGTCGAAAAAAATTAAAGGTCCCTATCGCAGTGGTATTGAGTACGCTCGGGACTTACTCTTAAAGATGGATCATGGGCACGTGGTGTGGAGGCCATACGATGAGGTGAGCCAGGTGGTCATGCCTCCGTATGCCCGTCTTTCGATGAGGATGTACTGTCTTTGCGTACCATGCATTCATTACTGGATCGTGGCGTGGCACCATACCGATCGGGTCATGCATCAGTTCATGCTGTACCAGACAGTTCCGCCTCCTATACCTACGGTGCGTCAATCTTTTGACATTCGTGATTTAAAATGCAACATTTACAATATATGCACTAAATCTGATCTAAAATAAGCAGGGTTGGAGGAGGATGGAGCAGCTGTTACAGTATACGCATACCACATTTCGGGGGAGGGATTGGCGGGACCTTTTCAGTGTTGAGGTGGCTATGTGGACCGACATAACTCAGGTCGAGGTGGCAGAGGTGTGGCCATGGAGCGAGGAGGTTTTGCTCTCTTACGACCGATGGATGAGGGTATATGGAGGTGCTCATCTTGTCCCCATGCCGGGAGTAGCAGAGCAGATTCCGGCTCGAGAGCTGACCTACCTTCAGGAGGCGCCCCATCACGTCAGTATGGTAAGTTATTTTATTTGGAATAATTTTTATTTTAAGCAAATGAAAATGAATTATTTTGTAATTTGGTTTCTAACAACAAATCAACAGGTGAAACATATATTGACCAAAGTTCTACGAGCATGTGCGTAGGCGGTGAAGAAGGGATGCAGACGTGCTGGGAAGCATTTACTGAAGAGCTGCAGCACGCAGTTGGACCTCGTTGGGGAGCCTCATCGATTACCTCACCACTTAGAGGTGAAGGGTCTACCGACGGACATCGACTCTATACCAAATTCGTCGGGAGGAGGATCATATGCCAGAGCCTGGATTCGAGGAGCAGCAGTTCATGAGGGTATAATAATATTTATAATATTATTATTTCGTTATTCTGTTATCTAGAATATTAATAATAATATTTCTAATATCATTATATGTACACAGCCATCTGACTATACTCTGCACGACTGGGACACATATATTCGGTCAAACCCATGGTAAGGTGCAGATATATTTATTTATGGAATTTCTAATTATCTTTTGTTACTATTATACTACTTTATTTTTAATATATATTATTTCTAATTCCGGTCCTTTATTTCTTCTTTGACAAAAACTTAAAGTGAAACTGGCAGATCTGTTAGGATTCTTAATATATTTTATTTACAAGTTCCTCATAACCTTTCCTTTCTGTAAGGTTATTGTTAGAACTACGTTTTCATAATCACATTATATTATTAGTTCTATTCCTGAATTCTTATTAAATTTGGAATTTTAATTAAGGTCTAATCTGGCTTTAATATTTTAGTTAGGAATTTTGGTTATTGACATAAGTTGGAGGATCAATTAACACTAAAATTAAATATTACTAAATTATTGACACTATGAGTAAATGATCAGACGTTTAAAAATCGTTGCGGCTCGGAAGTTGGTTTGGACGATTGTTCCTGATTTCGTCTTCTTGTCAGGTGCGGGTTTCTGGACTTATTTGTAAAGTTTATTACCAACTTTATTGTGCATGTTGCTATTATAAATTGTTGTTAGATGACATGTTGAATCGGACATCTTTTGGATATTGATTAATATCCCTTTTTAAATAGTTGAAAATCTGCTTGTTGGGATAAACTTTAGTGAGCATAGAATTACATCACTAATATGTACGGTATAGAGTGTATAAATGCATGCGCATCTCATAATTATTAATTTAATGATAAAGAAAGTGGACAGTGATTAAATGAATGTTAAGTGGAGTGAATGGTAACCGTTATACCAAGAGTTTGACTTAAGGGTCCTAGTACTAGCGCGCTCCCCAGGAGATATCCGTTCGCGACGGGTAAGTGGGCTTCCTGGGTTTGTGGATGTGATGCCAAATAAGTGGGCTTAGTATAAGTGGGATGAGTTACCTAATGTAAAAGAAAAAGTGACAATAGACCTATAAGGATAGCTAACGAAGGAACTACTTGCTACCCTAATGAAAGTGATATATATAAAGTTGCACATGAGATTTAATTGCATGCTAGTATTTTACTGCATTTTTATTGTTATACAATGAATTGTCTTTGCAGCTTATTGATATCTGCATTGCATTTAGTGATTTGCATAAGTGATGCACCATACGTTGTGATGTCTCTTGCATTGCATATGATTATCTCATAGAGGTACTTGTACATGTTACTAGTATACTTGGTAAATTTTATAAATTTTCGGACTGGAACTAAATACCGCACTGAGAGAGTGTCCGATCTCTCACCCGTTTTCTATTTTAATATGGGTTCCAGGTATTGAAGACGATGTGTTACAACTTTGGTAAGATAAGAGAGGAAAACAAGCGGGTCAAATAAATGTCACTGATTGTATTATTTGTTTTTATTTTAGTTACATTGGACACATTGAACTAGCATGGGAGTCTCGTGTTCAACTCGCCATGTTAGTCCTTATCGTTTGTCAGACTCTTTTATTATTGAATAAATAAAGTCTTGTGGCATTTTATGTGTAAATTATTGGTATGTATGTGATGTATGTTTCGCCTTGCGTAGAAATACGCGGCGGGTTGTCGAGATGCACTCTCGAGTCGTTTAAAAGTGACTCGGGGTGTGACATCTATCAACTCCAATAAATAAAAAAAATTAAATCGAATGCTTCACAAAGAGAAAATCACACAAAACCACAGAAAAACGAAGTTTCAGCCAGCAAGCAAGTGCATCAACTCTTCTAGTCCATTAATTAACCATTTCTCACTTAATTATGTGTTAAAATACTTAAGTACGACCTAATGCTCTGATACCACTGTTATGAACTAGATTTAGGTGTTCAATTTTAATTTTTAACTACTAATTAATCTTAATTAATCATCAGGCAACAAGAAACTTGCTCAAAACATCAAACACATCCAATCAACAAGGAGAAAGGTAGGAAGTTCTTTTACCTCTCGCGAAATCATATCCGCGAGGCAATTCCATTGCGTGGGAGTCGGTGGCGTGCTTCTCCTTCTTCCTTCTCCTCAAGTCCACCAAGGAATTAACCAAAATCTCAAGACTTATGCTAGTAAGCAAGAGGTAATAGCTAATCCTCTTTTAATCCTTCTATTTAATCTACTATTTAATGGAAGAGTTTGATTGCTCAACACATAAGCTAGAGGAGATGGAATAAGAGCAAGAGAAGAAGAGAAAATTCTGAAATTTTCTCTTCTAATTTTCGGCCAAGGAGGAGGAAGAGAGAGAATAGAAAGGTGGCTAGGGTTTGCTTCCAAAATTGACCCTTTTATATAGACATCTCTTGCCCTACCTACCACAACAATTTATGGACTTTTTTACCCTTCTATGGTCGGCCCCAACTAAAGGGTTTAAGTGGGCTATAACTTATTGTAATGGTCCATTTAATTATCTCTTAAATTGCTCTTTTATTTCACCTCAAATTGGACCTTTAATTAACCAATTAAATAAAGTCCAATTAGCTCAATATAATTAAAATATGTTGAACAAAATTAATTATTAACTTATTAATAATTATCATGGAATTAGCTAGTGCATTAATTTATTTCTATATGATCCCTTTGACTTAATTAATTATAACAATTCGCAACGGTATATAATTAATTAATCAACTTATCATATTTTCACAGAACTCACTGCTGCGAATAAATAAATAATACACTGTATGGTCAAGTCCTATTTGTGCGACCATTTGAGTGATGAAGGCTTTAAACCCGGTATAAAATAAATTTATATACCTTGTTTTACCTCACTAGTCGTTCTGGTAAAGCTAAGGGTCGAACTCAAGGGACGATACAATTGATTACTAGACTTTACTTTCTCACAAAAGCTAGACAAGACAATTTTTATGGGATTTTGGATGATTAAATCTAAAGATGCAAGTAACTAAATTATTTTTGGTGCTTTCTGAACTCTAAATAAATGCAAGAGATGTCATAGGGTTTAGGGTTCATTTAGTTTAGCTTTGAAGCTCTTAGTACACGTGTTTTCATACGGGCAGCAAGGATTTCGGACCGAAATGTATAGATTTTGGACCGAAATCTATATAAGTCGCTCCGAAATATGTTCCAAACTATATGTTCTGACTTGATAATTTAATACCACCTTTTGTGAAGGTTACTTGTCGACCAGACCTAAATCCTAGCCTCAGCCGTCGCAATTTTGGTTTTAGACTTGGTTTGGAATTCGATTTTTACCACGTAAATGATTAAGCCTAAACTTTCGTGTCGGATTTTAGTCACTTAAGTTTATCATGTTGGATTTCCAGAGGTATTTAAAGTCCTGTCGGATCAGTAAAAGATACACCTTTCGATTGTGAACTAACATCCTCTTTCGAGTGTTTGGCTTACCTCAACTATTTAATCAATCATGTGTTTAGTCTAGTTTAATGCCCTAAAGACGTCGCGATTCATCAATAGATAAACATCAAGCAAACAAATAATATAACTAAGCATATCAATAGTTCCCAACACGATAAATCACATAACATAGCAATCAATCCATCAAGTCATCACAAATACTAAACTAAACTACTACTTAGCCCTAAGACATAATTAATCTATCTTAACATGCAAGTAAAATAAGATACAAACTCCATTTGATCAAAATATCAAGAGAAAAAGAAGGAATAAACCAAATATCGCTTCTAACTCGAGATATCGATCGCCTAGAGCCGTGGTTGGATCGGTTCTACCGCTGTCGCATCCAAAATCGCTCCAAGGTTGCTGCATGGTCGTGCTCCGCTGCAAGAGGTGGAATCTCATGCCTTTCGGCGTGAGAACGGTGGTGAAAAAGGTGGAAAAAGTGCTATGGAAGGTGGGATACTTTCCTCTCTGTATTTTCGTGCATATGTGGCCAGGGAAGAGGCTTGGGAGGCAAGTTAGGGCAAGGGTTCACGAGATCATGCCATAAAATAAAGTTTCCATCTTCAAAACTTGCCAAAACCGATTTTTTCACGCGATTTCGGACCGAAATAGTGGATTTCGGACCGAAATGGTTTTCCAGTATTGCGCACCGATAGTATTTTGACCATAATTTCTTCATCCGGACTCCGATTGAGGTGATTCAAAGATCGTTGGAAAGCTTAGGATGAGATCTACAGTGCTATGAATTCTATTTAGTCATTTTCTTCCCAAAAATTCTCTCTTTTATGCAATTATTATGTCAAATCCACCACGTTCCTACAAAACAAGTCAAATTCCACGGCAGTACCCAATCTTGCAAAATAAAGCACAAAAGCACATTGAGTATCATTGGTTTGGATAGTATTTGGGTGCTAAGTACGGTCAAAATACATATATAAATAAGAGATATCATTGAGGATTTATGCTATGTTGGCCATAGAAAATAAATCGCTATTTATTTCCAATAATCATAAGCGGTATCTAGCAACATGTTATGATTTCCAATTCGCATAAATAAATAATGTACTGCTACAATATTTCAATTCTGCATAAGAAATAAAAGTATCTCCTTGTTTGATTCTTATGTCACATGATATCTTTGTATAATCCAAGATATGAATGTGTCGTTCTTGCAGATTATACATTTGTTGATCTAGAGATAATTGTATAAAGTTGCTAGCAAACAATTTATCTCCATCAAAGGGCCTAAACAGATATCATCACTCACTAAGTGAATTAATGAGGGACATACGGTTTTCTTGATGAACAACTTTTTCCCGCACAATTCAAGAGAACATAAATAAAGTCCGTATAGTAGCCCTTATCAGGAATCAACGTCAGACGATATTTATTGAACCTATTCTCATGTGAAAAAATTGAACCATCTCAAATTTAGAATCAAACTCATATGAAATAAATAATGACACTTAACACAATCCATATATTTATTTCATTGGGTCATGTCATGTACTATGTTCCATAACATATACATATGCAATTAAGTTGGTAACTCCTTACCTATGATTTGCAGAACTTAATCATCACTTAACTTAATCATCACTTAATTAATGTTCCTTGTTAATTATCAAGACTACGGACATTTTAGATTTATTATTATCATTTAATTATAAATGAACCACAGAGATTCACAATTCAGATCCTCAACCTGAATGATCTGTCAATCAATAAATCAAGGAACAAATGATTAAAATCATCAATAACATAAACTATAGAAGTAACCATAAACTGATTGGCTTCTAGGACATATCTCTAACACCATGGGCTGTGTGGTCGCACAGGGCCCTCTGGCCTGCACTTGTCAATGTATTGGCACGAGAGTGACAAGCGTTTGGTTTCCTTCTTGTTTGTTGTTAACCTTTGTTTTTAGTAATTGTTAAACCAACTTTTTAGTTTTTCCCCCTGAAATTGCTAGATCTAGACTTTGTGAAATTGTGAGTCTGGTACTTGTGTATCCGTCCTTGTGGATTCGACCCCAATTGTACCAACGATTTACCGTGCGCTTGCGGTTAATTTTAGGACACTTTTGGGTATTAGCTTCACTCACATTATCTATTATATGTAGATATTTGCCACATCTATATAATTATTATACATTTTTTAAATAACAAAATTGTATTTTGAGATGTATTTTTATTTTTCCTGATATGCCCTTCAACTCTCCTTCTTTATTTCTTCTTTAGCCTGTCGATCTCCCGTCTAATGCTCCCCTAAACTGTAGGATGCCTCTCATGTCTCTCCCCTCTTCTTATTGTGACGTCTCTTAATCTCGTAGAAAATCAATTGAGGACTGTCTCCACTGGAAGTTACTAGCAGTGGGAAACTACGATGGAACTAGAATCTTATGTTAATATTTTTTTTTTGTTATTTTCCCTTGTGGTTAATTTATTTTTTCTATAAATGATAGGAGATAGAAGACAAGGCATGTTGAATCTATTATCTTAAAAATCTCAGTTTTTTCTCCTATCGTTAACTTTTCCAGTTTTTTATATATATCAAAACTTATCTTTGCTTATTAGATGAATTTTTTTCATTTTCTTTATATCGGTGTTATAATTTTATCATGCTCTAGCATTCAATTTTGTCCACAAATAAGCAAATTTAATCAATTTTGCATTTTTCTTGTATCTGGTCTGGTAAATCAGTACTTTTACTTGCTGAAAATCACTAGTTTCACATCAGGAATGTGCCCTAAATTTTAGGGGAGCATTAGACGGGAGATTGACAGGCTGAAGGAGAGATAAAGAAGGAGAGTTGAAAGGCATATCAGGAAAAATAAAAATACATCCTAAAGTACAGTTTTTCTATTTTAAAAATATATAAAAATTGTATAAATGTGACAAATATCTAAGTATAATAGATTTAGAGTGGCATTTTTCAAAGAGTAAAGTTTGGGGTGGCATTTCTCTCGGAGCTGATAAGTGCAATCAGTCCCTCAAACAATCAAGCAATCAAATTTCATTAATAGCATTTGTGCTTTCATTCCTCCCCTGCTAAAAATAGCAAGCAACGCCATTCCCTCTCCGTGGTACCCTCCTTTTCCATAACGCCCTCGGATGATCAATCAGGCAATTAGTAGGCTAACTCATATTTAACATGTGACCCAAAGACTGGGCTTCTGGGCTGGATGTTTTTTTTTCGGATATTTTTTCACATTCTAGTTGTGCTGGGTGCACGTGCTTGCGCTCAAAGCCCAAAGCTCATTTTATCATTTCAATCCAGAAAATTGATTAGTGTCATTGTTAAAAAAACCATCCGCGTCATCGCTAAGCCAGCGATTCCCTCACCCAGCGCATCTTTTTCTCATCCAACGCATTTTATCTCGTACGTAAATGTTCAGTTGGATAAGTACAAATATTCTGTTAATTGAATATAAATGTTCAGTTAGTTGCAATAAAAAATATAGATGTTATCAGCAAAAATGTTCATTTGGATAAGTATAAGTGTTTAGTTTAGCAAGAACAAATGTTCAGTTTCGTAAGTACAAATGTTCAGGTTATTATATATAAATGTTCAGTTTATAAGTATTATTTTTAGTTTTTTCAATAGGTGCATGTCAAGCGAAGGGGTCACCAACCGGAAAAAAAACCACATGAAAAAATTAAAATGATCATGAACCGATCCGGTCAAATTAATTTTTTTCCAACTCTGCCCCTGACACACCTCTCTCCAAGGTTGACGCGACTAACGCGCGACCCTATATAATAAAACCATAGTTGACACATTTAACTGAACGCTTTTGAGTATTAAACTGAACACATTTGATTATTAAACTGAATATTTGTAACATACTGCAGCGATGGTGCGGATGTTTTTTTTAGCGATGGCACTTATCATTCCTGTTTCAATCTATGTTGAAGGCACTATATTGTGCTAGGGTTACAGCTCTATTCAAAATTTCAAATTAAGAAGTTATAACTTTTAAGGTCATAAAGATGAATATAAATATTTAGTATTGAATTGAAACGATGGGAATAACTGAATTGACATAACCACATAGTACATATAGTTGAATAACCTTAATTGATAATATCTACTACTAAATATATACTTTCTTATTCTAACTAACTAAATTGGTAGAAACCAAATATCACATATGGTTGAACATTTAATAATCTTGATAGATACTCTCTTATATTGGATATATACTCCCTTGTTGTAAACATCTGAACTAATAGCAACCATATATCATATGGGTGAAATTTTATACCTTGATAGATACCCTCTTATATTAAATATATACTCCTTTATAGATATGTTATTTTAGAAGATACTCTCTTGTGAAATATAGATACTCCCTTATTTAAAATAAATACTCTCTTATGATACATAATTATATAATGTTACAAGATACTCTCTTTTGAAATATAAATACTTCCTTATAATATATAACATTATATAATATAGAAATGTTATTCCTTAAGATATATAAATATTAGATACTCCTATCTGTTTATTAGCTACTCTCTTATACTTATTAGTTACTCACTCAAGTGAACTGTGTATTTAAACATATTAGATAGCAAGATATCATGGGTGAAATTTTATGCCTTGATAGATACTCTCTTATATTAAATATATACTCCTTTATTCTAAATAGATACTCCTTTATATTAAATATATACTCCCTTGTATTAAATATATACTCCCTTATAGATATATTATTTTAGAAGATACTCTCTTATGAAATATAGATACTCCCTTATTTAAAATAAATACTCTCTTATGATACATAATAATTATATAATGTTACAAGATATTCTCTTTTGAAATATAAATACTCCCTTAGCTGTAAATAAATACTCTCTTATAATATATAACATTATATAATATAGAAATATTATTCCTTAAGATATATAAATATTAGATACTCCCATCTGTTTATTAGCTACTCTTTTATACTTATTAGTTACTCCTCAAGTGAACAGCGTATTTAAACATATTAAGTACTCTCTTATATCTATTATAAATACTCCCTTAAACTCATTAGTTATTTCCTTACCACAAATTACATACTTCTCTAATTCTATAATAAAGATAAAGATAAATGAAAATATTCTATTAATTTTATTAGCACCGTAAGTAAAATATTCCAATAATTTTATCAAAAAGAAAAAAAAAACAACATAAATCACTTCAAAACCTACGGTTTTGGGAATCGCTACACAAATCAGATTTTGCCACATATCTAATAGATCTACACAAATTAGATTTTGCTACATATCTATCGTCTATCTATGATTGCTTCTTCCCTCTCTTGCAGAGTAGCAATGGACAGCAAATACCTCACTTTCCTCCTCTAATTCTTAAATTACTTCTATCGGATCCAAGTGATCAGGTCGTTTTCCCTCAAAAGTGACCCACCTCGCTTAGAACTGAACCCGTTACACGGCAGTACTACTCGATAAAAAGGCAAGGCAGTGCTGGTCTTGGTTAGAGCTAGGGTTAGGATTTGATTCTTCTCTTTTCTTCGATCCATACTACTGAACTAACTTACGGCAAGAAGAGAGAGGAATAAAAAGCAGGTAGGGAGAGAAGAGAGAAGGGAGGCCGAATCGAATTGAATCGCTGGTGTGTGTGAAAGAGATAGAGACGGAGAGAAGGAAGATTGGGCAGAAGATAAGAAAGAACACGTGGGGAAAAAAAGACGCCCAACTCTGATTGCTTGATTGCTGGATTAATTGATTGCATGAAACAATTCCGCATTTTTCTCTAATTTTGTAACTTTGAGGTGGCATGGGCCCAATTGGAGAGTGTTACGGGATGAGCAACGCAGGAGGAGCAAGAGGAGATACCAACAACAACAACAACAACAACAACAATTGGAGAGTGTTCATCTCGAGCGACATCAACCATCCCGTCTCCATTCGCATCGACCGTCTGCACGGCATGCTGCCTGATGCTGAGAACCATAACCATCGTGAGCTCTTCGTGGAGTGCGCTCTCTTCATCGACGGCGACGGCGCTCCCTTTGGCCTTCCTGCTTCCACCACCTTGGAGACCACGTCCACCTCCTCCTACGCCTGGAATCAAACTCTCACCTTCACCACCAAATACCGCGACTTGACCTCCAGGGCGCAATTGGCATTCACGGTATGCATTCTATTCTATATTTCTATACTATACTATACTATAGACCAACAACTCTATTCATCTCCCCCTCCCCCCCTCTCAGGTCTGGGACGTCTCCAATTCTCTCTCTCCCCTCGGCGCTGCCACCCTTTTCCTTTTCAACAACAAAAAACAACTCAAGTCTGGCCGCCAAAAGTTACGCCTCTGCCTGCACCAACAAGCTGATGGCACAATTCCCACTTCTACCCCTGGCAAGGTCCCCAAGCATCAGAGAGGAGAAGTTGAGAGGTTGGACAGATTGGTCAACAAATATGACCGAGGACACATACCCCGCATCGACTGGCTCGACCGTCTTGCATTTAACGCCATTGATCAAATCAAGAAAAACCAAGCTAATCACCCTCAAAATTCCCATCTCAGTCTTGTTGTTCATTTCTCTAGCTTTGAGCACCCTGTTGTTTTTCAGGAATTTGGGGCCAATTATCTCCCACCCTCTCCTGTTACATCAACTAATGAGATTGTCACAGTCTGGGACCCTGAGGTTGGCCGAACTAACCCATCCGAGCACAAGCAGTTGAAGTTGGCTAGGAGCTTGAATCGTGGAATTGTTGATAGGGATCTCAAACCTAGCATAAACGAAAGGAAGTATGTACTATTTTTCATATCAGTACATACCTGCATATGGCTACTACCCCTATCATATTGCTGATATCGATTGTCTTTTTTTCTTTTACTGTTATTAATAGCTTCCTTTTCTTGCATAGGTCGATACAAAGAATACTGAAATACCCTCCCACAAGAACCTTAAGCGGGGACGATAGGCAGCTGTTATGGAAATTTCGATTCTCTCTCATGTCTGAGAAAAAGGCTCTTACTAAATTTCTTCGTTGTGTTGAATGGAGTGATGTTCAGGTTTATACTTGGTACTTCCATTTAGTAGTAGTATATAAACCAAAGGATTCCTTATCTGCAGAACCTCAAATTTCCTGTAGAATCTTAGAAACTAGGTGGAATGAAACCTTCCATGCTCTGATTCAATAAGTGCTTCGGTTAGTTATTGTGAAGAGAGAACTTTGAGGAAGTGTTTGTTCGAGCATCTTATTCTCATCTTGCTTTGTTCCTTTCAACAGGAAGCCAAACAAGCTGTTGAGTTGATGGGAAGGTGGGAGACTATAGATGTGACTGATGCATTAGAACTTCTATCTCCTCTTTTTGAAAGTGAGGAGGTTAGTGTACATCTCTGAAAAGCCATTTAATTTATCTTTTCTTTTTTTCCCTGTAGTTATTTGTTTTTCTTTTCTTTTGGGGCTGGTTTGGGTGTTGGGGGTTTAGGTACGTGCATATGCTGTAAGCGTACTAGAAAGAGCAGAGGATGAAGAACTACAGTGCTATCTACTACAACTAGTACAAGCACTTCGGTTTGAGAGATCTGACAAGTCTCACCTTGCTCTCTTCCTTATCCAACGATGTAAGGGTTTTATCCTTTAATATTACTGTTATTTTTATTTATTTATTTTTTGTTTGTGCACTGAACTAGAAATCTGTATATGTTTACATTTTGTTTTCAGCTTTATCAAATATAGAAATAGCAAGCTTCCTGAGGTGGTATGTGTTGGTAGAACTTCACGACCCAGTTTATGCAAAGCGCTTCTATTGTACCTATGAAATGCTAGAAGATAGTATGATTAAGGTATCTAACTTTGCATGCTTTTCTTTAACAGGTTTTTGTTTTTTCCATTTTTAATGTGGAGTTGATGTGTAATTGATTTTGCACAGCAAATTGCTTTCAGTTGAGCAGAAATAAAATGCTTAAGGTTTGAAGTAAATTTACATCTTTTTGAGTTATCCAACTGTTACCTACTAGGGATGGTACCTGACCTTGAATAAAATTTGTTGACAATTATACTGCAAAAAACGTTGCCGTCTGACTTCTTGACTCTGCTACCTGCTGCTAGCAGAAATAAGCTTGATTATACAAACTTTCAAATAAGTTCATTAACATGTACCAATGTACATAAACTGGGACAGCTGGAGGCAGTTGGGAGTGCAGAGGAAGACGGGTTTAAGATGTGGCAGAGCCTGGTTCGTCAAACCGAATTAACAGCTCAGTTATGTTCTATAATGAAAGACATCAAAAAGGTCAGTGGTGGAACCCAGAAGAAAATCGACAAGTTGCGCCAACTCCTTTCTGGTCTGCTCAGTGAACTCACATACTTTGATGAGGTACCTGAGTCTTGATTTCTATAATTGTTTATTTCAAGGTTTCGTTCTTCCTGTTTTACAGTACTGGTTTGTGGCTACATAAACTTCTTATAATTTTTTTTTTAACTGAAAGCCTGACAAATGCTTGTCCCTTCTGGAACTAACCAGTAATAATACAACTGTAGTCCTGCAACAATAATAATTTTTTGAAGTCATACAGTCTATGATATAACATTTATAATCTCAAGTCCAGTCAAATTTCTATTTGGACATTTATTTATGAATTGTGTTTTTATTTGAGCTTATATCACAGCCAATTCGGTCACCTTTGGCACCTGGCACGCTTATAACAGGTATAGCTCCCCAAGAGTCTTCTATCTTCAAAAGCGCTCTGCATCCTTTGAAATTGACATTTCGTACTGAAAATGGTGGCACTTGTAAAGTCATTTTCAAGAAGGGAGATGACCTTCGGCAAGATCAACTAGTATGCATCTTTTTTTATAATTATTATTGTGTGTATTCAGATAAATACAAGTAAAATCTTGTTGGGCAGATACCAATCTTTTTGAATGGTATGGCAGCTGCAATTGTATAATTCAAGCCTGGAGAAGTGTCTTGTTCTACATTAGTGTTTTATTTAAATATATGGGCAGGTTATACAAATGGTGTCTCTCATGGATCGGCTACTTAAATTGGAAAATCTCGACTTGCATTTGACCCCATACCGAGTACTTGCCACTGGGCAAGATGAAGGCATGCTGGAATTCATTCCCTCTAGTTCTCTTGCACAGGTACCTTCATTCTTCCACAAATTCCATCACAAAATGTCTTTTTTTTTTCTTTTGTTTTTTTATCTGCTCAGAAATGGGCATTACTACTTCCTTGTTATTGCAGTCGGCATATTGTGTGGTACAATATAAGAAAACCCAACTTTTTTCTCACAGATTCCTTGAAAGGAATTAGCAATTTTTTTGAATGACATAGCGATCCTTTTCTTTATCTTCCATTTACGTAGTTTTCATTTTTCTTTTTTGGATAGATATTATCAGAGAACCGTAGTATCGTAGCGTACTTACAAAAATTTCACCCTGACGAGGAGGGTCCCTTCGGCATAACTGCACAATGCCTGGAGACTTTCATAAAGAGCTGTGCTGGATATTCTGTAATTACCTACATTTTGGGGGTTGGAGACAGGTTCTTTCTATTTCATACTCATTTACACACACAAACAACACGAACACACACGTGGACACCCACAGATGCTCATAAGCTTTGTCTTGTCTGGTCTCATTTTAGTTTTTACCTTTTAGTATTAATAATTCTGCTCACATTGGTTTTAAATAAGTTTATTTTATATGCTTCTTCAAAAGGATAAGAGAAAAAACCAAGCTACTAAGCCAACTATTTTAAGAAATTTAATCAAAATTTCTTTATTGATTTCGCTGTAGAAAACCAACCTAGTATGTCTTTCTGAATAAACTGAAATTTGTTAATTTCTTTTGTTGAAATATTTTGGTAAAAAAAATTTTCAGGCATCTAGATAATCTCCTGTTGAGAGATGATGGTCGGCTGTTCCACGTGGATTTCGCATACATTTTGGGACAAGATCCTAAGCCCTTTCCTCCTCCAATGAAACTCTGCAAAGAGATGGTCGAGGCCATGGGTGGTGCCGAAAGGTCTCTCTCTCTCTCTCTCAGAAGAGGGGTTAAATCTAGTACACTAGTACACCCTCTTTATATGTATTGCATTTTTTTTTTAATATACATTTTTGACTCGTCGCATCCACTTGTTGTATAGCACACCTTTCCTGGTGGAGGTCTTGGTGATGCGATGCCTTTGTGCTTGGCATTAGTTTTTGAATCCTTATCATGTTTGTTTCTTACGATAGTGTAGTTCATGTTTGTCTCTATGTTATATTATTCTTATGTTTATTAATCTTTGTATTTTTGGGGCTTTTGGCGCAATGCAGTCAATACTATACAAGGTTCAAATCGTACTGTTGTGAAGCATACAATATATTGAGAAAATCGAGTAATCTGATATTGAATCTGTTCCATCTGATGGCTGGTTCAAACATACCCAATATCGCTTCGGACCCCGAGAAAAGCATTTTGAAGGTTTTGAACTCTCTCTTTATCCTCTCATTGTGATTTACTTCCTTCTCATTTTTGGTGGTACGACACGGGACCCAGTTGACACAAAAAAGGAGTATAGCATATGTGAATAACTATACCAGTGAAGTTGGTGCCTGCTAAATTTTCTCCCTTGCCTTGAAAATAATATTCATTAATGAAGCACGAAAGTATACTAATTGGTAATTGGTTTGACTTGTCTTAGTACTAATACGACAGTGCTTAAGTATACTGATTTTTTTTTTTTTAATCTTTGATTTTGGGGTGATAGCTTCAAGAGAAATTCAGGTTAGACCTAGATGATGAGGGGGCAATACATTTCTTCCAAGACTTAATAAATGACAGTGTAAGTGCTTTATTCCCTCAGATGGTTGAAACCATCCATAGATGGGCTCAATACTGGAGGTAATAATAATAAGAATTGGAATACTCCTTGTTCTAGTTGTACAAATTCTAGACTCTTCTTGTACATAATATAATATAATATAATGTAAATCGTTTTTATAAAACAATATCTGATTAGTGATTATGCGCTGTGGCCAAAGGATTATTTTGCACTAGCGGTTCTGCTCCTTTTTTTTTTCTTTGTAATGAGAGAGAATTGATTTCGTATGTGGAATTTGCAATTGCCTGTATGTTATGCAGTAAAAAAGAAAAATGGAAAAAAAAAAAGTAGCAATGTGTGTGTGTAGACACATAAACAGAGAATAAAAGTGCTTTATTGGAAGGCAACGAAACAGGCCAGAACCCCCCCCCCCCCCCTCCCACCAAAAAAAATATATAATAATAAATAAATAAATAAAAATATGATGATGAATAGAATAGCTATCAATTTTTATCATTGCGGGCGAACTACGGTGGTGTTTGCTATGAATCCTCCTGAACTCTTCGCAAAACAAAAAGCACATGATGTCGCATTAAACATTTTATCCCATTTTTTATCATTGTTACATACATCCAATTTTCGCCAAAAAGAAATTATCCCATCTGTTCAAATTAACATTTAATTTCAATCTCACTGCTTCACCTCCTGAGAACCAAAAGGGAATTTTCAATTATTTTTTTAGAGAGACTTGGTAGAGGCTACGAAGAGATTGTCAAAGCGTCCAAAAAAAGAATCTAATCTGTACGTGATGTCTTTGACCAAAATGTCCTTCAACAACCCCACAACCACAAAGATTGCATTGTATTGCTGCTGGAGGCTGAAGCAGGGGTAGTTGGGTAACAGAACATTAAGAAAGAAATAATGTTTCTGGGTGAACTCTTCACTTTTGTGGAATAAATCACAATTCAAAACAGAATGTTCTTCCTTTGCTACCAAAAACATTTTCAACGATGTTAAATTAAAATAACAGAATTGCAAAAATCATATGTCCAATTTGGGAGAATATTTCCCGTCTTTACCCTTGGTGGATTTTGAATGGTTAGTTTGACTGGTATAGTTTTTTGGCAATTAGAGAACACATACTTGATATGCTACCGCTACATATATTGGTACAGATGGATGATTACATATTTACATAAGAAAGAAGCAGCCACCCTCCTGGAGCCTCCTGCTCCTGCTTCAATAAAAATAAATTTGATCTTTTAGAATTTCACCATCTCCTCTGGGAGACCACTCCTTTCTTTTGTATTGTTTCAAGGCTACGATCCTGTACTCAGTCCTCTACTCCACACACGGCGCGACTTAATTTTGAGTTCAAAGTTCTCAAAAACCAACCTGCACAATTGAAAACTTGGAATTTTCTCAGATTTTGGTCCGGCTGTGGTTTGGGGACTAATGGCTACCAACTCAATTGAAAACATCACTAAAGAGAAGGAATTTGCGAAGGGTATATCAACAGAGCCAGAGGAGAAGAAAGAGTCTCTGACTGGTGGCCCCCTGTGATCCAGCGGTCGGGGTCAAGGCCCCAACTTGACCTCACCGGGCCGCGATTCATGGAAATTTTGAAGATAGATATCCTACAATTCTCTTGCCCAATCAGTCTGATGATATTTCACATTTGGCACTTGATATTGGAGGTACTTGTACTGCTTTACTATTCTACATCATACCCAACTACCTACTTGAAACCCTCTCCTTCTTTCATCTTTTCTTTGCCTCCTTTTTTCATTTTTTCTTTTTTTTTTTTTTAAAAAAATAACCCTTGCAATTGTTGGTGACCTTGTCTTGTTGGGTTTCGTTTCTAGCCTCCTTAACTTGTTTTGGGACTAAAGGTTTTGTTCTTGTTGTTGTTGTTGGATAACGCTTGCAATTCTCATTTTTCCAGTTTTGTGTTTCAGTATTATTTCTTTCTTCTGGTGACTGGTGCTGGCTTGGATTATATGACTGAATTATTGCAGTATACCAATTATGTGGAAGTTCGATTTTTGACTTTATGCTGTAAGGCAATCATTGTATGGTTATATTGCATATGTGCTATCCTGATACGTGGTTAACCTAGGATGCGTTACATGATTCTCAGAGTTTAAGGTCTTAGAGATTTAATTGTACGAGCTATTGTCTTGATTTTCTACAAAAAACCAAATTAAAACACCTCACCCCACCCCAATGGAACTTTCTTCCTTTGGAGAACATCTGACCATAACTTTTTTTTTTTGAATTTATCTGCCAGACAAATTAGACATTTACAATATTTTTTTATTTTCTTATTTTTGTTGTAGGCTCATTGATAAAATTGGTGTATTTCTCAAGACATGCTGAGAGCTTAACCGATGATTACAGGAAAAAATTTGGAGGAAAAAATGGAAACAGGAGAAATTACCCTATTCTGGGAGGAAGGCTTCACTTTGTCAAATTTGAGACTAGCAAATTAAATGAATGCTTAGACTTTATCTCATCTAAGCAACTCCATCGTGGCGGTATGTCAAAAACTCAAATAGACAGAAATTGTTTACTCTAGTTAATAAAATTCCATGTAAAACCCCAGCATCACGGTGGTGGTTGTTTTTTATTTATTTTATTATTTTTATTTATTTATTTTTTTTTGGGGGGGGGGGGGGGGGTTTAAGAGATGTTTCATATTACCCTTCCTGCAGGAAATTAAGAGAAGGCAGTAAACAATTTTTTTTTCAATGAAAGAGCTTTAATTTTAGTTTTTTTTTTTAAACTAATGGAAATAGATTTAACAATTGGCATTTTCCCCTTTCAGGTGTGGATTCACCAATATGGCAAGGAAACCCTTCGACTGATAAAATAGTAATTAAGGTAACCATAAGAAATAATTAAAATTAACAATTGTTAATTTTGCTACTATAAAACAAGTTGCTACTAAATGTTCAATCTATGAAAACATTACACCAAAAACAAAATGTATTGTACATCATACATGTTGTATAGCAAATACTAAGTCACTACTTAAATCATTATGTCAAAGAGTGATGTGATTTATTTATTGGTATTTTTCAACTTCTCTAGCACATATTTACTATTTTCTATATCTAATTTTTGCAAAGGCAACAGGTGGGGGGGCCTTTAAGTATGCAGATATCTTTAGAGAAAGGCTAGGTGTTAGTTTGGAGAAGGAAGATGAAATGGGTAGTCTCATCGCTGGTGCTAATTTCTTGCTCAGGGTATCTTTTCTTTGAATTACATACAGTCATTTTGTATCCTCACAGAAAAGGCATCTTTTCTTTGTTTGGTTTTTCTTTTGAGAAGATCATCGTGCTTACACTTTGTGTGTAGGAGGATTAAGTAAATGTATTATAAGGCTGCTGTTTTAGCATCCCGTTGTTGTTGTTTTTCATTTTCTGTCAACTATAGGGAGCTAGGAAGGTTTACAAGTTTCATATTGTGATCTCAACAGTTTCCTGTTGCACAATGTAATTTCCTGGGTAATGTAGTGTCAACTGAATAAAATGAACAACTGGTGTACAAATTCTATTGTTTTGAAAAGCTTCTTGCTCCAGATCTCATATTGAATATCAGGCTATACGGCATGAAGCATTTACTCACATGGATGGACAGAAGGAGTTTGTACAAATTGATCAGAATGATTTATTCCCTTACCTTCTTGTGAATATTGGCTCAGGTGTAAGCATTATCAAGGTACAAACCCTTTTGTTGCTGACAAAAATGACTCAGCAATATTTTAGCGATTTGAGTTGTGCCTGTCTAATATTTTACTTGTATTTAACAAAGGTGGATGGTTTTGGAAAATTTCAAAGAGTAAGCGGTACAAATGTCGGTGGTGGTACCTACTGGGGATTGGGCCGGTTATTAACTAAGTGCAAAAGGTACTTTGCAATTTTCTTGCTTGACAGTTATCTATTCGCAGTTTGTGATCTAGTGTTTGTAATGCATTTTTCTTTTCCTTTGGCATAGTTTTGATGAATTATTAGAGTTGAGCCAAAAAGGAGATAACAGCCAGTTAGACATGCTTGTTGGTGATATTTATGGTGGTCTTGAATATTCCAAGGTGCTACAATATTTTAATTTTCTATTAAGAAAATGAAATATGATAAATAGAAAAATTGTGTTGTAGAATTTCACTTTATATTTTGTTTGCTTCTTGTTATAGATTGGTCTCTCAGCATCAACAATTGCATCTAGTTTTGGAAAAACAATTTCAGAAAATAAGGAACTGTCAGATTATCGGCCAGAGGATATTTCTCTCTCCCTCTTGCGCATGATATCATATAACATTGGCCAGGTATGATGCTTTGATGATATAATACTTAGTTCTATGGGCAAGCTAGGCATCTGATTTTGTTTATGTTGAATAGATATCACATCTGAATGCACTGAGGTATGGGCTGAAAAAGATTTTCTTTGGAGGATTTTTTATTCGAGGTCATGCCTATACCATGGATACTATCTCCTTTGCTGTTCATTTCTGGTAATTTTTTTTAGATATTAAGCCCTCCACTATGTTCTGAAGTATTGCAATAATTATCTTTTTGAGTAATTTCTAAACTATTTAAGGTGTTTGTTGCAAGTTTTTCAATGTTGGTATTTGTTTTGAGTTGTGGAAAAGTGGGACATGATCTGCAAAGACCTAGGAAGAATTTGTTATATTTCTTCTTATGTTTGCATTTGTTTTATTTCTATATGAAACCAAATGTAGGTCGAAGGGTGAAGCACAAGCTATGTTCTTGCGGCATGAGGGGTTCTTGGGTGCAGTAGGAGCATTCATGAGCTATGAGAAGCATGGGCTGGATGACTTGCGGGCTCATCAGCTTGTTGAGAGGTTTCCCATGGGGGCCCCTTATGTTGGTGGCAAAATTCATGGCCCACCTCTTGGGAATCTCAATGAAAAGGCATTCATCTTTCTTCTTCAGATATTTCTCCCTTTTTTTTCACTACTTTATCTCAATTATGTTTTCTTCATTGTGGTTGTTTATTTAATTTGGTTATTTGTTTTATTTTGAGTTATTCATCTCATTGATGCGTTTACTTTCAGTTTGAAGTTAAGATTTGTTCTTATCTCCTTTTTAGAACAAAGGTAAAGACAACTCTAGAAAGGTCAGGCTGGGTGGGGGAGGGGGTGTGACAAATATTATTGCTTGTGCTTATAAGGGATTTGGAAAGAGATTTTGATTGAATGCTGTACTGGACCACATGTTCATGGAAAAGAATTTATTATACCAATACAGTCTGGTATGTTGTATACTTGTTCAGAGGAGAGTCAGGTACAAATTGCTTAATAATGATACAGTGTTCCAGTTGGTTTTTAGTTTCTTTCTTACATTCACAGATATCATGGATGGAGAAGTTTGTGCAAAAGGGTACTGCAATAACTGCCCCTGTACTGATGGCTCCACCTGGTACTACTGGTATGGGAGGTTTTGAACGGCCCTCAGCTAGAGGCAATATACTTCGATCTGATGCAAGTGCTGCACTAAATGTTGGGGTATTGCATCTTGTTCCAACCTTGGAGGTGTTTCCTTTGTTACGAGACCCCAAGATGTAGGCACTTCAATCTGAAATCTATTATGCTAGGACTTTCACAAATTTACTTTGAAGAAGTTCCATAATCTTTTTGCATTTGTTACAATTACGAGAACATTTATATGTTGAAGGGATTGGGGGGGGGGGGGTGGCTGTGTGTATATTTTGTTACCTTTCTTCCATGTTCAAGCTGGCTTGTAACATTTAATCGAAATATAATCATGGAAAATTAAGTGATGATACCATACCATGGGTGTTTTTAGCCTAACGCAGTGCACTTTTTCTCTTGCAGCTATGAACCAAACACCATTGATCTCTCGCATAGTGAGCTTGAGTACGTATCTTTTGTACACTAGTTTATGGTACAACACATAAGTTCTGTGGAATGTTTATAAAATCTGCTCATTATAATTTTATTTTCCCTTGTAGGTATTGGTTCACTGTCTTGTCAGAACATTTGCCTGATCTTGTTGATAAGGTGTGTGATACATCAAGTTTTTAAAATTAATCAAATTCAAATTGGCTTCTTTAAAAATATTACGACTCTCTCTCTCTCTCTCTCTCATTACCTAGGCTGTTGCTAGTGAAAGTGGAACTAATGATGCTAAAAGAAGAGGAGATGCATTTGCTCGTGCCTTTTCAGCACACTTGGCAAGGTAGATGTACTTGTTTGACATTAAAATTATAGGAACGCTAATGAATAATATGTATTTTGTTGTCATTATATTAGGTTAATGGAAGAGCCGGCAGCCTATGGAAAGTTTGGGTTGGCAGATTTATTAGAATTGAGGGAATAATGCTTGAGAGAATTCCAGTTTGGTGATGCTTACATCACCATAAAACAAAGGTTAGCTTCTATACAATATATACCGTAAATTTCTTCAGAGCCGTGAGGTTTAGATTTCTTAAAGGTCCCAATGCAAGCCATTGAACCTTCAATTTGATCCAACCAAGTTGCTCCATTCTTTCTTGCATGCTAAAGGTTATAAAGTTACTTGATTGGCACAAATAAAAAGGTTCACTGGCATGGGATGGGAGGGATAAATTGTAGTCGAGTGACCCAATGTGAAACAAAAGGTGAAACTTGGGCACCCTCCAAATAAATTATACACTTGCTGCCATCTCTCTTCTTCCAAAACTATAATAACTCTGTGTGCTCTTTTCTTGATCATGTCTGGTCAAGATGATATTGGCAGGTGCGATTAGACCTTTCACTCAACATCTATGAATTATTTGTTTCTATGTTTGTTTCAGATATTAGGGAAAATGAGGCTTCCCTTGCTGTTTTGCCTGATCTCTTAATGGAGTTGGATGGCATGAATGAGGTTCCCTCTTCCCCTCTGTTGTGAGTAACTCATTATTTTGTTTTCATTTTTTTATTATATTTAATTTTTTTTCTTGTTGTAATAGGAGGATAGACTTTTGGCACTCATTGAAGGGGTATTAGCTGCAAATATATTTGACTGGGGATCCCGTGCATGTGTTGACCTTTATCACAAAGGCGCCATTATTGAGATTTATCGCATGAGCCGCAAAAAGATGCGGCGTCCCTGGCGTGTATGCTCTCCACAAAAAGCTTGCTTCTAACACCCAATGTGCTTTTAATTTAAATTTGCTTATAGTGGCTCACCATAACACTACTTTACAGATCTGATTCCATACTTGATACTACAAAATCTGATTTAATTAATATTTTCCTCCTTGTTTATAGGTGGATGATTTTGATACGTTCAACAAGAAAATGCTCACAGATAAGAGGTAACAACCATACAAAAGAGCACTTCTGTTTGTCGATAATTCTGGTGCTGATATAGTTCTTGGGATGCTCCCATTGGCTCGCGAGCTACTGCGTCGTGGGACTGAGGTAATCACATGATTTTCATTTGCCTTCAGAGTTTTCTCGATTTTCAGAAAAGCCAATGCTTCAAAACTTTGTAGGTTGTGTTGGTAGCGAATTCTCTACCGGCTTTGAATGATGTCACTGCAAATGAAATTCCTGGAATTGTAGCTGAAGCTGCCAAGGTTTGTTTATTGTTCTGCAAATATATTTGCTCTAATGTACTCATAATGGTAGCAGAAATCATGCTACAATGACTCAGTACCCTTAGATCTCTTATAAATTGATGAAAGGAGCCTGAAGAAGTCTATTAGCTTGCATATCACTAATTTACAGGATCCCAGAATATTCAGATATTTTTTAAATGATATAAAATATTCAGATACTCAACCCGATAAATACAAAAAAAAAAGAAAAATCTCAGTGGGAGTTCACAACTGTTTCAACAAAATTGGTGATTCACACAAATGCTCACTTTAGTTGGAAGGTACAAGCAACTTAACCAATATTTTAAATCCTATCTCACACAACCATATTGCCCAAATTATAGCATTGTGATACTCTGAGAAGAACAGCTGAGGCTGGAGGGTTGTTACTAGATGCAATGGCTGGTATAGAAGACGAGTCGAAGGCTTCTACTGTGTCGGTACCACTAATGGTTGTTGAAAACGGTTGCGGGAGCCCTTGTATTGATTTCCGCCAAGTCAGCTCGGAGCTTGCCGAGGCCGCGAAGGAGGCTGATTTGGTATGTTCATTTTCAATTTCTAATGGATTATGTTTTTTCTTGGTACTGGATCTCTCCAGTGTGCGTAGACACTGGAAAAGAAACATGTAACTCATTTTGGTAATGTTGGCATCTGCTCTGGCATGGCAGATTATATTGGAAGGAATGGGAAGGGCTTTGCACACCAACCTCAATGCTCGCTTTAAGTGTGATGCTCTTAAGGTGTGTTTGCCTTTATCACAGTTACTTTTGTTCCTTTAATGAGTAAAATATATATATTTCTTTTCTTTTCCTTTTGATAATTTTTTTTGTTAATATATTTGGTGCCGTTCTGCCAGCTGGCGATGATAAAGAACCAAAGACTTGCGGAGAAGCTTTTCGGGGGCAACATTTATGACTGCATTTGCCGTTTTGAACCAGCTGATTAATTCATTTCCCTTTAATTACTCAATAATGCAAGGTTTTCAGTTTTTCAATTTTGGGTTCTCTCTCTTGTAAACATGTCATCACATAAAATATCTTATTTTTGCAGGATAAAACTTGGAAGTGGCTTTAATGCTGGTAGCTTTTTACATATGAAGATTTTTTTTACGAGATAACAATAATAATTTTAAATTTATGTGTACGATATGTAAATCAACAATCTACCTTGTAGGATTCACCATAAAAAAGGTTTTTCCCGTTAATACCTTTGCACTATTTTTATAGGAAAGTAGCAATACACAAGGAGCCACATATTGATAATGCATAAAATCAAACTTTTTGCTAGGAGTGTTCGTTTGTATGGTTTTTGCATCATACTTCCACCAGCAAGGCAGCAACCCAAATTTGGCACGAAGCCACGAACTATGACTAGATGTAAACATTAAGAAGTAATTCAGTATTAACTCGGTATTTAATTAAGCTTGGATTGATTTTTGAACCTACATGTCAAAACATCAAATTCATTAAAGAGAAGACAAGTTATTCCATCTACAGATCTTAATACACAATATACACGCCACAGCAAACTATGGAATACTTGGAGCCATGTCATTGTTTGGTAATAGGTACACACAAGTTGAATGTAGTATTGTTAGAACAGTGTGCATAGATACCAATGCCAGCTACATTCATTCTCTTACATCACATAGATTACACACAATTAAGGCTGCGGCGCACAAGAACTTGCACCGCCATTGCCTAGCCTTTTATCATCCTTCATCAAGAGTCCTGCATTTCCCCCAACAGATCTCTCTCCTCGGGCCGGATGCCAGCAAGGGCTGAACCAGGCTCCTGTTTCACGGGAGCGCATTCTCTGGATGGTTGTATTCAACCATCCAGTGGACGTCTTTCGATCCGAGCCGTCTGATTTAATCTCAACGGTTAGATTTTTTCGGGCCTATCAATCCGGGTATCATGCACGGGGCATCCATGTCCATTGAGATTAAATCGGACGGCTGAGATCGAAACCATCCACTGGATGGCCATCCAGAGGATGTGATTCCCCTGTTTCACCGGCAATCCAGACCCACCTGTCAAAGAGGAGATCATTATCTCCAAATTCTTCCTTACGTCAGATAGTATATAACTTTAAGTTACGTTTTATGAATAGTTTGTCAAAAGCAGTTGCTTGTTTTATTATGTTTTGGTTAGCAGGAAAGAAGAGAAAAGGAGTAAAAAAAAAAATGATGATATATTCTATTTCTCTTTAAATAATTACAGTTGGAGTAATTTATTTAGAGAGCAACAATATATAAATTTCTAAGGAAAAAGTAAATGGATTATCTTCATTGATTTTAACTGTTAAAAATCAAACCTAACAAATTAAATTCTAAGTCATTTCGCCACAATAATCTATATTTAAACTCTTTATACTGTCTAAAATATCATTTATTCTTATTTGTTCAAAAAGATTAGATTATACATAGTAAGTACACGTATAAATTGCGAATAATGCAATTCTAATTGTCATTTAATCATTTCAATCTTTTCTGAATTCATTCCAAGTCATTTCATCACAATAATCTACATTTAAAACACTTTATACTTTCTAGAATATGATTCATATCTTATTTATTCAAAAATATTGGATTATACATAGTAATTAAGCATATAAAGTGCGAATAATGCAATTCCGAATATCATTTGAGCATTTCAATCGTTTCTGGATTCATTCTAAGTCATTTCGCCACAATAATCTACATTTAAACTCTTTATACTGTCTAAAATATGATTTATGCTTATTTGTTCAAAAAGATTAGATTATACATATTAATTACCCATATAAATTGCGAATAATATAATTTTGAGTGTCACTTAAGCCTTTCAATCTTTTCTGGATTCATTCCCAGTCATTTTATCACAATAATCTATATTTAAGACACTTTATACTTTCTAGAATAATATTCATATCTTATTTATTCAAAAAGATTGGATTATGCATAGTAATTGACCATATAAAGTGCGAATAATGCAATTCTGAGTGTTATTTGAGCATTTCAATCGTTTCTGGATTCATTCTAAGTCATTTCACCACAATAATCTATATTTAAACTCTTTATACTGTCTAAAATATGATTCATATCTTATTTATTCAAAAAAATTGGATTATACATAGTAATTACGCATATAAAGTGCGAATAATTTAATTCTGAGTGTTATTTGAGCATTTCAATCGTTTCTGGATTCATTCTAAGTCATTCCACCACAATAATATAAATTTAAGCTCTTTATACTGTCTAGAATATGATTCATATCTTATTTATTCAAAAATATTGGATTATACATAATAATTAAGCATATAAAGTGCGAACAATGCAATTCTGAGTGTTATTTGAGCATTTCAATCGTTTCTGGATTCATTCTAAATCATTTCACCATAATAATATACATTTAAGCTCTTTATACTGTCTAGAATATGATTCATATCTTATTTATTCAAAAAGATTGGATTATACATAGTAATTAAGCATATAAAGTGCGAATAATATAATTCTGAGTGTTTTTCGAGCATTTCAATCGTTTCTGGATTCATTCTAAGTCATTTCGCCACAATAATCTATATTGAAACTCTTTATATTGTCTAAAATATGATTTATGCTTATTTGTTCAAAAAAATTAGATTATACATAATAATTACGCATATAAATTGCTAATAATACAATTCCGAGTGTCATCTAAACATTTCAATCTTTTTTGGATTCATTCCAAGTCATTTCATCACAATAATCTACATTTAAATACTTTATACTGTCTAGAATATGATTCATATCTTATTTATTCGAAAAGATTGGATTATACATAGTAATTAAGCATATAAAGTGCGAATAATGCAATTCTGAGTGTTATTTGAGCATTTCAATCGTTTCTGGATTCATTCTAAATCATTTCACCATAATAATATACATTTAAGCTCTTTATAATGTCTAGAATATGATTCATATCCTATTTATTCAAAAATATTATATTATACATAGTAATTAAGTATATAAAGTGTGAATAATGCAATTCTTAGTGTTATTTGAGCATTTCAATCGTTTCTGGATTCATTCTAAGTCATTTCGCCACAAAAATCTATATTTAAACTCTTTATACTGTCTAAAATATAATTTATTCTTATTTGTTCAAAAAGATTAGATTATACATAGTAATTACGCATATAAATTGCGAATAATACAATTCTGAGTGTCATTTAAGCATTTCAATCTTTTCTGGATTCATTCCAAGTCATTTCATCACAATAATCTATATTTAAAATACTTTATACTTTCTAGAATATGATTCATATATTACTTATTCAAAAAGATTGGATTATACACAGTAATTAAGCAAATAAAGTGCGAATAATGCAATTCTGAGTGTTATTTGAGCATTTCAATCGTTTCTGGATTTATTATAAGTCATTTCACCACAATAATCTATATTTAAACTCTTTATATTGTCTAAAATATCATTTATTCTTATTTGTTCAAAAAGATTAGATTATACACATTAATAACTCATATAAATTGTGAATGATGCTATTCTGAGTGTCATTTAAGCATTTCAATATTTTCTGGATTCATTCCAAGTCATTTCATCACAATAATCTACATTTAAACACTTTATACTATCTAGAATATGATTCATATCTTATTTATTCAAAAAGATTGGATTATACATAGTAATTAAGCATATAAAGTGCGAATATTGTAATTTTGAGTGTTTTTTTAGCATTTCAATCGTTTCTAGATTCATTCTAAGTCATTTCACCATAATAATATACATTTAAGCTATTTATATTGTCTAGAATATTATTCATATCTTATTTATTTAAAAAGATTGGATTATACATTGTAATTACGCATATAAAGTGTAAGTAATGCAATTCTAAGTATCATTTGAGCATTTCAATCATTTCTGGATTCATTCTCAGTCATTTCGTCACAGTAACCTGCATTTAAACTCTTTATACTGTTTAGAATATGATTCATATCTTATTTGTTAAAAAATATTGGATTATATATAGTAATTACGCATCTAAAATTCTGAGTGTCTTTTGAACATTTGAATCTTTTATGGATTCATTCTAAGTCATTTCATCACAATAATCTACATTTAAACTCCTTATACTGTCTAGAATATGATTCATATCTTATTTATTCGATGGAATTTCATTTATGGAAGCTTGGTGCTTCAACCTGCGAAATATGGTGCTTATATGGCAGGTGCACAAACAACTTGGGAGGTTAGGCAGGTTAGGACGAGGGCTCGCACCGATAATATTTTGATTATAATTTTTTTATCCGGACTCCAATTGAGGTGATTCAAAGATCGTTGGAAAACTTAGGATGATTTCTACAATGTTATGGAATCCATTTAGTCATTTTCTTCCTCAAAATTCTTCCTTTAATACAATTATTGTGTCCAACCACCAAGTTCCTACAAAACAAGCTAAATGTCACGGCAATACCCAAACTTGCCAGATAAAGCACAAAAGCGCAATGAATATCATTGGTTTGGGTAGTATTAGGTGTCAAGTGCGGTCAAAATGCATATATAAATAAGAGATACCCAAACCGATCACTGGAGAGTGAACAAATATATCATATCAAGTTATGTCATTTGATTATGTTTCTTTTCAGAGTGGTCTGGTTCCATTAAAAATTTGATAGTATAGTCCATTCATTTGAAACAATTCCAGTCTTTTTCATTCTGATTAGCATAGTTCATTGACAATCAGACTATCAATCATCAGACTGAACTAAACTGAATCCAACCAAATGACCAAATAACAACATGCAGTTCATTTGTATTTAGGGCGGATATTAAACTACATGATTTCAATCCAATGCATCGTCAAAGATCGTTCAACATGGTTTGCATGAATTTAAAATACTGAATCCGGATTCTAATAAAGATTTCGCATAAATTCCGCACCTACGACAACTTCTTTAATCACGTCAGTAGTCGTTCATGTTTAAAACATATAAATTGTTAAAACAAATCTAATGACTATACAAGACTTTTAGAGTGGAGCTTAAGTAATCTGTTTCAGATAGTTATTGGTTCGTTAAATTGATAGGTGTCCCATACCCAAGTTTAGATATTGAAATGCATAATTTCCAGCTCTTACTATTATCATTATCTTGTCATTATCATCGGAGTTATGATATTCATTATTTTATTTAGGAAAAATTAGATATAACTCCCTCAATTCTTCCTCAATTGGAAATAATCCCCTCAAATCATTAATATTGGATACAATCCCCTCTAATCATGACAACCAACCATGGATATAACCCTTATCAATATTTTATTTATTTATTTTGGTAATATTTTAAAAGGTGAAATGAACCGTGTAAAACTATGACGAAAATGCGCTCTCTGCTCATAACATTTCATGTCCCCACCGTAGCAATTTCAAACAGAAATTAAATAATTGATTTTTAAATAAAAAAATTTGAAACAGCCTCAAAATAGATGAAACAATATTCAAGTACGATTTGAAAACTTTACTCGAATCTTTATTAATACCAAAGGTGGCTCCTTGTTTTCTATAACGAACATTTCATTACCAGTTCTCCTTCGTCAGATTGAAATTGGAAAATTTACCGAAAGAACATAAAAAGAAGCTGATAATATTTCGGGATCATCCCATCATCCCCCATCAGTTAGATTAATTGCATTCCGAAAAAAAAAAAGAGAATGAGGATGATGGGATGATTCTCCTGTACACGTTTTCCTTTTTTACTCTGATTCGCTCTCTCCCTCTCTCCCTCTCTGTTTCTCCCTCCACCCTCCCCCCTCCCCCTCCCTCTTCTCTAATTCAAAATAATAACACAATTATTTTTTTCAAAACAACTGAAACAGTTAGTATTTTTTTCTAGCACAATTTTTTTTTTCCAGAACAACTAGAACAGTTAGTAACATTAACTAGAACAGTTAGTTATTTTTTTAGAACATTAACTAGAACAGTTAGCATTTTTTTTTTCGAGAACAATTTTTTTTTCCAGAACAACTAAAACAGTTAGTAACATTAACTAGAACAGTTAACATTTTTTTTCCAGAACAACTAGAACAGTTAGATACATTAACTAAAACAGATTACTAACTGTTCTATTTGATATATCTAACTGTTATAGTTAATATATATCTAACTGTTCTATTTGATATAACTAGAACAATTATATATATATTAACTGTTCTAGTTAATATATATTACATATATAACTAGAACAGTTATATATATTAATTGTTCTAGTTAAATATATAACTAGAACAGTTATATACATCTCTGTTTCATTGCCTCTCCCTCCCCCTCCCCCTTCCCCCTGACGCTCATCCTCCCCTCTCATCCATTGGACTTCCAAATATAGAATTAACGCATTTTCTAAAAATAGAATTACGCATCTGCTATTAATGCGTTCACATGAGGATGAGGGGATGATAGAATCTTAAGAATGATCTTAAGCAATTCCGATAATATTTATATAGTACTGTAATTTTAATTTTTATCGGAGGTCGTTAAATATAGAATGGAATTGGGAAAAGGTTTTATTTGGTGGAGAACAAAAATCGTCCATATGAAGAACAAAAGTAGAAACTTAGCCTTTCTATTTGCGATAGCTTTAGGGGAAGACGAAAGGTTATGAGGGGTATTTCTGTCAAAATTCTATATAATTCAGTTCTCTTATTTAAAATATTAGTAAATTAAATAAAAAAAGATTGAAAAGGATTTATATCTATGGTTGTCACGATTGGAGGGGGTTATATCTAATATTAAAGATTTCAGGGGATATTTCCAATTAAGCAAGATTTGAGGGGGTTATATCCAATTTTTCCTTTTATTTATATCGAGATCAACTTAAATACAAAAATTCTGACTTAAAGTACAGAAAATTTAATATAAAACAAGCATTAGAAATTAAAGTCGAAAAACAAAAAATAGGAAGTCAATCTCATATTAAGAAATAGAAAAATAAATTTATTTTGCTTTGGGATCAGAATGTGTCTAGAAGTATGTTAAAGTATTTGTTCTTTTATATTTTGTCAGACTATATTGTCATATTCCGAAATTCGAAACCCGACTAATTCTTTGGTAATTTTAGGCCCACGAGTTATTTCTTGACTTTTAACACTTTTTTATTTTTCCTTCAGAAAGCCCGCATTAATTTAATCCAATTCAATCTATAAGCCAAGCAGGGCTGATAAGTACAATCAAACTTTTGAGCAATCAAGCAATCAAACCTTAAAATGAAAAAAATCGGTAATTAATAATTTCTGAAAATGGAAATCTATCCCAGCGCCTCTCACTTCCGCTTCTCCACTCCCCCTCATCCTGCATCACTTTCCCCTCGCGTCTCTCCCGCATCGCTCCATCTCCTCCGGCCCATCCCTCCCCTCTTTCTTTATCTCGCCTCTTTTCTTCCATAAACCTTCCTCTCGCCCTTCTCTTTTCTGTTTTTGTATCTGACAAATTTTTTTTCTGCAAGATACTCCCATAAATAGAAATAAATACTTCCTTGTGATATATAACTATGTAATCTTACACAATACTCCTTTGTTAAAAAATAAATACTCCCTTATACTATTTACTTACATAATTAATTGATCATTTTACCTTATTAGATACTCCCTTCATCTTATTAGTTACTCTCTTATCATTAATTATATACTTCCATATTACAAATAACATACTCCCTTATGATATACACCTATTTGATTAATATAAAATACTTCCATAACAAAAAAAATATAAAATACCTCCTCATTTAAACTTATTAGGTAATCCCTTGTCTAATTTAAGTACTCCCATTATGCAAATAAAGTACTCCCTTATATAATTCCATACCAGAACATTAATGTTCTTTCTTACGACATAAAAGTATTAGATACTCTCTTATGTGTATTAGATACTCCCTTCAAACTTATTAGTTACTCCCTTTATATATTAGATAGTTTGATTATATATAGTAGATACTCCTATAGACATATTTAAGTACTCCCTTACATATAAATACCGGGAGCAGGATCAACCAGAAAAAAATTGGATCTTTTGAGAAGAGAGACATGAGGAGAAGGGAGATGGAGAGGAAGGAGAGAAGAAAGGTTCAGAGTAACGGAAGCAGAAAGGAGAAGAGGTGTAAGGTGAGGCGCGATAGATTATTTTGATTCAATGGGAAGATCACGCAAACTATGCAAGCGTCCGTCTTTCTTTCAAGAGCCGAATTAATTAAAGTGTAGCAAGAAAGCTCAATATTAGGCAGACCATAATGCAAAGTACAATGAGGTATCAAAGTCCGCTTGGTAAGGGACAAGCAACGGGCATGGGAAAGCCTAAATGTAACAAGCAATCACTCATAAAATAAAAAGAGCAGAGTTCCAAGGCCTATCTAACCAAAACATCAAAAATACCTTGGTCTAATAATCTAATGTCAATAACAACGGGCTATCTGACTGCATTTTCAAATGAGGAGCGTTCCGCTGCCAACGAAATAAATTGCCCCCAGTTGTCACAAATCACCATCCGTTGGATTTAGTCCAGATCAACGGTTCTGATTAAATCCTGTAGTTGGCATCTTTCATTCGGGAATTGCTCAGGCCACGCCAATCTTGCTCATTCACTCCCCTATTTTTTTAAAAATGATCAAAATACCCTCTCCTCTAAAGTTAAAGTCTGAGAAAACCAAGGTGGGAGAGAAGGGTATTTTGGTCTAATTGGGAGTGATTGAGTAAGGAGGGCGTGCCCTGAGCAATTCCCCTTTCATTCTTCCCTCTTCATCTCTTTCGTTCTTTCTTTCCTCTCCGTACAATCTCCTCTCTCTTGCGCTCGCCTCTCGCTCTCTAAGACGTCTCACGCTTCGAAGCCAGCGCGCGATTGTGCCCTAGACCTATTCCGACCGACTTCGATTGTCTCGCAACTGTCTCGCCATTGCCCAGATGCGGCCTGTCGCAGCACTCTAACCCTAGACGTGTCCCGGTGCTCATGCTCCCCACTCATCTCTCTCGGACCTTTTTACCCTTTTCTGTTTGTAAATCAATCACATGTTTGTTGGATTTAGCAAAAAGATTCAAATTTGGAGTCTCCACCTTTCCGTGCATGAGGTACAATATTTTTTATTTCTCTCGTTAAAATCCAATTAGTTGAGAAATTGAACCTCAATTGCTCATGATTGTAAAAGCAATTAAATTTCGTTTATTTTATCTTGCCCTAAAATTTGTGTATTGCTGTAATGTGAGGTTCAAGTGCTAGATCCGGATGGAAATGATATCCTTACTCCTAACAAGATGCAATGTTTCTGTGAGGAGCATTTGCACAGGATGGAATACTTGGCGTAAGAACCATTTTTTTTTTTTTGAAGATATTCTAGATCAGATATTTGATATGATTAAACCTAAGGTTTTTCATTTAGCATTTAAATCTGAACCCCACAAATTCTAATATAATTGTAATGTCCATATTCTTCTGTCAGAATTTTTAGGAAATAAGATTATTTTCAATAATCAGTATGTATGATTTTGATACCTTTTCTATCTCATTGTAACCTATAATTGCCCTTTTGTTCAATGGAATTTATCTATGGGCATTTAGCAAAAAAAAAAAAAAATAATTATATTCTTTTTGTCCTTCTAGTTGGTTTATTTACTTATTTTTTTCTTACAACTTATAGTTTATAGGAAATGACTCACAATTACATGCACCTGGTGGTGGAAGGATGATGGTGCCAGGTCTATTACCTGGCATGCACCTGATGATTGGGTCCATACATTGGCAGGGTGATTACAACAGGACATAAAGAGGAGATTTTCCTTGATATTTCACTGCATCTTTAGTCGATACATGCAAATTAGAAGTATAGAGAGATAGATGTGGGGATGTAATTTTTTTTTTTCATTTCATTTGTTCCTTTGTAGTTTGTACAATGAGACGGATGGCTTTGATTTTTTTTTTTTTTTTTGGCAAGAATACCAATGGAGAATCAGAACTAAACCATACTCTTGTAGTGTTTAAACTTGTAAGGCAAAATTAAGTAATGCTACATTGAAAAAGAATTGAACGACCTAAACCATGCTCTTTGACCATTTGCGTGTTCTTTTGTTCTTTTCCCTCTTAGAGACTTTTGTTTTTAGCAGTAGTGATCAAACTTACAGAGAAATCAGTAAACCTCTTTGTGTTGCCCTTCCATTACTACAACCTCTCTATAAACAAAAGAATAATCTAAACCAGTAAAAGGACGTACAGACTATTTGTGTTGCATCAATACACATTCAGAGAAAGAACACAAATTTGAATATTAAAAAGGACAGACTATTTTAGACTACTTTAGCAAAAATATTTGCAATTTGTATTTTTGTACAAAAGCCCAAGAATTTTGTATCAATTAGCTTACATTCAACATCAGCACAAAAATCAGCTTACATTCAACTTGACCATATAGAAATCAGCTTACATTCAATATCAACACAAAAATTTGCATTACCTAAATAACACACTCTCTAAATCTGCAACCTTCATGGCCTAAATAACACAAATCTCTCAATCTTCAACCTGCAAATAATACTTGCCTATAAGCATATAATAATCAATTTGAGAATGCACCATGATTATAAAACAATTGATTATTTGATGATAAAAAGAACTTACATTCTTGATTTTGCTCACAGGTTCTGGCATCATGGTCAAATTGTTTACATATAGAACATTTTCGCCTTCTTTTCATTGAAGCTTCAACTCCACTCATGATACGACCTTTTCGTGACACATTTGAAGAGTCCTTCTTTCGGCCCTTTGTTTGAGAGATAGCTGGATCTTGCAATGGAGCATGCTCAGTTTGCTCTTGATGTCTTGGTGCTTCAACATTTTTCACACCAATGGGACCTTCTATTGCAACCACTTTCTTGTATATCTCCTCAACAGAACCCACTATCAAATGATAAGTTTCCTCTGATGCACCTAAATAGGTTGACAAATGATTTACCATCCTGTAGAATACCATGTTTCTCAAAATCAATGGCAACTCACCAACTTTACTTGGAAGTGAAATGTCCATGTCATAAATTACTTCCTTTGTCCAACGAGGCAAAATGAAATGAGCTGGAATTTCTTCAACATCTCTCTTATGAAGTGTTCCTAAGAGATGTCGACACAAGATACCTTTAAACTCAAATAAATGACATTGACACCATCCTTCTAATGAATCTAGATTAATATGCACAATATATTTTCTCTCAGGTTTTCTAAAACATGACACCTCATAAATGGTGTAGGCGCCATCAATTCCAAGTTCATTTGTTCTCATGTAAATACCTTCATTAAGCTCATCTTGAAACAATTTAAAGACATTTCTGGTATACACGTTAGCTCCATGAAACTCTAATGGGGACTTGACTTTTGTTGGAAACTTGTATTTTGAGGCAAATTGTTCTTCTTGCTCATCCAAATAACGACACTCAAGAGCCTTCTCATATTTGATCACAAACTCACGCAACGTGGTGCCATTGTTGACAAATGAATCAAAGAATGAGTGCATGCTCTCGCTTCTTTGTGTTGTGTTCATACCTACAAAAAATATAGTTTAGTTATAATGTCATTATTGACAAATAAATCAAAGGATGAGTACATAGTTTTGCTTCTCTATGTTGTGTTCATACCTGCAAAAAATATAGTTCGGTTATAAACAGGAATCCATGAGTTTCGAATCTCATACAATTCATTAAGCCATGTATGACTCTCCAGCTTGTATTTCTCTATTACAGCTTTCCAGCCTTCTTCGAATGCCTCAGGAGAGATTGATTCTCTAATACAATTTGAGATTTCTTTTTGAAATCCCGTTCCTGTTTTACAAATTCCGATCTTTTTTGGAAATTTATTGGTGATGTGCCATAAACATAGACGATGAGAAGTATCAGGAAAGACTCTTTTGACAGCATTACCAATTGCTTTATCTTGATCAGTAAGAATAGAAATTGGGGCTTTTCCATGCATTGCCTCTAACCAAGTTTTAAATAACCACACAAAGCTTTCTTCTTGTTCATCTTGAAGTAGTGCACAACCAAAAAAGATAGATTGTAGGTGGTTATTCACTCCAACAAAATTAGCCAATGGCATTTCATATTTATTGGTTCGATAGGTAGTATCAAATACCACCACATCTCCAAATTTTTCATAGTAAAGACGCCCCCTAGCTTCTACCCAAAAGAAATTAATCATCCGATCCTCCTTGTCGCAATCTATTGCGTAAAAGAAGTTAGGATTTTCAGTTTGTTTTCTCCTACAATACTCTACAACAGCTTGCGCATCACCTATAACTAAATCTTTCCTTCTTTTATCTCTCATGTGGTTGTAACAATCCCTTTCGCTAAAATTCACACCTTCCATGTTACCAAGGATCGTTGTAACCTTTCCAATTGGCAAACCAGACTCATTAAACTTTTCTACAAGGTTTTTGGCTACTACAGGCATGCTTTTGTTAGATGTGAGGTAACATTTACTTTTAGGACTTACCATGAGATGGTTATGATTATTACTGAACTTATATGCAAACCATATTTTTTTCTTCTTGTCCCATTTGACAACTAATGTCGCTTCACATCCACATCTACGAGTTAATGTTCTTCTTTCCTGCTCTTTTGCTGTTGCTAAATCCTTTTCTTTCTTTTCTTTCCAAAATCCTTGACAAGAACACACAAATTGTCGACTTGATATACTTCCTCTGCTGCCTGGACGAGTATTTCGTATACGAACCGTGAATCCATTAGCCTTAGCAAAGGCTTTATATAGCTCCTCAGCTTTCTCTAGAGAGATGAATTCCATGCCTTGAAAAAATTTTAAACCATCAGTTCTTTCATCTATGTGCTCTGTGTTACTGGCTTCAATTCTATTGCCTTCAGACTCCACCTCTATAGCAATATCTTCATTTAATTCCATAAAATCTAAGAACTCTTCATTATCCATACTCGATAATGGCTCCTGAAATCAGAAAAAAAAACACAATTTTACTTCAAGGTAAGATAAATAAAATAGAAATTGAACATCTCAGGAGCATGACAGTATTGACTACTTCATTGTCAAAATTCAACCCAATTAAGTAAAAAAAAAATTAGTCAACATGCTATCAAATTACAAAATATTCATACATATCTACTAATAATTAGAGATTACATCAATTTTATCTAAAAAGTTTTTAATTTCTTTGTCCAAAATCATAAAACACCGATATTCTATCAGATCTCAATTTATAAGTGAATAGCAAATATGACCTAACTAACTTTTGACCACTGTTTTTTATTCTAAACCATAAAGAGTTGAGATCAATCGACTTCAAGCCTAGACATTGTTCTTCAATGGAAGGGGCATAACATTAAGCAAAGTTTTAGGCCTAAATTTTTGCACTACTTCTGTACGATTTTTTTTTCAAAGCCACGATACTCAAAGAAGCATGGAAAAGGATCACCGATCATCTCAGTAAAGAACTTCAATACTTACCTGTTAAAGAGTGGGGAGCATGAGCACCGAGACACGCCTAGGGTTAGAGAGGTGCGGAAGGTCACATCTGGACGGTGGCGAGACAATCGAAGTCGGTCGGAATAGTTCTAGGGCACAATCGCGCGCTGGCTTTGAAGCGTGAGATGTCTTAGAGAGCGAGAGGCGAGCGCAAGAGAGAGGAGATTGTACGGAGAGGAAAGAAAGAACGAAAGAGATGAAGAGGGAAGAATGAAAGATGCCAACTACAGGATTTAATCAGAATCGTTGATCTGGACTAAATCCAACGGATGGTGATTTGTGACAACTGGGGGCAATTTATTTCGTTGGCAGCGGAACGCTCCTCTTTTCAAATTAAGCATAATATATAATAAACAAGCAATTGAGGGAGCTTATCTAATCAAACATCAGGTTTTCAATTAGGAACAGCCATAAAAGCCTTTACATAACCATAACCAAAAGAGATGGAACATTGCCAAATCTCCATTAGCCGCATTGCACCAACAACACTATTCAACCTTTTTGTTCCCCAATAAGGTTGATCATCCCCCTCTATCTATGTTAACCAGATAAGTAAAAAGCAAAACAAAGGAGACATAACTCAGAACATTTGAGAGAAATCAACTTTTTTTAGTTTCGAGATTTGAAATGCATGTAACATGGGTTTACATAACCAAAGTGAAAAGAAGCTGCTCTTATCGGGTCTTCTTGGTCAAGTTAGAAGTAGGATTGTACTCTGAAACTATCTTTAATACGTTAACCAGGGCCCGCAGCCGGTCCCACACACTGAGACCATAAAGTGTCTCCACGAGTGACTCTTGGAATTCAAAGCCAATCTCTGTAACAGGATACTGCAATTGAAACATGCAACGCGAAAGTTAGAATTTGAGAAACAGCAAAATAATTAAAATAGAGAACTAATCAAAATTTCAAAACCAACCTGAATAGGTTTGGGAATCTTGGTTCTAATGTAAGGCCAAAATCTATCTTCAACCACAGATTTAACAAGACAGCATGCACGCAGGCCTTCAACTCCAGCAAATCTCCCAAATCCACTGTGTTTCACACCACCAAAAGGCAAAGACTGAACACAAGATAATCAATTAGTAACTTGACTATAATTGGAGCTCGTTACTACTATTGGAACCCATTTTTCAAGTGACCTTACAAACTTAAAAACAAAGCACCTGTGATCGACCAAGTCAGGTTCATATTCATTTACCTGGCACATGTAAGTTGAAGCGAAGTCATTAATAGCCGCAACACCACAGTGCAATTGGGAGGCTATTTCTATGGCCCGCTTCTGATTCCCAGAGAACACGGCACACCCAAGTCCATACTTTGAGTCATTTGCCAATTCAATTACCTCTTCATCTGTGCTGAACATCATAATTGGTAATATAGGTCCAAATGCCTGTAGGTCAACAAATTCAATTGGCATAAAATTTCAAGACTCGAGCATAATGTCACAGGCAGATGAGGCAGCAACTTAGCATGTGTTTGGTGTGACCAAGCAAATCGTATCAGCTTTCTCAGCCTAGTAGGCCTTTTATGGAAAATTTCCTTAAAATAATACAATGGGAGGGGAAAAAATGGTAAAGAAACAAAGAAAATGAAAGCAGTGTAGTGCAATTGTTAAAAATGGGTCACTGGTGGCAAATTGCAAGTAGCATATGGATCATTTTATACAGTGTAACATTGGTCAAGCTCAGCATGGCTTTAGAACCTAAACAACTCAAAAACATCCCCCAGTATACAAGTTGCACATGTTTATCAATTCAGTAACATATCAGTGTTGAGATTAAAAATTGCTAATTGGCGTGAAAGAAAAGTACCTCTTCCTGCATAATTTTCATGGTGTGGTCAACATTAATTAGCACAGTAGGAGGGAAGAATTGATCAACTGCATCTTCGCCGAGATGTCCAAAGCTGCCTCTACCAGCAATCTCAGCACCTTTATCGAGGGCGTCATTCACTAAATTCTGAAGCTTTTCTGAATGTTCTTGCATGCATATAGCCCCCATGTCAAATCTCCCAGATAATGGTGGACCCTGCCAATTTCATACCAACCAATGGATAAATTGCTAAAATTTCATCCTAAACTAGAGGAACAACAGAAGCTAGCGAGAATTAAAAACAAAAAAAAAAGTAAGCTTATTATGCATTAAGCTGATGAAAAAGAAATTTGTTGATATCCTTGGCAGTTTATCATGCATAAGCACCCAATAGATAAGCCTAAGCAATAAAGACCATATAAAGCAGACCTTCAAAGCATCTTGCAAGTACAAACAACAGAATTAATGAATGCTAAATACTTACAACAGAGATAGATTTAATGACTTTCACAATTTGAGCAACAAATTCAAGATAGATATCTCGATGGACATAGAATCTCTCAGCTCCAGCACAGTTCTGGCCACTGGATTGAAGAGCAGCTCTCACAGCAACTTGCACAACCTTCATATTGTTAGTAACCAGCAAAGCTAATTGTTAGTAAACTAATAAAGCAAAAGAAAATAACCTAGTGAGAAAAAGATACATACACTTGGTAGGTCCACATCTTCGCAGACAATAAATGCATCTTTTCCACCGAGCTCAAGTGTGACAGGTATTAGAGTCTCCGAAGCCTTTTGCATGATCTGTTATCATTAGGTATAAAGTAAGTATGCTCACCAAGACGTGAGCAAAATGAATTACAGAAAGAAATAGGGAATGAATACCATCTTCCCCACTCCAGGAGATCCAACAAAAATGATTTTGTCAACAGAAGACACAAGAGCTTGTCCAGTTTCTGCAAATCTGAAGGCAAAGACAAATTATAAATTGTAAATATTAAAAATATATATGAATGGTATGAAACATACAGTAGAGAACAAGATAGAAAGAAAGTTAAAAAAAAAAAAAAGAAAAGAAAAAAGAGTTGTGTACCCTGTTATTATGTGGACCAGATTTTCTGGTGCACCTACAGCAGCAAGAGCAGCTTGTATGATCCGGTAATAGAAGCACCCAGACCAACTTGCGTGCTCAGAAACCTGTCAACATTTGTTCACAAAATTAGCTTTCAAAATTATCAGGTTGATACCAACATCACTTTGCTATACAGTATTTCTATGACATGACAAAAGACGCACCTTGATAACTGCAGCATTTCCAGAGAAGACAGCAGCTAGCATTGGGTTGAACACATTGTGAAATGGGTAGTTCCAAGAAACTATCGCTCCAATCACTCCTAAAGGATAGAATTCGACTTTAGCTCTCTTGTGCAACATCGACCGTCCAGAGGATCTATATACCAAAAAAACAAGAAAAACAAAAAGGAAAAGAAAAGGTAATATTAGTCATATGGGGCTTCTAAAGTGCAATTTGGACACTTTTCGTGAAACAAGGCTTACCTGTATTCAGGTTTTAACCACTTCTCGCCTTCATCTAAGAGCCAAGTGATCTTCTCACAGGTGGTCATTATCTCTCCCAAAGAAGCATCCACCATTGTTTTCCCAGTATCACGGGACGAAATCCTATACCAAAAAAAACATGTCATTTATATTAGGAAGAATCTCTATTGTCTGTTCAAGCTTCGCAATTTAGTGGTTTAGCTGATTTTCCAGGTGAACACAAGGACCTGCAAGAAAATTAATGCATATAATGATAAATAAGGTATCAATTTGTTATGCTCTTCTACTACTTTCTTGCGATAATCAAATGGGGTGAGAGAAAATATAACTTTCACGGAACTGCAGAACAATGCATATAAATTTCTTACTCGCATATTAGATCCTGGTGTTCGATAATGTACTTCAGCAAGATTCGCAAAAACTGGCGTCTCTGTTTAAAGCTACTCTTTGCCCAAATTTTTTGAGCCTTCCTTGCTTGTGCCACATGCTCCCTAACCTACTCCGACATAAAAAAAAAAAAAAACAAATTAAAAAATGAATAAAAGCACTGGATAAATGAAGTGATCTAAAAGCGAATTATATGCATTTGAAAGCTGAAACCCGATAACTGCACGTGCAATACCTCCTCGGGTGTCAGAGCAGGAAAGTATCCCAAGTACTTCATAGTAGCAGGCTCATAACATTGGACTTTATCCGTTTGAACTGTCTTACCCCTTCTTGGTATCTGCAACATGATTTAGCTAGAACAAATAAGTACATGCAGTAGAAAATTGAACCTTAGAATTAGAACATGCTGTATTATCCAACATAAGCAGACTATAGATCACTTATATCAAGCAATTGGACAGCTTCATATCTGTCAGTAAGAATCTGAGTGAGGAAGCATGAGTTAGTCTTATAAAGCTTTGTACATTATAACAATTGACACTCATTAATCATTTTTTTTTCAGAATTAGTTTTTCTTTACATGATTCATAATTTATAAATTTAACCCAAAAAAAAGTTAAAATCAGGTGGGGGATAGGTATAGATTATCCATTCTCATGTCTAATTACAGGGAGCTTAAATCACAATCTGGATACTAAAATTAGTCACATGCAGTGGCTTCAGCCAAAAATAAAAGCGACAAAAATCAACAGCATTTGAACCCAAACTTACATAAATGAAGCTGTTCTCCTTGTTCTGGCTCGCATCCTCCACAACTAATTAAATCAAATTCAGTGAGAGAACCCAAAATTTCTCAGAAAAAAAATCACAAAAAGCACATACAAATCGAAAATGCTTACCATCAGAGGCATCTACTTCGATCGAGGGAACACTGGGAGGAATAAGCATGAGTAAGAAGCGACACAAAGCGTAGGCGATCCCAAGCACGAACAATGGCCACCAGATCGCCATTGTCGGAGACGGAGACAAAAAAAAACTAGGGTTTTAGAAAAAGAAGCAGGAATTAGAACTTTAGAAGTGAGATTAGTGTGGGAATCTGGGAATAACTTGGAAGGGAGAGAAGAATGGTAAGAAAAGTGTACAAATGAAACAACAACGCCTATGGAGCTGTGACTGTGCTATGAGCCTATGAGCCTGTTGCAATATTTTTATTGTTAGGTGTTAGTGGTGTGAGTTGTAATTTGTGAATTATACGTGTGCTGTTTGTTATTCTCAATTTTGTCCGGACTTGATGTCTCTTCCTCATCTGCCCTTCAAATATTGTTGAATTTCACTTGATAGTCGTTGTCCAGTTTTTCAAAAAAAAAATGTATTATCGAATTCTTTTATTTGGTGTTAATATAGATAAAATTTTAATTTTGCTCTAGTTTTTGAAAAGTTATGATACAACCGAAAAAATAAATTGCATTTTCACTGAACATTTTGTTTTAGACTTCAAATCTCAATCTACGAAAAGAAATTAGCGTAGATTCAATTCTTTAGTCATGATTCATAATGATGACTAAAATTTAGCATGGTTCTTTCACTGTGTTTGGTTTTGAGTAAAAGAATGGAAAGGAAAGAAAAATATAAGAGGGAAGGAAATTGAATGGGATGGAATGGAAAAAAATTTACATCAGTTTGTTTGGATAATTATTGGAAGGAAAGAAAAATAGTTAACCTTCCCTTTGTTTCTCATGTTTGGGCGATTATATATATAAAATCAAAAGAGGTAAAAACATAGCTAATTATTAAAAAATGACCATAATAACCTTGGGATCTTATTAGACGATATACTATCTCCTTTGTTTAATTATGTTGCAATTTTTCATCTGGTTTCACAACTTCAAGTCTTCAACTATGCATTTATATATATATATATATAGAGTTTTGCTATGGTGAGTTGCAACTCACCAAAGGGTCGGTGAGTCGCGCTCAAAGGTCCTAAATCTAGTTCAGAATGACCGATCCAAACCGTCCAATATGATCTGTCTATTGAAATCTCCATGCAGACCAAATTTTATATTTTTTAAAAAATTTTAAGTATTTTTTTCGGATTTTTAAAAATTGCTGTTTTTGAACGGTTCAGAACTAATTAGATTAACGATTTTCTAAAATTTCAAAAAAATACTTAAAAATTTCGAAAAAATGTACAATTTGGTCTGCATGGAGATTTCAATAGAAAAATCGTATTAGACGGTTTGGATCGGTCATTTTGAACTAGATTTAGCAATTTTGAGTGCGACTCACCGACCCTTTGGTGAGTTGCAACTCACCATAGCAAAACTCATATATATATATATATATGAGTTTTGCTACGGTGAGTTGCAACTCACCAAAGCCTCCGTGAGTTGCGATCAAAACTCATATATCTACTTCAAAATGACCGATCCAAACCGTCCAATGTGATCTCTCTATTGAAATCACCATACAAACCAAATTTTATATTTTTTTTAAATTTCTAAGTATTTTTTTCGGATTTTTAAAAACTGCTGTTTTTGAATGGTTCAGAACTAATTAGATTAACGATTTTCTAAAATTTCAAAAAAATACTTAAAAATTTCGAAAAAATTTAAAATTTGGTCTGCATGGAGATTTCAATAGGAAGATCATATTAGATGGTTTGGATCGGTCATTTTGAATTAGATTTATGAGTTTTGATCGCAACTCACGGAGCCTTTGGTGAGTTGCAACTCACCATAGCAAAACTCTATATATATATATATATATTGAGTCCAAACTGTAGTGCTTCCAAAGTCAAATCTCTTACACAAGGAAAATTGAATAGCTTATGCTGAATATCAAATCCCAGGGAAAATTGAGTCAAATTAGAGCTTTCATCACTTGAGCTAATTAGGATTTCCAACCGAGTAAAATTGCAAGCTGGAGTTTTTACCAGTAAGCATAACAGATTCGTTGGTACCAAATCTAGAGCAAGCTAGGGCTTTTACCAGCAAAGCATATCAGATTCGTTGATCAATGTCAACCCTTTCAAAAAAAAAAAAAAAAGCATGTACCAACTGGTACAAAGGGCACCACCACACAACAAATCATATATATTTTATAAACCATGGACAAATAAAGCATACAAAAAAGAAAAGGAAAATGAAAAAATCTCATGCATAAAGGAAACAGACAGTGGAAAAAAAAAATCATCGATACAATCTAACACTAATGCCGAAATCAAAGGTCAAAATTGGATAGAAAGAAAGAAAAAAGCATACGAAGGGTTCCTGAAAAGCAAAGAAAAACCCTTGTGAAGAGGAGGGAGGCAGATACGGTCTTTAGATAAGACATAAATCGATCTATTTCTTGCACAGAGAGAAATTGCGCCAAGGTCTTTTTTACAGACTGAAAGAAAAGAAATCGAGCCAAGTTTCAAAGGAAGAAATCGCTAAAAAATTCTGCATCAATCACACCAAAAAGAGAGGAGACGAGAGGGCATCCTTGTCCAGTGTAAAAGCATCAATTTTCCTTTCGTCTGTTACACCCCAAATCGGAGGGTAAGATTTTCGTACAGCAAGTAAAAATTGCGAAGGAAATATGTTTCCTTCGGTTAATTTTTTTCCTTCTAAAAATCGCAAACCAAACGGGGTAATTTTAGAATTTTCCTTCCCTTGCTTAATTTTCCTTCGGTTTCCCTCAATCCAAACAGACTGTTAGTAGATTGAAAATTTCCAGGGCTCAATTCTTTAGTCATGGTTCTTTCGGATATGAAAATTTAGCATCGGGTGACTTTTAAGCATAGATTCAATTTATAGCCTTTCGCTTTTTTTTAACGTAAAATTAATAACGACTAAAATTTCTTTTTAAATTTCGATTTTGAATTTTTTTCAGGAGATTTAGTTTAGAAATTTTAGATTAATTTGATAAAGTGGAAAGTCATGTACTTAAAATAAAGTATCATTTCTGCATTTTATTAGTTGGTCAGTTGTGCTTTCTTTACTCTCCAATGTTGTTGTCGATCATCATCTTTGTTATTTTGTTGGACTTTTTGTTGTTTTATGGCGAAACGATTTCTCTTTCACGGTGTTCTACTTGTTAAAAAAAAAAAAAAAAAAGAGTTATGTTGTTTTCATTTAAACCAAAAAATAATAGCAGGTGTTTCCTTATTTTTTTATTATTTCAAAAAATAAAAATAAAATTTGCTGCAACGAGCATAATCAAAGTTAAATAAGCTATTTCGCTCTCAGCCATGGTTGTATAGTTGATTTCAAGTAAAGATGGAAGTCAAGCTCTAAATATTATTAATACAATACAATCAACTAATATTGTTTTTACGTTATAATAAAAAATCATCCGAGGAACACATTTATTTATTGTACTGTAGTTTAAAAGTTCTTCAATGTCCTCCAATATTCTGATCTTATAAAATAGTCCTTTTCTCACAATTTAAGAGGTTTGATTTGAAACTACTTTTCCTACCGAAATTATATAATTTAAACGAGCAAAGAAATACATCACAGTTTATCTTGAGTGAGCTAATAAATAAAACCGTTTAGAGGGCGTGCCCGTGAAAATAGCGGCATTGTTTGCCTACAATAATAATAAATAAATAATTATAAGATGTGTTATGATCTATAGACTCGTATTAATATAGATAAAGATGTATTTGTATCCTAGTCATGGGCAGGGTTTGTGTTTGTCTTATTTGATATGATGAGAGAGATTAAAATGGTTAGGTCAAGATCTGTGTTTGTCTTATTTGTATTCAATGTGCTTATGTGCTTGTAGTTGTGGATATTATAACGGCAAGTTCAAGTGGAAGTGGGACATAGTCTCATAGACAACGAATCATATCAATGGGCCTAACTGCCTAATTTAAAAATATGGGCTGGAAATGTCACATTTAGATGGGCTTATAATATAGGCCCGTGATCTTCAAAAGATATGACCGAAATGTTATTTTAAGGGCTTAGCTTCATGGTCTCGAATTAAAATTTTAAATTTATAGACTTCTTTGTTTCATGCTTTCAGGTTTCAGCCTGTTCAGTGCGCTCATGTAGTCATGTCTGTGAGACTGTGACTAGCGGATGAGCTTGCAAAATTTGCTAGGATAAGGGGTATTAGTACTGTTGGTTCTACTTTTCTCACTATTTGTGTCCCTCTGATGTAATTCCGATGTAAACTTTGATATATTAATTGATAGCCTGCTGGCATTCTCTCAAAAAAAAAAAAAAAAAGTACCGTAAAATGATGAAAACGAGTTGTAGATTGTAAAGTTCTAAAAACGCATGTCATATAAAACAAAATAAGGGTTTTAATTGTCCCTAAATTATATCGATTGTATAGAACAAAAGAACGTCGACCACTTTTGTACAAATATTGACTCTTCACTTGCTAACCTGGTATGGCGTGAAAAATTTAAATTATCAAAAGAAATAGTAAAAATAAATAGTATTTTCTAGGTTAAAGTGTAAGGATATTCCAGAAAAAATTATAACTTTTCAAAACTACCGATCAGGATTAGATTATTAAGGTTTGCATTTCTTTTTCCTCTTAAGAAATCTTGAAAAGTACTCATCTTGGATCTTTAGATTCAAAAGGATAGTTTAGTTTTTTTTTTTTTTTTAATTTAAAAAAAAAAAAAGATTCGCCCATGATATCAGTTCAAACATGTTACATGTCTGACCTAAATCATTCGTATTAATCATCAACCGTGTAGAAAAGACCCGAACCTACGTTATGTTGGTTGAAAGCAACTTGTAGCGTTCGATTTCTACTAGCAATCATTTGAATATTTTTTTTTCATTTTTTCAGACAATCCGAGAGCATAATCGAAAGCAATCCAAAACTTTTAAAAACTAAACACTAAATTGTTTGGATATGAATAGCCTTCTAATAATAACATATATTCTACGTAGAATTTTTTTTTTTAATATATTCTACATAGAACTAGTATTGTGGGAATGGGGAATTGCTTCATACACTTTCCAAATTTAGAAATCCACTTCTGTTGGACGAAAATATTCTTCTTATTTTCAAATATTTTCAAACTGAGATGAATTGAGGAAAGTAAATTGAAAGAGCGAGAGGGGCATTTTCGTCCAAATAGGACTGGATCTCTAAATTTAAAGAGTGTATGAAGCAATTCCCGTGGGAATGGGTTATGACTCAGTTGAATAAAATAAATAATTTAGAGGGAACAAATATTATTCTGTATTTTTTTTTTTTATTTCTGTCGCTGCTTGGATAGTTGGGCCAAACTTTTTTGAGAGAAAAAAAGAGGTATATGGCTCAACAAACCGGTCAAAGATCAGATAGCTGGAATTCAATGGCTTTGGACCTAGGATACTACCTAAAAAGATTGAGAAAAAGAGGTCAAACAAATTATTGCAGTGTTAGCTGATCTCCACACAGCTAATTTAATTAATTTCATAGCGACGCAGGTACCTTTTTCATGTGGTTCTTCGGGAAAACAGCTAGATAACTGCACGATGTATATGTCCTTTTTTTTCTTATTTTTTTTTACATATTCGGAATGACTTCTGCCTCTTTTATTTGGAAAAAAAAATAAAAAATAGACCCATTTTCTTTGCTCCTTGTGAGTTGTAACATACCAGAATGAGAAAATTTTATGAGAACATATTAATGTATCGAGATTTAGTGCATACTGATCTAAATTCTTAGATCTATTTCAAAATGATCGATCCAAACTATCCAATATGATCTTTCTATTGAAATCTCCTTACCAATCAAATTTTACATTTTTTTAAGTATTATTTCAATTTTTTAAAAACTACTTTTTGAACGGTTCGGAAAAAAATAGATTAACGATTTTCTAAAATTTTAAAAAAATAGTAAAAAAATAAAAAAAATGTAAAATTTATTTGGCTAGGAGATTATAGTGGGCGGTTTGGATCGGTCATTTTGAAGCAAATCCAAGAGTTTGGATCAGTATGCACCGAAGCTTCAGTACATGAGTATCCACCATATCTATTCTCAAATTTTATATTACTAGTAACTTTGGTTGTAGTGCGGTATCTTTACGGTAGTTATAATTTTACGGGATTTATATACGTATTTTCTTCGAATAAATTTTACATATATAATTCTAAAAAAATATTATATAAATATGTTTATTTGAAAAAAAAATGGAGGACAAAATCCCCAATTTCATGTATTTAGATTCGTCTATGTAAGTGACTAGGCAACATCCGTTCAAAGCATTAATTAATTTTCGACGCGTTTTGTCACGTATCAGTTTTTTTTTTTTCTTTCTATCATGTTCATTAAATCACATATGTTCATACGATATAGTTAAGTTCATATAAAAAATAAATTCACCATAGATTTGGTTTTGATTTTTCTAGTACCGAGTAGCGTTCTAAAAAATACGTGTTCGAACATGAAGCGACAAGACACGACATGGATATACTTCCATAACGTATCATTAGATGTGTCGTCTTTAATTTTGTTAAAATTATCTAGACATGACATGAAATACAACACAACACATATATGAAAACATGAGAGATTAAAAGTGACTAATTTATTTTCACAAAGTATACTAACTTATTGTCCAGTCAATAACTCCACACGTGTTTCCCAAATGTAGTCTGTTTCAAGCCCCGAAGGAGTGTGACTATAAAATTATAAAGTATTCTTATTTACTATTTAGTTAATTTTTGGCATGTTTTAAGAAACACTGTTTTTTTAAATTTCGTAAATAAATTAACATTTTATATTTAAAAAAAATAAATGTATATGAATACTTTTTGTATGTGGCACATCTAAGGAAAAACGACACGGTACGATATGACATGCAAGATACTTTTACACAACACGACATATCACATGAAACATAATAATGCAACATGACACGTGATCCTAATACAACGTGTTTGTCATGATATGACACAAAATGACACATTTTTAAAACACGCTGATAAATATATTGGGAGCAATGTTTATGTGTTTTTAAGTTGTACCGAGAGAAATACCAAGTTCTTACGGGCGATACGTTCGTGATATTATTTGAAAGTATCAATGCAACTTCTATTAAAACACAAAAATATACATAGTATGAGTGTAAGAATTTCTCTGTTGACTGAAAAAAAATCAATGAAAAATGGAACAGAAAATAATAATTTAAGAGAAAAGTTTAGTTTTTCAGGGATGATGAGAGAGGTTCGATATAATATGTGAAGTTCAACCCGTTGACTGCGAGACAATATTTTAATTAAATTAGCAATTTTCTCTCTACCTTTAAAATATGCGTCTAATTTACTAAACATCAAGCATTTTTGCGAAAGTATATCTGCAACAATGGCAGTACATACGCCTACGGGCTTCTTTCCTCAAAAAAAAAAAAAAATGGCAGTACATAACCCTATTTAACTTGTAAACGAAGCGAAGTTTTAAAAACTTGTAAACGAAGCGAAGTTTTAAAAACTTGTAAGCGAAGCCTGATTTAATGATTTTACAACTCAACCTAATTGTTAATGGGGGCGTTTGGATTGCTTAGGAATAACTTCTTTTTAAAAATAACTTATTTCTAGATAATATTTTCTTCACAAAATTACACATTTTTTAATATTTTATTTCTAAAATTCTTATTCCTTTCCTATTTCCGTACGATCCAAACCAAACGAGCCCAATAATTATTATCAACAACCAATCGAGAAGTTCACCTCGAATTACGACGAAAGGGATTCTTTTTGGATTCAGCCCCAATGTAGTTTATTATTTCAAATTGGAGCTTCTCGTCGCATCCATCCTTGACGAGAAAGGACGATGCTTTTTGAATTTTTTAGTTGCGGTCTCTGTCAAGTCTCCTCTTTCGAGGGAGAAATCCAAGGCATAGCATGGACCTACGTCTGGTCCCTGTCGTTCAAAACATACGATTATTTCTATTGCTGTGAAATTCATGCGGCCACACAAACCGTTTAAATTGGTCTAGATCGTCACTAACCATATTGTTGTGCTTTTGGCGTGCACTAGCTTGAAAACAATACAAATAATTCTATATCTGTTTCGTTCGTTACATTTTCAAACTTGACATCATCATCGATGATAAGAAATAAACCAAAATTATTTTGAAATTTCTTGACTCATCCTAAAACTTCTAGCATTGAGAAGAAAATAATAATTTAAAAATTAATTAAGAAAAACTAGAATAAATATATTAATTTATTTGTTCTCTTCATATCTAACCTCAACATACCACATTAAACAATATTTTGTAACCTTGAGATAACACTAACATTTCACAAATTCTGACTCCACTAACCGCAACCGTTAACCTTGCTAGCAATATTGGCTCAATCAAACATACCAAAATAGATAAATAAAAAATATGCATGTGAATTAACGCTTAGAATCAAAATAATTATAACAGTATTAATTTCATGTTTTTTAACATCAAAATTGTGTCTTGTATGTCTTTCTGGCTTCACCTTTGTATCTAAAGTTAAATCACATAATTCTGTGAGATTTATAACTTGACCTTAAGCAAATATATAGTCCATACAATCTGGATGCCTTAAGCAAAAACCATATATATATAAAAAACAACAATCGCGTGAATACAAAGTTGAAATTTGTACTTTTTAGTTTGATCCAAACAATGAACGAGATTAAAACAATCGAAATCCAAAAGGTGAACTGGAATCTCTTCCTTCTGGTTTATAGGCAACGTGGGCATTTTAGAGGAAATAGGAATTGAAAAATTGCGGCATCCTTATTTTACTGGCATTCATTTTATTACTGATAGAACAGTTTGGCGTGTAAAATTTAGATTCTACGTTAAATTAGGAATTTACAGATAATTCAAATTTAAAATCATTTTGTAAAGGATCGTTCACTGAAACTTTTCAATTTGTAGTAGCGGAGTACAAATATTTTTCAGTCGAGAAGACGCACAAAAACACAACAATTTTATAAAAAAATAGCATCTTAAATATTCTATTAGGTTATATTATCAAATAGACGCAATATTAAAACATGTGTTTTCCGCACCAATATAGCATATATTAATGCATGATCCTCTTCCATACAGTAAGTATCTTCATTTTAATTTCGTTTTCCTCGCTTACAAAATGGCGAAGAGTGAGAATTTTTTGAAGTAATAGCATGTAGGAATTTGTACGAATGAATTAATTACGTTTTAGGTGAGATTTGTAATTAAACTGAATAGCGTGCATCTACTTTTGAAAACTATATGCATAGTTTTGTTCGTTAAGCATCACTTATATTCTTCAAGAGCAGTACACAAATCACATGATGCATATCAAATGACGTTTGGTCTTTTTTAGTTTATGAATTTTTTTTCAAACATTATATTAAAAACAATATCATTTTTACACAGAATAGCATTAAAGAGTCCGAAATGGATAGTGTACGGAAAGATTTAATATTGCAATATTTGGAACGACATAAATATTTTTTGGATGATACACTAACTAAAAAATTACTAGTTTTGTTACTTTTACAAAATATTAGACGCAAAATACCGGAATTACTTGAGATCACCTCCTCCTTAGCGTCATCCCATCATTCCCATCATTCCCTAGATGACTTTTTTTTTTCATCATGATAAATACCTGCCTAGCATCGTCACTATCCCTTTTCATTTATGCATCTAATTCCTATCCAGTACGTATTAAGCGTTACTCACCCTTCTCCTCTTGACATCATAATATATAATACTAATTGTCCTAATATATATTTTAACTGTCACAACAAACAATACTAATTGTCTATATTATGATACAACTGTCATATAAGATAATACTAATTGTTCTAGTTTAAGATATTAATTGTCTTGAAAAAATGTTAATTGTTCTGGAAAAAATGTTTGACCTGAGAAAAAGTTAATTGTCTCGGAAAAAACTAATTGTCAGAAAACTTTACTAACTATTATGAAAAAAAAATTAATTATCTTGGGAAAAAATATTAATTATTATGGAAAAAATATTTGTCCAGAAAAAAAATATTAATTGTCATGGGAAAACAAACTAATTGTCACGGAAGTTTCACATAGACATAAGGTGCTAGAAAGGGCGACGGAATGATAATAAATTCATGAGATGATAAGAATGAGCGACGGAAATAAAAATATAGCCTGTTGGCGCTTAATTGATCATCGTTGTGAAAATAAAAAAAAAGAAAACTCGTTACTCAGGAAATGGTGGGATGGGATGATTAATTCTGGATACTCCGTAAAAAACTAGTACTAATTCGATACTGTCAAGCCGTCGAGGAGAAAATATCCGTTATGATTAATTAGATAAATAAATTTTCTACACGCCTGTTGGTGGGTAACGTTACTTGCACTGGCCACTCTGCCAGAGGTCCCGCGTCACGTGTACGGCCTACACCACGTCCAGGGAATAGTATACAGTGAGGCTGAAGCTGTACAGTGGCTACTGAAAAGGCCTGCCTCTCTGGTCTTAATAGCGAAAGCCTAGTCCTTTGCTTCAAGACTTCACGTGGTCTGTTCTCTCTTTTCCCACCTCTCTCTCTCAAATTTTTCGCCTCATTATTTTCTCCTTCATCTTTCTTCTCGAAATCTACAATTTCTCCTCCATTTTCGAGCTCGCGAGAAGAGAGACAGAGAGAATCAGAGAGCGATGGAGTGCAAAACCGAGTAGATTTTACACGCATTGTCGAATGTAAGTAGTCTCTCGACCCTTCGAGGTACTTTATTCTCCTTCTTTTGTGTTAATTTCTTCGCTTTTGGTTTCGGAATTGTGTTCTGGGAATCCACATTCCCGGGTTTGAAAGAAAGGAAGAGATTTTGTGGAGTGTAGTGTAGAATACACCTGTTTTTTCCTTTCTGAAACTCAATGTCGCAGTATTTTTCTGATTATTTGAATTAGGTTTTGAGGTTCTCATTTCTGTCTTCCAACAGGTAAAGAAGAGATCTTACTGAAATTCGTTGTGGAATTCTGTCTTGTGTTTCTTCTACTAGTAAGATAGTTTAATTTTGGAAAATAATGGGGTTTATTTCGAGAAAAATATTCCCTTCTTGTGGGAACTTGTGTGTTTGCTGTCCGTCGCTCAGACCAAGTTCGAGACGGCCAGTGAAGCGGTACAAGAAACTGTTAGCAGAGATCTTCCCTAAGACAGAAGTAAGTACAACTTTTTATTTTTCCTTTTTCTCACTTGACTATTTTTGGGATTCTTGGCGCTTAATCAGTTTACTGGGGTCTCTGAGCTAGGTCCAAGCAAACCTCTGCTCACATTTATCATATTTGGTGAAACGTGAATAAAAGTGCTGGTTTGGTAGTTCTGATCATCTCAATTGAATGGAAACACTGTTGCCTTTTTTTTAAAAAAAAAAATCCATGTGTTGAAGTATAAAATTGTCCTAATTGACTACTGCAATTATCACTGTTGCTATAAAAAGTAGTCCAGAATTTAAATTAAACCCCAGCGTTTGCTTTACATACATGCACATACAGCATTGGACCAAGTTGGTGAATTTCAAATTTTCTCCATCTTTTAAGCTTTGTGAATATCATGATAAATAACCTTAGATTCTATTTGTGGTTTGTTCAACTCAAAGCAGCTTATATGTGAGATGCCAATTTTTTTCTCCAGGACGGAGCTGTTAATGAAAGGAAGATAATGAAACTATGTGAATATGCAGCCAAGAATCCACCCCGTATTCCTAAGGTTTTATTCATTTTCACAATTTAAGATATTTTCAGTTTAACCTTTTCTTTTGGAAATGAGCTTACACATGTGTCGTTGTTATTGTTTGTAGATTGTGAAATTTCTAGAGCAAAGGAGCCAAAAGGAGCTACGCATAGAGCATGTTAGCTTTATTAAAATTATAACAGAAGCCTATGGAAAGTTGCTTTTTGTTTGCAAGGAACAAATGTAAGTTCGTTGTACAAACTTTATTCTCAGTATTTTAATTTCTTCTCTCTTATGATGTGTTGGTGTTCTCTATGCTGCAGCCTAATTCTGGTTACCATTAAAGCTTAAATTGTAGGAAGAATGCCTCAAAGTAAAAGAAATAAAATGCACTCAAACAAGTAAATTTTGATTCACACTGGTTAATAAGCAAAACCTGACATCAGTCTTAGAAATATGATCATAAAAAATGAAGGCTCGATCATGTGCTTTCTTCTTCGTTGTGGTACAGGGCTTACTTTGCAACTAGCCTTGTTAAGGTTGATAATGAGCTTCTTGAAAGCAAACACCAGGAGATTCAAATTCTTGGCTGCCAAACTCTGACACGATTTATCTACAGTCAGGTGAATCTTCATATTTAAAATTTTAGAACAAACTGAGAAAATTTAGTAGGTTAATGCAATTTGTATAACATTCCTGTATAATAGTCCTGCATTTTACTACTTGACGGTAATTAACCAGATTTGGGGGGTCCTAATTCATTCATAAAAGAACAGATAATCACAATATAACGTAAATAAATATTAGAGAAAAAACTCTGAAATTAGTATGGTTTTTCCCGCCTGTTAATGATAAATATCTATTTCCATTTCATGTTTATTTTTCTTATTTTTCTGTGAACAGGCTGATAATACATATGCCCGCAATATAGAGAGCTTGGTCTCCAAAGTATGCTCTCTCTCCAATGATTCTAGAGAAAATCACACTTGTATTCGTGCGTCTAGTTTGCAATGCCTGTCGGCCATGGTAATATCTTATATCCTTTTCAACTCAAGGGACATGCATATTCTTAAAACATGATGTTTATGTGCTGCATGTCTCATTGCAGATTTGGTTCATGACCGAGTATTCCTACATGTTTTCCGAGTTCGATGAGGTAAACTAAACTTTGTTTCTTAGTTTATATTTTGGGATTTTTTCAATGGTTTTTGGCAAACACCTTAATTTTGCTTTCTCTTTTTCAGATTGTAAGTTCAATTCTGAAAAACTACCGGTCAGATGAGCCTTTGAATGATGAAGAAGACAGAAGTGCAGCCCACCATAACTGGGTTGATGAAATAGTCAGGTGTGAAGGGCGAGCTGGTGGAACTGTTTCTAGCGACATCAGCCCTAGAAACCCAACTATGAGAATTCGGCCTAATACAGGAGATACTTCTACTTTAACCAGGTTTGATAACACTCCAATTGGATCTCTATCATTCTGATAATTTTTTGCATGTTACTAAATTTGGTTCACAGTTTATAAACTTCACTTGATATTTGTCATACTACCATTTAATACTGAATATCTTTTGGCATATGTGCAACTGGGACCAGCTTTTACTCCATAGTAACAAAGAAGAGAAATTTAACTGTTATAAAATCTTATTCTCTAATTTTAGCCTTTGTTTTTAGAGTGCATGCTTGTTAGGAGAATGAAGGGAACAAAATTTTAGGGGCTATTTGCAAATGATACCAAATTGGTAGGTGCTAGTTGCAAATGCAAGATATGCCATATATCATGTGCCAATTGAGTGACATACAGCCGTTAATTTACAGAAATCATTTAATTCAAGATTCCGTGTACCCTAAGACGCTGATTTGAATTGTAAGCAGGGAACAGCGTGAGTCGCCTGAAATGTGGGCCCATGAGTGTGTTCAGAAGCTTGGTGAGCTGGCGAAAGAGAGTACCACCACAATGCGTCGTGTACTGGACCCAATGCTGATCTACTTTGACTTTGAGAAACAATGGAGTCCAAGGCATGGTTTGGCCTTGCTTGTGCTGTCTGACATGTCTTTTACAGAGAAAAGTTTTGGTAATTTCCTTTTACAATCCATATTGTCATAGCCATGATGTTTGCTCCATGCTATTTATTTGATCTTATTTCTTTAGCAGCTGATAATAACCAGATTTTTGGTTAATTGCTTTCATACCAGTTGATATGGTTCTGGTATTTCCATACTCATAGCAATACAGATTCCTCTAATATTATATTACTTTCAGGCAACGAGCGGTTGGTATTGTCTACTGTGATTCGCCACCTGGACCACAAAAATGTGGTAAATCATCCTCAAATGAAGGCTGACATTGTCCAAGTTGCAACATCACTGGTTCGTCAGCTAAGGTCAAGGGGTGTGGTTGCTGAGATGGGAGTTATCAGTGACTTGTGCCGCCATCTGAGGAAATGTCTGGAGGCAATTGGTCAGACTGGATCTGGGATTGAAGAGTCCAATTGGAACGATTCTCTCCAGAATTCACTTGAGGATTGCCTTTTGGAGATTGTTAAGGGAGTATGTTATTTTCACTTCTGTATATCTTTCTCACTTGCTATCCTAGTACAGAACTTTTTTGTTCCATGCCAGTTCTGATATCATGCAAATGTGAAAGGTTTTAAGCTGTAGACTTATTATTCCTCTTTACTTTCACAATTCAAACCATTTCATGCAAATGAGATATTGGAAAGTGAAAATAAAATTAATGATCAAGTAGAAGGTTGAAGATATTTAGAAGATTTATTATATTAACAAAAATGTCTTGTGATTGTTACAGTTTTTTATGGAACATTGGATAGTAAGTACTTCTTTTGCTTTCCAATTCTTGCTTTAGACAGGGTATCTAGATATTTTGCGAAAATAATTTCACAATCTGACATTGGCATCTCATGTATCTGTGAGGTTTTCTGTTGAACACTAACCTTTTTAGTCGTTAAACATAATTTTTTGCTTTCCAATGCGACATGTCTTATCTGAATTAATTGCTTTTTGAACTTTGGTAGATAAGTGATGTGCGGCCATTATTTGAGATGATGGCTATCACACTAGAGAAGCTTTCTGATTCTGCGGCTGTAGCTAGAGCAACGATTGGGAGTTTACTGATACTTTCCCACATCATTTCCTTGACATCGATCTCCTCACAGAACCTGACAGTACTGCATTTATCTCTCTTACTTTGATCTTTCTGTTGATTGTTTCAGCCAGGTTTAAAATTTTAGCAAGTTTTGTCTTGCACATAACATGACACTCTGATTAACCATGTCTGACACATTACAATGACACCCCTATTAAGCATCATTTCATATGCCCAATTAGCCTAAATTAAGCTTTAAGAAACCAAGAATTAGGTGCTTGAATTAAGTATCCATGATTGCATTCTTCTTATTGCACAAGCTGTTTCACAATTTTCCTTTGGAAACCTCTGAACTTGAGTAGTTTGTATTTGAAAAAAGATTTTAGGTACATAAGACATGCTTTTTGTAGGTTTTTCCAGAGGCACTCTTGCTCCAACTTTTAAAGGCCATGACACATCCTGACCCAGAATCCCGTTTGGGTGCTCATTTATTATTCTCCTCTGTTCTTGTGAAAACACCAAATCATCCCAGAAGCGACTCCGAATTCTTGTTTGAAACTAAGAAGTGGCAGTCTCGCACAACATCAGTCTTTGCTTCAGCCACTGCTTTGCTTGAGAAGCTGAGAAGAGAGAAGGACAGTCTGAGTGGAGATAGTAAGACTGGAAACAACTCAAAGGAGAGAGTATGTGAAAAAGAGCTCAAGTCAAGCTGGGGGCCACAAAAGAGCTCGGTGTTTTTCACAAAGTTGGGTTTTTCGGTTTTTGATCGAGCCCCTGTTTTGTCTGGTACAAATGAGATGGTATGAGAAACTTCTAGAAATGGTTGTTCTCTAATTTAATTGATTGGCATACATGTTTGATGATTTTTCTAATTCCATTGAAGCAGGATGGCAACACCACAGTCATGTTGACTGAAGATCAGGCAACCCAGTTGTTATCTGCCATTTGGGTTCAAGCAAACCAAGCTGATAATTTGCCATTTAATTTTGAAGCCATTGGCCATACATTCTGCCTGACTCTTCTTGCATCCAGTGTTAAGGTACAAAACATATTTATTCATTTGCTGTTATCAAATCAAGCATCCTATTTAAATTTTCTATTTCTAATTACGATCAATGCTGCAGAATTTAAATAATGGAAATGTTGTTCGGTTTTTCCAACTGCCGTTGTCTCTTAGAAATGTGGCTCTAACACCAAGTGGTATGTCTGTTATCTCTATTCTTATGTTATTAACCACACCTTATTTTTTCCAATAACTTTTGGACCATTTTTTCCATTGTAGAAATTCTGCCCCCAGCTTGTCAGAGGTCTCTTTATACAATGGCAATGAGCATGCTTGCATTTGCTGGAAAATTCTATAACATTTGCAAGCTAACTAATTCACTCAAGCGATACGTGTCTTCAAATGTAAGTGCCCCTCATTCCCCCAAGGCCCCAACACATGTGCACGCGCACACACACACACTCACACCTTGACAAAATAAATAACAAAAAAGGTCAAAAATTCACATACTGTGTGATGAAGTAGCACAACCGCATTGCATTATTTATAGCAATTAGACTGTAGTAAGTACTGTACTTGTTCGCAGATCGACCCCTATTTGAGGATTGGTGAGGATTTGCTTCTCTACGTGAGGCTTCAATCAGATCTAAACAACTTTGGCTCAGACATTGATCATGATGCCGCTCGATGCACACTCAACGAAGTGAGAGAAGCTGGTATTTCTGACCAGCACTTGCTTGACATCATCACACAAGCACTCTCAAGCTTGATCAACGTAAGTTTGTTTAGAAGTTGATTGTTCATGTGTGTATGCTTAAGAGACGAATGGTCGCTTATTATTTGGTTGTTTCAGTTGAAGAAAGATGTGTTGGTAAGGCTTCTTAGTGAGAACTTTGTGCCAGAGGACGTGCCGTTGTTTGGGTCAAGTACTGTCCTTGACTGGGTCAATGCCCATGCGTGTTCTGAGGAATCACTTTCTTTAGATGAGGTATTACAATTTAAACCTTATATTTTATGTATGTTCTTCTTTGCTTTTTGAATATGAACATTTCTAGTTCTAGCTTAACTCATACTACACCAAAATTACAGCCTTTGACTCGTTATTTTTTTTCTTTCTGACATATAGGAATGTTCAAGGACCTCGTCAGTGGATGGTGGAATAGCCAGTGAATCACCTGCCACTAATTTCTCGAGCTTGGCGCCCAAAATAACACCCCAGCCATCTCTTCCCAATGTAATTAGTGTTGGCCAGTTGCTTGAGTCGGTATGTGATTCTCTCTGTCTAAGTGTCTAGTGTGGCATTTTCTTTCTATTATTAATTTAGTACTCTTAACCATCAGTTATCCATATGTTTGTATAGGATTGCATCCTTAAGGTCTTATCAACTTAAGAACCAATTTTTTATTTTTTTTATTTATACTGAAGTATTTGTTGCGTTTGATGAATGATCAGGTATTACATGTAGCCGGCCAGGTGGCTGTTTCATCTGTCTCTACCTCTCCCCTCCCGTATGGCACCATGGCTAGCCAATGCGAGGCACTAGGAATGGGCTCAAGAAAGAAACTCTCAAGCTGGTTGGTCAACGGTTATGACTCTGCTGAAGATAACATCACACAGGACCTCCATATGAGTCATCATATTCCAATTCAAAAGGTTAACTGCAACCACACAGTTTGCTATATATTCACGAGGGTTGTTCTCCTGCCTAGTTAACCCAATATAATTATTTTCTGATTTTTCTGACTTACTGTTGTTTATTGGCTATTCAGGTCAACTCTTGCTCGTCTGAAATCGAACTTACTAAGCAGACAGAGCCATGGCTCACCCTCAAACTGCCCCCTGCTAGTCCCTTTGACAACTTTCTAAAAGCAGCTGGTTGTTAGCTCAGTACATTCTTAGGAATCAGCTCTGATATGTCTTGTTAGGTAGTCGTGCTTGATGTATCTTTCAGGACTTAGTAGTGTCAATATGGCTTAGTGGTTCTGTAGTTGTAACCACATGTTAGAATTGCTGTTATGTGATAAAAATTGTGCCTTAGAATCCTTGTAGTGTTTGGTATAACTTGGGGGTCATTCTTATTCTGGATTGAGAAGCGCTTTCCTCAGATCATGTCGAAATTATCTAGGCACGCATAAGAGAGTATACATGAGCTGCGCATGCAAGCTATACGCCACGTTAAGAATATTCCAGGCAGTTTTCATATTTTGTAAGAACAAAATTTACCCGCGATTGATTTCAACTGAAATTATTTTTAATGTAGATTTTTTTTTTTCATATAAATTCCTGCAAAACAAACGTAACCGATTTATTTTCCCTGTAAGTAACAAATTTAAGATGACAAGGCAGATAAACAGGCCAACCATATAAATCATGACCTGTATCATCATATCATATTAAATCTATATTATCAAAGCGAACACAATTCTCTTTACTGTAACATCTACACGCGCAACAACTTGGCAACTTGAATTTGCCAACCCAACATATGAACAAATTTATCTCACCCACTCAAAACATCTCCATATAACCACCCAAACCACTCGATTTCAAAATCTTCTTCATTAATAGTACTACAATGGCAACAGTCAATCCAACAGCAGCCCAAGTGTACAAACGATCATCCCTTGGCTTCTGCACCACAGGTTGGCCCCGCGTGACAGTCACCTCAGCACGAAAACCAACCCTGAGCCTTCCTGCAGCTGCATCAACACGAACTTCATGCACATTTTCAATGACTCCCCTGTCTGGTTCTGGAATAAGGTTTTGTTGAGCTTGACCATGGTCCAATTCAACCTCATTATCAGCATTTCTATTAACTGCCTCCTCGTTTTGGTTTTGCTCTGTGGCTGGAGGAGCCGGGAGTTGAGGGGCTGTTGCTTCTGAGTTGCTTATAGTAGTTAGAGGTGGCACTGGAGGAGCCTTAGCAAGCATGCATTGATGGATCTGTGTAATGCAATCAACAAGTTAAAAGGATCATAATGGTCCACAATCTTGGTGTTTTGACTGTCATTTATTTTTTAATTTCTATTTACTTGTTCCAAAAAAGATATAGTGCTCAAGTCATATCAACCAGTGTAAATTATTGTTTACCTCTATAAATTGGGACCTATTATAGGCCTTTTATATCAAAAAAATGCCTAAGCAAGTCACAGGTTTGGAAGCAATTTTCTCTTCACATTTACATAACCAATTTCCATAAATCCCAGATTTTTCAGTTCCATTTGAGTTGGTCAATTTTTTTGGGATCAATTATATGGCAATTCCCGAGTTACAGAAAATGAGACAATTTTTTGAAAAAAATCCAAGCAGCTAATGGTATCATAGAAGTGTTAAATCGAATCTTCTCTGTGTTGGCTACACCATATGCTCTATACCAGAGTTTCCGTCATGAAATGTGACTTTCTCTATGGTAGGCACCATATAGGGTTTGGTATGATCACTTTTCTTGTGGTGCAAACACCGCATAACTGAAGGAATAGTACACAATATAACAAATAGTTAACAATGAGTGAAGCCATACCTCATCAATAAGCCTCTGGCGCTCAGGGGAGCCAAATTTAGGTGGGTTGTCACGTGATTTGATGGCAAGTGCATGCCTGTCTTCCTTTTTGTAGTCTAGTGACCCCAATGCACCACCGGGGTTAGTTGGCATAAATGCTATTAGTGCTACCAATGCAGTGCGCACTGTAACAGAACAACAGAAGTGACGTGTGTTAGTCCAACCAGTTCAGAGTTTTAAAAGAAAAGGAAACATCTAAAAAAGAATGCTAAAGCACATTTGGCCTTATGTAGTATGATGGCGCGAAAGGAAGTGCTAGCAAAAGAGAGCAAATAAAAATCTACATGTAAATGTGAGATATAATGGGATAGATCAACTGCAATGCTGCAACATTTAAGACTATATCCGGAAATCTTTACAAAACTAATAGTGACTAATATAGTAAGAAATAGATCTGTCCTTCCATCCTGGTCGAGTCAATAGACAGAAATTTAATTGATTTGTCAATGACATATTCTCTATGACCAGGTGAAAGGGTTTTCTGTCGCATCACGCTCGTATAGCCTACACATCTAACATGGTTGTAGACTATGAAAAGTGGTGCTAGCATAAACAGAACTTGATGAATAAAAAGGTCAAGGTTCAATGAGTAAATAGCTAGGATCTAGGACAGGAACAACATCTAGCTGTCTTTCTCTGGTCATGTTTCAGTCAGAAATATTGACTTGCTGATGAATAAAAATCTACTGCCAGGAAAAAGAAAAGGTTCTTATTGCACCATGCTTGTATAGCTTACAAAACTAAATGATAGTAGGCTATGAATAGTGATGCTTGAGTTAATTCTTCTATGTTTGTATCTGATAATTCTAGTCAACATAATCATCTACAAAGTCATTTGTGAACTTGCAGAAAGAAACAAACTAGGGATGAAAATACTTGAACTAGCTCCAAATTAAAATTCTCAAAAACATTTAATTACAATGTACTACTAGATAACAAAAAAGCAAACATAAAGATGAGATTTCCTAAAAACAAACAGCCCAAATGCCATTGTACTGTAAAGCATCATCTTCAATCATAAAATATGTATCAAACAAGAGAACCAGCAAAATAAAATAAATAGTGCAGTTAGATATCGCAAAACAATAGAAGGAAAGATCAAAGGTCAAAGTCCTCACCGCTCCACGATGGCTGCCAGTGCTCAGGATGATAATTGGATATACTTAAGCATATCTTTGTTTGCGTCTCAAACCGACCACTTGGCTGTTATGAACAAACAAAACAGAGATGTGATTAGCTATCATGTATTATAAGGGGATAAAGAAGACATTAATGAAATAAATTAAATGCGAGAAGCTACCGTAAGCATCATAAATGAAGGTGGCTTGAAAGGATACTCTACAGGTAATTGGATCCTTCCATGGTATACACCTCCCTCAAATTCCGAGCCTCGGGGCCCCAGTATTGCAAATTGCCACTCAAATATATCCTCCTAGAGCATAAATTTTAAAAAGTCAGCTATGAATACACATCCCAAAATACAGAATCAGAATATTAATTTTCTATTCAAGTTGGAAATACCAACATATATGAACCTTCAATGGAAGCTCAAAAACTAGTACAGACAATTCTCAAAGTGAAAGTTATGTAGGATCAAAATTAATCTGACTTGTGACAAGTCATGAGAGGGATCCAGTGCCAAAGGCCGCCATTAGTGCATTGAAGTTTACAAATTGGAAACATTAAATGTTCTTTATATTATTTTAAGTACTCACATATTAAGAATTGTACTGTTTTGACCAGTTCAAGGAGGGGTTTAAATTGCCAAAAATTGTACCGTTGATATTGTTAGCATTGATGCATAGTAAAATTAAGCTTAAATAATGTAAGTTGTATTATTGAAAAGTAAAAAAACATACTTATTTCATAGTTAGTTTCACTGGAAGCGATTGGCAATGATCCCTCATTATTTTTAAAACCAAATAGAAAGAGGGAAATAAGCAAAATCACTACCGACAAATTACTTCCGATGGTGGTAGATCTATTCAGCTAATTAAACAAATGTTGTAAGTCCAGATTAAAACAAAATAACTTAAAAATTCGAAATTAACTACCGTTTAAGATGTAGTGCAACAAATTACAATATACAGCTAGATTCACACTTAAAACCTAATTCTATTTGATTAGAAATCCGTACAAATAGGGATAAGGTCAAAACAGAATCAGATCTAATCAAAATCAAAAGAACAAAAACAATCACCTCAAGGGGCAAGCTCATGAAGTCATCGGATGGATTCGACTGCATCTCTTTGACCTCTTGAAGGATCCGCTTCACCGCCGGGTTGTTCCGGTTGTACCTCGCCGCCGCCGCCGACGCCATGGCTCACTTAGAACGAATCTCCGGCGGCGCACGCTCGTCCCGTTCCTCAACGAACAATATCAGAAAAAAATCGCCAGTATTAAATTGAATTGATTGGGGAAATAAAGAGGGAAGCCGGATTACGGGATTAGATTGTTAGATTAGAATAGATGGAGACTATATAGTGAAAGCGTGTCGAGGTCAGAATGTTGAGGTTCAGAATCGTCTCCGGTTCTTTTATATTCGTTTCTCTCTGTTAACTTTAAGAAAGACTGCTTCTGCGAAGTTTCCTTCTGATTCCGAAGCATCATGAGTTCTCCATTTTTGTGAAACTGGACAGAGATGTTTAGAGATAGTTTTGTGCGTGGACCTAGAATACCGTTTTTGCAACAAAAATTGGAATAAAGTGGGCTCAGTGTATCAATCGGCCTTGGTTTTCTTTTCATGACGTTATCTGAACCGGACTGCAAATGTTCCCGTTGAGTACCGGATAATTGATTGGTTGGATTGTTAAATTTTCAAATAATAAAAAGACGCAAGCTATATTAGAAAATGGTGATAAGAAGCTGTAAACACTTTTCTTTATTTGAGGTCAAATTGCTAATTTTATTGTAAACTTATTAATATTCACCATATATTATAGTTTATACTTGAAATATAAGTATATGTTTAAGACTTTGATTTTCGAATTCTTTACACTTTTCTTCTATGGCATTTAATGTTTCTAATGCTGTTAAGTTTTAAAATTAAGAAAATTATTAATTAGCTATTTTTTAATATTAATGAGCAAGATGGTTTTCTAATTCATTGGGTTTTGTTTATTACATACAACCAATCGTTACAGTAAACCAAACCGCACAGTAGTCCGACTCCGGTTTTTGAAAACTTGTTCTCGCAGCTCAACGGTCCAACCCTCGGTGCATAACTATCATTAGATTTGGTGTACGCAATTATCTGCAATTATTATTATTGTTATTGTTTGAATATAATTAGATATAGATGGCAATTATCAGAGTCCAATGTGCGTGTCCTTCAGACGCGTCAAGGAGATGACTGTGACGTGTTTTAAGTGAAGTGGCATTAATGTATTGGATAATTATTTTCTTTAGGAGATGACTGATTGACTTCTTTAGGAGTATTGGTATGGGCCCAACATGGGCCGAAGGCCCGAAAGGTCAGATCGAAGCGATCTAACGTTTTTCACAATAAAGCCCATAAATAGCATGATAATGAATTATATAAATTGTATATATAGATTGGATTTATTTTTTTAAGATAAACTGGGATCAAGCCTCCTAACTTATTTTTAAATTAAATGTCTATAAAAAAATTCTTCAGTCCGGTTTCGAACCTATATATAGATTGGATTTAATAGGTAATAACATGTTCGTTTTTCTATGCTCAAGATGATATAGAGGATAAGAGGAAATATTTGCATCAAAATTAAAAACTTGAAAGGGGCGTATAAAATAAATAAAAATGCATTTAGAATTTTAGATATATCTTGGGGCATGCTTGTGTTATTGTCCAAAGCAATAAGCTTTCATTTTTTCGTATATTCAGTCGTGTATTTATCTTTAGTGCCCACTTACAAGTTTACTGGGTTGTGAGTATGTTTGTTCAAAACTTAATATGTATATCAGTTCCTATAATGTTTTCCCTGAGAATAAATGGGCACATTAGCAGTATTATTAACTTCGAGCATGTAAAATTATTCCCCTTAAATGTCGTCAACATCTAGTTACAAGATGTGATGTTAGACATCATTTGCCAATAGCAGGATTATTAACTTGCAGTTTATTAGATTCCCAATATTGTTGACAATTTATTACCTTTTTTGACATAATTAACAAAATATGCATGATTGTTAACTTCTAGGCTTCACTGGCCATATTATTCCATGTAAAAAATTATCTAACATTCCCGTTGGCTCGAAAAACAATTTATAGTTACATTTGGATGGAAAATTGTTAAGCCTGCACAAAAGTATACTGAAAATATCACCTCTTAGCAAGCAACCTTTGTTTGAAAACAATATGATAATACAGCAACTCATTCCATATGTCTGGAACTCCAGGAAGGCACCAATGGCTACAGTCCTGTATGCCTGATGCCTGGGCCCCACTCACAGGTTTTCTACCATAAATAGACGGGTGTCCATCAATCCTTAGCCCAGATAAGTTAGTTATGTTTAAAACTGTTACAGAAGTTTTCATTTGGGCTATGATTTGCTCTAAAATCAAGTTCATCTCTGGAACTGGAATTTGTTTCCTAGAAGTAAAATTCAACGGCTGATTGTGTTCTTTGCAATGTCCTCCAGTATTCCATTCACCCCCACTGCATGATTAGGAAGGCAAATTATCATTGAACTATTATCTATTTCAAATAGACCATTCAACTATCTTGAGAAAAGTAGAAAACGTACATGAGGTCTAGAAGTTATGGCCAAAAATTTAGATATAGTGATGGTAGTTTGTAACTGACATAATTTAAGTGCAAACCAACATATCATTGGCAATAATGTTAAAATTTTTCCAAGTTAAATAGATTATGTTTCAATATAAACAGATTGCAGAAGTATAAAGAAGATTAGAAGAGCCAATAGTATTATGTCGCCAGCATAAATTAACAAATAAATGGCAGAGGGGGAGAGAGGATTTACCTAAAATGAGATGGTGAAGAGCTTCTGAAGAAAACTTGTGTTTTTGCAGGGTTGACATATCGGTCGACCCACCATGCCCATGTCTTAAGAGACTTTTGAAATGCACTGGAGACATCTAGTCGAGGATGAACCAGGTTTCCTTCCTGATAGTAGTTCACCCTGGGTAGAATATACAAAACAACTTCTGTACATATTATGGTAAATAACTTCAAAAGAAAATCTCCATCAATCAACTTTAACCATGGCAACCCTCAGCTGTGCAACTCAGCTTAAAATTTTAGATAAGCTAGGCTAATTTAATCCATACTTATAAATTTGAATGTAAATTAAGCTGCACTTTACTAAACTTAACCCAAATTGTAACAAGACTAATAAACAAGATATTAAAAAACAAAACAAGACAACTGAGCAAATTTTGGTCTGCTAGTATTTGTACAACATAAGCTAGTACATACCATAAAAAAGTTCTAGTTGAAATAGTAGAACAACTGGGGAAATGGTACTATAACACTTCTGCACCAGCACAAGTTAAACTTAAGCATAGAGATATCAAATTGTTGATTTTACCCTGATTTTGTTTTGTGGTGGGACCACCAATGTGCAGTGTTAAAAACAAGTATGTCAGCTCCTTTCCACTTTGATGCTGCTTTATCTATTGTATCGATTCTCAAAGTTTTTACACGCCTCGTACCAATTCTTGCTTTGCTTTCGTGTACCAAGAAATGGCTCACATAGTACTCAACACTACAATTATAGTCCTAGAAATAAAAAAGTAAAAGAACGTCAACTTTTTAGAACCAGAGTTAACTATTAAAAAAGGCATTTACAGCAATGGTCCTCAAAATATTGCACCATTTCATTTATGTTTGTAAATAAAAATTTCATCAAAATAAGCACATCTTCAACTTTTTGACAGTTTACTACAAAGAGGATGCCTACTCATGTCTTATATGGTATATAACCAGTGAGGCAGTAAGCTAGTCCAAGGGCTAAAACAAAACATATTCAAATTTGTAGATACCACAGTGAAAATATCTGCCTCTTAATAAACCCAAATCAAGGATTTAAAATATCTACATTCTACAAAATGAGATTTAGCTTGCATACCACAAATTTGAAATTATACTGTCCCTTTTCTTTAGTAATTCTTCGGCCATGAGCTTCATATATCCGTTTTGGATCCAACACCCCTTGTCGGAGGATGCACATCATTGATTCCCACTGATTTCTATTGATTGAATCTCCGACAAATACTAGTCTCTTCCCTTTAATTGAATCGAGCATTTTCACAGCATTAAACCTATAAAATATGCAAGTTATCGTGTTAAGTTTTCCACAGTTTCCTCTAAAAATAATTTTTATTTTCAGATGCTCAATTCTACATTTTATGAACAAATCAGGAAAAGTTTGCATCATGTGTCATTATTCTTATAGCAGCAGATGGCGTGTTCCTCATTTTGTACGGTATACAACTGTTCAAGGTATATCGGGATATTGTTGTACACATCATATTTTTTCCAAGTATTTCCAGCTAATTATATCATTCAGATTGCTAAGTGAAATAAGCAACTTATGAAGAGGTTCCACACCAAAATAGTATATTTAAAAAAAATTAATTATTAAGCCTAAGAGTTTGCATTGGCCCAACTCTTGCAAACCTTAAATTTTAACCTTGTAACAAATCATGAATCATAATTCAAGTAACTAATTGCTTCCAGCAACTTTCACTGGAGGATTATTATCACCAGATATAGTTCAAACAATTATGCAGAACTACTGGCAACTTTCCAGAAAAAGTATTATCACTACCTTGGGATGTTGCAATAGTTAGGCTTCCATCTCCATTTCATATAGTCTCGATCAGTTCTTCCATTAGCCTCACAACTAAAACCTTCATCTATGAATGAGCATGATTTGCTATCATAAAGTGGATAGCTCTCATCAAAAACCCATTTTCCATCATAAATATTACATTTTCCTTCGACTTCCCTTTCAGTCTTATTTACATCTAAGTCCCTCATTTTCTCATTGTTCTCTCCTCCCATCTTTGAAGTATTCAAATGTTGGTTTATTTCCAAAACATTGGAAATTTCCTTCAAATTAGGATTACCCAAATTAGCAGCATCACTCTTCATCACTGATTCAATCACTTGTAGTGAAGAAACATTTTCTCTCACCTCTTTCTCATCGAGTACTTCTCCTGACAAATTGCCATTTTCTTCCACACGGATATCAACAAACACTCCATCTTTCCCTTGCAATGTCAAATCGAACGCCTCATCAGAATTATTTCTAGCTTCTGAGAAGTAGATTTCTCCAAGAGAGGCTTGTTTAGTCTTATTACAAAGTTCAAACAGGAAATGTGTTTTTGTAGGAGCAATTTTGAGCACGCAGTAGTACAAGAGGAAACAAAATAGGAAAGATGAAGAGACAGCCAAGGAAAAGAGCTTTCCAGATTTAAGAGAGAAGCTCTTTTGCCTCTCCATCAGACTAGAGAGAGAGAAGGAGAGGAGAGGAGAGGAGAGGAGAAAAGGACTGAAAGCAATAATGGAGTGAGTGACTGAGGCACCTTCCCCTCGTGTCTTGTGTCTTGTGTGAGTGTCGGAAGCGGTTTCCAAGCACTTTGTACTATGAAATGTTAATGTTATCGTTTCAATGGTTGTGATTAATTTGCTTGATATGGCAATGATAAAAGAATTCCTTAGATTTCTGTCTGTGGGGCCCCCAGATATAATGATATTTTAATGAGTGAACTGCAAATGGTTATCCCCTACAGCGTTGGATTGTGTTTATGGATCCACGACCGTCGGATTCAGAGGACTGGGGCTTTTGATGGAGACCGTACGGACCAAAAGTATTAAGATTCGTCTGGTATGCTGTACGAAAGTTACATATCAGGAAAGGAAGACAAATTTGGAGGACCTTCTTTTTTTTTTTTTTTTTTTTTTCTAAAGAGCTTAGATTTTAAAAAAATAAAATATTATAAAGGCTGCCTATTCCGAAAATTTTCTATAAAAAAATCTAAATACATGTAAAATTACTCTGTTATCACTAAGAGTAATTTACAAATTATTAAAAATGATTTGAATTCAACTTTTGAACTTTTGTGTAAATTACAGAAATTATTTGAAATTAACTTTTAAAAAAAATACAAAAAATTTACAGAAATTTATCATATTATGCCCTTTTAGATAATTTTAGAAAGAGCTAAGCCTAATGAAAATTTCAAAGTTAACTTTAGTTTTTAGGGAAAAAGTCCAACTTGGCATAGTCGGGTGAGAAATTGAAAATTGATTTGACAGTGGCGTCAAAAGCGAACAGCAGTCATTGCAGCGCATAATTTGGACCTGGTATCCGGACGTTAACAAACTATAAAGACTCGCGGGCAGGACATGACATGTTAAATTGTTTAAAAAATAATGGCCTGTATTAATTTTATCACTTCACATTTTTTTATTAAAAAAATTCTATGGCATCTCTTTTATGCTTAACTAAATTGTAAAGATTCAAAACCAACATTAATTTTAGGAGAACCAAACAAAAGACAAAAAAAAAATTTCGAAATGGAACAATTAAACCTGACACTGACAATAAAAAAAAGAATTAAACCTTAACATTACAAAAAAGAGAAAAAATAACAAATAAATAATTAATTATCCAGCAGTTTCGTTGTGCTTTCCTAAATTCTTGATCATACAACCCTTGTACCATGCCATGAAATAGCAGGAAGGAAAAGATTTAACAACAACATAGAAGGAAGTTCTATTCTCCACCTCAACACAATTTGCTCGTTGCTTCTCCTCATGGCAGCCATATTGAATGAGCTTAGAACCGCAAAAACAATGCGTATCTTCAACTAGCTTTCCTATGGTGTGAAGATTGCCTCCGCAAGGCGATGTGTCTTCTTTGTACCAAAACCGAACCCAACGATATGGTTGAGGTAAACCTTCCCCTCTTTCACTGTTGCTGATGAGGGAATCCGATGGATGACACCTACATACCGACCGACAACTCTAGCAGTTATCCAGTCATCCGAACTCTCCACAAGCCAGCTAGGTGTACCAGCAACAACCAACTTGTCATTCGACATCAACTCCAACCCATCTCCCCTCTCAAGCGATCCTTCAACCTTTACCAAAGTAATCTCTTCTGTTTTGGTGTTGATTCTGAAGAGAGAGCCAGTTGAAGTATGGATGACAAGGAGATAGCCATTGGAGTGGTAGACGATCCCATTCAGGCCTAAAAAATTGTTAAGTAATCCCTTTTTCTGAACAAAAATGTCACTTTTTATTACAGACAGCAGTTCGCCATCTGTGCTGAGTTTCCAAATTTTGTTTGATCTTGCATCAGTGATGTATGCATTCCCTTCCTCATCCACCGCCACGTCATCGGCAAGTGAAGGCTCATCACCTATAATGAAACATCTAGTCGTTTTTAAAAGCATCATGTAAAATTAGAAATAGGCCTACACCCAACCTTCTTGAAGTGTAACATTTTGTCAAGAGATTAGGTTATCTTCCTATTCTTAAAAAATTAGATTATCAAACCTAACTGCTTATACTTAAAATTTAATGTTTTGTTAAATTAGACTCACTAACCCCAGTAAACGTACACAAAGGGGGGGAAATACTAATAACGCAGCAGTGTTGTGAAAAACTCAATCTAGACTGATTAGTCAGCTTGATTAGCTGATATACGATTGTTAAACCACTACAAATAGCCTATGCAGTGATTTAAAATTTTTTAAAAAAAGGAACAAAGGTAAAAGCAATTAAGCAGCGGCACTCAGTTTTCTTCAGTATCTGATAATGATGTTGACAAGAACGTGTATAAAATGATCAATCAAAAGAAATAAAAATTTTCCCCCTAGTTACAGCATTTTTTTTACATCCTTTTATCATACATTACCATACAATACAAAATTTGTACCTTTACTTGACTAACATATACGTTGGTACTGTTTTGTTACAAATGGATCTTTTAATAATTAATTATAATTGGGACTCACTTTTTCCTTTTCACAGATATACCATTAAATACATGGTCTCAGACTCTCAGTATGTGGGTCCCAGTCCCCATTGTGATAGTCACGTAGATTGGATATTTAAACAGCAAATTAATGTGCCAGCTAAACAGGAGTACAACTGTACAACATGCTGACCTGGACCAGCAAGCTGAGTCAGAAAAATCCGGTCCCATGTACCAAGCCGGTACGCACCAATGCCGCCGTACCGAGACCAGATCGAATCAGAATACACAACCAGTACCCGCTTCCTGACCTGATCTATGTTAACACCGACCGACAAGTAACCGGCCACAGCCGGGTCCTTCACCACCAGCTTCTCCTCTCCTCCATCAGGCGACACCTCAGCAAGGCCACCGCCGTAGAAGGTGGAGACGAGGAACTTCTCTGAAAGTGGGTCCCACTTGGCGCATTCGTGGAACCAGTGGTCGCTCAGATAGGAGATGGATTTGGTGGATTGCTCGAGGGAGAGGATGAGAGAGGTGGGAATGGCGGAGAGAACGAAGAGGATGAGAGGGAAGGAGCCGCAACGGCCGGAGGTGGAGGTGGGGTCGGACTTACGGCGGCGGCGGCAAGAGCAGCAGTCAGCCATGGCGAAGCCGAAGGTTTGGTATTTCGTTTGAAGAAAAACTGGAGGGGTTTGGACTTTGGAGTTGGAGCGAGAATGCTAGATTAATTACTCGGGTTTAGTGAGAATCTAGGTGAGATTTTGGTCGGGTTGGGTACTTACTGCTTGGTGAGTTGGTGGGAACCACATCCTCAGCAGCCAAAATTTAGCTGTTTCAAACAGTCAAATTCTATTTTTTTTTATTTTTCAATATTTTAAAATTCAAATATTGAATTCAAACCGTTGATTTTGTTCAATTTTATAGGCGATGCATTTTCATATAAATTTTATAAAATTTGGAGTTGATTTGATACTTGATTAAGTGATCAAATTATGAACGTATTAGAATTAATCAGTGATAGTTAACTAGATTCGTTCATTTGTTGACCACTTAATCTAGTATCAAATCAACTCCAAATTTCATAAAACTTATATGAAAATGCATCGCCCGTAAAATTGAACAAGATCAACGGTTTGGATTCAACATTTGAATTTTAAAATATTGAAACATAAAAAAAAAAAAAGAATATGGCTGTTTGGAACAGTCAAATCCTTGACCGCTGAGGATGTAGATCCTGAGTTGGTGTGGCAGCATTGGGTCCCAGTATCTATCCTGATCGCACTCCAATGATTTAACAGACTGGAGATATCCAATATTATTATACTTCATTATGCAATATCATTCGAGCTGTTTGGTAAGCATACAGGGTAATATAAAATTAAGAGATACAGTGGGATCCTAAATCTTGACAATTGGTGAAAATTAAGTTAGCGGTAAATGAATTGGTAGCGATCCTGTTAGTTAGATAGTAAAAGTTATTCAACATCATTTTTTTTAAATTTTAAAAATGAATTAGGCCACCGTTTCTGTAGGAAGTCAATAATACAAAAAAAAAAAAAAAAAAAAAAACTAGTCTAGAGTCTGGACATAATCGAAACTGCGCAATTTCTGCCGAAGCTAACCCATTCGGCCATTCCTAATCTTTGAAACCAGTCCTTGATACCAAAATCACAAGCTATATGTAAGTTTTAAATTGTTCAGAAGTAATAGTTATATATATAGAGAGAGAGGGGGGGAGGCCAATGTACCATCGATGGTACATATCGCCGTGTGCCATCCAGTCGTTTTTCGAAATTCAAATTTTAAACGGTCAATATGAACCGTTCAATTGTTCTCCATAAAGAAATACCCTTGTTTCTTAGAGACCGAATTTTATATTTTTTTCGAATTTTTTTTGCTATTTATTGTGATATTTTCAAATTGGAGGCATGAAACACTCCAATTATAATATTTTTGAAAATATCATAATAAATAATAAAAAAAAACATGTAAAATTTGATATGCAAGGTATTTTAATATGAAGAACGACTTTAAAATTATCTACTATATGGTTCCAATCTCTAACCCTTATCTTCTTCCAATATATAAGGATTCCCAAGTATATCAAAGGAAAAAAATAAACCACTAGATAGCCAAATATGTTAGCCATCTGTCCAGCTCTTTCATAAGATCAATTGATGGGAAAGCTTTAGATTTATTGAAGTTGACTTTCATACCTATCAGAGCTTCAAACCCCACAAAAATCCACTTGACTGCTTGGATCACTCCATTGTCTGCCTAAAAAAAATGATGGTATAATCTGCATAATGTAAATTAGTCATGAAATAGCCATTATTTATTGGAGGACCTAAATTTCTAATTAAAGAACTTTATCTACTTTTTTCTCAACATCTGATTAAGGCAATCAGCCACTAGATTGAATAGGAGGGGAAATGGATCTCCTTGTTTCAACTCCTCTTTACTAAGAAATATTCAGATAAGTTCCCATTAATTTTCACACATATCTGACGATGAGATAGTAAATCATTAATCCATCAATTACAAGTTTTTATAAAAAAAAGGAAATCCAAATGAACTCTATTTTTCATATCTACTTTAAGCACTAATGAAGAAATTTTGTTTTAGCAAATTTTTTACATTTAAATCCTATTTAATAGAAAGCAAATCACATAAACAAAGAGGAACTAGTGAATTTAACAAATAATCACGCAATAGTAAGGAATAATGATTCTACCTCCTTTCGGCTTGTAACGAAATGGCTCAACCTTTGCTTTGGAGGCGGTGACGTGCTTTTCCTTCATTTATCTTTTTCTTTCTTATAATGCTAAAAGATCCACAAAGATTAATTAACCTCTTGAAAAGTTATGCTAGTAACTTAAAAGAGAAAACCTAATTCAAGTCTCCCTTCAATTAATTCTAGCAATCAATTGAAAGTAGCTATGCTCAACACATGAGCCCTATGTGTATGAAAGAGAGACAAATTATGGCGAACAAAACACCCATGAAAAATGGCACTTAGGAGGGAGGAAAAAGGAGATGGAAACTGTCTAACCATTTCATCTAAATGAATGGTATATTTATAAACTATTCATGACCCTTCCTACAAGTTACTTTGACTAGTCAATTGACCTCCTCCACAAGCCACTTAATACTTGATAAATGGGTCAAAATCCTCCTCCAAATTCGTTCAAAATATGGACCAAAAAAGTCTAAATGCCATATTTCATTGTTCTCTCTAGGCGTGTTTGGTAGCTGAGGCGAACAGGCTGTTCACGAACAAGAATTGCATGTTCGTAATTCGTGGGTTTTGGCGGAACAAAGAACAAGAGGGCAATGGGGCGCTGTCCGCTGTTCGCGTTATGATTGGTTTGCGCAAATAGACGCAGTTCGCGTGTACTGCCAAACATGCCCTCTAATTTATACATAAAAAATAAAGCCCACATAATATATATAATCATATAGTACATTTATATTAATATAATTCTCACAATTATATTAACTGTGCTAAGATAAAATATTGTCAACAACTTGAAAATATGTATTGATTAGACATAACATCAATTTAGTTTCATATGATCCCTTGAATAATTAATTATTCTATTAGAGTTATGTTCTAGAAGCCATTCAGTTGATGGCTGTATGATTAGTTTATGTTATTGATGATATTTGATCATTTGTTCCTTGAGTTTATTATTGACAGATCATTCAGGTTGAGGATCTGAATTGTAGATCTCTGGGTTTCATTTTGATTAAATGACAATAATAAATCTGAATCGTCCATAATCTTGATAATTAACAAGAAATATTAATTATCATAAAAGATTAGTATACAAGTTAAGTGATAATTAAGTTCTACAAATCATAGGTAAGGAGTTACCAACTTAATTGTGTATGTGTATGTTATTAGAATATAGTATAGGACATGGCCCAATGAAATAAATATATGGATTGTGTTACGTGTCATTATTTATTTCATATGAGTTTGAGATGATTCAACTTTTTCATATGAGGATAGGTTCGATAGATATCGTCTAATGCTGATTCCTGATAAGGACTGCTATATGGACTTTATTTAAGTTCTTTTGAATTGTGCGGAGAAAAGTTGTTCATCAAGACAATCGTATGTCCCTCATTAGTAGACCTAATGAGTGTTGATATCTATTAGGCCCCTTGGTGGAGTTAGATTGTTTGCTAGCAACTTGTACAATCAACTCTAGATCAAGAAATGTATAATATGCAAGAATGACACATTGCTATCTTGAATTATATAGTGATATCATGTGACATAAGAATCAAAACAAGGAAATTATCTATTTCTTATGCATGATTGAAATACTATAAAAGTATAGTATTTATTTATGTTAATTGAGAATCATAACGTGTTGCTAGATACCGCTTATGATTATTGGAAATAAATATTGATTTAATTTCCATGGACAATATGACATAAATCCTCGAGGGTCACACAAATAAAAGATTTTAACCAACGATGTATTTTTTAGTTTATTTGCATTGGAGACTGCAAGATATGATAAGTTGATTAATTAATTATATACTGTTGTGAACCGTTATAATTAATTATATCAAAGGAATCATATGAAACTAAAATTATGCAAATGCTAATCCTATAATAATTATCAATAAGTTGATAATTAATTCTGTTCAACAATATTTAATATAATTATGTGAATTATATTAAGTATATAGGCTTTTATTTAATTAGTCGATTTGATCCCGAAATAGAAGCAATTGAATTGGCCCATTAAATAATTGATTTAGTGTGCTTAAGATACAAATAACAAGAGGTGAAGTGACCAATCAAGGCCTATAGAAAGGCCGGCCATATGAAGGTAAAAAGGGTCCCAAATTTGTTGGGATTAAGTGGCTATATAAGGATCACTTAGAGATGTAAACCTAACTCTAATCTCCACTCTCTCTTCTCCCTCCTTGGCCGCCACCTTCATCAAGAGAGAAAAATTGTTCTCTTTCCATTTTAGCTCTCTTATTTGCTCTATACTAGGTGCTTATGTGTTGAGTTTTAACTTTTACTAATTAAATTAAGATTTAATAGAAGAAACAGACACAAGGATTAACATATCTCTCTTATCTACTAGCATAGTTTGTTAGAGATTAGTTAATCCTTTTGGTATACTCAACAGCAAGGAGAAGAAGGAGTAGAGCACACCACCGACTCCTATGCATAGGTGACGCCTCTTCGTTACGATACGAAGTGAGGTAGACTTTCATTTCTCTATGCTTTGTGCTTTAAATTTCGATTCCACTAGATCCTAGTTTTGCTATGTGCTTAATTTGCAATAAATGGTGATTTAAATGCATTAAATTAGCAAAAAAAATTCCTACACATTCAACATATCATATATGTATTCTTCAATACAATAAACTAAACTTAATACAATGTTGATTAAGAGCTTCATACCGTGTGACCCTCGGAGGATTTATGTCATCTTGGCCATGGAAAATAAATCACAATTTATTTTCAATAATCATAAGCGGTATCTAGTAACACGTTATGATTTCCAATTAACATAAATAAATACTATAATTTTATAGTATTTCAATCCTGCATAAGAAATATATAATTTTCTTGTTTTGATTCTTATGCACATGATATCATGTATAATCCAAGATAGAAATATGTCATTCCTGCAGATTATAAATTTCTTGATCTAGAGTTGATTGTACAAGTTGCTAGCAAACAATCCAACTCCACCAAGAGGCCCAATAGATATCATCACTCATTAAGTCTACTAATGAGGGGCATACGATTGTCTTGATGAACAATTTTTTTCTGCACAATTTAAAAGAACTTAAATAAAGTCCATATACCAGTCCTTATCATGAATCAGCGTTAGATGATATTTATGGAACCTATCCTCATATGAAAAAGTTGAATCATTTTAAAGTTAAAAATCAAACTCATATGAAATAAATAATGACACATAACACAATTTATATATTTATTTCATTGCGTCAAGTCATGTGCTATGTTCCAGTACATATACATATATATGCAATTAAGTTGGTAACTCTTTACCTATAATTTGTAAAACTTAACCATCACTTAAATTGCATACTAATCTTTTATGATAATTATTGTTCCTTGCTAATTATCAAGATTATGAACGCTTTAGATTTCTTATTGTTATTTAATCAAAATGAAACACAAAAATCTACAATTCAGATCCTCAACCTAAATGATATGTTAATAATAAACTCAAGGAACAAATGATCAAATATCATCAATAATACAAACTAAAATTAAGTCATTAAAATATTGACTTCTAGGAAATAACTCCAACAACAAAATCTGATTTTTTTTATCAATCGTTGTTGAATGGATGATTTCACTTGCACAAAACATATTATCTAGGATCAACCTATTTTTCAAAAAATATTTCACGTAACTTTCGGTAATTTTATCGAAGTAAAATCTTTTTAGAAATAAATAATTTGCTTAGACAATTTTTTTAATCAGGATGCCTCCTCGTCACATATTGTTTGGACGGAAGGCAAGAAATGAAGCTTCGTAATATTTTTTGTTTGGTTGCATATTCAATATAAAACAATCTTACAGAGGTAACATGTTGAATCAATTATATAGTTTTCACATTTTTTATAAATTATTTCACCTCATTTCAAAAGGATTTCTGTGTTTTTCAATGCTCCCTTCTCCTCTTGCTCATATGTTAGATAAACTACGATTTGGTTTTAACTAATTGAAAATGTAGGTTTTAGTAACTATGATTAATGCAAATCTAATAAGGATTAGATATACTATTGCAGAAGAATCGAATATGTCAGGAACAAGAAGTCCAGCACAGATGGTCAGTAGCTCCGCCGTTATTCTAGAGGTAACGGGTTCAATTCCCGCTCGACGCGGAAGAGGGATAAGCTCTAATTTACAGAGTGGGCTAAAGCCTCTATACATAAGTAACCTTTTATTGCAAAGAATCGAATATGTCAGACTTCAATCTCGTAAGTTGCACCGCAAGCCATCAACCACATCATGCATTCGCTACCAACAGCCTCGGTCTCTCTCTGTATGCGGCTGATACGCTACAACTTCATATTAGGACCTATCATCACCTTTCACTATTCCAACTTCGTATATATAATCTTTGTTACAAATATGCTCAAAACAAATATATATTATTTTTTTCATCAATCAAATATATTAATATTTATTTAAAATTAATTAAAATAATAAAAATAATCAGTATTTTATTTTAAAAATCACTAAAAATAAAAATGCTAGTATCAGTTTTTCAAAAACCGATATCGCGATACTATTTAAAAATGTTAGATTATTTTTGGTATATTTTTTAAATTCGTGAATATTTTAATATTATTTTTAATTTTTTCACGTTATAATAATGGGCTTGGCAAATGGGTAGAAAATTTGGAAGCTCGATAGTTGGAGGAAAAATTCAATTAATAAGCAAAAGTACGGATTTTTTTTTAAATAAATATATTAATCTTTTTTATTTTAAAGATAAATATTATATTAATTAAAATTTAAAAATAATGCTCTAACTACCGACTTCAAAAGGCCGGAGTTAACTTCGGCCTTTTAAAGACCGAAGTAGCCACGTGGCTATTCAACATCCGTCGCAAATTTAAACGGACAACCCGTTTGACCCGTTCCGGACTTTTGAAGTTTAAACGGACAACCCGTTTGACCCGTTCCGGACTTTTGAAGTTTAAACGGACAACCCGTTTGACCCGTTCCGGACTTTTGAAGTCAGGAGTAGCCTTTGCACCCCGAAATTGGATATCTCCAAATTACAATTCTGCCATCAACATGTATATATAACCGGATAAATAGCAAACGTCTCTCTCATCCCTCATTTCGGACTCCGAAGCCAGAAGAAAAAGAGGAGACCTGAAGAGCTTCAGCGGCTTCAGGTAATTTTTTATAATATTTAATTTATTTAAAATTTATATTTAATTTTTTAATAGAAAAAATAGAGAAATTATGTTGAAAAAATTAAAGAAAAATGTAACAAAATATAAATATTTTCAGATTAATTATCATAGTGTTAGAAAAAAATTGTGGAACTAAATTACTGCATATTATGTGTAATTAAGCCAAGATTAATGGTATAGCCCATAATTAATTATTAACAAATTTTGATTAGTGTTAATTAATATAATATTATCATTTTAATTAAGCCGAATGATCTAATTGTGTCTAAATTAGTTCATATTAGACATTATTAATCGTAAATTAGTGATGATTAGTCCAATTTTAGTTATTATTAGAAAGTTAATTGTTTCTAAATTAATTTAATAATTGTAAGTAGACTAAATTAATTTATAACATGTAATTAGACTATGCTCATGTAAATTCGTAAAATTTTGTTAATTTAGGTAATGCATAATGTGTGTAACTAATTCGAAATTACTGGTATTACTGTTGATTAATCATTAATTATTATTGATTAATCGTTATTAAGTCTATTTAGTATAATAATTCAACCGATTAATTAAAAATTAACACAAATGCAATATTTATTACATTTGTTAATTTTAGGTGCACTAAAAACGTAAAAAGATGCCACCCCGACCTGCACCACAGGGTCATGGTAGACAGCGACGACGTCGGACGACATCACGTTCTGATGCCAGTGAGGCTTCAGAGCCGAAACTGTTGCCCTTACCACGCGAGCAATTTCGCGGCAATGAGGTATGAATTTTTTTTATAAAATTAAATTCCAAATGTATACCCACTCAATTAAATTTCAATAAATAATTTTAAAATAATTATTATTTGTAGAAATGGACGCCAAGTATTCACAGACCTCAGATTAAGGCAAAGCCCGCAATCTATGATAGGTAGTCTGCGCTTGGCCTCATTCATTTTGCTCGGATGGGACACGTACCTCTTGATCGTTCGTTGTTACAGGGGTTGGCAATGTTTTGGAGGCCGGAGACTCATTCGTTTCATTTTCCGATCGGCGAGATGACTGTTACACTTGAGGTAATTAATATATATATATAGAGGGAGAGAGAGAGATAAATGTGATAAAATAATTTAGAACTTGTAATTGACTGAGAAATTATGCAGGATGTGGCATTTTTATTTGGTTTACCGACTACTGGTGCTCCGGTGACAGGCAGGTCTGATGGAGAATGGCAAACAAAAACAGCAGAGCTTTTAATGCCTCCGAATTTCGAGAATCAAGATTTAGAAGACATGTTCAGAAAGGGGTATGTGTACCACATTAAACTTGTCAATTTACGTGCACTGTGTTCACATGAGCCGCATGAGGACTCGCCAGAGGAATACCTTGATAGGTACACACGTGCACTGGCATTAGAGCTTTTTGGTTGTGTGATGTTTCCAGATAATTCATCAAATGCCGTGCCTGCTATTTATCTCTCGCTCTTGCAGGTATTTTGTAAAATTTTCTGTTCAATCTAATGCAAAATTTTGAATATATTTTAGTTTGTATCTGTGCATATATTCTGTAAAATTTGTACAGCATGTTCGTGGTAGCGATGTTGTCAAGTACAATTGGGGTGCGGCCGTTCTAGCTTGTCTTTATCGTGCCTTAGATACTGCCTCTGTTCATGGCCCATCTCGTATTCCTGGACCATGGTTGCTTTTGCAATTGTGGTCATGGACGAGATTTCTCGCTTGTCGCCCGAAAGCATTGGAGGATTTTACCAACTGGGGTCAGCCAACTATAGAGACTTGTGTGCCTTTTGGGAGGTATTTTCTTTATACAAGTGAAATTCAAATATTTTTTTTATATTATGATTAAAATTTGTAGGAAATAAACCATCAATAAATCGATAATTGTAAATAAAATTTGTAGGAAATGGACCGTCAACAAAACCTTCGACGCCCCACACAACAGTGGAGAGTCGTATGCACGCGATGTATTTATGTTAACGAACCCTGAGATAATCATATGGCGACCATACGCAAACTTGCAGTTTCTATTACCACCAGTCGTCATAGACTATGCCGCATTCTGTGCTCGGGTGCCATGCATACATTTTTGGATGATTGAATGGCAATTATCAGATCGAGTGATGCGCCAGTTTGGTCTATTTCAGACAGTGCCGCCACCACCACCAGTGGTATGATAAAGTAATTTCTTCAAAATTATTATGATAATCAATATATATTATGTAACTATATTCATGATTAAACAGGATTGGTCGACAATGGAGAAGCTTCATGCATACAATCATATCACGTATCGACGTCGCGATTGGGGGGATCTCTTCAACGAGGCGGTGAATAAATGGGCTAATTTGCACGAATGTCAGGTGCAAGAGACAAGGCCTTGGACAGAGGAAAATATGAGTGATTACTTATTGTGGTATAGGGCGCAAGGAGGTGCGGATATTTGTCTTCCAGCTCTCGCGTATGAAGGGACCCCATCTGATACACAGTATCTTCATCAGACACCAGCGCATAGGGCTCATGTGAGTTTCCTTCAAAATTTACTCATCATTCTAATTTTTTTATGTCAAATTTAATATAATATTTTTCATAATTAAAAACAACAGCTACAACAAACCATGAAAGATGTCTTTGATGCAATGGTCATGGTGTTAAAGAAAGGGTGGCGTCGTGCTGGCAAGATGATGCTCAGGTCATGTAGTACGCGTTTTGATATTGCAAATGAACCTCATAGGTTACGACATCTCCTAGAGTCGAAGGACCTCCCCCCCAACATTGAGGACATTGAGGAAACAGAATCATCTAATTCTCCACCGCGTGGCGATCCAGCTTTGTTTTCCATGGTACATTTCATCTCTTAAAGTGTTAAAAAAAAAATCAATCATGTATGCATTGCTTCAGTTATAAATTGAAATTGAAGGAAGAAGACTTCAATTTGAGAGATTGGGATCATGCTTACTTTGCTCAACCGACACCGACACCTATTGCTGAGGCCTCATCCAGTGCAGCACGTAGATCTACACATAGACCTCGTGTAGAGTCCCAATCACAGACAGAGATACCATCTACATACCCTCAGACTCAAACCCAGACCCAAACCCAGCACACTCCGCCTCCTGACATGTATCATCCATTTTATCCCCATTCTCAGGGCATTTTTATGCCATATCCGTCACCCCCTCCTCTATACTACTCTCAGCCATCGTTCACTCCTACACCTGTTCCCCATACACCACAGACACCTATGGGATTTTCTCGCTTCGGTGAGAGTTACATGCCAGGATTTGGATCTGCTTCTGTGACACATTATGCCGAGGCTTCATCCAGTGCAGCAGTTATGCCTCAGCGACGGGATATTCCGACTACTGAAGGTCTAGCTCGTAACCGTAGTCGACGGGAAGGTGTTCAAGCTCCGGAGAGGTTTACACCACAGACACCATATGGGATCCGTTACGGTCATTACTACGGAGGTTCACGTGATGCTCAGCAGCAGCAAGATGCGGAGTAGTCTTTTATTTTGTCATGTATTATTATTTACTTATTGTATGTTTGTTTGTTGAACTATGTTTTATATTTGGACAAATATTGCATCTTATAAATATTTGGACAAAAGTTAGGCGTGCATTTAATCTTCCTGAAAAAGTTAGGCGTGCATTCATTTATTCTGAAAACACATTACAACATGGGTGAACATAAAAAGAGTACAATATCTAACACAATGCCTTATCATAATGGCCACACATAAAAACATAATAAGGTAAACATGATACAACCATATATCAGTTCCTAGAACTCCTACCTGGCATGAAATTTTTCAATCTTGAACCGAGACGTGCGAAAGTACCGCCTTGTCCTCTACCCCCGCTGCTACTTGTTGAGAATCTAGCAGAAGATGATCGGGGGTCCGTACTTAATGAATTTCGACTCGGTTGGGTATCTTCAATTGGAATCGTGCTTGTAGATCTCGGATCAACACTTACTGAATATCGACCCGGTTGAATAGTCTCTCTTGGTTGTTCTCGTCTGTTCCTTGTTGTTCTTGTTCTCGGCCTATTCGTTTGTCGACCTGACTGAAGCTCATCCATCGGAAGTGGCTCTCTAGGAACTCTAGACGGTTCATGTCCCGTATTCGGCCTACCCTCCATTTCGTCCATAACCATTCTTGCACGCTTGTGTCTACGCCTACCACGATTTATCATAGACTTATCTGGAACGACCAATGGTCCACCGAATATGGGCCATGTATCCTCATCTACGTATGAGTAGAATCTTTCGGACCATATTTTGAGCATATTTTCAGTGCTATAGCGTTCATCTATGTAATCATTAACATCCCATCTTGTTTTTCTACATACAGCAATTACGTGGGCACATGGTATTCCCGTAAGTTGAGGCTTGAAACAATCACATTGAGCTCGCTTTGACGGCAGTTCAGGGTCAGTTGGTTGTAGAAAAGGATTCATGTGAACATTATATTTTGAACCACGTCCGCCTTGTTCGTCGTCATGTTCGTTTGGCACTTGAACCTCGAATGCTCCTTGATCCATTGCAAGAATTGTGACTTGCATACGTACTTGAAACACAACAATAAAAACATAAATTAGAAATGACTTCATTTAATAGTTTACTTTAATAACAATAAGACAAAAATTATACCTGATTTTAAATCATGTTTCGTTAATTTCTCCTGAATTTTTTTTGGCCATCGCTCCCCTGACGCCTTTCTTTCCAATGAAAGTTGCTTTCTATTGTTGAACCAAATAGCGCACTTGTACCAAGTACCTTCAACAATGGCTACAACCGGCAATTTTCTCTCCATCTTGAATCTGCTATTGAGACTTTCTGACCCGTTACTAGTCATAAGACCCCAACGAGAACCATTATCGTAACATTGTGCCCACCTATACCTCTTTTCTCTTTCGCTCGTATCGTTTTCTCGATCTTTCCCAACTGTTTTCAGATAGTCAATGACCGCGGGTTTTGACTCCCTCAATTGTATCCATTTTTCTTTGAAACGACGTAGATTTTTCTTATTCGCTAATTTTTTCTTGAATGTATTTTTCAGTGTCCGATCGCGATTACCGACTGCCTTGTATAAATTTTCAGCAACATGCTGCATGCAATATCTATGCACCGCTAGGGATGATCTAACATTCTCTTGCCAACCGTAATTCGGACTTTTGAACATATTTTTTATTCCCCAATGTCGGTCCGAAACAACACAAAACTTCCTTGGACCGATGACTTCTTCTCGTAAAAAAAACATAAACCATCCCCAATTTGCCTCATCTTCTTTCTCAACTATTGCAAATGCTAGTGGAACCAAACGTTGCTCCGGATCATACCCGCATGCCATCAATAATTTACCTTGATAACGACCGGACAAGAACGATGCATCGATGGATATAACAGGACGTAAGTAAGGTACTGCCGCGATACACTGCCCATAAGCCCATGCGGCACACTTAAATAATGCTTTGTTTGGATCCCCAACTGAATGAAATAACCATTTGATCTTCGTGCCTGGATTTGTCCGTTGGACTGCCATCAGAATTCTAGGAAGCATTGCGTATGAGCCTTCCCAACTACCGAAAAGCTGTTCGATAGCTCTCTCTCTCCCGCGCCAGAGTTTGTTGTAGGTAATTGGTTTGGCTAATGGATAAACCTTCTCTACTAAACCAGCGACGTAATCTATTTTAAGATCAAGGTTTTTCTTTAAATCTTCTCTTATAACATTGGCGATGAGTTCGGCTGTCAGATTCTCGTGTCCGTGATCACCGGGAGGGCGAACACATGTATGCTCGTTTGGATTTGAAATAATCACCCAATTGGTGCCTTCTCTCTCCATTCGAGCATACATTCGCCATTGGCATCTTGCTACGATGCATTCTAATACCAGTTGTTGTGGATTACTGTATTTGGTTCTGTGTTGGACATTTAGCTTACAACCGAGTGAATCAGCAACTTGTCGCAAATGTTTTTTGGATCGAAATACTTTATCTTTTGCTAGTGGACCGGACTGCTCATGAGTTGGTTCTTCTACATCGAAATTTATAAATTCAGAAATATCGGTCAATTGGATAGCAGGGTGGTATGTTGCCGTTCGCCCGGTAATGTATGTGTTTTCGGTAATTCTCACTCCTGGTTGCTCGTTTACGGGATCGTTATCCGACCAATAGTCATCAGTCTCAGACTCTGACTCTCCAGTTACACATTGCGACCGACTCGCCGGACCACGGTCATATGCCTCATCGGCTTCATCAATATTTCCTTCTTCCTCAAATTGTTCTACCACTGGAGACAAATTAGGATTTGGTTCCCATGAATCCCACCCCCCGGAACTATTATTCCAATTTCTATTTGTAATGTTTTGGGGATTGTAACTATCCCACCCACCACTACTACTACCAGGTTGATTAGAATTATAACTGATATTCGAATAGGTACCTTCCGTCGTAATAGGAACCAAGTCGACGTGTAACTCCACGTAGGGTAATCTCCTTGCTTCAAACGACTCCTGGTATACAAGCCGCCATTGGTCTTCGGAATTTACAGGCACAAAAATTGGTTGATATCTACCGCCGACTAAATCGTTATATCGGGCACTAATTTGGACATTCCACTGGTTCCGGTATATCTGGAAGTGGGATAATATTGTGTCTACAATAAATTCATGAGTAGTTTCATAATTACCAGTGAAACTAAATTGAGCGGGTTGAGAAAATGGAGATTGATTCACGAATACCTCAATAGAAAACATCTCTTATTTCATAGATGTTATATGTGATGAGGAAGATGATGCGCATGGCTTCTCAATTTATAAACTCTAATTTCGGACTTCCAAAATCCGAAGTTAACAGACAGAATTAAAAGTGCAAGTCAAATCAATCTATCCACAGCATGATTGTTATTATTTATATGGCACTTTGAAATTTTTACGGAGACAAAAACAAAAGTTCTAATCAAATCAAACTATTCACTCCATTATGCGAAATAATTGATAAACTTTGGAACTTGCAGCTTTGAAATTATAGAGAAAAAAACAAAAATTTCCATCAAATAAACTACGAGGCCATTTGCTGAGTAAATACTGCAATTTTAAAAAAATTAAGAAATCTTCATTCTCTATTAAAAAAAACGTACTCCGAGTTTCAAAACTACGAAACTAGCTAACTACTGACTTCAAAACTCAGAAGTTAATTTTTTCATAAAGAAAAAAATAATAATAAAGTTAAAGCAGAGGAACGGAAATTAAAAAAAAAGAATCACTTCGGACTTCTGAAGTCCGAAGTTAGTTTTTCATAAAGAAAAAAAAAACTAAAGAAAAAGATAAAGCAAAAAGATAAAAGGTGAAAGGTGGACGGTGGAAAAAAAAAAAAAAAGTTACTCCGGTCTTTAAAAGGCCGAAGTTAACTCCGGCCTTTTGAAGTCAGTAGTTAGAGCGTTATTTTTAAATTTTAATTAATATAATATTTATCTTTAAAATAAAAAAGATTAATATATTTATTAAAAAAAAAATCCGGCAAAAGTACATGTACGAATCAGACCCTAATTAGGCGTAGAAAAGCCCATGAAAATTAAGGCCTAGTAGGTTTTCATAAGAATACTAGTATCATTATCAATGTATCATCGTCCAGAAGATTGCATCGCTTTATTTCTTCTTGTTATTTTTTCCCATTCTTTCGAAAAATAATGTAATGATGCCGTTTCTCAGTTAACTTTTTAATATTCTAACTTCAGAAAGAAGCTAATATAGGAGTAGTGGTTATATGATTACACATTTAAATATGGTTTTGAACTCTCTTTTCAATTTTATCTATTCGTTGAAAAGTTAGAACAATACTGACAAATGATCGATTCGAATTGTTCAATTTTTTTTTATAGTAAAATCTCATTGGGAATCTGATTTTATATTTTTAATGAAATTTTTTATTATTTTATAATTTTTACAAAATTTTTAATCAAAATTGTTTTAGATTCTCTGATAACAATTATTTTAAATATCGAAAAGGAAGTAAATAAATAAAAAAAAATTGAAAATTTTGCCTTCCAATTTAAAATTCATTATGGAGATCATTGAACGGTTCGGATTAATTTTTTCGAGTACGAAATAGACATTGCTTTACTTCGTTAAGTACCGTACCCTAACTCTTGTTCTCGCTATTCTAACTCTTTCTTCCTAACGCATCTTTAGAGTTACCCTGGCCTACTAGGCTACTATCCTCCTTTGCGATGCAAAATTCACCTTATCATTATTTTGATTTTAATATGTTATAGATAATGCCTTCACATCTGAAAAGTTCCGCCTCCTTTTGTTTCAAAGAAGACTATTCTAATTTGATCATGTTATACGTCACATTTATGCCTACCGATCTAAACATGATTGGGAGATTTGGGACATCAATTCAAAAACATCAGCATCATGTTATCATAGCTGGAATTTGTTCTGTGCCAAGTAATTCCTTCCGTATACAAATAAATATTAGACTGTTGATTACTATTTAGATGTCTCTTTTTTGTCATTTTCTTTTCTTCAGAATGATTGAGCAGCTCAATTAACCTCTGTAAAGTTTTACTAGTTAAATATATAAGCGCTGACTACGGGAAAGTTAATTTTATGGTATTAAATTGAAATATTGAATTAGTTTATAATTTGATTAAATATTCCTCGGAAGTTCAACTGTTGTAAAACAAAGAATAAAAATAAACCCCGGTTGCTTCTTCCTTTAAGATAACTAGTGGGGTTGTTGTGCGTTGCGCGACCTACGTTTCCACTCGTCTTTTTGTTGATTTTTACTATTATTACAATATATTTATTGTAGTTCAGTTTATTACATCTTTTAACCATAGTGTAAATAAGATAAATATTATGAGAAAAAAAAAACAAATACAAAAAAATTTATTATTTTTTTTTATTATGAGTTGGTTGCAACAATTCAATATTCAAATCTCAAAACTGATTATCATTTTTAATGATAATTTGTAATGATATGACGGATTTTCAAATCTTGAAAAAAGCTAACTTTTGTTAATTTAAATCCGATTCTTAATTTAAGACAAAAGTATAGAGTAAAAATTGTTTCTCCAATCATAAATCAATAGTATAAATAAAACTTATAGGGTTATTTTTGCAATATGGAAAAATAGGTAAACTTCAAATAAAAGGGAGAAAACTTTATCACATAATTCTTGGAGAGAATGCACGTCAACATCTCTAGTATGGGAAAAGATAATCTCCTCTTGGGTCCCATCTGATAGTGACCTACCAATGGTAATTGTTCTGGTATGGGCACTGCTCTTTCTCCCTCTTCATGTAATTTAGATGGAGGCCGGTACCATTGTCTCCATAGCATTTTATTTTCAAAATGCTACAATAAAAGTATCAAAACTATTTACTCCTTTATACATCATACTAACGTTAAATTTTTGCAATGTAAAAACATTAGAATAGTAAGATAACAAACTTTTGACACCTTGACCATGATTTACGTGGATGTAGTAGAATCCCAAAAAGCAGGCGTGAGGAACCATCTCTCCAGCTTTTTTTCTAAAATTTAGTAATAGACAGGAATAAACAAAGCCAATCACATATGAAAATTTTGAGCCAGGCATGTACTGGTACCAATCTTTGCCAAAAACATACCACACTAATGAAAGAAAAAAACGTACGAACATTTATAGCATATGAACGTTTTGCTTTATCGATTCATTACTGTTTAGGTCATACTTAGCATGGATGTTGCCGTTTAAGAGCTATACACTGAGAAGATCATAATTTTAGCACTTTTGAACCTGAAAATTTATCTTGGTTTTGTTTTAAAATTTTTGCATGCTAGCTTACTGGTACAGGGAAGTAACAGTAAGGATTCAGACAATAATGAGATCGCATTATTTTCATCAATTTTTATAGCTGTCTGAAAAGTAATAGTCATTTTGCATAAGTAGGTACCTACTTGCCCGTACATGCAACTTGATGTTCTCTCCAAATGTTTTTTCTTACTCATGTGATTTTAATTAAGGAGACAAAATTAAAGTTTATATTTTAAATGAAAATTTGAATGAAATTCAGTCTTTCTCTAATCTTTAATCCAAATGTCTGCATTTGCATGTGGACCCTTTTAACCCTGCAGGAACTGTATCATTAGAATCAGGTCATGTCCTGGCGGCTTCTAGAAGGTTCCATGCCACCATTAGGCGAAAGGGGGTATAGGGCTACACCGCCAGCAGCAATCAACCCAATAATATTGATTTTTTTTTTTTTGTGATTTCCGGTTTAGCAAATTTTCTCACGACAAATTGACCACCTTAAAATTAAGTAGAGTAAGTTTTAGCTGTGAAATTAAATTTTGATTGAGGATAGTTACCATGGAAATATAAATATGTATACTGTAGCAATTATAGTTTGGCTATGAGATAACTAAAATTAGGACCATGCTTTTCATTATTAAATTAAATTACATTCGTGCTGTTTACTTTTGCTCGCATCTGACTTTAGTGTATAACACAACTTGAAAGCTATAGGTAATTTTGTGAATTTTATTGTAATGAATTTCATAATTAATGCACAAATCAAAACACTACAATGAGAACAAAATCATCTAAAGGAGCAAACCTTATTATGCATGGATGCAATACAAACTTAACAACAAAAGATCAGTATAGTAATTAACCAACAAACTAATTATAAAAGATCATCACAGAACAGTAATCAAAGAATTATTCATTTCAATTGAAAAATTAAATGTTTCAATTACCTCTGAAAGAGACCGTATGAGTTAATGCACACAATCAAGGAAACCTCTCTAAGATCAAATTTCACATATGAAGGAACACCAATTTTCACACAACATCTGAAAAGGACAATTAAGAAAAAAAAAATCTTAATAGTACAATTGTTTGATGATGGACGAAGGAGAAGAACAATGTAATGATTCTGTAAAAGAATATGGTCAAATAAGCTTATAGAACTAATTACTGGTACAAAACAATTAAGTAAAACCTAAGAAAACACACATAACAGAAAAAGGAAACAATTAAAAAGAAAATGCAAACCTAACATTTGATTGGTGAGCTATCCAAGTGAACCCTGAAATTCGATAAATCATCAAACAAAAACCTGACATCATATAAACCGCAATTTCAATTAAAAAGACAAAGATAGTAACTAATAACTCAATCAAATTCAAAAACTTATTCAACATATAAAAGAAAATCATTATGATAGTCAGGCCTTTACCTCATTTGCAGCACTTCAACTATCACCCCCTCCATCGATATTTTGCTTGTCATGTTTCTGAATCTACAGAAGACACGAAGAACAAACCCAGAAGAATAGTGAAAATAATAAATTGTGAAATATTAAGGCAACATGAAAGAAGCAAAATTATGATACGATTATCAAACAGTAATTATAAAGTTATAGCTAAAGAGCCATGTCCACCCAACAGAAGCAAATATGAAATCTTCATTTAGTTGTTTTGACATAAAAACTGTATTTGATATACCAGATAAGGACATCCATGGGGCCGATTGGCTATAGCAACAGTAATACATACTGGATATCACCTTAAAAATTAAAATTACATAGAAAATATAAGTTGTATTGCTGTAATTTATACATATTATGAGTGGAGAATGCCTTTCCACTACAGTCATCCTTGCAAACATAGTTCGGAAACTTGAGGAAAATGAAAGAAGAAGATGAAAATTATGAAAATTTCCAGAGTAATCAAATAATTCAAAAAGCTAGGTATAAGCATGCATAAACTCCAATTATACAATATCTAGATGACATCAACAAAATTTAACCATAGTACACTATTGAGCATTTGCATAAACTACTATTTTATTGTCTAAATTCTTCTATGGGACCAATATGATGCATAGTTTCCAATTTATCTCCTAATTCAAGCTCAAACTTTTCAATTTTTTATTTATGTACGAAATACTGACTGAAATTTTTCAAGAAACTCTTTAGCAATAACTTACCAAGACCTCTACAATTGATCTTGGTCTCCAACTACGCTGCCATTGCTATCATTCCACATTAGAAAAGAAACGGGGAATGGAATTCCTTCATCTCACATCGGACATACAGATGGCGCTGTACAAACCATCTGTCTCTCTCTTTGCTCTTGCATATGGAAAAAAAATGAAGACTTATCTGCTCTTGCATATGGAAAAGGAGAGGAAATCAGATAGAAAAAAACGAAGGGTCTATGAGCTTGCGTGTGGAAAAAGAGAGAAAAAGGAATTTAATCTAAACTTTGCTTCTTCATAGTCTGGTCCAAACACTGTAATTTTTCATTCTCAGTTCTAGGCTTCTAGCTATCTCCAACTTAGTAGACTCATTCAGATTTACCTTTGCAAAATCTGAACAGTTCATCAACTTAAATATTGAAATATCTTGACGAAACTATTCTCTTGTGTTTTATCGAAAAAATTCTAAATTTTTTATGTAAAAAAAAGTTGAGAATTATATTACAATCGAGAAGAAATCGAAAGAAGGGATGGGGGACGGGGGTATGCGAGGTCGGGCGGAGGAGGAACAGAGAGAGACGGGTTGAGTAGGGTAGAGAGGGGCGCTCAATAGGTGTAAACGATGAGACAAAATTCGGACAGGACGACCAGTGTGTGCTATCGAGGGAGGAGGAGAAGAGAAGGTCTCTGATCAGCACAAAATAGAGACGGCGATGCATGGATATCTAAATATGAAGAGGTCGCAAAAAAGAGAACCAAAATATTGCGCTACCAAATATTTGTCTATTTCTGAAATGGGTCAATTCAAGTACTGATATGGCTCGTCACAAAAATATATATCGCAAAATATTTACACCCACAATCAGCAAAAGGTGAAAATGGTTGCCGTGTCGAACCCCACTTAACAAAATAATCTCCGACTCCCACGCATCTTTATTTATAAGGCTTAATTTTTTATATGCCCTCCAACTCTTTCCTATTTGTTTATTTTTTCCTATAGTCTTGTGTATTTCTTATTTGCCACTAAACTCTTCTAAATGATTTCTTATTTACCCTTCAACTTAACCATATAGAATTAACTATGGTTATCTTATAAGTAGACTGATAATTAATTCCGAATTAAATTAAAATGACAGAAATACCTAGACTATTTTTCGCTTTCCCTCGTTTTCCCTTCCTTGCTCTAGGACATTCTATACTAAAATGGTAGTTCAGCAACATTTTTCCGTTAGTCCAGAATGGCCTGGTACATACATCAATATTCTAAATTGACCTACTAGAGAGCCCGACTAACAAAATTTTATAAAACTGGTACATCCATCCGTACCATTCATCTCGTTACACTGGTACATCATCCATACCAGCAACCTGTTGCAGCCACCTATATTATTCATTTATTCCTTGTTGATGGGAGCAAGCAAAAACTGAAAAATGAAGTAGATATACCTCAAAACAAGCAACACAAAAAAAAAAGTAATTTGCCTTGTTCACATTTTAGGAAAGGAATGTCTCGTTTTTTATTTTTTCTTTTTTCAGAACAATAATGTAAAAATGCATATTCAGAAAATTGACGACAGAGTTAAACGACAGATGAGCTGGAGGAGCTTAAAGGAAATAAAAAAGGACCTTTGCTATGATTTCTAAGGAAGGGAAAACGAAAATTGTCAGGGGTATTACTGTCTTTTTAATTTAATTCGAATTAATTTTCAGTTTTTCTATAAAATAACCATAGTTAGTTCTATATGGTTAAGTTGAAGGGCAAATAAGAAATCATTTAGAAGAGTTTAGTGGCAAATAAGAAATACATAAGAGTAGAGGGAGAAATAAACAAATAGGAAAGAGTTGAAGGACATACAAAAAATTAAGCCTATTTATAAAATACTGATGTTTGGAAAGCGCACTTTTATATATACTAGCAGCAGTGCCCACCCAATGTGTGGGCGGACGTGAATATGTGATATGTGAAAAAGAAGATCTTATTTGATAAACATTTGTTGTCCATTTTAAATATTTAAGGTTAGCGTTGTATTGTTCAGTACTGAAAGTAGCAGTAGTATTCACCGATTGAAACAAATAGAATAGAATCGATCAAAGTAGACATATGAACAGTTCAAAAAAAATAATTCGATGAAAAAATATTTCTCAATAAGAAGTTTCACATAAAAGTATATTCTCTCAAAAAAAAAAAAGATAATACAACATGACAAGATTCTCGAATCACTCTTGCTCCATGCTGTAATGAACATTGATCATACTCAAGATAGAGACCTGTTTTATAAAAAATAAAATGGAAAATTAATAAATAAAATAAAATGAAAAATTTAAAATAGTTTTATATGTTGAGTGCATGTGCGAGTGTGATTTGAGAGAAATAAATATTTTTGAAATGAAATTTCGTTACCTTAATTCTTTCGTAGTACTTCTCGGTATACAACATTTTTGGTGCATGCTCCATCTTTCGGGTCGATATTAGCACCTGGTTTTATAAGCAGTTTTGTATTTTGTCGGGACACACCTCTCGATAGCGCTACATACAGTTGTCCGTGAGAAAACACTGGCTCCGGCAAGTAAACTCCGACATTAGGGATAGTCTGTCCCTGTGCCTTGTTGATTGTCATCGCAAAGCACAATCGAACAGGAAATTGTTTCCTCTTAAACCTGAAAGGAAATAAATCATCATCCGCCGGACTTAGCGGAATCCTGGGAATAAATATTCTTTTCCCTGCATGTCCTCCAGTAGCGATCTCTGCATCAATTACATTCCTTTCAAAATTACGGCACACCAACCTTGTGCCGTTGCAAAGTCCATTTGTAGGATCCAGATTACGTAACAGAATTATTGGACATCCTTTTTTAAGTTTGAGGATATGTGGCGGCAATCCATTGGGTGTCAGAGAGTTCAAAAATTCAGACGGGTAGTTGCCATGCGCGTCATCCTCTGCTGTATCAATACTGTGATATATCAATTCTTCTCCAGGATAAGACTCAATCATATGCTGGTTGAGCTTGTCGACATACTCATTCTTGGTGGAGAGAATTGCCCGAGAAGCAATGTAATCTGTTCTATGGCCATTTTCATTAAGAGAGGGGAATACTTTCTCAATTAGTTCATTTACCGATTCTTCCTCTGTAGTGTATGGGATTATCATCTCATCAGGGATATGTATGAAGTCATTCCCAATCGAGGGCTCAGTTCCATCGCCGACATTAAGGAGGAACTGAGCAAACCATGGATCACTCGAAGCTCTCATGTTTCGAGTCAGCTTTCTCTTCTTTATGTATGTCCATAGAGGGGACATGGGCAGTGTCGCGTCGACGATCTGAGCTTTGGTCCCACGTCTAACCACAGGCAGAACTTGTCTAAAATCGCCGCCAAATACGACAATTTTTCCGCCGAATGGAAGGCGGGAGTCTGTGACATCCTGTAATGTTCTGTCGAGCGCTTCGACGGCTTGCCTTTTTGACATGGATACCTCGTCCCATATGATAAGCGTCGCCCTCCGAAGAAGCTCTGCAATCCCACTCTGCTTGCTCACCGTACACATTGAAGTGCATTCCAATTTGATAGGAATCTTAAACCTGGAGTGTGCTGTCCTTCCTCCAGGCATGTTGTTTGCTGCTGCACCCGAAGTAGCAGTTGCAATTGCAATGAGTTTTCGGGATCGAACTGCAGCCAATAATGCCTTGTACAAATACGTTTTACCCGTACCACCGGGACCATCAATGAAAAATGCCCCCGGCTTCTTTTCCGTGACATGCTGCATGATCTCTTCAAATGCCGACAATTGTTCGGGATTGAGAGAACCGTATGCCCCCAAGTCCTCCTCTGATACGTCTATTCTCTCTTCATCAGTAACTTCTTGAAAATTACCATGGTCATCCAATTCAGCATTTTCATAGAGTTCAGGGAGATCGTACTTCGCCAGGTGCCTACCCATCGACTCGAGATACCTGCTGATATCTATCAGGGTCCTCTGTTCAACCATCTCATCTGATGAATAACGTTGCCGATAATCTTCTGACATGTCCGCAAAATGCTTGTCCCATAGTTCTCGAGCTTTAGCCCCCTCACAGAAAGTCAGAATCGTAGCAAACAGTCTTCGGAGTGCAGGCGGCATCTGGTATGTTGCCGCCTCGTAGAGGCATTCTGAGAAAGTCTCATCATTATCTATTAGTCCCATTGCATCTGCTGCATCCTGAAAAGTCGAATGTTGTATCCCCTCCACGGTTTTAAGATCTTCATATGATTCGGGTCCCCTCCTATGGTTAAGCAAAGTACGAAGATAGTATCTCTCCGCATCTGATATCTTAGCATAAACCAACCTACCGACTTCACCTCCTTTTTGACGTCGCTTCCACACCTTACGGCTCGCATCCCATGTGAAATGCTCAGGAAACTCCCTGTAGAGGTATTGTTTTGCCTCTGGAAACCTCTTGTTCGCCTCAAAAAACTCAGTCAGCATAGTCCTCTTTGCCTTATCCCTCTGAGAGACATTTTCCAGATTGTCATTGTCTTTATAAAAAACCATTTGTTGGTCGGGAGTATGCAACTGTAGAGATCTCACTGAAGGTATAATTTCACTCAAAGGGAATCTAAAAATCAGCCATACCGCCTCTGGGGCCGATACCCAACGTGCATCTTGAAACATTTTGATTTCATCAACTGTCTTGCCTTCTTCGCCACGGGTTCCGACATACACTTCAGCACAATTATGACCCTTGTATATGTACTTGAACAGATACTTGACGGCTCTAATGCTCGAGCAGATCTCGACATTGATGTGGCAATTGTAGCGCATCAACAGGTGAGGATTGTAAGGAGAGACCCAGCGATTGTCCAGGTCGTAACCACGTATACAAACTTTACGCCCATTATCCCTCCTCCTGTATACGGGGTATGAGTCTTTACCTTGAACGGTTGCCTGATTGAACGCCCTTGGATATTTAAACCTGCAAGCACCGTCCCTCATGCATGGGCAATTATTTCTCAGAGCCCCACAAGGTCCGTGCATCATGTGCTTACTCACTAATTTATGTAGCACATGATATCTTTTAGGATCTGGGATCTCAGCACAAACGACCTTGTCGTACTGATCTGGGTTCAAAATTTTATCACGGGACTTTAATATTATCAAGAAGTGAGCATGCGGCAGTCCTCTCTTCTGGAACTCAACGACATAAACATGCGCAGCTACCTCACCAAAGAATGATTTTTTATTTTCATTTCCACTATCACCAAATAAATACTTCTTGAGGTCCTCTAGTTTTGCCCGAAACACTCGAGCAGTTAGGTCGGGCCGGTCTTGCGCAGATTGTCCCGGCAATAACTCATTACGAATCTCATCCCATTCCGGGTTGCACGTCATGGTCAGAAATATGTCTGGTTTGCCATATCTCTGGACCAACGCCATCGCATCTAAATACCTCTTTTGCATGTCTCTTGGCCCGCCAATGAAAAAACCCGGGAGCACGATCTGTTTGCCCGTTTGAGATGCTCGCACCTCACCAGAATGGATGCTGTCCATAATTCCTTGGTATAAGTCTGCCCGTATCCTCATTTGATTCTTCCTGTGATAATCCAGACGACATGTCTCCATCTTAATGTACATGTCCACCACAAATTGCTGCAACAGTCTTCCGCCTAACAGGATTAGACTCCTCTCCAACCGTATCTGCAGTTTATAGCTGTAGTACTCTCTCATTGACACGGTTCCCTTTCCTTTCTCAGCATTTTCCATTTCTATTGAAACAGTAAAATACTAATTATTAACTAATAATTACTTATTTTATAAGTAGATAGATAGAAAGAAAAATCTCTATTTATGAAAAAGAAGAAAACTATATCGTATGATACCTTCGCCTTCTTCTGCATGTGTATCGTCTTCTGCGTGCATATCGTCTTCTGCGTGCGTATCGTCTTCTGCTGAAGTCATATTTTTTCGAAGAATCTTGTCGTGCCAGCCAACTTCACCATTAGGAAAGAACAACGGGTATGACAGAGGATCATAACAGCCCCAGTAGCATTGGATTCGTATGGAGAAGTCATTCTTGTCATATATTTTGATACTCCTCTTGTACGTAGCATTCTCATCATTCCCCTCAACCCAGATAGCACCAACTTGAGATGCAGTAGGTTTGTTGTATCTTCTTTGATCAAGTTCAACAGACGCATTCAAGGTAATTCCTACATTATCAAAGGACTGCATCTCCCCAAGTCTTTTGAAATTCTGTGCATACGGGTTGTGGGAAAGTACCTCCATAATTGTCTTAACAATGTCCCTAAAAAGTTATGCGAAATAAAGAGACTATATTATTTATGTAACAAAAATTAAGTTAATGTACCTATATATATATATGTATGTATTGCTTAAAAATAGCGTACCGATCTAATGATTTGGTTCTTTTCAAACGTCGATTCACTTCTTCTTCTGTGTCATAGAAGTAAAGCTGGAGGTACATTGGTTGCTCTTTAGGAACTAATTGATTTAGGAAATGGTAAATCTGGCCGTGCATTCGGAATGTGTAGACGCCACGTCTCTTGTTTGCCAGATCATGATCATATTTTGCTCCAAAGGACGCGAATGAAAAATTAGTGTTGTAATACCGTACTGATTCACGGAATTCAACACAATGTGGCTCTGCTGATGTAAATAGATCGTACAGCTTGTCTGGGATCTCATTTCCGGTCAATTCCACCTTGCCATTCATGCAACAAAATGTAGGGAATTCATACTGAAATCTTTTTGCCTTGCATTTGGTGCAATCTTTCACCTTTCTGAGCACCAGTTGTCCAGTGGGCAAATTTTGGTAAACGAAATCATACGGATCTTCTTCAGCTGCAAGCAGGTCATCGGTCGACTGTCCATTGGTTGGGGTCGGTGATGGTGTGTCTAGGAAATAGTACAAAATTATAACATGATCAATCTTCTTGTATCATTTCAAGTAAAATGTAGCATGCTAACATTTGAATATGATAATAATATAATATGTGAAATGCAGTACTGTTGGCCCAATCTTCGAAATCTAAAGGAGTAATCACAAGGTCCCCAGTTTCGTCTGTATCATGAACTTCTCCTGTAAAAGAAGTGTTGACAATTTTTTTAAGCTTGATTGTTCCTTAAGAAAAAAATAATGAAAATATTATCATTGGGAAAAAAGTACAAAGTAAATTACCATCTATGTATTCTTCTTCATCTACTTCGTTGCTACCAATCTGAACTGGATTGTCAATATAAACATTCTCCTGATTCGTAATTGTATCTGAAAGCAGGAATACTTAATCACAAAATAAATACATATTATTTTAGAAATTCACAAAAATTAAAAATCTAATCATAATTGTCAACATAGTAGATTCGAAAATTAATTGTATTTCTATGTTAAATCTCATACCTTGAGACTGTATGGTACAATGGGTCACAACAGAGGTTGCATTAGATGGCGAAACTGTTGCATTCAATTCATTCGATTCGTTCATACTGCATTGATCCAAATATCTTTTTCGGTACTTGCACATGTAATTACGATTAGTTGAAGCTGACATATTTGGTCCTGAACGTCTTGGAAGTTTTGCTATCAATTGAAACAATAGTTTAATTAACTATATATTTATATCTATCTATTCATGTAAGCTTTTCATATATTCATATATTCATATATCATATAAATAATATTCAAAATACCCGACTAAGAAAAAGGTTCTTATGATCTTAATACCTCGAGGAACCTCGCTCGCGTCACTGGCCAAGGCCGTGCTAATATTTCCATGTGCTCTTTTACGGTTATCATGCATTTCTGACTTTCTTGCAGCTTTCTTATAATCAAATAAAATATTCACTTCAGCGCCAACATGATCTGTATTTGAAGATGGCATATTGGGTCCTAAACGTCTTGGAAGTTTTGCTATCAATTGAAACAATAGTTTAATTTAATCTCTATTCATATAAATATTGAAAATACCCGACTGAGACAAAGGTTCTTATGATCTTAATACCTCGAGGAACCTCGCTCGCTTCATTGGCCAATGCCATGCTACTATCAGATAAAATATTTAGTTCTGCGCCTGCATGATCATCATTAGTGGGAGCCGAGGATTGTGTATCTATGGATTTGTTGAAAATTAGCATGATTAATATTATTTTAGTTTTTTTATGTTGCTACTATCCCATTTTAGAGGAAAGTTAAGATATATGGAACAAAGTTAAGATAAATCACCATCAAATTTTTGCTATAACTTGAAACAATAGTTTAATTTAATATATTTTTCATGTAATCACGAAATAATGTAAATATTGAAAACAATGATGCACAATGGAGTTCAAATTGATTGTTCTGAAAAATACCATTGGACGAACTCTTAGCACTGTTGCAGAAATTTACACCACCGCCTGAGGCCATTCTACTATTTTCAATAGCTCTTTTACGATAACCACGCATTTGCTCCCTTAGCCTGGCTTTCTTGGAATCAGATGTCAAATCTATTTTTTTGGTATTCGATAACTCTGCTAGTAACCCTGTACACTCAAGAAATTATACATGTCATATTTAGATGTCTTTGTATTGATATGTCAACGACAATATGAGGAAATTGGTTATGGCTCTTTTAATAAGATACAAGTTTATATATTAACTTTCAAAGACTCTTTTGACGGGAACTGTGTCATGCGAACTATCTGCATTGCCTCTCTTGTGTGCGCCCATCTGTTGCTTTCCTTTATCTTTTTGTTTGTGTCGTTTATCAGTGGCCATGTCTTTTTCTTTGCCTTATCAGTCCAGCTGCATCAACATAATCCATGACCATTAGTTAGATAACATATCACAAGGAACACGTGATGAATTAGTGACCGAGACATAAATTGTGCATCAATTTATATGTTACCAGCACAATAGATGGTTAAGTTTGGTTCTGGTAATCTATAAGTTCGCTAAACACAATACATGATAAGTGCATTTGGAAATATTGTTTGTCGACTAAAAGTGAGACATTTGAGTTCTATGGGTCACAACTCACAACAGGTTATATCCTTGGTGGATTTCAGGATTTTGATCGGGTCAATTCATGATTGCTCAGGTTTGGGTTAGATCAGGTTCATGTCAGGCCTGACACAAGTTAGATGGGTTATGGATTAATTCGGGACCAGATTGGGTCAGGTCAGAGTGAGAATTTGGCTTGCCAGCATCTATGTAGACTTCCTGACTCTGATGGTATTCCAGTGTTCCTAAATCTTAAGTTGTTACGTGATGCCATTTGTTTCTAATTTAGGCTTTAATTCAATAAACACACAAAAGACATTCAAGGAGGTAGTTATCTCATAATAGAGACCATGATGTATTAAAACTCACAAACTCTGGGTCGGTTGGTTTGTATATTGGGCCTAACTATATTTTGTCAGCTCATGGAAAGCCCTCAAATATTTGACTTTATACATCATGCATCTGATATGGTAGCGCTCTCTAACGGTACTCATTTATTCATCTTATTATACCTTAATTAGTGTATTTCGACAGGAGTTCAGATTCGGCTTGCCTCTTTCCGGTGAAGCATCTAGAGTTTAATAAGAAGGATGGTAGATTATAATCATGCACTGATATCAGTATAAATTTCGGTACAGGTAGGTAAAATATTGTACCAGACTCAAAGCCATGTAAAACATGCATTGAAAATTCACCTTGCGCTTGTTTGAATAGTTAATGGAATAGTGCAAGTGCAAGAATAGTTAAAGGAATAATACAAGTATACCAGTAAGCAATATAAGAAAAGATCCAAAGTGCCCGGACTGAAAATTCGAAAATAATTGTACCTGAAAATTGTTCCAAGAAAAGAAAATATATAATATAAATCGCTGGAAGTTTCTAATAAGAGTACTACTAAATCATTAACTACATACCAGTACGGAACAGAGGTGGAATAGGGGATTCGTTGCTGCTATGCGAAAAGTGAATATTGATTATTTTTATTGGAATTTGCGATTTGGAATGAAGTAAAACAACGGTGAGAATCTCTGGTTTATATGGGTCTGAATCTGAATTATCTTATAAGCTTATTTCACAAAATATGACATGATATATGATATGATATGATCTGAAGAAAAACATTCCTTGTTGTAAGAAAAATATCAAAGAGAGATAGAAAAAGTAAATATATTATTGATTTGCTTACCTCATTTAAGAAAACAGTAAATAAAGAAAGTATGATATAAATAAGATTCTTTTGGTGAGTTGTTATTTGAAATACACGCCTGATAGTTTAAATCTTGTGCAATGCAAATAAGGTAAAACATTTCTGATAAGGCAACAATATTATGCGCTATAAGAAACAAGGAAAAAAAATAAGGCTCCAGATTCTACATTTGGTTTTTCATATCTCGTTTTACACTTGGTTATTAAATCTGCTCACTTGGGTAAATTTTGTAAACCTGGTGCACTGAACCACATGGTTTGTAATTTCATCTGTTCTTTTGGATTTGAACCACACTTACGCGAGTTGGGCCAGAATAGTTTGATTATGTCAAATGAAGTTTTGTTTTGATGCAGTTTAAGTGATGGAAAGTAAAGTGAATGCACCACAGAAATTTTTACTTTTTGAGATTAAAAATGCTCGTATGCTATGAACCAAAGAAACCGTAGTGTACAGTGTACTCAGAGGAATTTATCAAAAATATCAGACTTTATGTTTGGAATACTTTATTCTGATTTCTTGTAAACTTTGCTTCTGAAGTTCTGATAAATGGAAGTGGTACTACTTCTTTGGGCCTGCTTTTTTTTTTAAAGTCGAAACCAGAGGTCCTTTGCTATCTATAAATACCTTTTAACACCAACATAAACACGTAACACCAACATAAGCATGTTCTTCATTTATTTTCTTTCATTCTTTTCTTCTTTTGGTGCTTTCCTGTATATCTAATAATGAAGGATGACTAACTTCGTGTTTACCAATTCTGTTTGACAGGGATTCAATCGTTCTAAGGAAAATTAATTATAATTCCATCAAACAGGATATCACACGCAATTAATATTAAGCCTACATTTTATATTTTATATTATATTATTCGTCAATCGTCAAATAAGAAAAATATATTCCTATTACATTCATATTCCATCAAACAGGATATCATACGCAATTAATATTAAGCCTACATTTTATATTATATTATTCGTCTATGGTCAAATAAGAAAAATATATTCCTATTACATTCATATTCCATCAAACAGGATATCACACGCAATTGATATTAAGCCTACATTTTATATTATATTATATTATTCGTCCAATCGTGCAATAAGAAAAATATATTCCTACTACATTACATAAATCCTTCTCTACTCTCAACGTAGTTGAGTTAAAACACAACTTCATACAGGGAGCATACTTCACACTTGATGTATAATGCAGTCGTTCCACCGTTAGTTTCCACACAGAACTTGGGTGTTGATTTGCACCCTCTATCAAAATGTGCATTATTCACTTCTACTAACCGGTCCCGCAAGAATCCAAGGTTGATCTGACACCAATGTTAAACAAAAATAAGAAAAAAATTTCTATAACGAAAATCATTAATGGAAAAAAAATATGAAATTCACCCAAAGAAAAAAGAAAAAAAAAACATACTTTGTCATCTCCAATGTCAAGTCGCATGTTGCAGCAGGTACAGTAAATGAGATTATGCACATCTCCTTTTTCACAAACAGGACACCTTAATTTGTTTTGTAAGGCCTAAAAATTCAACCATATGAGAGTTGCACAATGATTGTCAAAATCAAGAATTAGATTGCACATACAAGCTTCCATATAAAAATCTATCGGAAATAAAATTTCATCGACTATTTTTTTTTTTACCTGATTTTCATTTGATTGCATGTGCTCAAAAGATTGTTGTGCCATGTATGCTTCCTCTTCCTCTTGAAACTCTAATTCTTCAAAATTCCAATAAGAAGTTATATATTTATTTCACAAAATTGAAGAATATCAAGTAGTTAAAGTAACATAGAAATTAACATAGAAATAGAGAAATGAGATCTAACCTCTCATGTTCAATTCCTCGACAATATCTTTGTAATGGAGCCTCTCCATTTCTAGCAATTCCTCTTCACTCTCTGTTGCATTCCCAATCGTTGACTCCATTTTATCCTGACAAATCATTTTTATTAAAGAGGAGATAACAATTTGAAACAAAAATCTGAAAGTATGTTTTTTTTTTAAAAAAAAAATTTAGTGGCTGCAAAATAAGAGGGGAGGTGAATAAAAAATAAAATTATTCTTTTATTCAAACTAACATTAAAAAGAGGAGACCATCAAAAAGCACAGTAAGAAAAAAAAAATTTGTTTGAAAATGGTACTGCTCTTAAGTTAAAGTAAATCAAATATCAAATAGAAAATAAAAGAATTTCAGCATACAAGGGATCTACATTAAACATAATTATATCATATCATATCATCGTATATCATCATCATCGTATCGTACCTTAAAATATTTTGAGAATTTGAGTGGAGAGGAGGGGCGAATGCAAAGAGACTATGATTTTTTTTTAAAGCACTGATAATCATAATAACTGATTAATATATACATCTGTGACAAAATCTCTTTAGATATAAAATAAAGAAGTTAATCTTTTGTTTATGGTTAGATATAAAATTGACAAATTTAATATTTCCTATAACACACGTTTTTAAGTTCTAGCCATCTGGCGATTTATTTTGGTAAATAAAATGAATGATATCAGATATGATTTCCTTTTGCGCCTCTAAACTTCTCTATTTGAGATGAATATCGGATCTGTTGTATGGAGCCAAATTGTCCCCAAATAATATCAGGAAAGCAGGTTTAAGGGAAATGATTTCAGGAAAGCTAAATTGTACCCAAATAATTGCGCATGAGTTGGAAACATACCAAATCGTTTATTGGAAAATACAAATACAAAATCAATTTACACCTGATGAAACCTTCCATTTATTTTATTACTTTTCAATAAGAAATAATCTACAGAGATAGGATACGGCACAAGCAAGGAAATAAATATATGGAAATCATATAATGGAATCATCATCAATTGAGAAAAAAAAAATACATTTAAGGATCAAATGTTTCAGGCCTAAAATGTGCATCATAGAAAATCTTCATAAAAAACTTTTAGTACCTTTACCTTTGTTGTAAGTCAATTATCACAGTACCACTGAAAGTAACATATTTATGCAACTTGACTGGTAAAAATACGGGTATGTACTCAGTCAGCAGTTTGCATTGTTTTCTTTTATAATTGAAGTTGCCTATGGGAACATTATCAAAAAAAATATTAATAATAATTGAATTGCTACTAACCGTACCACTAACTGATACACGACATGTACCATGGCCATGCAAGTTACAAATTCCTTAACTCGATTTACGCCATCCATACAAAGTCTGTTATAACATGAAACTAAACCCATACATCAAGCACTTATGTTTCCTTATACCAGCAACAAATCTCTGTGTACCAAAGAATGGTACCATAAATTAAGGGTTATACCACAAGTCTTAATACCCATCAAAGTACTCAATTCTTATGTCAGACATTAACAAAACCAAAGAAGCTCTCACTTTTATTGGTACAACACATTTAAGGAAATAGGGCAGAAGATGAACAGCATATGTAAGGCTTACAAAATATTCTTAATAACTATTGAGAAACACAAAGATGACACAAGCATCCGATTATTAAATTGAAAAAATGCTAAGAGAATCAAAATTTGAAAGTAACAAATTACTAAGAAGCACGCGCATCAATCTTCCGGCGATTCTTTTTCTTCACGTCATACATTTGTTGCCTGAGGACTTTTGTTTCATCCTTGATATCCAGGGATGGGTTTTGTGTGATGCTTTCAATTTCATCTTTAATCTCTTCCAAAACATTTTGGAAGCCTGGGAACCTCGCTCGCATCACATTTTTCGCCAAGTTTGTCAAACACTTCAGCTTGAGAAATGGCCACTTTTCAAACCCTAGCTCCCGACACCTAAGCTGTAAGGTACCTTTGGACAACCCAAACTCTTTTGCAGCTTTAGCTATTGGGATATTGAATTTTTGGGCCACTATATCGAATGTCAATTCAAACCTCTTAGCCCTGAAATATATGAAAACATTAATTAAAATGAAACGCTATAAAAAACTTATTATTTTAGCTAACACGGTTGAGGAACACACCTCACTCTTCTTGGTGCATGTTGGACCATTCCATCTCTGTTGGATTGCAGCGGCTGAGACACATCGCTTCCATTTGCACTGAAACTCATACTCATAAAGATTATGCATATAATATGAACATACATATAATGCAGTACCTATTTACACCAAAAGAAAATACCATTTCTTTGTATTTGCTAAAAAATGGTGAGATACATACCTTAGTGATGCATGTTGGACCACTCCAGCACCATTGATATGCAACGGCTGATCTCCTTGAAATTGGTGAATTGGTTGAACCTAGATAACCACAAATAAAAAATATAGTTGAATAATAAACAACAATAATGATAAGATACTGTTATTTATAAGATATTAGAGCATGGCAGAAATGATAATTGGTTTTATTTTAAAAAAAAATATCAAATTGTAATTACCAGAAAAAGCATGGCATCATTTGTATTAGGTACAATATTTGTGTCCCTTACAGCATAGGTGCGACGGATGTGGTTGGATGCAGGCGCCATATTCTGTGAAAGAAAAAGACGAAATTTAATAGGTCAGGCAACAACACCTACTTGGGTCTGTACAGTATTCATATATTCAGGGTACTTTATATCAACTTGATTTAGCTTGATAATCATGTAATAACCAGTTTATTCCTATACTAATGCGAAATGTAATAGGGCAGCAACAGCACCCACTGCCATGTGATAATCCATATATATTATTGTCACATCTCGCAGCTGGATGTAGCAGCTCCCGCCACGAAAATACATGTGAATGTACCTTCGTAAGGCTCAACATGGCTATTACACATTTTTTTTTTCCAGATAATATAAGAGAATATTATCAAAGGTAGGAATAAAAGAACAGAAAAGAAAAATAAAACACTGCAACACAAACGGACTTTTCTACCAATTACATGGTTCAAGTCTCAGCTTACCATGATTTACCACGCTAGATTATTATGACTCAACGAGCCATCATAGCAAGACATTTTTGGCTTAACTTCGCTTGACTTGATCGAGCCCGTCTCTGCAACCTGGAACCCACAACCATTGTGGAAAACATGCAAAAGCACGGAATGAGAATTAAATTCTCAGTGCGGGTTTTAGTTCCAGTACGCGGATTTAAGCTAAAATCCAAGTTCTAGACATAATACCCATAGATAAAATAATTCATTTATGTAACGAGACATATTGAATACTATCTTCATTTGATATAAAATAAAACATACATATCTCAATTTTAATGAAAACAATTGCAAATAGCATCTATCATATAATATAATCAAAACCGGACATGCAACAAATTCTCTCTATGGCAAGAGTCATGTATATGTCGGAACTGAACACGTGGCACGAATCCCATCACAGACAACATGTGTCTGAGCATGAAAGGAAACTGAGCGTGTTAGGGGTCCGGACAATTACAGAACTAAGCATAGCATGAGTCTGGACAATTCACATAATTCCCTAACACGAAGGCCGGCAAAAGGGAACTTCAAAATTCACATATCATTCTAATAATTTCAAATCTCATAATCTCATAATCTCATAATCACATATTCATATATTCAAAATCACTCAGGCCCCTAACCCAACCGGCTGGGCAAGCAAAAGGTGACCTTTCCCTAACCCACGGGCAGGCAAAAGAGATTTATCTCTAACCCTGGGCAAGCAAAAGGGAATTCCACATCCGCATAGCGCTACCGAACTGGCCGAAGCCGGAGGCCAACCGACTCCGGAGAGTGATACAAACATATCAATTCACACATATCAATCACATCATTACATATCCCAATTATCATTCAATTCTTTTCAGTCAGATCATTCATAAATCAGATTCATCAATAGCAACGGCATATCCAAATATCTGACTGTCACCTTTCAAATTTCTCAAAGCGGAGAGCATATCTTTCAAAATGCATTCTTATCAATATTTGGGTTCTATCTCTAAAATGCAGAAATATGGTTATGCAACCAAACGAGTCTCCAATATGCATTTGAATAATAAATGTTTTGTTTTAGCAAACACGAAACCACCTCACTAATATGCATTCAAAATAGTTTAATAATCACTTCAACTTTAACAAAAATCCAACGTAATTCCGCACCTGATTCGTAAGCTTAAACGTAGCTTCTCGATATCCTATGATGGTTCGAGTTCTAGATGATCATCTTATCCAGGTTCTCCTGCTTGACGGTCTTTTGAGCTTGATAGTCTCATATCAAGTGATCCTAAATCGGATTCCTAATAAAAACAGATGACTTCCTTACTGACCGTTAAATACTTAAAGTAACCTAAGTAACCTATTCCTAGACGGTTCTTGGATTACCATACTAACGGTCTAGATTAACCAGACTGGTTAGGATTTAGGATGGTTAAGTTCAGGTCCTTTATTAAGGGGATTCTGTTTTAAAATATATTATTAAGTATTTTATTCTGTTATTTAGTAATTGGTTTTGACTTTCCAGTTATTAAGAATTTATATTTATTTTTATTATATAGTCCATTAATTATATTTTAGAATTAAAGTATTCAGTAATTCAGTCTATAACACTTCTATATCATTATTTAGTTATATCATACTAATTTATTTTGTTAATACTCAATTGATTTAATTTACTTTATATTTATTTTATAATATTGTTTATTTGATTGTTTTATTATTTGTTATACTTTAGATATCGAGAATTTAAATCAGAAAACCAAAAATCTAAAATCAAGGAAATCAATTGGAGATAGAAAATCAAAATCAAAACTATTTGATTTGTTTTGAGTTGGGATCAGAAAGTCAGTGATTTATGTCAAGGTATCTGTTCTTGATTTCACTCAGACTATTCTCATCATCTCCCGAAATCCGAAATCCGACTTAACTAAAGGGATACCCAATTATTTCTAATGGCCTCTCCTTTAATTATTTATTTAATCTCAAGCCCACAATTTATTTAACTTAATCTTGGATTAAGTTTAATTAATATTTAATATTAAGTTTAGGTCCAACATCTAATTATTTCGGCCTCAAGAAATAAACCCAACAAAATATCTGTGCTGGGCCCAGAATTAAGTCCATTTCTATTTTATTTTTGCCTAGCCCAACTCTTAATTATTTAAGGCCCAATTCGTCACAACATAACATAGGCCCGGAAGGCCCAAATTCCATCTCAGCCCATGTCGGTTGAAACATGCGAGAGGGTCCAGCCAGGTCAACCTGACCCAGTTGACCTAGGCCATACTTAACGGGTCCGATACCTATCCGACCAGATCCGCTAGCCAAGAAAACAGATCCGACCCACAATCCCTTTCGTTTTTATCCAGAGGCCCATAAACTTAAATTATTTGCAAATGAGTCCTTTTTATTCACACATAGGTCCCTAAAATTTTACCAACACATCCCTGATGCAAGTTTTCCTTTCAAATACAGCCCCTGAACCCTAACATCGTATACCAGAATGGTACCAGAACGGTACCAGAAATTGTTTGGCCTCGATTGAGGCTGGTACAAGACCTATACCAATGTCACAAACACACAGAGAAGGTGTTACAGTGATTTAACGCAAGTATAGCATCTCCTATTCCCTATATGTTTGGTTTATACAGTTTTATCATTTCGGTTCAACATAATCAACCAAATTAATAGCAATAACTCAAAAATCCCAACAATCACAATTCATCTTAGCCCCACTTTAATTCACTGTGAAATTTTGATTAGGGCTTAAACCTTAAACTCAGCCTTATAACAGTTTCAATTGTCCATCGAAATCAAAAATAAAGAAAAGGGCGATATACCTTGAGCCTACTCCCTCATCTCTCTCTTTCTCTTCGGTCCTCTTCTCAACTCTCTCTCTCTCTCTCTCTCTCTACATAGTTAAGGTAAACCGACAGCAACCCAAAATTCAGCCTCACTGCCTCCTTTTATAGGTGGCGCACAGCAGAGAGAGGATTAGAACAACCTACTACTAACGATGGAGATCAATCCATCTCCGAACGCAAGATTCACGACCGATTGATCCACCGCCTCAACAAAATATCGGAGAAGAGGATAAGATCAATCGAGAGGGCATCTCCTTGCTGTGGCACGATGCTATTGGCCGGCCACAACGCGTCCCTCTTTGACCTTTGAACTTCGAGAAACATCGGAGAGGAGGATAAGAACGAAGGTGATCGAACGATCGGGACGGAGAAAAAGAGAGAGAAGGAAGGAAGGAGATGGTGCCAGCGGAGAGGAACGAAAGAATGATTTTCGGATTTTTATTAAAATTTAGCCCCTTCAGATCTTATGTGACAGAAATTTTGTGGCCTAAGATGTTGCAACTCATATAGAGTTGTTTTCATAATTATTTTCATTAAGATTTAATTGATCTGATGTTAGTTTTAAATTTGATCTTAACTTTGATTTTGCTAGAATCATTTAGGCTATATTTAGATACTACACAAGTTGGAAGATTTCGATTTCGATTTAGTTTTACTGTTACATCAAAATCATTTGCTCAAGTTATAAATTAAAAATATTAATTTTTTTTTCTATCTAGATTAATTTAGCATACGCCTAATTTATCTTACTAATATTTCTTTAGTCTTAGTTAAGTCTGATTTTTATGGTATTATTTTCTAATTGATTTGATATGTTTACCATAAATATTTGACAATTCTTTATTCATTTTAATTATCTTTGTACACTACTTTTACAGATTTATTTATTTTGATATTATAAATGGAATTATTCTAATTAATTAAGCTGAAATATAGTATGGTATTTTCTCCTATGTCACAATTATTCTAGATTTTTTGGGATTTATGCACTCTGTTCTTTTCTATTGCTGCTAGTTTGAGATGATCTTTTAATTTTACAATTCATAGAGCTAAAAAGAATATTTTCATTACCCTTCTTGGGCAGCAGCGAAGTTGATACTGTTAATTGTTTCCTGCAGGAAGAGTTATTTTAATGTCATACATAATATACAGGAGAACTATGAAAATAAAAAAATTTACACAGATATCAGGACATGCATGCAAAGGGGTACACGGTATACCAGTTGGGTGCCTTCAATTTAATGTTCCTCTATTTATTAATTTTCTCAATGTATTGGATGAGGATTTATTAGGCTGCATCTCTTTGCAGTAAAATGAGAATTTAATCAATTATTGAGCACTAATATATTTGTGACTAAACCGAACAGATACCCACAACCATTAATTTACTGTCATAGTGGGGTTTCTGATCTGTAGGTTGTGCCAGGAGAACTTGAAGCGATGTAAGATAATAATTAGTGAAGCAAAGAGGTCAGGTGAGAAAAAAATGTACCTCTGAAAGTCGAAATCTGTTTCATATCAACAAGAACATACATAAATTAGAGGGTATATATATAAGGTACTTGTTCTGGCACAAGTGTCCTTGTTATCCAAACACTGCTAGGCTTTAGTACGTTGAGAGAAATAGAATGTCATATATGTTAATTTAATATTTGCTATCCATCACCATAGTAATTTTTTTAATTGCTTTTAGTATTTTAGCACTAATCATTTCTGAAAATCCCTTTTTCTTCAGATAATACCTTAGTGAATTAATTTTCAAATCCAGATCATATCGATTTTTATGCTTCCATATCCACTTCTTTCTCAATTATATGCATCCTGTGAATTGACTGAATCGACTTAATTCTGAATGGGAAACATATATTCATCAACCCAATCTTTTTCTTATATATTTCTATATCTTTATTAACAGGCACCATATTAACTAAAAAATCTTCCATATCCCCTCTGCGCATGATGCAAAACATAACAGAGGTATGAAATAAATTATCAAACAAAAGGTTTGTACCTGACAGAAACGGTACCAGCACAGTCTTGACCTCAACGATCTCTGTTGTACAAGTAATAAAAAATGATTAGAAGTTAAATCAAATAAGATAAACCTATTGCTAATCCTATCAGCAACAACACAATAATCTGTGTTTTGACAACCCCTGAACATGCAATTGCTAATCCTAACTTGCCTCACATACCCAACTTATTGAACATGCAATTGCTTTGACAACCCCTGAACATCACAAATTTTTGTCTCCAGCCTATCAATATATATGCAATTATCACATGTATTTGCAATTTGACTCAAAACCTATACTGTTACATCTAAATCACGTATACTTTATGCACTGTAATTACCTACACACACAATTAACCTATCTGTGTTTTACTGTTTCATGCATACACCCCACTTAACTTAAAATTAATACTATTACGATGCATTTGAACTTGTTTAATGCCAATCTAAGCAATGAACTTATACATTGAACTATAAAATTGATATGTGAATTCAGTGTACATCATTGTTGTTTCAAGCATGTTGTTCTGGATGAAAAGCTTAGTATAGCAATTACTGAGAAACATACGAAAAAGAAAACATTTCATGACATAAGAGAAAAATATGAAAAAGAAACATGACAGAAGGGAAAACATTTCAAATATTGCTCCATAGCGGCCTCCTTGTCAGATATCAGATTTATAAAGAGAAGCAATTTCATATTCAGATTTGTAAAGAGAGTCAAGAGATAAGAACGAAAATTGAACAATATTGTTTTTGCTCACCTCAAATCAAGAGGACTGCCCATTCTTGCGAAATCCATGGATGGATTAAATAGGGAACCGAAGATCTTCAGATTACAAAATCAAATAGAGCGGCAAAACGAAAATTCGAATTTGGGCTATTGTTTTCATTTTCCTGACAGTAAATAGGGAAAGAATTGTGAGCGGTAAATGAAATTTCGAAATTAATTGAAAATTCTGAATGAGATGTACTAACCCTAGCCGCAATATTGATTTGTTGTAACCTTGATTTGTTATGTTTCCTTATCTGGCCGCGATGGGGAAGTGAGGAAGGAGAGCTAACCATTGTCGTATTTGCTGCGTTTCCTTATCTGGCCGCGATGGGGAAGTGAGGAAGGAGATCTAACCCTAGCCGCAACCTTTGTTGTGTTTCCTTATCTGGCCGCGATGGGGAGTGAGGAGGGAGAGCGAAGGTGAGATAGGGTTCCTTGATTTGTTGTGTTTCTCGCCATTTCCTTATCTGGTGGCGATGGGGGAAGTGAGGAGGGGGATCGAAGTCGAAGGTGTTGCCTTTTCTGAGAAGTGAGAAGGGAACGGAGGGAGCTCACGGAGGGAACGGAGGGAGCGATTTATGTATATCAGATAAAATATAATAATAAAAATAAAAAAAGTTGAAAACAAAATAAAACGCGAAGCAGGATCGAACCGCTGCGCTTCAGCGTAGCATTTTGCTTAAAAACCATTCCACCGCCCGACCAGTTTCAGATAAATGACTATCCTTTTATCTGATAAACAAATCCAGACCATAGATCATATTAGATCAATAAAATCAATGACTCATAATTGATGTTAGGGGTATAATACAACCTTTATCTGATTTTTCTTACAACCTTTGTAAGGTGCTTTTATAAGTAGTATAGATATATAATTAAGAACACTGATTTCGGCAATCTTCTTATCTTTGTCAACCTTCGAGTTGTTTAGAATTTTGAAATACTGGTTTTTGGTGAAAGCATGAAGAGAATTCTGTCTTGTGTGGATTTGATGTACAAGTTGCAAATGGTGCAAAGTGTAATACCAATAAGAAATAAGGTATAACCTAACAAAAAAAAAATAAAAAATAATGAAAACTAGCTACGAAATCACGGAAAATTAAAGGAAGAGGTGGCTTAAAAAAATGAAAGGTTCAAAGAGGTTAGTGTAAGAATTTAGGGAAGAAGCTTAGCTTAATCTTCACTAAGTAGTCATTTTGGACATGTATATTATTATATAGCATTTTTAAGGAGGCTAAATGATGCTTAGAAAAATTTAGAAAGGGTTGCCAAGCAAGTATACTATTATAAGAATTCGAGAAAATACGATCATGTATATTTAACGAGTTTTAATAGGATGGAGTGTTTAATAATGTATTCTATACGAAAGTGCCTCTGCATAAGAGGGAAAAAAAAAATCATGTTATATCAAAATTGATCTCTCTGGCTTAAAACTAGAGAAAGTTCACACACACACAGACACACATATTAATAATAGTATTCATCACTTATTGTAAATTCATATTGAGTTTATGAACAGTTTTATGATAATCACTTAGATACTTCAAAATTACACTATTTAGAGAATTCCTCTTTCTTTCACAATCTAGCTAAACCATAATTACCACAATGAATGCATTCATCAAGATAGAACATCTCCGGGTGTTTTTCTGTTGGAACAAAAGATGCATTCCTATACAGTGTACGATGATATTTCTTCATTGTGATTCTGAACGGGTGGATTGTATTCACTAATTTGACTCATTTAATATGAAAAAATTAGTTGCATTATTATTCTTGCACAACTCGTCAGACTAAATTGAACCTATGCTTATGGGTGGGCTCGTATCATATATACATAGCTTGCATACCTTTTTTATTTTTTTTATTTTTTTTTTAAACAGCAGAGAGCCAGAGACCTTCAAGTTCTTGTAGAATTTGGATTTGGGTTGGATAAATTTTTTTTTTTTTGACGAAGATGGAAAAAATGCCTTTCAAATCTAAATATCCATAAACGCGAAAATTTTAAGTTAGATTTCGAATTTGATCATATCTCCACTCATTATGATTGTCCTTAGTCACTAGCCACACTAAATTTTGAAATTTTATGCATCTGGATTAAAGAATTGAGGAGCTCGATTGTGTCAACACACGTATAATAAATTAATAATAAAAAATAATAATGAGGTGAATGCTTAATTTCCAATAGGTCATTAATTTATATATTATCGTGGATAAACTTTGTTATTTATTTCTGAAACTTGAGTCAATTTGTGCTATATACACTATATGTACATTGGATCGTACAAGTCGTACACAAAACTTTCTGGTCCTCTTTACCAGTTTTAGCTACGTACGTACGCATCGTATATATTTATATGTATACTATATTTACGTAAAAAATACTGAATAAAAAAAAAAGATAAGTTTACGGAAATTTTATTTATTTTGGAATTCTTTATATTAGTTTATATGACATTGACTTCTGATTTTGATAGTAATATTACATTTTAGTCGAAAAAAAGTCTTCATTTTTTAAATTAAATAATTTCAATTGTCCATTTTTTTCCGCCTTTTTTTATTCAATGTAATCTATCCTAATTCCTTTTAGTAATTTATATATTATAAATGGCTGGTATACGAAAAAGAATATATAATAAATTAATAGCTTAAGCTACATATATTAAATGTTGATATAGATCTGATAAACGTATAAAAAATCAAATTAGTGTTTCTTCCTGCGCTCGTTGTTCGAGATCGTGAGCTATATCACCTGGCAAGTTTCTAAATTAAAAAAAAAAATATATAAACCACATATATATATTGATAAAAAAAATAAGCGTTATGCTTATGTTGCAAGTTTTAACTTTTAAGTTGACGAATTTACTTTTTAGAGACTTAAGCTAAAATTTTTTGTCAAATTAGTGCAGAAAAATTCATTTTTTCTACCATGCATCTTCAATGTTAACTATGTAAAAACAGTCTACGATAATCAATCATAAATTTGATCAAGATTCACGAATTGCATGTTTGGATATTCATCATTGAAAGTCCGTTTAAGTTCGCCATTAATCCATTTCAGCTAATATTAAGAGCATCCAGACTCCACTTTCAATGGAGTATATTTTTAAATTTGAAAAGGTTGGGGATAAAAAGAGAAAAGAGAACAAATATTTGGTCTCTCCATTATGGGACTGCGGAAACAGTTACAACAGCATGCCACTTGAAGAGTTTTTCCTTTATGTCGACACCGTGTTGCTAATGCTTGAAAACCTGTGTTTTAACACCCAAAGAAATAAAATAATACAAAAAGGACAACAGTAGTATTTGTGATGCGGCAAATCTTGAAGGAATTAATATTGTTTGGTAAATTATTAGACCACTGCTTAGTGTTATCCAATGGTACATATCATGTCGTGTCGTATCAAATACGATTGGATTAGAGTCTCGTATCGTGTCATGTTGACACGAATTATTTTTTTAATCGTGTCGTGTCGTATTATGTCGAGTGGTGGGAAGAGATAACACGACATTTATTATGACACGATCTTGATGTGTCGTGTTGACATGACGTGTTAATCGTGTGAAATTGTGCCAGAAAATTTTCTTTATTTTTTATAAAGATTTATTAAAAAATATCAAAATATTAAAATGAAAAAATATTGTTGTGGTTTATTTGGCTATTTTACAAAAATATATATCTATACAAAATTGTTGGGATATTTTTGTTAAAATATTAATTGATGGTTTCATTTATTCTAACACATTTTTATTTATGTTGTTTGAACATATTAAAAAAAATAAAATGTTAAAAAAATTTAAATAGACATCAAAGAAGAAATTACGGTTATAAATTGAGCACTGATATGAAAGCAATTTAAATAGTCATTTAAAAAAATAATTTAAAAGAGAAAGTATTTATGAGTTATTAAATATGATGCTATTTTTGATAATGTTAAAAATTAAATTCATCCTGTCGTGCCGTGTTATTTCGTGTTCGTATCGTGTTACGTATCGAATCGTGTCGTGTCAAATCATATTAATTATTCAGGATTCTCGACACAACATGATTACAACACGATCATATCGTGCTAATTCCGTACTCGTGCCATGTCGTACCATGCCAACAAACATGTCGTGTCGTGTTATTTTGGAGAACCCTAGTGCTGCTGCTTTCAGAGAAAAATCGAGGTTTTTTTTTTTTTTTTAATAAAGCCTGTAGGCAAAAAAGCATAGTTAATTGTTTTGAAATTTTGGTGCTAGGCGTTGAAAAATTGAATGTTTTGGAATTTTAGAACAAAGAGATGAATTCCGAGTGACGAGATCGAAATATACTAATACTAATATTATATATACGGCACTTTAAATGAGGAGGCTCAATTCAACATCTCTCTAAATAAATTATTCCGTTTACATATTTCGTGAATATCTCCTCCTGTAGCTAATTGATTGCCAACAAATTTATTTGGAGATGAATTGCAAATAGATAATTCTTTTTTTTTTTTTTTTTTTTTTTTTTTAGCCGCTGGCTAAAAGATTTTTATGTAATGACTTCTTTTTAATAGAAAGGTGGGGGCTTCGAACCCCATTTTTATTTAAAAAAAAAAAAAGTGGTTTTACCAAGAATAATTTCCATTTGCGCCTACGGACTTAGTTTGTCACCAAAGAAAGGAATAATTCCTGAATTCCAGTTTGAGATATCCCATTTAAAAGGCTTTGTGAAAAATTAACTAGGTTGTTCCTTAAGGTCAAAATATTCTCTGGCTCCTTTTTACTTAATTAACCAGTATCTCATTCAAGGGAGTGCTGCATTCTAAATGCAAAATGCCTTATTTGTGCACAATCATATCTAGAAGGATGCCACTTGCTCCCTGCATCTTTATTATGCTCCAAAAATATAGTACCCCATCCCATGTGTCATTATAGTGAAATATATGTATAACACTATATATGTTTTAAATAAAACAATGTATTAGATCGATACTTTCTAAACATATGCCAATAAAAGTTGTTCATGTTTTAAATTTTAAAATTTAAACATTGAATTCAAATCATCGATCTTGTTCAATTTCACGAGAGATCTATTACCATAAAAATTTATAGCTTTTTTTTTTTAATTCATTTGATATTTCATCAAGAGATAAAAAAAATAACAAAACTTGTTAACTATGATAGATTAATTTTGATATATAAGTTCATATATTTTTTTTACTCTAGTTTTGGAAATATGATATCCAAATAGAATACACCTATGTTGCATCAATACGGGTACGAGTACCGTATCCGGTACGGTAGGGTACGGAGGCACGGAAATTAAAGAAAAAATCTCCAGTATGGGTACGGCTATATATATATTATTTATTTTTATTTTTAAACATGATGAGAGTTGGTGATATATTTATTTGAATTTTTTGTACATCTATAATTATGTAAAATATTTTCTAAGTCTATAATTAGAAAATTTTATATCACTAATTTTTCATATTTCATAGACCAATGAATGTTTAAATTCCTTCAAACAATTAAACTACTATGGAGATTAAATTTTATGAGATTCAGAAAATTATTTAAAATATTTTATAATTTTATAATTAGAAAATTATATATCATGGAGTTCCTTATATTTCTTTGAACAAGTGTATAAATTTTCATACTCAAATGATTTTGTAAAGACCTTCAAACAATTAAAAAACGAAACTATATCTTTCTGAAATAGAAAAATGGAGGTGTCCTTGATTAGTTGAATGGAGAGCAGAACCAGATTGCAATTTTTGTCCGGATTTCAAGGCTTGGTTAGTCCCACAATGGGAAATTTACAAAAACCGGAGCATCTATATGTCAGAGCGACTAAGAGGGAGGCTAAGAATATTGTGGATTTGGTATGAACTATGGTGGCATAAATCGCGTTTGCTCTCGTGTGGCGTTCTTTCTAGACTCTGATCTGATGTGGCCCTCCCCTGATTATGTAGCCCCTTATTATTGAGGCCAGTCAAGCATGTGGCATACCCACCCAACACGTGGCGTTACATGAGTGCCGTACATAGGGGTAAATAGGGGTGAGCGTACTGCCATGTAAATATGGCGTACCGGCCGGGTTAACATAGTAATACACACACACAGAGAGTTTGGGAAATCACCTCACTCTGCATAATTTTATTACGGCTAGACGCTGAATTTTTTAGAAAGGAGACGACAGCAAATTTAATGGTGTGTTTGGCAAAACAGGGATTAGGACGATTAGTGGTGTAAGTTTAGTATTTTTTAGAATTAGAGGGGTAGAATGGTGAGGATAGTGATTTGATGGGGTTAGTGCTAACTTAAGGTTAGTGAATGTTGTTTGACGCGGTATGTTGAGGTTAGTATTAAGGTTAGCAACTATTAGTGGTGTAATTATTATTAACTATTATTAATTAGTAGTTATTAATAACTATTAATTTTAATAAAAAATATTATTAATTATTAACTATAAATTATAAAAAATAAACCATTATTAATTATTATAATAACTATTATTGAATATCGTTATTATTATAATTTTACGATTATTATTAATTACTAATTATTAATAATTACTATAACTATTATCAATTATTAATTATTATAAATATTACCATAATTATTAATATTATTTATTTTGAATTATTAATTACTTTAATTATTATTATATTACTTGTTAACTATTATTAATTACTAATTATTATTAATTATTAGTTACTAATTATTATTAATCCTCATTAATTATTAATATATAATTAATATTACAATAACTATTATTAATTATTATAAATATTACCATAATTATTAATTAATTATTGATTACTTTAATTATTATTATATTAACTATTATTAATTATTATTACTAATTATTAGTTACTAATTATTATTAATCCTCATTAATTATTAATTAATAGTTAATATTACAATAACTATTATTATTATAAATATTACCATAATTATTAATTAGTATTATTATTTATTTTGAATTATTAATTACTTTTTATTATTAATTATTAGTTACTAATTATTATTAATCATCATTAATTATTAGTTATTAGTTATCATTTATTATTAATTATTAATTACTATTAATTATTATTAACTAATAATAATTATTAATAATTATATTAAGGATTATTTAAATGTATATAATCATCATTAAAAAATTGAAAAGAACAACTTTAATATTTTCTCTCTCCATGTTAATGCAAGGGGAAATGCTAACTCACCATTTTGCATGGTTAGAAGGTTAGACATTGGTTAGTCGCTAACTTTACTAACCACAATTCATTTGGTAAACTAACCTTAGGAAAGGTTAGTCACTAAGGTTAGTACTAACCTCAATGGTGCCAAACGCACCCTAAGAAAGGAAAAGAAACAATTAGTAGTCTGCAATCATTAAATTTCTCGTGGTATCAAATCAACCTCTGCTTATGGTAAATTATACAAAGGAGTTGATCATAAGTGATATGATAATCACAAAAATTTTTGTTCCCCGCTGTGTCTCTTAATGGAAAAATTGTCACCGGGCATGCTGGCACAATTGAATCTCATGCATCTAGATCCCTGCAAACATTTTTCAGGAAAATGGCAGCGTATACTTGTTGTACTTTGGACTTTTGGAGATAATTTTGTTCAAGTTTCATATGAAGTTATTCCATGCCACGATGCAAAATAATAAATAATTCGGACTTGTCCCATTCAAACAGCCGCTTAATGTTGCAATCACGTCACTTCACCATCACAAAATTGTTGATGTACATGGACACTTATTCTTGCTGATGTTAAAAATATTTATTTATGATATATAGAAGATTTTATAGCGTGGATATTAAACCAATATTTGCGCGAGTTTCTGTTTATAAATAGTTGACACATTGATATTGATTAACCAATCAGATAACTATGTATACTTATAATTACTGAAGGTACAAGTAACTTTTATGATTTTCCCCCCTTCTTATATTAGAATGCACACTCTTTGATGGAGAATGCTCACTCGTTTATTCCAATTTAGACATAACTGTTAACTATCATGTGTTTTGATCAAGTCAAAATGTACGTCTTCGTTAAGACCTGTTATACCATCATTTCAACATGCACAAGTAACTATTGTAGAATCCACATTAAATATTACAAAATAAATTTTTTTTTGTCATTATTTGAACCAAAATTTGACTATTTTCTTTGGTTTGAAAGTTGGTCCAAAACCAAGGAGGATATTTCTTTTTTACTTGAAGGTGGAGTGGAGGGATGAGGACCTGGTAAAATTATTGTACGGGCTAAATAATACCTACAATTTTGATGATATCATGAGTTTTATTTTTTTAACAAAGTTATCATGAAATTATAAATGAAAACATCAACAATTCAAGACCTTCAAAAATGGCACCATAATTATGTCCCTCACGGTTCAATAGTCAAGACACAGAAAAATAAAATCACCAAAGTGGTAATTAAGACAACAATTTGGACCATTTTAATCATATATATATTATGATCCACATAAATAACAATTAGGACAACCCAATTTTAGTTATTCTTTACGCACACAAAAAGAAAACACATAAACAATCCCACATACAATTGACAAAAAGGATCAGAAAACTGAAAATATATATGTTAAAATTCTCCCTTGAATAATCACTCTACAATTAAAATTAAGATCGAAGCTCCTCTCTGGACAGTTCTTCCATCTTGCATCCACTCACCATAATCGCCTCTCTCTCACAACACTTGCAAGTCCTCATGGGCAACCCTCCTTGTACATGAGCCACCTCCCCTTGCAGATGCACATGAACTGGTGGTAACTTCTTGGCAACGATCACCGAATTGATCACCTCATCTTGCGGGTGGTAAATCGACGCCATTTCGAACCCCTTTAGCTCATCTGGCCCCACCACTGGATACAAAAACCCCCTCGCACCGTGTGCACTGCGCACCACCAAAACCGACCCAACACTCATGTACCTATTCAAGTGCTCTATAACTCTTTCCTTCTCTTCTTTGTCTATACCAACCAGTGCCGCCAGGAAAACGACATCGTATGAAGACAACACATGTGTCAGGGACATAACATCAGCAGTGCGAAACTCAACTCGAGATGCCATGTCAGGATCGGATTTTAGCAGTTTTCTGGCACGGGCTGTAGCTGAAGAATCTCGATCATACCCGTGAAACCGCGTGGTTGTCATATGGTATGTGGCAAGAACGAGCAGGCTAAGAGGTAATGGACCCGACCCAATAAAGGCGACACGCGTTGGCATGCTGTGAACATGCTGTGAAAGGAGTTCAAACTCCAACTGACTAAGTTTGAGGTAGTTGGTGTAATAAGGAAAGAGCGAAAGATGTGCTAATGGGTTGTCGTATGACACCAAGATGTCAGAGTAGTGGCTCTCCAACAGACCCTCGCCATTACTGCACAACTCTATCAGTTTTGAGCGCATTTCTTGCACCTCCATGTCGAGCTTTGAGACATCGATCTCGGATGGAGGGATGCATGCCAAGACTAGTTCAGTGAAGAGTGAGTTGACTTGAGGTGATGGATGGAGAGAGGGAAGGCCGGAAAGAGAGTCATAGAGAGAAGAGATCTTCTGGATTAGGGTTTGTTCTTCTTGGTTGATCATGAGATCAGAGGCCATGGATATCCGAAGTGCGTGTGGTTAGATCAGTTGGCAAGGTGGTGGAGTGTGTTGAGACTAGAGAGAGATGTGATGAGATTTAAAATCTTTGATGAGGTGAGGTGCATTGGAGGGAGGGATGGGAAGGGGTATTTAAAGGGTGAGGCGTTGGAGTGTGGGCCGGAGAGGAAGGCTTGTGGATGGAGTGTGGACGGTGAATACAAAGATAGGATAAAATAGAAAAAGGGAAGCGATGGTGCTTGTTTAAATGCTAGTCCAATTGGGGAGAGGATCAATCTTTTTTTTCAATTTTGACTCTAGTTAAATTTTATTATGTGGTGGAAATTTAGATATATATGGTCTTCAAAGTTCTGAAAATGGCCTAAGCATTTCCATGTGATGATTGGCATTGTCACGCGAGTTGATTTTGACTTCTATTTGTAAGTCATTTTTGGGTAAATTTACTGCAGTTATTAGTCAAATTCATTCCAACTTAAATTTATAGCATTTTAAATTTTGGAACTTAGAATTGATTCGATCTTTCATTAAACTATAGTTCTTGGAACCTCTTTCTAATGTATCAGTTTCACATATTAATTTTAACAAGTAAAAATGTAATAACTATTAATTTTAACAAGAATATATAACTGATCAAATAACAAATCTTGAAATTAAGTATTTAAATTTATAAGAGTATGTTATATATGTTATTCTGGCAGAGATGTCTTAATTAAATTGGAAAATATAGATACAAATTAAGCCATATTTGAGTCAAATATTATCGAATTTTTTTTCAATCTATCTATGCAAATTCCAGTTGAACGAGTTGAGTTTGATTTAAGTCGAAACATATTTAAACGAGCCACGAAGTACGAACTACATTTAACTACTATATATTAAAAATAAATTATTATAAAGGTGTTCTTAAATATTTTTACTATGCCATTTTTTCCACAAAAAAGGTAAGGATATCAAATCCTTTACCTTTTTTTTTATATATACGAAAGAAGTGTGGCTGTTAAATAAATTGTTTCAACGAGTGGCTAAAAAGTTAAAAAGAAAAGTACAGAGCGGAGTATGAAACAACTAGTTAGCTAGTAGATGACCGGAGCGTGGTAGAGGAGGGGTCAATTTGAGGGATATATGGACAGAAGAATATGTATAGTAGATCATGCAACTATATATATATGTACTTGGAAGAGATCTGATAAAGTTTTGAGTGGCAATCTGCAAAATATTTTTCTATTTTTTTTTTTTAAGTAAAAACCCATATTTGTCTTGTTAAGGGAGGAATTGAGGTTGTTCGACAATTGTTCTACGTTTAGCTAAAGTCCGACGTTTTATGGGGTTTAAATCGTGTTGGTTGAATTAATAGTATATAGCTAGGTCTAATATCGTTTAAAGTTAATAAAATTATCCATGAGAGAGTAGCTGTCACCATGGCTAGCGTAGATGCCACAGCAATTATTCTTTGGGTCTCAAAATTCAACCTCTGAATACCAATACGTACGTGGAGCAGTAAATGTGGAGTGATTCAATGATCATGATCAGAAGGGTTCAATAATATCAATTTTATGAATGTGCTCTAGAGGCTCAGTGGTAATTAAGAGCACTAGATTGACTTTTTTTAGGTCAAGAATTCAAACTCAGCATGCATTTTTAATTAAGGCCTTGATCAGAATTCTATTTTCTTAAATATGGAATTTCATTTCATTCGTGATCAAAATAACGGATTTTGTGTCATTTGATTGAAATTCTCATGTAATTAGATCCAACGAAATCTGTTGAAATCAATTGAAATGAACTGAAATCCCGTGTAAAAATTATTTTGATCGGGGCCTAAAAAAATAGTTAGATGATATATACCTCTCTCTTTTTTTTAAAAAAAAAAATCAATTTTTGTTTATATTTCATAAATAAAAATGTAAAATGCATTCCATGCAATATTTTACTGCATCCAATTGAAATAGAAAGGGGTCTAAGTGCAAGATTGAAAGAGTCCACAATAAACTTTTTTCTCTATTTCACTCATGACAACTTATTCCTCAATTCTACTTTCTTCCATCATATCCCAACTCACTGGATATCCTCAATTGAAAGGTAAAGCGTAGCCACAAATCTGAAAACTTTAACAGGTTGGGACTTGGGAATTAAAAAGTAATTCGACGAGATTTAATATTTATGATATATATATAGAGTTTTGCTATGGTGAGTCGGGCTCAAAACTCTTAGATTTGGTTCAAAATGACCGATCCAAACCGTCCAATACGATCTCTCTATTGAAATCTCCATGCAAACCAAATTTTACATTTTTTCGAAATTTTTAAGTATTTTTTTCGGATTTTTAAAAACTGCTGTTTTTGAACGGTTCAGAACTAATTAGATTAATGATTTTCTAAAATTTCAAAAAAAATACTTAGAAATTTCGAAAAAATATAAAATTTGGTCTGCATGGAGATTTCAATAGGGAGATCATATTGGACGGTTTGGATCGGTCATTTTGGACAAGATCTATGAATTTTGAGCCCGACTCACAGACCCTACGATGAGTCGCGACTCACCATAGCAAAACTCTCTCTCTCTCTCTCTCTCTATTTGTATATAACAAAAATATAATTTATAAGCAGTAAATTCGGCAATTAGAAGAGTGTCTGGCATATACTTCCAGGATCATAAAATAAATTATCTTTCATTTGACAATCTTTTAAGTGAAATATAAAGTATCAGCTTATCAGCTAGCTGGACCACGCATGAAATTTTTTTTTTATACTCAACACGTACTTATATTACACACCGATGTTTAGAATTCCGTCTCTGTTAGAAAGCGACTGTGTGCTTCAAAATCCAAAAATTTTAATTTGAAAATATTAGAGAACTAAACAATTCAACAGACGAATTATGATTCTCTGTCTCTCACTAATTATAGACATATATAACTACTGTATCCATGCCATCAAAATCTCCAAGTCATTTTTAAAAATATGATTAATTAGAGATAAAAAAAAAGTCGTAAATAATTTCAATTGTTTATACGAATTTATATCTTTTATGTCAGAAACGTGATAGATTATAATCTACACTAAACCTTAGTTTGTTGACAAAAAATATTTTGGGTATCAAAAATGCCATTTAGAGATTCGCACTTGATCAAAACCTCATGTGCAGTAATACAGACAGCGTGATGTAGGTGGTTTATCTCATCAAAGCAAGATTTACAATGTGTAAGCACGATACTGATAGCTACTAATGATAATTGATAACTATAAAAGAAACTTCGCATAATTTACAAAGAATCTAAATAATCCTGGTCAATACTCATTAATTCAAATCTAACTAAAATATATAATTAAGTACGTCTCAATAGAATACGCTACGAGGCTTGCATAGTCTTCCTTATTTATTTTATATCTAAATAATTTGACAAATAATCCGTTCTTTGACGGCCAACTTCATGCCTCTAAGGCTCTAAGAGGTACTAGAATTAAACACTTTAAAATTTCGGAATATTTCTGTTCACATCTAGGTCTTCGTACTAGGGAAGAATTTTGTGGAATTAATATAATTGTAAAGCGTTTATGATTTTATAAAAAAGAGAGTTTAGAAACGCTTTTACCAAGCGGTTTTATTTCCTTATGAAGGTTTAACTAGATATATACTTATATACATATCTATTCCTATGAATATAAATGTAAGCAACTAAATATACCGCAACGGAAATGAATGAACGCTTAGATCCTCTTGTCGTAGTACGAACCTGCAGTCTTGTCTCTCTTCGTATGCAGCCGGTACACCATCGCCTCAAGTTAGGACTTGGCGTCACTTTCCACGATTTCAAGGGTCGATCTCGACTCGTGTGCGTGATTCAATTGCTCCGAGCAATCGGATGGCTTCCTCCCTCTCGAACCCTTTCCCCTCTCTCTATGGAAAGTACAGAATAGTAGATTCAAGAACCAGAGAGGCGTTTCTATTTAGAGGGGTATATATAGGAGTCTGTCTAAACAGATCATGTCTATTCATATCTCGATCCTAGCGGTCCGTTGGCCCTGCTAGCGACCTGCTGGTCGTTCAGTAGCAGCGGCCTACTAACCCAGCTAGCGGTCCACTAAGAACGGCTCCACATACTTTTTCTAACACCTTATTATTAGCAAAAGATGTCCTCGAGGGCACATAAGAAAACAAAATAATTGATATTATTTTTATTTTATATAGAACTTTATATATTAGACAATAAATATATTGTATAATCAATGATTTAGTTTTTTTTTTAAATAAAGAGTCAATTAGAAGTGACTTGACTCTTTTCTAATAAAAAGTCTTACTTTTTATCTGAAATCAAAATCTAAACCATAAAGTATATCACATTACACAAATCAATGATCTATAATTGATATAAAAATTGTTTATACCCCTAAGTGTAATTGTTATGGTCCTTATAGATGCTTTTATATGTAGTAGGGATAGGGATGCCGTGCATTGTTAATTCTATATTAAATCATTAATGCAAAATAAAAAAGTTTCATATGTAACTGATTGAAGTTGCCAAAAAGTTTACACAACACTGTATACACACCAGACATCTTTTAAATTAGATAATCGAGGAAGTTAGACGAAGAGTTATCTCATCTTGCGCTCCAAATGATGTTGAGAGGAAAAAGTAGATAGCCTAGGCAAAGAGTTTATCTCATATTATATATAAATGGAATTGATTAAAAAGTTTAATCATGATGTTCACGAATGATTATGTGCTTTAAAAAGTAGATAGACTTCAAAATGCACTGGCCCTTCTCTGTTCACGAATTCTGATATGAAAACTCGCTTTCTCTTATGAGGGACACATTTGTTTCATGATGTTCTAAGTTTCTTTTTTTTTTCTTTTTTTTTTTTTTTTTAAATAAGGTTTCAGTATTATCAGCTATACTCCACATCGTTAATTTTTTTAGTTAATATAATTAGCTTTGGTGCCCGCGCTGTACAACTGCCTGTATAGCTGAAGTACTTGTATTATTTTAATGGAAAAATTATTGTTTTTTGAAGAAAGCAAATTTTGAGTTGCTCAAATTGCATTGCTGTTGTCTAATTGTTATTCGACTTATGTGCTTTATCTCTAAGTGATTACTTCGATATTATGTTCTCATTATTCTCTTTTTAGAAAGTGATGATAGAATAGGATCCCACTTGATTAATTTAGAAGACTAGAGCATAAAATTCCTAGTTTGATGCAGTTTTTCCTTAAATTGCTTTTCGGTTCCATCTAGTTTAGTCATTTTTTCTTTAGCATATATATTGTCTGTAACCAAATTAAATCCTACCAAAAAAACCCACAAAATAATTAAAAAAATGTAGCGGCTATAATATATATTCTATTCTTCTTGATGCATCTTTGAATGTTATAAAGTTCACCTTAAACAAAAGAGGTGTATAAGATTTAGATGTCCTCATTTAGTCACTCATGCACACTCTCAATGTGTCAGAGATGCAATTGAATATATAGTTTAGTGACTCCTAGTCAATCGCAAACAGCACCGAAGTGGTAACTGGTAACTTTTTAGTCCAACTGTCCAAGTGAACTTTGTTTCATATATTATTTTTATTCGAACATTTCAATACAAAATTAAAAATATCAACATCAAAATTCTTTCCTTTTGTTACATTGAGTTAGTTAATCCGCTCCGTAAATTTTAGATCAAACAGTTCACGATATGGAAAAACAGAATCTTTTTTTTTTTTCTCTCATAATATTAACGAACCCAGAAAAGATGACTAACAAATGGGAAGTGGGGCTCAGCATGGGAGTAGGATATATAAAAAAAATAAATAAACATAGGTATTAAAGGCGGGTGTCGACATTTCATGTCATCTAAGATCTATGCACTGCACGTATCTGGAGAACAACGTCTGGAATAGAATTTTACGCTTTAATAAATTGGAGGACACAGATTGATACATCAGAAAAAAAATAAAAAAAAGATTCAAATAGTGCTGCACAAAACAGCTAAAATACCTAACAACTTATCTTCTTAATTAGTAAATTTTAAGTTGGGATGTTAAACTTGAAGCAGACGTACAATTGTTTAAGATTTTTTTTTTTTAAGATAAAAAAAGGTCAAGCCTCCCAATTTATTTTTTAAATTAAATGTCTATAAAAAACTTGAAGCAGACGTACAATTGTTCAAGATTTTTTTTAAGATAAAAAAAGGTTAAGCCTCCCAATTTATTTTTTAAATTAAATGTCTATAAAAAACTCCAACTGAGTTTCAAACCTGCGACCTTTCACTCAAGATGCATTGCTCTTTGCCACTAGACCAAGAGCTGGTTCTCAATTGTTTAAGATTTTATAATCATGTTGCTTACAATTGTTTAGAATATTTTCATTATGAATTTGTCCACTAATATATGTTGTCACGTCGTTCATCACCACCAACTATCGATATTGTCATGAACGATTGTTTTACAAATGAACATGATTCACATTTAATTTGTCAATTTGCTAGCAAAAGATATTTAAATTTTCTTTAACATAATTGACGTTTGACATAAAACCAAAATTAGAATGTGTGGAAGTAATTAACCATCAACAGTTAGTGTGGCGAGCCGTAACGAAAAATTTCTTTTGAACAAAATCATTATTAAAAAAAAAAGTTCTGAAGTTGAATTTGTCTCTTCATATTACGAAATGTGAAGATTTATACAAAAATTATTTTTTAAAATATGATTGTTTTAATATATTTTTAAAAATTATAGGTATACGTAACACTGTAGGAAGATTAAAGTCCAATGCATTGAAATGAATGAATGTCCAATGCAATATACGGTTTCCAACACATAATTTTCATTTTCATTTTCCAAAATTCTATCCAGACATCCATTCCCTCTTCTTCCGAAACCATTTTTCAATTCAACCCTAAACTACGGTAAATTCTTTACCATCCAAACTAGCACTTATACTATATATATTAATACAAGTATACAACTGGCTAGGTTGTCCAAGATTTTCTTCACATATGTATGGTGCATCTATTTAGTATGTCGTACTATCTTTTTCAATACTTTTCAGAATAAAGAAAAAGGAAAAAATTATAGATTTACTCTCCGTCATTATAATACCATATATATCAATCGTTAGACTTTAGTTTAATATGAAATTTGTTTAGTTATCTATAAGAAAATTATTAGAACTATATATTTTTCATATATGCTTTTAGTCAATTACATTGTGGACGAGATAAAATCGATGACATTCCAAGAAAAGAGAAATAGTGATATGTCATATGTTACTGTTCTTGTTCTTGTTTGTAAATTAGCTATTCAGTGGAACTTTCCATCCTTTTCTTCAAATATGATAATTTATCGAGAAAGTTTAATATGCACCATAGTGCACAGGGAGTTTTATGCACCGCGGACTTTTTCGAAGATATTTTTATAAATTGACAAATCTAATTTAACCAATCTAATCTACATATTGAAATCTCATAGCAAATCAAATTTTACAATTTTTGAGATTTTATTACTATTTTTTTCGAATTTTTTAAAACCTGCTATTTTTGGAAACAAACTACTATTTACAAATTCCAAAAATAGCAGGTTTTAAAAAAATCGAAAAAAATAGTAATAAAATCTCAAAAATTATAAAATTTGGTATGTAGATTAGATTGGTTAAATTAGATTTGTCAATTTACAAAAATACCTCCGAAAAAGTCCGCGGTGCATAGAACTCCCTATGCACTATAGTGCATATTAAACTTTCTCTATATCATGTACTACAGAATCTATTACTCAATAAAAGACGTATATAATGGTGCATTGAGAAATATGATAAGAATTATCCAATATAGCGAGCTTCGTATTTCATCAGAAGTGTCATTAATTAGAAACCTATTTAAAAGAATTCACTACGAAATGTAAACTTATTCACTAATATGCCCAGAAGACGTTTCTCATAGAATAAAAAAAAAAAAAAAACCTCATCATAGATTGAATTTATAAACATTACAAGTCATCGAATAAACTTGGACTGTAGTAGGGTTTTCAACATCAGTCACTTGAAAATTTGGACTGTATCAGGCCTGAATTTGAGTAATATGATTAGGCTTCTCTTAATAGAAAATACCGTTCCTAGCTAGGCCACTTAAGAAGGTTCTCATGTCTGAACAGTAAACGGCCTTCCAATTACCGATTGGACAACCATGGCCCACAGAAAAGGACATTCATTAATACAACCACTCGACTTTACCTTTCCATTGTGTACCAGCTTTTAGATGATGCATTGACTCGTCGCTTATGCTGCTTCGTTTCTCCTCCTCCCATCTTCGCTTTCTTCTGTTCCTAGAAAGCAACGGTACGATATGGTCAGCCCATATACATCAGCTAATAGTAGGAAGATTAAAATCAGATAAAGATTTCACATATCAAGTGCTTTTGAAAAGGGAATAAATTTCAACTTTTGCTAAAAAGGGTAGGTCACAGACCCAGTTGCGCCTACTGTTCAGTTACATTTCAAGCTTTGTCGTGCAGATGTAGCCATGCATAAATCAACAAACAGATCTTGATGAAGCCAGTACTGGAGATGATCAGATAGAAATAGCGAATATAATATAGTAATGTAAACTGCAAATAGAAAACGACATATTCCAAACAAATTGCAAGTAGACACCCATTGCAATAAGTTTGTCTAGCCAATGTTGATGTCAAGAACTAGAATTGTGCACGTAAACACATTCACACATGTAAATTTGCACGCAACACGACCAAATATCTCATGTCCAAATATTCTTTTCCCACTACCAAATTTCAAAAGAAAAAAAAAAAACTCCTTCCGAATTTTTCAGATTAATTATCAAAATTGAGTCTGTATTCCACAATTTTGTGATCACAAGAGGGATAGTATTAGCACATTAATTGACTCTTGTGCAGATGCTTCCTCTGTTCCTCACAAAATCATAATGCAATGTCCATCGCGATAGAAAAAATTATAATACACTTGATTCAGCAAAAGACATATGAACACTTATTTCGAAGTTGTCTCCCAAATAATCTTAAGAGCAGTTTATTTGCAAGAACATCCAGGGTTTGCTTTGAAATTGCCATTGTACAGCATCTTCTGTTCAGCTGGCATTTCTGCTTTTACACATTCACACATGGTTTCAATCAACTTGATCTGCATTTATTAGAATCAACGTAAGAATTCGCTTCACTATACAGATAGTATTATATAAAATTCAGTTTTATAGCATGAATAACAAAAAAGGGAGGTGCATCTTAGTTTTCAATCAGATTCTATCTGGGTAAAAATCCAATGAAGTTCTTAGGATGCTGACATATTTAGCAAACTGCAATCATACAATCTTTATTTTTCTGAGTTAAATTTTATACAGTTTAGGTTTCCTATCCTTTTCCTATTAGTCTGGAAATACTCTTTTTAGGCTATTAATTTGCAAAGGTCTACAGGTTCCAAAATATGAGCCTCAAGAAGTCCTATTATTAATCAACATAGATGTGACCATTTACCATAGTAAAGATCTAGGTGTACAAAGCAATTCCCCAAACTCTGAGCTTTCATGGGCAGCGCCGCCGCCACTAGCTGACAATGCCTTCTCATTTTCACTATTAATAGATGTTGTAGAATTCCGTGAAGTATCCTTACTACTGGATACATCATAGTTGGGTTCACAGTATTTCCTGAGCCACCTATCAGTCTCCCATAGAACATGCATTATACTCTCCCTGGCCGAATAGCCATGGCTCTCATAAGGGAGAATTACCAAGCGGCATAGTCCGCCATGGCCTTTCAGTGCAGTAAAAAACCTATCAGACTGTCAAGCAGCAAAAAAATAAATAAAAAAAATAGATAAAGTGATATTTGTTTACAGTTATCCCAGGATAAGTACGGTTCCAAGCAGACCAGTAAGGTAAGTCCCCAACCTTGTGAAAAAAGGGTATGGCTCAAGTAGAGGTTCGAGCTAGCATGGCAGGATACTGATCTTACATTTATAATATTGGACTTGTATGAGATACCAATAACCACTATGATCTGCCGTAATTTCTATTGGTACAGCTCACAAATATCAGGCTGGAGTAACTGGGATAGACGTCTGAATATGTAAGTACTTGTAAAAGCTGATTGGATGAAGGTAAGTTTCTGTAATACCTGCAAAGTAAGTGTTCCCGAATTGTTGTCTTCTTCACCATGTATAAGAAGAATAGGTTTCTTTATTTTGTTGGCTGACATGAAAGGGCTCATCTCAACATAAGTATTAGTCGCCTCCCAAAGGGTTCTGTCTTCATTCTACACTCAATACCATATTATACTAAGAAAAAATGTTCAACAGTTTCGAAATACTCAACCAACTAGTCTATGTGTGGAAGATGTACCTGAAAACCAAAAGGAGTCAAGGTCCTGTTGTAAGCACCGGAGCGAGCCACCCCACAACAGAAAAGATGGGGAGCGTGTGCTAATAGATTAGCTGTCATAAAAGCCCCATATGAGTGGCCACCTACTGCAATCTTACTAGGATGCGCTACCTATAAAAATGAAAGAATGAATAGTAAACTATATGCATGAGCTATGTTATATGGCAAAAAAAACAAAAGAAAAGAAAAGAAAATTTTTAAGGACCTACCCCTCTCCTCACGACCTCTTCAACTGCTGCTTCTGCACTGGCAACTAATTGTTCGACGTACCTTGTCAGATAGGAAAGAAAATGAGAAATATTAAGTAGATATCAAAGGCAGAACAAAATTAGCCCATCATGAGTAAAGTCTTTACCTATCATTGGCCTCTTCTTCACCTTCACCAATAATAGGTATTGTTGGGCCAGATAAAATTGCAAACCTGAGAAGAGCACACAAGTAAATCTCTTTAGAATGAAATCTAATTTTTCTTTGTTCAGTAAAAATGACATCTTCAATATAAAGACAGAAATTCAATACCGTCGAACCAGCCATAGAAGTGGTGATGTGGCACCTATACCAGCAAACTCATTAGGTGAGCCACGTACCTGTCCAGCTGCATCTTTGCTCTTAAATTCACCAGGGTAAGACCACACCAGGCAGGGTAAAGGCCCATCTACCAATGGGTCATAACCAGGTGGCAGGTAGAGAGTGGCTGTAAGCTGTACACCATCCTTCCTCTCATACCTTATCATCTCCTTGTGCAGAGATTGCAATTGCGGGTATGGGTGTGGAAAGTTTGTTATCTGCACTCGCCTCTTCTCTGGCCAGAATTGAAGGAAATACTGCGTATTTTCGGTTTTGGATTCTTTCGAAGTAAGAATCTTTAACTGATTGAGGTGTAGAGTGCTGTCAGTTTGGTCCGACATCAATGCAATTACAGTTTCATAGTATTTCTCCTTGTCGCTTTCCCATATACGCTCCTTGCTTCCTGTCTCACTGCAAAAGCCAAACAAATGAAGTAAAGAATTAACACCTCATATTTCTACTTTTCTTTCTTGTACGAAAATAAATGCTCTCTCCAAATGGTCATGCACGAACAACAAAAGCTTTTAATGGTACATCATGAAGCCCAAACTCATCGACCACAATATGCAACTATAATTCTTGAAAATGCATTAAAAAGACAGGAAGGAAGGAACCCTACATATCAAAGAGATCAAGAAATGGAATATTTCCTTCTGGTGTTGCCCCCATGCCATTAAGGAGGAGGTATGTGTTGTCATCTCCATCCTTCTTGGTCTTTGCAATTACATAGGTCCCTGCTGCTGTTCTGCGCATCATGGGGGAGCCTGGATCGGAGTACACATCCTCTGATGACCTGTCAAACAGAATTCGAGGGCCTACACCTTTCTGATCAGGCGCCACAACCCATGTTCTCGTTTTACGGGTTTTATACCACGATTCATACACCAAAGCTAGAGACTCATCACACCATGAGATTCCTCTGTAGCAAAAATAATGCAAATACATAACCATGTATCTTCTGCCATCAGGTCTACTCTAGTATTGCTTCATAAAAATGTAAATCATACCCATATCGAAGATCAAGCTTATGCAATATCTCAGGCTGTTCACCGTTGAGGGGTTCAGCCGGCTCCATGTAAATAATGTCACGTGGAGAAACTTCGACTTTTGCATCACCTCCATCCTGTGTCTCTACCCTAACAAAACAAACAAGCATGGATTAGAAACCAACAGATCAAGTAAAAGATGAAAACCATAGTTATCATCTTAAGATTTACCAATATAAGGTTGACTGTTTGTCAGGCCTCCAGTTGACCGAGCGTTTCCCCTTCCGCACACTATTTGACACAATTGGAATATCCTCGGCAAGGGGCAGATCACAAATTTCTCTGACAACTTTGCCCTCAGTTGTCCACAACTCTACTTTTTTTGGAAACCTTCCACATGGAACAATAAACGAGTATGGTCTATGTATTGACGTGACCATGACATATTTTTCGTCTGGAGAGGGATCAATAGAAGTATACAGAGCCGGTGGCCCAATCAGCTTCAAGGTCCCATCTAGAGAAGCCAAGACAAGTTGTGAGGTCGCATAATAGTCGAACAAATCAGTATCATACTCATCCTTTAGGAGGTCTTGGTACGTGCGCACTTGGATCACATTCTGCTGTTCGTTTGATTGGATTTTAGGGCCAGCCGGGACTAGCGGCTTTCTTGGTGGCTTACCACGGGATAATGGGATGGTGCACACTAGTAGAGTAGAATCATTGACCCATACAAAGCTGTCAAGATAAAAGACTCGAGAGTTTTAAGCATTTCAAAACATGAACTAGAACAAAAAAAACATAATTGTATGGCTTCCATTTAAACTCCTTTTCTATTTACCATTTTACTTTTAAATTTGCCATCCTGAAACCAGAACCAAACACAAGTCCGTTGGTTAGCTATTTCTTCATATCTCCTAATTTGTTTTACAAGACTTTTAATACATTTGGGTCTGGCAACTGGGTCTTATGTGATCTGCAATTTTTCTGCTGCATTGTAATGCTTTCTAGAGCATCAGCACCCGGTATAGTAGTACTTCCTCGTATCCAATATGTAATAAGCATAGCCCCATCCTACTTTGGTCTGAACAAAAGGTGAGAAGAAAGTGCAGGAGATCCTAATTACCTTTCAAAAATTGCGTTTAGGTACACATCAGGTGAATTAAATAGAGGTCGGGCTTTCCCTGATTCTACATCAGCAACCCACACAGTTAGCTTGCTACTAGTGTTGTCCTCCTATGTAGAAAACACCAAAGTGAGTATAAAAAGAAAATAAAATTGAAAAATCATGTAATGCACATATTAATATAGACCTGCACTACCTCATCAAATCGGATGGCAAATGCTAAATGCCGACCATCTCTTGACCTGAATATAAACAATGCAGAACTGGCATAAGTATTATTATCTGGCTGACATTTAAGTAACAGCACTATGGTAAAAAGTTCAAGCTGATTTATTTGGTTCATTGAGAACTGCAAGTTGATCAGCATTTTGAAGATGTCATAAAATATATAGCAGAGTGTACTAATAGCCTATCACTGGTTGCACAAAATGATTTTGCATTGTTGTACATAGTCTGTACTCATAATGAGAAAAACATGTACCATGTAACAAAGTTGATTTTTGCTCCTTCTGGGTATCCAAAGATCTCTTTCTCAGGCCCGAGACTCCCATCATCCAACAAAATATGAATGCCTATTCCTGTGTAGAAAGACCTACACAAGGTACAAACAACCCATCAGCTATGCATGCCTAACAAACTGAAACGAATGAGTTCCTACATCACTGAAAGTTTTCAACACAGAACTCCAAATTTGGCTCCATTTAGTATGGTTTCAAACTTAAAAGTATTAGTTGTTGTGAGTATTACAGCAAGGAATAGTTAAGATGAGCCCGTGAGGATATAGCTTCTTTATTATTTTTATTATGGTTCAGAATCAAGAACTTAAGCTTTACAATAGTATTGCACTTGAAAAATGCCAAAAGTTTTTCTAGCTAAAATGAATTTCCCTTTGATAAACTTGGAACTAACAACTCCAGATAAAATGTTCAACAAAAAATCATTGCCCAAATTGCAAAAATCAATTAGTTGTTTGACCGAAATAAGCCCGACTCAAAGAATTAGTCTACTATAATCCAAGTCAAACAATAGTAATTCTTTGATTATCTCAATTAACAAGAGCATAAATGAACATAATGATAACTAACATTCGACTCCTTGAATTAGAGTTGCCATCAATTCGTACTCCAGCCAGCTTTTCTTCCGGCTTTGCAAGATCTGACAAAGGAGGTAGAGCTCTTCGCTTCAAAAATAAAATCTTATCCCTATGAGGAGAAAATGACAATACAGGGAGTGGTGGTGCATCAACAATATCTCTAATCTCCTTTGGCGGAAGCCTGTATCCAGCCCCAGTAGCAAAATCGTCTACACATCAAGCGCAATTTTTGTACCAGTTATTACACAGTATTACCACACAATTATTCAATTGCAATTGTTTTCAAATTGTTATTATCTTTCATTTTCAGTAAATGCATCTAACTTGTTACTATCACTTCGAAATAAAAGGTAATTGTAATGTTACAACTATGGCTAATAATTCAGATAGAGGAGAATACGAACTCAAATCGAACTAAATTATAAAAAAAATAACAAAACCACACCAGATAAAACTTATAACTAGCTAATAGAGACCTTCATCATCTTGAGCTGGAGAAGAAGAGGGGGAGGGACTAGCACCAGAATCGGCCACACTGTGCTCGGCCGCAGAAGAACAAAGAGGTACTAATGTGGCAAGCCTGGATGACGCCATCCTCCTTCTCTGAGCAAATCTCTTGCGATGGAGTCGAAGAGGAGATGATGATGCGAGAGAGAAATGATGAGAAGAGAGGTGGAGCGTGCGACGAGAGGAGAGAGAAAGGGAAAGGGAAAGAAGAGAGAAACGGTGAGAGACTTTGCACAGGAGGGACATGTTTAGATTGGTTAGTAGACTAGATATTTGTTTCCTTAGCTTTACCGATTGTTCCATTGATTTTATTATATTTTTTTTATAGAATTTAGATCCGGTTAATTGTCGCAGTCTCGGCTTTTTCCTCCAATCAGAGACATCGAGCCCAAGTGCTACTGTGCTAGTGATATTTTTATCCGTACTGAATGTAGTTGTTCAACAATATCTATATTCATATAATCATATTATATACTTCAATATTATGAAAGATTAAAAAATATTGTATTGTATTAATACATTTATTTTATTGTGTTTTCTAATATTTTTCTAATCAAGCTACAAATTTCACAAATAAAAAGTAATATGTTGATAGTATTTGTGGACTGATTATGCATCAAAATTCATATAATTTGAATACTATTTCATATTTATCAAATGTTGTTAAATATAATTATAATGGGGCCGTTTGGATGGGGCTAGGAATAGCCTCTTCCTAGGAATAGACTATTTCTAGCATTAAATCTCTCTCACAAAGTTACACACTTCTCAATGTTTTTCGTCCGAAATTTGCTATTCTTGCTTATTCCTTACCCATCCAAACAACCCCAATAAGTTTTGAAGTTGTTGTTAAACGGTATGCAAATCTGCTACAGTCTGTGTTTATAGAAAAATCTTTTTTTTGACAATTACATCTTAATTTTCTTTCATAGACATCGGGGGCGTTTGGATGGGCTAGGAATAGCCTCTTCCTAAAAATAACTTCTTCCTAAACATAAATCTCTCTCACAAAATTACACACTTTCCAACATTTTAGTCCTAAAATCCTTATTCCTTTCTTATTCCCATACGATCCAAACGAGCCCATCAAGACTTTCTTGTCGGCCAATGACAAATCTTAAAACTTTAGCCCTCATTCCAAAGAGAATCGACGTGTAATGAATGTGAACACCCAATCAAGCTTAGTGTATGTAGCTTTCCTCCTCTGAGCCGTGGGCCACGTTGTTGATTGAGCTGTTGCTTTACACAGCCCACTAGCATGGAGCAATCCGGCACAAAAAGGACCCTGGACCCATTCGCACTAAATTTGGTTCGTCGAAATTCATCTATATCTGTATTTAATTATTCATGTTACACACTTCTATGTTATCAAAAAAAAAAAAAAAAATTATAAAAAATGTCATCACAAAATTGCATTCTTACTATGGAAGAAGATATAGACCTGAACCAAACTCCAAGAGAAATACAACAAAGGGTCCAAATGAATACTGGTAAACACGCATGCCAGGAGAGCAGATCATTCTGCAAGATGTGCGTGGTCGTTGGATTGCTTAGCATAAGTTGCTATCTGTTCACTTTGAGTTTAGTTGGAAAAAAAAATTACTTTTGTGTGATAATAAGCTTCAGTTGAGGTTTGAAAGTTTGTTAATGTTTCTTGCTAGGGATGTCCAGATAAATTTTGAAATATAGGATACATGCTGGTAAAAGAGTTACAAGTTACTTGGCACCTTATGAATAAGTTTGTTGGATACTTTAATGTAAAAACTTCATTTAACGGCCTTTAAAAGCCTTTTTTCCCCCAAAAAAAAAATCGATTTTACCAGCTAGTGCTAAAGATGACTAATAATCCGCATTTTCTAATCTGTCATCATTTTGTAGCCGGTTATACTCAAATCAGTACCAGATCTTGTAGTTAGCCATTTTTTTCAAGTTGCGAATTTAGCAACAAGACTGTATTCTCTAGGAACAGAAATTGATGCAACAGTGGCTTTGTACATAGCAGCACGCATATAATGAAATCAATGTCATTTCATTTTTTTCCATCTCCTCTTATTTGAACAATCCTCTATCAAATAATTTAGAGAAACAAACGCCCGGTAACCAGAAATTACTAGCCTTTGACCAATCCTCATGGCCATTATTTGTACGTAAAAATAAACCCCTTCCCGTCGTCCTGATGAACCTGCTAAACCTATCATTTCCAAAAAAAAAAAAAGCACAAAAAAAGTATATAACGCAGCCAATGAACCATTTTTCCATCACAATATCATCTAACGAAAGGAATCCAGGATGAAAAAATAAACTAACGTAGATCTGCACGAGAAAATCGTGCTTTGCGTTTAACCATTGAAGCTTCTAAGTTCTTAGGCAGATCAATGATTAGTAATTTTCCTTTTTTTTTTGTCAGCATGATCAGTTTTTCTTTTCCTTTTCTTTTGCAACAAGTTATCAACTATCATATTTCTCAACTATCATATTTCTTATATAAGCTGGTACGGTTTGATATTTCAACCTCAAGTTCACACAACAAGAAGTGAAAAATTAGTAAGTTATTTTCATAAGCCAATCAAATTAATGAGAGCACCATGCAATCCCAACACATCCTATATTACCACCTATTATAACTACAACAAAATGGCATTCAACAAAAATAAGGGTGACATGGAAGCTATAAAATCTATTAATATCAAAATAAACTAAACCCCTCTGATTCTTGTGTCTCCTCATCTGGCCTCTCATAATACCGATTTTCTTCTTCTCTCTCTTCTCTTCTATACTCATCTTCATAATGGGATTGAGGCTGATAGCTTTCTTCAGGTTGCACAAAATTAACCAAATAATTCAACCCATTGACTACATCATATACCATCAGCCCCATCCTTGCCCCAAACCAACTCCCAATATGGCTTCCCAAAAGGTAACCCAACTTTCCCCCAATCCTCTGCTCTCCGTGGAAACCCCCGATATATGTCCCAAAAAGTGTTCCCGCGCCTCTCAAGAACCCTTCAGTCACGGTACCCCCAAAGTACATAGCCTCAAAAAAATCCCAACCTGATGAAACAATTGGGCCCAGGATCCGTTTTGCCTGACGGGATGCCAGCTTGGCAGCCTTGGCGCCAACCTTCTGTGCCTGTTTTGCTGCATCAGATGGTGCTAGGCCCTCAGAAATAGCTTCAGCTATGGCCCTTTCAATTGCCTGCTGGCGCACCCGTTCTACATGAGCCGATCGAAGATTGTAAACATAGAGTTTCACGCCTTCTTTAACGCCACACGCAAGGGATCCTGAGCCCATGTCAAAGCAATTTAAGAAGGTGAATTGGCCACTCTTGGAAGCAGCCTCTTCACCTACCATTTCTCTGAACTTCTCAGCTGGAGAAAAAAAGAAATAAATATTCTAATTAGATCTGTAACAGACTAACGGCTAACAAATAACAATATTCTAGTGCCAAATATAGCAACTCTCTGTTTTTTTTTTTTTTGAAAAAGAAATGCCAGTGGCCCATTTCTATTTTCAGAAACAAAACAAGTACATCAAATTTCTTGTTTCTAACATTAAAACTCAATCTTGTAATCATGTACAGGAATGCAGGACATTCAAAAAGGCACTTGCACAGCCAAAAGGATAAAGAATCTAAACACACATCAAACAAAATATAAGCAACAAAATTTTTCACTGCTACCAGCAGAACTAGCTGGAGTGTACCAGTAACATGCCCAATCCATACCTTGAGATTCCAGAGTAGAGTTAGGAATTTTTTCCTTAATGGCAATTAAGGTTGATGTGAAGCCATTCAAGTAAGCAGTAATCCAAATAATATTTATTTGATTGAAGGCATGCTATGGATACCCGGTATGCAATTATCAATAAGAGTACAACTGGCTCCTAAAACTCTATATATTACACCCATAATTCTCCCTCTTCCCAAGCATCATCAATTGATCCCCAATTCACTCAAGGCATCACTAATTAATTTATGATAATTCCTCCTCTTAAATAGCAACAAACACCTAACAGGAATCCTAATTTGATCCCCGGAAGAGGCAAACTTAGAAAAAGTCAAGTTAAATATGGATTATTGAATTATCAATTATCAGAGTTACAAACTTGATTAGAACCATGAATCACTCAACTTGACCAGTAATTTGTAACTTCTATATTTCGAACCACAGTTTAGACAAAACCAAACAAAAATCTCCTAATTTCAAACCAAAATCACTTCTGAATTCTGAGAGAAAACGCACCTGTCATGCTGAGAGCGATGAGACCAATTATAAACAGCAAGAGCTGAACACGCCTCTTCTGTAGATCCATCATTCTCTTTGAGTTTAAACTTAAACTCGCTGAGAAACCCTAACCCTTGTTAATCTCTAGTTATTAGCAACAGGCTTTCCTGTTTTTGCTTCCTAATTTGTGATGGAATCAGAGTGTTAAGTAAAAAAAAAAAAAAGGAATAAAAAAGGGCGCCGGGTAACGCACTCTTTTTTTCTTTGGCATCGGTCCACGGTGTGAGATTTCAGAGAAGAATCTGACAGAATTGAACAAAGTACACTGACATGTGGGACCGATTTTTTATTTTCCACCTGTCAGTGTCGATGTGGTTTCCTCCGCCATTTAGCAGACTTCCAGCCATCCAGTCTAGAACAACCTTACAAATTGAGCTGCACTTGGCGTATGACATTTTATATCACTGAAATGGGACAGAGACTAACACAGGAAGTTCACGGAAGTTGCAGCTTTTTGAAGAGGAAAAGATATCCGGTTCGAGGGTCAAGGTATCATCTGCAATTTAGAAATTGCATTCTCTAGAAGCAAAGCAAGTGTGGATTGCAAGAGGTGTAGCCGTATAGGGCGAGTATCTGCAATTTGTTGAGCGTCTACCAATGACTCGTTACACGAAAAGGATACTCTCGTAGAGTAACAGGAAACTGCGGCCGCTTCTGAACTCGAGTTTAACGCGCTGGCGTTTCAACATCTTGACCAGAAATTAATTTTCAAGTTTCTGGAACAACGGTAGGAAACTAATTTACCAACTCCTGTATGATTATGTTTGTTAGTTCCGATTTCCGAATTCTAATTATAAGATTTTATTTTCTTTTGGTTCAGTTGAGAATTCTAAAAATTTTTGGAGCGAAACAAGACAAAATAACAGATACATTATATAGTGTTGTTTTTAGTAAATTTTATTCGTTCAGTTGTATTTACTATTTTATTAAAATTTGGAAATACGGTAAACGCTCAACGTCTATTAATTCTCTTATTACTACATTACATACACTAGCCTCGGAAATTCAAATCTTCTTTTTGTTTTAGTTTCTGAGATATTCATGGTCCTTTTGCTCATAGGCGTTTGTTGCTTCACTATATTTCCTGCTGTATAATTTGTATTTGGAGTTTGTTGCTTCACTACAGAAAACTCAAAATTTTGATGATTCTAAAATTAAAAATATGACAAGAACTGAATAAAAACACAAATAAATGCATTGTAATTATTTTCTGGTATAATTTTATGCGTATTATAAACACAAATAATGGATTCAAACGCTGTTATGTGTACGGGATGTCACCTTTAAATAATAAAAAATGTTAGAAAATGGAAAACGTTTAAATAATAATTATAAAAAAAAAGAACAGTGCATCGTAGTCATTCGGCCAAAATATTTTTATCAATAATAAATGTTTGGTCAAATAACTGAAATTTTTATAATTATTTTAATACTAAATATTCACCAAAAAAATAAATAACAATAACTGTTTATAACTTTATATTATTTCCCCCCCACAGTTTAGTGAAGAATTGAAGATAATGGAAAGTGAGATGGAAAAATAATAAACTCAAAACCCCATCTAAACTGAACGGGCCTGGAATGTTTTCCATCACTGAGCCCAAAATCCCACTGATGCCTACGGGCTTCTATAAAAAAAAAAAATCCCACTGACACCGAATTACCTCCGCCGTCATCGCAATCGCAACAGACCGCGCGCGTAGGAAGTAACAGAGCAGCATAGGCCGACCGATGGACGACGAGCAGAGCCCGACAGCCACGTGGCAGGCGAAGCACCGTGAGCTGTACGAACGAGCGACACGTCACCCCTTCATTCTTTCGATTCGTGATGGGACCGTTGATTTCTCCTCTTTCAAGCGTTGGCTTGTAATCTCTCTCCCCTAAACAATTTCCCAAGTTGATTTTATTTCAAATCAAACAATATTTTTCACTCTTTGTTGTAGTTGGAATTAGTGCTGTTGTGTAGTATAAAGTTGGTTACTGGTCTACGGGACCTGTATATCTACTCTTAACTGTCTTTTTGATAGTGAGTAGGACCTATAGTTCAGTGTAATACTGTTAAGGGTTTAAGTAAAGTTTAGGCATAAGCTTTGAGCCAATTTAATTTACATAGGAGATCAGTTCATTTCAGATGAACACACCTGGCTATTACCAGAAAGTTGATTCATCTTGGGGTATTCAGTTGTTACTTAAAACTGCTATATTGTTTAGCCAGATTGAGTCATTCCTAAGAATCAAATGAGTATATAGTGAAGTGATGCTAATTTACTTTTCTGAATTATCTATAATTGAGCAAATAATTTTAACTATTTATCAATGTATGGGTTGCTTGACCCCAAATTGGAAGAAACTTTCGCTACGTTATCCTGTAAACAACATTTTATTCAATCTTTTCAATTTATATATGCTATCTTACATTCATGGAGCTTTACATAGAGGTGCACTTGAGCTTTTCAAATTGAATTACTTTGAACATCCTTTTCTCTCTTTTATTTATTGTTATATTTAATTGCAGGGTCAAGACTACATTTTTGTGAGGGAATTTGTACCCTTTGTATTTAGCGTGTTACTAAAATCATGGAAAGAATCAGAGATTAAATCGGATATGGAGATAATTTTTGGCGGGGCTGCAGCTCTAAGTGATGAGCTGTCTTGGTTCAAGAATGAAGCTTCGAAATGGGGTGTTGATCTTTGTGGCATAACCCCATTCACTGCAAATACAGAATACTGCAGGTACTTTGCGGCTTTGCCTATATGCATTTTTTTTTTAGTAATTTTGCAAAAACTGAAAAAATAGCAAGAATGGGTAGGTAGGTAGCTTGCCATACACCCATACCCACGTAATTGAAAGCATCTTGTTGGAAAGAATGGGCATATCCAGCATATAGTGATAGCTAACTGTCTTGCTTCTGTACAAATCCTTCCCCCTTTTCTTTGGTTCTTTCTTTCCTTCTTTTCTTCTCTGTTTTGTTTTTTTTTTTTTTTCGGAGTTGGGGTCGAACTTGATATTTAAGACTGTACATTGGGCTCAATTTTGGGTCAATTTAACAACACAGAATTTCAAAATGTAATTTTACCAACTTACCGGTATACCAGTATAGCACCTTGATATTGCACTACAATAGACTCTCTTTTTTAGATTTCTGCAGAGCTTCACTACACTAGATATCAACTATACTGTTGCTGCTACGGCATTTTGGGCAATAGAGACAGTGTACCAGGAAAGTTTTTCCTTCTGCATAGAAGGAGACCACAAAACACCAACCGAGCTTCTGGGTACATGCCAGCGATGGGGCAATTCTGATTTTGGGCAGTATTGCAAATCTCTTCAACAAATTGCTGATAGATGCCTCAAAAAGGCCCCAGCTGATGTGGTTAGAATGGCTGAAGAGGTGTTTGTTAGTGTTCTTGAACATGAAATTGAATTTTGGAATATGAGCTCCAGTGAGTAGGTTGGAGGGCGATTGTTGAAATGTTTGTAAATAAATAGTACATACTTGCACTTTGTATGAGCTATCTCGTTTTTGTTTTGGGTCCCTATCTCATTTTGGACTAGATAGTTCTCATTAGGTGACACCAAGACTTGATGTCTGTGTCATTTCTTTCTTTTCCATTGGGCATTAAAATGGCATGCCTGGTTGTTCATATCTTGTACCTCAACCGAGGCATAAAATCCAAACGGCTTTGGTGCTGTTTAATCTCCATATTTAAAAAGCTTATTGTACATAGATGATTGAAAAAACCTCCTTGTATTAATCTGGTTTGGTATGGGAGTGATAAACTGGTACAATCTTAAACTAATTAAGAGGCAGCTACCCTTACTGAGGCTTTTTTTTTTTTTTTTTTTTTTTTTTTCCTTCCTTTCTTTCTTTCGCGTAGCTCTGTCCTGGAACCAGTATCTATGCTTCGCAGTAATGAACTAACTAGCAACCTCTAGTTTAATTTATTTCTTGTGTTTATTAATAATACAACAGCTCAAAATAAAAACAAAAATTAGACAAATCATAAATATTGTGCATAGATGATTGAAAAAACCTCCTTGTATTAATCTGGTTTGGTATGGGAGTGATAAACTGGTACAATCTTAAACTAATTAAGAGGCAGCTACCCTTACTGAGGCTTTTTTTTTTTTTTTTCCTTCCTTTCTTTCTTTCGCGTAGCTCTGTCCTGGAGCCAGTATCTATGCTTCGCAGTAATGAACTAACTAGCAACCTCTAGTTTAATTTATTTCTTGTGTTTATTAATAATACAACAGCTCAAAATAAAAACAAAAATTAGACAAATCATAAAACCTTATAAAAGAGTCGCCATAAACCCAACCTCCCATTACAAGCACACACCCCTCTTAAGTCTTAATTGACGTCTAACCTCAAGATCTTACCACATACCCAAATCCATACATGTATTCTGATAATTCAATCAATCCTCATATGTGCGGCACTCGTCGGTTTCTGGGTTATCCTTGCAGTACTCCTCAAGTGGGTCCTTTCCCTTGTTCTTGTCGCGTGCATGACTCGCAGCTGCACTAAGCTCCTCCACTTCATCCCAGGCAGCGACACACTCGCCGGCCTTTGGGTCATCTGCGCACGTCTCCTCTGCCTTCTTTATGCTCTCTGACACCTTGTTTGCTATCTCCGATGGAGTCGACCTAACGACGAGTCTTGTGTAACGCCTAGCAGTGCAGGGGAGAAGCCTTACTTGGGATGGTAATGGGTATAGATTGGAGATGTTTAGCAGCCTGACTGGTCTAGGGGTTGAGAGAGTTGTCATGCTGGAGAGAGAAGCAGCCATCGTGCCTTGGGAAGATATTCTGCTGTGTTGCTTTTCTAATTGTGAAACTGAGAAATGTACAAGAGTAGGGAAGGATATTTGGATATGGATGGAGTGCTTTTTAAGGCGCTTGTTTCTTATCTTCTAGTGCCCAATTGTATGGTTACAAATCAGTCTGGCTAGATTTTATTTTAACTTTATTTCTCGCAGAACTAAAAGAAAAAAAATTCATCCTTTGTAGATTTTTTAGACTTTTCAGATATATCCTTATGAAACATGTGAATTGCAGGTTATTTGTCCCCTGAAAATCCCAACTCCTTGGGAGCTATTACCCAGTGCATTAACATTTGCATATGAATTTAGGCAAGAATAAAGGAATTTTTTGTTTGCTGTAAGAAATATAGATTAAACTCCCCAAATTAACCTACGCGCACCACAAATTATAAATTTAACATTATTATTTTCTACACGCACATTTCAAACTGACAATTGGTAATTTGGTACGTGTATCTGGTCCTTTTGGGCCTCCGGCGAGATTTCTTTGCACGGTATTTACAATACATTTCGACTAAATCTTAACTATACGTTGACACATGTGGCTTTAGTATCCGGTCGTTACATCACACTAGTCCGGCGACACACAATACACTGCACTATGTTAGCAAGTAGCAACCTAGGTATAATTTTGAAAAAAAATTCGAACCCGCAACATGTCAGAATGGACTTCCAAACAGTTTTGATGCGTGTTTAGTAAAGTGAAAAATGTACTTAAAAGAATTGTCTTAATATTGAAAGCTACTGAGAATTTGATAGTGTACTGATGATACATTGCATCCCTCAGAAACCTGGAGAGTGTCTATTTATAGGGATCAGAGTGGCAGGACCTGAGAGTGTCTATTCGGGGCATTCGAGCAAGTAACTAGAGTCTAGAGATCATCCAGATCCAAGCCGACATGTTCAAAATTATTGCATTGATATGGATTTCGGGTTCATGAGTTTTTCAGAACTCGAGACATCCAGAAAAGTTTATTAATTACAGGCTTAATTACTTCATTAGACTGAAATATACAAAATTTAATCAGCAGATCGTTTATGGGCCGAAAATGGTTTTGTGGGCTAAACTACTATCATGTTTTATACAACTTCAAGAGCTCAGATAAGTACATTTCAATTTGCAAAAAGTTTTTCTGCATTTTGCATTCCTGCTACCAGCAACATCTTCAAATAAATTATATCCAACACTAAAACCATAAATCGCAATAACCAATAAAAGATGATAACCTTTATGACAACAGAACGTCAACATTTTAAATACCAGAATATTTGTTTATCTCGTCCAACTTTTTATCATTATGTTACGTTGCATGCTTGCTTGGCATCTACTTACGGATTAGGGGTCAGACGAGCAATAATATTCAAAATCAAATAATTCCTTTACCAAAGTTAGGTAATATAAAAGGTGATTGCAAACTATAACTTTTCCCAAGACATTTCTTAGCTATCTACCTAATTTTTTTTCTCCTATAGTGCTCACCATATATTTACAAGCATGCAGTTCATAAGGAAAAATAATATATTTATGCAGTCACACTTTTCTTTCTTTTAAATCTAAATTTATATGACTGAGGAGATGTTCATAATGACCAAGATTTGAAGAAAAGACAAGTATTAAACTAAAAAAAATAGAAATATAACTAAAATACGAAAAAAATTATTTTAATCTGATTTTGCGTTGAAGTCAGGTTTTTTTAACGCCGATGCTGATGTATTTATTGCTGCTATTGAATAAATTAAATCCAAAACGGAGGGACATCATCAGGCATCTATTATTCAATAAATAGATTCTCTCGAGATTTAACATAAATTACAATTAAGAATTTAAGCGTGCATATCATTTAAATTCTCCAACCAGGAGGCTTGAAACATATTAGGAGCAATTCTAGACATCAAATGAAGATAATTTTTTAGTGTCTTTGTAATATTTTGAATTTAAAACGTAACTAATCTTGATTTGACTCGAATCCAAACTACACAAAGAGGAGGGAGATGCCAAAAAGATAATAATTATTATAAAAAAATAAACAAAGAAGGAAAGGCATTCAGTTGGAATGAGCTCATGTAACGTCAGCAAATCATTAGCATTATAGCATTTTCTTCAAGCAGGACTGCAGGAGGGCAGGTTGTTTTAATGCAAAATTGGACATAGCCCCTACAAACTTTGGCAATTGCAAATAATCCTTACAAACTTTGAAATTAGAAATAACCCCTGTATTTTATTTTATCATGGAAATAATCCCTTTTAATTAAATTCAATTTTTTAATTAAAATAAATTGTGTTTGAGAGCATATGGCATAAATACTCTTGTTTTAAATCTCTGCCCTTTTTATTATCTTCTCGTTTTTTTTCGTTCCTCTGGTGCCATGAAAGGAACATGCGGCACCCATTTTGTTGTTTATGAAAATGACATATTTCTTTCTAAATCCCTAATCTCTCTCTGGCAAAGATATAGTTCATCTTTTTCACTTTTTTTTTCCTTTTTTTCCAAAAAGAAAGACCAACAAAGCAACAATAAAGCAACAATATTTTATTTCGCTGTTAGGGAGGGTAGTTTTTTCTTTTTCTATTTTATTTCGCTGGCTGTACTGTGTTTTGTTTTAATCTAATGCCTAAGGGCCGCTTGCCAAAAAAGAAAAAAAAAAAAAAAAGCAACAATAAAGGAATTCTCTTTCCTTCACCAGTTTTTCTTCACGGGGTTGTATTAATTAAACAATCATTTTTTTTTGCATATTGTTTAAAGAAATCTAATACAGAAATATGAGGAGAGGACAACAAGCACCCTTGGTAGTTGGAAAAGTAGTATCGGTATACCCGTTGCTCCTCTCTAAAACCTCAAATTCAATAACAGATTAAAGCTCGAGATCAAAATCTATGTTCGTATAGCAGCCAAAGCCAATATTCGAAATTGGATTCAGTTTTTACATTATAATACACAAATGTTAGCTGGTCATGAGGTTTCATTAACTTGGAAAATTGAAGTTTACTATACTGACTGCTTTTGTTGACTGCATCAATAACATTATTTATTACAATTAAGTATGCTCATGTCTATTTAGTGTCCTAGTATGCTATTCTCATGTATGCTCATGCGTACTTAGTTCTAGCTAGGAATGAAATCCACCTTCTAATTCTAAATATGTATTCAATTAATTCATTATACATGGCATTAAGTAATGCGAATGCTATCTCCAGTGTAGTTAATGGAATATAAAAAGGCAGTTTTTAGTATGAAATACAAGAGGCGTTGGAGGGAGGGGGAAAATGAAAAGACAGAAGGCCATTTCTGTCATATGCTCTAAAAAATAATTTATTTTAATTAAAAAATGTTGAATCCATTGTCAAAGAGAATATAATGGATTATTTCTAATTTCAAAGTTTACAAGGGGTTATTTCCAACTGTCAAAGTTTGTACGGATTATATGTTAGCAAAATTGGATATAACCCCTACAAACTTCTCAATCTGGATATAACCCCTAAAAATCTTCAAAATCGGATATAACCCCCTCAAATCTTGTTTAATAAGGATATAACCCCTTACTATTAAATTTAATTATTTTTTAATTAAAAAAAATCAGCAACATATTTTGTTGACCAAACTACCCTCATCCCTTCCAAATAACGTTTCACCTTCCTTATTTCTGAAATTTAATGACACCAAATTCTATTCTAAGTCACTGGTTTACACTTTCTCTCTCTCTATATCTTCCTCCCTCTCTCTACTGAACAAGAACGGAGATGGAGAAATTCGACAGTTTATGTAAAGATAAGATTATCGTTTCACCTGATTTCCAGGGAATTAGTCTCTGACTTGTTAGACCACAACATAAAGAAAGAAGAAATTGTGAGAAATGGATTACCGTGGAATAAAATTGATAAAGGGAACAACTAAAGATGATCAGAATGATCTAATTGATTAAAAGTTCAGTAACAACTAATAAGAAAGATTCAAGTCTGCGATATTGCAACTAGAAAATGCGAGAAAGTAAGGAAAGATGATTTTTCAGATCTAAAAACAACATCCTCTATCCATCTCTCTTCCTTATGTACTAATCTTAACCAACGAAACTATTAACTTAAGTAAACTTGTTTAGCAACAACAATGAAATATTCCATTGTATATTGGCGGTTACACTTTTTCATATTGACCAAAATTAATGTATCAGTTTATAGCATGAGTGGAGGTTTCGGCCATGGTTGAGGCAACAATGCAACATAGAATGTTTCCTTTCTTTTTTTAGATTTCAGAGATAAAGTGAAAATGGACATGCTAGAGGCAGTACAGTACTTTTTATCAGAAATCTATCAGGTCAAATGCTACATGACTCCAGATTGCTAATATTGTTATCAAATGCATTTGTAAGTAAAATACTAAAATCAATTAAAGAAGTGTCATCAAAATCTGAACATAGAAATCCTTAACAAGCATTGACAAAAAGAAGCCATAAAAATCAAATACTAGTTTCTTTCGTTGAATCAAATACCGGTTTCTTTCCCACCTCCATTCTTATTTGACAGAGTGAGAGAGAGGAGGAATAAAGAGAGAGAAACTAGTGACTCAAAATAGAATTTGGTATCGTCCATTTTAGAAAGAAGGAAGGTGAAGTTTTATTTAGAAGAGATGTGGGTAGTTTGGTCAACAAAATATTCGGTTGATTTTTTTAATTAAAAATAACTACATTTAATAATAAGGGGTTATATCCTTATTAAACATGATTTGAGGGAGTTATATCTGATTTTGAAGATTGTAGGGGGTTATATCCAAATTGAGAAGTTTGTAGGGAGTTATATCCAATTTTGCCTTATATGTTTATCCAATTTTGCCATTTTAAATACCTCTTTGAAAATTCCGTTGCAACCCTCTTTCAATACGACGGACAAAAGCATAATAAGCAATTCACTTTCACATATTCTTGTATGGAAGCTGTCATCGAGTAAGCTTGCTTGAGTTTATTGGTTTTTAAGTGTATTCCAGGATTGTTCCCGATCTGATCCAAAATTTATTGAGAAAAAAAAAATCTAATCCTAAAAATTAAGCATGGTTCGAAAAAAGCACATCGATCTCAGAGGTTATTTACTTCTTTATAGGCTTCTCTTTTTTTTGCCTTTTTTGAAAGGATGGAGTAGAGATTCAATTTTAGCAATTACCATGCAGGGATGGAAAGTATTAACAAGCTGCCAACCCTTTTGTTTTAATTAATTATCCACTCTAAAATCTAAATATTATGTTTCTAAACTAATACCAGCAATGCCTTTCTGCATTATCCACTCTAAATTTATTAAGATGTGCCAGAATCTCAGAAATCTTTCCGAAGTCAACCTCACTCATTGCTATGGAAGATTTAGATGAATGGAGGGCTCTACACCCTCTGAACCTGATTAGTTTCTGTTTTAGCTTCTTAGAAGTTCTTTCATTTTTTCTCTTTCTTTTTTTTTTTTTCCCTTTGCATTATATACTTTTTTTAAAAACATGTTCACTCTCTGAACCTGTCCTTGTAAATAACTTCTCTATTAATACAAAAGTTACCAGATTTAGCATCTTGCTAACGTTTTTGTAAACTTTTAACTTTACTTTTTAATATAATTAAGATAGGGGCATGAATCTATTTTTCTTCAAAAAAAAAAAGTTACCTGACTTGATCCTAATTTTCTTAAAAAAAAAAAAAAAAAAACTAATACCAGGCAAAGTCTTGCAAGCCGCGAGGTGGGGGTTCAGCTTCTAGATGCCTTTGATTTTGGTAGTCATTAAAATTTTGTTTCTATTGTTTCTTCTCTGGGAAAAAGAGGAACATATTTAACAGAGAAGTTCGAGATGCGTGTCCCCTCCAAATTTTTTATATCAACTTGATCTGGGAACTCAAAGCTGTTATACATCTCGTGAGAGAATAACAATTTTTTAAGGGAAAAAAAAATAACAATATCTGGTGGGTACACTGATTTGCGATGCAAAGGATTACTAATAAAGTAATAACTGGTAAATTTAATAAGTAAAAATGACAAGTAGGTTTAGGAATGACATAGACCTGCTAAAGTTTGCTAGTCCCAAAATTTACATAAAATTTATCAGACTGCACTTGAACAAATGAACCGTCAACCCTTTTTGTTTTTCATTGAATGAAGCATCAATTTGTTGTGTAGTTGAGTGCCAATCTAAACAACCAATTGATATAGCATATATAAAACTTTAGTTCTAATGAATTGTAAATCTATGCATAAGTATGTGTCCTTATGTCAAGCTGCTAGTAATTTAATGTCAATTTTGATTGCTTGAGACGTCTAATCTAATTTTTTAATGGAAAACCCAAAATATCTTTCATATAACAGTCAATGAATCATTATGGCTGATCTAAATGTTTTTTACATGGGATTTCATTTCAGTTCATTTTCATTTAAATTGATTTCTCAGGATTTCGTTGGATCTAATAACATAGAAATTCCAACTAAATGACACCAAATTCATTTAGTTTGATTAGAAAATTTCAAATGAAATGATATGAAATGTCATGGTTAAAAAAAAGAAAGATTTTGATCAGGGCCTATGTGTTGTTTGGCTCTGTTTGCAACAGTAGCAGACATTTAGTTTAGAATGATAAACAGAGAGGTTGGCTTCACTGTTAGCTAATATCAACCATCATTGGGAATCTGGGATGAGAACGTCTAGATAAAACTTGATTGAAATATTTTCCTCTTTTCCGAGAGAAAAATAATTGATTAAATTATTGCCTTAAACCAGGTAAAGGGTTCTGGTTTTTGTTTGAATTCTACGGTTAGGCAAAAAAAACGATGAGTCCGGATATCTAATGACCATCAGACCATGAGATGAAATACTATATACTTCCAATTCATTTGATATGTACTGTGTCAAAATTGACCAAATACCTGCTCAAACCCACTTGGAGAGCATGAAAGAGACCGAATATAAAACAAAGGCAGCCCACTGATACAATTATACGTATTATAATATTTATTAGATAATGAGATGACGAAAGAAAACTAGGCTTTTTTCTTCTACTAAGTAACAAAAGAGAACTTGTATTCATCCTCTCTTCGGTCAGATATTTTAATGGGTGCTTAAGAATATAATTATGTTTCAATCAATCTATCGACACATCTATCAAAATATTGAATAATTGAATAAATAAATAAAAGAGACCACACAATTGAACCTCAATTTAACAAGATTACAAATATGCACGTTATCTGGAACATTCAACTGTAATTTTTGAGTTCCACTGAATATTCAGTTTTCAGCATATGCATTTTTGATTGGTTATAGAGATATAGAGATTCAAATTGAAGAGAGAGAGAGAGAGAGCACCCTAAGGAGAATTATCAATGCATATAACAAAATATTACAATTACATTAAAAACCCACTTAATAATACATTCAGTCTGTTACAACTTACAAGTCACAAGCATCACAAATCAAAATAAAACAACACCAAAGATTTTCAAACATTAAACAACAGCTCTAGACCAGCCATGCATATAAACCTAGATTACGAGCCGTACTGCAAAATAGATTCCTCCATGAACAACCCCAGAAGCAAATTTTAGCACCCCCTTTATGCACAAGCCAGTACTAATTGATTGGGGCGTTCAATTTGATTTCTGGTATTATTCGACCAAAACAGATTAATACATCAGAAACTGACCAGACAAACCCTAATCACACAAAATAGAACACATTAATAAGCATACAAGCCAGTAAGGCTATTGCAGAGACATGGTTTAATTCAGAATTGAACCAAGTTGGCAGCAGCCATGACGGGTGGAACCGCTGGAACTTGCCATGGGTTCAAGAAATCAGGTCCAGAGATGGAACCCATCATAATTGGATCCAGACCTGGCAGCTGCCATGGCTTCATGAATGGGACGGGCTGAGACTCAGGCAGATCTTGTATATCCATGGATACTCCCATGAACTCTTCATAAATCCTCAAAATAGAGTTCGAGGATTGCAGCCTCTCGGCCAGCTCAGCATGTTGTGCCCGCAAGACCTGGTTCTCCTTCTCCACCATTATGTACTGCTGGGATGTCAGGTTGAGTCTCGCCTCAATATCAGCATTATCAGCCTTAAGGCGGGCCGCTTCTGCAATAAGGGTGTCTAGGTGCATCTGTTTCTTCATGCGGGACCGCCTGGCAGATTCCCGATTGGATTGCATCCTCTTCCTTTTCCTGTCATCTGAGACTAGGGAGTCTTGCTCGGGGCTCGAGTCACGGCGAATTGGGGGAGACAGAGACATATTATTTATTTCAAAATAGGGTTTATCGTATTTCTAATTTAGAACCTTTTAAGGTAAAAACTTGATGAAAGCTAAGATTTTGGCACTAATTTGGAATTTATTTGAGTATTACTAAGCTAACTAAAGGAGATGCAATTCATGAGACAGCATAGAACCAGTAAAGGAAAGCTACTGAGAAGGAATGGAGGAAGATGAAGCGGCGCAAGGAGGATATTTTCATAACAGCTCAGATTAGTCTTGAACTTTGGGGTAATACATGAAAGGAAGAAATTGAACTACAAAAGGTTACAAATTTGGGGCTTTTTTTTACAACGGAATGGAAACTCCTCAGGGTCTCTAGATCTGATTAAGGCAGCACAAATAGAGAATTTGGGGCAGTTTGGTGGTAACTAATTTGGGGATTTGGTTGTATTTATCGAGAATCACCGCAAATTCAAACCAAAACCTAGAAATATCAGATCTATATTACCAGAAGAACGATCAATTGCGAAATATGGTGTAAACAGATGGAACTTATTACCTAAAAAAAGGAGATTTGAAGAGAGAGAGAATGGGTTGTTACTTAGCTGGGGAAGCAAGCGTTGAAGGCCTTTGATTGATTGAAGAGAGAGAGAAAGAGAGGTGAATTGTAGAAATGTGGAAGGATCTTTTAAAATGGTTCAATTAGGGGTACTTTCGGGATTTAGAAAAGTAGACATGTTAAGCGGGGCCGACCAACTTCGTACGAAAAAAGTCCTCCAGCGAAAAGAATTTTTTAATGCACCAGGATTATCTACTCTTTTTTACATTGGATTGCACGAGAATTTATTATTGGATACAATTAATCATTGTTTGCTGGTAGTTGGTGAAGTGCTGATGTGTCGAATATTTGTAGTATGATGTAGAAATTTTTGGGGGATAGAATTTTTCGGAGAATCAAAGTGGATCTCATCTTCTGTGCAAAGGAGTAAAGGAATTTGGAAAGCTTGATTGGGCCAAGTGGCACTTTTGAACTTTGGAAAGAGCCTTGAAAGTTCCAGCTGTACAATACCGCTTCAATATTTTTTCTTTTTAAATGTTATTAATTTTTTGGAGATAATATGTGCCCTTCAGGCCTTCACCTATATGGCTATATGCTCTGTTTTCAATACCCTACCGGTTATCGGAACAGTGATCGAAACTGCAGTATCCGGTATTGTGAGCTAAATATCGGAAAATTTCAAAAAATGCTAGAAAATATCGGATTTCGGCTAACTGGCCGGTATGAGTGCCGGTAGGTGTTGAAAAACAGAACCTATATGTTAAATTGTAACTCCTTCAAAGAATGAACCCCTTCTACCAAGGAAAAGATGCTCTCTCCGCACATGAAGAGCACTTCATTTGTTTGAAACATTGCTTTTACGCGTACACAGCAATTAAAAAATGAGAGATATTTTCATATATAATAATATTGAATTAGTCCATATTTGACGCCACATAAAACTATTTTTGTGAGTTCTGCATAATCGTTTAATTTCTGTTTTGAAATAGTATGTTAATTAAATCAATATTATTTCGTTAAAAAAAATTGTTGGCGCTGAAGTTTTGTTCTATCCAAGAATAGGACAAAATATTTTGAAGATATTTTGTCTTGCTAGAAGTATTAAATTTGTATAATAATCTGTGCAAGTGGCTTTTCTTTCCGAAAGAAATTGACTGTTTTTGAAAATATTGAAATCTGACCTAAGACCAGAACAGTTCGTTTTATTTTTTAATTAAGAATTAGAGAAGAAATTTTCAATAACAAGTAACCATAAACTAGGGGCACCATGGTCTTTTGTAAACGAGGTAACAAAGGAATATTCCAGTTATATCCAACAGCTATTTCATTTTATTGCGAAATTACCGCTTTGTACGTCCATGGATTACCGTCATTTGCCACTGATACTCATGTAAGTGGAATCAAATGATGATTAACACTTGTTTGAGATTGAGTTGGAAGGTTCTGAGTAAAAATATACAGGTCTACAATTTATGAATCGATCAACTTGCATAACAAAAATATTTATATAAGAAAGAATGCCGGATGCATATTCCCGGAATCTGATCTTAATAAATAAATACGATTAGAGATAGAGACTTATATAAATGATATGCTTGTTCCTTCATATAAGGTCACCTCATGCGTCACTATTACGTGAGTCGGAACGTCGTGATGTGATTGATTTCAGTTAAAAATTGATACGACACGTCACTCGACACGTCAACTATGTTTGTTTTAAATTTTCCACAACTTCAATTATTATTTTCAACTGTATTTGATCATCACATTAAAATCCAAAGTAAAAATAGAAGATAATGTGAGCATTGATTCTTTAATATTCTTTCTATCAATGTAAATTATTTTATTTCAAATAATTGTCATTGTTTCTATTTTTCGAATTGTTATCCAACAGAAAAGAGGGGAACAAATAATCAGCCACATATATCGTATCGTTACGACACATTACGTGAATTATGATGTCATAGTCCTAATTACGCACATAATCATCGTAGGATTTTACTTTTTTTAATATACTTACTAAGACCGTCAAGTGTCAATTCATCCAGCCTAGTCGGGCAGGTATCCCTGCCCATAATTATGCTGCTAATTCATTGAAACAATAGGCATCCACATTTTCCCAAAATGCCCATTGCAACTTTGCAAGTCAAATGAACGTCAAAACATTCTTCTAATTTTGGTCAAAATGAACGAATTAAATTGCTGTGATGCCAACAAGCGTGGAAGTCCCACATTTATAGTTTTGAAAATATTACAAGTACCTCCGAAATCCTTAACACCGCACCATCACCTAATTATTTTTTTTTATCCACTTATGTTTAATAAATAAATAAATGTGTAGTGTATAATAATAAGGTATGTGTCGTAAAATTATCTCGTGCGTAAGGAATGTCTGGAGGGCAGTCAATAGTGAATAATTTAAATCTAATTTGCAATTGCAAGGCACTGGGTAGATAAATTTTCATGATGCAATAACTAACTATGCACTATTATGGGTGCACGAAGAGGTTCATGAGAAAGTGTTTAAGGAATGAGTTCACCAACAGTGCTCCTCCGATTTATTGAAATTTATATTAGAGGTAGTGTGAATATGGTAATTCTTTGATATTAATTTATTTTACTTCTAAGTTCTAATTGATATCGAAATTAAATCTGGTAGGAAATATTAATTTCACTATGGTTTTTTTTTCTAGATTCAAGAACTAGCTTCACAACAGTCACAATTATTCAAAAGAGTACGATTAAAGAATTTAGTTTTTAAAGATCCTTTTAATAAACATGATCCTATATTCAATAAATTTTGTGGATGGATATATTTTTTTAACTAAAATTTAAAAACTCAGTCCTACTTTATGTACTTACAATAACTCTAATTTATAAGGACGTGAACCTTATCTGTGCATTTTTATTTTTGACTTTAGAGCTTCTAAAATTATGCTTGCTTTGAGTTTTGAACCAAGGGATAATTATAAAGTAATACAGAGGCTAAAAGTGGGTGGGCTCGTCGTTGTACTCCCTTTTTTAATTTTACGATATATTATGTGCGAAAGTCTAAAAAATTATGAGAACCTATTTCAAAATCCATATACTATTCTGGTGATTTTTTTTTTATATTTAAAACAGTCAAGACTTCAAATTACATCCCCGCAAAGAAAAGCTAGCAGGTAATTAATATACGGCATTTTTGGAAAAAGAAGGGTCTGAAAAAGAGAAACGTGGATCTTGTTTGACTTGAGCAGTTGAATAATTTGGTACAGAATCTTAGTATTTTTCACTTCTAAACTTTCCTTCGGAATTAAGTAAAATTGTTGTACGAAAAGCCAGATAAAAGAAGGAAAAACTATAGGCGGCATGCTACTTCATCCCACATGCAACTGCTAGTTTTGTTCTGTTTCTAATTTAAACAATTAAGGGTATTTTGAAAGGCTGGTTGATTGATTAATTATTTTTGGACCAGATCATGCGTGTGTAGGTGTTTTTTCCCCAAAAAATGCTATACATTCCCAACTAGCAGCACATAACCACGCATAATTCCTAAATCTTTCAATTTTTCTGTTGCTTTCAAAACCCTCTGCTGCATTTTACTAGAAATTTATATTACACTATGTTGTTATATTTTGCACAAGTATATTCCATCATAAAATTGGGAAAACTTGAGGCATATAATAGAGAAAAAAAGTTTAATTATAAAAGATTTAGAAACGCATCTCGAGTGAAGATTGTGGAATAGAAACTCAACTTTGGGTTTTATGGATATTTAATTTTGAACAAAATAGAGAAGTTTTAACCCCCTTTTTTTTTTAAAAAAACAAAATATTTTAGACATTCTAGATAATTACTATCTAGTGATCTCTATAAAATTTTGTAAGATTTTTTTAGCTTTTAAAAATGACAAACTTAAATCTATAATTTTTTAAATTCAACGTACGAACTTCAAAAATTTCAACTAAATAAATGGTTACTCCAGTTAAATGCACACTTTAATGCGCAAATAAACACTTTATACTTTAGAGAGATATTCGACTAACTAATTCATACTATATCTCGTAAAAAAAAAAAAGAAAATAAGTAATTCGTGATATAGATATGTCAGCGTAGATCGAATGCATCTGTTGATCGATAATATTTTTTTAATCTTTTTTTTTTTCCTTAAACCGAAGTAGCATCAGTAATTTGATATGTTCTTTATTTTTTAAAAAAGTAGATCGTGACTTGAGAGACGCTTCAGGGACGATGATTTGGGTTAAGTATGATAAATCTAAAATAATACGCATAAGAGGACATTACGACGAAAAAAAATAAAAAGATGCACGATGGCACGATACATTCCACAATTACCTTTCTTGAGGCCAATAACTTTTTCTCTTTAATATTTCCTCAAATATCATGCTCTTGTCGGCCAGAGATCAATTTTTTTGGATTTGAATATTGTAATAATATAGTGGAAGTTCTCTGTTTGAGTTGGTAGAGAGAGTGAGAATTTAGAGCAGAACTCTTTGCAATTGCCAATTGGCCATATCAAAATCTTCATTAGATTATAATTTGCGATTAATGACATGATGACTAGATGCCGAACGACAACGAAATAGGTTTCAATTATTATTATTATTTTCTTAATTTTCAACTTCTCATAATGAGGACTGTAATCTAGTCGAATTCAAGTAGATTGATACTTTGTTCTACTTGAGTAACTTGTCATTCAAACTGATTTGAATCCGAGCTCTATATGAACTCAACTGTTACTTTTTAGCATTGGTCTCGAATTAATTTAAATAAAGAAGAGCAGTATAAGTAATAAACAAAGGGAGTGGCTAGTGTCAAACATGTAGGACACATACACTTGTCCAACTTGATAAAATTTAAAATTTTAAGATTAGAATAACTGATTCAAACTGCTCAAATTGTTCTACATTATAAAATCTCCATGAACACCAAATTTTATATATTTTTAAATTTTTTAATATGCTCGATCTAAAAAGTTATGAACTCTCCCATTTTGAAAATTCGAAAAAAATAATTAGAAAATTTGAAAAAAATATAAATTTGATTTTCAAGGATATCAAAACATATATTATTCCGGAGTATTTTGATCCGAATCCGAACATTGTTCTTAACTACAGTGCTCCGGACAGTAATTTGGTCGGATCATTTGTGTGCAGTGGCTGAGAATGTGGCCATGTAATCAAACACAAATAGATGGAGATGGTTGCAGAGGATCCGACACTCCCATGTGCATACCCCCCTCTCTCTCACTCTTTTTTTTTCGAAAAAGACCCGTGCCGCATCTCTCTCTCAATTGTTATATGCGACTCTCTCTCCCTCCATTTCATTGAATAATGGATGACTCTATTTTTTATTTGAGAAAAAAATATGATTTTGTTTTTTAATTGTTTGGAGGGCTTAAAAAAATTATTTTCCTATGAAAATTTATATATTTGCTCACAGATATATGAAGAATCCCGTCATATGATATTTTCTAATTATAGAACTATAAGATTTTTAAAATTATTTTTTGAACCTCATAAAATTTAATCTCTATTATAGTTTCGTTCTTTGATTGTTTGAAGGCTTTTAAAAATTTGTTTCTCTGTTTAAATTTATGTACTTATTTACAAACATATGGAGAATTTTGTCATGTCATATTTTTTAATTATGGACATATAAATATATAGAGAACTATTGACAGCGTCTCAAAAAATATTTAAAAACATATAGCATAAGCTTTGAGAAAAAAAAATGGATCGCGCAACGCGCGAACCCCCGCTAGTTTCAATATAGAGATCATATTGACCGGTTTGGATCGGCCATTTGAAATTTTAATGGTCAACGTCTGGATCATATTTGACGTCCTACTCATAAACAAATAACAAATATTCTGGAGAGGACGAATGCTGGTCTTACCAAATTACAGCAATCTATCGGCTACCTGCAATAGACTAAACTTTTTGTGTGATAATTTACACAATTGATTTCACAACTAATCTCTTTTTTCAATAATGAAGATTCCGTAATCATGAAATCAATTTTTTCTAATAAAGTCATCAGTTATATCCTCTTATAGTGTCATGTAAACATTTACAAAATCAACAGCTCACATGATATCCTGCCACAAAAATAACTTAATTAAATGCTTTTTGCTTTTAATTAAAATCTGAGTTTTTTACGATTGATTCGAACCATTCAATCTCTTTCTCATATTAAAATCTCTTTAGAAACGAAAATTTTTATTTTTCCAAACTTTTTATTATTATTATGATAATTTGCAAAAAAACACTATAGTTAGAGCATTCCAAGCCTTCTAATTTAAAATTATCATAACAAAAATTTTGAAAAAAAATATAAAATATAATTTTTAATGAGATTTCAATATGGGAAGAGATTGAACGATTTAGATTGATCATAGAAACTTCAGATTTCAAGAATTAAAGGCAAAGTAGAAAGGATGGATTACTTCGCAAAGTACCATACCGCATCTCTGTGTGTGTGTGTGGGGGTGGACAAATCCATACGAAATACATCGTGGACTTGCAGTGGTGGAGCTCTAATTCTGGAAGGGGACGCCGGAACGGAGGGACAATTATAATGTGAAATTTTAGGAGAATCGTCACAATAAATCAATAATAATAAGTTGATATGTTATTACTATAGCATGCATTTTTTATTTAATCATTTTGGGGTTGGGGGCCAGGCCCCCCTTGGGCTCCACTTCAACGTGTTATGGAATGTTGATGAAGGATTCTTTGCACGTAAAATATTCTTAATAGAACTCTAACGATATTAACAATATTTAAATACATAGCCATGGCAGGAATTTTTCTGTTCAAATTACCAAAAACAAATATTTGGGATTTTCAAAATCTTTAAGTCCGAATCCAGCAAGTGCTAGCAATTAAGCAAAGCAGAATTTTGACAGCCAGCGCTGCACAGAGACGGAGTGCTGTACTGCTGAGCAGTGTGCAGCCACGTTCATGCGCACATGTAATATTCCCTTTCCTAGTTTTTGACCTTGAAAAAACAAACTGGAAATGCTTTTACGCTTTGAAGCCACTGTTGAATTGGTCCTCCCATTGTTTGTAATTATGAAGTGCACAAAATTAGTACCATGACGATCTTATCGTAAAATAAAAAAAAACTTTAAAAAAGAATGTATCAACGTGACAAACATGCTTCATAATAGTCAGTTTTTGACCAGAAGAACATTAAAAAGAAAGTGGAGGTTCTTTTTATTTTGAGACAAGGAGAACGATGAACGGATGCCGCCGACTTCTATTAAATCGAACAAAAAGCTCTTTCAAGACCAGAGAAAAGTAAAGAAAAAGATCATTCTCGCACAATGCACTCGTTCAAAACTCAAGTCGTTGAATATTTATCCTTTCTAAGCCTGTAGCAGTGTAGCATTTGTTCAGCAAATCACTACGTGGAAAATAGATATTACGTCATCTTCAGAACTAAATCAATAGCTATACCATGAAAGATTCTTATTTATTTTTTTTAATTTCTAACTAGTTTCACGTAATTTATCTGGAAAAGTATTATGAAATCTCTTAAACTTTTGTTTTGTAATAAATTGCTCATTGGTTAAATATTCTCTCGAACTTTCTAATTTATGACAATAGACCCCAACTTCTAATATAACGCAGTCATTGCGCTTTTCTTTTAATTATGAATAATAATTGGTAAAATGCCGAAACAGAATCGGTTTTTATCCGAAATTTCCCCAAAGATGTTATTGGGCTTATAATTAAACTTTGTATATTATTTTGGGCTTGAGTAAGTCCAATAAGAAATGTGCCCGTATTTGTCCAACATCGTTTTAATAAGAACACTGCTTAGTACTTGGTACCCTCGATTTCTATCAGAAAAAAGATTAGGGAACAAAACATTTTTCCCAAATTTCGCTCAATGAAATAGTGGTTCTACTGTGCGCCACCTTTTTTTCTCAATAAAAGAAAGTCAGACAAAAGAAAAAGAGAAAACAAATACAGAAATGAACACTCAGCAAGTAGGGCTGAATAATGCACGTATGGTTAAACACCAATGACTGTTTTCACCCCAGGAATGTGAGTATTGCAAATAAATAAATAATGCACGTATGGTTAAACACCAATTTTGTGTGACCCTTTGAGGATTTATGCTAAGTTGGACATGGTATTAAATCGTTATTCAATTCCAATAATCATAAGCGGTATCTAGCAACACGTTATGACTCCCAATTCGCATAAATAGTGTACAGCTACAATATCTCAATCCTGCATAAGAAATAATAGAATTTCCTTGTCCGATTCTTATGTCACATGATATCATCGTATAATCCAAGACAGGAATGTGTCACTCTTGCAGATTATACGTTTCTTGATCTAGAGATGACTGTATCAGTTGCTAGCAAACAGTCCATCTCCATCAAGGGGCCCAAACAGATATCATCGCTCACTAAGTTAATTAATGAGGGACATACGGTTTTCTTGATGAACAACTTTTCCCCGCACAATTCAAGAGAACATAAATAAAGTCCGTATAGCAGCCCTTATCAGGAATCAACGGTAGACGATATTTATTGAACCTATCCTCATGTGGAAAAGCTGAACCATCTCAAACTTAGAATCAAACTCAAATGAAATAAATAATGACACATAACACAATCCATATATTTATTTCACTGGGTCGCGTCCTGTACTATGTTCTATAACATATACATATGCAATTAAGTTGACAACTCCTTACCTATGATCTGTAGAACTTAATCATCACTTAACTTGCATACTAATCTTATCCGATAATTAATATTCCTTGTTAATTATCAAGATTACGGACCTTTTAGATTTATTATTGTCATTTAATTATAAATGAACTACAGAGATCCACAATTCAGATCCTCAACCTGAATGATCTGTCAATTAATAAATCAAGGAATAAATGATAAAATATCATCAATCACATAAACTATAGAAGTGGCCATTTAATAATTGGCTCCTAGGACATAACTCTAACAATCTCCCACTTGGCCTAGAGTCAATCAACAGCGACTTCTAGCCAGTGCATAGTACTCAATGTAATATCCAAAATATACATGTCTCATACTAAAGCCTCAAAAGATAAAAGATACAACTCAAAGCCACTCAGGCATACGCCTAATCCCCATGGATGCAACGTGCAACTCATGTGCGGCTCGAGACAGAGGCTTTGTCAGAGGGTCCGCTGTGTTCGCGGCACCGTCCACCTTCTTGACCTTGATCCACCCGTCATTCACAAACTGACGGATGAGATGGAATCGTCGTAGAATGTGCTTGGTCTTTTGGTGAGACCTAGGCTCCTTGGACTGAACTATGGCTCCCGTGTTGTCGCAGTAGAGATCCACTGGACCTGAGATGCTTGGAACCACCTCCAGCTCGGTCAAGAATTCCTTGATCCAAACGCCTTCTTTCGCTGCTTCACCCGCCGCTAAGTATTCTGCTTCGGTGACGGAATCGGCCGTGGTATCCAGTTTGGAACTCTTCCAACTCACGGCCCCACCATTGAGCAGATATACGAAGCCGGACTGTGACTTCGCATCATCTCGATCGGTTTGGAAACTAGCATCGGTGTAACCACTTACAACGAGCTCTTGGTCTCCACCATACACGAGGATGCTATCCTTTGTTCTCTTGAGATACTTGAGGATATTCTTGACTGCGGTCCAGTGTGGCATACCAGGGTTAGCTTGGTATCGACTAGTCACACTAATCGGATGCGCCACATCGGGGCGAGTGCATAGCATGGCATACATGATCGAACCGACCACAGATGGATACTTGAACTGATTCATGTACTTTCTATCTGTATCAGTCGTCGGACATTGAGTCTTGCTCAAGAATATGCCATGTGACATAGGCAAGTAACCCTTCTTGGAACTAGCCATGTTGTGTTTTTCCAACACTTTGTCAATATATGCATCTTGGCTCAAGCCTAACAACCTTCTTGATCTATCTCGATAGATCTTGATTCCTAGGATGTAGGCGGCTTCGCCCAAGTCTTTCATTGAGAACACCTTCTTCAATGAATCCTTAACTGCATTCAATTCGGGGATATCATTCCCGATCAAGAGTATATCATCAACATATAGGACAAGAAATACAACCACGCTCCCACTAATCCTCTTGTAAACACAAGGTTCCTTCTCACTTTGAATGAAGTTCAACTTCTTGACCTCTTCATCAAAGCGCTTGTTCCAACTCCTTGATGCTTGCTTCAATCCATAAATGGACCTTTGAAGCTTGCACACCTTGTTAGCATTCTTTGGATCCACAAAACACTCGGGTTGTGTCATATACACATCCTCTTCCAAGTTGCCATTTAGGAAGGCAGTTTTGACATCCATTTGCCATATCTCATAGTCGTAGAATGCGGCAATTGCTAACAAGATCCGAATTGACTTGAACATGACGACTGGCGAGAAGGTTTCTTCATAGTCAATACCATGAACTTGCTTGTAACCTTTCGCAACTAGTCGTGCTTTGTAAATGGTCAAGTTGCCATCCATGTCGACCTTTCTCTTAAAGATCCATTTGTTATCAACGGGTTTTACTCCGTCGGGAAGGTCAACTAAGGTCCATACCTTGTTCTCATACATGGATTGCATTTCGGATTCCATGGCTTTGAGCCATTCCTTTGAGTCGGATTTTTCCTTCATGTCCTTTATGGTCAAGGGTTCGTCATTCGCAATGACGAGAACGTCGTGTAAACCTAAGTATCTTATAGGTGGACGACTTGGCCTTGCCGATCTTCGTAGGGTAGACGCTTGAGGTTCTTGAACTTGTTCCACAACGGTTTGCGGACTTAGTTCTTGAACTTCAAGTGTGGGTGCAACTTCAACATCATCGGCTCGCGATATGTTTGAGTCTTCAATTGAGGGAGCTTGCTCTTGAACCTCTTCTTCCACAACAACTTGTGGAATGGGTTCGGCTACCACCTCATTTGGCACCACATTGGGAACAACTAGATTTCCTACTTGAGGCATCTCTTGTTGTTGCGGTTCTTGAATTTCTTCAATCACCACGTTGCTCCCACTACTTTTTCTTGTGAGAAACTCCTTCTCCAAGAACTCCGCATGTCGTGCAACAACTATCTTGTTCTCGACACGGTTGTAGAAGTAGTAACCCTTTGTTTCCTTAGGGTATCCCACGAAATAACATTTGTCCGATTTGGGTCCAAGCTTATCGCTCATTAGCCTTTTTACATAAGCTTCACAACCCCAAATCTTGAGAAAAAGCATGCTTGGTTTCCTACCAAACCAAAGCTCATAAGGCGTCTTCTCAACGGACTTTGACGGAACACGGTTTAAAGTAAAAGCTGCGGTTTCTAATGCAAAACCCCAAAACGATTTAGGCAAGTCGGTTTGGCTCATCATCGATCGAACCATGTCTAGCAAAGTTCGATTCCTCCTCTCGGATACACCATTCCATTGTGGTGTTCCCGGCGGAGTGAGTTGTGGAACGATTCCACACTCCTTTAGATAATCACCAAATTCGTGGCTCAAGTACTCTCCACCTCGATCGGAACGCAAGACTTTGATCTTTCGATTGAGTTGGTTCTCAACTTCATTCTTGAACTCCTTGAACTTTTCAAAGGATTCGGACTTGTGCCGCATCAAGTAGATATACCCGTATCTACTATGATCATCGGTGAAAGTGATGAAGTATGAATAACCTCCTCGTGCACAAATGCTCATAGGTCCACATACATCGGTATGTATGAGATCTAACAAGTCATTTGTCCTAATCCCTTTATTAGGAAAAGGCGCTTTGGTCATCTTTCCAATCAAACATGATTCGCATGTGTCAATTGGCTCGAAAGCGAATTGATCTAAGAGACCAACGGTTTGCAATCTCTTAATGCGTTTCTCGTTGATATGACCTAAGCGGCAATGCCACATTAGAGTCGTACTTTCATGTGAAATCTTACGCTTCCTACTGTCACGTTCAACACTCAAAACATGTTCGCTAGAATCAAGCACATAAAGACCATTCAATAAATGCGCAACACCATAACAAACATCATCACGCAACAAAGTACAACTTTTGTTCTTTATTACAACACAAAATCCATCCAAGTCTAAACAAGAAATAGAGATAATGTTTCGAGTGATACAAGGAACTACATAGACATCTTTGAGTTCCAAAATGAAACCAGAAGGCAAAGTTACATCCACATTCCCAACGGCCATAGCGGAGACGCACGTGCCGTTACCGACGCGGAGTTGTACTTCGCCTTTCTCGAGCCGCCTCCTACTCTTTAGTGCCTGCACATTTCGACAAATGTGAGCACAAGAACCGGTGTCAAAAATCCAGTCTGTGTTAGAGGTAGCGAGAAGGGTTTCAATGACAAATATACCTGAGGTAGAAGGCTGGACGGTTCCCGCCTTCTTGTCAGCGAGGTACTTGGGGCAGTTCCTCTTCCAATGGCCCGTCTTGCTACAGTAATAGCATACGGTCTCGGAAGTGGCCGGGTTCTTCTTTCTCTTGGAACCCTCGGGAGCTCCCTTGGCCGGACCTTGGGGCGTCACCGGGCCTTTGCCCTTTCTAGTTCGGCGGGTCTTTCTTTTCTTGCTCTTCTTGCTCTTGTCACTCACCGCAAGAACATCTTTGGGGCCCTTCTCTTTCTTGAGACTCTCCTCCGTCTCGACAAGCATGTTTTGGAGATCATCCATGCTCTTGTCCATGCCATTCATCCGGTAGTTCACAACAAAACCGGTGAAGCTGTGAGGGAGAGAGTTGAGAATAAAGTCATGAATCGCCCCTGACGGGAAGGGCGTATCAAGCCTTTCAAGCTGCCGAAACAACCCCGCCATCTTCATGACGTGTGGCCCGACTTCATGACCCTCCGCCAATCGAGTATTGGCGACGGCCTTGATGAGACGAGCTCTTTCGGTGCGGGCCTTGGTTTGGAACATGTTCGAGAGACGAGAGACCATTTCAAACACTCCTAGACCACTATCCATGAACTCCTTTTGGAGTTCCGACTCCATGACAGCGACAATCAAGACGGACATCTCCATGTCGTCCGTGACGTGCTTGTCATGTTCGTCCTGATCCGCTTTAGGGGCATCCGACTTGGGAGCCGCGGGGACGGGAGTGGTCAAGAGGTACTCCTTCTTTTCAAACCTAAGGACAAGCCTAAGGTTCCGGTGCCAATCCAGAAAGTTGGCACCGTTGAAGGCGAGTTTCTCTTTCTCTAAAAGAGAACGTAGCGAAAAAGACGAGGAAGACATCTACAACAATTTTCAAATTAAAGGTCAATTAGTTTATGTTTTGTTTTAATTTCCAATAAAGTAAAACTTTCACTACTTTAATATAAGTCCCTAAAAGTAATGAATTTCCAAGACCCCCACTTTCGTTGAGATGATGCCGGCGTCGGCACAACATCAAAGCAACTAATAATGAGGTAGGTTCTCTTTAACCAATCATACAACTTTATGACTCTTGGTTCGCGTCGCGAACTTCACTCCAATGTCCAATCCGATTAGGGTCCATTGTTAAGTAACTCCTCTCTATTTGCTCCTTGCAAATCCGATTTACACCCCGACTACCTATGGTGGACCACGATGTCCGCGTCGGCGGAATGCATCAATGGCCGAACATAAGGCGTGAAGGGGATAGAGAGAAGGAGAGTGATTTGGCTCAATCGTTTGGGACAAACAATTATGTGACTCTTGTTTGGTGGTCGTGTAAACATACACCCATACCTATCCTATGACATTCATAGCATTCACAAACATTCACATAATAAGCATCTCAAGCATTGTTGTGGGTTTGTATGGCTCCCGCTTGCATTAGTTTTCGCCGCATCTCCATGTAGCAAAACTAATCTAACCTTTGTCCCTCCCACTAAATTCTATATGGATCTAAATCCTATATAAAATAAAGGAACAAAATTACATGTGTAAATTTCTATTCCCATCCTAACCTTAGGGGCATGCAAGCCTCTCAAGTTACACAAAAATTAATCAAAATTAATTAATGGCACCAAAGGCCTTATTACACACAATCACACATGCATTCAATTTACAAACCACAAGGCATTGAGTCATGAGCCATACTAAACCCACATCCTCCTACAAAACAAAGTTAGCACAAGTCTATCCACTAGTGTAATTTGTTTATAATTAATGACTTTCAAGTGTCTTTGCTTATTATTTGCCATTCGCAATTTCCGTGTATAAATGCTCAAATTTCAAACAACCAAACTTGTTTAAATTCCTTTTCGAAAACTTTTCAATCATCAAAAACTGAAAGGAGATCGCACAAGGAGTATCCTAATTACTTTTTCAACTAGTTTGAATAATTAGATAAATAATACTTTGATAAAAAAGTATCTAATGGGACACGACAAAATCCACAGTTTTCGGTCTCCAAAAATTATGAAATAATTTATATAAGCTCCTTGTCTAGATTGTAAATACCAGTCAGAATTTCAGGAAGAGATCATATACCATCTGAGAGAATCAAAAAAGACAAATCTGAAACAAGTGCGCGAACGCACCGTTTTGAGATATTCTGTTTTTCTTCTCAACCATCCGGTCTGAAAGATCACCTTCCATCCAGTTTTTATACATACAATATACATAGAAAAACTTGTTTAATCTATTGGCTAACTATTCATGAAAAGAAAACCACTAAGTTCTGTTTAAGAAATTCAAGTTACAAGCTTAACAATCGACTAGACCTGTACAGGAACAGACTATCGACCGAAAAGGTTTGACCTGGTTGAGGTACCAAACTTCCATGAAAAATTATGAAATTAATTTTCCTGGAATCCTAACTTAAAAAATAAACAACTCTATTCAAACAATTTTCCAGAAAGAGTTCTCAGTTGGTACAGTTTATTAGAACAATCAGTTTGCTCAATAAACCAGATCTGACGAGATCTTTCTTTTCATACTTGAAAAACCACGAATTAATCTGAACCATGCAACATTCTATACATGTCCAGAAAGTGTTTCAAGTCCTCTTTAAATCTAGCCAAAGAACACTGGTACTTATATTCAAAATATAAATCTTTTAAGCCATTCAAACAGAACAGTGCAAGCAGAAACTGGTTCTGCGCACCGTTGCCATTTTATTCACAGTAAATCCATACAATTTCAGAAAAATGTGAATCCAACGCCAAAAGAACCACAATCCACAGATCTACAACTTTCTAGTTGACAGAAAAAATTTCCAGAGAATATTTCATAGCGAAAAACGCATAACAACACAGAAATTGCTGTTTCCAGACAGCAAGCAATAGCATCAACTCTACTAATCCATTAATTAACTAATTTCTCTTAATTAAGTGTCAAAATAACTTAAGCACGACCATGTGCTCTGATACCACTGTTAGGAAGTGCATAATTTTCATTTTTAGACTAATTACAATTAATTAATCCTAATTAAACATCATGCACTATGGATCTAGTGCTCAAGCATTCACACAAGAGAAAGGGTAGGAGATTAGTACCTCTCTCGATATCGTAATCAAGAGGCTCGATCCTACGGCTTAGGAATCGGTGGGGTGCTCTCCAAACTCCTCCTAACGGCCACCTCGAGTCCACTATGGTATTAACCAAATTCTTTCTCAAATCGTGCTAGCGACGAGAAGAACAAGTCTAATCCCAAGCTTTCCCTTTCTTCAATTAATTCACCAATCAATTTATGGAAGGGATTTGCTCAACACATGAGCTATTGAATGGAGAGAAGAGAGGAGAATTTCGGCCAAGCCAAGGAGGAGGGGCGGCTAGGGTTTGGGGAAGAGAGCTAGAGCCAAAAAAGCCTCCATATGAGTCCTTATATAGGCTCTAAACCCTAGCACAAAGTTCACAACAATTACAAGTGTGCCACCCCACCTACCACCCTAGTGTGGCCGGCCTCAACATGGGCCTAGATGGGCCATGTGCTCTTCTCTATAGTACCTCAATTCATTTAATTAAAAGGCCCATTCAATTGCTATTTATTTGGACTTTAATTGGACTTTCTATTTACTATTAAATAAAGGCCCAATTAACTTAAATAAATTAAATGTGTTGTTTATAAATAATTATTAACTTAATAATAATTATTTAGAGATTAGACAATGCACTAATTTATTTCTATATAATCCATTTGACTCAATTAATTATTACGGTTCGCAACGGTACATAATTAATTAGCCAACTTATTATATTTTGCAATACTCACTGTTGCAAATAAATAAATAATGCACGTATGGTTAAACACCAATTTTGTGTGACCCTTTGAGGATTTATGCTAAGTTGGACATGGTATTAAATCGTTATTCAATTCCAATAATCATAAGCGGTATCTAGCAACACGTTATGACTCCCAATTCGCATAAATAGTGTACAGCTACAATATCTCAATCCTGCATAAGAAATAATAGAATTTCCTTGTCCGATTCTTATGTCACATGATATCATCGTATAATCCAAGACAGGAATGTGTCACTCTTGCAGATTATACGTTTCTTGATCTAGAGATGACTGTATCAGTTGCTAGCAAACAGTCCATCTCCATCAAGGGGCCCAAACAGATATCATCGCTCACTAAGTTAATTAATGAGGGACATACGGTTTTCTTGATGAACAACTTTTCCCCGCACAATTCAAGAGAACATAAATAAAGTCCGTATAGCAGCCCTTATCAGGAATCAACGGTAGACGATATTTATTGAACCTATCCTCATGTGGAAAAGCTGAACCATCTCAAACTTAGAATCAAACTCAAATGAAATAAATAATGACACATAACACAATCCATATATTTATTTCACTGGGTCGCGTCCTGTACTATGTTCTATAACATATACATATGCAATTAAGTTGGCAACTCCTTACCTATGATCTGTAGAACTTAATCATCACTTAACTTGCATACTAATCTTATCCGATAATTAATATTCCTTGTTAATTATCAAGATTACGGACCTTTTAGATTTATTATTGTCATTTAAATATAAATGAACTACAGAGATCCACAATTCAGATCCTCAACCTGAATGATCTGTCAATTAATAAATCAAGGAATAAATGATAAAATATCACCAATCACATAAACCATAGAAGTGGCCATTTAATAATTGGCTCCTAGGACATAACTCTAACAGGTTTTAGATTAAGATTTGTCAAGGCTTAGGTTTTGGAGTTAGTCTGAGTTGAGTTTTGTCAAGGCTTAGGTTATGAGTTTTGTCAAGGTTTTGACTTGAACCTTGGGAATTTAGGTTAAGGTTTTGGCTTTTGAAGTTGATTTGAGTCTGGATTTCGAAGTTTTGATTTGCAGACTTGGTTTGGATTTGAGTTTTGAGATTGAATTTTTTTAGTTCTGAATTTTATATTTAATTCAGGTTTAAGTTTTGAGGTTTGGATTTGACTTTTGGGCCTTGTCTTAAGTTTGAGCTTTTTTGTTTGTCTTTTAATCCGGTTAGCTTTTGGTTGGTTTTGGGATGTTCTAGCTTTGAAGAGTACCTACATGTCCAATAATACCTGCTGTCCTTTAACAATATTATTGATTTTAAATAATATTCATTCACTTGTTTATCTATTATCATCATTTTTTTTTGTACTTGAAAGAGTTCAGGGATTTTTAAATAAAAGTGGCATTTAAATTGGGTTTTTGGATATAATGTGTGAGTCAGAAGTTTACTTCATAATTTTTTTTGGACAGTTTGGTATTTTTTTGAAAATTTTTTGGAATTTCTAGCTATTTTATTGTATTTTTATGTTTTTATATTTTAGAGAATTTTAATTGGTCCACTTCAGTGTCATTAAGGGGCTGCATACAGTTGTTTACATGACTCGTTTATCAAGGATTCATTACACGTTAGGCGTAACAAAAGATCACATCACGTCGTTGAATTGAAAGTTGATCAGACTAATCTTCAAATTTTACAGTTATTTTAATTTATTTGATTTAGTTTCTTGATCATATAATTTATAACTTTACGTAACGTTAATTGAGATAACTTTGGGACCTGGTTTACCGTCTAATCAGTTAGTATCATTACAGGTTTCCTATGGAACAACCTTGCATGTATTTGGATCATGTCATGTAGCATGAAAATATGAAAATTGACTGTGAGAATGAATTATAACGGTGATCCGATCATGGCTGTTGTGTAGGCTAAAGAGTGTTGTATCAACTATCGATTATAGATTGTAAGTCTGAACGATGGTTGGACTTCTTCCCCTATTGTAAGTTTGGTACTTTACAACCTGGGCAGCAAGTATTGGAGACGTCCAGTAAGTAGAACCAATGTACATGTCAACTAGATAGGTTCAATGGAGCTGTCTACTCAGACAGTCTGAATTGCCAATTGACCAGCCAATGAAAATGAGTCATCTTGTGGTTGTGTGACCAAGGAGAAATAGTGGCTAGTTGACACATGTCCAACACCTCTTTAGCTTGGTTTCTCTCCAGCCATAAGGCCTTTACCTTATAAAAATTCATAGCTTTATTGTTCCTTTCCAAATTAGACCCATATAGTGTTGTTTGAGAGCTCTAGTGCATGAAATTGCTAGCTGGGACAATTGAGAGCAAGGTGCAGTGCATGGTTTTGTCATAATATACTCAAACAGGCCATGAAAACTCATGACAAGGGGTTGCAAGTATGGCTGATGGCTCCCATACCCGAACCAAGCCCTAGCAGTATTGTTATGGTGCAAACTGTGGTCTTGTGACCCTACCCTAACAGGTCACGTGCATATAGAATGCATGGACTGTTAAGAGTTGATCCAAAAATAACAATTGTTATTTTTAGAAGCTGCTCTATTTCTGTCCCAGGAACATCTAGAACGTCCCAGATTTAGTTTCAATCAAAATTAGGAACTTTAATGTGTCAAGTCGGTTGTAATTTTAGGTTAACTAAATAGAGCTGTACTAGTTATTTTAGTCTAAGTTGTTTCCTATATATACTATGCATATGTATTCAAGAGATGCGTGGAATAAAAAGAGTGTTGAGAATTTTACCAGAATATTATTTTTACCAGCAAATATTCTTGTTTCTGTTTGTCTAATTTCCAACATTGTGGTATCAGAGCAAGTCGATCCAATCAGAAGGCTAAACATGTCTGAGAGCAATAATACTGTTAATGTCACACAACCATCTATTCCTTTGTTCAAAGGAGAAAATTATGAATTTTGGAGTATAAAGATGAAGACGTTGTTCAAGTCTCATGGTTTGTGGGATCTTGTGGAGAAAGGTGCTGGCACTACACCTGATGAAATCAAGAGAGATGCAAAGGCGCTTTGTATCATACAACAAGCAGTTCATGACACGATTTTCTCAAAGATTGCAGCAGCAGAAAGTGCAAAACAAGCATGGGTGATTCTGAAAACAGCTTATCAAGGAAGCAGTCGAGTCAAGACAATCAAACTCCAAGGTTTACGAAGAGACTTTGAAACACCGCAGATGAGACAAGAAGAATCAGTGCAGATTTTCTTGTCAAGGGTGATAAATGTGGTTAATCAGATCAAAACATATGGTGATGATTTGTCTGAGAAAACTGTGGTTGCCAAGGTGTTGAGAAGCTTGTCACCAAAATTTGATCATGTTGTAGCAGCAATTGAAGAATCAAAGGATCTATCAATCTATAGTTTTGATGAATTAATGGGTTCATTGCAAACTCATGAAACAAGATTGCTCAAATCTGAAGACAGAAGTGAAGAGAAGGCTTTTTATACTAAGGGGGAGTCATCAAAAGATGTTGTTGATCAATTTGGAAGAGGCCGTGGAAGAGGCAACTCAGGAAGAGGAAGAGGTCATGGTAGAGCAAACATTGGTGGAAGAGGTCGAGGCAATCCAAGAAGAGATGTTCAATGCTACTACTGCAACAAATTTGGACATTTTCAATCTGAATGTTATCAGAAACAAAGAGAAGAAGGGCAAGTCAATTACACAGAAGAAGAAGAAGTAGATGTGCAACCTTCACTTTTAATGGCATACAGCATAGAAGAGAAAATTGATACAAGCAGTATTTGGTTTCTTGACAATGGATGTTCAAATCATATGACTGGACATAAGCAACTTTTTGAAGAACTAGATGAGACATTTAAACTGAAGGTGAAGTTAGGAGATGACAAGCAGATTCAAGTTGAAGGGAAAGGCAAAGTTGCAGTGCATACAAAAGAGAATGGTATGAGATTCATTCATAATGTGTATTTTATACCAAGTTTGTCACAAAATCTATTGAGTGTTGGTCAGTTGCTAGATTCTGGTTATATAATTATTTTTGAGAACAAGTCATGTGCAATCAAAGACAGGAACACGAATCAAATACTTGCGAAAGTAGACATGACAACTAACAAGTTGTTTCCTTTGAAAATAACTGATGTGCAAGAGAGACTAATGGTTGTAAAAGGAATGACTCAATCACAGTTGTGGCATCATAGATATGGTCACCTGTATACTAATGGCTTGAGATTGTTGAATCAGAAGCACATGGTACATGGTTTACCTGAAATTGATCAAATTGGTGTGTGTGAAGGATGTATAGTTGGAAAACAAACAAAGCTGGCATTTCCAAAGGGTCAGGCTAAGAGAGCAACAAAAGTACTAGAAATTGTGCATGCAGATTTGTGTGGACCCATGCAAACTATTTCACTTGGAGGCAGTAAATATTTCTTACTCTTTACTGATGATTATAGTAGGATGAGTTGGGTGTACTTCCTCAAAAACAAGGATGAAACTTTTAGTAATTTCAAAGCATTTAAGGTCCTTGTTGAAAAACAATCAGAGAAGAAGTTGAAGATACTAAGAACAGATAGAGGTGGCGAATTTCTTTCAAAAGAATTTGTCAATTTCTGTGAAGCTGAAGGGATACATCATGAATTGACTGCTCCTTATACACCAGAACAAAACGGTGTAGCAGAAATAAAGAATAGAACTGTGGTTGAAATGGGAAGAAGTATGATGAAGTGCAAAAACATGCCAAATAAATTCTGGGCTGAAGCTGTATCAACTGCAGTGTATTTATTAAATATTTCACCAACTAAGGCAGTGATAAATCAAACCCCTTATGAAGTATGGTATGAAAGAAAACCAGGAGTTGGACATCTAAAGGTTTTTGGATGCATAGCATATGTGCTTGTCGATTCACAGAAAAGAAAAAAGTTGGATGGAAAGTCAGAAAAATGCATCTTCATTGGATACTGCACACAAACCAAAGGGTACAGATTGTTTAATCCAGAAGATGGGAAAATCATTGTGAGCAGAAACGTGCTATTTGATGAAGAGTCTGAATGGATATGGAAGAATGAAACAAATCAATCTCAGCAAAGAGAAATCTGTGAAGAACTAGATGAAGCTGCACAAGAGAAAACTCATATGCCTGATCCAGTACTTGATCATGAATCAGAGTCAGATGTAGATATGCCTGAGCATTCAGCAAGGAGGTACAGAACTATTCAAGAATTGTATGAAGTCACACAAATTCTTTTTGTTGAAGACCCAACAACTTTTGAAGAAGCAGCAGAAAAAGAAGAATGGCGCAATGCAATGGAAGAAGAAATAAAGGCAATTGAAAAGAATAAAACATGGCAGTTGGTAAAACTTCCAGAAGAAAAAAATGTAATTGGCGTTAAGTGGGTTTTTAGAACAAAATTTTGTGCAGATGGAACTATACAAAAGTTTAAGGCCAGATTGGTGGCAAAGGGTTATGCTCAAGAATATGGAATAGATTATGAGGAGACCTTTTCACCGGTTGTCAGATTTGAAACTGTGAGATTGATTCTAGCCTTGGCAGCTCAGTTGAAAAAGAAAGTGTATCAATTTGATGTCAAGTCAGCTTTTCTAAATGGAGATTTAAAGGAAGAAGTATATGTGGAGCAGCCAAAAGGGTTTGAAGTGAAAGGAAAAGAACAACATGTGTATAAACTCTCAAAAGCACTATATGGTTTGAAACAGGCACCAAGGGCATGGTATAGCAAAATTGACACATATTTCATCAATTCTGGTTTTACAAGAAGCAAAAGTGAACCAAATTTATATATCAATAAGAAAGGAGAAGAATTGTTGATTGTCTGCCTATATGTAGATGACATGATATACTTTGGCACTAATGAGAGCATGCTGATTGAGTTCAGAACAAAAATGAAGAAAGAATTTGAAATGTCAGATTTTGGATTGATGAGTTATTTTCTTGGCCTAGAGGTGGAGCAAGGAAGTGATAGTATCTTTGTTTCTCAAAGAAAATATTCAAAAGATCTACTCAAGAAATTTGGTATGTTGAGCTGTAATGCAGCAGTTACACCCATGAACTCCAATGAGAAGTTAACTAAAGAGGATGGTACAGGCCACTGTGATGAGACAAAATTCAGAAGCTTAGTTGGAGGATTGATCTATCTAACTCACACAAGGCCAGACATACAGTATGCAGTTGGAGTTGTGTCAAGGTTCATGCATAATCTATCCAATCATCACTATGGAGCAGCAAAGAGGATACTTAGATACATTGCAGGAACTTGGGAGCATGGAATCTGGTATGACAGTACTAACTTATTTAATTTAGTTGGCTACTGTGACAGTGATTGGGCAGGAAATTCAGAAGATAGGAGAAATACATCAGGTCAAATTTTTTTTCTTGGAACCAGTGCAATCAGTTGGAGTTCAAAGAAACAAGCTACCGTGGCACTCTCTTCAGCAGAAGCAGAATATATCTCACTCAATTCTGCAGCATGTTAAGCTGTATGGCTTAGAAAAATTCTTGAAGATGTCGGGCAAGTACAGAAGCAAGCTACTACAATTTACTGTGACAATCAATCAGCCATTTCCATGACAAAGAACCCAGTGTTTCATGGAAGAACAAAGCATATTGATATAAGGATGCACTATATTAGAGATCTGGTTACAGAAGGTGCAATAGAAATTGAGTTTGTGAAGACTGAAGATCAGAAAGCAGACATTCTGACAAAAGCTCTAACACTTGGCAAATTCGAGAATATGAGAAAGAAACTTGGAGTAGTGGATTTTGGATCAAGGGGGAGTGTTAAGAGTTGATCCAAAAATAACAATTGTTATTTTTAGAAGCTGCTCTATTTCTGTCCCAGGAACATCTAGAACGTCCCAGATTTAGTTTCAATCAAAATTAGGAACTTTAATGTGTCAAGTCGGTTGTAATTTTAGGTTAACTAAATAGAGCTGTACTAGTTATTTTAGTCTAAGTTGTTTCCTATATATTCTATGCATATGTATTCAAGAGATGTGTGGAATAAAAAGAGTGTTGAGAATTTTACCAGAATATTATTTTTACCAGCAAATATTCTTGTTTCTGTTTGTCTAATTTCCAACATGGACATGGTAGGACAGTAGCATGAGCTAAGCAATGGTGTGGTTGTGGTGAGCAACATGAAACAAGACCATGGTGCGACGGTAGAAATGGTGCTTCCACCGCAAACCAGCCCCAAAGTGGTGTCAAGTATAGTGAGTTAACCTCAGCAAAGAACATGATAGAGGCTATTTATATATGCACGATTATGACTTAGGCTTTAACTCATGCAACTAGACTCGAAGTGGTGTAAACAGGTTACTTGTTTGGTGAGGCAGCGACATCGAGAACGCCGTAGTGATGGTCGGCAGGACAAAGGTTAAGGTGCGAGTTTCCGTATGATCTTATCAAGTTTCTATTACTATATTTTAATGACATGGCACAACATATTGAACTTGAATTGGCATGGCATGGTAAATTGTATTTGCTGAATTTATATGCATGGGAACTCTATTTTTATAGTATGACAGCTATGTGAATTGTTATAGGAATGCTTGGCATGTGACTGTCATGTTCAATGGTTATTCTATTTATAAGTAATGACATGGCTTATGGTATGGTATGGAGTACTAAATGTGCAATGAATGACATTTGCATCTTTAGAAGTCGGAGTTGCGACCGACTTTTCAAGGGTTGTGAGATAAGCGCTCATGTTTCAAGATTCAATATTGAAGGGGTAAATGTCCTTGGAATTATTACTATTTGATTGGATCAGATTGATTGAATTGTATGGAATGGAATGGCCATTTGTAACCCTCACGAAGGTGATTCATGGTATGAAGTGGAATGGACTATGGTAGACTAGCTTGAAATCATGCATGGGTAGGCGTCCAAACATGGTGCTGGCTTTTGTAGACCCTCATGATTATTGTTGTTTGTGTTTCATATGGCATCGGCTAAGCATGACATGTACTTATGTTTTTTCATGATAGATTATATGTTTTTATGGCTGAAAGTTTTGTATTATCCAAAAGTTTATTTTCTAAAGTATAACACACAAGTGTTTAGTTTTTGCAATATGAAACTTGATATTTCATGTGGCTGGAACTAAAAATCGCACTGAGATAAATTATGTTTATCTCACCGCTCTACTGTTTTGTGGGTTCCAAGTACGGCATGGATCGAAGTGAGGACATACGATTTCAAGTGAATTAGTGGCATTTCTTAAGCTGGGAAAAATTGTATATGCATTCACTAAAACTAATTGTGATGTAAAGGGATTCATGGGAATTTATAACGTTATTTACATTATGCTATTGACCTATATATCGCCGTTAGGACCGCCTTGTGAGCACGTGTGGTGCGCTGTACATAGCGAGCTGTGGCACCGACCTGGTTACAGGGTGTCACACCATTAATAATTAATTTGATTAATTTATTACTGTAATTTGTGCATCTTGCATGCCACTAAAGTTAGGATAGGGTGTAGGATTTTCACACTTGTATTTTTCCATGTTATTATAGGATTAGATTTTTATAATTTTAGTAGGAAAGCTTGAATATATTAGACCCATTTCATAAAGATGATGGTGGAGCTACTATTGCAAGAAAGGGCCATACAAATCCAAAAATACTTGTGAATGAGATACTCATTATGTTTGTATGTTTGAATGCTATGAAACGTCATAGGATATGTATAATTGTATGCTTACATGACTACCAAACTTAACACATAATGTCTTGCCCCATTAAAATGAAATCATCATCCTTCTCTCTATCTCATTCACGTCATTTATCGTTTCATGGCACGGTCTACACTCGCAGACGTCATGGTGAATATTTAGAAGTTGGGGTATAAATAAGATTTGTTAGGAGCAAATAGAAAGATAATTTTTCAATGAACCCAACTCGATCTTGGATATTAGGACGAAGTTTATGGTCATATAGATGATTCCATAAATCTAGAGTCATATGGTTAATGTGATTGGTTAGAGAACCTACTCTATTTAGTTGGTTTGGGTGACGTGCCTTCACAGGTCCATCTCAATGAAAAATGAAAATCTTAAAAAGCCGAAACTTTTGAATCAATATAGCAGGAGTTTTATTTATTATTATAAATAAAATATTGATAAACTAAAATACCTCTAAATTATGTTATAGTAGATGCTGAATGAGAAATTTCTTTTCGTCGCAATCAATCTTTGAAAAGGACAATTTCGTTTCTAAAGCTACTAACTTGGTGAAGTGGCACCGCTTCCTATGACATGTTTTAAGAGAAGAGAAACTTGAGCATATTATTTTTCAAAACTTTCCTCAACCTCCCAAATCCCAAACATTGCATTGTGCGACGATTGAAGGACTTTTGTGAAAAGTTCTTCAATTATAAGGCAAATGGTAATGAGAGTAATGTTAGAGTTATGTCCTAGAAGTCAATCATTATATGGATACTTCTATGGTTTATGTTATTGATGATATTTGATCATTTATTTCTTGATTTATTAATTGACAGATCATTCAGGTTGAGGATCTAAATTGTAGATCTCTGTAGTTCATTTATAATTAAATGACAATAATAAATCTAAAAGGTCTGTAATCTTGATAATTAACAAGGAATATTAATTATCGGATAAGATTAGTATGCAAGTTAAGTGATGATTAAGTTCTACAAATCATAGGTAAGGAGTTGCCAACTTAATTGCATATGTATATGTTATAGAACATAGTACATGACACGACCCAATGAAATAAATATATGGATTGTGTTATGTGTCATTATTTATTTCATTTGAGTTTGATTCTAAATTTGAGATGGTTCAACTTTTTCACATGAGGATAGGTTCAATAAATATCGTCTACCGTTGATTCCTGATAAGGGTTGCTATACGGACTTTATTTATGTTCTCTTGAATTGTGTGGGGAAAAGTTGTTCATCAAGAAAACCGTATGTCCCTCATTAATTTATTTAATGAGCGATGATATCTGTTTGGGCCCCTTGATGGAGATGGATTATTTGCTAGCAACTGATACAGTCATCTCTAGATCAAGAAACGTATGATCTGCAACAATGACACATTCTTATCTTGGATTATACGATGATATCATGTGACATAAGAATCAGACAAGGAAATGCTATTATTTCTTATGCAGGATTAAAATATTGTAGCAGTACACTATTTATGCGAATTAAGAATCATAACGTGTTGCTAGATACCGCTTATGATTATTAGAATTAAATAACGATTTAATTCCATGGCCAACATAGCATAAATCCTCAAAGGGTCACACAAATAGAGTTATAATCACAAGGTGCATTATTTATTTATTCGCAATAATGTATATTGCAGAAATATGATAAGTTGATTAATTAATTATATACCGTTGCGAACCGTTATAATTAATTAAGTCAAATAGACCATATAGAAATAATTTAATGCATTATCTAAACCCTGTATAATTATTAATTTGGTAATAATTATTTTGGTTCAACATATTTAATATAATATGGTTATATTAATTAATTGGGCCGCCGTTTAATCGCAAATGAATAGTCCAATTAAAGAGCAAATAAAAGGAGCTTTAATTAATGTAATTAGAGACCCAAGACATAAGGTGATGTGGCCCATATAGGCCCATGTGTAGGCCGGCCTAGGGATGGTGGTAGGTGTGTGGCAATTGTGTAAATAGATAGAACTTTGGTCTAGGGTTGGAGCATTATAAAAGGGACCCCTTGGAGGCTCAAACCCTAACTTTTCTCTCTCCTCTATTCCTAGCCGCCACAACCCCTCTCTCTCCCTCTCTTGGCCGGCCACCACCATCTCCTTCTCCCTTATTTGCTCATGTGTTGAGCCATCCACTTCCATTATTAATTATAGAATTAATCGCGTAAGGAAGAAAGGGTTTAGCCTTGATCTCTAATCGCTAGCACGATTTCGAGGTCGTGATTAAACTCTTGGTGGACTCGAGGCCGACCTAGGAGAAGAAGGAAGTGCGGAGCGAGCACGCCATCGATTTCAAACCGTTGGATTCGAGCCTTCTTGTTACGAAACAAGAAGAGGTACCTTCCTATTCTCAATCTTTTGTGTGTGAATGCTTGGACTAGATCCTTCGTGGTCTAAGTCGTTTGAATTGTTAATTAATTGGTTAATTAGCATAAAAATTTGAAAACTTAGACTTCCTAACAAGTAATTGTATAGTTTTCAATTGATTTTCTACTGGTCATGGCATGAAAGCCCTGACAAAGGAGTTGTTGAGTATCATTGGCCAAGTGTACCATGGCTATAATCGAGCAACATCCGTCCGACCTCTCTGGTGTGTCATGTGTCGGTCACATATTAAAAGGTCAATGATACCGTATTATACCCTTTAGGGAGAAAATCCCCATGACTTGACTTGCACAAATTCTTTTAACCCAAAATTGCATCTTTTCAAACCATCAATAATACTTATCAGTTGAAATCAATCTTGAGTCCCAATGGTAAAAAAATTACTTTGATGACCATTACTATGTTTATGTGCGAAGGAATATAAAAGCACAATTAATTGAACTCCTACATTATTCAACACAATGGAGTTAAGGATTAGGTATAGTCCATCTTTTTGAGTTTATAGTGTTGCTTTAGGACAAGCAAGATTTAAGGTTGGGGGATTTGATATCTCATGTTTTTAACTATATTTTGGTCGAACTTATCACTTAAATCATAACTCAAACTGTTATATTCACTATATTTTGTGATATATTTGTCAGGATTTGGTACTATCGTTGATTGTTATCACTTAAATCATAACTCAAACTGTTATATTCACTATATTTTGTGATCTATTTGCCAGGATTTGGCATTATTGTTGATTGTCATCTCTTTTGTAGGTTATTCGTGGAATTAGCACGATAATATTACCATTCAGTGCAAACGAAGCAAAGGAATCACTTGGAGACCAGAAAGAATGACTCATACACATTGTCTAGACCATGTATACACTAGATGACTCATTTTTGGCCTCTGTAGCTCTCAGCCGCACCACTCTGAAGCCATGCAACCTGCCATGCGGCCAGTCTAGTCGTACAGCGAAGCCTAGCAGTCACATGGTCACATAAGGAAAGGTTTTTCCCTAAAGCAACTTCGGTTTTGGCAACCTCTCACCTTTTGCAATGTCCTTCTTTGCCCTAGTACGCCTCCAACTACCATAAAAGAGACTCTTTGCCCTGAAGAAGGTATGAAGCGACCTTCCCACAATTCGACCTAATTCCAAACACCATTTTTGCGTCGTTCCTCCTTAACAATGAAAGATTTCACCAAATCACAGCGAGATAGACCCACGAAAATGACCTTGGTGTTAGGAAGTCTAAGTTTTCAAATTTTTTTTGTGCTAATTAACCATTTAATAAGCAATCCAAACGACTTAGAACTCGAAGGATCTAGTCCAAGCATTCACACACAAGAGAGAGAGGTTAGGAAGGCTACCTCTCCTTGTATCGCAACAAGGAGGCTCGAATCCGGCGATGTCGAGGTTGTGCGCACCACCACGCGTGTCTCGGCCTCAAGTCCACCAAGGTATTAACCAAAACCTCGATCTATACTAGTAGATGAGAGGTTAAGCCTAATCCCTTCCTTCCCTTTGTCTTAATTAACTATTTAATTGGATGGAGGCAAGAGGTGCTCAACACATGAGCTTAAGAGAGCAATGGTGGAGAGGAAAAATTCTGAAATTTTTCCTTTAATTTTCGTCCAAAATATTAGGGAGAGAGAAAAAGGCAAGGTGGCTAGGGTTTTGGCTCCCAAAGTGGTCCTTTTATAGACCAACCACTCTCCCAAAAAGTTATAACTAATTTACAACTATGCCATCACTAGGGCAGCCATAAAATGGGCCTAAATGGGCTCTATCAATTATTTAATTGGTCCTCTAATTCAATTAATTAGTGGCCCAATTAATTGCTCTCAATTTGGACCTTTAATTTACCATTTAAATATAGGCCCGTTAGCTCAAATTAATTACTTTAATTAATTCATGTTGAACAAATTAATTATCAACACTTTGATAATTATTTAAGGATTAGAATATGCATTAATTTATTTCTATATAATCCGTTTGACTTAATTAATTAATTATGACGGTTCGCAACAGTACATAATTAATCAGTCAACATATCATATTGTTGCATTCCTTAATACAACCAAATAAATAATGCACGCATGGTCAAAACCTATTTGTGTGACCCTTTGAGGATTTATGCTCTGTTGGACATGGAAAATAAATCGCTATTTATTTCCAATAATCATAAGCGGTATCTAGCAACACGTTATGATTCCCAATTCGCATAAATAGTGTACTGCTATAATATTTTAATCCTGCATAAGAAATAATAGTATATCCTTGTCTGATTCTTATGTCACATGATATCATCGTATAATCCAAGATAGGAATGTGTCATTCTTGCAGATTATACGTTTCTTGATCTAGAGATGACTGTATCAGTTGCTAGCAAACAATCCATCTCCATCAAGGGGCCCAAACAGATATCATCGCTCACTAAGTAAATTAATGAGGGACATACGATTTTCTTGATGAACAACTTTTCCCCGCACATTTCAAGAGAACATAAATAAAGTCCGTATAGCAGCCCTTATCAGGAATCAACGGTAGACGATATTTATTGAACCTATCCTCATGTGGAAAAGTTGAACCATCTCAAACTTAGAATCAAACTCAAATGAAATAAATAATGACACATAACACAATCCATATATTTATTTCATTGGGTCGTGTCCTGTACTATGTTCCATAACATACACATATGCAATTAAGTTGGCAACTCCTTACCTATGATTTGTAGAACTTAATCATCACTTAACTTGCATACTAATCTTATCCGATAATTAATATTCCTTGTTAATTATCAAGATTACGGACCTTTTAGATTTATTATTGTCATTTATTATAAATGAAACACAGAGATCTACAATTCAGATCCTCAACCTGAATGATCTGTCAATAAATAAATCAAGGAATAAATGATCAAATATCATCAATAACATAAACCATAGAAGTAGCCATATAATGATTGACTTCTAGGACATAACTCTAACAATCTCCCACTTGGCCTAGAGTCAATCAACAGTGACTTCTAGCCAGTGCATAGTACTCAATGTAATATCCAAAATATACATGTCTCATACTAAAGTCTCAAAAGATAAAAGATACAACTCAAAGCCACTCAGGCATACGCCTAATCCCCATGGATGCAACATGCAACTCATGCGCGGCTCGAGATAGAGACTTTGTCAGAGGGTCCGCTGTGTTCGCGGCACCGTCCACCTTCTTGACCTTGATCCATCCGTCATTCACAAACTGACGGATAAGATGGAATCGTCGTAGAATGTGCTTGGTCTTCTGGTGAGACCTAGGCTCCTTTGACTGAGCTATGGCTCTCGTGTTGTCGCAGTAGAGATCCACTGGACCAGAGATGCTTGGAACCACCTCCAGCTCGGTCAAGAATTCCTTGATCCAAACTCCTTCTTTCGCCGCTTCACCAGCCGCTAAGTATTCTGCTTCGGTGACGGAATCGACCGTGGTATCCTGTTTGGAACTCTTCCAACTCACGGCTCCACTATTGAGCAGATATACGAAACCGGACTGTGACTTCGCATCATCTCGATCGGTTTGGAAACTAGCATCGGTGTAACCACTTACAACGAGCTCTTGGTCTCCACCGTACACGAGAATGCTATCCTTTGTTCTCTTGAGATACTTGAGGATATTCTTGACTGCGGTCCAATGTGGCATACCAGGGTTAGCTTGGTATCGACTAGTCACACTAATCGGATGAGCAACATCGGGGCGAGTGCATAGCATGGCATACATGATCGAACCGACTACAGATGGATACTTGAACCGCTTCATGAAATCCCTATCTGTATCAGTTGTCGGACATTGAGTCTTGCTCAAGAATATGCCATGTGACATAGGCAAGTAACCCTTCTTGGAACCAGCCATTTTGTGTTTTTCCAACACTTTGTCAATATATGCATCTTGGCTCAAACCTAACAACCTTCTTGATCTATCTCGATAGATCTTGATCCCTAGGATGTAGGCGGCTTCGCCCAAGTCTTTCATTGAGAACACTTTCTTCAATGAAGTCTTGACTGCATTCAATTCGGAGATATCATTCCCGATCAAGAGTATATCATCAACATATAGAACAAGAAACACAACCACGCTCCCACTAATCCTCTTGTAAACACAAGGTTCCTTCTCGCTTTGAATGAAATTCAACTTCTTGACCTCTTCATCAAAGCGTTTGTTCCAACTCCTTGATGCTTGCTTCAATCCATAAATGGACCTTTGAAGCTTGCACACCTTGTTAGCATTCTTTGGATCCACAAAACACTCGGGTTGTGTCATATACACATCCTCTTCCAAGTTGCCATTTAGGAAGGCAGTTTTGACATCCATTTGCCATATCTCATAGTCATAATATGCGGCAATTGCTAACAAGATCCGAATTGACTTGAACATGACGACGGGCGAGAAGGTTTCTTCATAGTCAATACCATGAACTTGCTTGTAACCTTTCGCAACTAGTCGTGCTTTGTAAATGCTCAAGTTGCCATCCATGTCGATCTTTCTTTTAAAGATCCACTTGTTCTCAACGGGTTTTACTCCGTCGGGAAGGTCAACCAAGGTCCATACCTTGTTTTCATACATGGATTGCATTTCGGATTCCATGGCTTTAAGCCATTCCTTGGAGTCGGGTTTATCTTTCATGTCCTTTATGGTCAAGGGTTCGTCATTCGCAATGACGAGAACATCGTGTAAACCCAAGTACCTTTCGGGTGGACGACTTTTCCTCGTTGACCTTCGTAGGATCGGTGCTTGGGGTTGAGGCTCTTGAACTTGTTCCACAACAGCTTGTGGATTTGGTTCTTGATCCTCAAAAGTTTGAGTGTCTTGAACACTATCGACTCGCGATATGTTCGAGTCCTCATTTGAGGGAGTGTACTCTTGAATCTCTTCCACAACGGCTTGCGGAACGGGTTCAGCTACAACCTCGTTTGGCACTACATTGGGAATCGCTGGATTGCCTACTTGAGGCACATCTTGCGGTGGTTCATGAATTTCTTCAATGACCACATTACTCCCACTACTTCTTCTTGAGAGAAACTCCTTCTCTAAGAACACACCATAACGAGCAACAACTATCTTGTTCTCATTGCGGTTGTAGAAGTAGTAACCCTTAGTTTCCTTAGGGTATCCCACGAAATGACACTTGTCCGATTTGGGTCCAAGCTTATCACTCATTAGCCTTTTCACATAAGCTTCACAACCCCAAATCTTGAGAAACGACATGCTTGGTTTCCTACCAAACCAAAGCTCATAAGGCGTCTTCTCAACGGACTTTGATGGAACACGGTTTAATGTAAAAGCTGCGGTTTCTATTGCAAAACTCCAAAACGATTTAGGCAAGTCGGCTTGGCTCATCATCGATCGAACCATGTCTAGCAAAGTTCGATTCCTCCTTTCGGATACACCATTCCATTGTGGTGTTCCCGGTGGAGTGAGTTGTGGAACGATTCCACACTCCTTTAGATAATCACCAAATTCGTGGCTCAAGTACTCTCCACCTCGATCGGAACGCAAGACTTTGATCTTTCGATTGAGTTGGTTCTCAACTTCATTCTTGAACTCCTTGAACTTTTCGAAGGATTCGGACTTGTGCCGCATCAAGTAGATATACCCGTATCTACTATGATCATCGGTGAAAGTGATGAAGTATGAATAACCTCCTCGTGCGCAAATGCTCATAGGTCCACATACATCGGTATGCACGAGGTCTAATAAGCCACTTGCCCTTGTACCTTTGTTGGTAAAAGACGCTTTGGTCATCTTTCCCATCAAACATGATTCGCATGTGTCAATTGGCTCGAAAGCGAATTGATCCAAGAGACCAACTGTTTGTAATCTCTTGATGCGTTTCTCGTTGATATGACCTAAGCGGCAATGCCACATTAGAGTCGTACTTTCATGTGAGATCTTACGTTTTCTACTGTCATGTTCAACACTCAAAACATGTTCGTTAGAATCAAGCACATAAAGACCATTCAATAAATGCGCAACACAATAACAAACATCATCACGCAACAAAGTACAACTTTTGTTCTTTATTACAACACCAAATCCATCCAAGTCTAAACACGAAATAGAGATGATGTTCCGAGTGATACAAGGAACTACATAAACATTATTTAGTTCCAAAACTAAACCAGAAGGCAAAGTAAGCTCTACGTTCCCAACGGCCATAACGGAGACGCACGTGCCGTTACCGACGCGGAGTTGAACTTCGCCTTTCTCGAGCCGCCTCCTACTCTTTAGTGCCTGCACATTTCGACAAATGTGAGCACATGAACCAGTATCAAATATCCAGTCTGTACTAGAGGTAGCGAGAAGGGTTTCAATGACAAATATACCTGAAGTAGAAGGCCGGACAGTTCCCGCCTTCTTGTCAGCGAGGTACTTGGGGCAATTCCTCTTCCAATGGCCCTTGTTGCTACAGTAGTAGCACACGGTCTCGGAAGTGGCCGGGTTCTTCTTTCTCTTGGAACCCTCGGGAGCTCCCTTGGCCGAACCTTGGGGCGTCACCGTGCCTTTGCCCTTTTTAGTTCTGCGGGTCTTTCTTTTCTTGCTCTTCTTGCTCTTGTCACTCACCGCAAGAACATCTTTGGGCCCTTTTTCCTTTTTGAGACTCTCCTCCGTCTCGACAAGCATGTTTTGGAGATCATCCATGCTCTTGTCCATGCCATTCATCCGGTAGTTCACAACAAAACCGGTGAAGCTATGAGGGAGAGAGTTGAGAATGAAGTCTTGAATCGCCCCTGACGGGAAGGGCGTATCAAGCCTTTCGAGCTGCCGAAACAACCCCGCCATCTTCATGATGTGTGGCCCGACTTCATGACCTTCCGCCAATCGAGTATTGGCGACGGCCTTGATGAGACGAGCCCTTTCGGTGCGGGCCTTGGTTTGGAACATGTTCGAGAGACGAGAGACCATTTCAAACACTCCATAACCACTATCCATGAACTCCTTTTGGAGTTCCGCCTCCATGACAGCGACAATCAGGACGGACATCTCCATGTCGTCCATGACGTGCTTGTCATGGGCATCCTTGTCCGCTTGAGGGGCATCCGACTTGGGAGCCGCGGGGATGGGAGTGGTAAGGAGGTATTCCTTCTTTTCAAACCTTAGGACAAGCCTTAGGTTCCGGTGCCAATCCAGAAAGTTGGCACCGTTGAAGGCGAGCTTTTCTTTCTCTAAAAGAGATCGAAGCGAAAAGGATGAGGAAGACATCTACAACAATTAATTCAAATTAAGGCCAATTAGTTTATGTTTTTATTTTATTTTCAATAAAGTAAAACTTTCACTACTTTAATATAAGTCCCTTAAAAGTAATGAATTTCCAAGACCCCTATTTTCGTCAAGTTGGACCTGCTATGGCACGTCACCCAAAATGACTAGATAAGGTAGATTCTCTTTAACCAATCATACAACTTTATGATTCTTGGTTCGCATCGCGAACTTCGCCCCGATGTCCAAACTCTAGTTGGGTCCATCGATAAGTAACATCTCTCTATTTGCTCCTTACAAATCCCTTTATTTGTACCCCGACTATCAAATTGACAACCATGACGTCCGCTTAGGCGGACCGCGCCATGAGAGGGCAATTGACGTGAAGGGGATAGAGAGAAGGAGGGCGGTCGACTTAATCAAATTTGGGACAAATAATTATGTGACTATTGTTTGGTGGTCGTGTAATCATACACCCATACCTATCCTATGACATTCATAGCATCCACAAACATTCACATAATAATAAGCATCTCAAGCATTGTTGTGGGTTTGTATGGCTCCCGCTTGCATTAGTTCCGCCGCATCTCCATGTAGCAAAACTAATCTAATTGTCCCTCCCACTAATCATATGGATCCTATCCTATATAATTAAAGGACAAAATACATGTGAAAATATCCCTAATTCCCTCCTAGCCTTAGGGGCATGCAAGCCTCACAAGTTACATTAAGAAATTAATCATAATTAATTAATTAACCATGGCACCAAAGGCCTTACATACAATCAATCACATGCATTCACAAATTACAACACACAAGGCATTGGTTTCTTGAGCCATACTAAACCCACGATCCTTCCTACAAAACAAAGTTAGCACATGTCCCTTTGTTTCTTAATTAACAACAATGAATTAGAGTCTTTGCACATCGCTTGTAGTTCGGGTCTTTCCGTATAAAAGTTTAACTTTTAAACAACTAATTTGCTTAAATCATTTGAAAAGCCAATTCAACAATTGTAAACAGAAAGGAGGAATATCATGGAGTATTCTAATTAATTTATTCAACCAATTTGATTAATTAGAAAATACTTTAACTATTTAAAATATTAAATGGGACCCGATAAAATTCGAAGTTTTTCGGTCTCCAAAAATTATGAAATAAATAATGCATACTCCCTATTATGAGTGTAACTATCTGTCAAAATTTCAGGGAGAGATCACTTACCATCAGAGAGAAACAAAATTAACAAATCGTCAAACTGTGCGCGAAACACCGTTATCCGATTTTCTGTTTTTGTCTAACTCTTTTGGTCTGTAGGGTCATCTTCCAAAACGTTTTCATGAAAACATTTTACATAACAAATCTACTATATGTTATTGGCTACCAATCCATCAAACGAAATCCAACTAGTCTTATTTAAAATCATCAAGATAAATAGCAAACAAGCCACTTACCCTGTTCTGAAACAGACTAACGACTAAAAACTATTGACTCATTTGAGGTATCAAACCTTAATAAAATTCTTTGAAACTAATTTTCACAGAATCTTAACTTCAAGTAGAAACTTTCTATTCAAACACTTTTTCATAAAGTTTTCTCAATAAGTACAGTTTATCCAAACAATCAGTTTGTTGGAAAACCAGATCTGACAACCGATTCATTTCTCATGACTTGAACGCCCACATAAAATCCGAAAAATGCAACAAATTTTACATGTCCAGAAAGAGCATCAAGTTTACAAGATTTCTAGCCAAGAAATATAGATAGTTATTTTCGAAAAATAAATCCTTCATGCCTAAAACACAGAACTGTGCAGCAGAGTACCAGATCTGCGCACCGTTACCGTTTAATTCACCATAAATTCATAACAACTTAGAAAAAAGTGAAACTAGTGGCTAAAGAACCACATCTCACAGATCTACAACCTCCAATAAAATTTAGAATTTTTCTGAAAGCTTTTCTCAGCGAAAAAACCAAAACAATGTCGAAAACAGAACAGAAATCCAGACAGCAAGCAAGTGCATCACTAATCCATGTGTTAATTAATCATTTCTCAACTAATTATGTGTTAAAATGCTTTAGAACGACCTAGAGCTCTGATACCACTGTTAGGAAGTCTAAGTTTTCAAATTTTTTTTGTGCTAATTAACCATTTAATAAGCAATCCAAACGACTTAGACCTCGAAGGATCTAGTCCAAGCATTCACACACAAGAGAGAGAGGTTAGGAAGGCTACCTCTCCTTGTATCGCAACAAGGAGGCTCGAATCCGGCGATGTCGAGGTTGTGCGCACCACCACGCGTGTCTCGGCCTCAAGTCCATCAAGATATTAACCAAAACCTCGATCTATGCTAGTAGATGAGAGGTTAAGCCTAATCCCTTCCTTCTCTTTGCCTTAATTAACTATTTAATTGGATGGAGGCAAGAGGTGCTCAACACATGAGCTTAAGAGAGCAATGGTGGAGAGGAAAAATTCTGAAATTTTTCCTTTAATTTTCGTCCAAAATATTAGGGAGAGAGAAAAAGGCAAGGTGGCTAGGGTTTTGGCTCCCAAAGTGGTCCTTTTATAGACCAACCACTCTCCCAAAAAGTTATAACTAATTTACAACTATGCCATCACTAGGGCAGCCATAAAATGGGCCTAAATGGGCTCTATCAATTATTTAATTGGTCCTCTAATTCAATTAATTAGTGGCCCAATTAATTGCTCTCAATTTGGACCTTTAATTTACCATTTAAATATAGGCCCGTTAGCTCAAATTAATTACTTTAATTAATTCATGTTGAACAAATTAATTATCAACACTTTGATAATTATTTAAGGATTAGAATATGCATTAATTTATTTCTATATAATCCGTTTGACTTAATTAATTAATTATGACGGTTCGCAACAGTACATAATTAATCAGTCAACATATCATATTGTTGCATTCCTTAATACAACCAAATAAATAATGCACGCATGGTCAAAACCTATTTGTGTGACCCTTTGAGGATTTATGCTCTGTTGGACATGGAAAATAAATCGCTATTTATTTCCAATAATCATAAGCGGTATCTAGCAACACGTTATGATTCCCAATTCGCATAAATAGTGTACTGCTATAATATTTTAATCCTGCATAAGAAATAATAGTATATCCTTGTCTGATTCTTATGTCACATGATATCATCGTATAATCCAAGATAGGAATGTGTCATTCTTGCAGATTATACGTTTCTTGATCTAGAGATGACTGTATCAGTTGCTAGCAAACAATCCATCTCCATCAAGGGGCCCAAACAGATATCATCGCTCACTAAGTAAATTAATGAGGGACATACGATTTTCTTGATGAACAACTTTTCCCCGCACATTTCAAGAGAACATAAATAAAGTCCGTATAGCAGCCCTTATCAGGAATCAACGGTAGACGATATTTATTGAACCTATCCTCATGTGGAAAAGTTGAACCATCTCAAACTTAGAATCAAACTCAAATGAAATAAATAATGACACATAACACAATCCATATATTTATTTCATTGGGTCGTGTCCTGTACTATGTTCCATAACATACACATATGCAATTAAGTTGGCAACTCCTTACCTATGATTTGTAGAACTTAATCATCACTTAACTTGCATACTAATCTTATCCGATAATTAATATTCCTTGTTAATTATCAAGATTACGGACCTTTTAGATTTATTATTGTCATTTATTATAAATGAAACACAGAGATCTACAATTCAGATCCTCAACCTGAATGATCTGTCAATAAATAAATCAAGGAATAAATGATCAAATATCATCAATAACATAAACCATAGAAGTAGCCATATAATGATTGACTTCTAGGACATAACTCTAACACTTGGAGCCGCTCTTGATGCGACGATAGCATAGAAATTCCATCCTACGGTTCCACGAGTTTGATTTGACAAGACAGAGGGGTATTTATTGTATTTTTTTTCCTCATTTTATGTTATTTCAAAACTCATGTTACTTGTATCTTTGTTTGTTGCACTTGTTATCTGTTTTGCAAATATGTTAGACTAAGGCTCTGATTGGAATGGTTCATAAATGGAATTTGATTTGATTTCATTGGATTAAAGTTGATTGGAGATGATTTTCAAATGAAATTTGGTGATCGAAACCTATGTAAGAAGAATTGACAAGAATGATTTGAATTCTAATAGATTGATCATTTGGCACTTGTATTCTTTTCTTTGCTTCATAACAATAACCAAGGTTAAAGCATTGTGACATCAACTGATACAGTGTTATATATACCAGTAAAAAAAAAGCAGATGCAAAGATACACATGTATGATAAATTATAAATTATCAATGTACAAATACATGATCGACTCTTGAGAACTGAGTTTGATTTCTCAACCTGTGACCACAAGAAAACGAATTTCTCTTAGTTTAATTTATTATTTTTTAAAACTAAATTCTCTGAGTTCAACTTCGCTCCCTTCACAAACAAAACGCCCAACTTTATCCCAAAAAGAAACTAATTTCATGAAAAAAATAAAAATTTAATAAAATTAAAACTAGGGAAAAGAAAGATGCGGCGACCTCTCTTCACTGAGGAAGAAAACAGGAAGAGAAAAATATCTGAGATGGTACAAGAGATGCTTAGATTGGTGAAGAACAACTTGAGCAAAATCTAGGGTTCCAAAGAGGAAAACAGAGAGCAGGACCGAAAGAGGAGACTTGGAAGAAGGGAAGCATAGGATGAACTCGTTGGGAGGCTAATGAAGGAGAAGTATATCAGAAGAGAGGAGGCGCTAGTAAGGTTGGATAGTGAAGAAGGGTATAGGAAAAGATGGGCATTATGGTATGATAGAATGTCGCATGTTGGGACCAATATGAAATCCCACCAAATATCTACAAAATTTTCGGATTTCACTGGCGTCTAGTTTTTCCATTGAGTCACATCAAACGAAATCAAATCACATTTGACATTAGGTTCCGATCAGAGAATTTTAGTTAAATAGAAATTCTGAATCCGAGTCTCATCGAAAATATCCATTTCGATCAGGGGGTAAGTTTATTATATATCATAGGGATGTAAAAGTAATCTTTAATTATGGATGCTTGTATGATTTGATTAAAACTTGGTATTAGTGATTTACTTGTTGAAAATTATTATCATGTTATTTGACTTGATTAATCGTTATTCCCTACTTGATGAATGACCACATCTATGTTATGATCCTATATAATCGAACTAATGTGTTAATTAACAAGAATATCATGAGATAGATTAGAATTCAAAAGATGAACAATGTGTTGATGTCTTTAAAACCACAATTTGTAAACTTGAGAGCAATTGACCAACAATGAAAGATTAGGTTTACTCAAGAGGTATTAGGTTAGTACTCTACCAAATAACCTTGCCCAAAAGGTGAAAGTTGAGGACCCATAAATTTAGAAACTGTCACCCGATCCTTCACAACAAATAATACCAAGTAAATATAAAAAAAAATACATCAAATACGTGATGCATGTGTCCTCGAAATTAGGGAAAGATTATTAGCAAGAGTCAATAGCGAAAGCTGACGCTAAAGGTCTTAGGGAAGGATAGAAAAAAATTTACGTCGCATAAGTTGATTCTAAAGGCCAAAGTTGAAGGATTAACACATCATGACCTAAATAAGGATCAAAATTATATCTCCTAAGTTTTTTTATTTCAATGATGATGATATACACCAAAAATAATTTAGTTAATTTTATTCCTTCGATTATTGTTGTTCTTAAACCCAAAATACCAAAATACAATATAGCTTTTGTGATTTTGTTAGAATTAGTAATCAAGCACCGTCCTTATGGATTGGGCATCCAGATTTATCCAACAACGATAGTACGCTTGTGACCTATTAAGTAGACCTAGGTATTTAAAGGTTAGTCTCACAAATGATCAGGCAGCTACTATGAATGACCGTCGTTAAAACCTTCGTAAATCTTTTTTCTATCTTTCCCTAAGGTCTTTAGCGTCAGTTTTTACTATTGACCCTCGCTAATAATCTTCCCCCTATTTACTGAAATTCCATTATACCTTCTTTAACAGCATATTTTTAACGGCGTTGTTGAATCTCTTTTGTGTTGTAGTTGATCGTTATTCCTATTTATTCAAGTTTGGTTGGTACGTACTTCTCAACACATGATGGATATTTCTGTAGTTAATCATTATTCCAATTTATTTAAGTTTGGTTGGTACGTATATACTTCTCAATACATGATTGATAATTCTAAGCCATCACTTAACGATTTATTAATTTATGATTGCTAATTAGAAAGGATTAAAATGGTGGAATTTTTATGTGGCTTATATTATTAATTGTGAACAAAGTTCACTTAATTAAAATTATCTAAAAGGTGCATAGAATTTGATGGAAATTCTAATGGACCAGATTCATTGTATTCAATCTCAATGGTTGCCTCAATATTATATAAAACTCAATTCTGAAAATATGATGCACATTTTGTCATTTTTCATCCATTAAGAAAAGAAATAGAAAAGAGAAAAATGCTTATCCCATCATTATGACTTAGGAAAACTGTTGAAAATCAAATATTTTTCCATCTAATGATTTCTGCTCTTCATAACTATAAGTACTAAATTTATGAATTTCTTATTTTATATGAATTACGTGATCTTAGCTATCAATTTAAGAAATATTATCATGATTAAATATTTTTACGTCTAACATAAAAATTTAAGAGTTTATACTTAATAATTAAGGAATTTATGTTTCCTTGGTCTTTTAAGAAAGTCTATATTTTTGTCTAGGAGAAAATCGTCCAATTTCATTCATTATACAATTGTAGTGGCACAAAGAATATCCATGTACAAGAGTGAATAGCGTCCAATATTTATTTACATACACTCGTCTAATATGATGAAGTTTTAATTTTTGAGATTAGAACAACTAATCTGAATAGTCAGATTGTTCTTTATAATAAAATCTCCATAGAAATCAAATTTTATGTTTTTTTAATAATTTGTTTACTATTTTTTTTTAGAATTTAGAATATTCTCAATCTAAAAAGTTATGAACCCTCTAATTTTGAAAATTTGATTTTCACGGAGATTTTAATATAAAGATCATATTGAGCGGTTCGGATCGATCATTTAGAAATTTTAATAGTTGACGATTTCGGATCGTGTTTGACATCCAATATGCTAACATTACTCATTACTTTATTACTCTCAGTTCCGTTATTCGTGATTCGTTATGAAAAACATGAAGAATAATAACTAATTTGGTATTATTTTTTAGAGATGAGCTACAGACCTGGTTTTTTTGCGAAGTAATAGCTCATGTTATTTTGGATTTGTTTCTTGAAATCCCACCTACGATATTAGAGAATTAATAAGTCATCTTTGCTTCGGATTCGTTTCTCGAAATCCGAACTAAGACCTACGGTACAGTTTAATTTATTCTTTGAATAAAAATTTATATATATTTTTTATTTATTATATTTTAATTTGAGAGTCTACAACTCTCTGACATAACACTTTTTTAAAAAAATCGAAATAAATAGAAAAAAAATTTTAATTTGGTTTTTAATAATATTTCAATATGTATAACAAGTTGAACATTTCAGATCGGCCTTTTTAAGTACACATTTTGAGAAATGAAACTGATCTAAATTTTAGATTATTTTGTCAAATACCCGACTCATCTGTATTTGTATTAGTGTTCTTGGAATTTGTTATTACAAAATAATTAAGTCTCTTTCTGTCGATGTTTGACGGATTCACTAGTGGAATAATAAAAAAAAGAAAGATTCAGCTGTTATTAATTTATTACAAGTAGAGACGGTTTTTTTTTTTTTTTTTTTGATTGAAAAGTAGAGACGGTTCCACTGCATGCATTCATAGAAGCTTCTTAATTTAATTAGGATCAAGATGCTTAATTCGCTGGGAAGAAAAATTAAATTAAAGTTTAGTATCAATTACTTGAATTTTTTGTTATGAAAAGCTTGCTATGAAATGTAGGATTTCAATATGTATACGTGCAGAATTCATTTACGTCATAAGAGGCCAAGAGGGACAGTACAACAACAGACGATAAATGTGCAATCCCGGCTCCAGCATTTGTTACCCTTACGTAGACTTGTAATAATTATGTAAACAAACTTACTGACGCTTATTTTCAAAGTATTTTCACCAACTGTAGTTAATTTATTTGAGTCTTACTTAAATCAGTACATTTAAAAACTGGAAGATACAACTAGCATGTGATTTAATATTATATGGAAGTAAAAGACAATATCGCGCTTAAATTTACAAAATGCAGATTTTTTTTTTCCCAATTCATAGCTATAGAGATCCGGACTTGTTTATTTATTTATTATTATTATTATTATTATTTTCGTTCCTTTCTCTTCTTCCTTACTGTCAACTGGGTACTTAATTAGCTTACTAGTTTATTTTGTAATAAAGTTTCGAGCTAACTCGGAAATTCCTGATTGAATTTGATGGTTCAATTTTAAATGTATCTCAAAAAACCCATAAATATATACACTTGTAAAAGAGCCCATGAATTCCATCCAATTGGAATGGATACAAACTCCTCATGTATTTGCAGTTAATTCGGAAACTGATAAAACTCCAACAAAATTGCATTAGTTGAAAGTGTTACATCAAAGGATTATCTATTCGATCGACCTTAAAGTGTTTATGACTCAACCATTCAAAACTAAGGCACAAGTAAAAAATTGGAAATATAAATACCATGATAAAGTGGCGAAAGTTGGCACTTGGTAATAATACTCTTTGAGCTATCGATTGTTTGCAACAACATATATAATAAAGGGAAACTGCATTTAAGTAGCTTGATGCAGTAAATGTTCTTGGCAGGCCTGTAGAATCATGAAATGATCTCCAAACATTTTCTCTGATATAAATTATACCATGAATGGGTGTCTTTGAATATAACATTTACTACAACAAATGAAATTTGTACGAGAATAAAGAATAAAACAAAAGGAAGGTGATTTAAATTTGCTGCCTTAGCAGACAATGTATAAACCTATCTGAGCATTTGATGGTATTAGTAGCTTATTTTCTAAATTGGTTTCTTCAGTCTGCCTTTCAACTATGAATAAATACAAAAATAAACCTAATAAATATATTCCATGCGATGTTGAACGAAACTTTGAATAAAGTTGACTGCCAAGACATATGGTTAGAGAATGCTAAATTCAAGAAATATGGGTGGTGCCTCAAGGGCAGCTTGAGATGAAATAACATAAAACCAATATAATGATTTCAACATCACAAAAAGACCATTCAAAACTCTCAAGAATTAAATTGCAAACTGTCATTGTCTAGGTGCGCCATCAGTTCATCGATCGAAGATAATTTATTCAATGGCACATTTTATATATAGTTGGATTTTAACGCTGATGCCTGAACTTCAACTTGATAAACATCATAGGTTGCTTGCAGAGATAGGAGAGTTGACTTTGACTGTAGAAGAGTTGACTTTGACTGTAGAAGATAGCAGGGATGCAGATTGGCGGATGGCTGGGATGGAGACCAGCACGTTTGGCTGCTTGCAGCTTGCAGGGGGTGATTGAAGAGTTTAATATGTTCTGATTGCTCTATAGTTTGTATTGTTGAGATTTATGTGGTAAAAATTCGTTTATAATACTGTTGTTTGTGGTTTGATCTTTATATATAGATAATAATGGTGCACTGGTACGTTAGATTAGGGGTACCAGAGCAAAACTGTTTTGCTGGTGTGCTGCGGTTTTGCTCTATACTTGTTTCAAAAAAAAAAAAAAGTTTGTTGTATACATTAAATTTCATTAAAAAGTATACTCTGCAAAAAAAAAAATAAATAAATAAAATGATATATTAAACAAATAAACTGATTAAATTCTCCAGAGCTCCATCTAGCTAGCATCAAATAAATTATAAACAGATCAACCACAGAACCAAAATATATATTAGCAGCCAGACAAAAATATAAGAATATCATAATGTACCAGACTAGCTACCGTCCATTTATCAACCTATAAAAAAAAATTTAAAAAAACAAAGATGTTGAGGCTCATTCTTAAAAAGAAACAAATGATAAAACAGAAACCTGTAAGGTTTCAATGCTAAATTTGTACATATTACGGACCAGCTCTTGGTCTAGTTGTAAAGAGTAATGCATATTGAGTAAAAAGTCGCAGGTTCGAAATCCGACTAGAGGGTCTTTCATAGACATTTAATTTAAAAATAAATTGAGTGATTTAGACCCAAATTTATCTTAAAAAAAATTGTACATACTATGTCTTCGGCCTAGAAATGCATACAATTTTATCATTTTACATGTCATGAGGGGACAAATAAAAATGAATGGATGCCTGAAATAGATTATATAATTTTTAATCTGAAAAACCAGAGGTTGATTTATAAAAGGAACCTGACTACCTGAGGAAAAAAAAGGAGATCTTATTACACGAAATTGATTAATAAAATATTCATGCTTACATGATTTGTGAAACAAAATTGATTAATAAAAGCTATGATAACACCAGGTTAAAACAACCAATAATAATTTAGTTAAGATTCCACTGACATTAAACATGATAATTTAGATGGACTAGATTGCAAATTAACGAATAGAAGACTAGGGCTGTATAAAAAATTCGTCAACTCGTTCAACCCGATTCGTTTTTTACCGAGTCAACATGATGTTGAGTCGGATACGGATTTTAATTTTGACAAATCTATTATTTTGGGTTGGGTTACGGATTTTGTATTAGTATCCCGTTTACACTCGAACCTACATGTTTATTACTATTTACTCCTCTCAGCTTCACATTTATTCATGTTCCTAGTTTTAGAGATCTCCTCTTTCATGACGTACGCTTCGATCTTCTCCATAGTCATGCACTCGCTCTCTTTGCCTCTCACAAGGCCTCGAAAGTTGAAAGATGTTTCGAATGAGCCCCCAATATGCCTCGAACTTGATAGTAATAGTCACAAAATAATTTATGTGTGAATTTTTATTTGATCAAAATTTCAATCCGTTAAACACGTTTAACCCGTATATTAAAAAATGATGGATTAGATTGGATCATGGATGGATTACTGAATTTATTTTCGAATCTGATATTATCAGATTGGATTTAAATTTTAATAAAATATTATTAACCAACCTGTATTACACCTCTGTATAGATGACTAACCTCTTGTTGCTTCCTCCGTTGGTCTCAACTTCTTCTTCCTCGAGTGCTTCGATTGAGCAGCCCAGCAAGAAAAGAAACAATAAGTTGAAACATCTTGTCCAACCACCTTGTGAGTTGTGACTTTGTCCAAAGTTGTGCATGGGGACCAGTATCATCCGTTGATCTTAAAAGATCAGCAGAGTGCTAATTTTCAATCTAAACCATCTAATTTATTTTCGGCGGATAGATTTTTACGGACCTGATATTAATTACGGAACATCTATCATTAATCAGCTTAGTTAGGATGATAGATTTGTAAACAGAGATATAGAGGAGGAGGAAACGTATTCAACTATCAATTGCTCTCTGTTACATCGATAAAAAAAATAAAAGGACACTTTTATAACCCTATAATCACGTTCTAATACTCGACATAACAAATATAGCACTACAAAATGTAATCATCCTATTTCCTAACTTTCTAAAACAACTAAATTAATTATGACTCATGCCAAAATTACATTTTCTAAAATAAGCGCTGCAGTTTTTTTTTTTAGTTTAATTTTCAACAAGATTTGCACTCTGCTAAGGTCAGGATGTGTGCATGGGATATGAGAAATCCTATTAAATATATGTTCAGTTGTTCACGCATCCATGCATGGCCCATGGGATCGTATGCCCAAGTCCAACCACCTTGTCCCCACTCGCGAAACGCCAAAAGATTGAGGGGAAAAGCGACTACTAAAAATTATCTCGTCCCCACAGCCCGGACGTAATTAATTATTAACGACCTAGTTAAGAATCTAGGTCTGCGCTTATTCCATTAAATTACAACAGCCGGGTCAACACAACTACAAATTTTATTTGAACACAGCAGTCGTTGGTAGACCTGTCAAACGTTAAAAACGTCCACGTAAATGAACTCTTACGTTTAATGTTTCGTTTATTAAACGTAAGAATTTTTTTCTTCTGCTTAATGTTTCATTTGTTTCAACGGCACAAACGTTAAAACGTTATAAATGTTGCTTCCGTTTTTTTCTCCAAATAAGCTGCCTTAGACTTCATCCAAATCATATTACAAATTGTAACATAGCAATTTTGTAAGGAGAATTGAAAGTCACTGCATATTACATAAATCAGTTTATAACTCATGATGCAAATGAACTTTGGCAGCCGCTGTCAAAGTTAAAAAAAAAAAAAAAAAAAAAAAACTCATGATGCAAATGAAACTCAAAACAGTAAAAATCTGGTGCTGTAACTCAGTAAAACTAGACAATTTCTCACTAAAAAAATCTAAAAACAAAAAAGGACAAGGTTGAAAAATAAATACTCAGTTTTCTGACAATTTTTGTCAAAGTACAAGGTTGAAAAATAAATAAGCATCGGATTCTAAGAACAAAGAAAATTACTCAGTATTCTAATCAAAATCACAAACAGGTCCTTATACTAGTTCAAACAAATTTATAAGAAGGTCCTCAAAAGCTAATTGAATCACAAATCAGTCCTTGAAGTTGTACCGGAAAAGAATATAGCCTTGCACCGACCTGGTACAAGGTACAAAGGGGTCAAGCAACTATCAATGATCCTCACACTGCTTCTGAAATTGTAAGCCAACCAAAAATCCAAGAACAATGTCTGAAAAAATCAAAAGAAAGCCATGAGCAACAAGAAAAAAGTCAAGAGAAAGGAGAAGAGCTGCCTAGTCAGAACGGAGGAGTTGGAGTTGGAGCTGGCGCAAGCGGAGACGGATACATCTCCAATGTTGAAGATGAAGAGTTGCCTAGGTGTGAGGCAGTGAAGGAAGAAGAGGTGTGGCTTCACTAAGGTAATAGAGGAGAGGGGGCTTTGATGGAGGCGATCAGAGAGGAGAAATAGTTGTACGACGATCTGCCTTGCCATCGTCGCACTCACATGGATTGAGAGGTTGCACATACCTCAATTTGTCATGGGCATGTGTGCGAGAGAGACAGAGAGAAGAAAGAGATGAAGAGAGAGGAGGAAGCATGCGAAGAAAGTGGGGGAGGATGCGGCGCATTCTAGGCGAAACCCTTATCCTCTCCTCGTTGTCTCCGTCGTTTCTCTGCAATCCATTATATATTCCATCTATTTACAATACTAAACGTAACAACGGAAATAAACAAAACGTAAAGGACCAATTACGTTTACGTTATGTGGGCCCAAACGTAATTGATTTTTCATCCGTTTAACGTTCCATTCAGTTTTAACGTAACGTTAAAACATACACATATTGACAGGTCTAGTCGTTGGGTTTATTAGCGACTGTAGTTATGTCGCTTGTTCCTGCTTGATGCTTTGTGTTAGTTTTAGGTAAGTATTAGATAAGTAGAAGGAAGCAGACGGAAGTATTAGGTTCTGAAAATTATTTGTATGAAACAACTACAAATTCTTTATTGCTTGTTCCTCTTTATCCTGCTTGTTGCTAGTTCATTAGCGACTGTCGTTAATTAAGAATATTATTTCATATAAAATACCTAATTTTTGTATTAAATTTAATGAATTTTTTTCTCATGTGCATTTTTGGAGTTGGTTAAGGTTTTCAATATACTTATTAAATAATGAGAGATCATCTCTCTCTATATCTGACCACCCAAATTGAAATCAGGTATCGCACGACGTCTAGTGTCGCGCAGCTCTTGGCCGTCTGATCAAGATCGGATGGATGATGGGAGCCCCGTGCATGTAATCAGATTGTAAGGTCCGAAAAAAGTGAACCGTCCGGATCAGATCGGAGGGCTCGTAGGTGCGCTACACGTGGGTGTCGCGCGACACGGGATTGGGATTGCTGACCACCCCATGTGCGCACAGAAGGGATAGGAAAAGTTTCAAATAATGGATTGGATACAACTAAAATGTACGATTTCTTGGTCCAATACCAATTAGATCCCTTAATTATTGCAACCAGTCGCCAAGCCTGAAAGAATTTGCTTAGATGCCTTGGAATTTGGGAGGACAAATGTTTTCCTGCCTGAATTGTAGAAGATCCGTCCTCTGTATCAATGATTTCTTTTTTTATTGAATGTATGAATGATAATTCACTTCTTCTTTTGTACAGATCCTTAGTGTTTATAAAAAATCCGGCGGGTCGGATCCGTCCCGCGTTAAACCTGCCCCATCGATCGGTCCGTCCCGGACTGTTCATGGGCCGCGATGGATCGAAGGGTTAACGCGGGGCGAGTTTATCACGGGTTTGGACCGTCCTTTTTGAGAAAACTCGCGTTAACCCACCCCGTCTTAACCCGTGGACCGGACCGTCCCGTCCCGTGAACCCGCCTTAAACCACCATTAATCCGCCAAAATTATGGACACTTTAGATTTCTTATTGTCATTTATCAAAATGAAACACAGAGATCCACAATTCAGATCCTCAGCCTGAATGATCAGTCAATAATAAAATTAAGGAACAAATGATCAAATATCATCAATAACATAAATTAAATTAAGTCATTAAAATATTGACTTCTAGGACATAACTCCAACATTATTATGATATTTTATAGGTCGAGCGGGAGAATGTTAGAATAAATATGACCTATATTATTAAATATAAACCAAGTTCATTTAGCATATTTAATTAAAGGGTGCATCAAATATTGATGGAAATTTTGATGGACCAGATTCATTTAATCTAGAACCCTTTAATTGCCGTAGCCATTAAATATTTATCTCTTGTCATTTACAAGCCACCATTTCATAATTTTCGTCCATTCAAGAAAAATAGACAAAAGAGAGTAAAACGTCATAATTGCCATCATTTTGGACTAAAAGAAGAAGAAATTTCAGCATAACGACATGTCTGCTCTTCAAAACTGTGAGTTCTAACTCGCGAATAATTTTTTTTATTTGAATTACATGATCATTTGGGCTATTAATTAAGAATATTATTACAAATTAATATTTTTGTCTATCGCGTACTTCTTGAGGGAACCACCATCTCTCGTTTGCTTGTCCTCAGAGCTTCTAAAATAAACAAAAATTAAAATATAAAGGGATACCACATTAAGAAGACAATCAGAAAAAATCTTAAGCCTATAGAAAACTCTAAATTCTAACCCCATCTCTCATTTTCTTCTTGGAGAGATTCATGATTCTTCACTCTCGATTATAGATCTAGTAGGCATGAGAACAACATAAAAGGAATTCAAATGAATTCAAGGAATACAACAACGTTTTCAACTAAAAAACTCGTAAAATGCTTAAATGAAATAAATCAAATAAATTTGGAAACTCACTTGATGTTGCTTCAAATCGAAAATAGCCAAGTTAGATAAGCTCTCCTGAGCATCTTCTCTCTAATTTTGATTGTTTTCAGATATTTAGGTACTTTTCTTTATTTTTTTATTGGAGGATTTTGAAATCCTAGAGAGCGAGAGGTGGAGTCGAGTGTGCGGAAGAGGGGAGCATGAGGTGGGAGTAGCCACCAGGTTGAGCAGAGCCGACGCTGCCAAGAAAGGATGAGCATGGGCAAGCATAGGCACTTGTCCAGGCTTAATTTGTAAAAATAAGGAACCAGATGTCATTTTCTATAAGGTTTTCAAAGTAAAGACGCGAAGTGCCCAGGCTTCCATTTGGATTGTGCCTTTTCTTGACTTCTTATATTGTTTTTTTTAATTGATTCATTGTTGTAAATTTGTAACTTGTGAAAACAATTCTCTCCTCGTCTCCCATTACCAGTAAATAGCAATAAATTAACGTAGTACATTGCTCTCTCCTTAATTAGACAAGACAGGGTGCTTCTCTCTTAAATAAAAAATTAAATGCGCTTCCATATAAAGGTTAAAGTCGATTTTTATTTATATTTCTTTTTGTTATTTTTTAATCTCTCTTTTACGTTAGATTTGTATGAGAAAAAGCCATAACATCTAACGATAATGGCCCTGCTTAATACCACAATAATATCGTGTATATGTCATGAGTTCATTTATTCCCTTCAATAAGATTTTACAAATTTTGTTGTTAGCATGAAATTTACAAATAGTAAAAAAATTGTAAATTTTCACGAAAGTCGGCACTTAAAATGAGAAATTTTTCTTGAAAGTGGGACAAATTTTATCTTTAGAAAAAAGCAAATAAAAATGTTAGCAATTTTTCTTCATCAATCGGGGTTGATATATTACATTTAAATTTGCAGTTTAAAAAATATTATTTTCACACTAAAATTATTAGTTGCTACAAATTTTATTTTTATATCAAATTAATTTTTGTTATTGTGTCTAGACTTAAAATTATCCTAAATCTGCCACTGGGGATGAGGCAGAATAGAGTAGAGAGATCGAGGGTTGGTTAAGGAGCGAAAGAAAGAAAATGAAGGGAAGAGCGAGTTGGGAGAGATGCGAAACAAAAAGAGATGGAGATGATAGTGCTACTGGTAGGAGTTTTGATTTTTAATTACGGATTTTTTAAGAAATCATCGACAAAAGGTTTAAGGAATTCCTTTTTTATTATTATTATTATTGGAGGATCAGCCACAGCTTTTTAGAAATATTGTCGCTAATAGAGTTTGCGAGATTTTCAGAAATGTCATCCAAACTTTTTTACAGCGCACGGTTGTTAGATAAATTAGCTGTTAATATGTTGTTGTTAAAAACTATTTTACAACTTACATAGGGGCCGTTTGGATGGGGCTAGGAATAGCCTCTTCCTAGAAATAACTATTCCTAGACATAAATCTCTCTCACAAAGTTACACACTTCCCAATGTTTTCCGTCTAAGAATATATTATTTCTCTTATTCCTAAGCGATCCAAACGGCCCCATAGTTACCAAATTTTACATACCATTCGGTCAATGTCATAATTGTTTCACATTATTATTTTACAAACTCTAATGTTTAATGACCTTTAACTTTTTTTTAATCACTTATGACCTTTTAACTTGAAACCATGCATTAAACGGGCAGTCTGCTAATGAGTCATCTTCGATCCCTATATATATATCATCATCCCTGCACTCCGCAGTGCGTCAAGCAGTAAAGCCATTCAAACTTTGCAATCCCAATTGGCACTTACAAGTTGCGATACGAGAACCAACTAAAACCATTTAATATTTGTCTTCACAATATAGCAATAGATCCAATCACCTAGCCAATAAAGATAACCATGCACTTCCACTTTCAAATGTTCCATATATAAAAACAAATTCACACGACACTATAACTGATTGCCGGTACCAACTATTCATGCCGCAAGAGAACTCATCACTTTCAAAAACCGCGCGCGCGTACACAAATAAGTAAGGTTGCCAGAGGGAACGGGTGGATGTGTTGGGCTTTGTCCCACCCAAGATTTTGAATTTAAGTGCTGGTTTTGTTTAGTGGTTTATAAAAGATTCCTTTTAAAAAATATTTATTCACCCCACAAAAAAAATGAAAGCCCAAGAGCTAGCCCCTCGGAGAGTTGTCCTGTTCTCACGCTAAGCCTAAAGAAAAATAAAAGAAAAAAGAAAATACTTCGCGCGAGAAGGCAGGACGGTGTGCAAATATTTTTCTTTCCTCGACTAAATTGCAAAAATAAGGTATTGTCTCAATTTCTATTTTCTCGGTTTCTCCTTAATATCTGTATTTGATTTGTCAAATTAATAAGTACATGTACTGTTTCACAATTCGAAGTCCATGTACTGTTAATTTCAAGTGCACATCTCTTTTTAATACGAATTTCATAGAAAAACTAGGTTTTTATTTTCTTAGGAACATGAATTGTAATGTTGGTTGAAAGAAAAATAAAAGAGAGTCATCATTTAAAACTAAATTCTTTTCTTAAAAAAAAATTCTGTTAGTCTCTTTGCATATCTTTGCAATTTGTTATTTGATTTGTTGCTTTTCTACAATTCCTAGTATCATAATATTTTCATAAAAAAAAAAAGATGAAAGTCAATTATTCACTCTAAAAGAAATTATATGCGGGCAAGATAATTACCACAACCAAATTTATCCCCCAAATATTTGTAATAAATTTTCTCAAAACTATAGAGGGTACATCTTTTTTTTAAAAAAAATGTATGCTTGTAAAAGAAAATTACCGGCTTTCATTTAATTAGTAAATAATATTTTCAATATTAATTAGCTGTTATTTAATTACTTTATTATATTATTTTTATTGTCCTATTTTTAGTTACGGACCTTTGAACTTTGTTTTCATCAAGTTAAAATTTTAAATTTGCCTCTGCAAGTAAGAATTCAAATTAAAATGGTGACAAATGTTGGTCGTCAGAAATGACGGAGGGCATTGTGACGCTCGTCTTGAATAATCTAAAAGATGCTGCAGTCAAGGAAGCTCTGTCTTTTTTTGGGGCTGGAGACAAATTGGATTCACTCCAGCACGAGCTATGTTGGATTCGGGCATTTCTAAAAGATGCTGAGACAAAGCAAAATTTGGACGAGAGGACAAAGACTTGGGTGAGTGATGTGCGAGAGGTGGCGCACAGAATAGAGGATGTAGTTGATATGTTCATGGCAGAGGTTGATGCCCACAATCGACCTGGCATGAGCAATATTCTCAAGAGAGTTCTAAGTAATCCCAAGAAGCTGCCAATTGTTCATAAGCTGAATTCTGAGATAGATGCGATTCAAACGAGATTGCTGCAGATAAAGGAGCTGACAGATAAGTACAGTATAAGTAGGCTGTTGGGGGAAAGCAGTAGTGCAGTGCTAACGAGAAGGCCTATCAGAGAAGCCATGCTCCTCGACGAGGATGATCCTGATGTAATTGGTCTAGACACGGATAAAGAAAATATAGTTACTTTACTTCTCAACCCAAACACTACAAGGCGTTGTGTTGTGTCTATTATTGGACAAGGAGGCCTTGGAAAGACGACCCTTGCCAAAAAAGCATACAACAGGTTTGCGCTTTCATTTAACATGCAGAATTTTTTTTACAGCTGATAAAATAGAAATTTTTAAAAATAGTGAAACCTGATTATTATTTTTTTTAATATTTTAGAATCTAGATAACATGATTTGCTGTTGTTACACTTGTATATGTTAGATGTTCAATTAGGAGTGCGCAATGCACGCATAGGAATTGATTGTTCACGTAGTAAATAATGGTTTCTATTAGTTTGTTATATAAGAATATATTCGTTTACTAATTCAACTAACAACTTTCTGTGTAGTGACGAAGTCAAGCGAGCATTCAAGTTCCGATTTTGGTTATCGGTTTCTCAAGAATATAAGTTAATTGATCTTTTGAAGATAATGTTAGAAGATCTCCGTCCACTAAATGAAAATGAAAAAGATCTCCTCCAGCCAAAAGATCTTTCCTCACAACAAAGAGCCGAAGAACATTTCATTCGGGAGCTTAACATATTACTAAAAGCAAAACGGTACCTCATTGTTATGGATGATGTTTGGAAAGAAGATTTTTGGATTCAAATTGAAAAGGCTCTTCCAAATGTTAGTAATGGTAGCAGAGTACTAGTAACTACTAGGTTTTCTAAAATTGCTAGAAAAGCAGACCCTACTTGTGAACCATACAATCTTCGGTTTCTAAGTGAAGCAGAAAGTTTAGAACTTTTTCTCAAAAAGGCTTTTCCTTATCAAGATCCTAAAACCTATCTTCCTGATATACTTGACCTTCCAGAAAAATTTGTCAAAAAATGTGATGGCTTGCCTCTCGCGTTGATAGTTGTAGGTAGCCTCTTGTCCGAACAACAACCAACGTACAATGCTTGGCATAGGATTTTGAATAGGTTTAATTGGCAATATAATGATGATGGGAAAAAGTGCATGGAGATCCTAGCCACAAGTTATGAGAATATGCCTGCTTATCTCAAACCATGTTTCATGTATTTTGCTTCATTTCCAGAGGATTATGAAATCAAGGCTAAACCCTTGATTCGGTTATGGGTGTCAGAAGGATTTATACCAGAAATAAATGATAGAACAATGGAAGAAACCGCTGAGGATTATTTAGACAATCTCGTTCAAAGGTATTTTTCCGTACTAATTTTAAGTCCATTATTGTTTTTACAATAAATAAACTTCTTCTCCTATTGAGAAACTTCATAAATATTTTATGTTTTATCCCTTGTATGAAAACCAAACTTGAATATTTAGACTTTTATTGCAACAATTTAGCTTTTGAATTTTTTAATAAACTGCATTTGAAAAAGTAAACTAACAAAATTAGTTCATGAGCTTATAATTGACCAAGTCATTCGTTATTTTTTTTCCTCTTAAGCACTAAAAGAACAGCAAAGTAGACATAAACTAATCTCATCATATTTTAAAGATATGTTACTTACACTATTTGTGCGAATAAAATTAGATTTAATTATATGATCATGTTAATAATATATTCTATTTACATTTTTATAATTGTCAAAATTGTCCAAATAATTGTCAAGTAATTAACAGTTCTATTTATATAATAAAATATCTTCGCCAGCTCAAACCTAACCCAATGCGAGTTCAAATTTATAAAATTCGAGGGGTCAACAAAGAATATAAGTGAACTAAGTAATTAGCATATATTTCTATAACTATATATATTTTTCACAACTAATCTAAGTTTTAACAAGGACCATGTTTCCAATAAAAGCTCATATAGAAATTATGAATGTTAAATTTTAGGAGCATGATCCAAGTTTCAAGGAGGTATTTGAATGGATCCATTAAAGTATGTCACATACACGATCTCTTACACGACCTTGCTATTGAGAAAGCCAAGGAGAACAACTTCCTCCAAACAATACCAATCAAAGGCGATAGGTATTGTATCTCTACAGCGGTACGTCGTGCGACACTTCATGGTAATTGTAAGGATATTATGAAATACACAGGTCCGAATCTCCGTTCTTTGTTGTATTTTGGTAATGATCAACTAAAAGTTGGTAGCTTTAGGTATCTAAAAGTTTTGTGTCGAATGACAACGGCTTCCAAGTTGAACATTTCGAAGGATATGAGCCAATTAAGATATCTGATAAACTTTAATAATAACAATAAAGAAGTTTGGAAAAGCATAAGTTGCATGAGAAACTTGCAGACACTCCATTTGAACTTTTTTCAATATGGGCCTTGGGCCGAATGCATATGGAATATTAAAACTCTGAGGCATGTAATTTTGAAAGGCCGCTTTCTTGGGCCCCCATCAATGGCAGACCTTCCAAATTTGCAAACCCTTAAAACCGTGATGGTTCGGAAAGAATGGTTGGAGAATGGTTGGCCTAAAATGCCTAGCATTCGGGCATTAAAGTTCACGGACTTGTCCCAAGAGTATGAAGAGTCACTTCGTACTTTTCTTGGCGGACTTCACCACCTTACCTCTATAGGAATAAAACTCTCTGAATTGGAAGGCACAGGCCTGATGGACATGAGCACTTGTCCTCATTATAACCACATCCAGTCCTTGTGCGTGGAGGGGTCATGCAACTTAGAGAAGACGGTGAATGTGAGTGCACTTGATCTTCACTTACTTCCATTGCACCTTATAAAGCTCAATCTTAGGTTTTCTAACATGAAAGTTGATCAAATGCCAACCATGGAGAAGCTAAAAAGCCTTAGGAAACTTGTACTCTTCTATGCATACGATGGAAAACAGCTTTGTTGTTCAGCCGGAGGGTTTCCACGCTTGGAGTACCTGGAGTTCTACTCTTTGAAATATTTAGAAGAGTGGAAGGTAGAGAAGGGGGGCATGCCCTTGCTCAAGGAGATCTGCATAAGTTATTGTGATGTATTAGTTAGGATTCCTGAGCTCCAACATATGACCTATCTTGACAAGTTAATTCTCAAAAGGGTGCATCCTGATCTTGAAAATAAGTTGGCAGGAGAGGAATCATACAAAATCCAACATATTCCTTTCATCGAAATGTAGTACTGTATTACCAAATGGGCCAACTTGACAGGATGTGGCGGCTGGATATTTCTTTATATAACTATTTGTATTTTTTTTTTCTTGTTTGTTGAAATTTAGCCCTTTTAAATATAGAAAAAAAAAGATTGAAAATATTTTATTTCTTGCTTAAGATGAGATAGGTCATTTGAGACATTTTTCCTTACTTATTAATCTCTTATAATTGTTAGTCCTTCGGAAAAGAAATAAAAAATAGTGTATGAGAGTGTGAAAGATGTAGGTACCAAATTGGTACGGAACCTCATTAAATATTTGTCTTAGAAATATTGTGTCGAAATCGTACACAACAGTGTACAACTCGCACACTCTTTGTTGATTATGTAATTGTTTATAGAGATAATTAGTTTTATGCCACCGTGAATTTTGCTAATTAGAAAAATGTCATTCTTAAATTACTAATTAAATTTATGCCATTATAGATTTGCTAAAATTAGTTTTATACCACTATTTCTTCAAAAACATACTAAATTCTAAAAATGTCATTACCAAATTTGTCATTATTTTTTTAAAAATGACCAAATAATCCATCATTAAAAACAAATCCTAAAAAAAAAAAAAAAGACGACAACGGCAGCGTGTGTGAGCAGAGTCTCAGCCCATGGTCTGAGTCAATCAAGTTAGAATTGAACCAGTAATATTTCGCACAAATAACAAAAAAAAAAAACCCTTACCATGCTATTATTAAATATGTTGATGAAACTTTATTTGACCATTGAAAATGTTGTCAAGCCTTTTCTTAACCATTTCTAACATTACTTTGCATCTATCCTCTTCCGGTCTCAGCCCATGGTCTGAGTCAATGAACTAGTCTCTTCTCCTGTGTCTGGTTGGTTTACTTAAGCAAAGTACAATAGAGTAAGAACCTTTTATGAACAATTTCACCTTCGTATTACTCAGAAACCATGTCAGAATATATTTAAAGATTGTTTTGCAATCGCGTAAAACTAATTGTTAATGATTAATAATGGCATAAAACCAATTATATTTTTGTGATGGCATATTACTAATTTTTAGGTTTTATAGTGGCATATTTAAAAGGGTAAAATCATCATATAATTATCCGATGGCAAACAACAAATTTTTATTATTTTATAATGACAAAAAAATAATTTATCGTTTAGTGATGGCATATTCTTAATTTCAAATATTTATAGTGGCATAAATCTAAATCACCCTTGTTTATACGGAATTGCTTAGGATCATCCCTAAGATTCTATCATCCTCATCATCCCCATGTGAACGCATTAATAACAGACGCGTTAATTCCATTTTTAAAAAACGCGTTAATTTTATTTTTGGAAGTCCAGAGGATGAGAGGATGATCGCTGGGGAGAATGAGCGCCAGGGATGATGGAGCGAAACCGAGAGAGAGAGAGAGAGCAAATCTGAGGGGAGGGAGGGGGAGGGAGTGAAATAGAGAGATTTTAATCACTGGACATAACATTATTTCCAAACAAAATTTATAGAACAATTACTATATTAAATAGAATAATTATATGTATTAACTAGAACAGTTATAACAGTTATATACATTAATTAGAACAGTTGCTATATTAAATATAACAGTTATATATATTAACTAGAACAGTTATATATATTAACAGAACAGTTGCTATATTAACCATTTAATATGAGTAATTGTTCTAGCTCTCACACTAACTGTTCTAGTTAATATTATTAACTGTTCTCCTTCTAACTGTTCTAGTTGTTCTGGAAAAAAAATTGTGCTGGAAAAAAAATAATTGCGCTGGAAAAAAATGCTAACTGTTCTAGTTAATGTTACTAACTGTTCTCGAAAAAAAATTTATTGTTCTAGTTAATGTTACTAACTGTTCTAGTTATTTTGGAAAAAAAATAATTGTGCTGTTCTAGTTAATGTTAACTAGAACAGTTAGTAACATTAACTAGAATAGTTAAGTGTTCTAACTGTTCTAGTTGAATCAGATAAGAGGGAAGGAGGGGGGAGGGAGCGAAATAGAGAGGGAGAGAAGGGATGAGTTCACAGTTAGAACAATTAGTATTCACAGTTTGAACAGTTACTAATTTAATTAGAACAGTTAGTATTCAGAAAAAAAAATACATGTCAGGGAAGGGGAGAAGAAGCGAAACAGAGAGAGGGAGGGAATGAAGTAAATTACGCGCCAGGGGGTGATGGGATGAGAGGCAAAAAAGAAAAACGCGTTAATAACTACTAGGGGAATCATCTCCATCATCCTCATCCCATCTTTCCTTTTTCGGCCCATCATCCTCATCCCCTCTTTCCTTTTTCGAAATGCAATTAATCTAACTGCTGGAGGGATGATGGGAATGATGAATCTAGGGGATGATCCTTATCAGCCCCTCTTCGTTTATATGGTATCAGAATATACTCCAATTTGAGGACCTATTGATTAATTGCTCAAAGAAGTAATGGGAAGTATCTTCCTTAAGGCGAGTAAATGACATAGGAAGGACCAAGACAATGCTGGAGATATGACTCTTCTTTAAGCAATACGTACATTTGGTTTAATACCCATTTGCTAGAAACACATAACGCTTGTATAATAAAAATCTATCCCAGCATCTATATGACATTAAAAAGATCAATGAAAATAAAATTAGAGACTATATCCCAGCATCTATATGTAGCATGTCGTGCCTTACTTTCTTTTCTATATGTTGAACTATTAATTGTTTGCAACAATCAATAGTTTCTAATTTTATTTTCATTGCTCATATAGCTGAATAGATGAACAAAATGAACAAATACAACAAATAAAGTAAACATATATAACAACAAAGTGAACATTTATAAAAATTTGCTAACTAAAAAAATAAACAGATTGAATAAACAAAACGAATACATAACAAAACAAAGTGAACAGATATAATAAAAGAAATAAACTAATACCAAAATTAGCTGAAAAAAATAAAATAAACAGATATAACAAACAGAATGAACACATATAACAATGAAAATGAACAAATATAAATATAAACAAAATAAGAAATAAAGTGAGATAATAGAGCCGATAAGAAAGGAAGAAGACAAATAAAGGGGGAATAGAAAGGAACACAAATGAAAGGGGAAAGAAGAAGAAAAATCTAGAAAGAGAGATATCAGATGGAGAGAGGAGAGATGCGGAATGGAGGGATGAGGGCGCATTGAAGGAAGGAAGAGGGAGGAAACGAATTTTGAAAGAAAGAATGAAAGAAAGGGAGGGAGGAGCACTCTGGTCTCTGGTCCCTGGATGACGCTGACGTTAAGTAGTAATTTCCCACATACTGCGGCAGCAAGCCAGCAACCAGTCCGATCCCTTAGGGGCGGATCTACGTGAGGGCAAGCCCAGGCATGTGACTAGGCTTGATTTTCAAAAATTAAAGTTTGGTAGAAGATACGAAGGAGCGGTGCCCGGGCTTCGTGCGCACATGTGCCTAGGCTTCGTGAAAATTCACCTCAACAAAAAGGCAGAACTTAATTGATTATTTTATTCCTTTGTAGCTAGCCTGATTTTTCCACGATAATTTATTCCTCTTTGATTCATGTCATGCAAGAAATTGGATGTATCCCAATTTTACTTTTTTACATTTACTGCAATTTAACTTAGAAGTAGATAGGCCCCACTAAGCTCAGTACATTTGAAAACTAAAAGTTTCGAAAGTTAATTATTAGAATGAATGGATAATTTTGTAATATTTTCTTAACTTTTTGTCCTTTAAATATTTTTTTATGTAAGCAATTTTTAAACAGTACTTTCACTGATTCTATGTTACTTCATTTCTCATTTTACCAAGTTCTTGTCCTTAAAAATTTTTTTTTGTTACTTGTTCTCCTTTTGCTAAATGAATTTTTACTAATTTTAACTTTCTGATTCTCTTTTTTTTATTTTTTGATTTATACTATAATAGAGGCATCATAAAACTACTTATTTTGTTCTTTAAATCCTATAAAATTGTTCTACATTTTGTAAGTTTTCTAGGAAAATCTCATGTCTTGCATGAGCAACATGATAATTAAATAATTGTTTTATAATTTAAAAATTGAAGTTGATCAACATCATTCAATTTTTTTAAAATAATTTTTGATCAAAATATTGTTTCTTTTTCCCCAGATTGTTTCTTTTTTTTTTTTTTGGCAATCAACTATTGCAATGAGTATGAAATATAGAAAACAATCAAGGGCTTAAAAATAGTATAAAATAAATAAATAAAAGTGCAAATTCTTTAAGAGTGCGTGTGTATAAAATTTTTTATTAAATATATTATTTTATTATGAATTTTTAATAATAATATTTTTTTTTTGTGCCCATGCTTAAAAAAACCTAGATCCACCACTGCAATCCGAATCCTGTGACGCGCAACACGGACCGTCCGACCAGATCTGAACGGTTCAATTTTTTTCAGACCTTACAATCTGTTACATGCACGGAGCTTCCTCATCCATCCAGATCTGATCGGACGGCGTGTCGCACACCACAGGATTTGGATTTTCCACCACTGCGGTCCCGGAAATCGAACTACAAGAAAAGACATTCCGCTTGTCACTTCGGACGAATCCAGATTATCCAGAGTTCCGTACAGGAACTCAGAAACTATTGGACATATTCACCACTACACTTTTTCATAATTATATGCATATAATATACCATCAGGCTAAAAACCTCCGTTACTTTGCACCCGAGTAAACAACTAAATTTTACTCGATCATTTCAATTCTTTTTGTTAGAAAAAAGTAGCATTTTCCACCCGTTTCATTATAGAAGCAAGCGTGTAGTTATTACATCAAATATCCAGTCTCAACTCCTAATCCTTAAAGAAAAAAATCATTTCAAATTGTCAATGACAGATATATGCTCAGCAAAAAAAAAAAAAAAAAAAAAAAAAAAAAACACATGAAGTCGAACTAATGATTATTTGAAATGCTACTTAACATTTAAATAGTTATTAGAAAAATGATCACCAACTGGCTATTTAACTATCCCAACTAAAAATTCAATTATTTTATTTTTAATATTTTCCCAATTTTCGATCACCAGAGTTCAGAAAAAAGAATAAAACATTTTTTTTATCTTCATCATCAATCTAAAATGTTTGCTTATTTTTCTCTTTCTTTCTAATCTCTTCAAAATTTGCTTTTGGGGGCATTTATGTAATTTCTTTCATTCGCCTATTAAACAAAAGGGGAATTGTTCGGGGCACTCTCCACTTACTCATTCACTCTTTATTTGACCAAAATACTCTTATCTTCAGGACTAAAGTCCGAAAAAATCAAATGAAAGAGGATGATATTTTGGTCAAATGGAAGAGCGAATGAGTAAGTGGGAGTGGCCTGAGCAATTTCCGAACAAAAGGGTTTTAACAATGGTTCTCTCCTTTCCCCGGCGCTTTCTTGTTCCATCTAAGTATCTTACAAACAATTGATCAAAACGAATTTCTCTGGATCCATCTCCATGCTCAGAGTTCTCAACTCCGCATCCCTCCAGCCTCTCCAGTCTCGCTTGAGGCACATACCGCTCAGACAATGCACGAATTCTGGAGAAACTGCTTCCTCCTCTCCATTACTTAGGGTTTTGAACTCTCTGAGGAGTAGCAATGGTGGAGAGAGGGCAATTAACTTAAGAAGAGCTTTCTACTGTTCCGACGCGTCAGAAAATGAGTCCAATACTGTTGCAGAAACAGAGGCCAAAGCGGAAGAAGAGGAGGCGCAAGAGGCTGACTCAAAAACGACCGGAGCCATTATCCCAACTAAGCCTCGGCCTGAAGATTGTCTCACTGTTAGTCTGATTTTTCCTTGTTTTGGGGTGTTTTAAATGATTATTTGTTATACATATTTGATCTCAAAGCCATGCATGTCAACTGTTTGTGTAAATGCCCCCACAAAAAGCTTACCTTATGCGGCAATAGATTCATTTTGGGTTAACTAATTATTGACCTCAGAAATTTTAACGGCTCTATTCAAGTCCCAGTATGTCTATTAATCTGCATTTGCCTGTGTGTTGTCTAGTGATAAGTTTTTCTCACCTTCTGGCACATTTTTTATATTTAGTCATAAGTAACTGTTGTATGCAAAGTATTTGTTTAAATTCTGCTGTATCATGATGGTTCCAATACGATTGCGGACAATTATTGTAATTGAGCATTGAAGATTATAAATTTGGGCCTGTAAAGTTGTCCTTCTGTGTGGGTGTTTTTGCTTATTTGGTCAGGAGACTGCCAATTAGGTTGCCTAGCTGCACTTTCCATGTGCTTGCATATAATGAGTTTCAATTCTGATGGGTAATAATTGTTTACAATTGCATAAGTTATTTGAATAAGAGACTATATTATCAGTTACATGGGAGTTCAATATATTGAAACAACATATTATTTTTAAAAAAAAAAAATTGAACACGTTATGCACATATATATGCAAATAATTTTATTCTTTATTTTTCCCTCTCATTGTGCAGACCCATGAATTTGTGGGAGTGACTTGCGCCATAGTTGATACATCTACAAATTTAACAAATTACAAATTACTACAGAATTAGCAAGTTTTAATGTTTAATGTGCATTGCACAAACTAAACTTCTGGCATCTTGATGGTTGTTGTAGGGAAAGAAACTTCAATTAGAATGTGTTCTGAAAGTGAGAATTTTTTTTTTTTTTTTTTTTTGAGAATGTCTGAAAGTGAGAATGTGCTTTGTGTTGGTATCATCACTACAGATTAGGAGCAGCAGAACAACCAGTTCCTGGACAAGAAATTATAGGTGGTGTGTTTTTGTTTTTTTCAAAGCCATTTGGTAATTAGCCTTTAAAATTCCAAATCTCCTTCAATGTTTGAACTTTGAAACCTCTTTCTGATATCATCACAAAGTGGCAAAGTTTTACTTTGTATGATTGTATCATAGCAGATTAAAAGAGAGTAATAAACATATATGTGAAGTATTTTCTTCCAGTTTATCAGGTTCTCTCCTTTATTCTCCTGCATCTTCTAATTAAAATGGTTTAAAATGAAACTTGAATCGAATTAAACAAACAAAAATATTACTCATGTTAGACTCAATAATAAAAACACAAAGGATCAACAGTTCAACACCAAGGACCGGCAGAAAATACACATCTCATATCAGCCTACATGCATGCCAAACTTAAGCCTAATTTATATAAATGAGTCACAAACAAAGGCAGTTACACTATTGATTCTAACAAGACGTGTCTGCATTCTGAAAGTCTTAACGACATTGTAGCTTTGACAGAATACTTGAGATAAGCAAAGCAATTAAAGTGACTTCATTTAGCTCAACTACAATATCACACATCTCCTAGTTTTGTGCATGGCTCTTAGATGGACATTTCTTGATTACCCATGAACTTCCACAGTTCTAATCTATTCTCCTGTAAATTAAGATTTCTCAAATAAACATAGTAGTAATTACCATTGGCATTATGCAGCAACTTTGCTTCCCATTCTTTCCTTTGCCTCCCTTTTCTGCTGCGACCAACCTTCCTAATCTAAAGGGGGAAAAAATAGAATTATTGTGTATATATATAGTTGGTAGTAGCAATATAAAAGAAAAATACTAACACATGCGTGCTATGTTAACACATTCTTTCCTTTCCTATCTCAACCCTTCTTTTTTTTTTTTTTTTTTTTTTGTCATTAGACACTCAACCTTCATGAGCCATCAAAAACACTTAACACATGCGTGTTCTGGTCGTTCTGTCCAATTGCATGTATAATGGTCCATTGCTGCTCATACCAAAAGAAAGATGATGACATTTTAAGTGTTCTAGGTCCAATCATGCCACATCAGCAACTCAAGTAATCATGTTGTAATACTCTGCAATTAATGATGGCATAAAGAACTTTACTAAACCATACTAAAAGTTAAAGGGTTATTTGAAAAAAGAAAGGATGAAACAGGGGGTCAATTGAGCCTAAGAGAGTCGAGTTTCTTTCCGAGCATTCCTCAAAATACTTGAAAAATTATGCACCTCATAAAATTTCAAGTTCAGTGATTCCAGAGCAGGGCAATTATGCAGCATCATGATGACAGCTCGAATGTTGTACTCATGAAAGCAAAGGCCAACATCCAAACGTTTCAGATTAGAAAACTTTGGCATCCTTTTTCTTGTACCCAAACAGACGGGAACCCCATCGTGCTCTTTATCCTGTTTGAAACACAAAAGAGTCATAAGATGGGATACCAAGTAAAGCATAAATATACAATTCTCCTCAATGCTATTCAAATGCAAGTGCATCCTTGGTATCATATTTGATAAGTAGCAGGCAAGCAGCTGATGGGTTCAAAGCATAAATCTGAGCAATGGAAGATGGGATCACACCAAAGATGCACAGAAAAACACAACATATGTTTTTACAAATGCAAAATATCCACTCACCTTTACATGCAGACTTAGTTCTTCCACATGCGAAATACACTTCAACAGCTTCTTAAGAGCACCGACAGCTTTTGGATTTTCAACTGACAGATGTGAGAGATCATTTACAGAAAGGAATATAACAGCCTTTTTCAGCAAAGGAACCTCCAGATGGATGCCAGACAGACTCTGGTGAAGGCAGAAAAAACCCCTCTTTTCCAAATGAATAGATTCCAGTGACGGCAGAAACAACTCTAGAGTTTTGAATTTTGAAGAATTGGAGACTATTATCAGTTCTAAATTTCTGATTGTCTGGGAGGAAAGACTGAGGCTATCTATACCTTGGATCTCAAGATGTAAATCCTCCAATGAACACAATTCAGAGACAAGTTGGTTGATTCTGGCCGAGTCAATGAAAAATAATCGAAGAGAGAGTTTTCTCAGGAAGGGCAAAGTGAACCCAGAGGGAAATGTCTCAAGGCGATATTCTCTTATAAAATCAAGTGAGAGAGACTTGAGCGAGCTGATAGAGAATATTCTTGGGAGAGTAAAAAAAAGATCGGAACCTTCAATTGTGAGGTGGTGCAGGCTGAGGAAGAAGGCGTTGGAAAAAAGAGGACGTATAGATGAGTCCGGGATGTGGTCAATACCGTAATACTTTAGGTCTAGGTGCAAGCTAAAAAGGGAGTGGGAGGGATGTCGGTGGCAGAGGACACGATTGACCAAAGCAATAAGATGATGGAGGGAAGGAAGCTTTGGGCTGATGAATTGCAGGGAAGGGGCGGCCTTCCAGAGGTGGCGGAAGCGGCGGCTGAGGACGGAGGTGCGAGCCGTGATATGCGTCGGGAGAAATGACAGGATTGTGATGATCAGCTCATCCGGTAGCTTGGAGAGATGGTCCATTCCTTTTGCCGCCTTCTTCTTTTTTCTTTTGATGAGCTGTCCATAGGCTTGTTCTGCCTTCTTCTTCTTCGTCTTGGGCGATTCCTCATCTTCAAAGGACGTCTCGAGATGCATAGCAATCGCAATTTCTACTAAAAAGAGCAGGAATTGTTAAACCCTTTTTTTCAGAGTAGTTGGCAGCGAATATATATAATTTGTTATATCTGGAAGACTGGAAACTCAGAATAGAATTTGTATGGCAATATTCATACAAATATGTGTATTTTAGTAAATCGAATCAATTGAGGGATTTGGTTTTTTCTCCCGCACGAAAGAAAATAGTTTCCCTTATTTGTAAACAAAAATAAGTTGGATATCTCGGAAATGTTGATGGATTTGGTTTTTTACTTCAAGAAAGAAAAATGTCTCATTATTAAAATTAATCATACTTTCTGTCTCAGCTTATAAATGAAACGTTGGCATGCCGAGAAAATATATTTACGGAGAAAACGTTTTGATTCTATTGCTATATTTTGTTTCCATTGAACTTTAAAAAATATATAAAAAATAAATAAGTTGAGACAATATTGTAAATACAGTACCTGACATTAGTTAATAGGGAAATTAGATACGTGTTTAATCATCCTCTAGCGTGTTCGGCTTCTTTTTGTTATTTATTATACACAGTTAATGTGACAAGCAGAAATCAGCCTAATATAGGTCTGACAATTCAAGAGTTTCTATCTAGACAAATCTATATATACACCAAGCTCACTTAAAACAAAAATCTTATCCCTCAAGTATATTCCTTCTAGTTCTTTATTAGTCCTGCTTTTCTACGAGATCACTATTTGACTATTTATACATTCCAAATGGTGATTTTAAGTTCATAAAATAATAGCCGATAGAAAATGTACCTAGCTATGTCATAATGCAGCAATGGTGCTTTTGCAATCAAATCCCTGAATCTAACTCTCAAAATCACCAATTTTCCACAACAAAAAAAGCACAATTGAAATGCTTTTCAGATATTTCCTTGTCCAAACAAAATCGAAAGAAATATCTTAACGAAATTTACCTAAAATGAACTACAATATTTTCATTTTTTTTCCTAAAATGATATATAAGATTTATTAACAATGTTATAATACGCACCTGTGTACCAAATATTTCTTAAATATAACTTATTTTGAGCAAATTTATCTTTTTCGCACAATCTAAATTCTAAAATTTGCACCGATATTTCTTGTGCGATATACCTCAATGGTTGCTAATGGTTTGACAATAACTTCTGCACTCACCAAAAAGCAGCCTTCTTGAGAGTTGTGTATTATATCATATAAGTGAAATCACAAATTTGGTACTCTATGGGATAAAATCATAATTTACTTTAATAAACAAAAATGCCTCCAGAAACATGAAGGAAAACTTAAGCACGGTATTTAATGTTCGAGTGGTAGCAAGCCATTGATTAGTCTGTTTCTTGTACCGTGAAATGGTAACCGACAAGGCTCGTATCTTTGTCTCAATCCTTTTCTCATTTATAAATCATCTTTAACCCCTCCATTCACTCTAACTAGCAACAGATTTGACAAATTTTGTGCAGATCTCAAAGCATCCTCGTTCAATCTATATGTTAGAAGAATAATCACAAACTTCATATAGTACCATATTATCTTGTATCAGTGGGTATTAACACAAGGACTTGATGAGTGAGGCTAAAATAACTCTCAATGTTTCTTATAAATTTGAATCTTAGTTGAGCTTTACTGCTACTTATCACTCAATTCTACTGCACACTGGTGCTGCCTCTGTACCAGAAGAGACCAGTATAGTACAACATCACTATATCTGAGTAGTAAAATGCTTGGTAAAATTGCAAGAACAACTTATTAAGAAGACTGAGAAGATTTAATCTCAATCTTGCTACTGTCTGTACCATTTACCAATCAAAAGAATCCTACCAGGACAGGCATAGGCTGAGATGTCCTCCATTGGAATTTTACCCATCAATTAGCCAAATTCCCAGTACACTAAATCCATTCTCGAAAGAACAGGAAACTTGTATCGTTGTTGTGCAAGCAATAACATAATCTAGAATCAACATGGTAAATAGATAGGAGCAAAATTAAATTGAAGGATAATAGAATATGTCAGGGGAATCAATTAAGACAGTTACGACAGAACACATCATTTTATCAAGCCCACAATATTTTCAGCATTTAAGACAGTTCCAGCACAAAAAATCTACCAGCACATACTTGGAGTACAAAGCAACACGACATTCTAAAGAAAGTACTGATAATAAAGGGTACTTAATATTCCTCATGCTGGACCTGATAGGGGATTTTGATCAGCGAGCCTCGTATTGAACAACTGCAAAAGATTAACCGAGTTTAGTTTTTAAAGCTTATGTTAAAATAAACGGATAATCAAAATTAGAAATGGGGCACAATTTTATTTTGGTTAGCTTATATGACTGGACATCAACAGTTCAACACAATGGTGAATGCAATGATAGTTGTTTAAGAATTTACAGTAAAATGATAAGAAATATCAAGGTGTTAATCTGCTGACAACATAGTATGATTGTGTTGCCATCAATTATTCTGAACAAATTGATTCAATCTGATCAGTTGATCTATACAATGTAAAGTGTCCCAATTTAATTTGTATGGATTCGAGGAAATACTAGCATGTTGTGTCATCACAATTAGAGGAAACACTATTTCTAAGCCCTAAACCCTAAACCCTAAACCCCTTTTTAGGATATCAGGGGAACAAAACTGTATGTACCTATCAAGGTATTAGGAAATCATGAAGAAATATGAACACACAAGAGAAGGTAAATAAAATTAAATGTGCAGAAAACAAAAAAAGAAAGAAAGAAAAGAGAGAGAGAGAAGTTACTTCTACGAGTGCGCTTTTTGTAGAGGATACGGTAGCCGCAATCTCGGCACTGGATGACGTCACCAGACTTGAGAGGACACTCTGCTCCACAATCTTTCTTATTAACAAGTTTTTGGAAGCAAAAGCAATTAACTAAGGTATACTGATTATCATAAGATAAATCGCAAAAAAGATTTTGAATTACCTCCGCAGATGTATGTCACGGGCTCTGGTTGTGGCGGATCCATAGCCTTGAGAAAAACTTCTGTTTGGAACTAAGGAGACAAAAGGGGATGAAGGGACAGGTAAGGACTTGCTCCAGAAAGGAGTAACGTAGGAGAATGAGGAAGAAGGTTAACCCAAGGCAGTTAACCTACTTCAGAATTTAAAAAATTGAGGGTGAACCAAGTAGAATTGAGAGGAACAGAGATGAACCCTTTACAAAAATTTGAAAAAAAGTATAAGCAGGTTTACTCTCAAATTTGAGGTGTATCCCCATTCTCTTCCCATTTCTTTTTTTTTTTTTTTTCCAGTGAATTCTAAAGCAAAGCCTAAGGGTTTTAAACGCGTGGAGATTCAGAATCATTAATAAGGTAAAGAGAATTGCTTTCTGTCATCAGACTTTTATACAATCAAGCAATCAGAGCGCTCATTCTCACCCTCATGCGACTTAATTCCTTCACCTTCACCCTGTGCGCGACTCAAATTCTTTCCCCTCTGTTCGCGTCCCTTCTCTCATCACCCTACGCTCTGTTCACGCAATCAAGCATCTCACGCACGTCTCCTCTCTCTTCACGAACGCATGACTCCTTCAATTTGCGTCTCTCCTCTCTCATCTCTCCTCATCCTCTCCTTCGATCTAGCCCTCTACCTCCTCTGCTTTCGCCTCCTTTCCCAATTCATCCTTGGCTCCAGTTTCTCCCCTTCCCCTGAAAGCTGTCTTCTCACTACTCTTTATCCTCTGCTCATGTCAGATTGGAATTTCTTAATGCTTCAATTTGATGTATTCCGTCTTCTTGTAAAATCTTCGCCAAACCTAAAATTCATGTAAGAAAATAACTATAAAAGTATATGGGTGTATTTATTAAACATAGGGCAGATTTTAATAGATTAGTACCACAATGGTGGTAACATATTAATGTTGATTGAAATACAGCTGTTAGTTGGCAATTAAGTGTTAAGATCTTAAAACAATATATGAAAGGTTAGGTTAAAAATTTTTTTGGGCTAATTAAGAGAGATAAGAATGATTATTTATACACTTTGCATAGACTTGATTTGTTACAACAAGATAGAGACTTGGAATTAGATGAATGTGAGGAACATTTGCATATTAGACATTTGTTAGATGGGATTTACGATAATGAACATAAACATTGGCATCTGAGGGTTAAGACTCAATAGTTATTGTAGAGGAACAATAACACTAAATATTTTTTATAAGATAGCTACTCAACAGAAGAGTAAAAATATGATTTTGGAAATGAAGATAGATGGTTCTATGAGTAATGATTGAGTTGCAACAAATAGAGGCACATATAATTGACTTTTATAAGAATTTGTTTGGTGTTTTAGGGATAAACTCATTTCTCTTGCTCTAGAATTTTAGGCTGATAATGCTAAAGCAAATGAGGAAGATAACCTTTGACTTATCCAGCCTTTCACTGTTGAAGAGATTTAAGATTCTTTATTCTCTTCACTTGGTGACAAGTCTCCATGGCCTGGTAAAAGAAAAAGAATGTTGAGGGATAATTATAAAAAAGGACTTACCTACTCTATTTAGTTTATTTTTCTCTATCTTGTGTGCCACGTGTTAAAAAAGTATTTTTTTTTATTATAACATTTTCTTCTGATTTGTTATACCAATCTATAGTCAAAAGAATTCTTCCGAGAATAAATACTTTATATTTCTTCTTCTTAGTCCGTTTGGATCATACATTTCTTTTATGAGAGAAGAATTATTCCAAAAAGAGCTTATTCTACTGAATCCTAACACACCTTGAGTATAAGCTCCTGCTAATAATTCACTGGTTCATATTTGGTCGGTCTTCATAAATCTGAGAAACTAAAATTTTATGTCGAAGCGGATGTGAACGCACATTGTGAAAGTGATAACAATCATTCAGGAATTTGTCATCTACGCCATCCAGGCACCAAAAATAAAAAAGGACTCTAAATTGAATGCAATAAAAAATAGAAAGGCGCTCTCTGATCCCCTTCCCTTCCCCCCTTGCGCCCCTTCGCTTCCTCTTTCTTCTCTCCACATTTTTCTCCTCCCTTGCACCTCTTCTCTCTCCCGATTTCCCTCCCATGCATCTCACTTCTCATATATTTTCCCTCTCTCATTTCTCTCGCTTCAGCCTCACTCTCCTTCATTTCCACCATGAACAGACTCTGTCTTATAATAACAAAATAAATACATACAACAACAAAATGAAAATATACAAATTTTGGGTGAATAAATGAACAAAATGGATGGATATAAAAAAAATGAATATATATGACAACAAAGTGAATATATATAAAAATTTGCTAATTTAAAAATGAATAAATTGAAGAAATAAAAGGAACACATAATAAAACAAAATGAACAGATATAACAAATAAAATTAACAAATATAATAAACAAAATGAACACATATAACAACGAAAATGAACAAATATAAATATAAGCAAAAATAAGAAACAAAGTGAGATAATAGAGCCGAAAGACAAATAGAGAGGGAATGGGAGGGAGTACGAATGAAAGGGGAAAAAAAGAGAGATCTAAGGAGGGAGGTAGGGGGGAGGAAGGGGAGATGCGGAAGGGAGGGAAGAAGCAAAAGAAAGAAAACGGGTCGTGAAAGAAAAAAAGAGAGAGAGGGATGACGTCTGGTCGATGGATGATACACTGCGGCAGCTACCGGTCCGGTTCCTGAAATCGGATTACACTGTTTTCGGAACTCTCTTGTACTTGGGCTACAAGAAAAGACATTCCGCTTGCCACTTCGGACGAATTCAGATTATCCCAGAGTTCCGTACAGGAACTCAGAAATTATTGGACATATTCACCCCCACACTTTTTCATAATTATATGCATGTAATATAAATAACATCAAGACTAAAGAGAAAATCACCCCCACACTTTTTGAAAAAAGTAGCATTTTCCACCAGTTTCATTATAGAAGCGATCGTGTAGTTATTACATCAAATATCCAGTCTCAACTCCTAACCCGTAAAGAGAGAATCATTTCAAATTGTCAATAACAGATATATGCTCAGCATAAAAAATAAAAAATAAAAAAACACATGAAGTCGAACTAATGGTTATTTGAAATGCTACTTAACATTTAAATAGTTTTTAAAAAATAATCACTGACTGGCTATTTAACTATCCCAACTAAAAATTCAATTAGTTTATTTGTTTTATTTTATTTTATTTTTAATATCTTCCCAATTTTCGATCACCAGAGTTCACAAAAAAGAATAAAAGATTTTTTCTATCTTCATAATCTCTCCAAAATGTTTGCTTATTTTTCTTAGTCTTTCTAGTCTCTCCAAAATGTTGCCTTAGGGCATTTACGTAATTTCGTTCATTCGCCTATATTGAACAAAAAGGGTTTAACAATGGTTTTCTCCTCTTTCTCTCCTTTCACTGGCGCTTTCTTGTTCCATCTAACAATCAATTGATCAAAACGAATTTCTCTGGATCCATCTCCATGCTCAGAGTTCTCAACTCCACATCCCTCCAGTCTCGCTTGAGGCACATACCGCTCAGACAATGCACGAATTCTGGAGAAACTGCTTCCTCCTCTCCATTACTTAGGGTTTTGAACTCTCTGAGGAGTAGCAATGGTGGAGAGAGGGCAATTAACTTAAGAAGAGCTTTCTACTGTTCCGACGCGTCAGAAAATGAGTCCAATACTGTTGCAGAAACAGAGGCCAAAGCGGGAGAAGAGGAGGCGCAAGAGGCTGACTCAAAAACCACCGGAGCCATTGTCCCAACTAAGCCTCGGCCTGAAGATTGTCTCACTGTTAGTCTGATTTTTCCTTGTTTTCGGGTGTTTTAAATGGTTATTTCTTATACATATTTGATCTCAAAGTCATGCATGTCAACTGTTTGTGTAAATGCCCCCACAAAAAACTCACCTTATGCGACAATAGATTCATTTTGGGTTACCTAATTTATTGACCTCAGAAATTTTAACGGCTCTATTCAAGTCCCAGTATGTCTATTAATCTGCATTTGCCTGTGTGTTGTCTAATGATAAGTTTTTCTCACCTTCTGGCACATTTTTTATATTCAGTCATAAGTAACTGTTGTATGCAAAATATTTGTTTAAACGCCGCTGTATCATGATGTTTCCAATACGATTGCGGATAATTATTATAATTGAGCATTGAAGTTTATAAATTTGGGCCTGTAAAGTTGTCCTTCCGTATGGGTGTTTTTGCTTATATGGTCAGGACACTGCCAATCAGGTTGCCTAGCTGCACTTTCCATGTGCTTGCATATAATGCGTTTCAATTCTGATGGGTAATAATCGTTTACAATTGAGGTTCGAAGATTGTTTGGTCATGGTTCTCAAAATTTCCGGCTTGTTGGGTGCTTGTGCTTATTTGGTCATGAAGCAAGCAAAATAGAGTTTTTTGTCCTGTATACATTAATGATTAAGTGATGTGATCACATTTGTGTAATTGTTAGTAACCATATAGTACAAACTTGACCTAGTTTGTTTATTTTGAGCATATTTGTGCGGGGCATAAGTGGCATTACTCTCGATTCTTGACTATATTTCAGTTATTGTTCTAATTACTCGGACAGTTGAATTCTTCCGTGTACTTCTTATTAGTCTATCTCTAAAGAAGTAGTTTGAATTCGATCTGTTATTCTCTCAGAAGTTTGCTAATTCTCTTTCCATCTCTTTTTTTCTCTATCTAATTGCGCAGGTTATTGCTTTGCCATTGCCTCACCGACCATTATTTCCTGGTTTCTATATGCCTATTTATGTAAAGGTACACTAATTCGATGCTGCTTAGAGATTCTTATATGCCTTAGCTGATACATATTTCTGTTAATAAATATGGTGCTTTTGGAGTTGATTTCTAGGATTCAAAATTACTGCAAGCTTTGAACGATAATCGCAAGAGGTCAATTCCTTATGCGGGTGCATTTCTTGTAAAGGACGTGCCTGGGACAGACCCCAGTACAGGCACGGATTCTGAGAAAAGCATATATGACCTCAAAGGGAAAGAATTGTTGGACCGTCTGCATGAAGTTGGAACACTTGCACAGGTAATCTTTATGCTCTCTATCTTTTATAATTAGTATAACAAGAATTTATGCTTGTTAAATTGTTTGAATTATTTGTTTTTGTTTCTTTTTTTTTTTCTCTTTTTGTTGTAGATTACTAATATTCAAGGAGATCAAGTAGTGCTTATCGGCCATAGGCGTTTGCGAATAACTGAGATGGTAAGTGAAATATTTGTAGAACTATCATCGATTATCCTGCTTGATTCCGTATAAGATTCTGTATAAATATAATGTGTGTATGTTAATCTTTGCTCTTTTTAAAATTAAACTTTTCTGTTTAGGTTGAGGAGGATCCCTTGACTGTTAAAGTTGATCATCTCAAGGTAACTTTGCAACCTTTTGTATTTCAACTCTCACTTTTGCGGTGGGTTCTTCATGCCTTATAATTTGGTTATCTTTAGGAAAATCCATATGATAAAGATGATGATGTGATAAAAGCTACCTCATTTGAAGTTATATCAACACTTAGAGATGTTCTCAAGACAAGCTCTCTTTGGAAGGATCATGTTCAGACATACACTCAGGTTTTTCTTTATGTTCGTTTTTAATATTCTGGATTATAATTTGCGACTGTGCATTGAAAATCAATTGGTTTGAGTTTTTTTTTTTTTTAGTCTTTGCTCTTCAGGTGGAGCCATAACATAGGACTATAGAGGGTGGAAGTGGCATAGGTTTTAGGTCCTTGTTTTTACTTTACAGTGAGGATGTAGATATATATTTGTTATTATTATTATTACTACTATTATTACTACCACCACCACTACTACTACCACTACCACTTTTTATTACTATTATTCTATTCCTTGGTCACCTTCTTCTTGTTGGGTTTCTTTTCTAGCCTACCCCAACTTGTTTGGGACAAAAAGGCTTAGTTGTAGTTGTAGTCTTCACTCTTCAGGCATCAAAATATCTTGTTAATTTCTCCTCAAGGAAATGATATTTCTACTTTAATTTTATAATTTCGTAATCTTTGATAGCTTAGAAAGATTTTTTTGCAAACATTAATCTCATTTCATGAACTTTCAGCATATTGGGGAGTTCAATTATCCTAGGCTAGCAGATTTTGGTGCCGCTATTTCTGGGGCCAATAAATTGCTGTGTCAACAAGTCCTCGAGGAACTGGATGTAAGAAGTAATTCTGTTATTCCCAACTTCTGAATGGGTTATGCTTGATCTCCAATACTCTTATCAATTAACCATATTTGGACAGGTGTACAAGCGGTTAAAGCTTACCCTTGAGTTAGTAAAGAAAGAGATGGAAATCAGCAAGCTACAGGTAGAACTAATCCTTTTTCTTATTTATTTTATATTCCCCTTGTATGTCCTCTTTTATACCTGATGTTGTTGATTTCAGCAATCAATTGCAAGAGCTATAGAAGAGAAAATAAGTGGTGAGCAGAGGCGGTACTTACTGAATGAGCAACTGAAGGCTATTAAGAAGGTAATAAAAGCTTGACACAATTTTTTTGGTTGCACTATGTTTTATCATCATTTTTGCTGTTTCTCAATTATTCTTACATTATCTCTAGGAGTTGGGATTGGAGACTGATGATAAAACTGCCCTCTCTGGTCTGTCCTTCCACTTCCTTGCCTTATACTATAGTATTTCGGTCTAAGTATTTTTTTCATATCTGTAAGTTTTTCCATTATTTTGAACAGAAAAGTTCAGAGAAAGGATAGAAGAGAAGAAAGACAAATGTCCTCCTCATGTATTACAAGTAATTGAGGAGGAGCTAACTAAGTTACAATTGCTTGAAGCTAGCTCCAGCGAATTCAACGTGACTCGTAACTACTTGGATTGGCTCACGGTTTTACCCTGGGGAAATTTTAGGTGTTTTTTTTTTATTTATTGCAACTATTGAGAATAGTCTCAGAATCACTACTTAAAATGTTAAAGTTAATAGTTTTACCTTGGTTGTAGCTAAAATCTTCCTTTTATTAATGTAGTGATGAGAATTTTAATGTTCATCGTGCTCAAAGAATATTGGATGAGGATCATTATGGCTTGTCAGATGTGAAGGAAAGAATTCTTGAATTTATTGCTGTTGGAAAATTAAGAGGCAGTTCACAAGGTATATGTTGTACAATTCTTGCAACTGTATATTCTAATTTCTGGTAATTAGATGTTGTATGTTTGGATTTTGATAGGTTTATTTTCCCACAGGAAAGATTATATGTTTGTCGGGCCCGCCTGGTGTTGGTAAGACTAGCATTGGCCGGTCAATTGCGCGTGCACTCAACCGGCAGTTCTATCGATTTTCAGTTGGTGGGTTAGCAGATGTGGCTGAAATCAAGGTGAATTAAGCAACTTTTGCTTTTTACAAAGTACAAACCCTCTGTTTTCGGTACTTTATAACAGAAATTTTGCAAATTATATAGGGTCATAGGAGAACCTATGTCGGAGCTATGCCTGGAAAAATGGTGCAGTGCTTGAAGGCGGTGGGTACTGCTAATCCATTGGTCCTAATAGATGAGATTGACAAGGTATTCTTTTTTTCCTAAATAAAATGATCTGCTTTTGATTTGAAATTTTCACGACTGTTAACCCTGTCTCTTCTTGGAACTTAATATAGTTAGGGAGAGGTCATTCCGGTGATCCAGCTAGTGCACTTTTGGAGCTTTTGGATCCTGAGCAAAATGCAAATTTTCTTGATCATTACCTTGATGTTCCAATTGACCTATCAAAGGTTTGTATATCTTTGCACATGATTTTATGGAGTTGCTATGGGAGTAAATTGGTTTCCTGACATTTTTACTTCCTGTTTTGTTTCTTATGAAAGGTTCTGTTTGTTTGTACGGCCAATGTGATTGAGATGATACCAAATCCTCTTATGGATAGAATGGAGAATATTGCAATTGCAGGATATATAACAGATGAAAAAATGCATATTGCAAGGGATTATCTTGAAAAGACTACTAGAGAGGCTTGCGGCATCAAAACTGAGCAGGTAGTTCCCCATGTTACTCTTCATGTAATGCAATTATATTGGTATTTTAATCTCTTATAGTCTTATATATATTCGATAAATCATCGTACCATTATGTTGAGTATTTCAAGTGCTATTTGTGCATTTTCCGTTCTTTAACAATCAGTTCTTAGTGCATTTTTTATCTCTCTTTTTGTGGCAGAGAGCTAACAAAATTCATTTCTTAACGTGGCTAGGTTGAAGTGACAGATGATGCTCTTCTTAATCTGATTGAAAATTACTGCCGGGAAGCTGGGGTTCGTAATCTTCAAAAGCAGATTGAAAAGATATATCGCAAGGTTTGTTCTGTAGATTGAAAAATACATTACCATCATGGGCAACTGCTTATCCAAATGATGAGGATATTGATATAATGTTATTTCTCTTGCCTCTTTTTTTTTTGTTCCATCACATAGATAGCTTTACAACTTGTCCGCCAAGATGTTTCAAATGAGGAAGAAGCAGAAACCTGCTCGAAGGAAAAAGAGAAAGAAATAGCAAATTGTGAGTTTGAAAAGGAAAAAATCAATCTTGTGACAGAAGCCACTGAGAGTAAAAAGGAAGATTCCTCAACTAAGAATCCAGTTGATGCTGATGCAGCGAGAAAAGAGGAGGCGGTAATTACTGATGACCTTCCAGCTGAACCTCTTCTGCCACACTACAGTGCTACTGAACAAAAATCCAGTGACCCTGAGGTAATTGAAGAAGCACTTACAAAAGGTGTTGAAACTGATTTAACTCATTACTAACTCATCTAAATTTAGGCATATATTTAACTTCCAGTTGAGAATGTTGATGCAAGTTTAAGCTCATTGGATTTAATAATTACAGGTAAAGATATACATAGCATTTATTAATACTTCATTTGCGATCAGTTGTCTCTGATTGAAACTTTTTTTACTTATTTTAAGCATTGATTTTGCTTGAATAGTTTTAGATGTTGAAAATGCACTCTACAATTTACATTGTTTTTGAAAGTTGCATATTCTTTTAATAGTGAACACAGACATTAGAGAAAAAAGTTAATTCTTTTGTTTTGATTAAGTATTTAAGTGATCTCTGATTAAAGAACTAAAACTATTTTGGCTGCTTGAAAGGATTTCCATTTTCTGAATCAGAACTATCTTACCTGATTATTTGCACTAGTATTGTTTACAGAATATATATTATTTTTTTGAATGATTTCTCATATTTCTTTAAAAAGGCAGTTACTCTTCTAAGATCAAGTTGTATCTGATTAGAAAAAAATGTCTTTTTTGCTTTCTAAATTTTTAGTTTCCTGTTTCCACTATATAATCTGTATCTTAAACTTGAGTATATCATTTTGTTTTCTTCAGGAAAAGTCCGGTGACAACAACCCATCAAATCCAAAACCTGAAAAGCCAGTTGAAAAGGTTGTAGTTGATGTGTCAAATCTGACCGACTATGTGGGCAAGCCAGTTTTCCAGGCAGAGCGCATATATGACCAGACCCCAGTAGGTGTTGTCATGGGGCTGGCATGGACTGCTATGGGAGGTTCAACCCTGTACATTGAGACTACAGAAATTGAGCAGGGGGAGGGAAAAGGTGCATTAGTTTTGACTGGTCAACTTGGGGATGTCATGAAAGAGAGCGCCCACATTGCACATACAGTTGCACGTGCAATTCTGTTGAAAAAAGATAAGGAGAATGACTTTTTTGGGAGATCGAAGCTGCATCTGCATGTTCCATCTGGGGCTACCCCCAAGGATGGCCCTAGTGCTGGGTGTACAATGATAACTTCAATGCTGTCTCTGGCTATGAATAAGTATGTCAGAAAGGATCTGGCTATGACGGGTGAGGTGACACTGACTGGACGGATTCTCCCAATTGGTGGGGTATGTTTCATTTGATTTTTTTTTTAAATATGTTGACAATGTTTAGCAGTGTCTTGTAAATAGAACTACCTGCTACCCAACAAAGGCAAGTGCAGGCTTTCTATACTTTTTTTCTTAAGAGTAGAGGATATAAAGTCCAATATCTGCATCCATTGAAGACTTTGATACCCCATAGGAGGTAACCTTCTGATTATACAAGGATAGGCATGAAGTTATCTGTAATTCTTGAGTTGGTTGGTTGTTGCTCGCTTTTAGGATTGCAACTTATGGCTGTTAGCAGCATTGTTTATCATCTTTGGTTTAACTCAAAATATTAGTTAATCAGTTGCCTTCATTTTTTTTAATATTTTGTCTAATTCAAAATGTTAGTTAAAATCAGTTGCCTTCCTGCTGTTGTTGTTGTTGTTTTTTTCCCCTCTCTTTACTAATACATTTATAGATAGAGTCTTCCTATAATGGCTATTCACTCATCCTTTGTATAGGGTGATTTACTTGATAAGATACTTTACAAGTTGGGATCGTGAACTGGATTGGTGTTTTTTATGTTTGTTATAAGAAGTTTATGGGGCTTGAAATGGGTATAGCAGCTATTACTTTTCTCCTCTGTTGTACATATGAAATAAATCATAAAGTTAGCTATAAGATATATGCTTTTTCTGATATAGGTCAAGGAGAAAGCTATTGCAGCGAGAAGAAGTGGGGTGAAGACGATAATATTTCCAGAAGCTAACAGGCGAGATTATGATGAACTTGCTGCCAATGTGAAGGAAGGATTGGAGGTTCATTTTGTAGAAACTTATGACCAAATATATGACCTAGCATTTGCCTCAAATCCTGAAACAAAATAGGAAGTTTAGTTTTTAATTTTGGCAGAGGGTAAAAAATTTTTTGGTCCATTCTATTTAATAAAATGAAAATGTTGCACAAGGCATTCAAAGAGAAAATTTCAAGGGTATTTAAGTTTTTTTTTATTTTGTACTTTGCATTTCAATTTCGACTGATGCAAAGTGAGCAGGGGCTTTGATTTGATGAGGCATACAGATTGCAAATTATTGTCGCCCAAAAAAATCTGCACTTCGGGCAGTGATTAATTTTGCATACACTTAGTTTTCCAATCTTACGAGAGAAACATTTGCTTTTCATGTGTTATGAGGATGTTTCACTACATGTGGATTGACTGTCGGAGTTTGTAGTTGTAATTATCAATAATGGTCTCCAAAAGATTACCATGTAGCTTTAAGATGGTCACGGCTAGCTTGTAGTGAATTCAGGAATGGTGTGAGTTTTGTGACTGGTTTAACATCAATTGGAGACTTAGGGTCCCGTAAGGTAAGGGATAGGGGGAGAATCCTCTCCCACACTAGAACAGTTTCAGCACATGAGACATCTGAAATCCCAGTTGTATGTTATTTCCTTCTATTTTTTTGAAGGATTAAGTGCCCGTAGGCCTCCTAGTTGTATCTTATAGGAGACAAAGATAGATCCAGTTGGAGGCTCATGGAAGCAGGTGTGTTCCAATGTGAGACGATCAAGCTTCCATATGGCATCTGAGCTCTCATGCCAGTTCATGAGTTTGTTTGAGAACCTTTGTACTTATAAATTATTTCAATATACTCGTTGGATATAGTATATTTTTGTATTGGAGCCAGACGAGATGTGCAAGATGAACATCTTTGTCTTATATTGTTAAAAGGCGAGATGATATGGCTCTCATTTATTCAGTGGAGGGTTCTAATGCCCACCATTTTGGTACCCTCAAAATATCCTAAAACTTACTTTTTTTGCTCTTTTAAAAATTTAAAATTCAAACATGAATTCAAGCAGTTGATATTGTTTGATTTATGATTTAACGAGTGATGTGCTTTTATACAAATTTTGTGAATTTTGAAGTTTATTTAATATTAGATCAAGAGATCGAATAACAATTGAATATAGTTAATCATGATAAATTAATTCAAATACATTCATATTTGGGCCCTTTGATCAAGTATCAAAAGAATTTTAAAATTTATATAATTTTTGAAAATACATTGCTCATTAAACTGAACAAGATAAACATTTTGATTTGACATTTGAGTTTTAAAATAAAATTCGAAAAAAAAAGTTTTGAAGTAGACTTCTGTAATTAAACTGTGTCCCCACCTCTCCTTAAATTGAAGTCTAACATCTTCCTACTCCTAGAAACATATTGTCAGGCAGTATACAGACAAGTTAGCTCTTTGTCAGTAAAAAAATTTCATTAAGTTAGTGACTGTTTGGATACCATCCACTTTGGTATAGAGTTCATTGCTCAGAGCCCGCAAGTTGGGTTCACTTCAAGACCCAATTAATGTTAATAAATTATTCATTAAACGCTTAATTTATACTAAAAAAGAAATAAATTATACAAAACCATGAAACTGAAGTACGAATGAAAAAATTGAGCTAACTTAGCTAACTTGTACAACTTTTCTGTTGCAATTCCTACTCTATTCAACCAGCTACAACCACCAAACCATTTTCATCCTAATCTTTCAGTGGCCAAATCCCTGCTGTCCCACATACCTCTTTTCTAAATCGAATGGTCTCTAAAGCCCTATATATGAATTAGAAGTACCAGAGCGCATGTACCTATACAATTTCCAGGACCTGTATCATTTTTCATTTACACCTGTGTAACCAGCTCCACACGTGCTGCCTTCCTGTCTGGTTCAAATGCCTTGACATGATTTGTGGGACCCGATCCATAATCAAAAGGCCCTTAAGAAGCCAATCTCTCTATCTTGCCCTCTCATCTCTTGCCTTTATCCCCCCAACCCCCGCCCTTACTCTCTCTTGGCCCTTTGGAAGAATGGAGTAAGTCTCCTCATTATGCGTCTCTCTTGGAGATGTTGGAAGAAAAGGAATTCGTGCGTCTATGCAAGGGCGGCTCTCGATCTCGATCATCCAAATGTCTGTAGCTACCATTCCTCGGGAGATACTGATGTCTCTCTTCATCAAAATCAGGCTTCATGCCCGGTCTCGACCGGAAGCCCCTTATATTATTAGAGCTTTTAATCGACGTACTAGAAGAGGAGACCCTACCCAGGTTTAAGAACTCCTTGGGGATGCTATCCATGTCCATAAAGCATTTCCGTGACTTGGCATCTTCTATCAGCGCAGCCCAGTCATCAGACTGCATCAGAGCATTTGCATTTCCCACAATCTGTCAATAGAAATACAAAGCAAAGGAGTAAGTATCAAGCATATGAACATATATATTATCAACAAAAACAGACTGACTTCTACTTAAATCAAAGGCTTGAACAATGTATGGCTTCACTTTAACCAAATAACATAAACGAAACAAAAAGACACTCTGGTGCAATAGAAACTGTTGTTGTCTGCCATTCATTAAGAACAGGTAATGAGCACAATGGCTTTTGTTTCCACCAAATTCCACAACAGAACACACCCAGAGTCCCTCAACTGGTAGAGTACAGTAGATATTTAAGGGTTTAATCCATAATAACTTGCTATCATGTTTAAGCATTTGGTTGATTGCTTACATATTCATGATGCCCCAATTAAACATAAAATAGACACAATGAATGCCAAAAAAGGTAAAAAAAAAAAAAAAAAAGGGTAAGCATACAGCCAGCTCCATTTGCAGCACTCATGGAAGGGGACCAGTTGGGACACAAACAGCATACAAGGATTGACAACACATGGAAGGGGATGATGGTGACAAAGACTTACCCATAGTGCCCTGCGGGCCCGAGTGAGGGCCACATTCATCCGTCTAATATCTGCCACAAAGCCAACTCCGTGGTTGGATGCACGCACACATGACATAATAATCACATCCCTCTCCTGCCCTTGAAATGCATCCACCGTGTTTATATAAATATCCTTACCTTCCTCTGTTCCCAAGACCTCCTCAAACTCCCTCTGCAAGCACTTGAGTTGCAGCTTGTAAGGGGTAATTATCCCCACTGTCACCTTCTTTCCCCCTCCATTGGCCTTGACAAATTTCTGCAGATGATCATACAACTTGAGTGCGAACTGTGCTTCATGTATATTTTGAAACGATGCAGACCCACCACGGTGTGACTCACGTCCATGTGTAATGTCATAAAATACATAAGGTTTGAGCATTAAGTCTCTGTAGTATGTCTCGTCAGGTAGAGACAGAACACTATCACTGTCAGTTAGCCGTCCCTGGTAGAAGTACCTCGAGGGGAAGTCGCGTATTTGTGGGTGCATTCGATATTGGACAGATAATAGCATAGTTGGGCAGCCCGCTTGTTGAAACCGCTCAAAGAGACTCCTACTGTACATCAGCGTACCAGCTGCTTTGCTTATGACAGTTGCTGGGAGTTGTTGTGGGTCTCCAACAAGCACACATCGCGCAGCACCAAGCGAAAGGGGTGGCAACACAGCTACCTCACTGGCCTGAGCTGCCTCATCAATGACAACCATATCGAACCCATGATTAAGACGGGAAAACAGTTTCCTTCCACTACTGGAAACAGTCGTAAAAACAATTTCAGCCTCATTTGCGAAGCTCACTTCCAAGTTAGCCCTAGTTTCCTCCAAATTGAAGTTACTGCCTGGACGAAACCGAGCCTCCAACAGCAGAAGCCTTGACATTTCAACAAGTACCTTATCCCTATTTTCCACTGCTGCAGCTAAGTTTTGTAGTAAGACATCTCTATTGTGGTCTCGTGCTGCCAAAACCTCTGGATCAACCCCAACCGATCCTTGTGACCTTCCATGTGCAGCCGCTACACTCAGCTCTCTCTGTAACAATGTGATCTGTTGTGACAGCTGTTGCTCTCGAGCTTTCAGCTGGTGCAGCCAACCAATTACCTCATCACGGCCCTTCATAAGCAACTGCTCAGTTCGCCGTTCAACTGACACAGCTTGGGCTGCACGAGACTGTGAGTCAACCCCTACACGGGCCACATCAGGTCGATAAAGCTTCATCTCTCCATCAATGAATCCCCGTTCAAGCACACGTGATAACAATTCATCAGTGGCAGCATTAGAGGGTGCACATACGAGCATTCTCGGTTTAGGACACAGTTTTGGCAGCGTACGGAAGAGATTCTGGTCCATACTCTGAAGTACCTCATCAATTGAACCAGTACCAGCAGGTTCTGAAGTGCTGGGAGCACCATTCAATTGTTTATAGCTCTCAGGTGCGAGTTTCTTGAGCAGAGCAGCATAGTAATGTTGATATTGTACTAAATGGATGACATTTAGCATGCCCCATACAGTATGGGTCTTGCCAGTACCAGGTGGGCCCTGGACGAGGGTAAATGGCCAAGGGTCTTGCCTCTTGGCAGTGCCATTGGAGGTACCTGCAGCAGTATGTGTGGCAGCCCACTGTATGGCCGACAGCTGGGGACCATTGAAACTACGGTGCAAGTGGTCAACAAAGTTTTCAGTGAAACAGTCGGGTAGAGAGGGGCTTTGTTCTTCATACTTCGGAAAGTGTTCTGGACTAGGTTTCAGGATTGCAGTTTGCATCTGTGGATGTATAAATTTAGGAAGTTAGTAACTTCACTAGCTTCTGACTAAGATCCTGATTCCATTGCAAAACAGTATTGGATCTGATACTTTTTAGGGTTCAAGCTTTGGCATAGTGCCATGTATTATGCACCAGTTTACTTTAAATTCATTATCCCTCAATGAAACCCAATTACATATTATGCCCTTACTGCTTACAGAAGGACCCAAGTTAATCCAAAGGGCTATCATCCAAAGCAAATCTACACCAACAATATTTGCTATATTAATTAATCACAAATCCTAACATCCACTTCCCTCATGCTAATTTGTCCCAAGTCTAAATCAGTTTTCTCACCTAACTTATTGTTTAATAGTTTCCCTTGCTATCTTTGATACTTACTGATCAGAGATAATTAGGGAATTTTTTTTATTATTCCCATCTATTTAAATTGTCTTAGCACTGTCACGTGTGGGGGCTAGTTTTACAGAAAAGACACCTTCAACTATAAACAATATAATATAAAAATAAGCCGAGAGAAATCCAACAAAAGCATATAGATGCAGACTGACCAGTCTGGTAACAAAAGGTTATAGGTGTAAAAAAAAAAAACGAAAACTTTAAGATGCTGTATGTTAGTCCTTTGCCAGTAAATAATTGACAGGAAAAGCAACAGAAACAACAAAATCCTGTATGTTAGTCCTTAACAGTAGGTAGCTGACTCAAAAAGTGACGATAAAAGTTGAATGAAAAAACACCTGAACATTGAGCCGGCGGAAGGCATGCAGAGCCACGTACTCACGCTGAGTTGTTGCAAGGGTCCCAAGAACGGAAAGATACCACATGCTCTTTGGTTGAAGCTTCCGCAGTATATGGTTTTCATCCATTTTGCTACTGATTTAGAAAAGTAATACAACCAACAGAACAGAAGAGACAAACGCATCAATTGCCAAATTATAACATCAAGCTAGGTAACAAATAAACAAAACCTATGGAGAAAAGTAGTCCACCCCAACTTGTATCTCACCAAATGATGCCAAAGAAAAAGACCAAGGATAGCATATTTACTATTTACTTTTTTTTTTTAGACTAGTCAATTGTACTGTTAAGCTCGCAACAAGCAAAAAACCAAAACAAGGGCTAACAAACAAGAGAATCTAGTACAATGACAACAGAGTAACTTTCACTAGTAACACCCTTTAAATAATAAGGCCCCTTTGTAACCATGCACATGACCGAGATTACCAATAGAAAGAATAATACCTGGAATCCAGATCTCCAACATAGAAATGAAAAATTGCACCAGGTGGGTCACGTGTATCAATAGGAGTGTGCCGCCTAACTGTACCGGTCAGTCGACCAGAATTTGCCTCCAGATCCAGGTCATCATTTGATGAGCTTGCCCTCCTGCTCGATCTACTTGCTTGGACTGCCACAAAAACAACAATTAATCCATGAGGTCATATCCATAAAACAGAAAATATAATATGAATTACTTGCGCTTTTTTCAGGGAACAAAAACCTAGTCAGAACACATTGAAACATGCCATAAAAATGAATGGACCTAGCTCGCATGTACCTAAGTTGTCCAACTTATCAACATGCCATGAGATGAACATACATCCTTTCTGTGCTTCTTATATCTTATAATCTCTCTTACCTTTGTCTGCTTGACTCCACAAGTGGGAAACCACACTAAATCTAGAATGACCAGACCAAATGAGAAGGAAGAAACCATAATATGACTTCAGCAAAATAGAGAAAACTACCTGAACCAGGCCGAGAGGATGTCAAAACCGCAACATCGCCTTCTTTAAAGTTCCACTTACACTCATATGTAGGAATAAGTACGATGTCGTACCAGCCTAAAACAGCATTGTTAAGGGTCAATATTGGTAGACAATCAAGAAAATCACGGGAAGTACAAAAGTATTACCCAACAATTTGCCTCTGGCCCTGAAATTTTTGTTCCTTTATTTAAGGCCCTGAACATTTAAATTTGGACAAATGGAATGCTGACAGTTACCTTTACAGGTTACGTTATGATCAAATTACTGCAGGACCAGTAATTTTAGAACAACTGACAGAAGAAATCAATGAAAAAAATCAGGACAACACTAAACAAAAGAAACAAGTCAAAGGCCATTTAGCACTCTCCTAAGGTCGCTAAAAGTAAAGGTCTTGTTTTCTTTCCCTTTTTTGTTTATTTTGTAAATAGCAGAACCATTTGCAACAGGCATTATTTTTAACTTAGTGGTCTATGTTAATAAATAATTTTATACAATATTCTGCAAGTATACATTAATACCATTAAAAACTATACGTCTCAATAATAATATGTCATAAAAATAAATAACGTATTAATACTACATGATGCTAGCAATTGACTAGTTAATTTGGGATAAGAGAAAGGAGAGGAAGAACCAAGCAGTACCCAACGAGGTGACAGAAAAGTTATATAAGTTTATAATAGTTAAAATATTTTTATTTATATTTTATGCCTCATATAGCCTTTATTTGTCATAGTCCTAACAGGCTGCTGGATATCTTTTCCAAAAAAAATTTGAGAAGATTTAATGAAATTAAAGTGAGAAAGGAGCCTAAGCCCATAATATAAGCAGAGCCCACTATTTCCATTATATGAGCTATAGTTGTCTGCTAAACTGTTATGTCTCAAGACAGCAGTATCTTACCAAATCACCACTACTAAGCATTATTTTAACAACAATCGAAATGAGGTTCAGCCCATTTAATTTAATGACGGATCCTGGGTTTCAACAAACATGTTATGAAGCAGCAATTTGTTGAGCCAATATTACACTGGTGACCATCAAAACTCATTTAACACTTTAAAATGGTCTCAGGGACAGGTCGACATTTGTATGTTCGCAGAGATGAGAAACACAATTTCTGCAACTCGGTATATACCACATAGTTTACAAAAGAAAAGACAAGTATTATTTTATCTGGTCCAGAAAAAAGAGACAAAAATAAATAAAGAATAACAAACCTCTTTCTCGTCTTTCAACCGTCTTGACTCGAACAGTGAAGTATGCATCCCTAGAGACAGACTCAAGAAGTTCCTCATAAGTACTATACAATTGTGCACGACACTCTTCAAAAAGCAATGGCTCAAACACTCTCACATACTCCTCCACCGACTCAAAGCTTCCTGGTACACACTGTAGCTCAGCTTCCTCTGACAATCACCAAGATCACCAAATACAAAAAAGCATGGTTTCATCAGGTTTAAAAAACAAAAGGCAAATATATAAAGGTAAAAACAACAAATAATGTGCTCTTAACAATAAATGCGATGCACTCATTAACATTAACTGAATTTCATGTGTCTTGTTTCTATTGGCTCTTCAAGCTTCTAACTAAATAAATAAGATCTTCATCCTTCATAAATTTGAGTATCTTCAAGGACAGGAAGAATTCTGACCCTTACATATAAGATCATGAATCCATCTAAGACACACTTAGCTGCTTTAGGTATGAAACTCATATAGAATTTGAGTAGCCTCTTTAAGCAGGGAATTAATTGAAGGTTTTCAATATATTGCCAGAGGGAATGAATCAAACAAGGAAAGAAATTACGAATTTTGACTTTTTAGATAGTATGATTAGCAATAACAAACAGATATATAGTCAAAGGAGATTCTAACTTTATGATCTTGTTAAAACTTTTGGCAAGGCATTTAATGTGGTTGTCGATATCATATAACAAATCAATTAATTTATAAAAGGTAACAAAATATGGTCATTTTAAGGGAGGGGCACACTCAAATTACTTTTCCCTGCAGCTGTAAATTGAGTAAGTTCTGTTAAATTGATACGAAGCAAAATTGCAAATTTGGACTTGGGACTAAGCCAACAAAAATATCATAATAAAAAGCCAAGCTCATCAGCTCTATTTAAACACAGCAGTGGTCGCTGCTTAAAATGATATAAAAGGTATAGCACTAAAGAAGTACCTGCATTATGCCAAAACTTCTCACTAGTCACCTCACGTATAAGCCTCTCCACCGATGTATCCTGATATTGAGTGCTATTACTCAGTTGCTTCTTACTTGTAGAAGAAGGCATATGCTTTTTACCATTTCCAAATTTCAAATCGGTAGTTGCTGATCCCATTTTCTTTGAAGGGACAGTCATAGAAGAACCAACAGTGCCCTTGGGGAGCTGTTTTGGCTCCACAGGTTGCTTCCACGAACCACTCTTGGAAGAATTCAGTGAATCTCCATTCAGATCCCCATTCTGATCCCCGGCAATATCTGTACCTTCAAGGGCAGCCACATCAGACTGCTTCAAGGTTTGTTTCTCTTTAACAGTACGGGTGATGATAGGAGCTGGGAACGAAGTCTGCCTCTTAGGGGTGGAACCTTTCATGGGACCTGCTTGTTTTGCATCTTCTACATTAATAAACACGGTCTGGCGGGGCCGCCTTTTACCTAGCTTCTCCTCCTTCTGCTCATCAATTCTAGGTCGTTTCATGGGGTTATTTGCAAATTTTAATGCATAGCTGGCTTCAACACCCTTAACCTCTCTTTTTGCAATAGCATCTCCACCATGTACTGACCCATCCTTCAAAGCTTCTGGATTAGAGGTAGAGTCCCCTTTATCGGCCTCTCTTTCTTCATTGGCTAAATTGTTGGAACCCACTGCTTCAGTATTCCCATCTATGTCAGACCACTCGCCTTCTTCTCTGTCAGCACTTTTGATTTCATCATCATTATTATTAGCAGGCTTAGATTCCTCATTTGAGCTTGGATCTTTGTTTCTTACAAAGGGCTGGAAAAGTGATCCAGTAGAAGCATGCTTGAAGGCATGGTTATTTAGCATACCCTGGTTGGATACTGCACTCGGAATAGGCTGATTTAAGGCATTCCCACTGGAGATAGGAAGATTTGTGGCGCTTCTGGCTGGAATAGGGAGATCTGGAGCACTTTTGCTTGCAATTGGGAGGGATTTTGGGGGATGTGATGTTGCAGGGGAATTATTTGGGAATTCCTCTTCAGTCGGAAGTTCGTTAAGATCAAACAAAATCTTTCCACGAGACCCCATTGCATGTGTAAATGCATATAAATTGACTAAAGTTCAGTTTAACGAATGAAGAACACTTCACGGTGAAATAATATGTAGAAAGTCCCTTGCAGAAATGGATCCTGTAAATTAATTGCAGTAAGAAAGCAGTAACTAATAACTAGCAATAAAAATAAATTAAGTAATACATACAGTCAACACCAGTGAGTAATAACTGATAGAGCCATTGCTGTTACCCTGAATAAATTATCAAATGTTATGCTACACAAACAGAAGGATTTCCGTTCTCTGCTATTCTACCAAGGGAAAGAACTGATCAAGTTAAACTGATCTCCCACAATTATATCCAAAAATCGTTAATTAACTCCAAATTAACAAAAATCACATAAAATTAACAAAAATGCAACAACGAGCTGCTCACCAAAACCTCGCCTAGGGTTTGAGCTCGGAACGCCGCCTCAGAGTGACTCCTCTAAAGTGGGAAAGAGAGAAACCAGGACGAAGTTAGCAAGGTCCTGGAATGGAGATTGGATCGGAAAAGGAGAGGAGAGGAGAGGAGAAGAGAAGAGATCGAAAGAGCGCAGTGCTGCTTGGCTTGGACCGCACAGCTTTGACGATCGAGCGAGGCGAAGGAGGTCAGGAGAAAGGATCTTTACGAGGCGATCGTATTGTTCGATAGATAGAAGAAAAAGGTTAGGGTTAGGCTGAGATGATCTGTTCTGTTCTGTTCGCTTCTCTCTCTCCTCTCTCTCTCTCTCTCTCTACCCAAGTCTCTATCTGGGTTTAATTAACACCGATTTTTCTTCTCTCCTTTTTTTTGCTTATTTGGTTTTGATGAAGAGAGATGGATGGATGGAGGATTATTTATAAGGAATTTCCGAGCGGACCAGTGCTGACTGTGCGTCGGCTAGGTCAGAAATGTTCAATTTTTTTATCATTTTTTTATGTCGTGTCGTATTTCGTAAACGAGGGATGTAATTATTTAATTAATAATTAATTAAGTTATTATTACGTAATAATTCGTTGTTTCTGTAATTTTCTTGGCACCTAAAAAGGAGAGTTCTAAAAAAGTACTAGCCCAAAATGGCAAGATTAGCGCATTTGTCTTGTTCATATATCATTCTCTTGTGTTTCTCTTTCTAGTTGTTTCTCTCGATTTGCGTGTCTTGATTATTCTCTCCAATTTTGTAAAGCAATGACATGTCAATGATTTTCGCAAAAGCTGATTGTTAATTTCATAAATGTTTAAATAATAAATTTTGAATAATATTAGACGAAATGAAGCAATTAGTAAACATAACAAAATCAATGTGTACTTCTACCAACAAGTGCGTAAGTTACATTGTTATAATAAGCTAAAACAAAAATTGACATCCAACCACCCCATCCCCCTCCCGAAAAAAACTATATGGGCATGTTTGGATGTGCAGTGAATAGCCTTATTCGCGAATAAGTTGAATAGGTTGCATCCAAACGTCTTACGAATAAGCTGAATATCCCTATTCGCAAGTGAATAGGTATTCCACCAAAAAGTCCGAATAAGATCCCAACAACTCATGTGATCGTCCATATTATTAAAAAAAGGCAAGACTATTAATTAAAAAAAGATGAGTTGCGCTGTTTCCAAAGAGAGAGAAAGTTTGGATGGACACATAAACCATCAATAAAGAACAATATTTGGTAGATAAAAAGAGAATTTCTACTATATAATTTCTCTTCGATGAAAATATTTCTCTTTGATTTGAATTTTTTTAACAAAATAAAATATGCTAAGTTTCGTAAAGTAAAAAAAATATTATATTTATTACTATTCATAATAATAATAATAATAATAATACTTATTATTATTATTATTATTATTATTATTATCAGTATTATTCAAAAATTGTAATTCTTATCATTATAATTATTGTAATTATAACAGGTTAATTATTATAATTATCATAATCATTATTGTTATTGTAATTAGTTTATGATGGCAATAATATTAATAATGATAATGACTCACGTTAAATATAAAGTAGTTGACACAAAAATATTAAATCATTATTATATTTTTTTCTCATCATTCTTATTCTCAACACATCATCCAAACAACGTTTCTCTATTCATGAATAGGCTATTCGTTACCATATTATATTCACACTCCTTATTCATGAATAGGCTTATTCACATCTATTCACGACACATCCAAACGCACCCTATATAAAAAGAAATCTTAACAAAATTTGTACAAAGGCAGAGGTAGTTATTAAAAAGATAAGTAAGTATACAGTAATTTAAAAGAAGCATCTAGTCAACCAGTCCTGATTTTACAATTAAAACGAATTTTGAGTTAACTACAAAATAATATACGGACACAAATGAACTTATTTTTAAGTTGTGTATAGTATAATTGGGAGTATAACTTTTTAATTTTAGTGATTTAATGACTGAAATAATTGATTCAAATTGATTTAAAGCATAAATTTGTTGCAGGAGATGTACCAAGCATTTTAGTTGATTGTTGGAAAGAAAGGTAAATGTCTCCTTTGAGATTTTCAAAAATATATATGCAAAATTTTTTTTTTTGGTTCATTCGACATTATTTTGAAGAATAGCGTTTGTTTTGATGTTTTGATGATTTAAAACTAAAACTGAGGTTTGAATTGATTAAAGCAATGGATGAACGTACAGACGAGCCAAAGATTAGATATTATATTGAGTTGTTTTGGCGAGTCACGTGGTCTTAAAATAGAACACACGAGGATTTGAATCATTTGGAAAATCGAATCATTTTTTTTAATTCTAAAATCGTTCGAATGCAAGTCGATTTTGGGTTAAAGATAATTCAGATTTAGATTATTTGTTGAGGGGTCTCCAATTTAAAATTGTGTTTTGAATATATCTTGAATTAAATTAGTTTAGCTTTTAAATTTATCAAATTTGAAAGCAGTTGACTTGGCAAGAGATGAGCAGTTGACTTGGCAAGTGCAGATTCCTGGGTGGGAAAGTGAAGCTGAGATGATAGCTGAAAACTTCACTGATGGACTAGACGCTCTAAATGGGGAGGATTTGTCAGAAGAAATGATGCAGTTGCTTGTGTAATTAGACCTGCCAATATTGAGACGTATAAACATTTTAGGGAAAATTTTTTCTGTGCCACCCAGAACTAGCGAAATTGAGCAATTGCCACCCAAAAGTAAAATGTTCTGATTTTGCCATCCAAAATTGCAAATATTTGTCCTAAATGCCACTTTGTCCTTTTTTATAATATAAATAATAGTTAAATAATAAAACTGAAATTTGATGACCATTATACCCTCATTCGAATTAAGCCAGTCGAGCAGAAACCCAGACCCGATCAAACCAGTCGATCCCTTTCTCTTCTCTCCTCTTCAACTCTTCTCTTCTCCTCTCTCCTAACGCAGATGAATAATAAACTAGATACTGATCGATCTCCTCTTCATCGCCAACTCCCTCTCTCAACCAATCGATGAACTCTCTTTCTCTTCTCTCACGATGAGCCTAAACCTAGATCTCGTGTCATCGCCTCCGTCGTTCCATCGGCTTGATGAACCCTAGATCTCGCACCACACCTCCATGGGCTTACCTCTATCTCTAAACCCACCCTTCCTTCACCGTCCACTCCTCCGTCGGATTGCCTCTCGCACCACTCGCACAGATTGCGTCTCCGCCCCAATTATCGGTACAGAATTGAGGTTCATCTTTTCTTTTTAATCCGCTCTTCATTTCCATTGCTTATCTGTTGTTTGTTTTTGTTTGCGTGAAATGAGAAATGTGTTGCTTTCTTTTCAACTGAATTGAAAAATGTGTTCTTTTCAATCAACACCCATAACCAGATGAAGGTTCATACTCGAAAATAGTATTATATAATGAAAAAATGAGTTAGGTATAATGTAACTTGAGGACTTCATGGAATCAAAATTATAATTTCTCAATTTAATCTCTGTCAGGCCTTTGTGAGTGTGTGTGTGTGTTTTTGTTAATTTTTCAATTGCTGTATGCAAACATTTACTCTTCCTGAGTACTAATTGTGTTGAAGAAAGTCTATGTGAGATCCTGGAAAAATAATATAAAGTGGTCAAACTTTTTGTTTTCTTGTTATAATAAATTTTGGCTTAATTTCATGTTACTATCAACGAGACTGATCTGGCAAAAATTGAGTCTTTATAAAAACTGAGACTGATCTGGCAAAGTTTTGTTTACAAATGCTGAAATAAAAAATATACTGGTTTTGAAAGGATCAAAGAGACTTGGTCACCATTGTCTCCATCTGATTTCAGCATATATTGGTTCTGATATATATACTAGCCTTGATAATTGTTAAGAATTTAAGATATTTTTGTTTCTGCCACATAAGTTAGGTGCTTTTAGAATGCAATTTCTCCATTAAAAAAGAGTCAGAGAAAAAAAATATTTGCATTGTTTGCACTATTTGGATAGAAATTATTGAAATACAGCTTGTTCATTTATTGTTCAGATAAATGTGAAATTTATTATCTTTTGCAATTTTAACATTACTTACTGCTGTTATACATGGTGTCACTTTGGTTAGTATAACTTGTAACAATTTAAGTAATTAAATTGAATAATAATTTTAGTTAGTATAACTTGTAACATTTCTACTTGTTTTTTGCAGGAAGAGAAGGGCAAAAGATGCAAATGGTGCAACTGTTGTTTCTACTTGATTAGTTATTGTTTTGTGAAGAACGACAATTATTGTAGGACAGATGACATATTTTGTGTAGGATGTAGGAACTGCGTCTATTTTGGGATGTCTGTTGTGATGATGCAACTTGGCTATTTTGATTAGTTAATTTAGAACATTTTGCTATCAACAAGTTGTTGTTTTAAGGACTGGTACGAGGTTGGTACCAGTACGATTTTATTCTCTCTAGTTGTTATGAAATGTGTTGTTTACATGTGATGTGATAACTAACTAATGTGATGCTTGTCTTTTCTAGGATGTTTGCTTGCTTTTGTTTACTGGTGTGTGATTTCAAAAAGAAATGTCTCCAAGACAATCATGCTTGTACCATGCGTTTCAAATAGAAAGACAATTCCATAATTATATTATGTACTTTAAAATAAAGAGAGAAAGGACGCCATATTACATATATGAATTTTGTGTCACAGTGGCTTTCATTAGTTCATGATCTTCAATTAATACCATCCAAACACATGGCTTCAATATTAGTAATGTGAAATTGTTTTGGAGAAACTGAACACGATCAAACAGCGAACTCATTAATGAGGAATACCTTATTAAATAGATAAATAGAAAGACAATCATTTCAAGTAGATAAATAGAAGAAACATGATCATTTTTAAAGACAATCATTTCTTGGTCAGATCCGCTATGTGCTATGCAGTTCTGTCAGATCAAAACCACTGGAACTAGGGCAAGTACCAGTAAATACCAGTAAGTGACAGCAAGAAGAAGAGAAGAAAAGTTTTGTGGTGCAAAAACTACCGCACCTTTTCTGGTTATTCTCCTTTTTATTGCTTTTTCATATTTTGTAAACAAAAGATACAATCAAAAGATATAAATCAAAATTCCCTAATAATTCCTAAACTAGACAGCAAATATGACACAGTTTCTATTCTTTTACCATGCCATATTTACACTAAACAAAATAGAGATTTATTACTAAAATAAACTGATGCAGTTTTGTACCAGCATACTAACATAATAGAAAACAAAATAAGAAAAACAAAATATGACAGTTTTGACACAACAAGCTTAATCTGACAATCACTTCCCTAAGCTTGTTGTGTCTTCTTCACAAATCGCACTCCAATGCGCTCCCTCATTTCTTGAAATTTGAGTTTACCAAGAGGCTTAGTTAGGATGTCTGCCAACTGATCCTTCGTCCCAATGTGTTCAACTTCAATCTTCCCATCCTCCACACATTCTCTTATGTAATGAAACCGAGTGTCTATATGCTTGGTTCTCTCATGGTACACTGGATTCTTACACAAAGAGATTGCTGACTTGTTATCTATGTAAAGCTTTACTGTACCAAGTCCATCATACCATAGATTAGCAAGTAGTGATTTCAGCCAGATTCCCTGACATGCTGCTGACGTGGCTGCCATGTACTCTACTTCGCACGAAGATAATGCAACTACCTTTTGTTTTCTAGATGACCAGCTGATAAGGTTTTCTCCCAAATAGAAAACAATTCCGGTTGTGCTCTTGCGATCATCAATGTCACCACCCATGTCACTATCGCTGTACCCCCTTAGTTGATGTTCTCCTTCTTTCCCTTTCACATAGTAGCATCCAATGTTGAGTGTACCTTTGATATATCTCAAAATATGTTTCACAGCCGCCATGTGTTCTGCAGTAGGTGACTCCATAAACCGACTTACAATCCCAACAGAGTAAGCCAAGTCAGGTCTTGTGTGGAGAAGATACCTTAGGCTGCCCACAATACTCCTATATTTGGTTTGATCCGCTGGAGGTGCAGTGCTTTTCTTACTCAATTTTAATCTAGCTTCCATTGGTACTTGAGTTGGGTTGCAATCATCCATACCACAGTGGAGTAGTATGCGTTTCGCGAATGCCTCTTGACATAGGGTAATGCTGTTTGATGACTGACATACTTCTAATCCAAGGTAATAGCTTAACAACTCCAAGTCACTCATCTGAAATATGTTCTTCATTTCTTCCTTGAATTTAACAATTTCATCTTCATATGAACCTGTAATTATCAGATCATCCACGTACACCCCTATAATGACACAACCGTTGCAACTACCCTTTTTGTAAACAGCATGCTCAGTTGGAATTCTTTTAAAACCAATCGACACTAGTGTTTTGTCTAGTTTTGAGTTCCAGGCTCTTGGTGCTTGTCTTAAGCCATACAGCGCCTTGTGTAATTTTAGAACTTTGTGTTGACTCCCCATCTCCTCAAAACCGGGGGGCTGGCTTACATATACCTCTTCATTTAATTCCCCATTTAAAAACGCTGATTTGACATCCATGTGATGTAATTTCCATCTCTTTTGAGCTGCTAGCGCAATAAGCATTCTCACTGTTTCTATCCTTGCCACCGGTGCAAATACTTCATCAAAGTCCACCCCTTGCTGCTGAACATATCCTTTCGCCACTAAGCGTGCTTTGTGTCTAATCACCCTTCCTTCTGAATCTTTTTTCACTTTGAAGATCCACTTCAACCCTATGATCTGTCGATCAGTCGGAGGGTCCACCAAACTCCAAGTTTTATTTTCATGGATCGATTTTAGTTCCTCATGCATTGCACGCTTCCAGCTGCCCTGCTTGTTAGCATCATGAAAGTTTACCGGTTCTTCATTTCCTAGCAAGCACAATTCAGAGACATCAAGTTCTATTGGTTCAGTTTCTTCATATAGTTCCTGCAGCGACCGCATCTTGACTAGTGTCTCTGACATTGACTCAATCTCGCTGGCTGCAGTTTGAGTCGCTGCTGCCTCAAGTTCGGTTTGTGCTTCACGCACTGTCTCTTCCTCTGTACCAGTTCTCTGCACTTCTATTTGTACTGGTACAGATCGCACCTTCTCTGAATCATCTAGATTTTCAACACGATCAACAAGCTCAACAGGTTCAAATCTCACTTCAAACATATCATCCATTGATTGTTCATCAGGGTTTTGCATGTTGTTCCAATTCCATGCCTTATCCTCCTCGAACACAACATCTCGTGTTATGTGCACCTTTCCAGTTTTTGGGTCATACATGCGATATGCCTTCGAGCCAGTCTCATAACCGATGAACACCATTGGAATACTACGAGTTGCAAACTTCCCATCACGGTTATTCACTGCTTTCACATGTGCTGTGCATCCAAATGTGCGCATATGATGAACACTTGGCTTCTGTTTGTACCAGGCTTCATATGGGGTCATTTCAGCCAGGCTTTTGGTGGGCGCTCGATTTAGAATATACACCGCTGTAGTTACCGCTTCACCCCAGAATTTTGCAGGCATGTTCATGCTCTTCATCATGCTACGTGCCATAGTTGTTACTGTTTGGTTCCTTCGTTCCACGACCCCATTCTGTTGAGGTGAATATGGTGCTGTTAGATATCTTTTGAGGCCTACTTGCTTGCAATAGGACATGAATTCAGTTGACCTAAACTCACTTCCCCGATCTGTGCGAAGTGCTTTTAACTTTGTGTTTGCTTCTACCTCCACAGCTACTTTAATTTCCTTGAATGCTTGAAAAGTTCTGTCCTTTGATTTCAGCAAAGCAATCCACATAAATCTGCTATAGTCATCAACTATGAGGAGAAAGTATCTGTTACCAGAAAATGAGGATGGATTGATGGGTCCACACAAGTCAGCGTGCACTAATTCTAATGCTTCTTTGGCTCTAAACGCTGCCTTCTGTGGGAATGGCATGCGGCGCTGTTTGCCAACCAAACACCCATTGCACACTTGTTCTACATGTTTCATCACTGGTAAGCCTTCTACTAAACCCTCACTACTCAGCTTTCTCAATGCCCCAGAGTTTAAGTGCCCATATCGAGCATGCCACCTCCATACATCCTTGTCAAAATGCGCCATCAAGCACACTGGTTGTGCCACATCAAGGTTTAGAACATATAGTCTGTTCTTTGTCCTCTCCACTCGAATCAAAAGTTCTTCCTTTTGATCAAACACCTTTAAGAAGCCGGCTTCCAACACTACTCTGCAACCACGTTCTTCAAGTTGACCCAAACTGATGATGTTGCTAGTTAACTTTGGAATATAGTACACATCAGTTAAAACCTTGTGCTCACCCGTGCGTCCTTCAATTAACACTGTCCCACGTCCACTAATGGTGACCATAGATCCATCGCCAAACTTGACCGTGCCTCCAATAGATGTATCAAGTTTGCTGAAATTCTCTTTGCAACCAGTCATGTGGTTGCTAGCTCCAGAGTCAAGATACCATACTTTTCTATTCTCTGTTCCATTCAGCCCCAAATAAAGTTGAACATTTTCAGCCAAACCCGATGTTGCATTGGGTCTGGTTTCACAAGGTGCCATCAGTTCACATGTCTCAACCATCAACAGAGCAAGTTCTTCTTCCAATTTTTCAGCTACATAGGCTTTCTCTTTCTTTGGTTTTCGGCATTCTGATGCAAAATGACCGTACTCAGAACAATTAAAGCACCTGATTTTAGATTTGTCAAATTTTCTATATGGTTTCTTCTCCTGTCTAGTATTGGATACTTCATTACCTTTCTCTTTCATAGACACGGCTTCCCACTGAGCACGTGTAAGTAAGACTTGCTCCTCTTCTTCCTTATGGTGGCGTCGCCCTTTCAGGGTCTCTTCAAATACCCTGAGTCGACCAACAGCCTCTGTAAGAGACATAGTCGTCATATCTCCCCATTGTTCTATTGTGCCAATGATAGGAAGAAATTTGTCGGGGACAGCACTGAACAATTTCTCGATGACTACACTATCCTTCAATTCTCCTCCAAGAGAGCGGATTTCTCCCACCAAGCTGGTAATTTTTTGAGAAAACTCAAGAATATTTGCATTGTCTTCCATGACAATACAGTCAAACTGGCGCTTCAACGCTTGTGCCCTTGCTTTTCTGACACGATCTTCACCCACGCTCATCTCCTTAATGGCTTCCCATGCTTCCTTTGCCGTATTCTTCTCCGCAATTGCCATCATCACGGGGTCCGGTACAGCTTGTGAGATTGCAGCCAGAGCACCATGGTCCTTGTCATCTTCGACCGAGTCGCTGCCCTCTATCGCATCCCACACACCAAGTGAGCGCAAGATGATCTTCATTTTCACAGCCCACAAACCATAGTTGGTGTCGCTCAACATAGGATACTGGATGGGCACGACACCCCTCACCGTTGCTTTTGGCGTCTTCACCTCTTCTTTCCTTTCACCGTCATTGCCCATGGCTTCACAACCTGGCGCTCTGATACCAATTGTCAGATCAAAACCACTGGAACTAGGGCAAGTACCAGTAAATACCAGTAAGTGACAGCAAGAAGAAGAGAAGAAAAGTTTTGTGGTGCAAAAACTACCGCACCTTTTCTGGTTATTCTCCTTTTTATTGCTTTTTCATATTTTGTAAACAAAAGATACAATCAAAAGATATAAATCAAAATTCCCTAATAATTCCTAAACTAGACAGCAAATATGACACAGTTTCTATTCTTTTACCATGCCATATTTACACTAAACAAAATAGAGATTTATTACTAAAATAAACTGATGCAGTTTTGTACCAGCATACTAACATAATAGAAAACAAAATAAGAAAAACAAAATATGACAGTTTTGACACAACAAGCTTAATCTGACAAGTTCTACCATGCTTGTACCTATACCATGCGTTTATTCCAGAAGTAAACAACAACAATCCTTACAGGTACTGAAACGCAAAAACTCTCTACTGTTCTTTCTTCTTACTGGTAACACATACCAGAAACGCAAAAACTCAAAATCATTTCAAAATGCGACAGTGAAACTAACATATACCACTAAATCAAGTCCAAATAGAAATTAGAGATGTAGCTTATACTGATTTGAATTCCTAAATGAAACAATCAAAATAAACTCCTAAATCATCGGATTAAGTCAAAATTGTTCTGAATTCAATAAATGAAACAATCAAAATAAGTAAAATCAACCAACAACTCAAACTCCAAAGAACTGGAAAAGTGGGTAACTCAATTTAGCGTGCGGAGAAAAACTGGTATGAAGCGAAGGCAGGGGTGCTTCGAGAGGAGATCCAGAGGAGATAAGGCGGAGGCGGAGGTGTAGCTACGATTCGTGGGAGAATGACAAGTGAGAGAAAACGGCGAGCGCGAGTGAAGGGATTTGCGGTGAGTGAATGCTTTTGAGAGAGACATGTTGCTTTCGAGAGTACGGCGAGGAGGTCCAAGCTTTTTGGAGTGATCAGAACCAGGAGAGATCTAAGGTGAGGCCATGGAAGTAAGGCGATTGGTTAAGAGAAAGAGTAACAATGGAGAGAAGAGATCGATGTATCTAGGGTTTATGTTCAGTTCATATGCGAGAGAGAAGAAGATTTGGAGATAAGAGAAGGGATCGACTAGGTCAGACCATGGTTCGTAATCGACCGGGTCTAATTAGATCAAGGGTATAATAGTCTCATATTTTCAGTTTTATTATTTAACTAATATTTTTAATATTAAAAATGACAAAGTGGCATTTTAGGAAAAAATTTGAAATTTTGGGTGGCAAAATCAGAACATTTTACTTTTGGGTGGCAATTGCTCAATTTCGATAGTTTTAGGTGGCACCGAAAAAATTTTCCCAACATTTTAACGTTCCGTATTAGTCGAACGAAACGTTAAACGAAACCCAAAATCCTAACGTTTACTAAACGAAACGTTAAACATAAACTAAACGTTAAATATTTAATGTGCGCTAATAAGAAAATTTCCTAAACATAAAACGTAACGTTAAACGTAAGAAAAAATATTTCTGTTCTCTAAACGGAACGTTAAACGTAAGGGGCCTTTAACGTGGTCGGTTTGCACGTTTTACAGGCCTACTTAATAATTTCGTTTTCCTTTCAAAAAGTTGGTAAAGGCCAAGATGCGAGAGCCCAAACTTAGATTTGCCACTTTCACCAGCCTTAAAAGGCCCAATTTTCTCGACATTTCCGGAATCGAACCCAAACGGAACCTTAGCTATAGAGCTCCGCAACTAATCAACCCGTTAACCCGATATCTGGTGAGCCCCAGGCCCCAGCCATCGGGTCGGCAGCAACTCTCGAAGCCAAATCGCCTCTCTCTCTCGCTCTCTTCTTCTCTCCTCTTCTCCAGGGGTGTACCCAAGGTACCTCTCCCTTCCGCATCTTCGACCCCACCATTTCCACATCTGTAAGTCTCCTCAGCGTTTCCCTTGCATGTTCTTCTTCCAAAACCTAATTTTTCTTTTTTCTAAATTTGCCTATATTGTTCTCGACCTCGGTGCACTAAGATCAGAGCTAGTAAGGTGGTGAGTTTATCTTGCATTACAGTCGAACTGTTTCTGTTCCATTACACCATTCTAATCAGGTTGCATTTGTTTGAATTGCAATTTGGGATGTCATACCTAGGGGATGGAATCTGAATTGAATTCGAGAACAGAGACTGTGTAGCACCATAAGTGAGTGTCTGGATATAGAGAATTCATGGGTTCGGTCTGTTGTAAAATCTAGGTTAAAAAATAAAAAAATATTGGCCAATTCGGAGGTGATTATGGATAAATTTTGTTGGATTGGTCTCTTTCTTTAGAAGATTGCATGTGCTCCCTCCGAAAAGTTTGGAATGTTCTATGATATCCACCATAGTTTGAAATATTAATAGATGATTAGATCTGCAAATTGTATGTTGTGGTAATTTTTCTGGGTGATGTTTTTGTTATTTGTGGAGAAATAAAAATCGAAAGAAATTTTGATTATAAATCTACATTCTATGTCCTCAACCACTAGTAATCTTGTATGCTTAAGCATTCAATGCGCATGTATAAAAAAATTGTGATATCCATGTTTATGTATTGTTAGTTAAATCTTACGTTACAGATTCTATGTATATTTTTTCCCTTTTTTGTGGCTTTGATTAGTTTGTTTTAGTTGAATAGATTCATTTTGTGTAAATTTTCTTGTTTGGTTCAGTTGCTGCACTTTTGCTTTGATTAGTTATTTGATACCCTTAAGTAGTGTACAGTTAGCTTATATAGTTATATATTATTGTTGTTTGGGGAACAATATTGTATAGTTTTGTTTAGTAGCTTTTTTTTTTCCGAGCAAAAGAATATATGGTTGCTTGATTCAGGTATGGTGATGAAATGCATATGAATAACTTGATTTTTAATTTCAGATTTCAAGATAAAGTCGATGTTGCATGGCTCTGAGAAAGCACAACTCCGAGGATGCCTCATCCCTTGACATGGGCTCTTTGAACTTTAAGATACCAAGGCGGGATGTGGGTCGAGACACCAACCCGAATCCAGCACCTGCACCCAATGTGGATATTGATATGCGGGAAGTGTACTTCCTGATCATGCATTTCCTATCTTCCGGGCCATGTAAAAAGTCTTTAATGCAGCTGTGGAATGAGTTAATGGAGCATCAGCTGCTGCCTAGACGGTACCATGCATGGTATTCCAGAAGCGGTGAACTAAGTGGTAATGAAGATGATGATGGCATTTCTCTTCCTTTGTGCTATACAAACTTAACTGAGAGGTATTAAAATCGCATAACTTTGTCTATGGAGCAATTTGTAGTATACCCTCAGCCCTGAGATATCATTACCATATTCCTGTGAAAGAGATCATTGCATTAAGAAAGCATCTCTACTCTCATCTCCCATTTGTTTCAAGATAGCCAAACCATCCTTTATGCTCATTTTCCATCTTAAATAAAGAAAAGACATAAGAAGTTGATTTGGGTATGTTCAAAGAAATCAGGAGGGCAATAAGTAATGGATTTTGCTTGTTTGGGTGGGGCACATGAGATATTTCTTATCTTTGTGTGTGTGTGTGTGTTGGGGGGGGGGGGGGGTTATATGGCGTACTAGCTGTTTCTTATTTTCCAGGGATATGTATATATCATGTTTCTCATCTTGGGGGTGTGTACTGAAGTTATCCACTTCTTCAGATGTTGGTTCTATTCCAAGGTACTTTGATTTGAAATTTATATGTCACTTTGTTGGGTATGTTGTACAGGTACCCTCATATAGGAAGAGATCACTTGATAGAGCTTTTAAAACAGTTGATTCAGAGTTCCTCTGCACCATTAAATGGCCTGGTTGTGGGGCCGACTTATAATGCTGCTGATGTACCTACAGTTCTCGGATCTGGCTCATTCTCACTTCTTGCTTGTACGTGTTGCAGTTATTCCTTTCTAACATTTCTAAACTTCTATGGTGTTTCAGCACATTGCTAAAAAGATCTCACTTACAAGAAAAGTACTGAAGAGTCCCCAAATTCTTTTGCGATGGGTGCCTTATTTGTTAGGAAATTGTTTTCCATAAGCAGCAGCTGAAGTGCTGCTTTTTTAAGGTGATTATGTTGGTCAAAGAGTAAATCAGAGTAATTTAGTGAACAAATGGTAGTCAAAGACTTAATTGAACGAACCTTGGGCTTGACTTGTTTGTTCAATTGCAAGTTCATTAGAAAATGTTGAAGAGGGTGGGTCCTCTCTGCACTTGCTCTGTTATCTTTTTTGCCAATTCTGTTGTAGTAGCTTTTTTCGATCTAACATTCTAAGAGAACAAGCTGTATTTATCTCTTCAGCTGATAGATATAAGGAGGAAAAAGAGGCCACCAAACTGCCAGATCACCTCCGGTGGCCTCACATGCATGCAGACCAAGTCCATGGACTTAGTTTACGGGAGATAGGAGGTGGATTTGGTAAGCACCATCGGGCCCCATCTGTTCGTGCAGCTTGTTATGCCATTGCCAAGCCATCAACTTTAGTTCAAAAGATGCAAATCATAAAGAAGTTGCGGGGCCATCAGAACGCTGTCTATTGTGGTGTGTATATTTATCTACTACTGGACTAGTTTTCTGTATTTCCCTATAGAATGAGAAACATCTTCATGAGCCCTTTCAGAACATACTCATATATTTAGATGGTTCTTCATGTTTAATATTTTCATAAATGCCCAAAATTCGCCTGCTTTTCTTCCTAATCCATGTATATAAACAGGAAGAGTGTGCCTATTTGGGCATTCTTTGAAACGAGGGTTGCAGAAAAAATTACTAGAGGCAATCATATGATACTGAGGCATTTGTATTTTCTTATGGTTGGGCGTGATATCTTGGCATTTGAAACGAGGATTGTGCTTTTTGAAATCTTTTTACTATCATGTATGTTCTTGTCAATTGAATAGCTACCCTTTACAGCCACCTTTGATCGGTCGGGCCGGTTTGTGATCACGGGTTCTGATGACCGTCTAGTCAAAATCTGGTCCATGGAGACTGCTCTCTGCCTTGCCAGCTGCCGAGGTCATGAAGTGAGTATGGCTGGTTTTTATTATTATCTGTATCTGAATTTGTAATATTGAATTGCCTTGATGTTCTCATCTGTTTGTCTCTTCAAGGGTGACATTACTGACCTAGCAGTGAGCTCAAATAATGCTTTGGTGGCTTCCTCTTCTAACGACTTCATCATTAGAGTTGTAAGTTTTTCTTGTTATGCTAGTCATATACCATTTAAACGAGAAAGAATTTAAATTTTAGAGCCTATTACTTATTCTACTTGTTAAAAATGTAGTGGCGATTATTTGATGGGCTGCCCATTTCGGTTCTTAAAGGACATACTTCAGCTGTGACTGCCATTGCATTTAGCCCAAGACCAAGTGCCGTGTACCAGCTTTTATCGTGAGATCCTGCCTTTAGTTTCTAGAAAACAGTGTAGGATTAGGAGTTTGGTGGAATTAGGCTCTTTCTTGTTTCTTCCTAACACTAATCCGATCCTGGGAGTAAAGGGATATTTACAGCTCCTAGGCAATCTTTTTTTCTAGTATAATTGTTCCTTTTGCTGTGACGTACTTCTGGAATGAAGTTCCTTATTCATCATTGTTTACCAAGTGTAATTATAATCTTTCCGCCATAAACAGGAGCTCAGATGATGGGACTTGCCGCATATGGGATGCTAGGTATTCCCAACAGAGCCTGCGTGTTTATGTTCCCAAACCCCCAGAGAATCAAACAGGTTAGTTAAATTATATGGCATCCTCCTCTTCCCCAACTCTTTTTTTGGAAATAAGACCTTGAGTAAAAAAGTCGGGGTGTCATTTCTAGCCTACCCAACTTGTTTGGGACAAAAGGCTCTGACTTTTTTCGTGGATCCTTTTTTCTTGTTGGGTTTCTTTTCTAGCCTACCCCAACTTGTTTGAGACAAAAGGCTTAGTTGTTGTTGTAAGATCTTGAGTAAAAAAGTTGGCCTTATTCCTGAAAATCTCAATTTGTTTCCCTTTCTTTTGTCTGGAATTAAGGTTGGGTTAATATGTATTGTCTAATGTTTATGCCATATCTCATCCTGAAACCATGCAGTGTCTTGATACAGAACATATTTTATTTTTCTTTGTACCTGATCAGGTTTAAGGGCGTCAATAAGGTATGGGTGGTATATTTTCATATATGTGCCTGTTAGGAGTTAGCTTTACCCCTACCCTGTCCTTACCCGTTTAGATATGACCTTACCTTTCCTTACCTTATCCATTAAGGCTAGCGAATAGCAGGCAAATAACAGATAATCATTGAATAAATAAATGATAATTTATGTAAACTAGTCCAAGAAAATAGCAAAAGGATAAAAATACTACAGGCAAAAATGTATCTGTTGTCATTAAATACAAAAAAAATATATATCTGCTGGTCTTTTTATTTAAAAAAAATTATTAATTACTAATCAAACAGCATATATGAAATGTTATTAATCAAGTTTTCCCTAACCATATACATCACGCAATTAAATGAATGATTAAAATTTTGTATATATAATTTTGAATTTGCTGATTACCCTATTGGATAATTTGTACGGTTTATCCATTGCCCATACCCTTCCTGATAAACTAACAAAAACTTTTCCTTACCTGTATCATTACCCAATAGACAAAAAAAAAAATAAAAAAGAGAAAAAATCTTACCATATACCCACTTTATAAGTACTGTACTGGTTAGTTAGAAAAAAGAAACGGGTTTCATTGACACCCCTAGCTGGTTAGTTAGTTGAGTGTTTTGAAGATAAAGTAGCCAATGAGGCTTATCCTAGACTATGGTCAAATAATTACCAAAGGCTCTAAAAGGGTCAAACTTTTGGTATCATATTGGTTCTTTCAGTGATGGGATGAACTGGTTGGTGGGCTAGTCCCTCTCTCCTCTCTCCTCTCTCCTCTCTCCTCTCTCCCTCATTTCTTTTCCTCCCTCTCACAATCTAATACTGGTACTTATCTCCATGTTGTGTATTTCCAGCCTAATATTAAAATATTTGAGATCCTTAGTCAAATGTAAAAATAACCATTTGCAGTGAAGATTGGAGAGCCTTCTACCAGCACTGCTATGCCACCTGTACAGCAGACACACCAGATCTTATGCTGCGCTTTCAATGCTAATGGCACTGTTTTTGTCACTGGTAGCTCAGATACTTTTGCCAGGGTATGTAAATTTATACCGTTCATTGCTATTGTTTTGTTATAATGGGGTATTATGTTTAGATAGTAATAGTACAACATTTTTTCTTTTTGCAGGTGTGGAATGCTTGTAGATTTACTGCTGAAGAATCTAATGAACCAATTTATGAAATGGACCTATTATCAGGCCATGAAAATGATGTTAATTATGTGCAATTCAGGTAGTTCCTTTTGGTGTCTTCCCACTTATTCTGACTTTGAAATTTGCTGATTCAGCAAGCTCCTATTAATCGATGTTTTCTTTTGTCAGTGGTTGTGCCGTTCCATCTAGGTCTCTGTTAGGTGATATTGTTAAGGAAGATAATATCCCCAAATTCAAGAACTCATGGTTAGTTTTGATAAATATTGCTCTTGAATTTTGTGCTTCAGCCAACCAATTTAATTGGATATCACATGCAAATGCTGAATTTCGATATTGTTATAAATAATAGGTTCACTCACGACAACATTGTCACATGCTCTCGTGATGGAAGTGCAATCATTTGGGTACCACGGTCCCGTCGTTCTCATGTGAGCCTCCCTCTCTGCCCCCCCCCCCCCCCCCTCTCTGTACATTAGGTAAACACAAGGTTCATGTTGAAAATCACGTGGCAAATCTTGTGAAGTAGTTCCCTCTGTTTTATGTTTTTTTTTCCCAGGGAAAAGTAGGGCGCTGGACAAGAGCATATCATCTTAAAGTACCACCTCCTCCAATGGCCCCACAACCAATGAGAGGGGGCCCACGCCAGAGATTTCAGCCTACTCCTCGTGGTGTCAATATGATTGTCTGGAGCTTAGATAATCGTTTTGTACTTGCTGCCATCATGGGTGGGCTTTCGCTAATTTAGTTGTGATATTGCACATTCTTATTTTAAAAAGTTTCTTATGAATTGTGCCATACTGGCATTGTTTTTATTTATTATTACTATTTTTTTTTTACTTTTTTCAATTGGGAAAATTTGTTTCTTATTAACTCATCATTTGTTATTAATGTTTCCGTTGTTTACTTTTATAGATTGTAGAATATGTGTCTGGAATGCCTCTGATGGAAGTTTAGTGCATTCATTGATTGGTCATAAAGAATCGGTGAGTCTGTCATCTTTATGCAAAATATATTAACCTTTGTACATTTGTATTCAAAATTTAATACTTACAATCTGCCTTTTTTGGTTAAACGTGTATCCACGATGCCTCTCAGTTGAGTGATTGGTAAACCTGGCTGGTACAGGATATAAACATTTTGGTAGAACTTATTGGTCTATTACTTAATGTACGTTCTGTTTTGGTCTTCAGACATTTGTTTTGGATGTGCATCCTTTCAACCCGCGGATAGCTATGAGTGCTGGTTATGATGGAAGGACCATTATTTGGGATGTGAGTTCCTTTAGTTTTGATGTGCATTCTGCCTATTTCTGAGTGTTGTAATATCTTAATAATCAAATTCAAATAGATTTGGGAGGGGAAACCGGTGCAAATTTATCAAACTGGACAGTTCAAGCTAGTTGACGGGAAGTTCTCTCCGTAAGTTGGTTCTAAAATATTGGTTATTTGATTATTTTATGTGTAACTTAAGATTTATTTATATGCATGTCTGTCTATTTCAAATGTTCATCTCTTCATGTATGCTAAAAATGTGTCTTTTCATGCATTCATGTTTATGAAAGGGATGGAACTTCAATCGTTCTATCTGATGAAGTTGGCCAAATATTCATCATAGGCACAGGACAGGGAGAGTCTCAAAAGGATGCCAAATATGATCAGGTACCTATTAAATTATTAGCTTATGACCTTATTCTATAGGATTCAGTTGACTGCATTTGACATTTCATTTTATGTTCTTTTATGTTTGTAGTTTTTCCTTGGGGATTACCGACCCCTTGCACGGGATTCTAATGGAAATGTGCTTGATCAGGTTTCAATATTCTCTTTTCTTATTGTAATAGTATATTATACTTTGCTGTTAAGGTCGATACTTGTTAAGACACTGTTGCACCAAAATGGATGATACAAACTCTTGTATTTTCTTCTCAAAAGTTAAAATCACTACATATGCTTTGCAGGAGACCCAGCTTCAGCCTTATAGAAGGAACATGCAAGACCTCTTGTGTGATTCAAGTTAGTCTTTAAAACTTCATGCATCTAGAAGTTTTTTTGTTGCAAGTGACAAGGACAAGCTACAGCTTTGCATATATTTCTTTTCTTTTTATTTATTTGGTAAGAGTAAGAGTAAGACAAACATATCTTATCACCGTAAACAAATTTTCAGCCATGATACCTTACCCAGAGCCATACCAGAGCATGTACCAGAGGCGACGGCTAGGAACACTTGGCATTGAGTGGCGGCCCCCATCCGTCAACTTTGCGGTGGGACCCACCTACAATGCTGCCACTGGTGATTTCCAGGCACTTCCAGTAATTGACTTGGAGAGGTGGGCTGAGCCATTACCTGAAATTGCTGATGTCATTGACTGGGAGCAGCAGGAGGTTGAGGTGCAGACCGATGAGGATTTGAGTGACTCAGAGTATAATCTGACAGATGACTATGAGAGCGAGGGGGAGGAGCAGGAGATCCTGAGCGTTGGTTCAGCTGATGAGTCCGAGTACGACGACGACAATGGTGCAGGTCTGGCAAATCATAGTGCTGGTAAGGCAGGAGTGAGGAGGTCTGGGAGGAAGAGCCATAAGTCTGAGGTAAGGAATGATGAACATAACTTGATCTCCGTATCACAGTATGTCCGTGTCTGTTCATTTCTGCTATTGTTTGTTTTTTCCTTTTTTTTTTATGGGGGGGGGGGGGTGATATTTTGGGATCCCTCAGGTACCTGCCTGGTCAGGTATGTGAGACATTGACCAGCATGGACATTAGTGGCACTCTTTATCTTCTAATTGAACAGTACAGGTACCTTTCTTTCAGGTCCCTGTGCGTATGCAACTCAGGGTGAGTTCGACATAAGTATCAGAAATGGGAAAATATTTGACTTGCCTCAGCTGATAGCTTAGATGAAATAAGGAAGCTGGTTTTGTTTTAATATTTCTCGTCTTTTTATCATTGTTTATAGCTAGCAACTTTTAAATTGACAAGACTCCAAAAATATCTAACTACTGGTAGTGACCAGGTTTAGAATTTCTCCACAAGGGACATTATCATAATTGTTTTTCCTTGGTGTAGGCTCAGCTTGTTACCTCATCTGGAAGGCGGGTAAAGAGAAGAAACTTGGAAGAACCTGAGGAGCCAGTGGCAGTAGGCCAATCAAGAGTTCACAAGGCACGGAAAACCAAATATGTTGGTCGTGCACGTCCAAAAAAGAAATCCCTCAAATCCAGGGAGTTACGGCCGCAGAGACGTGCTGCACGCAATGCTCTCAGCCTTTTCTCTAAGATAACTGGAGCATCCAGTGACACAGATGAGGATGAAGAGGATGGGGTGGATGGAGAAGAAGATTCTGAAAGCAGTTATTCTGAAAGCGATTCCATGATTCCAGAAACAAAGGGAAAAGAACCCCAAAACAGTTTTATGTCCAGCTATGAGCAGAAGAGCCGTATACCAGAGAGAGAGGGTTACTCTCAGAATGGGGGCACAGCTTCTCAGACTGGAAGAAGATTGATTCTGAAGCTTCCTCATCGCAATTCAAACGCTGTTAATGCATTTCAAACAGTGAAGGCAGAGCCCTTAAAGCATGAGGTACCATCTGCTTCAACTGTTGTAACTGAACCTAAACAAGAAGCAGAATTAAAACCCATAGAGGGGTCCAGCACCAAATTGGTAGTGGAACTAGAATCGAAACCTGAGTCTGAACTCAATCATGCTGAGGTTGCTATGGGAGAGGCAGAACTGCAGACTGGCCATCTTTCATGCAGTATGGAAAGTGAAGAAGCTGACTTTCCTTTGGAGGCTCATACTAGTAAAATCCGATGGGGAAAGGTTAACCAAAGATCCTCCAAAAGACCAAAAGTGATTGCAGATAGTGGGCCCACTGATGAGAATGAAGCATCTTTGAATGCATGGACACATGCAAATGTAGAGGAACCTACAGGGATTGATGGAATTGTGGAATTAAAAACAGTAGCACATGAAGATACGGGTATTGGTACCAAGCATCAAGTGGGGTCAAGTTCTCAACCAATTATCTATAAGAGACTAAAAGTAAAGGCTCGTGGTTTAGGGAATGAAATGCCAAGAATTGAACACGAAGTTGCCAATGTTCGACATGCTACAGAAAATACCGAGAGGGATAATTGGTCATCTGAAGAAATGGGTGTGCATGCAGATTCGAAGGTGCCTGTAGTCTACACCAGGTCAAGACCATCCAAGAAGAGGAAGCCTGAAGATAATGAATATGATAACGAGGAAAGCACCTCAAACTCCCATAGTAGAGATATTGATGCAGATTATGATGTTGGTGTAGATGAGGGATCCTATCATGGCACCCAGTTAAGAGAGCGTAGCTCAAGATCTAGGCATAATTATGCCCACTTTGAGGCATCAACTAGTGCAAGGAGGTCACATGCAGAACGTCAGGTCCGAATAGGATCTGATGACTGGATGTCTCCTTCAAAATCAGGCATCAGCTTGAGGTCAGCAAGGAACAGAAGGGAGGTTTCAGGGTATATTGAGTCCAGACAATTTGATAGGAGGAGGAGCCAGCCGACAAGAAAGCTTTCATGGTTGATGTTGTTAGAGCATGAGGAGAGCTATCGTTATATTCCTCAAAAAGGCGATGAGGTTGCCTATTTGAGACAGGTACCAAACTTTTAAAAAGCGTAGGTAAAACAAATTGAAATGTTGCACAGGTAGAACAAATCTGTAATGTGGAAGTTATAATAAATTAATGTTCTGTGATATTTTCTCTTTGGATGCGCTAAATCTGCAATTAAGCATAAAAAGAACCACATTAAGCTTTCCCCATGGTATTGATTTTCTAAATGCTGGTTATTTGGATTCAATCGGACTGTGAAATTGGTGCGAACCAGGTTCTCTTTCTATAACATTTTAGAGAAATTTAGGGTGTTTCCAATGCATAAACAATGATTAGGATCAATTAGTGATTAATATGTTATTAATAAATACAAGTTGTCTGTGCAATAACAGCAAGTTGTGTATTCTTGAGGAACCCAACACGAATGGAACTCTGTTCTAGAAAAATAAGGAAAATGAGAAACAATGATATTTTTTTCAGGGTCATGAGGAGTACAGTGCAAGCCTTCGGAGACCAAATGAGAAAATACCTTCGGATGTAGTACCTGACCTAAAAGCAGTTGAGTTCTGCAAAGTGCGTTCCCTCGATTACTCTATCTTTAGTGGGTCGGGCGAAGGGTGCTGTAAAATAATGCTCGAGTTCACTGACCCTGATTCTGCTGCATTCCATAAGGTGTTCAAGATAACTCTTCCGGAGCTTGTCGCAGTTCCTGACTTCCTGGTAGAGCGGACACGGTATGAGACATCAGTAGATAGGAACTGGACACATCGAGATAAGTGTCTGGTGTGGTGGCGAAATGAGGATGGAGAAGGGGGAAGCTGGTGGGAGGGAAGGATCATGGCCGTCAAACCAAAGTCACCTAATTTTCCTAATAGCCCCTGGGAGAGGTATCTAGTTAGGATTCACTTGTGCATGCATTGAATCAGGTTCATATGCTTGGCAGTTTTGGCAATACAATCTGTCTAAATTTTCATAAAGGAGGAAAAAGTAATAACAAAAGCCAAAAAACCATTAGTGCAAATCTAATCTTTCACACTTTCTGTTATACCCTTCGTTTCTTTCTTTGAATTTACTGTTTTTTGATCAGTTGAAACTGAATGTTATGCATTTATATTTTATAGTTTAATTATTTAATCAAATTTCCTTACTCGAGTTATATATACATAGGCAGCAACACTAAAACTTGGCACACAAGTACTTCTAACATCATATGATTTGTGATATGTCAGGTACGTAATACAATACAAGAACGATGGGTCAGGGCAGCACTCACATAGTCCCTGGGAGCTTCACGATGTGGACGGGCAGTGGTCCCACCCCCACATTGACCATAGGACTCGCGACAGACTATTGTCAGCTATTTCTGATTTGGAGCAAACCTCAATGAGAAAAGTGAAAATTCTTTTTCTATATATATATATATACATATATTTTTTTTTCCCTTGATGTGATTTTGTTATTGCAATTATTTATATCTGTTGTTATTTGATGTTGCAGGATTCCTATGGCATTCAGCAAATTAACACAGTGGTCCAAAAGCCTGATTTTATAAATAGGTTTGATTTTATGCTTTTGTGCCATGCTTTCTTAATTTTATTTTTGTTTTCTGAGTGTGTATGTCGGCTCTGAGAGGGGTGGATTGGTGAGAGGTTGTTCAAACACTTAATATAATGTTTTTGGCTCTCTCATGGCACTAATATTGTGCTGGCTTCTGTTTCATTGGACCCTTTTGCAATTTAATGTGTTGAGAAGTCTGTATTTTCATGTTGCTGTGCTCCACAAACTCAACAGTTCAGATAACCACATGTGATCATTTTGTGTACGAGAACTTACGTTGCTTTACTTGCTTTTCGCCCCCCCCCCCTGCAGGTTCCCTGTTCAACTTTCAATTGAGGTAATAAAGAGGAGATTGGAGAACAATTACTATCGAACTGTCGAGGCAGTGAAGAATGATGCATCAGCAATGGTTTCTTTTGCTGAGTCGTACTTTGGAAAGGGTGGTGCTATGGCAAATAAGATGCATCGACTCTGTGATTGGATTGAGCACATCTTTTCCTCATTGTAATTTTAGTTTTTGTTTTGTACTGTTCTTTTGTTTTTAGATCTGTTGGTATAGTGCAGCATTCTGGCCATTCGGCACAGACCGCTTTGCTGTTTGTTTTTTAGCTGTCGGAAGTTTAGCATATTTTATCAATTTTTTTTTTTTTAAATTAAGATCAGATTTTCATTTCTGGATATTGCCCTTCGCCAAATGAGGAAGCTATAGTGGGCGATCACTTGACAAAATTCATCATGTATAGCGTCTTTTGCTGTTCTAATTGTTAATACAGAAATATAGAAGGAAAGTATTTTGAAAATTTGTTTTTGGTTGGCTTTGATTCTCCCACATGCTATAAAACATGAAGGTTATATGGTTTTGGCAGTGTGGCACAAGATCTTCAGCACACCATTCAAACTGATCCCATACTCAAGTCTCTATTGTAACTCTCTACCTTTCAAGTCTCCACGCAATGTGTGGTGTACTAGAAATTTCTGGTCATCGTTCTAAAGTGGCTTTCGCTTTCTTCCTATTGAAAACTGAATCAATTCTAAAAGCTATATGGTTAATACTAATCTGAATGTAACGAATATTTACTATAGAAAGATGACAACGAAAAATGCATATTTATCGGTTGTCCATCAACAAGTGTAATTACACTCTAAGCAGTTCGCAAAAACATCCCGACTGAATATGTTAGGAGTAAAAATAATGAGCCAAAAATGGCAAACACATGCCAATAGGATTACGTTGTTGTAAATTTCCATCTGTTATAGGTACCAATGCCCTTGAACATACACTAGCTCAAGAAAATAAAAAATAAAATAAAAGTATAAATAACAATAGTATAGTATTATAATTCAACAAAAAAAGAATAATATATGAGCAGGTGATTTCTGGCATAAGAAAAAATGTCTCTTCTTGCTACGTATTTTTGCAACAATCAATCTTTAGAGAAGATTAGCCTTCTTTAGCATCTTGATGGTTCTACGATAATACGGCCACATGGACTCCATCAAATCCAAATAAACTTCGACAAGCCACGCTGTAATATGCATGTACTTTTGCATAGCGAGAGCCTTGTAATCTAGCTCCTTTAATCTCACAACCCGGCCCCACAAGGTCTCGTAAAAATAGGCTTTGACTTTTACTTCTTTCACATATGCATAGGCCACTCTGGAGTAGAAAGACAAATCCTTTAACAAGAGACCGGCCCGAGTGAAGATTAAGAAGTAGATGTGCAGAAGCTTTTGAATAACTTTTACATACAAAGCAAGTATAGGAGGCCCCAGAAACCATAGTGGCATTAATTCTGCTGCAACTTCAACTCCGTACGTCATTCTTACTGTAAAGAAACCAGGTACACTTGAAATAATAAAAAAAAGGAAAAGAATAAGAGTCAGATAAATCAATATGGCTTTCCTCAAGCTTAATACCAGCTGATTGAATCTCATTCAAGTATTTCAGGGGTAGTGTTTATCCAAAAGAGCTTAATCAATAGCACATAGATTTTGTTTTTCAAAATTAGCAACTTTCTACAAATGTGCGTCTCGAAATGAAATAACTATTTAACTCTTCATTAAATAATTAAATGAAAAAGGGGACAAACTTGCTAACTTACAAGACCAGTAATGGGATAGATAATGCAGCATCGAAGCTCGTGAAGAACAAAAAAGCAGTCTTCAAAACTGGGCTCTTACTTTTGCTCTCTGATTCATGTGGGGCTTCATAATCCGCACTCTGAATCTCTTCAATTGTGCTTGCACATGGTTCTTCCCTATCCCTCGTACTCTCATTTACCGTCCTTTCACATAAGGGTTGTGTTCTCAGATTGTGCAGAAATTTCCGAAAAAGGCGCTTTATTGCGTTAGATGAAACCACCTTTGGATTCTCACCTCTCTCCTCAGGTTCATAGGAGATCGGGTACTTTTGCATATTCATGGGTTCTGAGAACCTGACTCGAGACTTGGCGGGTTTGGGGCTACTTTTGTCATTTCCATGTTTGTCATTTTGAGCGCTTTGTTTGAAGGAGGGAATTCTGATAGGTCGCCTTGTTTGTAGATAAAGAGGTTGGCTTCTGAATGCAATTATACATGTAAATTAGAACAAATCCCAGTTGAAGCACGCTGATGCCAGTTCAGATAATTCAATGATAAATGAAACAGTAATTACTGACGACAGTCTAATTCATAAGACCCAAAACACAAAATGCAAGCTTGGTAATCTCAAAAAAGGTCAACAAAACAAATCCAGAGGTGTGGTAAGGGCATATTGGTGCAGATATGGGTACATAGAATGGTGTTGTGAAATAAAGTATCTAGTGTAAACTGAGTGAGAAATCTTAAACTAGTAAATTGACTTAGTACAAGCAACAGAAAGAAAGCAATGATATTATAGATTTAATTTTATTCGCACAAAGGCTGGAGTATTAACAGAAATTTCTGGACTTCAAATACTATGCTGAATTTGAGAGAGAAAGTAAATGATACTTCAATCTATAATTACAAAGGGTAACAAGATTCAGGTACCCAGAAACATTTTTACTAAAGCCCAGGGGAAATAACTAATCACATTTCTATCACTATTGATTACAACATAATATCCAAAAGAACTATCAGAGCAACTTTGATTCCATGAAACAACTAAGTCAGGAAGTCATTCAGTTTTCATTTAGGCATTATTCATTATGCGATTTGGTCCAGGACTTAAAGGAAATGCAATAAAGACTAACTTGGTAAAACTTCAACATTGTAACACATAACTACAGCATTTTACAATGACATCTCTCATTCTTTCATTCTTTTTACCACTCAATTCCCACAGCAAGAAAATGCAAGAACAATATGAAATCAGATTTATGAAGTGATAAGAGAAATTATGCAAATGTCAAATGAGACAAAAGCTGTACCTTTATCTAAGCACGATTTTATTGAATTTAATGAATTGTATATATATGTGCCTAGTATTCATACAGGAACTAATTCGCACTATAAACCTATGAGGCCTGATTATACAATTATGCAATACCGTCCCTATAATTAATTTAAATAATAAAAAAAAGGAATTGCCACAACTAACTACATAACAGATTGAAGATTGTTAATTGACAGAGAACTAAAACCAAAATTGATGTTATTTAATTTAAACTATGCCATTCCAACTAGCATTCAACACTTAAAGAATTGATTTAATTTCTGAAGCCATTTCGGCAGCATAATGGCTTGTAATTGGTGTATAAACATGCTCAATTGAGCATATGGATCCAGCCTAGGTTGAGGCGGTGCCTCATGCTGGATCAATCCTAACACAAACAGCTAGTGAGACGGCGTCTCTTGCTGTGCCATGGTTAACAGGACTCGAAGAGAAGATCAAGATTATAAAGGAATCAAAGAAAAGCTAATCAAAACCGAGAGAGAAGTAACAAGCTCAAATGCAATCAAAACTTGAATCTTTTACATGAAATTCACTTACAGATCAGATCTTCATACAATCTTTACCTCTCCTCTCTTGTTAGACATGCTTCTTATCGCTCCTTTTCTTCTATCTTTCGTCTATTACTTACGCCTATCAACTGTTCGACCAATTGCCTCAACTAACCTATCTCTTCTCACTGGTCTCTCTTCTCTAATTTCTAACCTATCAATGCGATTTTAGCTTGGGAGTGGATTGTGCGTGGTGCTTCAGTCCGAAAAGAGCCAGCCTTTGCTTCATCTTCAATCGGCCTATTTATAGGCAGTGGGCTTGGGTTCCTTCTTCAAGAAGTTTGGGGCTTCAATTCATCTCGACCATCTATTCAGAGGCACACGGATCGCCCTCTCATCCAACGGCAGAGAAGGTGACTTGTTGTGTTTCTTCGGCTGGTCAACAGGAGGTATGAGTAGATTTGACCAAAGCCATTACATCGCATTGGACGCGGTTTGTTCTCCATCGTCGATCCATAGTGCTCTCAGATCCGACGGCTATCCTTGCGTCGCGTTGGGAGGTCTGATTGGGTGGTCAACAAGGTGTCGAAGTGTTGACCCAGGCGGTTACAGGCGCGCCTCTCTTCTTTCTTCTCTTCGATTCCTCTTCTGTTTAGTTGGAGGAGATGAACTCTTCGCGTGGGGCCCATCAGTCAGGTTTAATGAGACCCAGACTCAGCGCCTCATGTCCTTCATTTGGTTGTGCGCGGGTCATCATACACCAATTGGCATTTCTCTTCCATTTGTGCACGGTTTATGGAGAACAAGTGCACGGTTATTTTATAACTGCCCTTCTTCTCCATTTTTCTGCTACACTGCGCGCCTCCATTTCTTCTTTAAACTGATTTTCATATACTGCTGATCCTAGAAAAATTATTTGAAGGTCTTTCCATTAGAATTTTTTCATGAAATTTTACATCAACATTCACAAAAATATTTAGAATCCAATTGTGCCTTTATTTTTCTGAAATCACCCCTTTTATTATTTTATTTATTTCTACAAAATTAGGGACTTCTTTGCATAGAATGGGGTCTTTATAAATTCTTTGGGTGCTTTCTGTGCATGATAATTTTTCTCATAGTCTCATGGAATTTTAGATATTTTTTTCATAAATTTTGGGATCCATTTAGTATTTTCTTTGAATTTTTCAAATTCTTCACGTTTATTCATCATGAAATTATCCATTTTTTTTATGAATTTATCGCCATATTTTGGGGTCAAACACACATAACACAATCTATATATTTATTTCATTGGGTCATGTCCTGTATTATATTCCGATAACATACACATATGCAATTAAGTTGGTAACTCCTTATCTATGATTTGTAGAACTTAATCATCACTTAACTTGCATACTAATCTTATATGATAATTAATGTTCTTTGTTAATTATCAAGATTATGGACAGTTTAGATTTATTATTGTCATTTTAATGAATGATCAATAGAGATCTACAATTCAGATCCTCAACCTGAATGATCTGTCAATAATAAACTCTAGGAACAAATGATTAAATATCATCAATAACATATGTTGTCCTTAAAAGAAGGCGGCTTAAACAAGGTTTAGCGGAAGCAATTAAGGTTTTAGACCGATTTGGTATGAACTACCCTAACACAATTCAATTGGTACCAACAATTGACAAGCACACACAATCAATTCAAATAGCAAGAAAATAAAGAGAGAAAGAGAGAGAGAAATTGAACACTCGATGTGATTACGGAGTTCCGACCCTGTCACACCCCGAGAAAGGGGGTGACAACCCGCCGCGTATAAACGCAAGGCGTACAAGTACATCACATACACTATCAATTAATGAAAAAAATATTACCACATTTATTGAATAATGAATATTGTTTTACAACAAAATTAACATGTCTAACATGGTGGATTTATGAAGCTAGCTCCCCATGCTAGATCAAATGTTAAAACAACTAACAAAAGATAAGAAAAAATATCTTGTGGCAATATCCTGACCCAGTCATCAATTCACTCAGTTATGCGTATGCTCTTCAATGTTCTTCTCAATACCTGGATCTAAAATAAATAACAACACGGATGAGAGCCCTGACAACTCTCAGTGCGGTACTACAAAGATATATATAACAACAATTTAAAATAAAATAATTAAGATGAAAACACGTTGTCAAAATGAGGGGCTTAAGAATAACTCATATCAACCATATTCATCAATTCACTTTTATAACTATTGTTGTCCTGCACAATGAGCCGCATGATCAGCACCCCTGTTTCATCTCCAGCTTGTCGCGACCAAGCCCATATGGAGGGTAACCAGTATGTACATATCAAGTTCCTGGGTGGATTTCTCAAGGTACCTGGGACTTAGTTCTCTTTATCGTTCATGTGTATTTCACGTATGTGTAGTGATGCCATGATTCAAAGTCAAGAAATGTCTAATGAAAAATGCACCTAATCTTATATTTACAAAAGGTGCCACGTTGGAAATATGATAACATAATTCATACATATTTTTATAAAACTAAAGTTCAAATATAATATTTCAAAATCATTCTTTCATTGAAGATGACATTTCTAAAACCAGAAGATGACATTTTCTAAGACCAGATGCCTGTTGTACTTTATGAACGTTTCAGCTAATCAGAAATCAGAAGTATAAATATACATGTGTTCATATTCATGACATATTCTCAAAAATGTTTTATAAAAAAATATTTAATATGCATATGCACATGTAAAACAACGTAACAACTTTCAATATTCAAGTTTAGGCAAAATATGTATATGGGCTAATGATAAGCTAAGTAGTACATCGGGTAAAAAATATATTTATGCGTTTTAGAGTTTGAACATAAATGCTTATAATATAAACCAGCATCCAAATAGTCACGAAAATGATTAACCTTTCAAAAAAAAAAAACAAAACAAGATAGTCAGGTAATATAATCCGCACCTCTTGAAGCAACACGAAGAAATCGAGTTGAAGAGAATTGGAATGTCGATCCTACGTGCACGTCTCGCTCTCCGTTCCGTTTAATCGTCAACACCGGTACCGCAAAAACAAGAAAAGGGATTGCGAGTAGGGGTTCGGGTTTGGATCTGAGAGGGTGGAAGGTCGGGTATAGGGACAAGAGAGGAGCGGTAGGAGGTGGTGGTGCTACGTGAAAAGGGTATGGAGCGCCGGCGGGGCTGTGGTGGCCGGCAGCCTTGTGAGGCCAGGTGGAAACAGGGAAGGCAAATGAAGTTTGATTTCGTTGGATTTGTGTTTGGTGAATGAAGGTGAATGGTGGCATGCTTTATTTATATAGGGTCGTCCCATCCAAATTTGGTTTCTAAATCTTTTCGAATAGCCAATTGTCAATCAACGTGGTGGCAATGAAACAAAAGAGGTATTACTTGAGAGCAAAGGATTTTAGTTTTATGGAAACCTAAATATCAAATTTTGGATGCAGCAAAAAGCATGCATTTCTTCCCTATGTTGTCGGCCATGAGGACTCCTATTGTGTCATGCGCACAAAAATATATGCACACTCACAAGTCAACTATGACTAACTAAGTTATAGAAAATCAAGGTATAATATTTGTCCCGTCATCCAAATATCTAATTTGGAAATATGTCCAACAAACTTGGTAACTCTTGGTGGGCAAGGAAATCTCAAATGGTAATGTAATCTATTTGATTGAATGAAATTTTAGAAGGGAACTAAATGACAGATTGCAACGTGGAGGAGAAGAAATTAATATAAGGAATTATTTGGTGGTAATATATTATCCGATTTGGATGGAAGGATATTAATTCGGATATCAACTTGGAGAGGAGGCAAGTAAGAGGCCAGCGCCTACTGCTAATGGGCCAGGCCTTGAAGGTGCGTATTTTAACATGGCTCGTATAAGTAGGTCAACCCGTTAGTTTCAAGCCCGAGTCGATTTAATGTCCATTAGTGCCAATTTTCTAACGACTAGTTTAGTTTTCAAATAAAATAAAAAAATAAAAAAATATATTTTAAAATCCTAAATTCCCATAATGTTACAGACCCGCTAGGAAAGGCTAGCCTTAGTCGTACGTCTTCGGGAGTTTCGTTACCACGAAGGACGCGCTCCGTTCAATTCCAATAAGAACGGGACTACAACTTCGAACCGAATCGCCTCGTCACAATGACACTCGAGGCGGATCGGCCTAACTCGAAAGACAAATGGCACCAAGGCCTCTAATGGAGATGAGCTCTCAACCTATTCCAACCTACACCTAGCGACAACATCGGGACGGTGGTGTTTGAGGCTACTTTATCTCTCAAAATGATCTAACTATAAAAAACTCAAATGGGAGAGTATCCCCGTGCTCAAAAGGCTCAATTCTAGTCTGATTTTGCAAGGCAAAGCTCTCTTGAGAGAGAAAACAAGGGGTGGATATATATAGGGCTCGGAATGAGCAGTTTACCAGCAAAAACTGGGCAGAGCGTTGCCTGCCACTAAATAACGTTGTACAACGTTGAATATTACCGTTGTAAAATCAAACGGCTATTTAATATAGCCGTTGGACTGTCAGAGCGTTGTGCAACGTTATATGCCGTTGCACAACGATGGAGTGTACAGTCAAAGGAGAACTCCGACAGTTCCGTTGGAATTTGTCAGAGCGTTGTGCAACACCAAATACCGTTGCACAACGATGGAGTGTATAAGTCACAGAAAAATTCCGACAGTTTCGTTGGTAAACGAACTCGTATCGGTGAGAGTAACTCTGACAAATTCAAAAGGGAGCGTCATACAACACTAAAGACCGTTACACAACGCTGTCGTTACACACCTGTACCCAGGAGCGTTGTGCAACTTTAAAGAGCGTTGCACAACGTTCTGCCTTAAGTGCACAGGAATTTTCTAAGTCTTTAACTGGATCGTTGTACAATGCTACTGAGCGTTGTACAACGTTGTGACTCAGCGTTACCTAACGCTATTTAGCGTTGTGTAACGCTGTTTCACAATTTGTCAGAATTTAGCTGTTTTAGTTTTGAAACCATAGCGTTGTGCGACGCTCTGTCACTGAAAACTGGATTTTGCTGGTAAATTGAGCTTTTCTGCTATCTAGACCATTTTAAGGATAATAAAGGACTAAAGTAAACCTTCTACTCTAGTCTAAACTAGCCTACAACATCTCTAAAGACTTGATCTTGGTCTTGCTCATAACTCTTATCCAAGTCTTCATAATTTGCAACTTCTTCCTATAAAACTCAAAAAAGATTGTTAAATGCCAAATGATATTGTTTTGTAATCGACAAACTTAGAGACGTTTAGTACAACAACATAAACTAATATTTAAGTCATTAAACTGTTGACTTCTATGACATAACTCCAACACTAATAATACTAAACAAGTCATTATAACTCATTCACCATGCTAAAACTCATGAAAATTAACATACTTCCTTGCTGTCCAAAAAGTACAATAATGAGGTTATGCATGAAAATTAGTTTACTACAAAAATGTCATGAAAATGAAACATTATGATGCAATTACGCAAAAACAAGCTTGCTGAAATTTTTCTCTAAGATCCAATAATTTTTGTAGAACTCATATAACTCTAAATTTCACACAATATCAAGTACTCCTAATAATATACCATATATATTATCCAAAATCCCAAAAACAAGGGTTTAATTCGGGTAAAATGATTATTCAAGCTCAAACTTAGTTTTAAATCTCATTTTATGCTAAAAGAAATTATTTCCTAGCAATAACAACTATATGCAAGCTTAAAAATAACTAAAAACCTCCATGCAATACTAAATTTCATCCAATTTCGAAATATTTCTCAAAAATTCGAAAATAGCCAAAATAATTTCAAGAGAAATGAAAGACATCACTATTTGGCACAATAATCACAAACTAATCACATTTTGCAACCCTTGTTCCAACCATGCAACTCATAAATCCAAAAAAATTAGAAACTTACATGGATATGACTTGTTTTTATAGAATAAAAAGCTTGTATGCATAAATCTCCACTTCAACTCACTATTTTTGATTTTTTCCAATTTTTTTCAGATTTTATTCTATTTTATTTTGAGCGGATTTGTGTTCTTTCAAATGGAACAAAAGAGAAAAAGAGAAAGGTACTATGAGCAAGAGAGAGAAAAGAAGGATTTCTCTCCTCTGTTGCACGCTGGGTGGGGAGAAGTGGGTTGGAAATTTTTTTTTTTAACTAAAAGTCTTTTTGTTACGCAATTCCAAAATGCACCCACAAGCAACATATGAATGAAATTTCTATTAAAATGTGCAATAAGTCAAACCATACAATGAAATAATGCTTAATTAAATTATCTTCACACTAACTATAATCTAATTATTCACTTAACAAATTCTTTAAATAATATTTTTAGAAAATATAAAATTTAAAATTTCATGAATGTAACAATAAATTTTATTTTATTATAAATCGTGGACATCAATTTTTTATTTTTTTCATTAAATTAATTTATCAAACTTTCTCCTCAACCTGGCTGAAACACGAGATACTATACCAGATCTGTTATAGATAATCCTACGAATATAACAATGACATGTGTGACCCGCTCTTCTTCGTCTATCTCTCACTTGGCTCCTAGGGATCTCTTCGCTGCCGCTCTCTCTTCCGATACATCGACACACCCTCCCCTCTCCCTCCTCCTCCTAGAAATATCGTCGGCGCGACATTCTCTCTTCTGTCCGAAAACACGACACCTCCACCCTCTCCCTCCTCATTTTCGGAGTTGGGAGCACCGAAATGAAATTCCATGTTAAAAAAAAAAATAGGATTTTGATCAGGGCCCACATCTTCTCCACTACAATGTCAAATTGTGAGCAAATCAAACATACCGAGTAGTAGTACAGTACATATGGCAACCGGGAAAAGGTGCCAGCCACAACAGGCACCGGCCTCAGCCGGTACGATTCCTTCTATTACTCGTCTCTGCCATTGCAATTGGCCTTCTTTTGGTGCTCCTCTCCTTCCCTTTCTTGTTCTCAGCCAATTCGAAGGAGAAAAACGAGAAATACTTGTATTAGGAAAGTCGCATCGATTGCCTACATCTTCGGAGTTGGGAGCACCGAAATGAAATGAAATCCCATGTTAAAAAAAATAGGATTTTGATCAGGGCCTACATCTTCTCCAAAATGCACCCACAAGCAACATATGAATGAAAATCCTATTAAAATGTGTAATAACTCAAAGCATACAATGAAATGATGCTCAATTAAATTATCTTCACACTAATCATAATCTAATTATTCACTTAACAAATTCTTTAAATAATATTTTTAGAAAATATAAATTTTAAAATTTCATGAATGTAACAATAAATTTTATTTTATTATAAATCGTGGACATCAATTTTTTATTTTATTATAACAATAAAGTTTCTCATCAGCAGGGCTGAAACACGAGTTACCACATCAGATTATAACATAGATAATCCTTGGAATACCAGCAATGACATCGGATCCGAATCCTCTGCGGGTGCTTACAAAAGACTTGCAGTGCTAGTCTTTGGATATCAGTCATTTGATGTTCATTCAATGGATCATATTGAAGCGTTCCATTAAATCGCTCCCAAAAAATAAAATAAAATGAAGAAACTCGTTGCCCGCACCAACGAAGCGTTCGTCTCCTTCGTTTGTTCGCTGTCCGCCTCCCTCTCTCACGCTCACGCTCTCCTCCTCCGCCGTGGGATCTCAAGTCATTGCCTCCGGCTTCCCCCTTCTTCATTGCAGATGGCTGCCCCACACCACCGAAGGCGCAATCACTGCATGCGCCCAGTTCTCTGAGCCAGATGGAGCGGCGAAGACACTGGACATGTCTCGCAATGGAAAGGTGCCTCAGATTGAGGTCTCCAGCCATGGAATAGGGTAAGCGTCGAGATAATGCTATCAAGAAACTAAATTCATGTAATAGGTACATGATTATCTCTGATAGATAATTATATGTAATAGGTACTTGATTTCTCATTAACTAATATTTTTATTGTTATTAATACAAATTAGGTGTTGTTATTCTTCAATACTGTCTGATTTTATTCATCAGAAGGATTCCATAAGGAAACAAAATAGCCGTTTATCATTTGCCCGGAGGATTCCATGAATAATAATACAGGCATAGATTCAGCAGATTGAAAGATTTGGTGTTGTTATTCTTCAATACTGTCTGATTTTAACTGTTAGAACAACAAAGTAGGGTGTTGGATTCAGTTCTATGTACATTACAATGCTAATTTGATATTTACAGCTTCAAATTAGATGCTCTCAATGCTCTCGTAATCTTGACAAACTAAAATAAATTAGCCTTAAAAGTTTGCTCGTTACTGTTGAAAAGATCCCAGCCCTGCCGCTGAAGATAATTTAGACAAAATAAGAGTTTATTCCACCAGTGTCAGGAGGTGGCTTCATATGTCATATGCAAATTCTGGGTCATTTTTTGGCGATGAACAAACTGCGTGAGCGGGAGAGAGGGAGGCGGGCAGCGAACAAACGGAGGAGATGAACGCTTCGTTGGCGCGGGCAGTGATTTTCTTCATTTTTTTTTTTGGAGCGATTTAATGGAACGCTTCAATCTGATCTATTGAATGAAAATCAAAAGGCTGATATCCAAAGACTAGCACTGCAAGTCTTTTGTAAGCACCCGCAGAGGATTCTAATACCAATGACATCAATGACATGTGGACCCGCTCTTCTTTGTCTCACTTGGCTCCTGTAAGGATCTCTTCGCTGCCGCTCCGCTCTCTCTTCCGATAAATCGACAGACCCTCCCCTCTCCCTCCTCCTCCTAGAACTATCGTCGGCGCTTCATTCTCTCTTCTGTCCGACAAGACGACACCGCCATCCTCTCCCTCCTCGTTTTCCTCCTCGTTTTCGGAGTTGGGAGCACCGAAATGAAATGAAATCCCATGTTAAAAAAAATAGAATTTTGATCAGGGCCTACATCTTCCTCTCCACTACAATGTCAAATTGTGAGTAAATCAGACATACCGAGTAGTAGTACAGTACATATGGCAACCGGGAAAGGTGCCAGCCACAACAGGCACCGGCCTCAGCCGGTACGATTCGTTCTATTACTCGTCTCTGCCATTGCAATTGGCCTCCTGTTGGTGTTCCTCTCCTTCCCTTTCTTGTTCTCAGCCAATTCAAAGGAGAAAAACGAGAAATACTTATATTGGGGAAGTAGAATCGATTGCCCCGGAAAGTGTTGCGATCAGTGTGCTGGTCTGGCGCACCAAGAGTCCAGCCTGAGATGCGCCCTTGAAGAAGCTTTAGTTCTCAACAGGTATCAGATCAACTTTGTATTGAACAAATATTTACAATTTGTTCCTAGTTTTGTTATGCTATCCCTGCTTTTTGTGACCACCACCAATACTTGATGTGTAGATGTGCCATATTTCCATTTCTTATTCGCTCTGGTGATTTTCGTTTTTCAGAATATTTGTGATGCCTTCAAGAATGTGCCTGAGTACAATACACAATACAAAAGGGATACTACACGCTAGCAACGGAACATCTACTGATGAAAGGTCAGTTCAATCCACCCATTCTGTTTTTAATCGGTTGTTGATTGTTAATCAAGAAAAAACAGGTCAATAATAAGGCATTTGTTCAATGGAAGGTAGTTTATGCATAATTTGAGTTAGTTTCTGCATTTTTGCACAGTGGAGGGTTAGTCAAGAAATAATTGGTAAAATTGCAAAAGAATTGCCCTAAGGATGACCATAGCCTTGTATAGTCTGGTAACTGTGCCAGGACCAGTAGATAAAGGCATACTGGCATAAGAAAAAAAAACATTTATGCGATATTTTCCAGCAACGGTAAAGCGGGGAATGCTAAAAGTAACTATATGAGGGATAAAATGCCATCTATTTTGGTAACAAAGTGGTGGAAATGAATTTATTCTTAAATAGTAATCGTTAGGTTTTCAGGTAAGAAGATTAAGTGGATAAGATATGTTATACATGTCCAGAAAAAAGTTTGTCAATTTGACTTAATTGCACTTTGCGTCAAGAGCTTGAAAAAAACAATCAACCATAATTTGGTGACACATATAACAAAGAGATCCAAGATTTTTATATCTAATGCGCATATAATTTAGATATTATATAATATAATACATCCAATGGTGTGGCGGTGTTGTTTTAGGCATGAATAATTAAGTTAGCACTGTTTGGCACTGGAAATGATTGGATTTGGATCCCTCCAAAAACTATATTATTGATACCATATTAAAAAAAGTTCTAGCAGTAACATGTACAAAATGTGCATACTTATGTTTGCCAGTATAGTATGTTGAAGACTTAAATTTAATTTATAAATGTAGATGGGAGGAAAATTCTTGTGCAATGGATTCTTTGTATGACATACAACTAATTTCCCAAACTGTACGGGTCATACTTGATAACTCAGATGCCTGGTTTCAAGTCTTGTCAGAAGGCAAAAGGCTTGGTAAAAATGGTATAATGCATGTGAAGGGTGTTAGCCGAGCTGAGCTTAAAGAAAACAGATATTATTCTAATGCACTCCTGATCAACCGCACTGCAAGTCCACTTGCTTGGTAAATATATGTATCGACTTTTCAAAGGATTCTGACTTTAACTGGTTCCACAAGTGGTCAATTAATGCTCCATCAACTTTAGTGACTAAAGGTTCCGTTGAAAATAATTTACACCCAATAAAACAACAAATGAGTCAAGAGAATAAAAAAATGATAAAAGCGAATAAGTAGTCATACCAGTTCTAATACCACCATATCAGCTGGTACATGTGTATCTGACAAGGTACCAATTATTAACATGAATGTTAGTTCCTCATTGATGAATTCTTTGATCATTTTGTAGTGCTTCTCTACACATATCCCATGGCCCTCATTATACCATATTAATGGGTCCCAATGAGAATTTTGATCAAAATAATTGTAATGAAATAAAAAACAGGTTTGCAGATTGCAAAGATAGAAAAAACAGAAGGTCTGTGAGGTTGCCATATTCTCTTCTCCCTACAATGGCTTCTAAAAGACTGAGGGATGCTGCAGATAAGGTTACAACTCTCTCTCATTCATGTGAGTTGCAGGCATGTACTTTGTCTTATGTGGTGGTGGTGGGCATTAGGCATTAGCTCATCGTTCTTCTTCTTTCTTTTTTTTTTGTGTGAGGGTGATAAAGATAAAGTTTCCAAGCCTTCTCTTATTGTTGTTGGGACATCCAAATTTAATCAAATATAACTTTAATAAAGAAAGACAAACAATGATAGTGCTAGTAGGATATATTTTCATTTCTGTTCCCTATCCTCCTTTAATCTTTTAAAGGGGCCTCAATATTCATTATTCAGTTATGTATAATATGCATCATCTTTATATGTACCCCATTCTAGCTAAAAATTATCCACATTTGAATCAAGAGGTTTATATTAATTTGTACATGTTTTTTTTTAAAAAAAAATTATAGATAAAAGAGTTGCTTGGGGACTATGATGCTATACATGTGAGGCGAGGAGACAGGCTGAAAACAAGGACAGACAAATCTGGGGTGAAAAGAAGTCAATTTCCACATCTTGATAGGGATACACAACCCCAATTTATCCAAAAGAGAATTGCCAAGTGGGTCCCACCAGGCCGTACTTTGTTTATTGCCTCCAATGAGAGAAAACCAGGGTTTTTCGCACCACTCTCTTCCCGGTAAATTTTGTCTATTTTATAGATATACATAAACTATTGTGCACTGTAATTTAAATTTTGTTCAAATAAGAAGATTAAGTAATTTAACTTCTGTTTTTTAAGTGGATTGTATGATTATATGTTTATATGGTGATCATTTTCTCCTTGTGGCTTGTTTTGCTTTGTATTTTTCTTTCAAGATAGGGTGAAAATACTGTATTGTGGTTCAGTTTATACATATCCAATACATGTTTGATATGTGGTCGCCAAGCAAGTCTGTATGCCAGTTTAGGCTATTTTAAATTCTTTTTTCTAGCTTGGTTTGCTACTTTTTTAATATTTTATGTTTTGCAGTTATAAGCTGGCCTATTCATCAAACTACAGCTATATATTGGATCCTTTGATAGAGAACAATTACCAACTATTCATGGTGGAGAGGCTTATCTTTCAAGGTGCAAGGACCTTTATAAAAACTTTTAAAGAAGATGAAGGTGATCTTTTTCTCACTGATGACCCTAAAAAGACCTCCAACAATTGGCAAATTCCTGTATACACTGAAGAAAAATAGAACTAGGTCTTTAGTTTGCTGCATATCTTTTGATATTTCTTAGGAGACAGGCCTTCGGGGCGTGATTGCATATGACGGTTAGATTAATCCTTTTGAAATTTAATTAGTTTATTCTTGGAAAGATTAACAATAGTTTATGTATAGAGAAAATTTTCAATCGTATTCTTTATTCTTTATTATTCCTCTCTTAAAGAGTAAGGTTACGGTAGGACCTCTTTTCAGCTGCATTGTATTTTATTATCTCTTGAAACGAAAAAAAAACATTCAGTGATCTTCTGACAGACTGAGGCTGAGATAAATTGCTTCATTTGTGAATGTTTCAAGTCTGATTTGCATAGTGCAGAGCATTCTGAGAAAGGATGATGCACTGTCTCAGAGTTGTTTGGCATAGGTTGCAGAAGTTCATCAGTTGCTAGCCCCTCTTGACAGGGCTGGTTATGAATAGTACTTTATTTTCTGGCATTAACCCAGTAAAAAAGATCATTGTTCTACTAGGGGCCATGAATTGATCATATTCTGGCACGGCTTAATCTGATAGGAGGTTCAATAGGAACCCGGATCCTCTGGTCGTTTTTGTTCTGAGCCGTCTGATTTAATCTCAACGGTTAAATTTTTTTGGGCATATCAAGCTGGTATTATTCACGGGGCATCCATTAACCGTTGTGATTAAATTGAATGGCTCAGATCGAAAAACGACCACCGGTCGTTTTTATAAAACGACCAGAGGATCTCATTCCGGACTTCCGGTTCAATAGAGAGAGAGAGTCAGAGAGACACCCAGCCTTAAACTATTTGGGCTGTATTGGTTTTGTATTAGCCTGTAGTTCAGACCCCAAGTCCATTCCTTTGCTAGTTTGCTTCCTTATCTCATGATTTGCCTGGCCCCAGTTAATACATATTGTCCATTGTTTTATTTTCTGGATGAATTTCATCAATAACGTCCCATTATTCTAAGTGCTAAGCCTGCGATTGCTCGGTATGAGCCGATCATATATTATTCATTAATTTTATTGGTCACAGAAATCCTTGCATCAATTAAGAAGCTACCAGTTTTATTATACTCATCGCCTTCTAGTGTTATTACACTAATGCATACATAATACAGTAAAGGTAGAAGATGGTAGCAATGTAAGTGTTATTATACTATCGGATATAGTGAAATAAGTGTCAAATTATCTAATCTAAAACAAAGGCCCTGAAAATTTGACTCTTTTGGAACATAGTGTTTTTACGATAGCTGTTCAAAGGTAGTGGAACTTCTTTTCATCAGCTAAGAAAAGACCTTCTGGTCTATCTGCCAAGATCCAATGCTGATTCTGAATAGTGAATACTGATCAACAACTTACAGTCAGACCCCTTTTTTTTTTTTAAATATTGCTCTACTATTCCACGGTCTAAATAAAAGTCAGTGTATTGTCTTTTGTTTTATATGATAATTTTTCTAGCTAGCTGTGCTTGAACTGCAGAGCTTTTGATTCTTTTATATTCTACTGAATAGCGCAGATGTCTTTAGAAAAGCCACTTTTGCATTCTAATCTTTTTCAATACAGCCTAATTATACAAACTTCCACTATAAATCACATTGTTTTTTATCTATAAAAACTAAAATGTTTTTTTAGTTCCAAAACCATTTTAATCCCTCTCCGACCAAATAATCAGTAGTTGGTCCACCCGTCCACCGTTATTTTACTTCTATATCCCTCTCTTGTAGAAAATATCTTTCTTTAATTAACTTAATCTTTCTTCTGGGATTTTTGTTTTGTTTTGTTTTGTTTTTGTAGAAAGTAGAAACTGGAAAAAAAAAAATGGAAACGAGATCTGGTCCTGCGATGGACGGTGTAGCGCACCCATCTGCACCGTCTGATCTGATCTCCATGGTCAAGGGAGCCCCGTGCATAATACCAGATTGATAGGCCCGAACCATCCAGATCAGATCGGACGGTGTAGATGGGTGCGCTGCACCGTCCCGCGCGGGATGGGATACGGATTCAATAAAATGAGTGTAATGAAGTTACCGTAACTTTACACGGATATGTCCAAACGGGACGTGTCGAGGAATAAGGAGAGGTGGAGAAGGGGGGCTTAAATGATAAATCATAAGTGCAGCTTTATTTTTTTTTACCTTTTGTTTCAGCCCAAAGCTGCAATCTTCCACGAGTAATTGATTCCCTTTGCCTTAGATTGCTTTTTGCTCGTTTTCCAATAAAAAATATTTGAGTAATTATATTTGTAATTTGGATCGCACGAGGTTACAAGAGAGAATCTAAAGACCTTATAGGATTGTTTATATCGATGTGCTGCCAATCTGCGTGTCACCATCTAGGGAGTAAGTTACATGTCCTAGAGCGCATTCCATTCAAAATTTCAAATTAAAATTAAAACATGGATTGCTTGATCGCATTCCCTTCAAATTTAATGTCGATATCGTTGTACATTTACAATATTATATGACTTATTAAAATTTTATAATAAAGATTTTGTAGGCTAGAAGAAATAATTCTATATTACTTTATATATGTATTAGAAAACCATATCCGATTCGTCACCTAAAATTTGACAAGTATGCATAAAATTTCTTCTGCTATAATAAAATGGGATAGATGCACTTAGATAAGAATGAACAGACGATAACAATTGTTATTTGAAGAAAACACTTGGTGCATGTGACCCCATGTGGATCGCCTCAGAGGTTACAAGTTGTTTAGCAACTATTCATCTCTCTGACTCTCTCTAAATACAAAGAGCTAACTGCTATCTGCAGATTATGTTGAGGTTTTTTGGAACCTTCATGCTGGCATGCACTCACGTGTTACAATGAAGAAACTTTGGAGTCTTGTGTGATTATTATGATTATGACTACTTTCAATATTAGAAGAAAAAAACAAATTGATGACATGCATGTGCCAAGTCTGAAATCTGAATATGTAAGAGACATAAATCTAGATGTTTCTTCATTATCAAATGCCAACCGGGTTTCATTAATTTGTACATTACTGCTTCCTTGTAGAAAGGGATGGAAGGGTAAATTATTTCCTTACTGATTAGAAATCTTCCCACCCGTTGCCCCCCATCCAAAAAATTAATACGCATTGTACTCCACATCACTAGCTAATTTTAGACCTTGTCAAATTATTTTCATATTAAGATCTTGGTACTATGAGTTCACAAGGTTTGGTGATATCAAGTTATTAACCAGGACTTGATTATTGCTGACAGAATATATATACTTACACTGTATGAAAACATGATGAAATCCTTTGAGAAACGAATTAATTTGTAAATTTCACTGTCATATTAAAATAATTTGAAGTTTCAAAATATGAGTTGGGATGTATCATAATTTCATCCAAAAATTAAGTTGCAACATCATTTTTATATTTTGAAAGATCATTTTTTTAAGACGATTGGAAGATCAAAAGTTAATTATGATTGGGATGAAGTACGGAACTAAACAGCTGAATATGACATCCGAATAGAAGTCCGACTAGGTGCGAAACTGACCCGGAAGGCCGGAACGATCCAAAAAATGCCCAAACTGCACCACGCGACCACAACACAAGGTGGTGTGGACTTGTGGCCGCAATAGCAAGCAAGCTTGGCGTGGCCGCACCCCATTGGACCATACCAGGTGATGTGGTCTGGGGGCCCCACAATTAGTTTCGGTGTATTTTATGCAATTTTGGACGCACAAATACTGTTCTAGGTGTTTCTAGACGCCCATAATTTTTTTATGAGAAATGATAACTGCCATTTGCAGTTTTGTCATCGTTAAATATAAAATGAACACATAAAATAGACAAGATAAAAATATAGACGATCAAAGTGAATACTTACAAACAAATAAGTGTTACCCTATCTTGTTCAGATTTTTATATGCATATTCAACTTATTTTTATTGAACTTATTTGTTTGTATGTGTTCACTTTGATCATTATATATGTTCACCTTGTTTATTTTATGTGTTCATTTTCTGTTTAGCCATGATAAAACTACAGATTGCAGTAATCAATTTTCATTTTTTTTATTTAATCCAAGACATCTCTTATAAGTCTAGTACCTTCCAAAGACCAAAGTGGCGTGTAATAATGTTAAAAAAAAAAAGGATCTACCATTTTTTAACTCCCAACTCCTTTAGGAAGGGCCCCTTACTTTTTAATAAATTAAGCATAAAAAATGTACAAACTAAGCAGGTCGCTAAGTTCTTTTACAGCACCTAAATCCAACTATCCAAGTCCTATTTCTTCAAAGTTCTTTTACAGCACCTAAATCCAACTATCCAAGTCCTATTTCTTCTTTGTGAGAGATAAATTTGAAAGAATTGAATTGATTTGTACGACAAAAGTTTAAAAACTTTTGGAGAAAGATTCCGGCAAGGCAAAAAAAGTTTAAAAATCAAAGTTTTTTGTATTTAAATATCGCATATTTTTAATAATTTATAATTGCCATCTCAATTAAAAAATTAACTCTTTCTCCGCATATTTGTGTTTACGTGGCAGAGTTGGGACTTGGTAAACAGTCCTAGTAAATCACAGTTTTCATTTATCTTTTTACATTTAACTGTACCTTGGTATATTCTAGAGGACGCGAGTAGACCTGTCTAACGTTAGAAACGGAGGCGAAACAATGGTGTTTCGTTAACTATTTCGTTTCGGTGACGAAATTGATTTTTGTTTCGGTAATCGTTTCGCATAGCTGAAATGGGCCGAAACGGTCAAGATTTACGTAAATTACACTGCAACGAAACTATTCGCTGTTTCGTTGATCGTTTCGCTATACCGGACGAAACCATTTTCCTCTTTCGTTGATCGTTTCGCAGGGCCGAAACGAAACGGAATTACGTAATTCTTTTTCCGTTTGCAGCCCTAGACGCGAGCCCTTGTCTCAAGGGCATAGATAGATCTTATGCTGTCGCGCTAATTAATTTGATCATTTAAATTGGGACAGCAGTCAAAGCTAGATCTAGAGCATCTTCCAAAATGCACCAGTGGGCCACATGTGGATTGCGAGAAAGATAGATATGTTTCAATAAAAAAAAAAAGAAAAAGAAAGATACGTGTGAAGTATGCACAAACATGGCAAATTAGTGGGTTTTCCTGTGGCTTATTTCCATGGAGACTTGCGTAATAGTTCAATCTTTTTTATTTTTCTTTTTGCTAAGAAATGTATGGTACATTACATTTATGTAAGAGCAATTACTGAAAGAACCACCGGTGTAACAATATATAAAGAGGAGAGTAGGTAAAAGATATATATATGCAGGATGATCAGATGGATATTACCTCTACTAGGAAAGAGAAGCCATTTTAATTTTGCAATATGAAGGCATGTTTTTTAATAAGTTATGTGAGGTATATATAATTATAATGGCACCGGTATATGCGACGACAAAAAATAATTTATATTACTTAATATAAGATTTAATTTTACCAAAAAACATATGACAAATATTTAATTCATAATAGCGTCCATCTTATTTTTAAAAGAGCTCGTAGAATCAATTTTCTTTCTTTTAGATAAAGATAGGATAAAAAGTTTTTAATTTAAAATATAAAGATTTTTTTTTTTCAGCTTAGTTTCAAATAGACGACCTTACATAAGAGTGTTGTCCGTTGACCTCCACTTATAAAATCATTTCTAGTAATTAAGTTTAGCATGGGAGTTTAATATTAATCACGGCGCCTCACGAGATTCCAGAAGATCTGCCTTCACACTAGAACCCAATTCAAAGAAAAACCATTCAAAGCAATTTATAAAAATGACATACGTGAAATGTAGAACAGAATATTCCTTGTTCAAATTCTAGTTCTAATCTCAAAGCTGCGTCCCACTTAAAACCCACTTATATATGCAGTTATACCCTTGACTCTTATCATCTCATGAAATGATCTCTCTAAATATGTAGGAGTTAACATTGGCTTTCAGTTTATACGTATAAAGTGTTTCCCTTTTTTTTTTTTTTCCTTTATAAAACCAGTTTTATAAATTATAATAGAGTGAATAAATATAGCATTTCTCATGACTCATTGTTTCTAAAGTTATTCTCAACACAATATTTATGTAATATTTTCTATTTAAAAAAAGTATATATTCTTCGCAAACTTAATTCCCACTGCCATCTTCTGTTTTCAGAACTAATTTTCTAAAATATATTACATACGATCGATCTCATTCATACACACCTTTAATAATAAAGGGTATCCGTAATGTATCTTTAGTGAAAGGTCGCATGTTCGAAATCCGGTTGGGAGGTCTTTCATAGACATTTAATTTAAAAATAAATTAGATGACTTAGATCCCAATTTATCTTAAAAAAATAATAATAAAGGGTATCTGAAAGTTGCATCAATATTTTGTCGCACATTCACATAAATTTATGATATTTGATAAACAAAATTTAGATAAAAATGGAGCAAGTTATCTGATTTATATATATATATATATATATATATATATATATAGAGAGTTGATATAGAACACTGATGTGTACGGATCGTCCCCGTACACATGAGTCGTTTTTCAAGGTCCGAAATTCAAACGGTCAATCCGAACCGTTCAAGTTGTTCGCTATATTGAAAAACCTAGATAGACCAAATTTTACATTTTTTCGAATTTTTTTGCTATTTATTATGATATTTTCAAAAAACACTATAATTGGAGTATTTCAGGCCCTCCAATTTGAAAATATCATAATATATAGCAAAAAAATTCGAAAAAATGTAAAATTTGGTTTGCAAGAGTTTTTCAATATAAAGAACAAGTTGAACGGTTCGGATTGACCGTTTGAATTTCGGATCTTGAAAAACGACTGATGTGTACGGGGACAATCCGTACACATCAGTGTATTTTATCCATTCTCTATATATATATATATATATATATATATATATTATAAAATTTCTTAATCGGATTTCGAATATCGAGTCTTATTTGGGTTGTGATTAATTAATTATTAGCTCGTCTGTAAGTCCATATATGTTCTCGATCAGCTCGTCTACATGCAAAGATTCGGGAATATGCATCTGAAAAGCCATGCTGAAATGAAAGCACTAAATTATTGGAAAGCCTAACATGATTGATATAACACAAGATCGCGAACTCTAGTGCATGCAGTCTTTGACTAGTTTGACTGATCCAATCTGAGGTTGGGAGGCAGCAGATGTGAGATGTGGAAAAGGCAAAAGAAAAGACATGGAAGAGGACATCATCTGTACAACTCTCCTTTTCAAATTTAATATCACACAACATTTTATAAGATATAAGCTAAATTCTGTAATATTTATATATGATAAACAAAACATATCCACATACAATGTGATTTATTAAGTGAATATACGTAATGGAATTTTCAATAGAAGTTTTAGATTTCACATATTTGAATGATCTGATCACAATATATAAAAAATGCGAAAGTTAGAACTGTAAAGAATCAAGGCGTGTTTACATGACTTAAAAATAAATTTTTATTCCTAATGTGTTTGAATAATCTTCTTAACTGGAATACTATTTCTAACTAATTCTAATTTTATTCTCAAGTGATCGAAACGTACTCCGATACTTTATAATTCTGTATAGGAAAGGTATTGGCTGCAATTTGAATTCAATTTAACAATGTTTGGTCTTTTACAGTCGGTTATGTAATGAGACGTTGTAGTAATCTTTATTGCTTTTCATAATTGATGAATAGTGGTGGAGCATCGCTGTACTTATTTCCAAAAAAAAAAAAGTTTGGTCTTTTACTAGATACAAAGTAATGGAACAGAATATTTCGCAAAAGGAAATTTCAATTTATCACCTTAAAATTAACTATACATTACTCAGAAGTCACAACTACATTTAGAACATTGGAAAGATGGAATCAAAACTTCAAATTTCATTCAAACAAACTGCTCAAAAGCACTGCCACAACTTTAGCTAAATTATTCCAAGCAGCAGCCGAGAAATTTTCAAGCCAGGTCAATCTTTTAACTTTCTACACGTACGTTAGCTTTGAGTAAATCTAATTGAGGTTCACACTCCAGCTTATGAAAAAAATTTCCACAAGTTAAAAGAAGTTATAAACATATTGCTTCCCTGAATCCTCTGTAGCGGGTCAAGAGCCCAGATGGTGTGCCGGGTCACCAATGCAACACGGCAGACCACACATTTTATTTCGTTGGAGCAAGTTAATATGGTTATTAGTTACAACTGGAGCTTGTTGATTAATGACATGACTTGCTTATAAATTTAAAGCAATGAATATCCCACATGCACCAGTTAAGATAATCCTGACTTAGCCTTTGCTGGTCTGAGTCACTGAGATGAGGACTTTACGTGGATCTACAAAAAATAATTCGGGCCTTTCAAATTCCAAAGAGAAATTCTGAGGAATGTAACGAATGTTTTGTTCAAAGATATTAATTGGAGGCATCAAAGCTTCGCACCTACACCCAACACATGTGGCAGCGGCCAGTAAACTGTAAAAGGGAAATTTTGAAACTGATATAGCATCCACGAGTGGGACCTTCTCTCTTTTAAGCTTTTAATGAGCACCCACAAGTTATCATCTATACCCCTCAAGATTACCATTTTTGCATAATTTTCTTTTGCACACTTTACTTTCTTTCTTTCCTTTTTTTTTTTTTTTTTTTTTTTTTTGCCCCCGTAGCCATTACTATTTCAGGACTTCATATTATAACTTCAATTGCCCCCGTAGCCTAGGGCTGTCAATGGGTACGGTACGGTAGAAGGTATTTTCATATCCGCACCCGTTAAATTTTTCTTTACCCATACCCGTTAAAAAGGACTTTACCCTTACCATACCTGTACCCGTTAAGAATTAACGGTAAGGGTAGGGTAACGGTACATAATGGGTAATAATAATATTATTAATTTAATAAAAAAATGTATAATGTGCTAAATAAATAGTATCAAACAAATATATAGATAAAGTAAAACATTTAGATAATATTTTAGATATTACAAAAATCATGAAATTTATTCTCATATCAATTGAATTCGAAAAATCTATATAACTAATTATAAATTATAATATAATATAGAGTGTAAGTTAATTTTTTCATCATCATAAATAAATTTGGATGATTTCGATGAAGATCGAAATGAATAACATATCTTACGAAATATGCTAAAAACGTGATTATATATACATATATGTTTGCAAAATATTACCCGTTAGATAATGGGTACGAAATAGGCCTTATCCGTATCCGTACCCGTACCCGTACCTGTACCCGTATCCGATAAGTTAACGAAATTTTTTTTATCCGTACCCATACCCGTTAGTCCAACGAAAATAAAATTTTATCCATACCCGCCTTATCGAATACGGTACGGATAGGGTAAACGGATAAACGGGTTTCATTAACAGCCCTACCGTAGCCATTACTATTTCAGGACTTCATATTATAACTTCAATCGCAAAGGGCGGATCAGAATGAGTGAATGTATGACACTTTTTGCACTTTTGCTTAGGCCTAGTCGCGGCGTTAATTTGGGCATGCATGATGATGGTGTCAAACAAAATAAGCAAGTGCCAATTTAAACATTCATTATGATGATGGTGTCAAACAAAATAAGCAAGTGTCAATTTAAACATTCATTATTAGAGACATATTGAGTTAAACACTACGGGATTTTGAATGTCAAAGACATTTTTCCATTGTAGGTTACTAATTTTTTTTTTTTTTGAGACAAAATAATAAATCTAAGGAAATATGGTCTACGACAAATGTGATATACGTTGAAGACAATAGATCTATTAATTTATTTATTATTCAAATCCTTGACACAACCCTTTATATCTTCATATATAAATAACTGGTCCTTTCTTGTACAATTCGTACTTAACATGTTGTATTTGTCTTGCCATTTACATCAGATTATAAAGTGCCACCCATCAGACCCGAAAGAAGAAAGTTATAGATGAGAGTTCTCAACTTCTCATGCCAAAAGCACCCTTGCATAATTTGAATTCATGTCTATCCAGATTGCACCAAAAAGGAAAAAGGAAAAAAAAAAAAAAAAAAAACTACTTTAGCAAATTATGCTCGAAATCTAGACCCATACATACAGCAATATTGGCTGAACGTTGGGGTTCAATGCTTTATTGCTTTGATAAACGTACTCTCGGTCTACGTCAATATATATAGCTTATGGATATATAAGCATATGAGAGAGAGAGCAATAACTCACACAAATCCCTCTTAGTTGAGAGAGAGAGATACAGGAAAGATGGACATAGCCATGGATAACAATCCTACTGATCCATACAACAATACTAATAATAATGTAAAGAAGATTATAAAGAAGAAAAATAACACAGAGAGACACGAAGATTTTTACGTGGTTCAGTACAAGTTGTACCTACGTCCACGACACACACACACCACCATTTTTTATTTCTTTTCAATAATTTGAATACAAGAGAGATAGAGAGAGGAAGAAGATAGATTCTGCAGGAAGGGACGCACCTTTATAGAAATATAGGTGGCCATAATTATTGTTTCTATTTTTGCTTTAAAACGAAATAAGAAAATAAATTATTTACATAATTTCCGACGCATTTCGGACCGAAATGGCTCCGAAATCGGTCCGAAATTTCGCCTCTGGCTCACACTCCCCCTCAAGTTGGCATGTAGATGTCTTGCATGCCCAACTTGCAAATCACTTCCTGGAATATGGTACTGGATACTCCTTTGGTCAGTATATCCGCCAATTGTTCGTCAGTTCTCACGTGAGGAATGCTAATGATTTTATCTTCTAAATTCTATCGAATAAAGTGCCTATCCACTTCAATGTGATTGGTCCTATCATGTTACACCGGATTGTGAGATATTGCAATAGCTGCCTTGTTGTCACAAAACAGATTCATTTCCCTGTCATCATAGAGGCCAAGATCCTTGAGTACTCTTTTTATCCACAGTAATTCTTGCAAACCTTTAGCAATTCCTCTGAACTCTGCCTCTGCACTTGACAAAGCTACCACCTTTTGTTTCTTGCTTCTCCAGGTAACCAAGTTACCTCCAACAAATGTGAAGTATCCAGATGTGGATTTCCTATCTGTCACATCTCCAGCCCAGTCAGAATCTGTATATCCCTCAACCTGAAGATGACCATTCCTCCTGAAGAATATGCCTCGTCCTGGGGATCCCTTGAGATACCTTAAAATCCACATGACAGCTTCCATATGTTGCTCACTGGGAGCATGCATGAACTGACTCACCACAGACACAGCATAAGCAATATCAGGCCGAGTATGTGACAAGTAAATGAGTCTCCCTACCAATCTCTGGTACTGATCCTTATTTGTAGGTGCCTGGTCCGGGAACACACCCAACTTAGAGTTCTGTTTGGTTGGTGTGTCAACAGGTTTGCAGTCCAACATACCTGTTTCAGCAAGCAAGTCAAGCACATACTTTCTTTGAGACAAAGAAATACCTTCCTTATTGTGTGCAACTTCAATCCCAAGGAAATACTTCAACCCTCCTAGATTCTTCATTTCAAACTCTTTGGACAGTTTATCTTCTAGATCTTGGATTCCTTTAGAGTCATCACCTGTGATTATCATATCATCAACATAGATTATCAAGATAACAATTTTACCTTTATTCTTGAGGAAGAATAAGGTGTGGTCAGTATCACTCTGGGTATATCCATATCCCTTCATAGCACTGCAAAATCTTCCAAACCAGGCCCTAGGAGACTGTTTCAGACCATACAACGTCTTTTTAAACCTGCAAACAAGAGACTGATTGGTTGAGTGACCACATCCTGGTGGGATGTCCATATAAATTTCTTCATCAATGTCACCATACAGAAACGCATTTTTCACATCAAACTGGTGTAGTGGCCAGTCTTGATTTGCTGCAATGGACAGTAGAATCCTAACAGTGTTCAGCTTTGTTAATGGTGAAAAAGTCTCTTGATAGTCTACTCCATATGTCTGAGAGTAGCTTTTTGCCACCAGTCTTGCCTTATACCTGTCAATTTCTCCAGTGGGCCTATATTTAACTGTAAATACCCATTTGCAGCCTACCGCCTTTCTGTCTTTTGGTCTTGTCACCAATTCCCAAGTGTCATTTTTCTCCAGTGCATCCATCTCTGTCTTCATTGCATCCATCCATTTTGAATCACTAAGAGTTTCATTCAGATTACTTGGAATGTGAACTAATGCAAGAGTTCTGTCAAAGTCCTTCACTGGTTCTGGCATGTGAGACATAGTCATGAAATTTGTCATTGCATACCTGCCCTCACCACTTTCATCTGGTTTGTATCTCTTAGGTGGTCTGCCTCTGTTGATCCTGAAAGGTAACTGATAACCAGGGTTAGTAGTAACAGGTTCAGAATTACTTACTTCTGACTCAGGAGATTGGTCATGTGGTGAGATAGGAGACTGTATCATTTCTTCTTCTTCCAAGTTCTCTTCTGATGGACCCGAATTGACCAGTGGGTCCACCTCAAGGTTCAAATTTTCAACTTCATCATCACATTTCGGACCGAAATTGGCAGAATTCGGACCAAAATTGACCTGTCCTTCTGGGCAGAGACCTGATTTCGGTCCGAAATGGGCAGAATTCGGACCGAAATTGACATGTTCTGTACTAAAAACTCCATCTCTTGTTGAATCAAACCAGAACTCATTTTCTATCATACTTTCCCCCTGAGAATGGGTCTGGTTTTTGCTAAAATACCCTTCATTTTCAATAAATGTCACATCCATTGTAGTATACACCTTCCTAGAGACTGGATTCATACATCTATAACCCTTTTGATGTTGTCCATAGCCTATGAACACACATTTTTCAGCACAAGGATCAAGTTTGGAGCGCAAATGCTTTTGGATGTGGACATAAGCTATGCACCCAAACACTTTTGGTGGGATATTGAGTACAGAAGGGATCATGTGGTAGGTTGAGAGCTTTTGCAATGGTGTTTGAAATTTAAGTGCCACAGAAGGTAATCTATTAATCAAATACACCGCTGAGGTGACTGCATGATCCCAATAAGAATGATGAACACTATTTTCTAGCATCAGTGCCCTGGTCATTTCTAGAATTTGCCTATTCTTACGTTCTGCCCTACCATTTTGTTGAGGTGTACCTACACAGCTAGTCTCATGTATAATCCCATTGGTTTTGAAAAACTCCCCTAGTGTTTTGTTGACAAATTCCCTTCCATTGTCGCTTCTAAACACTTTGACAGTCTTATCAAATTGGTTTTTCACCATGGTAACGAAGGAGGTAATGGCTAGTGGTACATCAGCTTTCTGTTTTACCACATTAACCCAAGTCATTCTAGTACATTCATCAACAAATAAGACAAACCATCTATTTCCTATTAAGGAGTCAACCGGAAAAGGTCCCCAAACATCAAAGTGAATCAAATCAAAAGGAGCTTTATTATTATCATCATCCAAAATCTTAGCAAAATGAGCTCGATGACTCTTAGATTTGATACACACATCACAGTTAAAAATCTCATTCTCAAAACCAGAAAACAAACTAGGGTAAAATTTTCTTAGGTACCCAAAAGATGGATGACCTAAGCGCCTATGCCATATCCAAATAGAAGACTTCTTACTCAAGTTCGATCCAGCAGATAGATTTGCTTGTCTAGCAGCCAAGATTTCTAAATGATACAGTCCTCCTCTTTTAATACCACGATCAAGAATCTCCTTCGTCAAGAGGTCCTGAAAAAGACAAAATCGAGAATACATGAGTACCACACAATTCAATTCTTCACATAACTGTCCTACAGACAAGAGTTTGGATGAAAGTGAGGGAACCAAGAGTGTATTTGAAAGAGTTAAGGAAGAAGAAAATTGGACTTCTCCAGCCCCTGTGACTGGATGGGCCTCGCCATTTGCATTAACAATTTCATTTCTTCTTGGAACCGAATCCCTTACCAAGTTTTCCCTGTTGTATGTCATGTGATCGGTTGCCCCTGAATCAATAATCCAAGAGCAGTCAGTACCAGATGTATTTAAAGCAAAAACTTTACCTTCATTCATCTCGACAGAAGGCAAAATAGAAAGTTTTCCAATAGATTTCGGTCCGAAATTTGTAAATTTCGGTCCGAAATTGTCACTGCCAGGGCCCAAACCAGCCAGATTCGCAGTTGGTGGGGCCCTTCCATCTGTGGCCACGGCTTCCGCCACGTGTGCCTTGCCTTGCTTCTTCTTCTTATTCTCTTCCCACCAGTCTGGATACCCGATCAACTTGAAACATTGTTCCACCGAGTGTTTTGGATTTTTACAATGGGTACACCCTCCAGGTGGGACTGGTTTTTTATTGTTTTGTTTTGGAGGGTAGTTGGGTTTCTGGAGGTTCAAGGTTTGGGTCTTTGCTATCATGACCAAAGAATTATCTCCAACTTCTCCTCCGCTTAACATAACCATTTGCCTCTGTTCTTCTTTCCTAACAAGGGCAAACGCCTCCTCTATTGTAGGAAGAGGCTTCATTTGGAGGACACTAGCCCGAATTTGGTCCAACTTATCATCTAAGCCATCCAAAAAGGTTAGTACCCTATCTTCTTGTACCAATTTCTGAAATTTTTCAAAACAATTGGGCATTCCATGGAATTTGGTCTGCGGGTGTCTAATTCTTTCCATAGCCCTTGGAGGGTACTGTAAAAATTCTGGACCAATTCACCATTCTGTTTGACCTTACTAATTTTCCTTTTGAGGTCCAAAACCTGAGACAAATCACTACCATCAAAGTACGAGGTATTGACTGCATTCCAGACCTCTTTCGCAGTAGAGTAAGATAAGAAGTTACCTATTAGTGATGAGTCCATAGAGTTGATCATGAAGTCTTTCACCTGAGAATCCATCACGGACCAACGCTTATAGGCTTCCTCGTCCGAAGGCTTTGGCCGAGTCGAACCATCAAGGTGACCCAATCTGTCTTGTCCGTTGAGCTTCATCTTCAGCATCTGCGACCAAAAGTAGAAGTTCGTCTCATCTAGCTTGATCGACATGGCTGAGGTGAACCCCTCTTGGCCTTGGGTGTTTGGTGGAGGTCTCGGTTGTGTAAGCAACTGGGACAGAGTCTCGTTCAGGTTCTGGATAAGGGCCATAGCATCTGGTGGGTTAGGTGTAGGTTCAGGTGATTTAGGGTTGAAATCGGTTGAAGGATTCATGGTTTTAGGTTAGGAGAGGGATAATTTCGGTCCGAAAAAGGTATATTTCGGTCCGAAATTTTAGGGTTTCGTCGAGGTTTCGGCGAGATCCAGTCAAGAAGAAGTAGAATCAATCGCTCGTGCAGTAACTCGCACGAGGGAGAGGACGTCTATGCAGTAACTCGCACAGAAAAAAAGACGAAGAGTCAAGTTATGCAGTCGCTCGCACAACTATTAAATCAACAGATCTCAGAACCTGTCTCTGATACCATGTAAAGAAGATTATAAAGAAGAAAAATAACACAGAGAGACACGAAGATTTTTACGTGATTCAGTACAAGTTGTACCTACGTCAACGATACACACACACCACCATTTTTTATTTCTTTTCAATAATTTGAGTACAAGAGAGATAGAGAGAGGAAGAAGATAGGTTCTGCAGGAAGGGACGCACCTTTATAGAAATATGGGAAAATTAGACTCATACCACCCCAAAAGTGGGAAATTGGCAAATTGCCACCACAAACTATTTTCTTCGGAAAATACCACCCATACCATATAAGACAAATCAATTAAAATATTCAAAATACTGTAAGTCCCCAAAAAATTAACCCAAGGAAAACTAGATGTGTAACTTAGGAATTTGAACTGATGGTATAATTGAACCCGAAATGCTAAGCCTAGGATATATAAAATTAAAAAGGTCATTTAAAAATTAAGAATAAACCCCGTAATTATACTTACAGAACTTATTTCTTCTTTATGAGCGATTGGCGCCTCAGTGCAAACAGTACAATTTACAAAGAAGCACTCAAGGCAACCGAAACAATCCAGCCACCGGCAACTGGTTTTGTCAGACCACAAGACATCACCGGAAGAGCAACAGAGGTTCAATTTAAGCAAAATAACACAATTATACAACTGTTGCTTAAGTTGACAGAAGAAGTTGAAGATCTGAAGGTAGCAGTTAAGAGGCTCGAGACTGCGAAGGGAAAGGAAGTCACTCAGCCTGACGACCTATCCGACTCTCTTGATCAGATTCAACAACAACTTCAGAAGCTGAGCTTAGGTGAATCTAGCAAGCCAGCAGTGCCTAAATTGAAAGGCAAACTTTTTGTGTTCAAAAATCCAAAAGAAATATTTGAAGCCGAGAAAAAGAAGGCGGCATGAGCAGAACACAAACAACAACAGAGGAGGCAAGGCCATCAGTGTCTGAGAGAGACACAAACCGAACTCCTACTGTTGAAGATCAGATCCGTAGCTACCGCCTAGGATCTAGACTCAGATTTGAGGCTCAAAGAAGGCTCCCTGGTCAATCCAGACGATACTAGCGAAGCCTTGAGTCACAAATGAATCCTGATACTGAACTCAACATATCTCAATACAGACCCTGAGGAATTCAATGATGATGGTGATGAGGCCGAGCAAGATGATGACTCCTTATTGGAAAAATGGTTCCTGACAATTCTAAAAGCCGAACAAGCTGAGCCAACAGTTGAAATGATGGAATCAATAAACCCGTATCAATGGTTTGCTATAGAGCAGATGGATAACGAGGATGAACTTGTGCAAATGACATTTGCAGAGTTTAATTGGCTAGAGACCATAGAGGCAGAGGCTGAATGGTCTGAAGAGCAAGCCTTGATGATGACTTGTCAATATGATGAGTCTGACGATGAAATTGAAGATGATCTACTCTCTACAGTGCAATTCCTGTCTCAACTGGATACACCTGCAGAACAAGACGAAGACTTACTAAGTCTTCTGGTGAAAGATGGTGGGAAGGATGCTAGTGCTAGTTCCCAAACTTCTGTTGAGATAAAGTGGGATGATCATCCATCAGAGACAATTTACATGCTTGGAGAAATGGAGTACCTGCAATTCAAAAATCTCAGAGAAAAAGTGGAGACGGTACTCTCGTCAGCAAAATCTTCCATCACAAGAATACCACCAGAACCAATTATGGGTCCTGCTATGTACCCACCTGGTTCAAGGCAGCCACAGAATCTCCAAGTCCCGGAGATAAGAGCACGATTGGACAACATCCGTGGTGGCTATGCGAGACAGATGAATGAAAGGTTTAACCTGCCAACAGCCCAAGCCAGTCAAGGCGCAATCCTGGTCCTACCAGAAGACATTGGGCTATATTCAGAAGTTATCTCCCGCTGGGAATCCATTACCCTTAATCTCATCAATGAAAGAAATTGGACGGATAACAAATCAAAGGTCAATTATATTGAAAATCTCCTAGGAGAAACGGAGAAAAAGACCTGGATTCAGTGGAGAATGGCGTACCCCACTGAATATGAAGAATTGATAAACATCGCTGATGATCCACAGAATGTTATATCTCAGATCAGGCGAATGTTTCTGTTGGAGGATCCGACAACCGGGTCCACAGAAGAGCAAAATCGAGCATACAATGATTTGGAAAGACTTTCATGCCAAAATGTGAAAGATCTTTTCGATTACATCAATGACTACAAGATTTTGGCCGCAAAATCGGGACGGATGTTTATATCCCCCGAACTTTCGACAAAATTTTTCAGAAAAATGCCTCCCATCATTGGCGGAGAAATTGAAAAGGCATTTGCTGAGAAATACCCAGGCAATACTGTAGGTGTTATTCCAAGAATACACTTCACCTATCAGTATTTGGCTGAACAGTGCAAAAGAGTGGCACTCCAGAGAAGTCTCAAGGATTTATCATTCTGTACCCGTATACCAGTGCCAGGCTACTATCAAAAGAATAAAAAGTATGGTCTTCGGAAGGCAAAGACATACCGAGGCAAACCACATGATACTCATATCAGAGTATTCAAAAGGAAGCATGCCGATAAAATAAGAAAATGCAAATGCTTCATATGTGGTGAAGAAGGACATTTTGCCCGAAATTGCACAAGGCAGAAGGGCAACATTGCAAGAGCAGCAATAGTCGAAAATCTAGATTTAGATGACGACTGGGACATGCTCTCGGTTGATCAAAATGAACCAGATAGCGATGCAATCTGTTCATTTTCTGAAGGAGAAGGAGGTACTAGCTATTCCCTAATGACTGGTATAAGTGAGGTACCATACGAAACCGCATTAATGATGACAAATGAAGAAGTTTCATGGCGAGTAGCGGTCTCACTACCTCAGAAAGTTAAAAATTGTGCGCACCAATGGGAAGACAATGGCCTTGTAGCGCAAGAGTTCATAAGATGTTTGTTTTGCAAATAACAAACCAATCCACGAATGCGAGCGCACTGCAGCCTGTGTCATTTGACAGTCTGTCCAATGTGCTTAAGATTCAATCTGGAAAGGAGAATAATAATCCAAAGGTCAAAACCCCAGTATGACAGTAAGGATACCCTAATCAACGAATTGATTGGATATACAAACTTTCTGTTAGCCGAGAATCAAAGGCTAAAAGAACAGATTGAAGAATTGGAGATGAGAAAGGATCTAGACGAGATGCGAGATCCAACAAAAGAAAAAGCTCCTGAAAAGGAAATGGATTCGGATGATGAGGCAATTGAAAATCACATCCAAAAATAAAAAGGAGTGATTATCAAAATGATGACGGAAGGAAATGAGTACATCAGTACTCAAGTTCCGGATCCAAGGAAAGGAAGAAGGGTCTTAAACAGACTCTACAACATTGAGTTAACAATGGAAATACCAGGGGTTGAGAAGTTCAAAATTCAAGTAATCCTGGATACTGGTGCAACAGTCTGTTGCGTAGACCAAAATGCAGTTCCAAAAGAAACACTAGAACCAAGTGCTTACCCCATTCAGATTAACGGGGTGAATTCTTCCCAAATAGCTAACCAGAAACTAAAAGGCGGAATGATGGCTATTGAGGAAAATCGATTCAGAATTCTTTTCACCTATGCGTTCCCAATGGAACAGAGGGATGGGATTCAGATGTTGATTGGTTGCAATTTCATTCGAGCCATGCAAGGAGGGCTCAGAATCGAAGGGCAAATGGTGACATTCTACAAAAATGTCACAACAATTGCAACAAAGGTGGATGCTGAGATGACGGCCACAGCAGCAATTGAAGAGCTGGATCTGTCCGAGCTTGAGTATTTGGAAATCCAGAGGATTACTGCATACTCTTGCGGTGAGCAGTAACAAAAGTTCCGGGAGAAGTTTCGACCTCTCCTTGAAAGACTTAAAGAACAAGGGTATATTGGAGACAATCCTCTTCAACACTGGGAGAAAAATCGGATGAAATGCAAACTTGATATTATTAATCCGGATATCACGATCCAAGACAAGCCGCTAAAACATGTAACACCAGCAATGAAGGAGCAGTTTGACAAGCATGTTCAGGCGCTGCTAAAAATTGGAGTGATACGACCCAGTAAGAGCCGACACAGAACCATGGCAATGATGGTAAATTCGGGTACATCTATTGATCCGAAAACTGGTGCTGAAATTAAAGGAAAAGAGCGTATGGTATTCAACTATCGTACTCTCAATGATAACACTCATAAAGATCAGTACAGGCTGCCAGGAATCAACACCATCCTCAAGAAGGTCGGTAATAGTCAGATTTACTCAAAATTTGACTTAAAAAGCGGGTTCCATCAGGTGGCAATGGATCCTGAATCAATTGAGTGGACGGCATTCGTCGTTCCAAATGGCTTGTATGAATGGCTGGTCATGCCATTCGGTCTAAAGAATGCGCCAGCAATTTTCCAGAGAAAAATAGATGACTGCTTCCGAGAAACAGAGAGTTTCATAACAGTCTACATTGATGATATACTGGTATTCTCTGAAAACAAAGAACAACATGCCAGGCACTTGGAGGCCATGTTATCAATTTGTGAGCAATGGGGGCTTGTTCTCTCCCCAACGAAAATGAAAATAGCTGTGCAGAAAATCGAATTCCTAGGTGCAGTTATTGAAAACAGAAAGATCAAACTTCAGCCACACATAATCAAGAAAATTATCTCATTTGATGAAGAGAAGCTGAAGGAAAAGGCATGAATGAGATCATGGCTTGGCATCCTCAACTACGCCAGGTCATATATTCCAAAATTGGGTACACTGCTTGGGCCGCTGTACTAAAAAACAAGTGAACATGGTGACAAGAGGCTCAAAAGTTCGGATTATGAAATTATCCGAAAAGTCAAGCAAGCTGTACAGCAGCTCCCAGATCTTGAGATACCTCCGGAAGGATCCTACATCATCCTGGAAACTAATGGATGTATGGAAGGATGGGGTGGCGTATGTAAATGGAAGAAATTCAAGCATGACCCCAGAAGTACGGAGAAGGTGTGTGCATATGCAAGTGGAAAATTCCCGGTGATTAAGTCAACAATCGATGCCGAAATACATGCATGCATGAAAACAATGAAGGCACTCAAGATTCATTACCTGGATCAGAAGGAGATCACTCTCAGAACTGATTGTCAGGCTATAATCAGTTTCTACAATAAATCAACACAAAACAAACCATCAAGGGTTCGATAGATTAATTTTGTTGACTTTGTTACAGGAACATGGGTGCAAGTTAATTTTGAGCACATAGATGGAAAAATAAACGTGCTAGCTGACTCACTGTCACGATTAACAGCAAAAATGGTGAAAACCGGTAACTGTTATTTTGTTGACGAACAGTTGGCAGATTTAGAAAAGGTGCTCGAAGAAACTAGAGACGCACCAGATGATATTCTAGCTCATCTAGCAACAACTGTTGGTCACATCGACAACATGTTAGATTTCGGGCCATACTAGAACCTCTAGATGGAAGTAAGCGGGCATGGTGGACCGCTGGAAAAATCCACTATACTTGTATCTTAGGAACTGTCTGGTAGTAATCTACGGAAAGCTACTGACAATTTTTAGTTTTCTAATAATTTGTTTGTGTGAACTTTTATCTTTTTACAGAAAATGATGCTTGATCATTTGCGAAGATTAATGAGGATTCATGAAGGAAGTCCAACCACTGGTTTTACGCCAGGAGGACGGCAACCTTTTCAGCAAGCGAAAAGATGGGCGACCTCAGGAGTTGAGCCAGACTTTCTTCAAGATTATGAAGTCATTACTGGAGACTTGCTAACAATGTATCCAAGATCTTTTCATTGGGAAGGAGCTATGCAACTCAGGCTCGGTGAAATTTATAATGAACAAATACAAAAGACCATAGGAGAAGTAAAGAGGCTCATAGCATTAAGTTATCTGCAGAAGATACGACTTGAGCAAGGGGCATCTAAAGACAACTGGGCCAGCAGCGCATTGGGACCAGTTAATCATAACATTAATGAGCTGTTAGCAATTCATCAGAAACTTTGCATCATCCAGCAAGGCTATTACTATTAAAGAGACCCACCATTATATGGGAATCTCAATAATGTGTTTACTTTCGGTGCCACTATGGTAGTGCGCACTTGTCTTTTTTTTTTTTTAGTTGATTGTCATTTTGGAATGGCATCAGTTTATTTTTCTTTATGGGCAATTATTGTATCAAATATGCCCACTAATAGCTTGATAAGGACATGCCATCTGTGGTAGACGAATAATTGAAATGGACGATGGGGCCCAATGAGCACCCGCATTCAATTATCGAGCTCACCAACCGATAGCGTTCTTTCTATATAAGTAGTATGATGGTTCACTAGTAGGGGCATCTCCTCACAACTAGAAATCATCCTCTCTCCTCTTGTATCATTCTCAATAAATAAAATTTCCTTCTAGCCAGTACTTTTTCATAAGTCAGAGTTAGTTGCGAAATTTCCTGGTTAAAAACTCTTCCAATTCAGTCATTCATTCTGGTATCAGAGCAAGATTTGTTTCTTAATAATTTATGACTTTCTAAATTTTACTTATATTCTAGATAAGCGAATTAGAGGGAGATTATACCAAATCACTAAATACCTAAGGAATAAAACTATTTATAAAATAATTAGTCAACCTAAAAATACTAATTTAAGGTTGAAATTTACAATTAACCAAAAGAATTATCCTGCCGTACAGTACCTAAGAAGAAAGGGAAGATCGCGGGTAACACGATAATGTGAGGTTACAGTAGATACAACGTTATAATTAAAAGGGAGGATTAATTATTAATCAGGATACACAATTGGGGTGCACATAGTAGGTAATGTTGAATAAAATAACCTTAGGGTGGCAAAATCAGAAGGTTGAACTTTCGAGTGGCAATTGCTGAAATTCACAAATTTTGGGTGGCACAGAAAGATTTCTCCCTAGAAATATAGGTGGCCATAATTATTGTTTATATTTTTGCTTTAAAACGAAATAAGAAAATAAATTATTTACATAATTTCCGACGCATTTCGGACCGAAATGGCTCCGAAGTCGGTCCGAAATTTCGCCTCTAGCTCACAAATAACAAGACTGTACCAGCACCATTTTTGACGAAGACATACCAACTGGTAGACGACAAAAGTACCGACCACATAGTCTCGTGGGGCGACGATGAAACCACCTTTGTTGTGTGGAGACCTCCTGAGTTTTCAAGGGAGATCTTGCCTAACTATTTCAAGCACAACAATTTCTCTAGTTTTGTGAGGCAACTCAACACCTATGTAAGTACTTAATTACGAACATGATTTTCAGGTTTTTGCATTGTTTTTGTTTTTTATTTGGTTAATTTTTCAAATCCCAATGCTTCGAAAACAAATGAAATAACACATTTTTCCTTCGCAAGTGTTCTCGACTTCATATTTGTTTTTGTTTTTGAACAGTTATTTCTATACTCTTTTGAACAGTTATTTCTATACTCTTTGAACAGTTATTTCTATACTCTTTGAACAGTTATTTCTTTTTCTTTTTGCAGGTGTGGAATGTTTGTAGATTTACTGCTGAAGAATCTAATGAACCAATTTATGAAATGGACCTATTATCAGGCCATGAAAATGATGTTAATTATGTGCAATTCAGGTAGTTCCTTTTGGTGTCTTCCCACTTATTCTGACTTTGAAATTTGCCGATTCAGCAAGCTCCTATTAATCGATGTTTTCTTTTGTCAGTTGTTGTGCCGTTCCATCTAGGTCTCTGTTAGGTGATATTGTTAAGGAAGATAATATCCCCAAATTCAAGAACTCATGGTTAGTTTTGATAAATATTGCTCTTGAATTTTGTGCTTCAGCCAACCAATTTAATTGGATATCACATGCAAATGCTGAATTTCGATATTGTTATAAATAATAGGTTCACTCACGACAACATTGTCACATGCTCTCGCGATGGAAGTGCAATCATTTGGGTACCACGGTCCCGTCGTTCTCATGTGAGCCTCCCTCTCTGCCCCCCCCCCCCCCCCCCCCTCTCTGTACATTAGGTAAACACAAGGTTCATGTTGAAAATCATGTGGCAAATCTTGTGAAGTAGTTCCCTCTGTTTTATGTTTTTTTTTTCCCAGGGAAAAGTAGGGCGCTGGACAAGAGCATATCATCTTAATGTTCCACCTCCTCCAATGGCCCCACCACCAATTAGAGGGGGCCCACGCCAGAGATTTCAGCCTACTCCTCGTGGTGTCAATATGATTGTCTGGAGCTTAGATAATCGTTTTGTACTTGCTGCCAACATGGGTGGGCTTTCGCTAATTTAGTTGTGATATTGCACATTCTTATTTTAAAAAGTTTCTTATGAATTGTGCCATATTGGCATTGTTTTTATTTATTATTACTATTTTTTTTTTACTTTTTTCAATTGGGAAAATTTGTTTCTTATTAACTCATCATTTGTTATTAATGTTTCCGTTGTTTACTTTTATAGATTGTAGAATGTGTCTGGAATGCCTCCGATGGAAGTTTAGTGCATTCATTGATTGGTCATAAAGAATCGGTGAGTCTGTCACCTTTATGCAAAATATATTAACCTTTGTACATTTGTATTCAAAATTTAATACTTACAATCTGCCTTTTTTGGTTAAACGTGTATCCACGATGCCTCTCAGTTGAGTGATTGGTAAACCTGGCTGGTACAGGATATAAACATTTTGGTAGAACTTATTGGTCTATTACTTAATGTACGTTCTGTTTTGGTCTTCAGACATTTGTTTTGGATGTGCATCCTTTCAACCCGCGGATAGCTATGAGTGCTGGTTATGATGGAAGGACCATTATTTGGGATGTGAGTTCCTTTAGTTTTGATGTGCATTCTGCCTATTTCTGAGTGTTGTAATATCTTAATAATCAAATTCAAATAGATTTGGGAGGGGAAACCGGTGCAAATTTATCAAACTGGACAGTTCAAGCTAGTTGACGGGAAGTTCTCTCCGTAAGTTGGTTCTAAAATATTGGTTATTTGATTATTTTATGTGTAACTTAAGATTTATTTATATGCATGTCTGTCTATTTCAAATGTGCATCTCTTCATGTATGCTAAAAAATGTGTCTTTTCATGCATTCATGTTTATGAAAGGGATGGAACTTCAATCGTTTTATCTGATGAAGTTGGCCAAATATTCATCATAGGCACAGGACAGGGAGAGTCTCAAAAGGATGCCAAATATGATCAGGTACCTATTAAATTATTAGCTTATAACCTTATTCTATAGGATGCAGTTAACTGCATTTGACATTTCATTTTATGTTCTTTTATGATCGTAGTTTTTCCTTGGGGATTACCGACCCCTTGCACAGGATTCTAATGGAAATGTGCTTGATCAGGTTTCAATATTCTCTTTTCTTATTGTAATAGTATATTATACTTTGCTGTTAAGGTCGGTACTTGTTAAGACACTGTTACACCAAAATGTATGATACAAACTCTCGTATTTTCTTCTCAAAAGTTAAAATCACTACATATGCTTTGCAGGAGATCCAGCTTCAGCCTTATAGAAGGAACATGCAAGACCTCTTGTGTGATTCAAGTTAGTCTTTAAAACTTCATGCATCTAAAAGTTTTTTTGTTGCAAGTGGCAAGGACAAGCTACAGCTTTGCATATATTTCTTTTTTTTCTATTTATTTGGTAAGAGTAAGAGTAAGACAAACATATCTTATCACTGTAAACAAATTTTCAGCCATAATACCTTACCCAGAGCCATACCAGAGCATGTACCAGAGGCGACGGCTAGGAACACTTGGCATTGAGTGGCGGCCCCCATCCGTCAACTTTGCGGTGGGGCCCACCTACAATGCTGCCACTGGGGATTTCCAGGCACTTCCTGTAATTGACTTGGAGAGGTGGGCTGAGCCATTACCTGAAATTGCTGATGTCATTGACTGGGAGCAGCAGGAGGTTGAGGTGCAGACTGATGAGGATTTGAGTGACTCAGAGTATAATCTGACAGATGACTACGAGAGCGAGGGGGAGGAGCAGGAGATCCTTAGCGTTGGTTCAGCTGATGAGTCCGAGTACGACGATGACAATGGTGCAGGTCTGGCAAATCATAGTGCTGGTAAGGCAGGAGTGAGGAGGTCTGGTAAGAAGAGCCATAAGTCTGAGGTAAGGAATGATGAACATAACTTGATCTCCGTATCACAGTATGTCCTTGTCTGTTCATTTCTGCTATTGTTTCTTTTTCCCTTTTCCTTTTTTTTTAGAGGGGGGGGGGGGGGGGGTCATATTTTGGGATCCCTTCAGGTACCTGCCTGGTCAGGTATGTGAGACATTGACCAGCATGGACATTAGTGGCACTCTTTATCTTCTAATTGAACAGTACAGGTACCTTTCTTTCAGGTCCCTGTGCGTATGCAACTCAGGGTGAGTTCGACGTAAGTATCAGAAATGGGAAAATATTTGACTTGCATCTGCTGATAGCTTAGATGTTATAAGGAAGCTGGTTTTGTTTTAATATTTCTCGTCTTTTTATCATTGTTTATAGCTAGCAACTTTTGAATTGACAAGACTCCAAAAATATCTAACTACTGGTAGTGGCCAGGTTTAGAATTTCTCCACAAGGGACATTATCATAATTGTTTTTCCTTGGTGTAGGCTCAGCTTGTTACCTCATCTGGAAGGCGGGTAAAGAGAAGAAACTTGGAAGAACCTGAGGAGCCAGTGGCAGTAGGCCAATCAAGAGTTCACAAGGCACGGAAAACCAAATATGTTGGTCGTGCACGTCCAAAAAAGAAATCCCTCAAATCCAGGGAGTTACGGCCACAGAGACGTGCTGCACGCAATGCTCTCAGCCTTTTCTCTAAGATAACTGGAGCATCCAGTGACACAGATGAGGATGAAGAGGATGGGGAGGATGGAGAAGAAGATTCTGAAAGCAGTTATTCTGAAAGCGATTCCATGATTCCAGAAACAAAGGGAAAAGAACCCCAAAACAGTTTTATGTCCAGCTATGAGCAGAAGAGCCGTATACCAGAGAGAGAGGGTTACTCTCAGAATGGGGGCACAGCTTCTCAGACTGGAAGAAGATTGATTCTGAAGCTTCCTCATCGCAATTCAAACACTGTTAATACATTTCAAACAGTGAAGGCAGAGCCCTTAAAGCATGAGGTACCATCTGCTTCAACCGTTGTAACTGAACCTAAACAAGAAGCAGAATTAAAACCCATAGAGGGGTCCAGCACCAAATTGGTAGTGGAACTAGAATCGAAACCTGAGTCTGAACTCAATCATGATGAGGTTGCTATGGGAGAGGCAGAACTGCAGACTGGCCATCTTTCATGTGGTATGGAAAGTGAAGAAGCTGACTTGCCTTTGGAGGCTCATACCAGTAAAATCCGATGGGGAAAGGTTAACTATAGATCCTCCAAAAGACCAAAAGTGATTGCAGATAGTGGGCCCACTGATGAGAATGAAGCATCTTTGAATGCATGGACACATGCAAATGTAGAGGAACCTACAGGGATTGATGGAATTGTGGAATTAAAAACAGTAGCACATGAAGATACGGGTATTGGTACCAAGCATCACGTGGGGTCAAGTTCTCAACCAATTATCTATAAGAGACTAAAAGTAAAGGATCGTGGTTTAGGGAATGAAATGCCAAGAATTGAACACGAAGTTGCCAATGTTCGACATGCTACGGAAAATACCGAGAGGGATAATTGGTCATCTGAAGAAATGGGTGTGCATGCAGATTCGAAGGTGCCTGTAGTCTACACCAGGTCAAGACCATCCAAGAAGAGGAAGCCTGATGATAACGAATATGATAACGAGGAAAGCACCTCAAACTCCCATAGTAGAGATATTGATGCAGATTATGATGTTGGTGTAGATGAGGGATCCTATCATGGCACCCGGTTAAGAGAGCGTAGCTCAAGATCTAGGCATAATTATGCCCACTTTGAGGCATCAACTAGTGCAAGGAGGTCACATGCAGAACGTCAGGTCCGAATAGGATCTGATGACTGGATGTCTCCTTCAAAATCAGGCATCAGCTTGAGGTCAGCAAGGAACAGAAGGGAGGTTTCAGGGTATATTGAGTCCAGACAATTTGATAGGAGGAGGAGCCAGCTGACAAGAAAGCTTTCATGGTTGATGTTGTTAGAGCATGAGGAGAGCTATCGTTATATTCCTCAAAAAGGCGATGAGGTTGCCTATTTGAGACAGGTACCAAACTTTTAAAAGCGTAGGTAAAACAAATTGAAATGTTGCACAGGTAGAACAAATCTGTAATGTGGAAGTTATAATAAATTAATGTTCTGTGATATTTTCTCTTTGGATGCACTAATTCTGCAATTAAGCATAAAAAGAACCACATTAAGCTTTCCACATGGTATTGATTTTCTAAATGCTGGTTATTTGGATTCAATTGGACCGTGAAATTGGTGCGAACCAGGTTCTCTTTCTATAACATTTTAGAGAAATTTAGGGTGCTGCCAATGCATAAACAATGATTAGGATCAATTAGTGGTTAATATGTTATTAACAAATACAAGTTGCCTGTGCAATAACAGCAAGTTGTGTATTCTTGAGGAACCCAACACGAATGGAACTCTGTTCTAAAAAAATAAGGAAAATGAGAAACAATGATATTTTTGTCAGGGTCATGAGGAGTACAGTGCAAGCCTTCGGAGGCCAAACGAGAAAATACCTTCGGATGTAGTACCTGACCTAAAAGCAGTTGAGTTCTGCAGAGTGCGTTCCCTCGATTACTCTATCTTTAGTGGGTCGGGCGAAGGGTGCTGTAAAATAATGCTCGAGTTCACTGACCCTGATTCTGCTGCATTCCATAGGGTGTTCAAGATAACTCTTCCGGAGCTTGTCGCAGTTCCTGACTTCCTGGTAGAGCGGACACGGTATGAGACATCAGTAGATAGGAACTGGACACATCGAGATAAGTGTCTGGTGTGGTGGCGAAACGAGGATGGAGAAGGGGGAAGCTGGTGGGAGGGAAGGATCATGGCCGTCAAACCAAAATCACGTAATTTTCCTAATAGCCCCTGGGAGAGGTATCTAGTTAGGATTCACTTGTGCATGCATTGAATCAGGTTCATATGTTTGGCAGTTTTGGCAATACAATCTGTCTAAATTTTCATAAAGAAGGAAAAAGTAATAACAAAAGCCAAAAAACCATTAGTGCAAATCTAATCTTTCACACTTTCTGTTATACCCTTCGTTTCTTTCTTTGAATTTACTGTTTTTTGATCAGTTGAAACTGAATGTTATGCATTTATATTTTATAGTTTAATTATTTAATCAAATTTCCTTACTCGAGTTATATATACATAGGCAGCAACAGTAAAACTTTGCACACAAGTACTTCTAACATCATATGATTTGTGATATGTCAGGTACGTAATACAATACAAGAACGATGGGTCAGGGCAGCACTCACATAGTCCCTGGGAGCTTCACGATGTGGACGGGCAGTGGTCCCACCCCCACATTGACCATAGGACTCGCGACAGACTATTGTCAGCTATATCTGATTTGGAGCAAACCTCGATGAGAAAAGTGAAAATTCTTTATATATATATATATACATATACATATTTTTTTTCCCTTGATGTGATTTTGTTATTGCAATTATTTATATCTGTTGTTATTTGATGTTGCAGGATTCCTATGGCATTCAGCAAATTAACACAGTGGTCCAAAAGCCTGATTTTATAAATAGGTTTGATTTTATGCTTTTGTGCCATGCTTTCTTAATTTTATTTTTGTTTTTTGATTGTGTATGTCGGCGCTGAGAGGGGTGGATTGGTGAGAGGTTGTTCAGACACTTAATATAATGTTTTTGGCTCTCTCTTGGCACTCATATTGCTGGCTTCTGTTTCATTGGACCCTTTTGCAATTTAATGTGTTGAGAAGTCTGTATTTTCTTGTTCAGATAACCACATGTGATCATTTAGTGTATGAGAACTTACGGTGCTTTTCAACCCCCCCCCCCCCCCCCCCCTGCAGGTTCCCTGTTCAACTTTCAATTGAGGTAATAAAGAGGAGATTGGAGAACAATTACTATCGAACTGTCGAGGCAGTGAAGAATGATGCATTAGCAATGGTTTCTTTTGCTGAGTCGTACTTTGGAAAGGGTGGTGCTATGGCAAATAAGATGCATCGACTCTGTGATTGGATTGAGCACATCTTTTCCTCATTGTAATTTTAGTTTTTGTTTAGTACTGTTCTTTTGTTTTTAGATCTGTTGGTATAGTGCAGCATTCTGGCCATTCGGCACAGACCGCTTTGCTGTTTGTTTTTTAGCTGTCGGAAGTTTAGCATATTTTATCAATTTTTTTTTTTTAAATTAAGCTCAGATTTTCATTTCTGGATATTGCCCTTCGCCAAATGAGGAAGCTATAGTGGGCGATCACTTGACAAAATTCATCATGTATAGCGTCTTTTGCTGTTCTAATTGTTAATACAGAAATATAGAAGGAAAGTATTTTGAAAATTTGTTTTTGGTTGGCTTTGATTCTCCCACATGCTATAAAACATGAAGGTTATATGGTTTTGGCAGTGTGGCACAAGATCTTCAGCACACCATTCAAACTGATCCCATACTCAAGTCTCTATTGTAACTCTCTACCTTTCGAGTCTCCACGCAATGTGCGGCGTACTAGAAATTTCTGGTCATCGTTCTAAAGTAGCTTTCACTTTCTTCCGATTGAAAACTGAATCAATTCTAAAAGCTATATGGTTAATACTAATCTGAATATAACAAATATTTACTATAGAAAGATGACATAACGAAAAATGCATATTTATCGGTTGTCCAGCAACAAGTGTAATTACACTCTAGGCAGTTCGCAAAAACATCCCGACTGAATATGGTAGGAGTAAAAATAATGAGCAAAAAATGGCATACAAATGCCAATAGGATTACGTTGTTGTAAATTTCCATCTGTTATAGGTACCAATGCCCTTGAACATACACTAGCTCAAGAAAATAAAAAATAAAATAAAAGTATAAATAACAATAGTATAGTATTATAATTCAACAAAAAAAGAATAATATATGAGCAGGTGATTTCTGGCACAAGAAAAAATGTCTCTTCTTGCTACGTATTTTTGCAACAATCAATCTTTAGAGAAGATTAGCTTTCTTTAGCATCTTGATGGTTCTACAATAATACGGCCAAATGGACTCCATCAAATCCAAATAAACTTCGACAAGCCACGCTGTAATATGCATGTACTTTTGCATAGCGAGAGCCTTGTAATCTAGCTCCTTTAATCTCACAACCGGGCCCCACAAGGTCTCGTAAAAATAGGCTTTGACTTTTCCTTCTTTCACATATGCATAGGCCACTCTGGAGTAGAAAGTCAAATCCTTTAACAAGAGACCGGCCCGAGTGAAGATTAAGAAGTAGAGGTGCAGAAGCTTTTGAATAACTTTTACATACAAAGCAAGTATAGGAGGCCCCAGAAACCATAGTGGCATTAATTCTGCTGCAACTTCAGCTCCGTACGTCATTCTTACTGTAAAGTAACCCGGTACACTTGAAATAAGAAAAAAAAGGAAAAGAATAAGAGTCAGATAAATCAATATGGCTTTCCTCAAGCTTAATACCAGCTGATTGAATCTCATTCATGCACCTTTCATCAGTATTTCAGGGGTAGTGTTTATCCAAAAGAGCTTAATCAATAGCACATAGATTTTGTTTTTCAAAATTAGCAACTTTCTACAAATGTGTGTCTCGATGAAATAACTATTTAACTCTTCATTAAATAAATAAATGAAAAAGGGGACAAACTTGCTAACTTACAAGACCAGTAATGGGATAGATAATGCAGCATTGAAGCTCGTGAAGAACAAAAAAGCAGTCTTCAAAACTGGGCTCTTACTTTTGCTCTCTGATTCATGTGGGGCTTCATAATCCGCACTCTGAATCTCTTCAATTGTGCTTGCACTTGGTTCTTCCCTATCCCTCGTACTCTCATTTACCGTCCTTTCACATAAGGGTTGTGTTCTCAGATTGTGCAGAAATTTCCGAAAAAGGCGCTTTATTGCGTTAGATGAAACCACCTTTGGATTCTCACCTCTCTCCTCGGGTTCATAGGAGATCGGATACTTTTGCATATTCATGGGTTCTGAGAACCTGACTCGAGACTTGGGGGGGTTGCGGCTACTTTCGTCATTTCCATGTTTGCCATTTTGAGCGCTTCGTTTGAAGGAGGGAATTCTGATAGGTCGCCTTGTTTGTAGATAAAGAGGTTGGCTTCTGAATGCAATTATGTAAATTAGAACAAATCCCAGTTGAAGCACGCTGATGCCAGTTCAGATAATTCAATGATAAATGAAACAGTAATTACTGACGACAGTCTAATTCATAAGACCCAAAACACAAAATGCGAGCTGGTAATCTCACAAAAGGTCAACAAAAGAAATCCAGAGGTGTGGTAAGGGCATATTGGTGCAGATATGGGTACATAGAATGGTGTTGTGAAATAAAGTATCAAGTGTAAGCTTAGTGAGAAATCTTAAACTAGTAAATTGACTTAGTACAAGCAACAGAAAGAAAGCAATGATATTATAGATTTAATTATATTCTCACAATGATTACCATAATACATGTCACTTGACTACTATCTATGGTCCCTGTGTTCTTTCTGCACATCCCCATTGTAATTCCAAAAGTCTGTTCTATACAAGTGTGTCTGGTAACCTCAGAATATGGACCAGTAGCAGGACTTAAAAAATTAAAAAGAGATTTTTTTTTTTTTAACTTACCTAGAGTGGAGTTGATACTTCAAGGACACAAAAGATATAAGCTCATTCTTTCTGGGTATAAATGCAAAAGAAGTCAAAGATCGAGGAGCTGTGCCATCAGCAGATGATCCGCTTTTAAAGCAATATTTTGGGTAAGAAACCTGTTTTGCAGGAAATCAATTTCAAACTGCAAGTCAGGATACTTAAAACAAGCATAACTTGATTTTATAGAAAGTGAAAATTAAATAATACTATAACATACCTGGGACTGCTGAGAAATCAACGCCATTATTGCCCGTTCATGCTTTCTCTTTCCTTTTTTTTCAGAAGTAATGTTGGCACTCCTGATCTGGTCTTATTCGACCTGTAAAATTGGAAATGTGTATTAATTTTTGTTAAACTATGTCAGTATAACCATGGGATAAGAACTCCGTAACAAAACCATGATTGCCTTAGTTCTTACAACTAGGTAAAATTCCACAAAAGAATAATTAAATCCATCAGCAATTCAGCATCCTTAGATGATAGCCTCAAAGCATACACATAATATCAAACCAAAACCACCAATCTAACAATTTCAAAATTTGAAGCACACACTAGCACAGTTAGCAACTCCTCACTGCATTTAACCAAAATAGAAAAAAAGAAGAAAACCTCTTCTTCCCTTTCTCCTCTTCCTACTCACAATTTCTCATGTTTACTCACTCCACCTGAATATAAACTAAACAAATCTCCATTCTTCATTTTCAAACAGAAAAATATTACAAATACAAGAAAGGTCAGAATCTACTACCATCAACCAGGTGTTCCCCAAAGGAAGCAACGCTTGAAGTAAAAAAGGAAACAAAAAAAAATGGAGAGAAGAATCTAAAAAAGACCATACCTAGCGGAGCACACGCGCGTTTCAAACCACGGAGGTAGGAAAGAGAGAGAGAGAGAGAGAGAGAGAACAAAGTTGGAAAGGAAGACGGAGTTTGGTTTGTAAAAGGAAAAAAAAAAATGATCTTATCCCCTCTTTCTTTCTCTTCTCGTTTTGCCCCGCTCTTTGGCAAAGCGTATCGGGTCGGATTTTTTGATGTTGTGTACCTGATCCGAAAGTTGTGGCAGCGCCGCAGTCAATAGCGACTGGGCAGAGTCGGAGAAATTGGAAGCGGTTTTAGTAGCAGACACGTGGGGTCCAGTGGGGTCTACCACAAATTTGTGTGGTGAACAGTGTATTAGGTGTAAACGTCGCAATTTTGGGCCTTCTATAAGAAATCTGTTGAAGATTAGACCCGGCCTTTCTGGCCCGTGAAGTTATCTTCTATCCAAATTTAAAAACGGCTTCCGATGTTTTTGGAAAAGGAAATTATTATCTAATCTCTCTACCTGTCACCCCGTGCCATCGCGTTTGTATTTATTCATTTTATTCATTTATTTGTACAATTTGTTTATCTATCTATTTACTTTATTCAATTATGAGTTAGTTTTTGTTTTTTATTGTCGTTCAGATTTTTATATACATATTCAACTTATTTTAATTGAACTTATTTGTTTATATGTGTTCACTTTGATTATTTAATGTAAACATGCAAAAGCACTTTTGAGAAATGTAAAATGTAAACTGTAATTCTAAATTTCGACAGATAAGATAAAAAATTGGCTCTCGCCAACTAACCTTCAAAAAAAAAATCAAAGATTGATGTTTTAAGGGAAGACCGGACAGACAAGAGAAGAAGTATAGTCAGATTAAATCTGGACCGTTAACATTTCATTTTTACATGAGATCTTTATTGAAATCCGTAGACTGCTTTATCTCTACCTAACTATGTTCAGTCAGTGCTACCAGTTGGAGCATCTGGAAGATTAAGAATGATTTTGTTTTTAACTGTTGAGAAATTCAAATTGAGAGAGAATCATTCTTTTATTATCTCATCTTTTTTTAATGTACAAGGAAATGACATATATATATCACTATCAGTTTCTCTCTCTTCTAACTAACTGAAACGCTTTTTATCATTAAGTGCTTAACAGACTCTCATTAATACTCCTAACAGACTATCACCTATTTACATTGTCTCCATTATTTACACTACTGGAATCGTCCATTTCATCAGTATTTACAGCCCCCCCCAAGCTCAGCTGGTTGGGACAAACAGTGAGCTTGTCCCTGAGAAAACTGAATCTTTGCTTTGCTAGACTTTTTGTGAGTACATCTGCCACTTGATCTGCTGAGCAAATAAAATGAACAGTGAGGTGCTTGGCAGCCAATTGTTCTCTGACAAAATGATAGTCCAGTTCTATGTGTTTTGTTCTGGCATGAAAGATGGGATTAGCAGCCAAGAATGTAGCACTGAGATTGTCACACCATATTGATGGTAAATTGATTACTGTGTGACCTAATTCAGAGAGTAATGAGTTTAGCCACATAACTTCTGCAGTGGCTACTGCCATTGCTCTATACTCAGCCTCTGTGGAGGATCTTGATACTGTACTTTGCTTCTTGGAGGACCATGAAACAACATTTGGTCCAAGAAATACCACAAAACCTGTTGTTGATCGCCTATCATCAGGGCATCCAGCCCAGTCAGCATCACAAAACACTTGCAAATCCAATTGTGATGATGGTTTGAAGTGTAGACCCATGTGAATTGTGCCTTTCAGATATCTGAGTATCCTCTTGACAGCTTGCCAGTGACTGTCAGTTGGTTGAGCAAAGAACTGAGACACTTTATTCACAGCAAAGGTCAAATCAGGCCTTGTTAGTGTTGCATATTGAAGCATACCTACAATGGTTCTGTACAGCAGTGGGTCTGACAAAGGTTGACCATCAAATTTTGACAATTGTACCCCAGCTTGTAAGGGAGTCTGACAAGGTTTGACTCCCACCATCTGTGCTTTTTCCAGAATGGAATGAAAGTATCTTGTTTGAGAGAGATGTAGGCCTGTGATAGAATGAGTGACTTCAATTCCCAGAAAGTAGGATAGCTGGCCTAGATCTTTGATGGAAAAGTTGCAATGTAGTGCTTGAATGAGGGTTTGTATGATTTCCTTGTCACTTCCTGTGACAATTATGTCATCTACATACACTAGGATGTAGATGGTGACATCTTTGATCATGTAAATGAACAATGAGTGATCAGATTGAGATGGTTTGAATTGGTGAGAGATGAGGAAATGTTTGAGTTTCTGAAACCATGCCCTTGGTGCTTGTTTGAGTCCATACAGTGCCTTGTTGAGTTTGCACACATAGTAGGGTTTAAGGGGATCTGCAAATCCTGGAGGCTGTTCCATATACACTGTTTCTTGTAGGTCTCCATGCAGGAATGCATTGTTGACATCTAATTGGTGTAGTTCCCAGCCCTTGGACAAAGCAATAGAGAGTACTGTTCTGACTGTGGTAGGTTTGATCACATGGCTGAATGTTTCAAAATAGTCAAACCCTTCTTGTTGGGTGTATCCTTTGGCAACTAAACGTGCTTTGTATCTCTCAATTGACCCATCAGATTTCTTTTTGATTTTGAACAGCCATTTACAGCCAACTGCATTTGTGAGAGCTGGTAGAGGCACCAAGTCCCAAGTGGCATTTGCAGCAAGAGCAGACAATTCAGCTGCCATTGCTTCTCTCCAATGAGCATGTTGTTTGGCTGTTGTATAGCAAGTAGGTTCCACTTCATCAGATAGAGGGGTTAACGGGTATTTTGTTGCTGTATACACCTGATTCCTCTTTGGTTTGCTGGTTTTGGTCTTTTGTCTGGTGAGCATGTGATGAGTGTTTGTATTCATTGGTTCTACTGGCCTAGCAGGAGGTGTATGTTGTTGTGCATCAGCTTGAGTGGAGTGATCATCAGATGGAACAGGGACTTCTGTTTGAGGTAGAATAGTCAAGGTAGTTGATGTAGTGACCTGAGTTGGTTCAGTATTTGTAGGTACAGTTTGTGTAAATGGGAAGATGTTTTCATTGAAGGTCACATGTCTAGAGATATACACCCTCTGGGATGGCAGGTGTAAACATCTATATCCTTTGTGTTGTGTTGAGTATCCCATAAATACACACAGGTCTGATCTGGGTTGCAGTTTATTTGTGTTATAAGGCCTCAGTAAGGGATAACAGGCACAACCAATCACTTTGAGAAAGTTATAATCTGGTGGTTGATTGAACAGCTTTTGAAAAGGAGTTATTGGCACTGTGTGTTGAGATGGAAGTCTGTTAATAACAAAGTTTGTGCTCTCAAAAATCCAATCCCAGTATTCTAAAGGGATGTGTGCATGGTACATGGTTGCAAGACCCAACTCAACCATGTGTCTGTGCTTTCTCTCAGCAATTCCATTTTGTTGAGGTGTGTGGGGGCATGAAATCTGAAATGTAATTGCTGGGTACTTGTTTATCAGAGGTCTAAACTCAAGGCCACCATCACACTGAATTGTTTTAATAGAGGTTGATAACAGATTCTCAACCTTCAATTTGAAATCATCAAAAATTCTGACCACATCAGATTTGGATGCACAAGCATAATACCAACTGAATCTTGTATAATCATCAATGAAATGTACATAGTACCTATTGCCATTATTAGACACTACTGAGGATGGGCCCCACAAATCTGTATGAATAAGCTGTAAAGGAGCAGAAGTTACAGACTGAGAAGAAGAAAATGGAAGTTTGTGTGCTTTTGCTTTATTACAATCATGACAAAAAGAGTTTCCTATGTTTTTAACAGAAATGCTGCTATTCTTGCATAGAATGCTAAGGACTGAAGAAGAACAATGCACCAATCTTGAGTGCCAAACAGTTGAAGCAACAGTATCCAGTTGACAAACTTGATGATTATGAGACTGTTGCAAAGCATAGAGGCCATTATGAAGAGTACCATGCAGCAGGATCTTCTTTGTTGTTGAATCCTTAATAAAACATTGACCAGGTGAGAATTCAACTATTATATTGTTATCTCTGGCTAATTGAGACACACTAAGTAGGCTTCTTGTTATTTGAGGCACATGTAACACATTTGTCAGATACAAGGGTACAGAAGCAGTAGGTAAAGTAGTAGAGCCAATATGTGTAATAAGCAAACCTGCTCCATTTCCAATGTGGACTGAGTCAGTGCCCTTGTACGGTTGATGAAAGGACAAGTTGTTGATGTCTGGTGTTACATGTGTGGTGGCTCCAGAATCAAGAAACCAGGTGGCTGTTGGATTGATGTTGACAGCTGGTTCAGCTACAAGTGCCTGATGAGGTGGTTGTGCTACAGCTGCAGGGGCATTTTGTGGGGATGCATTGGTGGATGCATTTTGTTGAGATGTGTGGCCCACATACCTAATGTCAAACCTATGATAGCATTCTGTTGCTGTGTGGCCCCAAAAGGAACAGATCTGACATTGTGTGTCAGAATTAGGATGAAATTGTCTGCCTCTTCCTCTTCCTCTAAACCTTCCTCTACCTCTTCCATTATTAGGAGGTCTATAGTTGTTGTACTGACCTTGATTGTTTCTGTTGTTGTACTGGTTTCTGAATTGAGGACCAGTAGTATAGTGTGTTTCATTGAGGGAGGAGGTGGCTGTATTACTGCTATTCTGAGAAGTAGAGGTAAGAAGGGCAGAAGGGGATGTAATTGGTTTCAATTGAGCTTGCATACGTGCCTCATAGGTCAACAGAAAGCTTTGAAGCTCAGCCATAGAGGTTGCTTGTGATCTCATGGAGAAAGCAGTCACAAAATTGTCAAATTCAGAACCTAAGCCTTGTAGTGTGTACACTACCAGGTCTTGTTCTGACACAGGAGAGCCAATGCTCCTCAATCTATCTGCAATCCCTTGCATAAGTTGGAGAAATTGAGTACAGGTATTACCTCCTTTCTTGAGAGTTTGCAGCTGTAGTTTGAGCTCCAACACTTTCGCCAATGATTGAGATGTGTAGATCTGATGGAGCTGGCACCAAAGTTGCTCAGATGACTCAGCATGCAACACCTGAGCAAGAATTGGAGGCGAAATGGAGCTGAACAACCACGCCAGGATAAGTTGATCTTGTTGATGCCATTTTGAGAATTCAGGGTTAACAACTTCAGCATCAACAGAGATGATAGTGCGAGCAGGAGCTGATCTTGATCCATCAGTGAACCCTACCAGGTCATAGCCTCTCAACACTGGTAGCACTTGTGATTTCCACAAGAGATAGTTCTCTTGATTCAAGACTGTGTGAATTTGATGCGAAAATTGGATTGGTTGCTCAGATCTGATAATCGCCATGGAAGTGCGAGTTGATGTTGACATTTTGAGGAGATGAATTGAGAGAATAGAGTTTCACCTCTTGATTTGAGAAGATTTTGATAGAAATTGAGACAAAAGAGGAACGAAAATTGGATCTGAAAACGAGCGTTTGCTCAGATGGCTCTGGATACCATGTTGAGAAATTCAAATTGAGAGAGAATCATTCTTTTATTATCTCATCTTTTTTTAATGTACAAGGAAATGACATATATATATCACTATCAGTTTCTCTCTCTTCTAACTAACTGAAACGCTTTTTATCATTAAGTGCTTAACAGACTCTCATTAATACTCCTAACAGACTATCACCTATTTACATTGTCTCCATTATTTACACTACTGGAATCGTCCATTTCATCAGTATTTACATTAACAATATTGCATTTACAACTGTTAGACAAGCATTAATGATTATTTATCATCAGGTTAATTATTGGATAGGGACTTGGAAGGAAGCTGAGAAGACTGTAGTGGATCAATGGCTTTCAATGGAGTGGGATGCAATACCATTGCAGACGGTACCAGCTCTACTAGGGCTTACCAGGGCAATGTTGGGCTAATCTTTGTTAAAATGACATAATTTTGCTTATACTACTTTGGTTCTTTACTAGTTGCTACATTGCTTTGTTTTGAGTTTATTAGATTTGAGCTAAAAATTCTGTTTAATTTTCTGAATGTTTGCTTGAGATATTGGATGTAATAGGATAAGAGAACGTTTGTTTTTGTTATTTTGTATTTTATTTCCTCTTTAGACTACTTTGTATTTGTTTCATTTTACAAAAATGAAACTGGGTGCATGGGTGATGCTCCCACCTTTTTTTTTTAAGAAAAAAAATGGAGACTAGTTCAAAATTCCCCACAAAATGTTGAATTGGTCATATTGACACCGTATATATATATATATATATAAATATAAGTCATCGCATACTTGTTATCAAGTATTTATCGCCGCTGTATAACTTTATTACAAATATCATACCACTTGTATGCTGTCACTAGCTATCAGCATATTTAACAATTTAAAAATTAGTATTGGCCAGTAGCATGAAGGAATGGAATGCAAAAATGCATCTGTATTTTTGTAATTTTGTTTATTAACGACATGCTATGTATGTATTTCCGCTGCCTTCCCCAATTATGGTAGGTTTTCTGGTCCCTTATTACATGTCCATCTGTGTAGCAGAACACTGTGTCATATTGTTTTCCAAAAGAAATGTCTCATCTTCTTTGCTTGACATCATGGGGCGCAACACTGCAACTAGCATTCTGGGCACCGCAAGTCTGCAACAACAGACTATCTGCAGCAAGAAAGCAAACTTTTGTTTTTTAACTTCAAAACTTTGAAGCCGGTTTAACAACCTAAAGCAAAAATTTAAATATTGTGCTAACTTCATCTGAGCCATTTGACCTACAAATAGAATCTGAAACATATCTTACAACAAGTCAGAACATGAGAGAGGGTCAGAGGAAGTCTTGCTGACATGTCTATCCATAGTTTCCTCAGCAGACAATCTCATAGAGGCTTCTTCTCAGAAGGCAAGATCACCTTTCTCTGCCTCATCTTCGCTGCCACTTTTTTCTGTACCGCCTATTTTTTCACACCCTTCATTACCATACCTCAAATTGCCTCCGATTCAAGCCATGATGTACCGACCCATGCATTCAATTCAAGTGATGATGTACCAAGCCAAACATTCATATCAAGTAAACCGTTAGAATTGAGCCCTTCCGCGCCAACTCAAACGTTCAATTTAAGCCTTGAGGTAGTAAGTCAGACATTGAATTTAAGCCATGATATGTCGAATAATATTTCAAATTCGATGAATGATCACCCAATTGGCACCTCAGATCCAAGCTCTGATTTCTTGATAAAAAACTCGAATGAGAGTCATGATGCACAAACTCAAGCCTCGAAATCTACCAATGAAGTACTGAATCAATCCTCAAATTCAACTGATACACCGAATGATGACGAAGAAGAAAGTGAACTGAGTGAAACCCCACTCCGTTCTTTGACCGACCCGAAATATACCCTTGGCCTGAAGATCGATGATTGGGATTCAAAACGGGCCGAATGGTTGCGTCTAAATCCTGCTTTTCCTAATTTCTTGACACCGTCCAAACCACGAGTACTAATTGTGACCGGTTCTCCTCCGAAACCATGTGAGACTTCAATTGGAGATCACTATTTGTTGAAGTCAATCAAGAACAAGATCGATTACAGCCGCATTCATGGGCATGATATATTCTACAACACAGCTCTGCTCGATGCAGAGATGAACAGCTTTTGGGCCAAACTACCAGTCCTTCGAGCACTCTTCCTTTCTCACCCAGAGGTAGTATGCCTAGGCATAAAATATTTCAAATTCAATATGCTATTTTTAGGAGAAATATTTTCAGGAATATTTTGTGAAATAGTATATCAATTTCATTTGGTGGCGACTAAATAAAATACTTGTATACTTTTTTTAAGCTCATATTTCATTCGTAATGTCTTGATACTCGTATAATTATCTGTTGTTATTTCCAAAGGTAGAATTTCTATGGTGGATGGACTCTGATGCACTTTTCACTGACATGACATTTGAGCTGCCATGGGACCGCTATACTCAATACAACCTCATAATATCGGGTTCGAGTGAGGGGGTTTACAATGATAAGAATTGGCTTGGACTCAACACAGGCATCTTCCTCCTCCGTAACTGCCAATGGTCGCTCGACCTGCTCAATGCATGGGCCCCCATGGGACCCAAAGGCCCCATCAGAGACGAAGCTGGCAAGCGCTTTGCTGAGTTTTTGAGTAACCGACCGGTTTTTGAAGCAGATGACCAGTCGGCACTGGTGTACCTCCTTGGAATGCAGCGCGACAAGTGGGAAGACAAAATATATTTTGAGGGCGCCTATAACTTGCACACAGATTGGTCGATTGCTGCAGAGAAGTACGAGGAAATGATAGAGAACTACCATCCTGGACTTGGAGACTGGAGGTAAATAATTAACTTAAAATTTACTGGTCCAGCTCTATCAAATACATAAGTCGCATACAAGTCCCATCTATTGTAGTACTTCATAACAAAAATTGATCTTATTTCCGATGACAAAAACAGGACAAAAGTAATCCAAGGAAATAAATTTTCATTTATCATGTTTACTTTTCATGTATCTCATCTCCCTGGTACTTTCATATGCTAAAAGTATCCTTTAAAAAAAAGGGTAAAATAAGAAAAATAACCATACAGAACTATCACAAATTGCATAAGAATGTTGTAATTAAGATGTGATTGTATGATCATAGGTGGCCACTTGTGACACACTTTGTCGGATGCAAGCCATGTGGGAAATTTGCTGATGACACAGCCCAGCGGTGCATGAAGCAGATGGACCGTGCATTTAACTTTGGAGACAATCAGATATTGAAGATGTACGGTTTCACGCATAATTCGCTTGAATCCGACGAAGTAGAACGAATTAGATAATGGATAGGTTATTAGAAGCTAAGTTGACGTTGATCCAAGTGTTACTAATGGCATGATTGTTGACATATGCATGGCAGAATTGAGCCGGTTTAAGCTTGGAAGTTAGAAGACTTTATGTGAAGCTATGGGTAACTAGAGATACTACTGGATACAAAGAGCACAGGTTTAGTTTGCTCTGTGTCGTGTCCCGACTTAAGTGTTTTAGTTAAATCAAAGAAAATAAAAATAAATTGAAGAAAATAACATAATTGAAGAAGGAAAATAAAAGAACAAAAAATAAAATAAAATAAAATAAAATACGGCTGATGCCTTTTGATTGATATTTTTGTCTAATTGATTTTCTTACAATCCCTTCCCTATATATCTTATGCTGCGAACAAATTAGAAATTACATTTAGAAATAATAAATCATAAATCTCATTTAATTTCTGCTAAATTCTTTAATTAACCTATTCCAGATTTATTTCCTTTTTCTTCTTGTTTCTTCTGTTTAGTCAGATATGATACTCTGACAATCACAAACCCCAGAATATAGGATTCACTGATTCACATATGATAATAAATTTCATAGTTGGTTTTTATTTTTTGGTAGTTTATACTTTATCCTCTAATTTATATTCTAATTTCTGTTTTCCTTCTTTTTCTTTTTTTCTTTCTAGCATTTGCCTACTAATTTAAGGAAAGGTAATAATTAGACAGAGTATTGAATTTTCTTTTTCTTTCCTTTCTCAATGAATGATTTTGTTGTTTCAAATTTCAACAATTCAGTGTCCCTGTCAAATGAAATTGTAATCTTGCTTAAGTTAACGGTATGAGGACTGATTTTTTTCTTTCAATTCATGCAACAGAGATTTAAAGGGAAATACATCGATACAATGTTTCAGCACAAGAAACTTGTCCTGAAAAAAGAAAATGATATTTTAAATTTACAACGAATTGACCCTCAAAAAAATTTACAACGAATTCATTGTTCATTTTAGACAAAAAAAAAAAAAAGACTCGAGAAAGGAAATTATTACCTTGTTCTAAATTAAAATTATCATTTTTTTCTTTAAGAAAACATGAGTAATGCTAGAATTAAACATATAGGACGTCAAATACGATCCGAACGTCGATTGTTAAAATTTCAAACTGTCGATCCAAATTGCTCAATATGATCTCTATATTAAAATCTCCTTAAATATCAAATTTTATAATTTTTCAAACTTTCTAACTATTTTTTTTTTGAATTTTTAAAATTGGAGGGTTCATAACTTTTTGGATTGAGCATATTAAAAAATTCCAAAAAGTAGTAAAAAATTTGAAAAATATAAAATTTTAATAACGAAATTAAATGAATAACACAAGAACACAAAACTCCCGTGAAGCTCCCTTCCCTCCCAGATTTTATTTCATTTAATTAAAAAATGTTTTGATACAGAGAAGAATGAGAGAGCTCCTGTATACACAGCGCATACACCTATTTTGGAAATTAATCTGTCTAATATCTAATTCCTTAATTATACAATAATCAAATCTATTACAAAAAGGAAATTAAAACAGAGCATATACGCATACAGCCTTCCTTATACTCTTTTCCGTATCTGATCTTCTGTGACACATCTACGCTTCACTTGCATAGCTAGCTATCGCTAACACTCCTCCTCAAGTGGGTGCGTAGATATCTATCATGCCAAGTTTAGCTACTGCTTCCCTGAAAACTTTGCTTGAAACAGCTTTTGTCAACATATCTGCAAGCTGATCCTCCGATCTGACAAATGGCGTGCAAATAATTCTCATGTCCATTTTTTCCTTAATGAAATGTCTATCTGTCTCAATGTGTTTAGTCCTGTCGTGCTGTACAGGATTCTGAGCAATATCAATTGCAGCTTTATTATCGCAGAATAGCTGCATCTCGATTTTTTGTTCAAAACCAAGTTCTCTCATTAATTTTTTCTGCCATAAGAGTTCACATATTCCTTTTGCCATTCCTCTGTACTTTGCCTCAGCACTTGAAAGAGCTACCACATTTTGTTTCTTGCTCCGCCATGTAACCAGGTTTCCTCCTACGAATGTGAAGTATCCAGCCGTAGACTTACGATCATCTATACTCCCAGCCCAATCAGCATCTGTGTACCCCTCAATTTTCAAATTACCATTATTTGAGAATTTTATACCTTTTCCTGGAGTTCCCTTTAAGTACCTGATTATCCGCATTACAGCCTCCATATGCTCCTTAGTAGGTGCATGCATAAATTGGCTAATAACACTCACTGCATAAGCTATGTCAGGTCTAGTATGAGATAAGTAAATTAATTTTCCAACTAACCTTTGGTATCTCTCCTTGTTAGTAGGTATTTGACTTGAATACAGTCCCAACTTCTGATTTTGAATCGTCGGTGTATCTACGGGTTTGCAATCAAGCATTCCAACTTCAGCTAGTAAATCAAGAATATATTTTCTTTGAGATAAGAAAATACTTCCTCTTTTCCTTGACACTTCAATGCCCAAAAAATATTTGAGACCTCCCAGATTTTTCATCTCAAATTCTCTACATAGTCTATTCTCAAGTGATCCAATTTTCTCCTTGTCATCTCCTGTGATTATCATATCATCTACATAAATAATTAACACAGTGATTTTACCTTGTCTCCTTTTAAAAAACATTGTGTGGTCTGAATCACTTTGAGTATAGTTGTAGCTTTTCATCGCACTGCAAAACCGTCCGAACCATGCTCTCGGTGACTGCTTCAAGCCATACAACGATCTTTCTAGCTTGCATACCTTATTAGCTGATCCTGAGCATTCATAACCTGGAGGGATTTTCATATATATTTCTTCCTTTAATTCACCATGTAAGAACGCATTCTTCACGTCAAACTGATGTAATGGCCAGTTCAGGTTTGCTGCAAGAGATAACAAAACTCGAACAGTGTTTAGTTTTGCTACAGGAGAGAAAGTTTCCTGGTAATCAATTCCATACGTTTGAGTGTATCCCTTGGCAACTAACCTAGCTTTGTATCTTTCTATTTTTCCTTCAGCATTATATTTCTTAGTAAACACCCATTTATACCCTACTAGTTTCTTCCCTTTTGGTAAATTCATTAATTTCCATGTACCATTTTTTTCTAATGCATCCATTTCAAGTTCAATTGCTTTTATCCAGTTTGGGTCTCTCATGGCATCTTCAATTTTTTCGGGTACACTACTAGATGTCAATTCATTTGCAAAGTTTCTTAATGGCACACTTAAACTCTCTGTTGAGGTGTAATTTGCAATTGAATATTCACTTTCCTTGTAAGTTCCATCTTCCGGTATATACCGTTTAGGTGGCTTACCACGATTTATTCTCAATGGTAACTGGTACCGGTTAGTAGAGTTGATAGAGGTACTTACCTCGTGGATGTTCTCACGAAATTCTTGATTACGTGGCTGCGATCCAGATTGTATCATTAAGTCTTCTAACAACTCATGGTTCTCACTTATTTCATCTTGATTTTCCTCAAATTGATGTATCTCATTTCCACGTCCAAAATCATGCACGGCTTCAAAATTATGCACGGCTTCAAGTTGAGTTTGGTTACGTGATGTGTGGGTTTCCTCATTGACTTGTGCGTCGCCACTTCCATGCACATACGTGCTTTGATGATCCACTTCTGTTGCGGATTGATACTCATGTGGTATAGATTGATGCTCGTGCCTTGATTCCCCTGCACATGGCTCGCACACATATGGTAAGTCCAAATTAAATTCATCCACTAAATTCTCCTCCTGAATTTGATTAATAGGCTTACCAAAAAAAAGTTCATTTTCCAAAAACATAACGTCCATAGTCACAAAAAATTTTCTTGTACTTGGATTGTAGCACTTGTATCCTTTTGTATGTGATCCGAAACCAAGAAACACACACTTCTCAGCACGAGCTTCAATCTTAGAACGCAAGTGTTTCTGGAGGTGAACAAAAACTGTGCATCCAAATATTTTTGGGGTAAGATTAAGGACAGATGGAATTGGACTGTGTATAGATAGTTGTTGCAGCGGAGTCTTAAAATTGTTCACTTTTGAAGGTATTCTATTAATCAGATACACAGCCATAGACACTGCATTATCCCAAAAAACTTGTGGCACATTATTTTCCAATAGAAGTGACCTAGCAGTTTCAAGAATATGTCTATTTTTTTTTTTTGGAACCCCATTCTGTTGAGGTGTTCCAACACATGAGGTTTCATGTATGATTCATTTTTCTTTAAAAAATTCTTGAACCTTTTTATTCACAAATTCCGTGCCATTATCACTTCTAATGACTTTTATTTTTTTTCCAAATTGAGTACCAACCATTGCATGAAAGTTTTTAATAATTTGAGGAACTTCATCTTTGGTCTTTAACAAATTAAGCCATGTCATTCGAGTACAATCATCTATAAATATAATAAACCATTTACTCCCAGATTTGGACACAACAGGAGACGGACCCCAAACATCTGTGTGAATCAATTCAAAAGGAACATGTTTTTTACTCAAACTCAAAGGATAGGTTACACGATGACTCTTGGCTCGAATACATGTTTCACATTCAAACTTTTTATTTTCTAAACCCAAAAATAACCAAGGAGATAATTGTTTCATATACCCAAATGACGGGTGCCCTAATCTTCTATGCCACAACCACACTTTCTCTTCTAATTCCATAAATTTGTCACTCACAAGACATGCCTTTCCAATCTCCATTTCTTCTAAATGATACAATCCGTCCCGCCTAATACCACGGCCAATTATCCTTTTCGTAAGAACATCCTGAAAAATACAAAAATCAGAAAACATGAGTACAACACAATTTAGGTCTTTTATGATTTGACTAACGGATAAGAGCCGATTTATCAAAGACGGTACCACAAGTGCATTTTTTAAGATTATGAAATCTGAAATTTTCACATCACCGGAACAAGTTACAGGGTGTTCCATTCCATTTGCATTTAAGATCCTATTTTTTTCTTGGTTCTACAAAATTAATCAGATCGGATGTTGAGAAAGTCATGTGATCAGAGGCTCCAGAATCAATTACCCAATTATTTTTATGAGAGATAGTACAATGCTTACCTTCTTCAGCCCCTTTACCTTTATGTGCATTTTTACCATCTAAAAGATATCCCGTAGTAGCCAGGGTGTATCCAGGAGACTCTTGAGAAGGTTGCGCACAAGAGGATTGTTGCATTGGAGTTGATTGTGCACTAGAAGGTTGCTGCATGTTGGGAGGCATTGGGAGAAGTGACTGTGAACTAGAGGGATGTTGCGCTACAGACCCTGGCCCAAGTTGATGCCCGAACTGCACAGGTACCCCATGTTGTTGCACACCAGATCCGATTATATGCTGCTGCCCGTTCTGCATAAAACTCATCTCTCCCGACCCTTGTACAAATCGTGGTTGCCATGCCAGCGCATGAGCCTGGTTTTCTTGAACTGCTAAGGCACTAATTCCCTTCACATTCTGTCCATACTGATTTATGAGAGGTTTCTTTGGACCCTTCCACCAAGTCGGATATCCAATTACTCTATAGCATCCTTCTTTTGAGTGTTTCGCTCCAGGACAGTGAGGACAATCTCCCTTCTTCAATTTTCTCTGCGATTGATCGGTTCTTACCGGATTTCCTTCATTAAATCTATAGCCTTTTGACACCATCGCAAAGGAACCCTGCATACTTGTGTCTCCTTTAACCATAACACTTTGCCTATTTGCTTCATGCCTTATATGTCCATATGCCTCTTCAACAGATGGAAAAGGTTTAATTTTCAAGACCTGTGCCCTAACTGCATCATACTTATCTTCGAGAGCATCAAGAAAAGTATAAACCCGATTTTTTTGAATAAAAAGATTGAATTTTTCAATATCACCTGGGGTGTCCATAGGGTTAGGACACCTGAAATCAATCTCTTGCCAAAGTGCTTGAAGCTCGTCGTATAGTTCTTCTAGTGTCTTTCCTTCTTGCTTTAGTCGGGCAACTTTCCGGTTCAATGCAAAGATTTGCGCTTCGTCACTTCCATTATAATAAGTTGTTGCTAGCGCCTTCCAAACGTCTCTTGCGGTAGGATGACGGATGTATTTGCTTCTCAAGCGTCAATCTAGAGAGTTGATGAGCCAACTCTTTACAACAACATCATTTACTTCCCATTTGCTAAATTCAAGATCTCCTTCTTTCGGTGGTGTAGGATCTCCAGTTAGATGTCTCATCCTTTCTCAACCTTTGATGTACATCTCGACTGCTTGGCACCAGTATGTGAAATTAGTGCCATCCATTTTCACGTCGATCGGATTCGGATGGTTGATCCCTTCACTCGGAGGGTTTGAACTAGGTTGAGAACTTGATATTGTTGCTATCTGAGATTGTTGAAGAGCCACCAATTTAGTGAGTTATTGCAAAACAGCAGTCATGTCAATAGACTCGCTGTCTTTGTCTTTCTCAGGTGGTGTGTTCACCATGTTGAATCGAGTATGAATAGCTCCTTAGAGCGATATAGTATAGAAATTTGAAGTTAAAGACAAAAAGATCAACAATTTTCTTAACTATACCACCAGGCTACCATGCTCTGATACCATAATAACGAAATTAAATGAATAACACAAGAACACAAAACTCCCGTGAAGCTCCCTTCCCTCCCAGATTTTATTTCATTTAATTAAAAAATGTTTTGATACAGAGAAGAAGGAGAGAGCTCCTGTATACACAGCGCATACACCTATTTTGGAAATTAATCTATCTAATATCTAATTCCTTAATTATACAATAATCAAATCTATTACAAAAAGGAAATTAAAACAGAGCATATACGCATACAGCCTTCCTTATACTCTTTTCCGTATCTGATCTTCTGTGACACATCTACGCTTCACTTGCACAGCTAGCTATCGCTAACAGGTCTCCACTGAGATTTTATTATGGAAAACGATTTAAGCAGTTCAGATCGGCCATTCTACTCTCAAAATTTTATCATATTGTACGAGTGTATTTGTCCAACAACCGCTCCACGAAAACATATATAACTACATTGTATATAATAAAAAATTATGCACAATAACTAGATTGTCACGAAAATGACGAAATTTGATGGTTTACCTATCATGAAACATGCTGAAACTTGCAATCGTCCATATTTACGAACTTTGAGAAAATATCGAAAGTACACTAAAATTAACGGAATTTTGAAAATTAATTCTAATCAAATTAAATCAAATCCATATGCTGACTATTCGGATCAAAATCTTAATGTTTTTTTTTTGTTTCTTATTGACAACATGTCAACAAAATTTACAAAAAGAATATTTTTATTTATTTTTGAGAGTTAACAAAATTTACAACTTGATTCAAAATTAAGAGGCAACTCTCACAGCTTAACGTGAATAAATTAACACCCTGATCGGAAAGGAAGAAGAGAGGTTCGGATTTGATTTCAGCGGAGTTGATCGGAGCGGATTTGATTTTTCAAATCTTCTCTTCTGATCGAAAAGAAAGAAGAAGGGGCAAAATAGAGTTGGGCGGAGTTGATCTTGGCTCTCCGTCGCTCCGATCGAAGGGACTCACGAGCACGGAGACGAAATCCCACCAAATTTCTTTGTTTTGGAGAGAATTTGGCGACAGGATTTCAGCGCCTAAAACTCCCATCAACTCCGATTCCTTTTCGCTTTCTCCTTCGTTCCAATCAGAGAATTGTACGGATACAAGAATCGGAATTCCGATTCCAATGGAGAATTTTGGTTCCGATCAAGGTGTAAGTTTGAGGTTGACCAAACTAGTACACAGTGCAAGTCACATCCTGCGTAGATTTTTGATCCGAATCGTCCTATCAATGATGGATGTCCGTAATATCAGGTTTGTCGAAATTCGTACCGTCTATTAAAATTTGTTCATCGAGATTAGATCGGATGATTCGGATCGAAAGTTTGCCCTCTGAGATCTGCAGAGGATATTGGTCCCACAGTGCAACTGTGCAAGCCAGTAGACCAGATTTGACCCGACTTAAATACAACCCGGTCCAATCCAACACTAGTACACACCCGTTAACCTCGCCGGGCTTCTCATCTGAAGTGGCCGCGCCAATGCCTCCTCGCTTCTCTCTTCTCAGGCGATCAAGCTCTCTTCTTCTCCGCTTCCTTTGCTCTGAAACCCTGAACCCAAAATCTATCAACCCCTTCTCTCCACTCTCTCTTCGTAGCTCCACGATCGTATCTCCCTTTCGCGTTTCCAGCGAACGCCGATGGTATTGCTCCTCTCGATCTTCTGTGGCGGAGGTCGAAGAGCCGACGACGTCCGACGGGTTGACTGTGGATGGGATTGTGGCGAAGGGATGGACGATGCTAGACGAAGCACAAAGCGATTGGAGAAGCCACGCCGCTGCTATTGCTCAGTCCATTCAGTTAATCAAGAAGCGTTTGCAGGTTGATTTATTGATTTAATGCATATGTTTTACATCAGATCAACTAGTAAAATCATTTTGTGGGTACTAAACATTTGAAGTTATGTTAAGTGAAAATAATGATTGATAGATTCTAACTTGTTATGATTTTTGGGGTTCTGTTGTTGTAGTGGGAAAAGCTTATTCTTAGGTCGACACAATTATCTACTGCACTAAACAAATCAGACCTATGGGATGATCCAGTTCAAGCTGGGAGAATAAGTCGTGAGCACTCTGACGTAATGGGAAAGATTAAAGAGGTGACTCGTTTCGAACAAGAGCTGGTTGAGCATATCGACATGTTGAGACTTGCTCGTGAAGAGAATGACAAAGATTTGGAAGAGGTAGGACACCAAATGTCTTCTCTATTTAGTGTTGGTAAATTTGTACTCAATTTTTATGAACTTGTTGGTGTAGGAATCCATGAGAGCGTTGATTGATATGAGGAAGAATGCAAAGGATAAGGAAATTGAGGCAATTCTATCTGGGGATAATGATTCCTACTCTTGCTTTATAGAGGTTGTCATTTCTAATTTTTTTTTTTTTTCAATTAGAAAGTTTGCTCAACTGATGCTTGTATGTTTCCAATCTTCATTTGAAAATAATTCTCAAAAGACCAACAGATTGGTTTTTCCCCATTCCTTTTAAGTAACAAAACCAGACCTTGAAAAAGCCTGCATATGGGATGTGGTAGAGTCATGTATTCTGCCTTTTCTTTTATTGGCTTCGGATTTGGTTTATGGCTTGTAGTTTGAACAGTGCCGAAATTCCAATTTTACTGAAATTTGACGGAGACAATGAGTTCGAAGTAAACAAATAATAGAGAGACAGATACATACTTTTAGTTCTGATTATACTGGTTGGAACTGTAACTTATTGATTAATGAATTTAGTGCTGCTGGAGTACAGATTCAAGCTGGAGCTGGGGGGACAGAGAGCATGGATTGGGCCTCCATGGTTTTCAACATGTACAAATCCTGGGCCCACCGGCATGGATTTGGGGTAACTGTCATAGAAGAGATGCCCGGTGAGGTTGCTGGGATCAAGGTACTTCATTTGTTCTTAGCCTTGCATCATACTGGAACTATTCTGTTTTTGGTTGCAAGGTACATGCTAGTTTTTATGTTCTGAGGTTAATATTTCTACCAATCGTCAATGCGAGTGAGTTGAAGAAAAGAATGCGTAAGTTGCGCTGAACTTTAGATCCTGAAATGAGCTTGGGGTTAGTGGTACATTTTTTACTGGAGAAGAGAAAATAAAAATGGGATAGAGTTCTTTCAACACACTAATCTAACAGTAGGATGGCATCTTGCAAGCATGTCAAACAAAACATAATAGATCTCATTTGCAAGTATGGTAGAATATTCGATGAAAGTTCGCATATAGCACCCTTTCTCCTTCAGCTAGCTGGAAAAGCTGTTTGGGTCCACAGGCATCTAATACTTTTTTGCTTCTGCCATTTTCTGTCAAGCGTGCAACAATAAAAGTAGATGGTGAGTACGCATTTGGTTATTCCAAAGCAGAGGTGGGAGTGCACAGGTTGGTTCGTATCTCGCCATTCGACAGCTCTAAGCGGCGACACACCTCGTTTGCAGCTGTGGCAGTGATTCCTATACTCAGTGGCGACACCTCAACCCAATACCAGATAAAAGAGTCTGATCTCAAGATTGAGAGGTTTCGTGCTGGTGGGGCTGGTGGCCAGCATGTCAACACAACGGAGAGTGCAGTTAGGATTGTGCATATACCAACTGGTATAACTGCCACATGCCAAAATGAAAGGTATATAGATAACCTTAGCCTTTTTTTCCTTTCATAATACGTCTTAAATATCACTTTCTGCATGAAAATCGCACCACCTATATTTGATCAGTTGGAACTAGAGCCAACTATTAGCATGTTATGGCAAGCAAAGAATGACTAAATTACCACTAGGTTTTGGAATGTCTCATACAGATGCCTTATAATTTGTACTGTACAAACTTGAGATCCCAAAAGGCAACTCCACTTTTCTTGGTATGATGGTTAATAACTGATTATTAATCCAAAAGCTGTCCAACTTAAGAAGATATTTGAAGATAATTGTAGCAAGAATAACATCTCTGATGAGAAATCTTGATTCGGTGTGTAGATCGCAACATCAAAACAAGGCATCAGCAATGGCTGTTTTACAGTCACGGCTGAACCAGCTGGAGATGGCACGCCAAGCCCAGATGAATGCTGAGCACACCCAGTCGCTTTCTGAGATAGGCTGGGGAGCTCAAATTAGATCATACGTTCTTCATGTAGGCTTCTCTTTTCTTGTAATAAAGTTACACTTAAATTTATTTGGGTGCCTCCATGCAGTGATAAGAAATAGAGCCTCGTACTGCTTATCACAAAACTTGTGCACCAAAAAAATAAAAAATAAAGATAAAAATAAACGCCGACCAAACCACCTTGGTGTACCATCTCATAATATAGTGCTTTCTAAATAGTCGCATATATATTTTTGCACCTCCGTTCTTGTTCCGGCATAACTGGTTTGTGTGTTTAGAGATTTTTTGACACTGTAAAGGTGGAGTTTCACAACCAAGAGTGATGATCATAGACCCTTACGCAGTTTTTTTTTTTTCCTCAAATTTTGTGCTATGCAGTTAAGAAAAGCTCGATTTATACGTCACTGATTAAATGTTGTAATTTTACCTATACAGCCTTACCGGATGGTGAAGGATCTACGAACAAACTATGAAGTTTCTGACCCAGATTCAGTACTTGACGGAGATATCGATGGGTTCATATTGAACTATTTGTCAGCATCTCTGGATAAAGAAGATGGGGTTTGAACAAATGGACTTCTGAAAATCACTTTAAAAATTTGACGAGGAAACCACTTCTAAGAGAAATTATGGTTAGCATCTCTAGCATTATTTTGAGTTGAAATATTGAGACTAAGGGGAAAAGTACTGGGAGCTAAAAATAACCTTCAAATCACCATGGTCAATTTGTGACATGGAACGAAAATACGAGTTAGCTTGTTGGTGTACTTGGGAATAAATGAAGTTATTCAGCGTAATCTGTTCAATTTTATTGGTGTAAAAGATATCATAGGAATTTTTTTTTATTCAAAGATATCATAGAATTTTGACAATTTTGAGAGTGAATCTTGCTTCCTTTAATCTTTGTAACTATTAAGAGATGTTATAAAATACCATTTTGCAATAAAGGGGTCCTATGCCAACAAAATAGTTAAATTATTTTTTAGACTTTAGAGGCTAAAAAAAACAATCTTTGTGAGACGACTAAATCCATCTATAGAAAAAAAAAATTAGAGAAATAAATGATACAAATAATGGCACCAAAACGAAGATTTTTTATACAAATAATCTTTGTGGGCACGTGCGTGTAGTTAATTCTGTTCCGCCTCAACAAAACTTCCTCGAGATCTATTTTGATCACCCCTGAATCACTCAGGATTCACGAGTCATGATATACAATAACAAAATTCCCCACGGACAGCGCTTTAAATTCAAAAAAGATACACAATAACAAAATCATTATCATTACATAAATAAAGAATGTATGAACAAGGGACTCTAAACTGTTTTTAATAATTTTTTCGAATTGTTTCTATTTCTTTTTCTAAAAAAAACGTGATCGATGTGCAATCATGCAGGTTATTGTTCAACATAAACCAAAATAATTTTGACCTATGCATGCCTCTATCCAACATTAATTCGTGTCATTGAGTGATGGATATAGCACTCTACTGACTTCATCCGGTGCACTGGCAGGCCCGACCGACTCCTTCCTCACTCGCTTCACGCTGCTCGTGTTAAGCGACTTGTGCACAAACCCATACATTTGCAGAACCTGATTGTCTGCGAAGTTAAACGCCCGATCGATCTTGGAGAGGCACCGCTCGACTGGGAAAACTGAAAAATTTCCACACGGCTTGCACCCAACAAAATGTGTCACTAGCGGCCACCTGGTAAAGAACAAACTATTTTGTTATGTCATGGAACGATAATGACCAAAATTAAAATTTCTTTTGAATTCATGCCAATATTTTATTACCAGAGTAATGTGAATATATGCATGCGCATGCGGGTGTCTCAGATAATAAATCATACTGAATAGTTAACTACTGGGGGCCATAATGTTACCTGTCATCACCAAGGCCTGGGTGGTTCTTCTCCAACATCTCCTCATACCGGTTGACGAGACTCTCCCAGTATCCATGGAGACAATAACTGTTCTCTAAGTACACCTTATCGCTCCACGTGTCTTCCTGAGTGACCAGGAGATACACCATTGCTGATTGATCATCGGCTTCAAAGACTGGTCGGTCTTTCAGAAATCCTGTGAGAAGCTTGCCGGCCTCGTCCCTGATGGGACCATCAGGCCCCATGGGGGCCCAGGCATCTAGAAGGTCCAGGGACCACTGACAGTTGCGTAGGAAAAAGCTACCGGTGTTCAGACCAACCCAATTCTTGTCCTTGTACACGAGGTGGTCCCAACCATGAAATACAAGATTGTATGGTTTGTAACGGTCCCATGGAGGCTCAAATGCCATGTCTGTGAAGAATGCATCAGAATCCATCCACCAAATGAACTCTACCTTCAGAAGATAAAGAATAAAAAGTAAACAATAAATAACAAAAATTAATTGCTAAATTATAGCAGTAGTAACAATAATGGAAGGAAAATTCAAATTCTTGCCTGTTTAGCCGTTTACCCAATGAAGAAAAATATGGACCAGAATACTAGATCAAATTATTTCTCTATACCAGGATGGATCAGCAAGGCACACATATTCGACCTAGAACGGTGTAAACATTAAATAGTACAGTTGACTTCACGAGGTGAAAAAAATCAAGAGAGTGACACTAGCTTCGAAGTTGCATTGTAAAAGCACTAAAGGAGCAAGTTATGAGTATAATTAAATATTTCTTTGACAAATTAAGGGCCAAAGGAACAAAATTTTGCCAAAAAGAAAAGAAATATCACCTCTGGATGTGAAAGGAGGAGAGTCCGGAGGAGCGGCAGCTTTGCCCAAAACCCAGCCATCTCTGCATCAAGCAAAGCGTTATTGTAAAATATATCAATCCCATGAATCCGGCAATAGTCGATCTTGTTTTTTATCGCCTTTACTTGGTAGTGATCCCCAACCGGGTTTGCACATGGTTTAGGCGATGACCCCGTCACTAGTAGTACACGGGGTTTGGAACCTGAGAAGAAATGGGGAAACCCTAGATTATGGAGGAGCCACTTGGCACGATTCAAGTCCCAGTTGTTTATCTTGGGGCCAAGCGTGTATGTTGAGTCATTTAAAGAACGAAAATGAGGCTCTTTCTTTGCTTTTACTCCTTCAACAACTTTGTCTTGTTGAATTGGTAGATGGTTTGATTTCGAGACAATCTGGACTAAATTACTGTATGAAGTGGTGAAATAGGTGGTGCACAAAAATGTGATAGTGATAATGAGGAAGCAGAGAATCACGAGCTTTGCACCAGCGAATAAGGAGTAGTTGCACCGCTGCCAGGTCTTGTGGCTGCTGATGTTCATTCTTGAAGTAGCAATCAGTGCAAGAGACTTTTGTGGGGTTTAGTATTGATACATTAGTTGATTATGATATAGGAGGGAGACTAGAGTGTGGGAAGCAAGAACTTGGGAAAAATTCAACGGGAATCTTCATGCTCATCTTCTATTAATTCTTAATTCACTCTTTCTATAAATTATTATATAATTCTCTCTTTCTTCCTTCGCTCTTTGCAACTGAGGTTATGAGCCGCAGAGTAAGCTTAGAAGCATGGGAAATACTGAAATAAAGAAATCAAACCAGAGCGGCATTGATTGGATGGTTCCAGTTAAATCTGATTTGTCAATCTGAGATCGACGGACTAGATTGGATTTGAGTGAGTGCCTAGTTCTTTTTCAAATTTAACAGTGTTTTAGATAGAAAATCAGTACTTGGTTCAATAATTAAAAATGATATAATTTTAGCCAAGGTGCAAATTCGAAATTTCGGCTTGATTTTATTTCTATAATATCTTAAGTTGAAATACTTGACTGATCTATATTCCAAAAAGATAATGCCTCAGATTCAATTTGTATCATTAAACTGGACTATATTTGTCGAGAACTAACAAACATATTCATGCAACAAGAGGATACAAACACAGATTGGAGATTTCACAGAGAATCTTTTCAAAAAAGGATTTTACAAATGGATAGCAAAAAATAATTTTGTTTTAATGAAATTGTACAAATTTGCCAGAAATTATAAACTGAACCTCAAAAAACGAAAACAAACTAATTCTAAAAATCACTAGATTTTTTTGGAGTGCGTATTCATATTTCAAATAAAATTTTGTGATAATATGATGATATCTTGAAAATAATTTGTTGCTATTTAACATGCTTGGAAACTTGGAAGCTTCCGGGAGGCCGTGGGGTCCGATGCTTGTCCGACGAGAACTTGAAAGGCTTAATTTGCTACTATTCGCTTCCCAGATTATTTAATGGTTTCGATGGGAGTAAATTTATTAATTCAGCGTTCAACTTGGAAATCATATTGAATCTTGTTCAATCGAATAGAGATTCATACTGACGGTTAATTTCATGTTGAACTACTTGTTTAGCATCTTTAGGCGAAGAAGACGTGTAAACGAATGATGTTTTGAAATTATCGATGAAAAACTAAAATTAAAAAACTGGGCTATGTACCTCTAAACCATTGGACCGTTTAGACGGGACTTTAGTGGGAATTAAATGGGTTTCATCTAAATTTTTTTTAAAAAAAAGCACAAGCGAAACAAAATGACTAATTGCACTGAAAAAATCAGAAGTGTTTCTTAATTACAGCGCCGAGCACCATGTGCTTGTAAATTTTTTATTAGCAGAATTTATCGAGATCTCTGTTTGACTCACCCTAAATCACTCAGGAAGGAAATAATAACCGTTGTGTTAAAAATTTGTATTTCTTTTTCTCAAACAGCATGATGTGTTCAACCTAATTAACTGAAATAACTAAACCTATACATGCATCTACCCCATCAATTAATTGTCATTCGTAGGTGATGGATACAACACTCTGCTAACTTCATTGTTTGCATCAGCTGGGCCCACTGGCTGCTCCCTGACCCGCCTCAAGCTGCTCGTGTTAAGAGACTTGTATTCAAACCCGTACATATGTAACACCTGATTATCCGCGAAGTTAAATGCCCGATCCATCTGCTTCAGGCACCGCTCGATTGGGTAAGATGAAAAAGTCTTACAAGGCTTGCACCCCACAAAATGAGTCACAAGTGGCCACCTATCAGAAACAAAACATTGTTTAATTTACATGAACTTCTTTTTTTGAGGGCCGGCGAAATGCCGACAATTTTCATTAAGGAAAAAAAAATATTATATGCTATTGTTTAATTTACATGAACTTCTACATTGCCAGCAATTCGTTTACCAGAATGTGCTCTGTGTGTGTGTGTGGGAGGCGGGGGCACTGCACCGGTACACGCTAATTGAAGGAGCAGCTTATGTACTCCTGTAATGTATACTTGGTAAATTTACTGAACCAATTAATTACTGAGATGACATTTTACCTGTCATCGCCGAGGCCTGGGTGGTTCTTTTCTACCATCTCCTCGTACTTGTCGACCAGAATCTCCCAGAATCCATGAAGATAATAGCTGTTCTCTAAATAAACCTTGTCGCTCCATGTATCGTGCTGAGTTACCAAGAGATACACCAATGCCGATTGATCGTCAGCCTCAAAGACTGGCCGACCTTTTAAAAATCCTGCGAGCCTCTTGCCGGCCTCCTCTCTGACAGGTCCACTGGGACCCATGGGGGCCCACGCATCTAGAAGGTCGAGCGACCACTGGCAGTTGCGCAGGAAAAAGCTGCCGGTGTTTAACCCTATCCAATTCTTTTCCTTGTAGACGAGTTCATCCCAACCATGAAATACAAGATTGTATGGCTTGTACCGGTCCCATGGTGGCTCAAAGGCCATGTCAGTAAAGAATGCGTCAGAGTCCATCCACCAAAAGAACTCTACCTTCACAAGTTAACATAAAATTATTTATGATGAAAAGTGTCAAGAGACTACAAGAAAAATTAAAATTATCGATGACGAATTATGAGAAAGTTCCCCATAACGTTACATCGAAAAGAGATGTTCATTTGGGTTTAAATTACACTTAGTAAAAAACCAATAAGACGTGGAGTAGTTCAATTATTTTTGCTTAACACCAGCAATGGATCATAAGTAAAAACTACACAACATAATTGACAACGGTAATATATATTATGTATGGATGTTACTATTTCATGATACCAAATTGCCACAGTTGACTTCACTGAAGAATTACGAAGCAGTATTCAGCTACTAACTACCAAATGGCATTACCGATCTAAACACTTGAAAAAACAAATTATCTATAGTAACAAGGGAGGTTCTCTGACCATCTTACCCAAATTAAAAAAAAAAAAAAATACAATGGACCTTCCAGCTTTGAGATAAACGAGCTGAAATTTAGATCAATTAATTCAATGTATCTAAAAAAAAAAGATAATGGATTCAATAGGAACAAGTACTTCAATTCCACATTGAATTAGAAAATTGAATTGCTGTAATTGGTCCGATGGGCATAGGAACACAATGTTCCTGTAATCAAAATAGTAGAAATTTCTAGGAAGAGAGACACAGAGTAAAAAGAAATGTAAAAATGTTTTCAAGCACCTCTGGATGTGAAAGGAGGAGAGTGCGAAGGAGGGGCAGCTTAGACCAAAACCCGGCCATCTCTGCATCAAAGGAAGCAGTATTGTAAAATATATCAATCCCATGAATCCGGCAATAGTCGATTTTGTTTTTGATTGCCTTTACTTGGTAGTAATCCCCAATTGGGTTCTCACACGGTGTAGGTGACGATCCGGTCACAAGCAGCACACGCGGTTTAGAACTTGAGAAGAAGTTAGGAAATGCTGGGTTGAGACGGAGCCAGTTAGCACGGTTCAAGTCCCAGTCGTTTATCTTCGGACCGAGTGTGTACATTGGGTCGGTTAAAGATCGAAAAGGTTCTTTGTTATCATCTTCTTCTTCTGCTACAATAATTTTGTCCGGTTGAATTGGTAGAGAGCTAAAATTTGAGATGATATTTCGTGAAGCGCCATATGGAGTGCTAAAATATATAATGCACATGAAGGTGGTCGTGAGAAAGATGGAGCCGGAAATTGCGAGCTTTCCCCCGGTAGAAAAGGTGTAATTGAGCCGGTGCCGGGCCTTGTGGTTGCTGTTATTCATCCTTGTAGTGACAGGAAACTAACTAACAGCACAAGAGAGGTCCGCTGGGCTTTAGTTTTGATTTAGTATAATGGGATGGGAATTAGATATTTACAATTTAGTTGGATCGTGTACACTAATTAAGGACAATTTAAAAGGGATTAGACAAGTGTGGAAATCACGAAGGATTAGAGACAGTTTCAACGAGATGGTGAAGAGAAGAGAAGCAGGATTTTTTTTTCCCCCCATTTTTTTAATTTGTTTGTCGTACTTTGAGACTTGGGAGGTGAGACGAAACAAAGTGCTCTATTTATACTTTGCACGTTCTCTTCAGTAGATCGAGATTCTCCATGTTTCGTCTTCCATTATTATTTTTTATGTTTGGTTTTCATTATTATTATATTATTGTTATCATTAGAGTTATTTTCGAAAAAGAAATTATGTAATGAAAAACAAGACTATTAGCTGCGTAAAAAATTTCCATACAAAAACACAAATGAAATAAATTTCTTTAAATTTTTCGTTAAGACTATTAGACGTCCAATCAAGAAAAATGAGGTGAAACTAAAATCAAACACTGATGTGGTGTAGGTGAAGAAGTCTCAAAATCATCATTGTTGTTGTTTTCATTATTATAACTAGCAAGCTAACATTAAAGTAGAACTAAGATTTTTAATCATATCCCAAGCCCAATCTTTTTTAAATTGTATAGATCAGATCTGAGCGAACAGTGTTGGTCCTGTCAGCTTTTTAACTTTTAAGTGGTGAGCGGTCCGGTCCAATCCACACTATCTTGACCGCCACAAATTTGTTTGAAAAGAAGCAAATATCTTATTTATTTATTAAATTTTTTTTTTATTTAGGCCCGTAGGCAGCAAAAATCTTATTTATCTGGTACTCTCGCGGCCTTCTTATGCTAGATCTTATTTTCTCCATCTTGTCGTTATTGAATGAGAAAGGCACAAGCTCTATACAATTAATTAACAACTCTTGAACCATGACTTGTTTGTTGTTAATATAATTTCTTAGACTGAAATCAAGTTTGAAACTTACTTGGTTGTTCTTAAGAGTGGGGAAACAAAAAACGAGATGTTACATTGACAATGCGATGTGGCATCAGAGCCGTTGATCTGTGCTGCATTTAATTGTGACATGCAATTCTACAAATCAGATCCTCTATATCTAAATTTGAGGTGCTTGGGAACATCTGAACCCATCATTTGTACTGTCATGAAAGATAATTAAAATCATTTACCAAAATGAAATAATTATAATACAAATAATGCGATCATATTAATATATCGATTCAAATATCTGGCTGCAAATGCAGACATATATTTGTCTTTAGTCATATATTGATGTGTAAGTACTATGTTAGTGTCTAACAATTTTATACAATATAAGCTTTTGGTCTAGTCTTGAATAAAATCGTCAATTAAAAATCCGATTTATCTCTTTGTAGTATTTGAGGAAAATAAAATAAAATAAAATAAAATAAAATTATGCAAGGTGCTTAATTGGATATTCCAAAGAAATTAAATATCATACACAAGTAGCTGCATACCAAATGAAAATAAATTTTAGAACTCCAAACTAAAATCGTAATATGGATCTATATCGAACTCTGTACATGTACACACAGAGCTTGAGCCGGTATACAGTATCTTCCTTTTTTTGCATCAAACATGAATCCACTCGTAACTTTTATCTAATCATCGTGTAAACAATACATGGAGTTGATCAATCTCTCCATCTATAACCGCAGTTTGGATTGCAACAAACAAAAAACAGGGTCATTGCGTCTTCACCCCTTGTTGTCGCCTAAATTCAAACAAATAAAAGAAAGTTTAAATTATGTTTAAAAAAAAAATATAGTAAAATGAATCCCATCCGGGTGATGGATCTCATCTCTCACTAAGTAATGGCCATGCTTTTTCAAAAAATAAACTAAATAAAAAGCTACATGAAAATTAACTATACAAGAACTTCAATTGTTGTTGTTTGTTTCACACAAAAGGAAAGGTAATTACATGGAAATAGGCGGCTTCAGGGTGGCCACACATGGCACACTTCACTGATTTGGTACATGGTAGAGTCGGATCGCTCATCACATCTTGTAACTCTTGCGTGAATTCGGAAACGGAATGATCCAACACGTTCCGATACACACAATAGTTATTTGCTACTTCCTGTTATATTCAAGGGAAATATTACTTGTAAGAAGAAAGAATATGGAAGTTCAAAGACTTCTTGCTTATATATGTAGCATTTATTTTGCATTATCAGTTGAAGAATAAGAATTAAAGATGCCACATACAGGGCTAGCAGAAAAAAAAAATGTTACTTATTATCCCTTTCGTTGAAAATTAACTTCACGAAATATCCAATTAAGCACCAAGTTGGGATAATAAAAAGTTGTTGGTAAGATTGCTTACCTAGTCAATAAATAAAAAGAGTTTTATATTAAGTTAACACTTGAATTACCTGATGATCACAGTTCCTACAAGTATAAATGAGCACTTTCCTCTCTTTATCTTCCTTTGGATACAAAATATTGTTACTAAAATAAAAATAAAATAAAATAAAATAAAACAAGAAGGACGAAACATACACTCCCTAGTTATAAAAAAAAGGGAAAATCAGATGTATACCCCTCTAATCTTATCTAATTGGAAATATCCCCCTCCAATCTTAAAATTTGGATATATCCCCCTCTAATCTTAAATACTATGGATATTTACCCCCTTATTATTACTATTGATATTTTATTTTTGAAAAATGTATTTTAAAAGTTTAAGACAAAAATACCCTTAGCCCCTTGGGCGATTGATATTCCTGACTAAATTATGCAGATCTGATAACATAAGTTCTCTTTAAATATTTTTCTTCTGACACATCGCTTAGAAGCTCTTCAACCAAGTGATGCTTCTTACTCTTTAGTTTTTCTCTTTATTCAGTCAGCTCGCTTGAGCATGCACCTAAAAAGTGGTACCAGTTATTGGTGTTTCCACTCTTAATGGAATTACGAAATTTGCTTTGATTCCTTTGTTTGTTTTACATGTTCACAGAGATTCTCTCTAGCATATCCAAATTCGTTTTCTTTATTTGTTGGATTTTGATTCGTTGGAGACCCAATAATGATTCCTCACCAATCCATAAGTTAATGACTAATGCTCGGCACTACTTACTGGTACTGTTTTGATGCCTTCAAAATTTAACATGTGACTAATCATATTCTATACTGTTTTCAGTACTAGAATATTGGCCTGGTAATTTGGGCTAATCATATTCTATCATTTATGTCTTGGGAAAAGGAATACCAAATTCATCTTAGGACGTGAATTCTTCTGCTATTTTCTCATGCTCTTGTGTGAACTTGAAATATTCCTTTTTTGTATGTCACGCTAAGGCATGAGCTAACCTGCTTAACCAGCATATTTAATTTACGGAAAGGTTAACTACAATATTTGGTTCATTGCATGCGATGTGTAAGAAAAGGAAGGTTTGAAGCTTCTAATATATACAGAATAAGTCACGAATATCAATCGCCAAATGGGTTAAGGGCATTTTTGTCTTAAATTATGTCGACTGATTTTTCAAAATTAAAATATCAATAGTAATAATCAAAGGGATAAATATCCATAGTATTTAAGATTAGAAGGGGATATATCCAAATTTTAAGATTGGAGGGGGATATTTCCAATTAGATGAGATTTGAGGGGTATATGACTGATTTTCCCTAAAAAAAAAAAGAAATATGATATTGAGAAATTACCATTCTCGGCAAAATTTCATGGTACTCATGTTTATGTACCGCTAATGAGCGCTCTTGCTCCTGCAGAGGGTTGCTCTTTTTGTTATTCTGTTGTAAGGTCTGGTTTTCTTTGGTGGGGGGGGGGGGGGGGGCTGGGGGCAAAGCTGGAATTTTGGAAACTTCAATTTATAATGTGGGATGGTTTTACTTTTTAATGACCAGAGTGTTCTACCGAAATTTATTTCCTTTGTGAAAGTTCTACAACTTTGTAGTGGTTCAACTTTAAGCAGAGTGCAGACAATGCGACATCTCTCAAATACCTTTTTTTTTTTTTTTTTTTTTCCCTTCTTATGTTGGAATAATAAGGAAATTATAAGTCCGAAATTCTTAGATGGTCATAATTTCGGACACTCAGATTATTGTCTCTTTGATTAATTCATAGTAACTAACTAACTAACTATTAGACATGGCATCAGCAATTTTGCAAATGCAAGAAAATAAATATATCTTTCTAAAACTTCTCCATCTGATATTTATAGATTTTTCCATAGCATCTGAAAACTTGAGGATATATGTGATAAATTCCATACACATATCAATCTGATGTGGTTGCCAATTTTTTTTTTTTTTTTCCAATGCTAATAACCACTTCTATAAACCTACTTGGCTACTTCTTAAACATCCAGTATGAACTTTCTATAAACTTTAGAATACACGCTTAATTATCTATTGAGAAAATGCATACTTGACAGGGGCGGACTTAAGAAGGGGCAAGCCCAGGCAGGTGCCTGGGCTTGTTTCTGAAAAAACAGAGCCTTGTATGTAGTAATTTCTAAAGTTGCCTAGGCTTGTAAAATTAATGTGCCTGGGCTTCGGCCTAGAATTTATTTGTTTTCCTTTACATTGTGCCTGGGTCTAGAATTTATTTGTTCCTCTTTACTTCTCTCATGTCCTTGGCCTGAAATTGAATCTACTGATCCACACCCGATTAGAGATGGGAGGAGAAATTTTGATTTGTTAAACAGACCCAATTAGCGTTTAAAGTTTTTTTTATTGCCGTACTCATTCGCGACCCTGAAGTGCTCGCCTCCGTTCTTCTCCGCGCTGATCTCCCTGCAGGTTGTAGCCTCTGCACGCCGTTCTCCACCTCTGTCCCTTTTTCTCACATCCCGTCAAAGTGCCAAGGTAATTTCCCTTCTAAATTTTCTTTTATTTGTAGTTTTGTACTCAATTTCAATCTTTTGGAGTTTAATTTCATTGTATTAGAGGACAATTCATAAAAATTGCAATTTGTCTTGGTTAACTTCATAGAAATTGCAAGTGCACCATTACTCTCTAGATATTTTTTTTTTTATTAAACAATGTCTACTGACCACTGCCTACTGGTAATGCCTAATGCGAACAGCACACTGAATCATTGGTACACCATAACACCAACTAAGATGAATAGATGATGCACCAAGATGCCTTGCTAAATTTTTGAAAATTGAACCTCGGTTCTCTGAACTTATTATTTGAAGAAATTAATAATGATATGCTTATTTATCAAAGTTCAATGAACTCATTACTCATTAGTTTTGGCATTTGGTTCTGTTACTTCATAATTTAATATGCGCACAGTGACAGTGCGGAATTTATTTGTTTTAATTGATACATCATACATGTATAAAGTCATCCAAATGATAATTGTTTAAACTTTTAAATTTATATTTTTGTAGATATGGAGAGGTTTTTCAAAAAACTAGTCTCACCATTAGTTGGAACTCAAGAGCAAGAATCAAGTTATAAGCGAAAACGTTTGGATTCTAATTCAAACTTTGAGGTCCCTCCCGATCCGGGACTTCGACCATCAATTAGCAACTATGATCCAAATGATCATGACTTTGTAAGAAGACAATATCTACAAGCCGGTCCAAGAAAACCCATGTTACAAGATTTTCCACAAACACTCTTCGGTGACAAACAAAGAAGATTCAACAATGCATGGTATAGTCAATATCCATATTGGTTAGAGTATAGCATACAAAAGGATGCTGCATATTGCTTGTGTTGTTATCTTTTCAAGCCAGAAAATAGAGAGGGCGGTGGAGATGCTTTTACAAGCACTGGATTTAGAAATTGGAAGAGTAAGAAAAGCCTTGACGAGCATGTCGGTGGATTGAATAGTGCTCACAATCTTGCCATAAAAAAATGCCAAGACCTCATGAAGCAAAACCAACATATCGAAACTGTTTTAGAAAGGCAAAGTAAGCGTTCTAAAAATGCATACCGATTAAGATTGACCACTACGGTTGATTGCATTCGGTGGATCTTGAGGCAAGGTTTAGCTTTCCGTGGACATGATGAATTAAAGAAGTCATTAAACCGAGGTAACTTTTTAGAGTTACTTCAGTTCTTGGCCGACCATAATGCACAAATTGAAAGTGTTGTATTAGAAAATGCTCCTGGCAGGATGAAATTAGTTGCACCTCCAATCCAAAAGGATATCATTAAAGCGGCTGCAATTGAGACTACTAATAAAATAATGGAAGAACTTGGAGATGACTTATTCTCGGTGTTGGTCGACGAGTCTCGTGATGTTTCTTGCAAGGAGCAAATGGCCGTTCTCTTGAGATATGTTAGCAAGCAAGGAAGTATTGTTGAGAGGTTCTTAGCTGTTGTGCATGTCAAGGAGACAACATCAATGTCACTTAAGGAATCACTTGAGGAGCTCTTTTGTAGACACAAGTTGAGTTTTTCTCGTCTTCGCGGGCAAGGTTATGATGGGGCTAGTAATATGAGAGGCGAGTTTAATGGGTTAAAGGCTTTAATTTTGAATGAGAATAGCTCGGCATATTATGTTCATTGCTTTGCACATCAACTTCAGTTAGTTCTAGTGGCGGTTGCAGAAAAGCATAAGCGTATTGCCACTCTTTTTGAAGACCTTTCAATTGGTTGGAGTAACTAAAAGTCGTTTGCAAAACATGCGAGATAATGGTTGGGACTCATTATTAGATGAAGTTCACTCATTTTGTTTAAAACACAAAATTGAGGTGTTGAATATGGCGGACAAAAAGGTTGCTAAACGGTCGGAACGTGCAACTCTTGGAATGACAAACCATCATTACTATCGCATTGAGTTATTTTATTCTGTGATTGATTGGTTACTTCGAGAGCTTAATGATAGGTTCACAGAAGCAAACACCGAGCTACTTCGATGTATGTCATGTCTACATCCTCGTAGCAATTTCTGTGCATTTGATAAGGTACACTTGATTGAGTTGGCTCGTTTTTATCCAAATGACTTCTCAAACAGTGAGCTCTCTATTTTGGAGACACAACTTGATTGTTACATACAAGATTTGTGTACCGATCAAGACTTCTCTCAATTGAATGGGATGAGTGATCTTTCTCAAAAGTTGGTTGCAAAAAGAAAAGATATTATCTATCCTTTGGTGTATAAATTAATTAAGTTGGCTTTAATTTTTCCGGTTGCAACGGCGAGTGTTGAAAGGGCCTTTTCTGCTATGAAAATTGTTAAGACTCGTTTGAGAAATAAAATGGGAGATGAATTTTTGAATGATAATTTGGTTACCTACATAGAAAAGGAAGTATTCAGACAAGTTTCTAATGAAGCAATTATGCAACGATTCCAAACTATGAAGACGCGCAAAGGAGTGTTAATTGCATTAGAAAATTAGAGTTAGATTTTACTTTTTGTGCTTTTTTGGTGATAGATAGAGAGGTAAAGATAAAAAAGGACTAGAATTATGGAAAAAATGATGTATTTTGTAATAGTATAATTTATATGTAAGATTACTGTTTTAAATTATCGTTTGCTTTATTTTTTTTATTATTAAATTTAATTATATTATATGTGTGCCCTGGCTTATTTTTTTCCTATATCCGCCACTGCATACTTGATGTGTTGACGTACCTATAATATGTATTGCACCCCAATATAAATTTGTACATTTAAGTTGAAACACAATCGTTGATTGCTATGCAGTTTTGACTAAGTCAAATTTATTTTGATTGTTGTCAAAGAATTGTATTATCTTCCTGGGCTCGTTTGGATCGTATGGGAATAAGGAAGGAATAAGGATTTTAGGAAAAAAATGTTGGGAAGTGTGTAACTTTATAAAGAGTTTTATGACTAGGAAGAACATATTTCTAGTCCCATCCAAACGAGCCCCTAATATATTTTTTTAAACTCCTCAAATATCCCGAAGCTTATTCAATTTCGTTCAAAATACTTTCGCTTTTGGTGAATGGAACTGCTGGTAGGCTTTGAGCCTACTTGTTTCACAAAAAAAAAAATCTTTTAAAATGTTGACAAAAATGGATTCGAAATTTTTAGGAAATCACCACTTAAATAATAAGTAATTTTTTCTTTTTATTTTATTGACAGATTAACCATCTTTTAAAACTCTGCTGTGTCTCTCTTATCTGACGCATAGCCAGAATATAACGATTAGAGGGTTGTGAGATTAATTAATAAATCATTTTTTCCTTTTCAATATAATTTGCATATCTTTTAAATTTCTTTTTTTTTTATGATTTGGACTAATTATTGATTCGAATCTAATCTAACATCATATAAAGAATGTATCAACACAAAAAAAGGAAAACATTATATGAAGTCCGTAAGATTGGCTACCGCAGATCAGCACAGCCATCTTGTAAGGTATTTTGCGGCGTGCAGAAATGTGTGACGAGGTGACGACTCATTTTGGATCTGATTTCTCTTAATGTTGTGCTAGGCACACGAAATACTACAGGAAACTATAGAATAGAAGAATTTAAATGCATCCAACTAATGTTGATTACATGCGACAGCTTTTGATTCCTTACGTGTGAAATCCTATAACACAGTATCCTTTCTCCATGACAACACGATGAGATACACAGAATATCATGCAGAAAATCAAAAGATATGCCCACTGCGAAAATATTTTGACGCGTTTTCAACAGATCTTCTATGACGAATTTAAACAAATCGTAAAAAAAAAAATGTTTCTGTTCTAACAAGTTGAGATGTGTCCGACGCTCGAATAACCATTCTTTTCTTTTTCAATAACTTGTTTGGATGCTTAGGAACTTCCTACTTTAATTCTCAAACATACCCTAATTTAATTCCCAACGCATTTTAGGAAGCAGAATATGGCATGGCAATAAAGGCATCTATAATTTAGTGCTCTCTTTTTTTCCATTCTCATTTTAGATAAAGAGTTAAACCTAAAAACGGGGAAGTGATCCGCACAACAACGAATTTAGGCCCCCGAACAACATTTATGATGTATTATGTCAAAAATACCCCTCGCGTCAATTAAGAAATATATTATTTATTTCCTAAATATACTCTAATAACTTTCCTTCAATTATGTTTTCCTTAACCATATTTCTCTGTTTCATGCTAAGTCTAAGAGAGCGCAACCGTATTGTTGTTGTTTTAAGATTTTCATTGCTTTTGTTTTGATTTCTACTTTGCTCATCAAGAGAAGCTTCCATCGATTAAGAAATTCCTATGCCACAATTAATAATTACTTAATTTTGCATAGTTTTAGATTTTTTATGATAAATAAGAGCGTTCAATTACTTTTGTGTTCTTTTTGGCACAGTGAAAATGATGGCTCTGTGCTTGAGGTTTTAGCATCTAAAATGATTTTTTTTTTTTTTAAAACTGAAGAAAAGGTTGTACGGAGAAAGAATGGAGACTAAGTTATTTGATATGAGGGGCACTATCGTCATTTATAAAAAAAATAAGTTATCCGGATCAATTTTAATGTTGTCCGGATCATCACCCCTAAAAACGACCGCCTAATATTATTTCTACGTTAGTCTCTTAGGATAGGAAATCATAGTAATTTAATTCCCAGCGCATTTTAGGAAAGGAAGGATAAAATGGCATTACAATAAAGACATCTATAATTTAATGCTGCTCTTTTTTTTCCCATTCCCATTTTAGACGAAGAGTTCAACCTAAAACGACTGCCTAATATTATTTCTTTTTGCACCTTTGAAACCGCCATATAAACCTATAAATTTGTCTCCGTATAACCCCTCCCTTCACCCTATCTAATTTTCTCTGCCTCTCTCTCTCTTTCTATTAGCTAGCATTTTTCCAACAAAGAATTAATTTGTTTTTTTCACAAATCGGTTAGAATACTCCGTTCCAAAACATACCTCCTTTCTTTGTCTAATTCCTCGTCTCCTCCATTGAATCCTAAAAAATATTTGTTTTTCCCTTTTCTCTTTCTTTAGGTAATTAACATGAATAAAATCAGTAAAGAAGATAGGTTCCCGCAATGGCTCCGATCTTTCCTCAAGATTAACTTCTTCTTCCGCCCGTGCGAAATTCACGACTCGTTCAAGAAAGAATGTAGCATGTATTGTCTCGACTGCACCGGTCCTGCTCTCTGTTACAGTTGCCTTGTAGACCACAAAGACCACCATGTTGTTCAGGTTATTAATTAATTCTCACCTCTCTTCATCTCCAAGTTATTTTTCCTGGGAGATGAGTACTATATTTGTTATATTTTTTTTGTATTGGAAACTATATTTTAAAATGCTGCTCTTGATTGGGATTTAGAAAAATTTTGAGGGCGATTGGAATTATTTTACTTGGACAAAAATGTAATTCAGTAGCAAAATATAGATATTATGTACGTTAAATTAAACATAGGATTGACATACTTTGGAGGGTCTATATATGCATTTCTGATATGCCTACGTTTCAATTTTGGATTTGGTTTAATTTGAAATAAAATTCTGGTTTGATTAAATTTGCAGATACGGAAGTCTTCGTATTATGATGTGGTTAGGATCTGCGATGTGTCAAAATTTATTGACATTTCAGACGTGCAACCGTACATAGTAAATGATGCAAAGATTGTGTATCTAGAAGAGCGACTGAAGTCTCGGTTCATAGAAGAAGGGGTGAAGTATACTTGCAAGACTTGTCGTGGGATGCTCCCTGAACCGTTTCGATTTTGTTCTCTCCGTTGTAAGGTACACTTTATTGCGTACTTGTTTTTTTAATTTAATTTTCTGGATTTGAAAAGAAAATTTCTTATGATAGTGCAAATTATTGACTGAATTAGTAATGGACATTTGTTTAAATTCCATAAGTTGCCCCTAGCTACCTCTCGACAAAAAAGACACATTTAGATTTTGTAATTAAAAGAGCATTCCATTTTTTTTTTTAATATTATTACTCTTGCAATATTTTTAGCTTTACGTAATTAGCACTGCCATTTTTAATTAATGCCCATTATTCGGCTGTTTACATATAGGTGCCATAATAAGTCATCTTGTAGATAGAATGTGCAAGTTATACAGAGTTTAGCTTCTCAGCATTGAAATTAAGTTCTTTGCGCTTGGTCATATTAATTTATTCCCTTTCCTAATGCATGATAGATGATAGATGTGTTCCAATGATAAAACTTTTCGAAATATACCCTAAATGCGACTATGTTTGAACCAAACCCATCACCTACCTTTGCCGTAATAAAGCAATATCAAATTATTGGTTCAAATTAAGTTTATATATAAATAAAAACCAGAAATGTCAGCATGGGTGGCAAAATTTTCTTGCGATAGCAGGTTTTTAGAAATAATCACAATCACAGGGAGGAGGGTGGTATTGTAATTGTCATGATGCATTTGTGTCTTCACTCTATTATTTTCTGTCCTCATCACCTAACAAAACTAATTCTTTCGTTGTATTATTTCGAACAGCGCAAGGGTTTGAAGAAAGACCCGAATTTGACATTCGTTCTTCGACCAAAATTGAGTCAGGATGATTCCAAAGATGCTGACAGTCCCAAATAATTTTTTGATGAATTCGTTTGAAGAGCTCAGGGAGAGGAAATAAAAAAAAAAAGAATTAATTTTGTTCATCCTCTATGTAGTTCAACTTGTATTTTTATTTAGACAGTATCCTATCAGTCATAGATAATACTTTTAAAACGGCTTTCTTTTATGGCTTATTAATTAAAGAAGCTGATTCTGCTTGTTGCTTCTTGCTTGTTTCTGGATCTTATTTTGAAAGTTTTTTAGTGTCCTATAGGATTAAGTGACCGTAGGTCATTATTAGCTGAAACATGAAAACACAAGTTCACACACACTACTTGAGCAAATGTATCGCCAGGAGCTTGCCATGAAAAATAAAATGATCGCACATCTTAATTATATCAAATAAAGTCAAAGAGTTTTAAAAATAATATATGCAGATATTACACAAAAATTTTAATTTAGCAAATCAAAATTAATCTAAAAAACCATTGCGCGGAGCAAATTCCTCCACCCCTCAATTAAATTTCTGGAGGGCGTTCGTAAGGTAAACAAATCTCTCTATAACATTTTTTTTTAGATAAATCTAACAAACCTTTTTTATTCTTGTACTTGCCCCTGAACACATTTGACATCGTGCCACGGTGCAGAGGTCCTAAAACATTATTGGGAAACCTTTACCCAACCACTAACTGCTAATTTACCATGATAGTAGCAAGGACGAAATTCCGAGAAAATGGGAAACCAAGTAGTCCCAATTCAGAATTAGAAAGACCAAGACCGTCTTAGTGACAATTAATCGTCCAGTTATCAATTATCATTTTTAAGACCGCCCGAGACACCACATACGCAAACAATTAAACAACCTTCCATTAAGTTCAGACGATAAATTATAAAAAGAGAACATTAATTCTTTTAAGTTTTAACATTGCCAACACATAAGGTTCAGTAGTTCAATACAAAGAAAAGAGTCAAAAAACCCCAATAAAATACCAAGTGAAGTCTCTTATCTAAAACGACCAGATACAAGTACATATTCCCAATCAACTGCTCAGAATATGCCAGCGAGCAGATTTGTGGCGCTGGAAAGAGCCGCACCAGTGATTGCTGCCTGCACAATTTGCTCGTGGGAAGCACGGTCCGATGTCAGCGCAACCGCCACACCAGTGACTGCACCAGCTATGGCACTGTTCTTCTGTTTATGTGCAAGTATTATGAACAAAAATTAATCTCTCCTAGTTTAGAAAAGAAACAACAGATGAAATTAATTGCATACTGATTAATCAATTACCCAGTCATGAGTTCCTCGAACCTCTGTGAGACCATATGTCAAGCCTGAGTACATTCCAGCTGCTAGTCCTGCATAAGTTGATTCTTATTAATGTTAGTGCTTGCTAGTTTAATATGGCTTTTTTAGTACATTGTAAATGGCTATTAGCTGAGAGTATACCCCATTGTAGTGACTCTTTCCCTACATCTTTCACCTGGGAAAAAAAAGAAAGATGCGTGTTAATTTTATCCTTCGGCATTGTGTTATATTTAACTTTGTATACTTCGGTTATTTTATTGTGATTCATATCCTGAACTCCAGGAAAAATAATGACTAATTTTAGAAAAAGACATTTTTTATGGCCACATTCACTTACCATCACCTCCATAGTTTTCTTGCCATAATCCCCTGCATTGCAACCAACACTAAAAATTGTTAACAATTTTTAGTGAAAATAAAAATCAGAATCTGGTTCAAATAAAAAAAAATTTATGGTCTTGAGCAATTTTAATCACCCAAAGGAATTGGGAGTAGTAAATATTTTTTCTAGACCTGAGAACTTGTTCCTCTTGCTGCTACCAACCTCAGGAATGCCCCCAGAATTTGTACCATCAACTGCATCATTATATCAAATGATCATTATAGTATACCAATTTAATTGTAGTATAATATCATTTGGTATGAACAAAAACTATCTCGGCATTTACCATCCACAGCAGTGAAATATGCCTCCCGTGAAACTGCCTGGATAGCCCCAATCTACATTTATTAGATAAGACAAGCAATATTTTATTATTATACCAATAGTTCTACATTTATAAGCAAATATAAGTATAGAGTTTTGCATTAAAGTATCTTCCAATCTCGTTAACACGGAAAGAAATACTCAGCATAACTGATTTTTGAAGCAGAGTTCATCTGTATTTGTTTTTCTTTTTTCATTTCAATAAGAAAGGGAATTTCTTACACTGATGCAAACCTCATTTTTCTAATTTAAAAACACTCCACCATGTCAACTAATATTGATTAGCCTTGTAGAAAAATAATGTGACAAGGTAATAATGACCGCATAAATATCACATTATTTCAAGCATTCATCTAATGAATGAGTTTATAGTTATGGCAAAATTAATTTATAGAACATTTCAAATGATTTTGGTTTTATTACTATTAGTGATTTATATTTACATTTTTTGTAATAACGAAAGCAACAAAGTCAATTTTTTTTTTGTATCTAATTATATAATATATCTGTTGTATTTTAACTTATAATTTTTTTATTTGCTACATATTTGGGGAACTACATACAACATGCAAACACAAAGAAGGCTCATGGCGAAAATAAAATATATCAACAAAAATAACAAAGAAAAGTACCCCGGCAGCTCTGACGAAGCTCTCGGCAATGCGATTGAGGAGGGGATGGCCGAGGTCGAAAAGCCGCCCCTGCTCCAGCGCCTTCAGCTGGTCAGTCACCGTGCGCGTCTCCAAATCTCTGTTGCTCATTTCTTCCCTTGTTACTTTCACAAGTGTCACTCAAGCGTATGTTCAGTTTTCCAGAGTTGTGTGTGTTAAAGAGAAATGGATGGATATGTATCAAGTGAGAAGGTGACGAAGAGGTCTCTAGACCAGAGGGGAACCCAAGAAAAGTGCCACGTAGTGGAAGACAGGAAGAGGCAGTGAAACGTGTCTTGACTACAGGAGTCGGTCTGACTTCATTTTAATATTTTATTTTCACTCTCTAGAAGAAAATTCAAGAATTCAAATGCTACCTGGCACCAAACTGACCACCGCATCTGGCCCATTGGCCTGCATTGATTGTGTTATTAGGACCATGGGCCGTTGCTTTACCTATTTTACTTGTTTCTTCGGGCTGGTATTTTAATTCTGTTTGCTTTGTGATGGCAAATACTAAATGGCCCAAATTACTAGTTGGGGCTCTCGCCTTTCTCATATTAGAGATTAGAGAAATAGAAAACTGTACAAATAATAGAGTCAAACTAACTCAAGTTTTGTGCCAAATCCATGAACTGTAGGTAGATTACAACATAAAACGTCAACAAGACAACATATTTAAAAATTCCCTCATGTTCAACAGAAGAAAATACTATAAACATATGAAAAGAAAGCGTTCATGAGGCGAACATTCTAACCTTGGAGTTCCTTACAGTAAATCATGTTACAAGTTACATGGCTTAAAAAAAAAACTCAAGCAATTGATCAAATGTATATATTAAGCATGCTTGGAATTCCCTCTTTTGTTTAATTAAGACAACCAACAATATACAGCTTCACATGGCAGTTCTATACCTCGAGGTTTAGAAATAAAAACACCCAGTACAGAGCTTATACAGAAATATACTTTTCCCATGGTTTATAAGAAATGAATATATGGCGGGAAAGCACCAGGAAACATATGCCTAACAATCACTCTTTTTTTTTTTTTTTTAATAATTGAGGACTCCAGACGCAAAATTGCAACTCAAGTTAACCAAAAAAGGGTCCCAAATAAGCAATACTACTCTTCCAACAGAAAAAAAAAAAAAAAAAAAAAAACTTCTAAGAAAAAACAAAATGGAACAAAATGGGAAATCATTCTCATAATTAAAATTGTGAGTTTATGAATTTACTCGGTGCCTGCGTACCGAGGTGACTTCTGGTGTTCATGCTTCTCAAGTTTCTTGATTTCAAGCTTCTTAACCCAGAAGTCGAGTTGTTTGGCAACCTCTTCTGGGCCAGTCGATCCATGTGACATGAACTTCTTGATAGCATTCTCTACCCCAAGATACTCGTACACATCCTCTTCGAATACAGGGTTTATTCTGCGAAGATCGTCGAGTTTGAGCTCAGCAAGCTTGCTCTTCTTTGTTATACCCATTGCAACAGTTCGTCCTACAATATCATGGGACGTCCTAAAGGGAATACCCTGATAAAAAGAAAAAGACATGCTTTCAAATTTGGAGCAGATGGAGTTTGAGGTTTGATTGTATATTCCCAATAAAAGGGTGGAAAGGAACTCTTATGAGGTTTGACATAGAATTAAAAGAAGCCTTTTTCTCCAATAAAGTAAAAAAATAAAAATAAAAATAAAAATTTTTGCATTTAAACAGGGTATAAGTTCATTCCTTTTGTTTACTGAAGGATACATTAAAACTTTATTAATATTTTGTCATAAGTTTCAGAAAGTATAATATATAAACTGAGGATGGTAAACACAGCAAAAGATGAGGATCCTGTTAAATTAAGGAAAAAAAAAGGAGTGAGTATAAATTAGTATACCTTTTTGACAAGATAATCAACTAAGGTAGTGGCATCTAGATAGCCATCAGGAAGAGAGCTATTAATCTTCTCACGATTGAACGAAATGTTCCTTGCAAACTCTGTAGATACTTCAAGCATCCCTATCACAGTCTTGACACTGTCAAATAATGGCTCCTTATCTTCCTGTATCAAGAGAAAAAGTTGAAATTAGGTTCTAATTTATGCATTTAAACTGACTTTAATTACAAGAATTATATTTATGTATTCTTTTATGGATTCATATATATTGTTGAGCACTATAACCAAATAAATTCAATATCTACAGTTCTACACACACTATATTTACTGGTACACTGCAAGAATTTAGAAGGCCGTGTAACCATGACTGGTAAGTTTCTGATACAGGGACTATGTATACAAGTTAAACGAGCTTCTTTCCTAGGACCAAATTTTTTTTTTTTTTATTCTTTTTGCTTCAATGCTTCACGGTATCGATCACATGCATGATACATTAGATTGCAATAATCTTATTTGAACATTAAGCGTTTGGTTGTGACAAAGCATCACTTGAAATGTAGCAAGGGGACAAGGTAGTTCTTCCAAAATTTCACCTGAAGATCACGATTGTAGGCATGAGGGAGCCCCTTGCAAAGAACAAGTAATGTGACGAGGTCCCCTACAACCCTGGCAGTTTTACCACGAACCAACTCCATTGGATCTGGGTTATTCCTTTGCGGAATTATGTTGCCTCCAGTTGTAACTTTATCATTTGCAATTAGAAAACCAAATTCTTCTGACGACCACAGGACCCACTCCTCACCAAGCCGGGACAGGTGGATGGCTGCGATGGCATTGGTTGATAGGAACTCGAGGATGAAATCACGGTCTGATACTGCATCTATGCTGTGTACCATACAAAATTTTTTTAAAAAAATTATTCAATATGAGTTCATAGTTTAATTTACTTGGTTGAATCAAAAGATAGTCCTGGAAAAATTCACCTGTTCCTCAGAGGCTCAGTAAATTTCAATTCGTCAGAAGTTGCAAACCTGTCAATAGGAAGCCCGGTACCAGCCAATGCACCGGCACCTAGAGGGCAATAGTTCAGGCGATCTTTGCAGTTCACCAGTCGCCCAGTATCACGTTCAAACTAAATAAAAAAGAGGAAATAAATTTTATTACTCTCTGGGTTACCACACAAGCTGTGACCATGCCACTTAGCTAGCAGCATGGTAGAGAACTCACATTTTTGTTGCAAGTTTGCAACTTAGCATGCTATATAAAAAATACATACCTCCTCAACATAAGATAGCAATAGATGTGGGAGTAAAACAGGCTGTGCTCTTTGTAGGTGAGTATATCCTGGAATTATCAATCCCTTATTATCCAAAGCCAAAGACACCAATGCAACCTGAAATTTAAAAAATTCTTCAATTCATAATATATACAATTTTGTGTCGATTGTCAATTAAAAAGAAATCAACATTTAGAATGTAAAAGGTTTTTTTCGACAAGGTATATAACTTTAATAGAAGCTTACAATTACAGAATCCTAAAATCTTCAATAATTTGTCGACAATGGACATAACTTTTACTAGTATACAACACCGGGTATCATATATAAAATTCATGAGAAAATCTAACCTGGAGATTCCTGAGGTGAATGAGGATCTTGCCAATCGCATCACGACACCAGAGTCTGAGATCAGTTGCGACCTGGTCATTGCGGCTTCTAGCAGTGTGGAGCTTCTTAGCCGGTTCACCGACCATGTCAATTAAAGCAGCCTCAATGTTCATGTGCACATCCTGTTTATCCTTCCTCCACTCAAATTTGCCATCCTCAATTAATCTCTTAATCTCATCAAGTCCATTCAAAATTACATCCCTATCATCTACAGTTATCAAGCCCTGTTGGATCAACACAAGTGCATTTCGTTAGAAGGATTTATATATAAAATTGCAGATGAGAAAACATAATTAAACTACATAAAAGTTACAAAATATTACCATTGGGTCATATCCAGGGATATATCATCTACAGTTATGATATATCCATGGACCATGGGTCATATCAATTAACTTTTAACTGTTAAAAGTTACAAAATAAATTAAACTACATAAAAGATTTTAAGCAAAAATAGGTAATATTACCATTGCTGCAAGCATCTTAACATGTGCTCGACTACCGACAATGTCATGCATGTAAAGCTCATCAGCCTCTTTGGTGACGGATTCAGTGAACCTTTCCACCACCTCATTGATTGCATCGTTGAATCGGCCCCCTCCGAATTTCCTTTCTGCCACTTTCCTCTCCTTCTTGACATTGTTCTTCTCGTTCTCCTTTTTCTCTTCTTCTACTATCTCCACCACATCATTAAAGCCTTCATTGTACCTTCCGGCCCAGAGTTTTCTCTCTTTTCTCTCCGCCTCCTTTTTCTCATCCTCTCTCTGTGTTGGTTCCTCTTCCCTCTCATTCTCCTCCAGCAAGATTTCCAATTCTACATCTTCCTCCTCATCATGCTCTGACTCCTGCCTGTCTATTATCTCCACATAATCTGATGAGTCACGCAGGTCGCTCTCGTCTGTCTCAGCCACCTCCTTACTAGATCTCACACTGGTTCGCACACTAGTCCGGACACTGTTGCGAACACTTTTTCTTGCTGTACCTTTCTGCTCCTCACGCATCAATTCTTGTTGATGATCCGGCACAAGTTCTATATGTATGGATTCTAATGATGCACCCGACCCTGTCGGCTGCTCAACTATTGCTGGCTCAATGTTACGACCTGACAGCATAGTTTCCATGGATGCATTCCTCACAGGTGGCCTTGCAGTTGTAGTTGGTAGTGGCCGTGCCCCTGTTGTCAAGTGGCGAGGTCCAACTGTTGACATTCTAGATGGTTCTACCATGCAGCAACATGTTATCTTCTTTGGCAGGCGGGGGCATGCCGGCTTGAAGCATCTGAACTTGCTTTTCTTTTTCTCTTTCCCTCTCCTGTTAAAGCCTGAATTGTTTGTTTCATCAGCCGTGTAAGACATGAAGGAGAGCTCCTGCTGGTTGTCCTGCTGCTGGGGACCACCATTAAGCTGTTTTTTCGAGCTTGAACTTTTCTTGAGCACAAAGCAACATAGTTTGGAGGTGAGGTGGCGGAAGCACATGCATTCTGGTTTGTGGATATGGTTGCGGTTGTGGCGGCGCCGCTGGTGGTGATGTTGGCGGTATGTGCCCAAGCCGCTCGACATTTGTGCGTGCCGGTTTGGGTTGATTGGAGGTGATGGGAGGGGGTAGAGGGATGATGAAGAGTTTGTTTTAGCTGCACCCCGTCTAATCTCCTCCATTGCAATTTGTCTGATGCTCTTTAGCTTAAAGAAAGCACAAATCGTGGCTTCCATGACAGAAAATGGAAATCGTAAGTTGGTTGACTGAGTGCCAGTCTGTTGTTCAATGAAACTATAAATAATGGAAGTCTCCATTATTATTTGTAGCCGTTCATCTTGTTACCCAGCATCCGAAAGAATAGATGTGCATTCAATTTTAAAATGGAGAGGATGTGCAGCCAGATAATGCATGGTTGAATTAGAAAAATGTTAAAGTCAGAAGATATCGGATTCAATACAGCAAATGGAGAAGGGAATATCTTCAAAAAACCAAAAAAAGAAAGGGAAAAAAATGGAGAAGAGTAAGAAAGAGATGCTAGGCATAGATCCAATTTCAAATTAAGACGTGAAAACAACTCTGTTTGTGTAATGCCTGTTTTAATTTTGTTAAGTAGCTGCCATGTCCTTGATTTTGGCCTGCCAATCACCTATTTTCTGGAACAATAATTCAGATTTTCTATGATTGCAATGTGAATTAAATCTTCTGCCTGTCATCTTATAATGTATAGAAATTTACTGGCATCCGGGCCCCACACATGTTTATATTTTCCACGGTTCAGTTTATTTATGCGATGACATTTTAATTACATTATATATCTAGGACTAGGATTGTCAACAAATTGTCGGAGTTCGAGAGATGTGTTCTTAGTTTGATTTGAATTTAAGTCGAAACATGTAGAATCAAGTTAAAATTCATATCGAGCTAATTCAAACACAATCGAACATGAGTTTCACACAATTCACATGATCTTATGTATTTGATATTATTTTAAATGGGTAAAATAAAATTATAGTATTTATTATTTTCAATAATATATATTTTTATTACTAATGTTTTATTTATTTTATAAAAATAAATTTGTAGAAATTGATTTTATAAATATTAAGAAAATATATGTATTATATATCAAATTATACAAGTACTAAATACCATAAATTAGATCATATACATAATTATATATTAAGTCGTTTAAAGTCGAACTTGAACAAGTTGATCTATAATTTCAAATTTGAATTCGAATAAAACTGGTTAAAAGTTTAAACATAGTAATCGAGCTTGAGCTAAAACTAAATTGATCTCGAGCGAACCACGAGCCATATGCTTTTATCAACACTTCCAAACAGTGGGATGCCACACAATCGAGTGCGTGATAACCCGCCACAGATAATTTGGATTGCCCCACACGAGATGGCATAAAGCACCTTGGACCATGGTTCCATGAATTCATATAATGAAAGTCTGCTATGCTTCGGCTGCCGAATTAAATTTCATTTGAAAGATCTATTTGATCATTCTTTTTTTTAAGAGGGGAAAGTGCATTGACATGAAGTAGCTTTTATAATCCGGAACAACGCTAAAATTCTATATGTTCATGGTTAATCAATCAAACAAATATCAAATATGATTGAGTCTCTAAATAATTAAAAGCTACTTCGGATTATCTATGCTTTTTCAAGATAATTAACAATATGTTTCATTTAAAAGAGACACGCCATTAATGTATTTTATGTGTAATGAATTAAATAGTTTTTCCGTGTTGTTTTTGTATGAATTACATGTAGTTAATAACAACCAGCTCTTGGTCTACTGGCAAAGAGCAATGCACCTTGAATGAAAGATCGCAAAAAGTCGCAGGTTCGAAACCCGACGGGGAGGGAGGTCTTTCATACACATTTAATTTAAAATTAAGTTGGGTGGCTTAGACCCCGAATTTATATTCAAAGAATTACATGTAGCTAATCATGTTATTTACAATCACATATACCTTTAGCATTTTGAAAGAAAATAGTTATTTATTTGTGTTTAAAGTTTGTTCAATATAATATTTTTAGGTAGACTAAAATCAGCCACGACTGACGGATAGACCCGTTAGTTGCGATTATATTTCAACTTTTGATGTTCTAATGGCTAATCCGAACCGTTCAATATGTTCTCCATATTGAAATCTCTTTGGAGGCCAACTTTTATATTTTTGTGAATTTTTTTACTATTTTTTTGAGATTTTTAAAAATCATTGTTATTGAAGGGTCCATAATTGTGTAGATTAAGAATTTTGTAAAATACTAAAAAAATACTAAATAATTTCAGAATTGTTTAGATTGAGATTTCATCGTAGCTGACAATCTCATCCGTCAGTCACGACTGATTTTAGTCTACCTCCAATTTTTTTTTTTTTAAAAAAAAGTTATCACATTTTTTTAAAATACTTTTTTCTCTAATAGATGTTTCTTTGTCAAAGCGAAATCTTGGACAAAACTCTCCGATTATATAGTACTTGGACAATGCCAAGAGCTGTAGATGATGTGCGTATTTAAAAGAAAAAACATGAAGTTAATTAGAGAAGCGTGACTTAATGTTTGTCTTCTTCTGACATTTTCTCCTCCGCTTAGTTCTTTATTATATAAATATATAATTCTCGCATTCAGATTTTATAGCTGGAGAAGTGTTACTTCAACATAAAAATTAAAGAAAAAGTAAAATATAATTTCATTTTACTTACTGTATTAAAGTGCTAATAAATTTCTTTTACTTACTGTGAATATTCCAATTAGAAGTATGAAGATGTTGTGACGCACAATATATGTAGAATCGGAAAATTCTAGAATAAAAAGTTTTTAGTGCAAAAAGATATAGTTTTCTTAAAATTTAAAATTTAAAATTTAAACTTTGAATTTTGAATCCTTATTTTTTTCCACGAGAAATGTGTACGTACAAAATTTTATATTTTTTTTGTATAAAAAAATATAATTAATGGTAGAAATTTAAGGTTGGAATTTTAAATTCTGAAAATTAAATGGACGTGACATTAGATGACTTACAAAATTTACGTCGTCCAGATAAATATCATATAAAATACGTTTTTTTTTTGGGGAAAAAAACTTTCATAGTTTCCTACATTAAAGTTCCTTTTCTATCATATACAACTCTCCATAATACCAAAACATAGGCCCGCAAACGTGCCAAACGCACACGGAATAACCTCATTCGTTTTCGTTCCATTTTAGTGACGGAACAAATAAATGTTTCGTTTCCGTTCCATTTTTTGAAACAGCAGGAAAAATTGGTGCCACATTCAGTTTCGTTTCTATTTTTCATTATAATTTCTTATTTATCTATTTCATTTCGATAAAATGGTATAATTATCTGTTTCATTTTCATTCCGTTTTTTGAAATGGTAGGAAAAATTGGTGCCACATTTCATTTCGTTTCTGAAAACATAACGGCAGCACGTTTTTTTTTTTTTTTTTTTCGTTTGGACAGGCCTGCCAAAACAATGTCAAAACGGGTCCAACAACAAGTCGGAAGCCCACTGGGCTTTACGCTACCATTCTAAGGCCACATCAACCTAGCACACTTCCCTGTTGCGTCTTACACAAAAGACATCCAATCAGAGATCACACCGCCCCATGCTAATCCGATATGAGGTGTAAAAACCGACCGCTGAATATCAATACCACGACCCGCACACCAAACAGCCAATCTTCGCTCCAAAACCAGCTGCTGGCGCTGCTCTCAGTCTCCTTACTCTTTACTATAAAATCAAACTTCACTTCATAATGCAAAATCAAATCACCATTCCAATTCAAACCAAATTCACATCAATCTGTTCTGATAACTCTCATACTTTGATCGATCATGGCTGACGTGGCGGAATCGGAAGGGAGGAAGATCATTGTGGCCGTGGATGACGGAGAGGAGAGCACCTATGCTCTCCAGTGGTGCTTCCGAAACATCGTCTCCAGTTCGGAGACTAGTTCTAGTGCCAGGGATACTCTCGTGCTTGTCTATGCTCGACCTGCCCCTCCATTGTTCTCTGCAATGGATGGAACTGGTAAGCTCTGATTGTACCACTACTGTTGTTTTAGTGGAATAAGGGCTGAATTGTGTCAATAATAAATATGTGTTTAACTCTTGTGAAAACAACAGTTACAATTTTTTATATGTCCTCTTTAGTAATGCAACTTGTTTGAAAAGGCAACGGTTTTACTATTTTGACAATTGATCAATTGATAAACGGTTCTCAAATTATACCCAAATTGGAGATATGGTTTGATTAAGAATGAATTTCTGATTTTATTTGTCAATTTGGACGGATGTTGATGTTGCTAATACATGATCCGTTTCAGTTTCCAAAATTTATTTTTGAAGATGTATGTTCTCACCAAGTGGTGATTTGGTATATTGCAAATGTTGCAATTCATCTTTTGAGAAATTGAACATCTTGTTTAAGCCTTAATTGTAACAGTTAGTATTTTCTAAAAAATTATATTCAGACAATGGGAGAGAGCACCATTTATTTGGCACTGAAATTGATTTTGTACCTGATTTCCAGGTACCCACTAAGACAGGTGATTTATGCTAATAGATTACATATGTTTCTTCATATTAGATTCAACCTATGCTTCCAAATAAAAATTGATATTTAATTATTTCTGTATGTTATTTTTTAGGTGTCTTGTTCTCAGAAGAGATCACAGCTTCTCTTGACAAGTATAGCAGAGACCTTGCTGATTCTGTTATGGAGAAGGCTCAGAATATATGCAAAAACCATAGCAATGTATGGAAAATAGTTGTCATGATATGTTATGTTCTATGCTTATATTAATCATCTCAAGTATTTAATAATTTACATAGATAGCCTTGTTAATCTTTGTTTAGATACAGGTCAAAGTGGAGGTGAAGGTCACGATAGGAGATGCCAGAGATGTCATATGCACTACAGTAGACAGGATCAAAGCAGACATCCTTGTCATGGGAAGCCATGGTTATGGCTTCATCAAGAGGTTTACATTTAGTGATTCATTTACTTATCGCATAAATCCTAATGAAACATCACTATATCAGCAGTCTTGTACTGATAAATGATCAAGTCAAGCTTACCGATAAACTACTTCTGATACTGGACATGGTTCAATACTAACGGTTAAATTTCTATTTTATGTATTATAATTGGTAATTTTATATTTTTTTCAGGGCCTTCATTGGCAGTGTAAGTGATTACTGCTCCAAAAACGCAAAGTGCCCAGTTATAATTGTGAAGCGCCCCGTTGTTTGAACCTGAGAGCCTTGTACTTTTCTTGCTTGGATGTAGCAGTGGAGCTGTAATTGTGACCTCTATATTATGTATATATTGGTTAAGTAATGCCTGAGTATGTTATGTATTTTATGTTATTCTAGACTTCTATTTCAAGGTTCACCGTATATAGCTCATACCCCATTTTCACCATTTAAATTTACCGCACAAAAATTGGTTAATAATTGTAATTTTTTTCATTACTGAACCAAAGGACCTTTAGTCTATTCGCTTCAACAAACATGAATGGAGTTTCGTGACATAACAAGTGATGGAAACTTCTGTTTAGATAACTTTGTTCGCACGGATTGTTTTTGTATAATTTAAGTTAGTGTTCGGACCTTCAGCATGGATTGTTTTTGTATAATTTTGAAGTTCTGCGGGCGGGTGAAGATCGTTTAATTGGTAAATGCTGCTTTCATTTTAATGTGAATTTTGCTAGTACAACCACATTTAATGAAATTGTTAAGAAAAATGTTTCTTATACATTGAAAAACTCTTTGATTGATCGTTCTAATTAAGGACGCGTTTGTTTCGTGCAAATTAACGAAACTAAATTCACAATCACAAATAGCAGTATATATTATTGAACAATCTTTCCATCACTAATAGATCGCTGAAAATCATGAATGTATAAAAAAACATGCATTTTCTAACCGAGGAAAACAAAGTACTGACACCTCATTCAGGTCACTAGGTCAGGGACCATAGGAACCATTCTGTTTGCCAGCAAATGTCCCGTGAATTTTTTTAATAAACACAATCTAAAATCTATATTTAATAATAAACATATATAAAATAAACGGGGCTGATAAGGATCATCCCCAAGATCCATCATCCCCATCATCCCTAATGACGCGTTTTTTATTTTTAGAAAACGCGTAATTAACTGTTTTTCATTTTCGAAATGTAATTAAATCCCGTCATCCCCATCCATCATCCCCTGGGAGTCATCCCCCTCTCTGTTTCGCTCCCTCCCCCTCCCCCTCCCTCCCCTCTGATTCACTCTCTCCTTCTCTGTTTCACATGTAATTATATATTAACTGTTCTAGTTAATATATATAACTGTTCTGGTTAAATATATACTTATTCTGGTTAAATATATAGCTGTTCTGGTTAAATATATAACTGTTTTGGTTATATACATAAATGTTCTGGTTATATATATAAATGTTCTGGTTTAATATATAACTGTTCTGGTTAATAAATCATTCTCTGGGATCTCATCCCCTCTATCCCTCTCTGTTTCGCTCTCCCCCTCTCCCCTCCCCCCTTCCCTCCCCTCCCTCCCTTCTGATTCGCTCTGTCCTCATCACCTGGCGCTCATCCTCTCATCCCCATCATCCTCTGGACTTCTATTAATGAGGACGCTGGATAATTAATGAGAATTCTGTGGATGATGGGGATGATAGAATCCAAAGGATGATCTTAAGCAATTTCGATAAAATAAATAATTTTAACAATAAACATCTAGACGTGCCACTGGTAGGGCGCACCGACGACAGCGCTAATGGGAGTGGCGTGCTCACCTGACGATATAGTGCAATTATGTCAGCTTTTGAAGTTTGAAAAAATTTGAAATTTTCAGACGCCCCAATGCGAGTAGCGTCTTACTATTTTTGAAAAACAAATTATTATTTTTTTAAAAAATTCTGGGTGAGCCAATGAGAGTGGCGCGTTATTATTTTTGAATTTTTTTTAAAAAATATATTACTATTTTTCACAAATAAATATTATTATTAAAAATAAAAAATTTTCAGACGAGCCAAGAAAAGTGACAGTTTAATATTTTTAAAATAAAAAATAATTTTATTATTTAAAAAAAAATTGACGCATCAATGTGAGTGGCGCGATTACAAGTGCGCCAGTCGCAGTGGTGCGTCTGGATGTTTATTGCTAAAATTATTTAATTTATATGTTTATTGTTAAATATAAAATTTAGATTATGTTTATTAAAAAAATTACGGGAAAATGTCGGCTCCAAAGATAAGATCATGAATGTTATAAGAACTTTCACAAGGATAACATAACATTCTCAACTCGAAAGATTCTAACAACATTGTTTTGAATTAATTTTTGTATAGTTGATAAAAGTGAAGTCAATTAGATTGGTGGCGAATTTATGTAGGTCGAAAAATTACTTATGAATTTTTGAAGATTACCTGATTTTCTCTAACATTTTATCATAGATAAACTGCAACTCACAAGTCCATAATTTGAACATCATTAACTTTTGAGGCAAAGATGAGACTCTAGCATCCCAACTTTTAGTATATACTAGATTAATCTGAACCATCAATCATTTTTTATCGAATGATTCAAATTTGGTGGCATTTGTGGGCAGCCTAAAAACCATGGCATTGGAACTCTCATTACATGATATTTTTTAGGTTGTATAAAATTACACATGAAAATTGACTAAGATTTTTTTCGAATAAAGAATCTTCTTTTTTTTTGAAACGTCAAATAAAGAATCCTATCTAAAGTTAACTCACTTCACTTGTTTAACATGACCAATAGATTTCAAGCAATGTGAGTTCAAGGGAATATTTCTAGCACACTAATTTATAATTAAGATAATATATTTATAAGTTATGTACTATTTTGAATACTCATGATAACAAAAGACATTTTGATTTGTTATTAATTATCTTATGACTAGCTAGTCATTTACCATTGTGACAATAACAATAATTACTATAGCACATTTTGTAAAGTACATAAATCATACATATCTCATTCATCATGCAATAAATGATTTTCTCATTGTATTCATGTGATTGGAATTATATAAGAAACATAATAACATAGAAAAGCAATTTGTTATTTCACTGGTTTTGCTAAAATTCAAATTTCAAAACGTAATAAGATATAGGAGAAAATCAAATAGAAAGATCAGCCCCTTAATTTCAAAAATTATAATTTGGCTTAGGCCAGTACAGAATGTGGTTGACCCTGTCAAGACGACATTCACTAATTATTCTATAACTTTTTAATTGCCAAATTCTTTCCAAGATCTAGTCTACACAAAGAAATCAAGATCGCCAGCACAAATTTGAAGAAATTTGCTAAAAACAGTAAGTAGCTTTATCATGTTTACTTTTATCAAAATTTAAAATCATTTGTTATTAGGAGTTGAAATAGTTACTATATTATATTCATCAAAAAAGTCGATTCATAACAAGTCTACTCGAGTAAACAACAAAGAGAACAAAATTTCTACATATTTCAAGAATTGTCTATACTTTTTCAAGAAAATCAATTGTCTACATGCATGTTAAAACCAAATCAAGTTTATAACTAGCAAAATTTTCAATAAACTAGTAATGAGTCCGAAATTGTTGCTTTGTGTAGAGGATCGTTGATTGCAATTGAAGTTGCAGAAAACTAGCCTGCATGCAATAGCATTTTGGCTTTTTCCGACTCTGAGACTGTAGTTCAGGGATTCAACTTTGGAATATGTAAACAGCCATGGGGGAAGAACCACTCTTGGTTATAAATCAAATGAGGATTTATGTTGGTTTAGCTCAATGGGAAAAGGTTGGCCTGCTAGTGTCACACTCCCGCACCCTAAGGCCGTTTAGGACTGCTAGGACGTGACTTGAGCTAATTAACTATGCCAGTTTTTTTTTTTTTTTAAATCACAAGCAAAACTCCACATATCCCAAAAATAATTGTGCACAAGATACAAAATCAAAACATATTTCACATTATTTATTATACATCTACTAAGCTGAGAATACTAACCCTTGTTAGATTCTCGCTTCATCACAGTTATTATACATATTATACAAATATATTGTTTTGTTTTCAAACCAGGCACACACAAGCCAAAAACATCATACAACCAACACCCTAATAGAAGTCTTCTCGCTTACGCTTGCGAGGAAGGCTCCTGCTCTGGCACCATGCCATCGCTAGGGCTCGACGGACCAGGAGTTTCAAAGTACAAATACACATATACTTCGGGCAGGGCTTCAAGACTAATGAAGAGAGTGGCATCGGCATCAACACTAGGGACACGAATCCTAAACTTCAGAAACGTGCACTCGATCGTTGCGATCGCGGGCCTAGACAGGCTGCGCATCTCCTGGAACCCCCAATTTAATGAGGCACAAGCAAAACAAACAGATGAGAAATAATTCTCAGTGTGGGTTTTAGTTCCAGTTACACGGTTCTTTATACGGATCCGAGAACAGAAATTAATCCCCATAATTAATAAAAATGCAAATCAAGTTTTATTCAGATCAAATCAAATTCATACCGAAGGCACCAGACGGAATGGGCCTATCACTGGCATGCTACAAATATGCAATATGCAACAGAACAGAATCAAACATAACCAAGCATATTATTCAACATAATAACATACACTCCAGTTCTCAAGGCCTACAGAATCAAGGAGAACCGTTCCCAAACCATTGGTTCCAAACCACATGGTACAAAACAGGCAGAGGGAATATCCAGTAGCAATAGCGCTAGTACCCTGGCCGGGTCGGTGGCCAAACCGAAATAACACCGGTTGAGTGAGTTATACAAGTATATAGGATGTTATGCTGACTGAATTTCACATGGTTTCATTCTCAAGTCAAGTTCGTCTATCATTAGATAGAATAATATATTAAATTCCTTGAAACCATTCCAGTCCTTTTTAAGTCTGAATTATTCCAAATTATCATTCAAGTGGATTATTCAAAATCAGACTTACTTGATTTCAAATTAACAAATGGTATATAATATCAACATGCAGTTTAATTCTTTTGGGCAACTATTTGCTAAATGCGCAATAGAATGCATTTTCAAATGAATCCACAACATGCTATGCATGGAATTTAAAGTTACCGACTGTCCAGATTCTAATAAAGAGTCCGTGTAAATCCACACCTTCAAAGTCAAGCTGGGGCGAAGCTCCGCTAGCTGGTCCTGTTCATAATTATAGATCAAGGTCCGTTAATATCTGTTTAACGGTGTTCTATAATCCATTGAGTGGACTAACGCTAAGCAAGTGCTGGTTCTTCACTAATTAACCTTTTAGTTGATTTCAAGTCCTTTACTTAATTATTTTAGTTACTTGCCCAATCGTTTTAATTATCATTAGTACTGCAATTAGTTGCTTGTCCAGAATAACAGAATTATAATTATTATCCAATAATAATTATATCGAAATCAGAATCAGTCTCATAATACAGAATTACATATCTTCAAGCAACAATTAACAGTAAATCAGAAATCAATAAATAATAATTAAACTCAAGAATACAAATTAAGTATAATTTGCGGGATCAGAATAGTCTGTATTATTTTATTTGCCACAGTATCCGTTCATTAAGCAAACTTAATCTCATCATATCCCTAAAATCCGACAATCGAAATTAGACTAATGTTAATAGGTCCAAGTCTTTTAGTCTAATGTTAATCAAGCTCAATAGATTCGCAGTTAATTTGACTTTAATTAAATCCGAAAGTCTAATTCTCAAAAGCCCACAAAATTTTGAAATTCAAATAATCTCGGCCTGTACATAAAGCCCAACAGAAAATAAAGAAAGCTCAAAGGATAAAATCCGGCCCAACTTTAGTTATTCAATTTATTTGGAGCAAATTAAATCCAACCCAAATTCAAAATCCAACGCACGACTCGGCTGAACCCAGTCAGCCTGACCAAGCTGACTGAGTCAGTCCGTAACGGGTCCGACAGGGTCTAATGGATCCAGATCCGATCCAATAGGTCTTAAGTAATATCCAAACCAATAACTCAGCCGCGATTTTTCGCTAAGGCCCAGAAATCAATTCCAAGCCTCTAAATTTCACACAACAGCCCATACTTATTTATAAATCCATCCTATGTCACAATTAGATCCTCAGAATTTTACAAAAAGGTCCTCACAACTTATTTTTCTGCACAAACTCATCCCTGAGCTTGCGATAGTGTATCAGAAGGGTACCAGATGTCTAACAGGCGTACTAGTGACTAATACAGAGATCAAATTAGCATATCCTCACATCACTAAGCATGATTATGCATCCTAGACACAAGATGTAACAGAAATAAGTTACTTTTCCTTCACAACCGTGATATACTTGCTGTGTATGCATAAATATGCATTAAAACCAACAGATATGCATGGAAATGCATCAGTAATGCTAAACAACACTAGTACCTCTTATGTAATATGAAATTCATGCATAGAAATACAGTTTCAAGATCTAAGTCCCCTGAAAAGTTCTTTTTCATGCAAAAACTGAAATGTCTCAAGTAACAAAACCCTAATCACCACTGAGTTGAATTAATCGTGCTATTACAAGTAAATATTATCCTCCATGCTTACTGTCATACTAAAACACATGCATAAAAAAGGTTTTCCTTCAATCTTAATGCTCTTGATAGCTTATCAGATTCAAATACATGTCTCTAACAGGTTTAAATGCATGAAACTACAGAATTTGATTTGTCACTACTTAGAAACAGCATTTAGCAGACTCATAAATGCAAATTCAGTTTCAAATCTGTTATATGCAAGTTTGAAATTCACACAAATCACTGATATGCACATATGCCTTAGCAAATACTCAACTTCAGTAAAATTGACATGCAACAGACCAAACTTAGTCGCGCACGAATTGAAGAATGGTACGCCGAGAGGAAAACCAAAAAAGGTCGGAAATGAAAAATCATAGCGGTCTGGGGATACCAGGTGCATCGTGCAGGAAGAGAGCAACTCGATTCGTACGCTATCCACATGGCTTCGCCCATGTGCCCGGTCCATCGAGGGCGTCTGTGAGAGAGGAAGAGATGTATCGGACTTTTTTCTGGAAGGGCCTAAATTTTCCTTGAAATATCAAAAAGGGCTCTCAACATCTAAAATTTTCCTAGAGGGCCAACGGTACACCATTTCGCTATGCACCTATCTTTCATTTTTTTCAAATCAAACGTCTCTTGCATTTGCGCGAAAACAAAATTATTGAGGGACTTCCCAGACTTGGTGCATTCCCCCCGAGACCCCGACATCAGGCGTTGATGAGTTCATTCCAGTAAAATACCTTTGAATAGGCCAGGGGAACCTCTCTATACAGGAACCAAATCCTCAGCAGTCGTATTAAACGACTGTACCGAGCAGCCATCCTCATTTTTTTTAATATTTAAAAATTCAAATGTTGAATTCAAATAGTTGATCTTGTCTAATTTTACGGGTGATGCGTTTTCATATATAAATTTTATAAAATTTATATGAAAACGCATCACCCGTAAAATTAGACAAGATCAATTGTTTGGATTCAACATTTGAATTTTAAAATTTTTAAATATTTAAAAAATGAGGATGGCTGCTCGATACAGTCGTTTACTACGACTGCTGAGGATTTGGTTCCCTCCATAATAAGTTGGTCTCCAGGCAAGCTTTTTCTAGCAAGTTGATGTCCAAGTTCGCCGCTATGCACTAATTAAAATTGTGTGCACTAATTAAAGCACCGGTTACATTCTATAAAAAGAAGTATTAATCTAAATAATTATGTATTTCTTATCATATGTTGAGTCAAACAAATAATGTTTTAAATTAAATAATTTGAGTAGAACAACGTAGTAGTCTATCTAAGTCCACTAAACCAGTCAAAAGGATACATACAAAAGCAAAACACAGGCGACACGTAAGACATTCCTTAAAAAGTCCAACACAAAAGACCATAGCCTTAACCCCAAAAAAGTAAAATAACGCTCATGTATCGAACTGATTTTTTTTTTTTTTTTTTTTATAAACGCCCCTTGGCTTTAATTCATTAAAAACAAACAAAGTACAGTAAACTAGCTTACAATGACTGCAATCCGAACTGGTTGAGTTGCGCAAAGCGGTGCAAACCGTTTAATCCAGGGACATTTAATTTGGAAAGACAGGTGCATAGCGATATGGTGAACCGTTGGCCCTTTTGGAAAATTTTAAATGTTGAAAGTCCTTTTTGATATTTGAAGAGAACTTTAGGCCCTTTCAGAAAAAAGCCCGAGAACGGGGAGTAGCTGAGAACTCTCCAGAAGAAATGCATCCGACCAACAACGGAGGAGAACAGTAGGATCGAAAGGCCAGGATAAAGAGGCGCCAAATGAACGGCCCAGATTGATTCACTGCTGGTGCACAGTGCTTAGCTACAAGAACGGATCCGGGTTCAATTGGCCAAGATTAATATATGTTTCGACAAGAAAATTATTGATATAAGATTTTCATTTGGCAAAATAGAGATTATTACGGTCAGTGGTGTAAGATTAGTATTTTTTGAATTAGAGGGGTAGATTGGTGGGGTTAGTGCTAACCTAAAATTAGTAAATATTGTTTGGTGTGGTATGTTGAAGTTAGTAACTATTAGTGATGTAATTATTATTAACTATTATTAATTAGTAGTTATTGATAATAACTAATTTTAGTAAAAATTATTATTATCATTATTATAATAACTATTAGTTTATATTCTGATTATTTTGTACTAATGTTAATTACAATTTACAAATCTCATGCATTTAGCATTTGTAATATATCTTTTTAGTAACAACTTGTTTGAGAGCCTAGAACGAAATTGTCACCAGTATTTCAGGCTTTTTCAATTCAATACATCAATCATTAAGCAAGCCAACAAAGGAAAAAAAAAATGTCGAAAAGAATAATCATAATTATAATTATTTTATACTAACGCTTGATCATGTTACTCATCTCCAGTATAAGATGACATTCGGAAAAAAAAATTTTGACACAATAAATCCCTGTCACTTCAATTAACAATGTCTTTACCACAACTTCAAAGAAAATCTTTACCGACAGGGATTTAATATTTATAATAAACTAGCGTTTCATTTGTTGTGATTTACAACAAAATCAACCTAATCGAAGACCCTTACAATGTGAGCAAGCTCTTTGCGACCGGGGTGTTAATTTGTTGTGATTTACACAAAAATAACATAGCTCTTTCAAATTTATTTGATATATAAAAATGTTCACTCATCTAACTTGAAAAATCGAAGAGATGACATATAACATATTGATAGCCTCTATATATATATATATATAACGATATATAACAAATTGATGCATTTTAAGTCTAAATATTCCTCTCTTTTGCAACAACTGTCCGTAAATCACCTACTGAAAACACAAAGGACTATCAAAGAGATCAAGATATCAACAGTACCTAGATGGCTAAATTGAACTAAATTGAAACGTCAGAGATTAACCATTGCAAAGGATCGACTACTAGCTACTTTGTGTTTTTATTATTAATTGAGGGGTCGTTTTGCAGTATCAAAGTTTAGTAAGATCAAGGGTTAAAGTTAGCATTTTTGGATTAGTGTTTGAGATTAAAGTTAATAAAAGTTAGTACTAACTTAAAGTTAGTAATTGTTGTTTGGCATGATAGGTTAAAGTTAGCGATCAAAGTGAATGCATTCACTTATAACATTCATTTTAATCTCAATATTTTAGAATTTGAATCTTAAAATTTTGAAATTTTGAAAATTTAAAATTTAAAATTTGAAAATTGAAATTTTGAAAATTCGAAATTTGAAATTTTGAAATTTGAAATTTGAAATATAAAATTTTGAAATTTAAAATTTTGAAATTTGAAATTTGAAATTTGAAATTTGAAATTTGAAATTTTGAAATTTGAAATTTGAAATTTGAAAGTGGCAGCGATTTCTTCTCAAGATTTTTCTCTTCAGGTACGACCTTTTTTTTTATTTTTTTGGTGTTTGGAGAACACTCAAATACAAAATTGCTAAGTTAGAGAGTTAGTGTTGATTTTGTTGACTCCAAAGTTATTTGGCAATGCAAGATTCATAGGTTAGCTCATTGACCCGAAAGTCAAGCTAAACTTGACACTACCAAACGAGCCCTGAGAGGTCTTTATATTGAATCAACAAAAAGCTAGTCGAAGTACTAATGACAAAAATAACCTTTGTTATTAGTGCATGACAAACTGTGCTTGTTGAAAGCAGCCAGCCAGAAACGTTCTAATTTTTCTATAATTGACTAGTAAAATATTACATTTCAATAGACTCCCAATTGTAAGCGTAAGATTTCTGTTTTGAATCTAACTAATTAGTAAATCTATACACTTTTCATTTAAGAATATTTTTTATAGACTCTCATTTGTAGGAAATATATAGTATTCTCTTAAATACAGATTTCTATTTTGAATCTAGCTAATAGTAAACTAATATAATTAAAGCAATGCACTTTTCATTTTTTAAGACATTCGGAAATAACTGAAATAATTTTTATTAGACTATAAATGGTAAGAAATATTTAGTATATATTTAACTAGGGAATTCTATTTTGAATCTAACTAATTAATAAATCTAAATTTATAGATATATAGTTTTCATTTTTAGACATATATTAGGTAGCAAACAATAGAATTTTTAGAGTTTCATCAATGGTGACTGGTGAGATTGATGTAGTCTTGTTAATTAGAGACTTCTATTTTGAATCTTAGTAACTAGCAAATTTAGATCAATATATAAGAGAATATAATATTGTTTTTGTTGGGACGAAATTTGATGAGAAGATAATGTATTCCACCTGATTTGACTTAAATACAGAGGCTGTCAAAGATTTATTTTACAATAACATAAATTCTCTAAAAAACAAACTAATGCAAGTGTGAACATTTCCTAAATATCCTACATATATTATCAAAGTGCGCCAAAAAGGAACCTACTACACATAATAATTGCTGGGATGAGAGGTTGAAGAAGAACCGAGTAGGTGGCCTTATATTTCCATGAATTATACCTTTCTTATTTTCTCTGTTCCAGCCACAAACGCAGTGTGTCTCTTGCTCTCAGAATCATATCAGATCAGACAGGATTTGGATTTGTGCAGATTCTAGCTGATCAGGTTGGGATCTGAGAAGAGATGTTTCTCGTAGATTGGTTCTATGGTGTTTTGGCCTCACTTGGTTTGTGGCAGGAGGTGAAGATCCTCTTTCTTGGCATAGATAATGCCGGGAAGACTTCGCTTCTTCACGAGCTGAAAAACGAGGTATAGTTTTTGAAATATGTAGGACTGCAGGTATACTTACATTGAAGGTTAATTTCAATTTGTACTGAGCAGTACCTTGTTGTGTGGTGATTTCATGTCTTGTATTAATTACTTACCCTTTGATCAAGGAGTAATTTCGTGAACTGTCATAGATCTATTTCGTAGCGAATGTATTAAGTAACTTTAACTTTGGGATGTTTTAATTTTAAAACCAAACTTGCGGAGTTATGAACGTTAATCATTTTTCAAGTTGTTAAAACTTAGGAGTTCATTTGAATTGTATCTCAGGACATATGATTAGTATCTCTCTCTTACAGTAACAGTTTTTAGATATTAGTAATTTAGTATCTTCAATTTATCAATTAGAGGCGCATATTTGCAACCTTCTTGTCTTTCTGAAATTTTTTATGTAAACTTTTTCAGCACTCTAATATTTCTTTTGTTTACGTAACTACTATTTAGTTCATATGGAAAACTAGCATCGATGGGTATACCATGCTTCTTCCCTACAGGAATTACGAGGTATAGTTTTTTGAAATTTCTTGGTGTTCTTTTTTTTTTTTTGGAAATAAGTGGAAATAATCCACCACTTTTCATTAAAGAAAAGCAACTAGGACACAAAATTCACACAGATCAAAAGAGTTTAAATGCTAACAGCACTCCTCCGATTTGCAGCGGTACCATCCCTTTATATATATATCTAAATACCGGTGCACTTTATTATCTAATCCCAACAATTATTATCCCATCCATAACCAAAAACTTAAACCTCATTATCACCCAGCACCATCTAGACTTATAGGTGTTCTTATCTTTGAGATTTAGTTCTATTTTAGTGCTGGACATTGTTGTGTGATGATTTTATGTTTAGAACTTCTAGCCCTTTGATCAAGGAATAACTTCCTGAACTGGCAGGGACCTGTTTTGTTGGAAATCTGTTAAGCTAGGGAAGTTTTTAATTTCTGCGGTAACGTTGGAAAAGTTTTTAATTTGAAAATCAAACTCGTGCATTTATGAACATTACCCAATTTTTCAAGTTGTTAAAAATTAGGAGTTCATTTGGATTGTGTCTCACAGTATGTATGATTTGTCTCTCTCTTTTACCCTTTTTGGTAATAATTTTTGGATACTATAATATTTTCCAGAACCATCCAACACAACATCCTACATCAGAGCTGTTGAGCATTGGAAAGATGAAGTTCCAGATTTTTGATCTCGGTGGCCATCAAATTGTGCGCCACTTCTGGAAGGTCTACTCTGCCAAGGTTGGATTTTCTATTTTATTGGAGTACCTTTCTTATTATAACGTGATGCCCGACAAGATGCTGCAAAATCAATAGTTACGTTGCATGGTTTATAGGTCAACAATCATCTAAGTTGAAAAAATTAACAGGTACGAAAGAAAAGAGGGTCAATTAACTAAGTTAAATGCTTATGAATGAATTGGGAAAGGAGAGAGGGAAAGGGTAAAAATTACTCTTTTGAAGAAGGTATTATGTGTTTCACTGTTTTTACTCTTTTTTTGGGTGGTTATACATTCCGTTTTCAAGCTCATCTTGTGATCTGTTATCGGCATATATTATAATTCAATCAATATGTTGTAAGTTTACTAGAGCATCTAATAAATGTACTTTTAATCTTCCATTCTCTAATTACTTAAGATGAAAAATGACTTCCTATCCTCAACATATATCTACAAAGTCTGTAATAACAATGAAAAGAATTGTTGCAAGTTATGAAGTTGGATGCTTCTGAGGATTGCATTTGCATAATATAATTTTCAGGTACTATTTGCAGTAGTTAAGAGAGAAGCACGGATGAGATATTTGAAGCCGGTTCCTCAGTTTTGGAGTTCAATCAAAACACTGTGCAATTTTGACCAAATATAGAAATATTCACAATTTTGCACTTTAGTTTGGTGCACTTTGTGCACATCATTATTTTTATCAGAAGAAAGGAATCGGGTTTTTCAAATCTTCAGTAGACCTGATATGCATTTTCATTGAGTTGTTTGTAACCCATTTAATACTAATTTGAGTATTGAAATTTGGAATAATAACAACTGAAATTTTGAATTTAATAAATCAGTCTTAAAAGTTTGATGTTGTTCTCCAGTGACCACGAATTAATTATCCTAGGGGTCGTTTGGATGGGCTAGGAATAGCTTATTTTTAGAAATAGTTTCTTTCTAGACATAAATCTCTCTTACAAAATTACACACTTTTCAACGTTTTATCTCTAAAATCCTTATTCCTTCCTTATTCCCGTACGATCCAAACGAGCCCCTAGTGAATTCCATATGTTGTCATTCACAGGTGGATGCAATAGTTTATCTAATTGATGCATACGACAAGAATCGATTTGCAGAGTCAAAGAAAGATCTCCATGCTCTTCTTTCAGACAAATCACTTGCAACAGTTCCTTTCCTGATCTTGGGGAACAAGGTTGACATCCCGTATATATGCAGCCTCGGAGAAGGAACTGCGTTCCTATATGGGCCTCACTGATGACTTCACTACTGGTACATGCAAACAAAAATAAAACACCCCAAAAATGCCCATCGGGCCAAGACATGTAGTTTTGTTCGCTTGACGTATTGAGAGAGCCACTGAAATCCTTCATCATAACCCATCTTGTAATCAGCACTGCACATAAAGACTTCGATGGGCCTCACTGATGACTTCACTACTGGTAAGGGCAAGGTCATCCTCACTAACTCCAATGTGCGTCCCATCGAAGTCTTTATGTGCAGTGCTGATTACAAGATGGGTTATGATGAAGGATTTCAGTGGCTCTCTCAATACGTCAAGCGAACAAAACTACATGTCTTGGCCCGATGGGCATTTTTGGGGTGTTTTATTTTTGTTTGCATGTCTTGGCGCGGCAAATTCTAATTTTTTTGTATATTCAAAATGAAACAAATCGCATTCCGATTTAAAACAATTCGGTGAAAATCACCACATTAAATGCTTGTCGCGTAATTCACACAGCACTGCAATCCACATGGTTGGTCCTACGCCACGAATGTTTATTTTTCCGCTCCAAACTTAGTATCGGATTCATATATTCTTGATTCATAAATAAATGTAGAACTAGTGGTTTTTTCGCGCGTTGCGCGAACTACTTTTTTTTTTATTCTATATCAATCGTTGAAACTTTTTTTTAAATTATTAGCATGTCATATATTCTCGTATAACAAACTACACAACTCACATGAGAAAATATATTTTTGGACCGTGAGAAATATAATATGATTGAAATTAAAAAGAACATTTCATAAATGATATAAAATTTGGGAATGGTTTCAAAATAATTTGAAACCGAAAATACAATTTTGAAATTATATAAATAGAATAGAATAATTTTAAAACATCGTCAAAGTCAAAAAATAAAAAATTCTAATAACACTTAATACCATACAATTTTGTGAGAAATCATAACATAAATGAAAAACAACTTGGAATCAAATCACTTAATACAATCTATTCACTTAATATATTAGGCAATACTAAGTGTATATACCTAGTGCGTATTATACAAAACGAAATATAAGCCAGTATACAATTTTACTATACATGGTATTTTTTTTGTAGTACTTTTTTATCCTCTTTAACGGGATGCTAAATATATATAAAGAAACTAGATCAATATATATATATATATATATATATATATATATATATATATAGTTCAGATTTTGCAAACACATTTTAAAATCTGGTCCGGATTTTGCTTTGTCCCACCGTGGGAAGATAAGCTAATTTCGAGCATGTATATAATTATGGGTGTGTTTGGTAGAAAACAAAATTGGAGACAAATAGACAATTGGGATTAGCAAATTGAGTTTCTCTCTCTTCTCTTATTTGTCTCTTATATATATATATATATATATATATATATATATAAGACACTCAATAAGGAATTTATTCCTTATTATATATATATATATATTCTCCTAAAAATTAAAATTACAATAAGACACTCAATAAGCAATTTATTTCTTATTGAGTTTGCTAGTTAAGTGTTTGAAATTTGTCTCAATAAGGTTGTCCCACCGCTGCCTTGGCCTTGTAATACCATACTATATAGCACGCGCCACTTGGGCCATGTACATGTGGTGTAGCAAACCCATCCAATAGTGTTTTGATTGTCACCACATGGCTGATTTCGACATCGGATTTTCTGTGACAATTTCTCTTCTACAATCTCAGCCGCTGCAACAAAGGATCCGGTCAAATTTACTGTGTCCGGAGCACTGTTGTCCAACAGTGTCGGATTCAAATTTAGGACCCGGATCCTTACTGGAAATTAATATATGTATCGATGTTAATTTAATTTTCTATCCGTTCTTTTTTCCAATCTTTGGGCCCACGAAATTAATTGTGACACCATTCTGTTTCATTTTTCTCACTGATTCTCCAGGTGATATCTCCAATTCTTCAGTTCTCTCTCCCAAATAACATTTTTCGTCCTCTATTTCAAATGGATAAAGTCCCTCTTATGCATTTTCGTTTTTTATTTTCTCCTTCGAGCTATTCCTTTTGAAATCAACACAAAAATGGCCTCTCCATCGTTTGCTGCACAGGTAGACATCCCATCGGATGTTCTTTGACGAAGCTACATCAGTGTCTCAGAAGTCCGAAGTCAGAACTTTCATGTATAAGACGTAGTTAATTAAGCCAAGTTATAGGTGGTCGAAATATAGGAGAACTGGGAGCTAGGCAGCCCATGGAGAGAGTGAGCCACTGAAATTCATTGCAGTACCGAGGAGATACTCTGGCATTTGTCCTTAAAAACTTGAAAACACATCTTTTAGATTTGCAAATTGCAAACAATGGGGATCAAATTTCTCCTATAAGCTTTATGAAAATGTTAAATCAACTTTTTTTTCACTAAAATTGACTGGTTTTTATAGTTATGCTAATAATGCTATCCCATCATTCAAATATAGTTCAACTGACCTAAGTTGTTTGAATTTAAAGAAAAGGATGATTCGTCCACTTGCAGTTTAGTCCAAAGTATTTTCAGAATGTTTCTTATACTTACCATTTGAAAAAAAAAAATTGCAATAGAAAATTGAAAACATCAACGTCATGAATTTACTAATCACTTGATGCCAGTAATTATCATGCAATGAAAGCAATACATATTAATAACATAGCTTCTAATCTTCGTGCTATGAAAGATGATAAATTTTAAGGTGAGACAAGGAGCAACTTGGAGCAAAAAGCAGATAACAAATGTGATTAATTTTTTTTTCTCGAAGGCTAGTCGGCCAGTGGCCAACTGCAATTGCATTAAAAATTAAAAAGTTTTTACAGAGAGGTTAACACATAATTACAAGTAAATGTCAGGCAAGATAAAGAGAAGCAACTGCAATTGCAAGACAAATGTGATTAATTAACTCAACAAACAATATAAGTTCTCACACTAATTATTTTTGTAGATAGTAATTAATAGTTGCAGTGGAGACTAATTATCACACTAATTACTTTTTTTTAAATTAATTCTGACATGTAGGATGGCTCCGGCTGACCTACCTTCAAAAAAAAATTAGTTGCAGTGGAGACTAAACCAAAAACATGTAGTGTTAATTCATTCTCGAGTTTATCTCTCCATCAATATGACACAACCATAAAATGGGAGATCCTTACACTGTGGACATGCTCTTTGTAACGGGACCAGAGAAGAGTTTTGGCCCTTTCCCAATTTAGTACAAGCATCCTCTATATATTTTAAAAAGACAAAAAGTGACCTCTCCATCCGTAGGCTCATCTCCATGCATCTTCTTTTCTCCTTTTGAGCATGCACTTCGCTCTAGTTCCCTTCATTCTATTTGTTTTCTCTAATCCAAATTGAGTCAGAGTGAACTGTGGAAACACCTATGACTTCTGAGACACTGATGTAGCTTCGTCAATGGTTTGGTAGGAGGAATAAGCTTCTTTAAGCTGGCACATATAACGCTGTCAATGGTCTGCCGTTTCGACTGTTTTCGTTTCGTTCCATCCGAAGCGGAATAGAAACGGAATGGTAAATGGCTCAGAAACAGAACATAAACGGAACAGGTTACTATGCACGTTAGTGTTCCGTTTATCGAAAAACAGGCTAAAATCAATGGAAAATGGAGAACGGAATAGAAAACGAAACCGAAAACTGTTCCGTTTTACGAAACGGAACGAAAACGAAATAGAATTTTCTTACGTTACCAGAAACGGAACATACCGGTTTCGTTCCGTTTCTGCATGTTTGACAGCCCTAGACACATATGTGCTCTATGAGTTGCAAGATTAGCACTGAAAATAATCACTCATGTAATTGGATTCAATATTAGTGGCTCTGGCTATTACAATTTGGGACTGTTGTATCATCGAAATAGCTAGTTTAACGCAAGCCTGACCTAATTTGTTACATTTATGAAAATTAAAAATATATATTTTCTGAAAATATTATTTAAAGGATTTTCTTAGCTAATTATAGATATGGTTAGTGTGAAGATAATTTAATTAAACATCATTTCATTACATGGCATGGGTAATTGACATTTTCATTTAATTGTTTGCTTGTGGGTGCATTTTGGGGTGGAGTAGCAAAAGAGTTTAAATACAAAAAAAAGAGAAAAATCCCAAACCCCTTTCCCCACCCGTGCAAATAGAGAATTTCCATTCTCTTTCTCTCTCTTACGCAGCCCCTTTTTCTTCTCTTGGTTTTCTCTTGCTCCAAATTAGATCACACAAATACACTCCAAAAAAAATAGAGATAAAATCTGAAAAAATCGGAAATAGTGAGTTGAAATGGAGATCTATGCATACAAGCTTTTTATTCTAAAAAACAAGCCATATTCATGTAAGTTTCTAATTTTCTTTAATTATTTCGGATTTTTGAGTTGCATGGTTGAAAATGGTTGCAAAATGGAATTAGTTTGTGATTATTGTACCAAATAGTGAGGTCTTTCACTTCTTTTGAAATTATTTTGGCTATTTTCGGATTTTTGGAAAATATTCCGAAATTGGATGAAATTTAGTGTTGCATGGAGGTTTTTAGTTATTTTTAAGCTTGCATATAGTTGTTATTGCTAGAAAATAGTTTCTTTTAACATAAAATGAGATTTAAAACTAAGTTTGAGCTTGAATAATCATTTTACCCGAATTTAACCCTTCTTTTTGGAGATTTTGGATAATATATATGGTATATTATTAGGAGTACTTGATATTGTGCGAAATCTAGAGTTGTATGAGTTTTACAAAAAGTTTTGGATTTTAGAGAAAAATTTCAGCAAAGGAAAAATCTAGAATTTTTACTTAGACACATCTTAATGTTGCATTTTCATGGTATTCTTGTAGAAAAATAGCTTTTGCATGCATAACCTCATTACTGTACTTTTGGACAGCAAAGAAACATGTTAACTTTCATGAGTTTTAGCATGATAAATGAGTTATAATAACTTGTTTAGTATCATTAGATGTTAGGTTAATATTTAGGATCCTTTTACACACCTTAGCACTTAATTTTGCAAATTAGGTTAAAAGTTATGTGAAAAATGATAAAATCTTCAAATCTGAAATTTTTAACTTAATTATGAATTTAAAGGGGTTTAATTTAGGGTTTTGCTTATTTTATAGATTTAGGAGACGAGGGTTTCGTTGCGGGTGACATCGGTGCTTCGAGTTCACATTAGTCAGGTTCTTTTCTTGTGGAGTTCAGGTGCGGATTCACATGAACTCAAAGCTTTTAATTAATAGGAATTATTTATTTTACTTATTAATGTTGATTCATTGATGATTGCATGACTACCATATGACCTTTGCATCTAAAATTGTTATCTTTTATTATTAGGACTTGAATTGATTTGTTGGCATGTTGTATGGTATTCAAATTGTGAAATGAAAAGACTGGATTGTGTATTTGTTATGTTACTACTTGTACGATTGGCCAGTTTCACGAAACATCGTGCGGATGCCGGCTAGCTACCGGTGCACGCTATGTAGTCAGCGCTGTTACATGGGACTCAAATACCCGAGCTAGACGGGGTATGAGGGGAGTGATTATGGAATGTCAAGTAGGGTCAATTTGATATTGCTTTGGAAACAAGGAAAAGAATTGAATTGAATTGTGATATGATTTGATTGATTGCAAACCAGACTTGTAGTTGCATGGTATAGACCCATTTATATTGCCGACCTTTGTGATTTATTGATACGTTGAAATCTGATATGATTGAACTTATTAGTCGGCATTGCATCATACTTGTGCATTATTATTATTATTTACTTGTTTATTTCTTGTTCATTTCTTTTTGCGGGTATTTAATTCCAAACATGAAAGCGGAGAGTTCATGTGCTGGAACTGAATACCGCACTGAGAAATTTTATTTCTCACCGCTTCCACTTTTTGGGTTCCAGGTTTTGAGGCGGGGTCAGAGACGATTTTTGGCGAGGAGTAGGCCCAGTCTCGAGTTATTATCACCACTAGTAGTCTTTTGGCCATTTCGGTTGGTATATATATGCCATATGACTTGTATTACTTTTACTTAGGCTATGTATGTTATTATACTTGATTGTCATTTTGTGTGTTTCATGTAGAGTGGTACCGTGGTTGTATTTTTGATATATGTATGTGTTATGCATTCTTGGTTTGGTATCACCACTTGAAAATTTAATGTATGACGTATGACTTGTAATGGTAGACTTATTTTTATTTGTGACATGATTAATTATGACATATGTGATGTTGAGATAAATTCAAATGCTATGCTTTGTCTTGACTTATTCATATATCATCTAATTATCTCAATTTCTCCACGTACTATTGAATGTTAAGGCAAAGTATTGGATTTGAATGCTTATGACTTGTGTAGTTAAGGAATTTGTGTTAATTAGTGGTGATATAACTTATTGTATGGTTTATTGAATAAATTATTATGCCTTGCGTCTACCGTGTGGTAGTCGTGGCGGAGACTGTCACATGCTCGTTGGATACGGAGTGTGACATAATTATACTACTTTTAGGCCTTGAAGTCACTCCTAATTTATACAGCTTTATGAGGTCCTGCACATACTAATTAATTTGTTTCTGTAATAACAAATTAAAGGAAAGTTGAAGGGTTTTGCTGCATCCTTTGGGACAATATTTGATACTGTTTTAAAAGTTCAGAGCTTGCAAGGGGTGTCTGAGTTTTTTGCCTTTCTTTTTTTGAGATTAGGAGTGCGTGAATTACTTGTGATAATAATGCTCTCATTTTACTCAAATTACGCTCCTCTCCAGACTCAATCTGTACGTAATCCATTTATTTAAAGGAAAATTCATCTGTCCATATAAATTCTGAAACATGTTTTCATCACAGTCGTCCATTTTCAATAAAAGTTAGTAAATTATAAATTATGAACGGTTGCGTTAAGGTCCGGATGCATGTATCAATGGAAGAATTATCCTTAATTTAATAATCAAATCACGAATCCTTATAAAGGTCTCATACATTTTGCAATAAAAATTTAAAATCACGTTTATTCTTCTTATAATTTTTTCTCGGCATTGTTTTTTGGCTTTCTTAAACGGTGGTCGTCAGTCGTCACTGGTGCTTGTCAATAATGGCAATATTTTTTAGATATTTTATTACTTTATAAAAATATTAGAGTAATTTTTGGAGCGACCGGACTAAATAGTGCCCAGAAGCGGGCTCGAGTCTTATATTTGTTGAGATTCACAACAAAATTAACACAACTCTTTCAAGTATAATTTGATACGAACTTTCTTCTGTACTGCAAGTTCTCAATTTGCTGTTTTCTAACTCAAAAAATCGAAGACGATATATAGAACAAATTGATGCAATATCTTAACTCTGGATATTTCTCTCGTTTGCATCCACCGTCCAAAAATTACCAACTGAAAGCGCAAAAGCCTATCAAGGAGACTAAGATCTCTAGATAGCTAAATCAAATTAAATTGAGATATCAAACATTAACTTGGTAATTACGCATATAAAATGCAAATAATGCAATTCTGAGCATCATTAGATCATTTCCATCGTTTTTGGATTCATTCCAAATCATTTTATCGCAATAATCTACATTTAAACTCTTTATACTGTCTAGAATATGATTCGTATGTTATTTATTCAAAAAGATTGAATTATACATGGTAATTACGCATATAAAGTGCAAATAATGCAATTCTGAGCACCATTTGAGCGTTTCAATCGTTTCTGGATTCATTCTAAGTCATTTGATCACAATAATCAACATTTAAACTTTTTATAGTGTCTAAAATATGATTCATATATTATTTATTCAAAAAGATTAGATTGTACATGGTAATTATGCATATAAAATGCAAATAATGTAATTCTGAGCATCATTTGAGCATTTCAATAGTTTCTGGATTAATTTTAAGTCATTTCATCACAATAATCTACATTTAAACACTTTATACTGTCTACAGTATGATTCATAAGTAATTTATTCAAAAAGATTGGATTATACATGGTAATTACGCATATAAATAGCAAGTAATGCAATTCTGAGCATCATTTAAGCATTTCGATCATTTTGGATCCATTCTAAGTCATTTCATCATAATAATCTACATTTAAACTCTTTATACAATCTACAATATGATTCATATGTTATTTGTTCAAAAAGATTGGATTATAAATGGTAATTACGCATATAAAGTGCAAGTAATGCAATTCTGAGCATCATTTAAGCATTTCGATCGTTTTGGATTCATTCTAAGTCATTTCATCACAATAATTTACATTTAAACTCTTTATACAGACTACAATATGATTCATATGTTATTTGTTCAAAAAGATTGGATTATAAATGGTAATTACGCATATAAAGAGTAAATAATGAAATTCTGAGCATTTCAATCTTTTCTTGTTCCATTCTAAGGCATTTCATCACAATAATCTACATTTAAACACTTTATACTATCTATAATTTGATTCATATGTTATTTATTCGAAAAGATTGCATTATACATTGCAATTACGCATATCAAGTTCAAATAATGCTATTCTGAGCAACATTTGAGCATTTCAATCGTTTCTGGATGCATTCTAAGTCATTTCATCACAATAACCTACATTTAAACTCTTTATAATGTCTAGAATATGATTCATATGTTATTTATTAAAAAAGATTAGATTATACATGGTAATTACACATATAAAATGAAAATAATGCAATTAAGAGCTTTATTTGAGCATTTCAATAGTTTGTGGATTCATTCAAAGTTATTTCATCACAATAATCTACATTTAAACTCATTATACTGTCTAGAATATGATTCATATATTATTTATTCAAAAAAATTGGATTATACAAGATAATTATGCATATAAAGTGCAAATAATGCAATTCTGAGCATCATTTGAGCATTTTAATCGTTTCTGGATTCATTCTAAGTCATTTCATCACATAATCAACATTTAAACTCATTATACTGTCTAGAATATGATTCATATGTTATTTATTGAAAATGATTGGATTATACATGGTAATTGTGCATATAAACTACAATTAATGCAATTCTGAGCATCAATTGAGCATTTTAATCGTTTCTTGATTCATTCTAAATAATTTAATCACAATAACCTACATTTATACTCTTCATACTGTCCATAATATGATTCATTTGTTATTTATTCAAAAAGATTGGATTATACATGGTAATTACGCATATAATGTACAAATAATGCAATTTTAAGCATTATTTGAGCATTTCTATCGTTTCTGGATTCATTCTAAGTCATTTCACAACCATAATCAACATTCAAACTCATTATACTATTTAGAATATGATTCATATGTCATTTAATCCAAAGGTTTGATTATACATGGATATCACGCATATGAAGAGCAAATAATGCAATTCTGAGAATCATTTGATTATTTCGATCCTTTCTGGATTCATTCTAAGTCATTTCATAAAAATAATCTACATTTAAAAACTCTTTATGCTATCTAGAATTTCATTTATATGTTATTTATTGTAAAATATTGGATTATACATGATTATTACCCATACAAAATGCAAATAATGCAATTCAGAGCATCATTTTAGCATTTTGATCTTTTCTGGATTCATTCTATGTCATTTCATCACAATAATCTATATTTAAACTTTTTATAGTGTCTAGAATTTGATTCATATATTATTGATTCAAAATGATTGGATTATAAATGGTAACTGCTAATTACGCATATAAATTGCAAATAATGTAATTCTGAGCATTTCGATTGTTTCGGGATTCATTAGAAGTTATTCAATCACAATAATCTATATTTAAACTCATCAAACTCTCGAAAATATGATTCATAAGTTATTTATTTAAAAAAATTGAATTATACGTGGTAATTACGCATATAAATTTCAAATAAAGCAATTCTGAGCATCATTAGAGCATTTCAATTGTTTCTGGATTCATTCTATGTCATTTCATCACAATAATTTATGGTTAAACTCTTTATACTATCTATAATATGTTTGATTTGTTATTTATTAAAAATGATTGGATTATACATGGTAATTACACATATAAAGGGCAAATAATGTAATTCTGAACATGATTTAAGCATTTCAATCGTTTCTGGATTCATTCTAAGTCATTTCATCACAATAATCTACTTTTAAACTCTTCATACAGTCTAGAAACATGATTCCATATGTTATTTATTTAAAAAGATCGGATTATACAAGGTAATTATACATATAAAGTACAAATAATGCAATTCTGTGCATCATTTGAGCATTTTGATCATTTCTGGATTTATTTTAAGTCATTTCATCACAATAATCTACATATAAACTCTTTATACAGTCTAATATATGATTCATATATTATTTATTCCAAAAGATTAGATTATACATGGTAATTAAGTACATAAAGTGCAAATAATGCAATTCTGAACATGATTTGAACATTTCAATTGTTTCTGGATTTACTCTAAGTCGTTTCATCACAATAATTTACATTTAAATTCTTGATACAATCTAGAAATATTATTCTATATGTTATTTATTCAAAAAGATCGGATTATACATGGTAATTATACATATAAAGTGCAAATAATGTACTTCTGAGGATCATTTTAGCATTTCGATCATTTTTGGATTCAATTTAAGTCATTTCATCGCAATAATCTACACATAAACTCTTTATACTATCTATAATATGATTCATTTGTTATTTATTAAAAATGGTTGGATTATACATGGTAATTACGCATATAAAATGCAAATAATACAATTCTGAACATGATTTGAACATTTCAATCGTTTTTGGATTTATTCTAAGTCGTTTCATCACAATAATCTACATTTATATTCTTCATACAGTCTAGAAATATTATTCCATATGTTATTTATTCAAAAAGATCGGATTCACTACGCCAAAAAAAAGCTTTAGTACCGCTACATTAATACCTGTTTTTAAGAAAACCGGTATAAAAATAGTCAGTGGCAATTTCGTAATTTTCAGGATTTATCTTTAGTACCGGTTTTTTAGAAAAACCGGTACTAAAGATACTATTTTTAGTACCGATTTTTTATTAAAAACCGGTACTAAAGGGTTGTCAAAAAAATCAAAATTCTGTCTATCTTTAGTACCGGTTTTTTATTAAAAACCGGTACTAAAGAGTTGTCAAAAAATCAAAATTCTGTCTATCTTTAGTACCGGTTTTCCTAAAAAACCGGTACTAATAATAGTATCTTTAGTACCGGTTTTTTAGAAAAACCAGTACTAAAGATCAATTTAAAACAAAATGCCGCGCAAAACCAATTTAAGATGCCTCTCTCTACGCAAGAATTTTTCTAATTCCAGAACCTGACTGTTGCCTACTCTCTCTCCCTCGACTCTCTTCCTCTCCACTGCCTCTCCTCTCTCTCCACACTACCTCTCCCTCTTCACTGCCTCTCCCTCCCTCTCCACTGCCTCTCTCTCTCCCTCGACTCGACTGCGTCATTCTCTCACTGCTCTCTCTCCCTCGACTCGACTGCGCCACCTCTACGACGAGTAAGGTACACCGTTCTCTCACTGCTAATGGATTTTGGTTAAATATGTGTGTTAAATGGTTAAATTCGAAAAATTAGGGTTAATTTTTGTTAATGGATTTTGGAATTGGGTTAAAACCCGAAATTTGTATAATTGGGTTAAAACCCAAAAATTGTATTAATTATGTTAATTATTATTTAAATTATTGTGTATGAATTATTATTTATTTCATTTGTATATGAATTTGTGTATGTAAATTATTTGTATAATATATCGATTGTGAATTGTGCTATACCGGTATATCGGTATTAATTGATGGCTAGCAAAAAACGAACGCTAACCCCAAAAATTTTTTTTTTTTTTACAATGATCTTTAGTACCGGTTTTTAGTTAAAAACCGGTACTAAAGATAGTAAATATTGAAAAAAAGGCGAGGATCTTTAGTACCGGTTTTTAACTAATAACCGGTACTAAAGATACATCGTTAGTACCGGTTATTAGTTAAAAACCGGTACTAAAGGTCCCCATCTTTTTTCCCGCGAATTCCAACACGTTTTTAACACCGGCTTTTTAGTACCGGTTTTTAATTATCTTTAGCACCCCCTATTATTAGTACCGCTTGACAACCGGTACTAATAATCTATATTTAACCGGTACTAATGAAAAAAAATGGCGTAGTGATTATACATGGTAATTATACATATAAAGTGCAAATAATGTACTTCTGAGCATCAATTTAGCATTTCGATAATTTTTGGATTCAATTTAAGTCATTTCATCACAATAATCTACATATAAACTCTTTATACAGTCTAAAATATAATTCATATATTATTTATTCAAAAAGATAGGATTATACATGTTAATTAAGTATATAAAGTGCAAATAATGAAATTCTGAGCATAATTTGAGCATTTCGATCGTTTCTGGATTCATTCTAAGTCATTTCATCACAATAATCTATATTTAAACTCTATATACAGTCTAAAATTTGATTCATATGATATTTAATAAAAAAAGATTAGATTATACATGGTAATTACGCTTATAAACTGCAAATAATGCAATTCTGAGCATCATTTAATTATTTCGATCGTTTCATGATTTATTCTAAGTCATTTCATCACAATAATCTACATTTAAACTATTTATATTGTCTATAATTTGATTGATATGTTATTTATTCAAAACGATTGTATTATACACGGTAATTACGCATATCAATTGCAAATAATGTAATTCTGAGCTTTATTTGATGATTTCAATCGTTTCAGGATTCATTCGATGACATTTCATCACAATAATTTATGTTTAAACTCTTTATACAGTCTAAAATATGATTCATATATTATTTATTCAATAAGATTAGATTATACATGGTAATTACGCATGTAAAGTGCAAATAATGCAATTCTAAGCATCATTTGAGCATTTTCAATCGTTTCTGGATTAATTCTAAGTCATTTTATCACAATAAACTACATTTAAACTCTTGATATTATCTAGAATATGATTCATATGATATTTATTCAAAAAGATTGGATTATACACGGTAATTACACATATAAAGTGCAAATAATGCAATTCTGACCATCATTTGAGCATTTCATTCATTTCTGGATTCATTCTATGTCATTTCATCACAATAATCTATATTTAAACTCTATATACTGTCTAGAATATGATTCAAATACTATTTGTTCACAAAGATCGGAATATACATGGTAATTACGAATATAAATTGCAAATAATGTTATGCTGAGCATCATTTCAGAATTTCAATCATTTCTGGATTCATTCTAAGTCATTTCATCATAACAATTTAAATTTAAACTATTTATACTATGTAGAATATGATTCATATGTTATTTATTCAAAAAAATTGGATTATACAATGTAAAATATGATTCATATGTTATTTATTCAAAAAAATTGGATTATACAATGTAATTATGCATATAAAGTGCAAATAATGCAATTCTGTGCATCATTTGTGCATTTTAATCGTTTCTGTATTCAGTCTAATTTATTTAATCACAATAATCTATATTTAAACTTGTTATACTGTCTAGAATATAATTTATATGTTATTTACTAAAAAAAGATTGGATTATACATGGCAATTACGCATATAAAGTGCAAATAAAGCAATTCTGAGCATCATTTGAGCATTTCATTCGATTCTTGATCCATTCTAAGTCATTTCGTCGTAATAATCTACATTTAAAGTCTTTATACTGTCTAGAATATGATTCATATGTTATTTATTCTAAAATATTTGATTATACACGGTAATTAAGCATATAAAGTGCAAATAATTCAATTCTGAGCGTCATTTGAGCAATTGATTCGTTTTTGGATTCATTCTAAGTCATTTCATCGTAATAATCTACATTTAAAGTCCTTATAATGTCTAGAATATGATTAATATGTTATTTATTCTAAAAGATTTGATTATACACGGTAATTAGGCATATAAATTGCAAATAATGCAATTCTGAGCATCATTTGAGCATTTCATTCGTTTCTGAATTCATTCTAAGTTATTTCATCGCAATAATCTACATTTAAATTCTTTATACTGTCTAGAATATGATTCATATGTTATTTAAACAAAAAGATTGGATTATACGTGGTAATTACGCATATAAACTGCAAATAATGCAATTCTGAGCTTCATTTGAGCATTTCATCCGTTTCTGGATTCATTCTAACTCATTTCATTGCAATAATCTACATTTAAAGTCTTTATACTGTCTAGAATATGATTCATATGTTATTTAAACAAAAAGATTGGATTTTACAAGGTAATTATGCATATAAACTGCAAATAATGCAATTATGAGCATCATTTGAGCATTTCGATCGTTTGTGAATTCTTTCTAAGTAATTTTATAATAATAATCTACATTCAAACTATTTATACTGTCTAAAATTTGATTGATATGTTTTTTATTCAAAATTTTGAGCATCATTTGAGCTTTCAATCGTTTCAGGATTCATTCTAAGTCATTTCATCACAATAATCTACATTTTAACTCTTTATAATATCTATAATATGATTCATTTGTGATTTATTAAAAATGGTTGGATTATACATGGTAATTACGCATATAAAGTGCAAATAATGCAATTCTGAACATGATTTGAGCATTTCAATCGTTTCTGGATTCATTCTAAGTCGTTTCATCACAATAATCTACATTTAAATTCTTTATACAGTCTAGAAATATTATTCCATATGTTATTTATTCAAAAAGATCGGATTATACATGGTAATTATACATATAAAGTGTAAATAATGTACTTCTGAGCAACATTTTAGCATTTCGATCATCTTTGGATCCAATTTAACTCATTTCATCGCAATAATCTACATATAAACTCTTTATACAGTCTAAAATATGATTCATATATTATTTACTCAAAAAGATAGTATTATACATGGTAATTAAGTATATAAAGTGCAAATAATGATATTCTGAGCATAATTTGAGCATTTCGATCGTTTCTAGATACATTCTAAGTCATTTTATCATAATAATCTATATTTAAACTCTATATACAGTCTAAAATTTGATTCATATGCTATTTAATAAAAAAAGATTAGATTATAAATGGTAATTACGCTTATAAACTGCAAAGAATGCAATTCTGAGCATCATTTGATTATTTCGATCGTTTCATGATTCATTCTAAATCATTTCATCACAATAATCAACATTTAAACTATTTATACTGTCTATAATTTTATTGATATGTTATTTATTCAAAAAGATTGTATTATACACGGTAATTACGCATATAAGTTGCAAATAATGTAATTCTGAGCTTCATTTGATGATTTCAATCGTTTCAGGATTCATTCTATGTCATTTCATCACAACAATTTATGTTTAAACTCTTTATACAGTCTAAAATATGATTCATATATTATTTATTCAATAAGATTAGATTATACATGGTAATTACGCATGTAAAGTGCAAATAATGCAATTCTGAGCATTTCCATCGTTTCTGAATTAATTCTAAGTCATTTTATCACAATAAACTACATTTTTAAACTCCTGATATTATCTAGAATATGATTCATATGATATTTATATAAAAAGACTGGATTATATATGGTAATTACGCATATAAAGTGCAAATAAAGCAATTCTGACTATCATTTGAGCATTTCATTCATTTCTGGATTCATTCTTTGTCATTTCAACACAATAATCTATATTTAAACTCTTTATACTGTCTAGAATTTGATTCAAATATTATTTGTTCAAAAAGATCGGATTATACAGGGTAATTACGAATATAAATTGCAAATAATGTTATGCTGAGCATCATTTCAGCATTTCAATCATTTTTGGATTCATTCTATGTCTTTTCATCAGAATAATTTACATTTAAACTATTTATACTATGTAGATTATGATTCATATGTTATTTATTCAAAAAAATTGGATTATACAATGTAATTATGCATATAAAGTGCAAATAATGCAATTCTGAGCATCATTTGTGCATTTTAATCGTTTCTGTATTCAGTCTAATTTATTTAATCACAATAATCTATATTTAAACTTGTTATACTGTCTAGAATATAATTTATATGTTATTTACTCAAAAAACATTGGATTATATATGGTAATTACGCATATAAAGTGCAGATAATGCAATTCTGAGCATCATTTGAGCATTTCATTCGATTCTTGATTCATTCTAAGTCATTTCGTCGCAATAATCAACATTTAAAGTCTTTATACTGTCTAGAATATGATTCATATGTTATTTACTCTAAAAGATTTGATTATACACGGTAATTAAGCATACAAAATGCAAATAATGCAATTCTGAGCATCATTTGAGCATTTGATTCGTTTTTGGATTCATTCTAAGTCATTTCATCGCAATAATCTACATTTTAAGTCTTTATACTGTCTAGAATATGATTCATATATTATTTATTCTAAAACATTTGATTATACACGGTAATTACGCATATAAATTGCAAATAATGCAAATCTGAGCATCATTTAAGCATTTCATTCGTTTATGGATTCATTCTAAGTCATTTCATTGCAATAATCTATATTTAAACTCACCATACTGTCTAGAAAATGATTCATATGTTATTTATTTAAAAAAGTTTGATTTTACATGGTAATTACACATATAAATTGCAAATAATGCAATTCTGAGCATCATTTGAGCATTTCTTTCGTTTCTGGATTCATTCTAAGATATTTCATCACAATAATCTACATTAAAACTCTTTATACTGTCGAGAATATGATTCATGTGATATTTATTCAAAAATATTGGATTATACATGGTAATTACGCATATAAAGTGCAGAAAATGCAATTCGGAGTATCATTTGTGCATTTTAATCGTTTCTGTATTCATTCAAAGTCATTTCATCACAATAATCCACATTTAAACTATTAATACATTCTATAGAATTTGACTGATATGTTATTTATTCAAAAAGATTTTATTATACACGGTAATTACGCATATAAAGTGCAAATATTGTAACTCTGAGCTTCATTTGAGCATTTCAATCGTTTCAGGATTCATTCTAAGTCATTTCATCACAATAAGCTACATTTAATCTCTTGATACTATCTAGAATATGATTCATATTATATTTATTCAAAAAGATTGTATTATACACGGTAATTACGCATATAAAATGGAAATAATGCAATTCTGAGCATCATTTGAGCATTTCATTCGTTTCTGGATTCATTTTAAGTCATTTCATCGCAATAATCTACATATAAAGTCCTTATAATGTCTAGAATATGATTCATATATTATTTATTCTAAAAGATTTGATTATACATGGTAATTAAGCATATAAATTGCAAATAATGCAATTTTGAGCATCATTTGAGCATTTCATTCGTTTCTGGATTCATTCTAAGTCATTTCATCGCAGTAATCTACATTTAAAGTCTTTATACTGTCTAGAATATGATTCATATGTTATTTAAACAAAAAGATTGGATTATATGTGTTAATTACGCATATAAAGAGCAAATAATGAAATTCTGACTATCATTTGAGCATTTCATTCATTTCTGGATTCATTCTAAGTCATTTCATCACAATAATCTACATTTTAACTCTTTATACTATCTATAATAAGATTCATTTGTGATTTATTAAAATGGTTGGATTATACATGGTAATTACCCATATAAAGAGCAAATAATGCAAATTTGAACATGATTTGAGCAATTCAATCATTTCTGGATTAATTCTAAGTCGTTTCATCAGAATAATCTACATTTAAACTCTTTATACTATCGAGAATATGATTCATATGATATTTATTCAAAAAGATTGAATTATACATGGTAATTACGCATATAAAGTGCAAATAATGCAATTCTGAGTATCATTTGTGCATTTTAATCGTTTCTATATTCATTCAAAGTCATTTCATCACAATAATCTCCATTTAAACTATTTATACTGTATAGAATTTGACTGATATGTTATTTATTCAAAAAGATTGTATTATACATGGCAATTACGCATATAAAGTGTAAATATTGTAATTCTGAGCTTCACTTTAGCATTTCAATAGTTTCAGGATTCATTTTAAGTCATTTCATCACAATAAACAAAATTTAATCTCTTGATACTATCTATAATATGATTCATATGATATTTATTCAAAAAGATTGTATTATACACGGTAATTACGCATATAAAGTGCAAATAATGCAATTCTGAGCATCATTTGAGCATTTCATTCGTTTCTGGATTCATTCTAACTCATTTCATCGCAATAATCTATATTTAAAGTCTTTTTATACTGTCTAGAATATGATTCATATGTTATTTAAACAAAAAGATTAGATTATACGTGGTAATCACGCATATAAACTGCAAATAATGCAATTCTCAGCATCATTTGTGCATTTTAATCATTTTCGTATTCATTCTAAGTCATTTCATCACAATAATTTACATTTAAACTCGATATACTGTCTAGAATATAATTCATATGTTATTTACTAAAAAAAGATTGGATTATACATGGTAATTACGCATATAAAGTGCACGTAATGCAATTCTGAGCATCATTTGAGCATTTCAATCGTTTCTGGATTTATTCTAAGTCATTTCATCACAATAAACTACATTTAAACTCTTGATATTATCTGGAATATGATTCATATGATATTTATTCAAAAAGATTGGATTATACATGGTAATTACGCATATAAAGTGCAAATAATGCAATTCTAAACATGATTTGAGCATTTTAATTGTTTCTGGATTCATTCTAAGTCGTTTCATCACAATAATCTACATTTAAATTCTTCATACAGTCTAGAAATATTATTCCATATGTTATTTATTTAAAAAATCGGATTATACATGGTAATTATACATATAAAGTGCAAATTATGTACTTCTGAGCATCATTTTAGCATTTCGATCATTTTTGGATTCAATTTAAGTCATTTCATCACAATAATCTACATATAAACTCTTTATACAGTCTAAAATATGATTCATATATTATTTATTCAAAAAGATAGGATTATACATGGTAATTAAGTATATAAAGTGCAAATAATGAAATTCTAAGCATAATTTGAGCATTTCGAACGTTTCTGGATTCATTCTAAAGTCATTTTATCACAATAATCTATATTTAAACTCTATATACAGTCTAAAATTTGATTCATATGCTTTTTAATAAAAAAAAATTAGATTATACATTGTAATTACGCTTATAAACTGCAAATAATGCAATTCCGAGCATCACATGATTATTTCGATCGTTTCATGATTCATTCTAAGTCATTTCATCACAATAATCTACATTTAAACTATTTATACTGTCTATAATTTGATTGATATGTTATTTATTCAAAAAGATTGTATTATACACGGTAAATACACATATAAATTGCAAATAATGTAATGCTGAGCTTCATTTGATGATTTCAATCGTTTCAGGATTCATTCTATGTCATTTCATCACAATAGTTTATGTTTAAACTCTTTATACAGTCTAAAATATGATTCATATATTATTTATTCAATAAGATTAGATTATACATGGTAATTACGCATGTAAAGTGCAAATAATGCAATTCTGAGCATTATTTGAGCATTTCCATCGTTTCTGGATTAATTCTAAGTCATTTTATCACAATAAACTACATTTAAAATCTTGATATTATCTAGAATATGATTCATATGATATTTATTCAAAAAGATTGGATTATAAATGGTAATTACGCATATAAAATGCAAATAATGAAATTCTGTCTATCATTTGAGCATTTCATTCATTTCTGGATTCATTCTATGTCATTTCATCACAAGAATCGATATTTAAACTCTTTATACTGTCTAGAATATGATTCAATTATTATTTGTTCAACAAGATCGGATTATACAGGTAATCACGAATATAAATTGCAAATAATGTTATGCTGAGCATCATTTCAGCATTTCAATCATTTCTGGATTCATTCTAAGTCATTTCATCAGAATAATTTACATTTAAACTATTTATACTATATAGAGTATGATTCATATGTCATTTATTCAAAAAAATTGGATTATACAATGTAATTATGCATATAAAGTGCAAATAATGCAATTCTGAGCACCATTTGTGCATTTTAATCATTTCTGTATTCAGTCTGATTTATTTAATCACAATAATCTATATTTAAACTTGTTATACTGTCTAGAATATAATTTATATGTTATTTATTAAAAAAATATTGGATTATACATGGTAATTACGCATATAAAGTGCAAATAATGCAATTCTGAGCATCATTTGAGCATTTTATTCGATTCTTGATTCATTCTAAGTCATTTCGTCGCAATAATCAACATTTAAAGTCTTTATACTATCTAGAATATGATTCATATGTTATTTATTCTAAAAGATTTGATTATACAAGGTAATTAAGCATATAAAGTGCAAATAATGAAATTTTGAGCATCATTTGAGCATTTTATTCGTTTTTGGATTCATTTTAAAGCATTTCATCACAATAAACTACATTTAATCTCTTGATACTTTCTAGAATATGATTCATATGATATTTATCCAAAAAGATTGTATTATACACGGTAATTATGCATATAAAGTGCAAATAATGCAATACTGAGCATCATTTGAGCATTTCATTCGTTTCTGGATTCATTCTAAGTCATTTCATCACAATAATCTACATTTAATGTCTTTATACTGTCTAGAATATGATTCATATGTTATTTATTCTAAAAGATTTGATTATACAGGGTAAATAGGCATATAAATTGCAAATAATGCAATTCTGAGCATCATTTGAGCATTTCAATCGTTTCTGGATTCATTCTAAGACAAATCATCACAATAATCTACATTTAAACTCTTTATACTGTCGAGAATATGATTCATATGATATTTATTCCAAAAGATTGGATTATACATAGTAATTACGGATATAAAGTGCAAATAATGCATTTCTGAGCATCATTTGTGCATTTTAATCGTTTCTGTATTCATTCTAAGTCATTTCATCACAATAATCTATATTTAAACTCGTTATACTATCTAGATTATAATTCATATGTTATTTGCTAAAAAAAGATTGGATTATACATGGTAATTACGCATATAAAGTGCAAATAATGCAATTCTGAGGATCATTTGAGCATTTCAATCGTTTCTGGATTAATTCTAAGTCATTTCATCGTAATAATTTATATTTAAAATATTTATACTCTATAGAGTAAGATTTATATGTTATTTATTCTAAAAAGTTTGATTATACACGGTAATTACACATATAAATTGCAAATAAAGCAATTCTGAGCATCATTTCAACGTTTCAATCGTTTCTGGATTCATTCAAAGACATTTCATCTCAATAATCTACATTTAAACTCTTTATACTATCGAAAATATGATTCATATGGTATTTATTCAAAATAATAGGATTATACAATGTAATTATGCATATAATATGCCAATAATGAAATTCTGAAAATCATTTGTGCATTTTAATTGTTTCTGCATTCATTCTAATTTATTTAATCACAATAATCTACATTTAAACTTGATATACTGTCTAAAATATAATTTATATGTTATTTACTAAAAAAAGATTGGATTATACAAGTTAATCACGCATATAAATTGCAAATAATGCAATTCTGAGCATCATTTGAGCATTTCATTCGTTTCTGGAATCATTCTATGTCATTTCAACGCAATAATCTACATTTAAACTCTTTATACTGTCTAGAGAATGATTCATATGTTCTTTATTCTCAACTATTTTATTATACACGGTAAGTACGCATATAAAGTGCAAATAATGCAATTCTGAGCATCATTTGAGCATTTGATTCGTTTTTGGATTCATTCTAAGTCATTTCATCGCAATAATCTACATTTAAAGTCTTTATACTGTCTAGAATATGACTCACATGTTATTTATTCTAAAAGATTTGATTATACACGATAATTACGCATATAAATTGTAAATAATGCAATTCTGAGCATCATTTGAGCATTTGATTCGTTTTTAGATTCATTCTAAGTCATTTCATCGCAATAATCTACATTTAAACTCTTTATACTGTCTAGAGAATGATTCATATGTTCTTTATTCTCAACTATTTTATTATACACGGTAAGTACGCATATAAAGTGCAAATAATGCAATTCTGAGCATCATTTGAGCATTTCATTCGTTTTTGGATTCATTCTAAGACATTTCATCACTATAATCTACATTTAAACGCTTTATACTATCGAGAATATGATTCATATGATATTTATTCAAAAAGATTCGATTATACATGGTAATTACGCATATAAATTGCAAATAATGCAATTCTGAGTATCATTTGTGCATTTTAATCGTTTCTGTATTCATTCAAAGTCATTTCATCACAATAATCTACACTTAAGCTATTTATACAGTATATAATTTGATTCATATGTTATTTATTCAAAAAGATTGTATTATAAACGGTAATTACGCATATAAAGTGCAAATAATGTAATTCTGAGCTTCATTTGAGCATTTCAATCGTTTCAGGATTCATTTTAAGTCATTTCATCACAATAATCTACATTTAAAGTCTTTATACCGTCTAGAATATGATTCATATCTTATTTATTCTAAAAGATTTGATTATACATGGTAAATACGCATATAAATTGTAAATAATGCAATTCGGAGCATCGTTTGAGCATTTGAATCATTTCTGGATTCATTCCAAGACATTTCATCACAATAATCTACATTTAAACTCTTTGTACTATCGAGAAAATGATTCATATGATATTTATTAAAAAAGATTGGATTATACATAGTAATTACGGATATAAAGTGCAAATAATGCGATTCTGAGCATCATTTGTGCATTTCAATCGTTTCTATATTCATTCTAAGTCATTTCATCACAATAAACTACTTCCAAACTCTTGATACTATCTAGAATATGATTCATATGATATTTCTTCAAAAAGATTGGATTATACAAGTTAATCACGCATATAAATTGCAGATAATGCAATTCTAAGCATCATTTGAGCATTTCATTCGTTTCTGGATTCATTCTAAGTAATTTCATCGCAATAATCAACATTTAAAGACTTTATACAGTTTTGAATATGATACATATGTTATTTATTCTAAAAGATTTGATTATACACGGTAATTACGCCTATAATGTTAAAATAATGCAATTCTCAGCATTATTTGAGCATTTGATTCGTTTTTGGATTCATTCTAAATCATTTCATCGCAATAATCTACATTTAAAGTTCTTCTACAGTCTAGAATATGATTCATATGTTATTTATTCTAAAAGATTTGATTATACACGGTAATTACGCATATCAATTGCAAATAATGTAATTCTGAGCATCATTTGAGCATTTCAATCGTTTCTGGATTCATTCTAAGACATTTCATCACAATAATATACATTTAAACTCTTTATATTATCTAGAATATGATTCATATGATATTTATTTAAAAAGATTGGATTATACATAGTAATTACGGATATAAGTGAAAATAATGCAATTCTGAGCATCATTTGTGCATTTTAATCGTTTCTGTATTCATTCTAAGTTATTTCATCACAATAATCTTCATTTAAACTCGTTATACTGTCTAGAATATAATTCATATGTTATTTACAAAAAAAAAGATTGAATTATACATGGTAATTACGTATATAAAGTGCAAATAATGCAATTCTGAGCATCATTTGAGCATTTCAATCATTTCTGGATTCATTCTAAGACATTTCATCACAATAATCTACATTTAAACTCTTTATATTATCGAGAATATGATTCATATGATATTTATTTAAAAAAAATTGATTATATATGGTAATTACCTATATAAAGTGCAAATAATGCAATTCTGAGCATCATTTGTGTATTTTAATCGTTTCAGTATTCATTCTAAGTCCTTTCTTGACAATAATCTACATTTAAACTCGTTATACTGTTTAGAATATAATTCATATGTTATGTACTAGAAAAAAGATTGGATTATACATGGTAATTACGCATATAAAGTGCAAATAATGCAATTCTGAGCATCATTTGTGCATTTCCATCGTTTCTGGATTTATTCTAAGTCATTTCATCATAATAAACTACATTTAAACTCTTGATACTATCTAGAATATGATTCATATGATATTTGTTCAAAAAGATTGGATTCTACATGTTAATCACGCATATAAAGTGCAAATAATGCAATTCTGAGCATCATTTGAGCATTTCATTTGTTTATAGATTCATTCTAAGTCATTTCATCGCAATAATCTACATTTAAAGTCTTTATACTGTCTAGAATATGATTCATATGTTATTTATTCTAAAAGAATTGATTATACACGGTAATTACGCATATAAATTGAAAATAATGTAAGAAACGAGATCGACACTACTTTGTACTTTTTATAATTCATAAAGAGATATTTATATTTAATCAATTTATAAATATATACTGAAAGTATTAAATAGACAAAAAAATGTCTTTATTATTTAGTTAATGATATACTCTGTGATTTTGGAATGCAACCGACCAGACACGTACGTTCTAAATTTTTCTATCATTGTTTAGGGCGTTAGGCAACAAGTAACATGTTTTAATAAACTCTCAATTGCACTAATTAGACTTCGTAAATAGAGATTTCTGTTTTTAATCTAACTAATTAGTAAATCTAAATTATTACAAATGCACTTCTCATCTATAAGAATATTTTTAATAAACTTTCAATTGTAAGAAAGATACAGCATTAACTAGAGATTTCTATTTTGAATCTAACTAAAATAGTGAATATAATTAATAGCAATGTACTTTTCATTTTTGTTTTTTTGTTTTTATGTAATCAGGCAACAACTAATTAAAATATGTTTAATAGACTACATATTGTAAGAAAGATTTAGTTTTCTTGAATAGAGATTTCTATTTTCAATCTAACTAATTAATAAATCTAAATTAATAGAAATATAGTTTCCTTTTTCAGACATTAGACAACGACTAAAATATTTTTTAGACCCTCGAAAGTACGATAGATCTAGTATTCTTAATTAGACACTTCTATTTTAAATCTTACTAATTAGTAAATTCAAATCAATAAAGATATAATTTAATTTTGTTTGGGACAAAATTTGAAGAGAAGATATTGTATTCACCTGATTTGACTTAATTTACGTAGGGAATCAATGATCTATTTACGTGGGAACATTTCCTAAAAGTAAACTATTATAAGTGGGAACATTTCCTAAAACTATCCTGCACATATTAAAAAATGCGCCAAAAAGGAACCTAATTAATATCAATATACATATAAATGCTGGGATGAGAAATTGAAAAAGAAACGAGTATGGCCTAATATTTGCACGGATTATACCGCTCTATTTTTCTCTGTTTCCTCTACAAACGCAGTGCGGCCATATCGGATCTGACAGGATTTGAATTTGTGTGGATTCTCTTGCTGATCAGGTTCAGGTTGGGATCTGAGAAGAGATGTTTCTTGTAGATTGGCTCTATGGCATCTTGGTCTCGCTCGGTTTGTGGCAGAAGAAGGCAGAGATCATCTTTCTCGGCCTAGATAATGCCGGGAAGACCATGCTCCTTTACTCGCTAAAAAATGATGTATAGTTTTTTTGTGTGTGTGTGTGTGTGTGTGAGTGTAGGAATCTAGGTGTTCTTATATTTGAGGTTGATTTCAATTTTAACGCTGGGATGCAGTACCTTTGATCAAGGAATAATTTCGTGAACTGTCGTGGATCTATTTTGTAGCGAATCTATTATCATTAACTTGTGATGCTTTAATTTAAAGCCAAACTTGTGCAGATATATATGAACAATAGTCATTTTTCAAGTTGTTAATAATTAGGAGTTCATTGTTTGAATCTGTAGCCTGTTGATGGCTTTAAGTCACTGTTTGTGACTTGTAACTTCTTCTTTAGTTAATGCATTTTGGGTCCCCTTCTTGGGGAGCTAATTCGTTTCAAAAAAAAAAAAAAATTAGGAGTTTATCTCTATTACCATTTTTGGAGGCACATATTGTCATTTAAGCAAGGTTCTTGTCTTTTTGAAATTTTTTATAAGCCATTTTTCAGCACTATAATATTGTTTTTGTTTATTTAACTATTTTTTAGTCCATGTTGAAAGCTAACCCCGAGAAGACCGTGCTTCTTCACGCATGGAATGACAAGGTATAGTTTTTTTTTTTTTTTAAAAAAAAATTGTAGGTGTTCTTATATTTGAGGCTAACTGGTTAAGATCTATAATTTAGCGTTGAAATGCAATACATTTTTGTGTGATGATTTCATGTCTAGCAAGCTAGAACTTGTAGCCATTTGATCAAGTAGTCATTTTATGAACTGTCGGGGATCTTAGGGCTGTCAATGAAACTCATTTACCCGTTTATTTAACTCGTACCGCATTCGATAAGGCGGGTATGGATAAGGTTTTATTTTCGTTAGACTAACGGATATGGGTACGGGTAAAGAAAAATTTTCGTTAATTTATCAGGTATGGATGCGGGTAAGGCCTATTTCATACCCATTATCTATCGGGTAAAACTTTACAAACATATATGTATATATAATTATGTTATTAGCATATTTTGTAAGATATGTTATTAGTTTGGATCTTCATCCAAATTTATTTATGTTGATGAAAAATTAAATTTGCACTCTATTATATTATAATTTCTAAATAGTTATATAGATTTTTTTTAATTCTATTGACATGAAAATAAATTTCATGATTTTTGTTGTATCTAAAGTATTATCTAAATGTTGTACTTTTTTCATATATTTATTTAGCACATTATGTATTTTTATTAAATTACTATTATTAATATTATCCATTATGTACCGTTATCCTACCCTTACAATTAATTCTTAACGGGTACAGGTAGGATGCAGATAAAGTTTTTTTCTAACGGATACGGGTAAAGAAAATTTTAACGGATGCGGGTATGAAAATACCTTATACGGTATCGTATCGTACCGTATCCATTGACAGCCCTAGGGGATCTAGTTTGTCGGGAATCTATTAATTAAATGGGTAAGTTTTAAATTTTCATTGCAACGATGGAAAGCTTTTAATTTTAAAATCAAATTTGTGCAGACGTGAACGGTAGTCCATTTTCAAGTTGTTAAATATTTGGAGTTCATTTGAATTGTATCTCAGGGCATATAGATTAGTTTATCTCTCTTACCCTTTTCGGTAATAGTTTTTAGATGTTGGTGTGTCTTTAATTGGAGGCACATGTTGTAATTTCAGTGAACATCTTGTCTTCAAAAAGCCACATTTTTAGAAGGGCGCTGTAATATTTCTTTTATTTACTCAACTATTCTAATATTTTCCAGCACCGGCCAACAAGGCATCCTAGATCAAAGCAACTGAAAATTGGAAAGATTAAGTTCACGGTTTTTGATCTTGGTGGTCATGAAATTGTGCGCCGCATCTTCTGGAAGGTCTATTACGCCAAGGTTGGATTTTCTGTTATATTAGAGAACCTTTCTTTTAATAAAGTGATGTCAGCAAGATGGTGAAAAAACAATAGTTATGTTGCATAATTTATTCCTCAAACATTTTCTCTTTGAAGTATTGTTTCTCTCAGACAATATTAGATTAATGAAGTAATCTTCGTATATAGGTTAATAGTTGAAACCCGGCTAGGAAGTCTTTCATAGACATTTAATTTAAAAAAAAAATAAGTTGGGTGGCTTAGACCTTCAATTTATTTTCAAAAAAGAAAAGAGAGTCAATTGACTAAATTAACATTTTGAAGAAGGTGTGATGCGTTTCACTGTTTTTACTCTCTTTTTGAGTGGATATACATAGATCTATAGTACAATCTTGCGTACCTAGTTTCAGTTTGCAATTTTAAAACCTAGCTAGTTTCTTTTGACAAACTCTTCTTGTGATATTTTATCATCATATACTACAATTTAGTCAATATGTTGTAAGTTTATTAGAGTATCTAAAAAATGTACTTTTAATCTTCCATTCTCTGGTTACTTAAAATCAAAAAATGATTTCATATCCTCAAGCTATATCTACAATGTCTGTACTAACTATATATGAAGGGGGCATTTGGCAGTGTCATAGAATAGTGAGATCAATGATTAAAATTAGTACTTTTAAGCAAATTTGTTAACTTCTAGGTTAACAAATTAGCTTACCAACTTAGAAATTGGGCTAATCTCATGCTTGCCAAAGGCCCCGAAGAGAAGAGTTCCAATTTATTAAGTTGTGTGCTTCTGAACATACTATTTGCTATAAGAGAGAAGCACAGATGAGATATTTGAAGCTCGTTGCTCACTTTTGGAGTTCAATAAAAAGACTGCGCAATCTTTTCGAAATAAAAAATAGAAATAATCATATTTTTGCATTTTTAATTTGGTGTACTTTTTGCGCATCATTATTATGATATAATGAAAGGAATCAAGTTTTTAAATCTTCAGTCGACCTGTTATGCATTTTCATTGAACGGTATGTCACCCATTTAAATCCTAACTTGAATTTAAAATTTGGAATTATGACAATTGAAAATTTGAACTTATCATATTTTAAAAGTTTGATGCTGTGTTCTCCAGCGACCAATTATCCTACAAGTGAATTTCATATTTTGTCATTCATAGATGGATGCGATAGTGTATCTTGTTGATGCACACGACAAGGAGCGGTTTGCGGAGTCTAAGAAAGAGCTCGATGCTCTTCTTTCAGACGAGTCACTCGCAGCAGTTCCCTTCCTAATCCTGGGGAACAAGATTGACATCCCGTTTGCAGCCTCGGAGAAGGAACTGCGTTTCCACCTCGGGCTCACTGACAACACTACCGGCAAGGGCAAAGTCAAGCTCGCCAACTCCAGTGTGCGTCCCATTGAGGTCTTTATGTGCAGTGTTGCGTACGGGATGGGTTATGATGAAGGATTTCAGTGGCTCTCTCAATACATAAAGCAAAGAAAAAGACGAAATGGCAGTGTGTGGTACCGAGAGGCATTTGTGGGGTGTTTCCTTTTCTTTTCTTTTTTTTTTTTTTTTTTTTTTTGCATGTCTTGGTGCCTTTTAATGTTGGATTAATTGGTGGTGCGGTACTGAAATTAATACATGACTATTGCAGCATTTCGTTTACACTTTGTTTTTAGAATACATTGACAGTGACTGTCAATTGAAGCTTTCGTTTACACTTTTAGTTTATCATCTTTACACATCTTAATTGATATCAAATCTCAAATGATTGGCACCAAAGTTTCTTTTAATTGAGAAATTGAATACATTTTTTTTACGTTGATTAAATATCACGCGCGGTTGCTACAATTATTAATTAAGTCGACTCCTATCAGCAGCTGAAATCACTTACCACTTGTAGTGTGGTGTTTGAAGTGCCCGTGAATGCTTTTAGAAGTGTGAACCATGTCCAATGCTTTCAAATAAATTTTAATATGCCAAAGTTCTTATTTTTTTTTTATGCACATAATTCATTCTTTAACTGATTTCTTAATTTATATAGAGTTAATTTTCACATAAGCAGGTATGTCAATATATATATAGAGTTAATTTGCACATAATTAACTAAATCAACAGAAATTTGAAGCGAATGTAATTTATAGGGTAATTTTTTTCAAAGATCACTAAACTGTCCATAATTCATTTTCAGTCACTTAATTTCAAGTTGTCCAATTTTAGTCTATAAATTTGTTAATTGTCCAATTTTAGTCGCTTTGTGAAGATTTTATTCAATTAACCATGTAATTAGTCCATTAACCAATACATTTGCTCGATATGAAACACAATTATCATACCAACTGATGAAGGCTTAGAACCTAGGAATCAAATAAATTTGTAAACCTAGAGCTAATCTCACTAATCGTTCGGAATATAGCTTTAGGGTCGAACCCAAGGGACAGATCTATGAATACCGGACTTATCATTTCTTAAATCTAGACAGAAATAATTTTATGAAGATTTTTAATAATAGAAAACAATAAACTAAAGTAAATAATTTGTTTTGTTGATTTTTAGACTCGAAATATGACTAAATAATATAAAAATAAGTAAGGTAGAGTTTTTGGGGTTTAAACAGTGAATAAAAACGTCCTAGGAGTCAGGTTTCACTTGTGTTTGGACGCTAAAACTCGAACCCAAGTACTTTCGTACTAAACTTCGCGTTTTAGCTACAGTTGCCACTCTGTTCGGTCCGAACAGAAGGCAAAGGTGGGCTTAAATTGTCCGTTATGCTAATTGATGCCTTAAGTCAGGATTTGTTGGTCGAACCTAGATATTCTAAACCTCAGCTTTCGCTTGTTGGGACAGATTATGGTTCAATCACGACATAACCTAATTGACTTGATTGGTTCACAACTTTTGGTATAGAATTCAATCAATCAAACTTGTTTATCAGAGTTCGTGAGGATATTTAGAGGCATTTTGGACTGGTTTAAAAGCTACACTTTTGGTGTCAACTAATCTCCCTTTTCGGATCTACAATTTATCCCAAGTACTTAAATTAAACTTGACTTGTTTATCCTAACTTAGGCTAACTAGATGCAACTGTTTAACTAGAAGGTAATTAGAGATTCAACAAGTATTTTAACTCAAGCAACATATATAATTCACGATAAACAAATCTCAAAGCATATCATAGCATAACAAGTCAAATAAGCATCATCCAAACATCAAGTTACTTTTCTAATCCTAAGACAACATAAAACTAGCCTAACATAGTAGCAAAACACACAATAAAGATAAAATAACAGTAGAGATACAAGCCCATCAAATCAAGAGAAAGAAACATAGAAGAATAAATCAAATACTCCTTTGCTTCAATTCTTTTGGTCCTCAAGGCAGTGGGGTATCGTCGGATGGTCGCCAAACTGGTCACCTTGCTGCCGTCGCTTTAAGGTTGATGATCTCCGAAGGTAGAAGAGAGAAAACGCCTTTGGAAGGGTGAAATTAGGGTATGGAAAATCAAGCATATCTTTCCTCAGGCTTGTAGGGGTATATATGGACGTCCCAGGTCGTAAGAATGGAAGGCTCTCGCACCAGGGCGCAAGAAAATGTCACATAGATCAATTTCCATGTATGAAACAATACCATATATGTTATGGCGGCAATCTGTTCGGACCGAATAGGATCTGTTCGGACCGAATGGAAGAGTGAGAGAGGTGGTTGCGCTGGTCTGGCGGCTACAGTGCATTCGGACTGAACAAAGAGTCATTCGGTCCGAACAGGGTGCTGAAAATCGCCTCCAATGCTAGGAATGAGTCGTCTAGCGCGCGGGGAACACTGGAAATCCATCTATACGCTCCAAGATCATCAGAAATCATCAAAACTTGTATAGAGAAGAGAAGAAATGACGGCAGAGCCAAATTCTGGAAAAACATGGCAATTTATTAAATAATTTGTTGGTTCGAGTGTGTTTTGAGTGCCAAGTACGGTCCAAATACCAATAAAATATAATGATATCACCAACTAAAGAATTCACAAGCTTGCAGCATCTAAAAAAGCAGACTTGATGTTTAAATTACATGGTTAAATCGACAAAATCTTGACATATTGACCAAAATTGGACAATTTGAAAGTTTAGTGGCTAAAATTAGACAATTTAAAATTTTTGCGACTAAAAAATGGATTATGACCTTCAAAAAAAATTACCTGTAATTCTACATCTAGCACATCAAATTCATCTGAATTATGTTAAAAAATCATATGAAGTACTTGTTCATGAAAAAAAAATCACACTAATAAGAAATCTATCTTCTCTCAGCAGAAAACATTATTATTGCTAAAATAAATATCTGAAGTACATTTAAGGTATTGAAAAAAAAAACGAAAAATTGAAAAGAAACAAATCTAGCTCGTACTGCAAAAGAGGAATATAATCATCCGTTTTGAGGGAAAAAAAAGGAAGATTATAACTTAGCATGAGATCCAATGAGCATTAACATATTTTCTAGGGAGAAATGCTAGAGTCCAATATATTGGACAGATGTGGTCCGTCCAATACGATCGTTCTCATTTTTTTAAATTTCAAACGATCGATCCAAATCGTTCAATATGTTCTCCATATTTAAAACTTATATAAAAACTAATTTTTACATTTTTTCAAATTTTTTTACTATTTTTTTGGTATTTTAGAAAATCGTTATTATTGGACGATCAAGAACTTTTATATCATGAATTTTGTAAAATACCAAAAAAATAAGTAAAAATTTTAAAAAGATATAAAATTTGGTTTCTTATAAGTTTTCAATATGAAGAACATATTAAACAGTTCGGATCGGTCGTTTGCAATTTAAAAATGTGAAAACGATCGTATTGGACGGACCCATCCGTCCAATATATTGAACACTAGCATTTCTCTTCTCTAGGAGTTGACCATCTCAATATATACTTATGTGATGCATTTATGAGTTACGTCATCTTTTAAGAAAATAAATATATGCATTCTTCACTAAGTGTCACCGTGAATCATCATAATATTTCTTCTTATGCAGTAGACAACGAAGCAGCAAAATTAATATTGTGCATTGCTTAAAAAGTGAGCAACAATAACCTAACGTTGTCAAAATTAAAGGACGCAAGATGAATGAAAAAACTCCAATTGCAAAAAAAGGTTAATTAAGAAAGAAAGTGCCTCAGGCAAGGTTTTAAAATACGATTTATGTGGTTTGACGGTTGGGTGGTGATTTAGCGTTTATCGGTGATAAAACGGTAAAAAAATGGTTTATGCGGTGATAAAACGGATAAAACGGTAGTGCGTTATGAACCAAAACTAAAATAAAACGGCGATAAAACGGAAAAAAACGGAGTTTTTTAAAAGCTTGGTCTCAAGTGAAGTAGAAATGTAGAATGATATTGACCTTGAGCACTGCTATTCTACATTCCCAGTACAGTTATAGTCCTCAATTATTTGACTGATTAATGGCCAATTAATAGTATATTTGACTGAACTTATGGTTCGATTAATTAATATTATATTCCTCAATTTCTTTACTTTTTTCTGTAATTATACTTAGTAGATTGTACTTTTTACTCTTTATTTTTTAATAAATTTTTTTGTTGGTTGGCACTCGCCAACCTTCAAAAGAATAAATAAATAATAAATAAAATTATATTGCTTAAGTTTTCACATGTTATGCCATTCTTCAATAGTTTGAACTTGTACCATATATCTGTATCACTGTATGGGCCTTTTTCGCTCCTTTGCCTAACGGAACGAAATTCCAGGAAGGAAAACGAGACTTTACTAGATTACTTCAAATAAGTCGAGATTTTTGTAAGAATGCCTCTCAATGAAGAGAACAAATTGGCATGAAAAGGCTATTATTTTGGAACACATTGGAATTTTATTTAAACTTTTTGGAAATTCCCGATTGGTCCAGGTCAAAGATGAAATGGCATCTGTGTGGAATGCGTGAGCCACTGCCCACTGAGCCCGAAGGAAGGGGTTTTCCGAAATGGGTCATACATGTCGGGTCTCTGACAATATTAGGAGTGTCATGACCACAGAGGATCTGATGGGGGTTCGGCGGGAGGGGTTCAAACAGAGGAATCGGGTTCGTTTGGTTATTGGAGCCTTCAACCCACGGGCATGAACCCGTTAACATTTCCCGGCGTTTCCGGCCACGGCAATGCGTGGAACTAGGTCTTTTAGAATCCTGAGAGAAGGGAGAAGACGATTCTGAGGTTATTTTGTTGAGGGCTATCTTCAGTTGGTGGGACCACCATGGTCTGGTATGGTGAAGAGGCGAGTTGGGTACCAGTGAGCTTTTTAAGGAATTGGTTGGTACTCGATGGGTTCTTAAATCATCGTGAAGAGGATGATAAAGGGATTTCAGATTCAATTTTTCTTTGGAAGTGCTCATTTGGCAGGGGCACCTCTTGGCTGCTACAGGGACCCACTTTGGTACAGATGGGTGTTTTGAAAGATTTGATACGATGAGAAGGTTATTAGAGGCATTTTGAAACGAAATTGGTTTGGGCTGGAGGCTTAGAAGGGGATAACAATAATTAATTAACCTCAATTATTATTACTTCATGCATCTAGTTCACTCCTGGTTTATTTTAGACATTATACAAGCTGTAAGAGCCTTATTTGATAATCCATATGCAAATATGTAATGAAAAAGGAACATGTCGCAACTAACATCAAAATACCATCTCAAGTGAGAAAGACTCAAGCTCTGACAAAGTACATACATATTTTTAACATGTAATCCTTATTCCTCAAGTAATTTCATTAATGCACCTTTACTATGCCGCAACCACTTTTTTTACAAGAAAAAAAGGCAAAGAGAAAGGGGTATCTTACGGTCTTACCATACAGAGTAATAATAGATCAGTTATTCTAACTTCAGGAAATCATTTCTAATATCTATTTAGCTAACCTATATGTGCTCATCAAACAAACAATGTGAGTGCTGATTCAAGCTCTCCTACTATAGCCATCATGTCTATCTCTGGTGTTGGTTGTAGACACACCTTTGCCACATACATGAGCCTCTGAATCGCTTTCATCTTATCATCTCCCACTGGCTTTGCCAGCCTTTGATCCAGTACAGTGTTGACCTTTGAGTTACTTTTTAGAAACTCTTTTCGTAGCCGATATGCCTTTTTACCAGTAATAACTTCCAGCATTACCACCCCGAAACTGTACAAATCAGACTTTGAGTCAACAACTGTTTTCTCCTTGTTTTTTGCTTTTTGGGGCTTCATGCTTCTTTTCGACTGTTTCCCTGGTTTTATGTACCCGGATGTCCCAAATCCCCCCTCAACCTTTACACTGGTTCTTCCTGGTGCAAGAACTAAAGCTCCTCCGAAATCAGAAATCTTACCAACCAAATCACCATCAATTAGTATATTTGGAGATTTTATGTCTCGGTGTACTATTCCTTTCTGATGCAGGTAATTGAGACCTCTTCCGGCATCGAGCAAAATCTTTACCCGCATACTCCAAGATCTAAAAACCTGTGACTTCTTCTGCCATGGTTTCAGGTAAAGGTGACCATACAGATCTTTCTGTGCCATGTATTCGAAGACAATAATTCGCTCATTGTACTCAACACAGTAGCCAATGACTTTAAGAACATTTATATGTTCGGACTTGGCTTGTGTTTTAATCTCTGACGTGAACACAGAATCCCTCTTCGAAACTCCCACGACTTGACTTCGCTTCACTGCCACCCACCGGCCATCAGAGAGCTGCCCCTTATACACCGCACCAAAGCCACCCTTACCGACCCGATGAAACCAAGAAAAGTTCTTTGTTGCGTCTTTGAGATCCCTGAGGCTAAAGGCCTCTAAACTCTCCAACTCTGATGGAAGGGGTCCACCCTGTTGGATGAACTTATTTGCTGTCGGCCCCATGTCTGGATCATCAGGATCACTCAAGCCAGCCTCTTCTTCAGACTCTGAATTGATCTCCTCTTCTTCACAGCAGCCAAACCTCGAACACATCAAATAAGAAAGAAAGCCAATGATGGCTATCAAACTCACTCCACCACAAATGGAAGAAATTGACCATTTGCTCAGCCACACACCGCCGGTTGCCTGGCTCAGGAGTAGAACTAGACGAGGGAGGAAGAGAGAAGAGAGAAGAATTGTTGTTGAAAGAGCCATAGACATTCTTGAATTAATTCTTGGAGTAGATAGAGAGGGATGTTGCTTGGAGTTCTTTGGAAATGGAGGTTGTAAGATGGTTTGGGGAGTGTCAGGCAGAGAAGGAATTTTTTTTAAATTGTTTAAAGGCGGACTTCCGTTTGCTTAATATAACTTCTGTGCCTTGTAATTTTGTTAATGGACCAGTTTCTTGTAAGCTGCTATTTTGTTAATGGACCAGTTGCATGCCACCGACCTCTGGCCCCACCAACAAAAGTTAGGCCGTGTACCCCCTGTTACTAGTAAGTTACAGACGCTTTAGTTCACTGTGGCTTGGGACTTGGGAATTCTTTTGAGATGGAAATTGCCAAATTGATTGAGAGAGGAATTGGATTAATTTCACTTTGTTTTTACTATATTTCACTTTAGAGACTAATATTTTCTTTAGTTGCGATCCACTTCACTTATCTTCTTGTAAGTAAACTTATGTAAATAACAAGAGTGCAGAGAGAGTTTTAGCACATTTCCTGAAGTCTTAGCACTTAGGATTGTTCCAAATAGTGATAGCCGCTGATATATTTACAGTAATCACCTTGTACACAAATGCCACAGAGAATCCAGGATCCTAAATCTCTTTTTAAGTCCATTATTCCCTGGACTTGTTCTTGAATCTTGAACAGTGTATTCCCTGTAACAAATGTCAGGAAAAATAGAGCAGTTCATGTTTGTTGTTATGATTAACAGAGAACAGTAGTGTATCCGTTTTAGGAGAACATGTAAGCATTAGTTTGACCATTGTTGTGGAAAGTCAAATTTTACAGTTTTAAGAGTATGGATGCTTCTTAATTACCAATGAGATATTAAACAATATAACTTAAAAATTTTACACAAAAATTTAATCCTTATTGATTTACACAAATAAAGAGTAATTGAGTATGATGATAGAGATTGTTATTAGATAGATAGGTATAGTTGAGGGAGCTTGAGTCTTTGAAAATAATGGTTGTTGTATATACATAAAAAAAAGAATTAAAAATTGGCAATAATTGTCAAATAATGACATAACATTAATAATAAACATACATCCGTTATAAAATCAGAGTTTCCCCTTTACTTTTTACCCACTGGTTGAAACCTGTAAATACTTTTTTTTAATAGAAGATAAGGACTAGATAATAGAAGATAAGGACTAGATCCCTGTTTTTTAGTCCAAAAAAAAAATCAGAGTTCTAATTATATAATGATGGTAATAATCGTAGAGTTTATTCCCCTTTACTTCTAACCCCGGGCCGGGCTCTCAGGAGGTCGGGTCTAAAAGGGCCTACTCAAGGGCCGGACCGGGCCAGACTTAGGGAGGCTTTTGGAAGGGCCGGGCTTAGAAGGGCTTAAATATGAAGATTGAGCTTGGCCCTTCTCAAGCCTGGCCCTTTTAGGCCCTCCTGATTTCAAGAGGCCGGGCTTGAAGGGCCAATGGACATACAATATATTTCAATAAATATTTATTTAAACTATATTTAAAATGAATAATTTTTATTTGTAGAAGATAATAAAAATGCTATAAATTATTTAAATATAATTGTACATATTTATTTTTCATTATACATAATATTTTTAAATTTTTTTCATCTTTAATTTGGGTTTAAGACCGATTATATTATAATAACATAGAAAAAGTAAAAAAAAATAGTTTTTGTTAACGTATTAATGAATTAAAATAAACTAAAATTACGAATGTATGAAATAATGTAATGTAAAAGATGAGAAATATGTATATATTTTTAATTTGTCTTAGCATCATGTTTAGAAATTTAAATATTATTTGAAATGATCTGTTCAATTTACATTAGATCAGATAGTATCTTACCTTTCACTTAAGATTGTATTTGATTATTCATAACTTCGGTCTCTCTAGACCTTAGGCCCTTCCAAAGCCTGGTCTCTCTAAGCCTTTTTTCAACTGAGATTGTGGCATGGCTCTTCCAAAGCCTGGTCTCTCTAGGCCCTGGCCTTTCTTAAGGGCTTAGAGAGGCCGGGCCGGCCCTTTGTGTCAGAAGGGCTTGGCCAGGGTCGAGTCCAGGGCCAGAGGTTTTTGGATGTTCACTATGCTTAACCATCAAAGTCAAAATTGATGAAATCCTTACATGTAAAATACTTAGTTATAAAATATGGAGCCTCCTGAAATGCTTGAGAAATTCGAAGCACAGAAGCTATCACACTATAATATATGTTGCTCTTCTCTAGCTAGTTAAATAGTGAAATGAGAACCAAAAATGGATTTGACAAAATTGGTCCACAATAAATGTGCCTAATTTTAAGCAAACCGTTGATTCTGTCCATCTGTTTTATCAATTGATATCATTATGAACAATTGGACATGGTAAAATTTTTAGGACCTTCATATCAGATCTAACACTTCTGAGTTTTGATGATATCTTAGTTATCTTTCGCGTGGTCAGTTTTACTTTTAATCAATTTTATTAATATGAAATCAAATTTAATCTGTTGGACTGACATGAAAGATCTAGATTGTGAAGCTCTCTAATAAAGAACTATATTGCATAATTGAAGAGTAGCCAGGATCTTATCATTTCTGAAACAGTCACTTGAGAACTGTATTAAATATAGAAAGCCACCTTAGGAACTTGCAGTGATTTACTATTTAAAACTTCGGAAGTGCATGCCACTATAGGATCATTTCAGAAATTTCTCCACTTCTCTAGACTTTGGTAAATTTCATCAGATAAATACACTAACTTTTGATTGTCAGTCACCAACAAGAACTGTTCTATTCTTTCTGATAAATTGTAAGACATGTCAGTAGAGATGCTGTAGCCCAGGCACATGTCCTAGCAAATTTGGCAAGAAGGGGGAAAAGAAATTATGAAGGAACGCCAAGGATGTGGATTGAAGAGGAAGGAAGATTACAAGATTCTATTCAGAACAGTTTTTTTCAGAGGGTTCAGGACGCACCACCCTGATTACTTGTGTTTTCTTTTATTTCCCCCAGCCTGGTCGTTTTGAAAAGTAGTTAGGTTTGTTTTTGTTTGCAGGTAGTAGTTAGGTACTTTTCATTAAGGTGTTCTTCTAGTTTTTTTATGGTTCTTTTTTCTTTCTAGTTCGTGTTTTTACCAGGCTTTATGAGGTGGGTTTTATGTATCAGTTGTAACTCAGCCGCTATGGCGTGCTTTTATTTTTAGTGCAAGCCTACGGGCATTTAAAACTTCAAAAAAAAAAACAGAGAATACTTGCTCAAGAAAAAAATAAGTACAGGTAATAACAGACCGAAGCAGAATCAGAGGACTCAGATTCCTTAATTGTCGCTAGCACTTTTGTACCTATGAGGCTGCTAAAAGGCTGCTAACTATTTGGAGCAATTCCAGACCCTCAGTAGACAATACAATTATGATAATATGTCTTAATAGCTATTCATCTATTACCATTCAAATATAAAATTGTTAATAAATGTGTTGTTTCTAGAGGGACCAGTTTTATGCGATAACCATAAATGAAGTAAACATAATCTGGATGCAGGAAATAAGTTGTTGGTGTTGAGTAAAGGCGAGACGCTATGTTCAAAACTTCTTCTTTATTATCACTCGAACTATTATTACAACCTCTACTTCTCGACTATTATACCTCCAAGATTACAACTCTACTATTCACTATATTCTTACACCTCCGAATTATTACACACTACCTAGCACTCTTACAAGAGAACTTGATATTGCTTGACTTGGCTTGATTGCCTTTGCTTGGCTTGGATGATCTTTTCTTAGCTTGGATTGCCTTTTCTTGTACAAACCAATCCTCTAACCACCTATTTATACTTCTCCAATGTCGGTTATGAATATTCTAGGTTTTACATTAAACTTCTATATAGACTATAAACTACTTATTTCTAGAATTCACTTGAGCATGCCACAAGATCGGTTTTGATCATTCAAAAAAATTCCAAAGTTTGGTATTTTGGGCTTTTGGGCCAATGTTGCTCTTTTAACAGTTGGTGCTGTCCAAAATGTATATCCAGATAAGTTAGTGATCACATAAAATCTAACATATTTTAAGAGCTGACTTGACCAATACAGTATTTTGGAGAGCCAAACATCTCATGAATAAGTGCTAGTTCAAATAAGCACCAATTCGTCCCCTTATATATTCTTGTTCCCACATTTTCTGAAAACAAGGGGAGCGAATATGGGCTTGTTCGAACAAGCTTATTCCTTATTCTGAAGTCACTTTCAAAGTGAAAGAAAGTAACGGAAATAACCAATACAATTGATACCAGACTTTAATTAATTGGTACTGCATAAAATACTATCATCCTTTCTCAACAACACTTCTCCTCTCCTTTCTTCCTCTCTGTTTTCTCCAAGGTGATCACTGTAACCAGCTGCTGTCAGGATTTGGAGAATTCCAGTAGACGAAATAGCTCTCTTGCAAACACACATAATAAAAATCAATGTTGTTATCATTTTTGTAATTTTGTTTTACTATCATACTGTGTGCTTTTATAGAAATAAAGAATAATTAACTCAAACAAGCAATAGCTGAAAAAGTACCTCCACGAAACATCCATAATATATGTCAATTGTAATTTAATGACTCTTATTATAGTTCAGTTTTTAGTGCTGAGACAGTGAGATGTTAGTTCTAAACCCCCTCTAAACTTGATCAGATTCTACTGCTGTCATCATATCAGGAAACGAAAAATAGAAAGGCGGGCCTCTGAAGTCTTGTTAAAATTTGCCTCCTGAAGTCCTGCATCTGTCAAGCTTTCACTTCAACAATAGCTATGCCTCCGTCTCCTTCTCCAATATGAGTTTTAAAAATCGAAGAGGTGATACATCACAAATTGATGCATTTTAAGTATGGATATTTCAGACTTAGTTACTGACTTACTGGTAAACTACAGACGTTATAGTTCACTATGTAACACTGGTAATTTACTGGTAAATATTTAATTCTTGAAATAAAGAAGCAAATACATTCTGCACAGCTACTCTTTCTTCAGATTTTTTTTTTCTTTGTATATGATAATCAGTCAAGGAGCTAAAATTTTGTATTCTTATATTAAAGTTGTTGCTTTTTCATTGCAATTTATATTAAGAAAAAATCTGTTTTGGTGAACAAATTAAATAGATACATTAAATTTTTTTTTATTTTGTGCACGTTAATTATTTTTACACACATTTAAATTATTGGTTTCATGGTATATCCGTGTTTCTTCTTGTTCCCTTTTTTGCTGTTTCCGACTTTTTTTTATTCAAACAGAAACGATTTATGTCCGGCTGTTGTCACGATTTGGAGAATTCCAGTAGACGAGATATCTCTTTAACAAGAACGGCGACGTGTATATTCTGATAAGATATAAATCCGTATAACAAAAATTAACCAATTAAGTCTATATACAAATTAAATGTCTTATCTTAAACTATAAGATAGGTGAGATCAATGGAGTGAACCTTTAACCGTAAAGAAATGACGGAATTAAAAATAATGGCAATAATTGACAAATATATTTAGCATAATATTAATAACAAACTTACATTCATAATAAAAGTGAAGTAATAACATAATGATGGCGATAATTATATGGTGGGGATTAACAACAAACTTACATTCATACTGTGCACTTCAATTACTTTGAAACAAATTTAATACTATTCTTATCATGTTATACCCGTGTTCTTGATCCTTGTGTCGTAGTTCTGATTCCTTCTCTGTATCAAGGACACAAGGTCAAGTAAACATTGACATCTCATGCAGGAACGGAAGCTTCTTCTCTAGCTCGTTCCCTATTACCATAGGTTAATAATTTTTTTTTTTTTTTTTTGATATATGCCCGTAGGCCCAGACACCCACCCTATTGTTTCCTCCACTCATCAGTGGGAATCGAACTCTGGTCTCTCTCGTAGGAGACTAGTGCCATACCAGCTGCACTACAGCAGCTTCGGCATAGGTTAATAATACAAGTATACAACAATGCACGTTCCTTTTTTTTAAAAAAAAATAAATAATAAATGGGATCTAAGCCATCCAACTTATTTTTAAATTAAATGTTTATGAAAGACTTTCCAATTGGATTTCGAACATGCGACCTTTCACTCAAGATGCATTGCTCTTTGTCACTAGATCAATAGCTGGTTATCAACAATGCACGTTCTTAATTTCGATGAGAGTAACATTGTTCATGAAAAAAAATAAAAAACAAGGAATAACGGACTAAAGCAGAGATATAGGGTCATGGATTCTCTGTGGCTCTTTCTCTGAGGTGATCATTGTAAACGGCTGCTGTCACAATTTGGTGAATTCAAGTGGACCAACTCTCTAACAAGAGCAGCGAAGCGCATATGATAAGATGAATTTTGTTTTACTCTGTAATTTTCTATGAAATGTAAAGAATAATTAACTTAAACAAGCAATAGTTCAGATGTGTTGATTTTAATTTTCGAGGAGAGTTTCGATGCCTAATTTTTTAGTGTTCTCAAATGTTCTCAAACTCAAATTTGACTACTTTATTAAAATTTAAAATTCAAGAATCAAATCTAAATCATTTGTCTTTGTTCAATTTTAAAAGTAAAGTGTTTTCATATAACTTTTATAAATTTTGAATTTTTTTTATATTTGATCAAGAGATTAAAATATGAACGGATCTTACTAATTATGATAGATTTATTTTTATAAGTTTATATTTTAGCCTCTTGATCGAAATATCAAATGAAGTTCATAATGTACAAAAATTTTATGGAAACACATCACTCGTTATTTTACAACTAAAAAAAATTAAAGATATTATAAAACAACTAAAATTTTTGATACTCTCAATTGTAAGAAAGTTAGTATTCTTAACTTAAAGATTTCTATGTTGAATCTAACTAATTAGTAACTCTCGATTAACAGAAATATTCGTTTTACCTTCTCTCTCCACGCCCTCACACCCTCCCCTAAAATGCTCCGATATTGGCTCTACTTTACTTAAATGATTATCAAATTGAGAAAACTAAATTGTAACTATATTCTTTGTAATTTAGATATTAGATAAGTTGTGTATCAGTTGGTTTTATTTAAAAGAGATGTTTAGTTACTTTTCAAAATTGTTGATAAACCTAAACGATTATTTTTTAAAACTTAAATGAATGATAGCTTGCTAACTTTTTAAAATGCACCAAATTTGGTAAACAATATATGTGAAGTTATAAACATATTTGGGAAAATTTTTTGTGTGCCATCCAAAACTTGCGAAATTGAGAATTTGCCACCCAAAAATGAAACCTTCTGATTTTGCCATTCAAAAACTAGGGCTCATTTCTGTTATTGCCACTTTGATATATTTAATAATATAAATAATGGTTAAATATTAAAAACAAGTTTTTGCTATTATTATACCCCTATCGACTATAACCCAGTCGATTCAGTCAAGTTACGAACCAGACCCATTAAACCAGAGTCGATTTACTTCTTCTCTTCATCTTTTTTCTTCTCTCGTGTCTCTCGTCGGTGCCCGATGAACCTGAACCATTGGCCCAGCCTTCGTCCACCACTCCACCTCCGTCGCCTTGCGACACCCTAAAACTTCTCCGCTCCTTCTCCAGTGCTTCTCTCTATATACCCCAAAAGTACCATCCTTTGAGCAGTGAGGGGTGAAGTATCGAGCATATCAGTGTCGAGCAAATCAGCTTCTATTTAAGGATGAAGTATCGGGCGGTTCAGAATCAATTAAACCCTAAATGCATCGTCAATCTAGAATATCATAATTCGTCTCGCCTGGTGTAAGCAAAACCGAATCAAATCCAAACAAAGGTTTCTACAAACGCTCAAACAAGGTAAATAAATAGACTTGTGAATTAATTGATTTTGAATCAGCAGTCAATTTAGGTTTGAGAGACTCACTTAATTTCTTCAGTTCGTTTGGGTATTTCTGTTGATTTTGAGACTCATTTAATTTCTTCTGTTAGTTTGGGTAATTTTGTTGTTGCTTAATTGATTTTGAGACTCTGTTAATTCTGTTATCTCTTAATTGATTTTGTGGTGAATAAACTTTAGATTAAATTAAACTGCCAATTTAGGTCTGAGAGATCTTAGGTCTGATTAGTTGAAATTGCTGATAGATGAAGATACTAATCAAGCATACTGGTGCATATCCTGATATATGAAGCATACTTAAGCTACAATGCGTGAATAATTTTCATATCCATTTTTTTCCTAAATATTTCTAGGTGCAGATTTTGGAAGTGGAAAGGCGAGTATTTGACCTATCTAACAAATGCAAATATTGTAATACCATCCATCGAATCTGAGCTAGTTGAGCTAGTTGGTACACTAAAATCTCAAATGGTCAAACTGATAGATGAATTGAAGAAGAAATCTCAAGATGATGACTGTCAAATTGAAGCACTTGGTTGCATCATTAGATAACATCAAACTGCATAATTATAGGTATGTGATTATTGCTCTGTTAGTCGTGGTGTCCAAATCATTCAGATATGTATGTTCTTTCTTTTGGGAATTTGGATTTAACTTTTTGGATGCCACTGTTGTTGCTTATGTATGTAACTCTTTAAATTTTAGGGAATGTAAGACGTTCTTTGTGAATGTAAGATACTTGGCTATTTTGTTTACTGTTTATTCAAATGATATGTGATGTACATGTTTAAAGAATCTGGAATTTTACACAATTAGCAAACAGGATTCATGTCAAATATAAACGAGTTAGCTTTCTTTTGAGTTGATACCACTTGAACTGGTCATTTTCTGTATTCTGAGTTACATGAGGTGCGCTCTCTGATCTCAAGAAATAGGCATAAGAAGCAACAAGAAAGAACTAGCATTCGGAATCAAAATACATCCAATTGAAACAGTATTCAGAACTAAATAGCAATACTTTGAACTATCATTCCCCATTTCTCGGATATCTAATCTAATCTAATCTAACCCATTGAAACAATATCAAAATACATCCAAAATATATCTAAAATAGCCAACTTCTGGTAAATCCAAAATACATCCAAAATAGCTGACTTTTGTTAAAATCATCATCATCATCAAATAGTCTGAGTTGGAGGAATGGTTTTTACCCTTCTATTCCTGCATTCAAAAGAAAAAAAAAATTGCACATATGACAGTAAGAATATGAACAAACACAATTTTTCAGCAATTTCAACTAATTAATATTGACTGGATTACTGAGGCCCAAGACTACAGATTGGAAATCGAATATGAACAAATCCAATTTGCGGCAAAATCCAATTGTGTTTCAGCACATACTTTACATATGACAGTAAGAATTAATTGGCCTAAGAGGAGACGGAAGAAAGACATACCTGTGCAAGAGGAGATGGAGCGCCTGAGGAAAAGTGTGACCTGAGCGGGAGAAGGGAAACGGATGCCGTGCAGGGAGGATCGACAGCGATTCGTGCGAGAGAGTAGAAAGGATTCGTAGTTGAAGAGGAGAGAAGCTTTTTGCAGATCTAACCTTCTGGATCGGAATTATGAGAAGGTTTAGGGTTCATCGATTATTCGATCGACAGCGAGACACGAATTTTTAGGGTTTATGCGAGGAAGAGGAAGGTGTTCGTACGTGAGAGAGAGGAGAGAAGTAATATCGACTGGATGGGTTAGATTGTGACTGGTTTCAATTTGGTTTTCGAATGGGTAGATTCGAACGAGGGTAGAAAGGTCACAAAATATAATCTATGTTATTTAAATATTGTTTATATTATAAAAAAAATATAAAGTGGCAATAACAGAAGGGAGCCCTTGTTTTAGGGTGGCAAAATCAGAAGGTTAAATTTTTTGGTGGCAAATTCTCAATTTTGCAAATTTCAGATGGCACAGAAGAAATTTTAACATTTTGTACTGCCACAATCGTATAATAAATATGTTATCAATTTATTCTATTCTATGATTTCTATCCATGCATTTTTCTGTCACGAGTACAACTGAACAAACTTTCTTCCGGATCTCGAATTCTCATATGTAAGATTGTAATACATGGTGCGACGTTGCTGGTTTTTTTATTTTTATTTGTAATTATATAGGACACCATAGATGATTCTAGATGTTGAAAGTAAGTCTGAATCTTATAAGATGTGATGTTATTTTTTCTTCAACTCCACACATGTTGAATTTTAGCTTTATTATTCTTATGATTTTTTTTTTTTTACGAATTAGTAGAAATTACTAGTACACGTCATGCCACGTGTGTGAAATTTTGTAGATTTAGGGTCATTAAGAAGACATTTTATGCCTGGCGAGATGCAATTCTGCCATTGTACAGTTGGCACGTTTTGATTTGGTGCATGACACCTTTTATTTTCTTATAAAAATTCCGGTAGCCCAATATTATATTTAACATCAGGACTCTCTGGTATAATATTATAAATATATAAAACAGCAGGTGTAATTGTGTAAATCATAAGTTTTTTTTTTTTTGATAAACTAGACAGAGACTATCTAGTAAAAGAGGAAAAGAAAAAAAGAACAAGTGAAAAAGCAAAGAAAATTGCTCAGCCTAGCAATTGTTGAAGAAGAGCGTTGACTCCGCAACTATCCACTCATGAATTGCCCCCAATCTTTTGGCTTGACCTCTAAAAGTTCTGTTATTACGTTCCATCCATATACCCCATAAGCAGGTTGCAATGCGAGTAAATTGTAGTTGATCCGGTATGGAACTATTGAACAAGTCACAAAGGGAGGTCAAACATGTACCAGTACTGCATACCCGAATCCGTAAGGTGTCCCAGAGACTAACGGAGAAAGAACACTCAAAGAACAAGTGTGAGGGGGACTCTATTAACTGTTGTAGACACAAGGCACAACCTGGTTGAAAAGGAATGTTCCTTCTTTGTAACTGGTTCTGTGTCAAGAGCCTTCCTAGTGCTAGTAGCAGTAAAAAGAGCTTGATAGAGGGAGGAATCTTGCAACTCCACAGATTTGCTAAAGGGAATGTGATTTTCCCAGCAGTTACCAAACGGTTATAAATTGATGAGGCCGTGTACATCCCATGTGTGGTCCACCTCCAAAGGACTTTGTCTTGTGATCGATTTAAAGAGATGTGAAAGAGTTGGCTGAACCAGGTAGCTTGCCACTGTGTATGAGGTGTCGGCATGAGACTGTAGCAGTTCAAAACCGCTTTCCTTAAAGAGATGAACCGATGTGTAGGTGGTGGTTTATCAAACCCAAAGAGTAATAAAGATTCAGCTCCCCATCGATCGTACCAAAACAGGGTTTTGCTTCCGTTGCCAACGACAGAATAAGTGGAGAGTTGAAATAAAAGTCTCAATGCCATGATATCCTTCCAGAAGAAGGATCCATCTTGATTCCATGCAATTGGCGGTGTATTAAGATTTGTCTTCCCATAAATACAAGAAGCTATTCTGTACCACTGAGAGTCCGGAAAGTGATATAGTCGCCAAATCCATCTCAAAAATAAAGCGTAAACCATAAGTTGCCGAGAAAGAATAAGCGGACTAGCATAGAAAGTTCTTTGACAAACTTTTCTTTAAAAGAAAAATAGAAGTAATTACATAAAAAGTCCTCAAAGTGTTGTATTGTTTGACAAAGACTAAAAAAAACCAGTTGATATAATGCATCCAAATTAGATTATCGAGCTTAATTTAAACTTTGTTATGATGCTAAAAAATTAACCTAATTGATGAAAATATTATGGTTGCAATAAATCTTTTAGGGGTCGTTTGGATGGGTTAGGAATAGCCAATTCCTAGGAAGGAATAAGGATTTTCGTTGGGAAGTGTGTAACTTTGTGAGAGAGATGAATTGTTTATATTAAAATTTATGCCCGGAATTGGAAAATCCCCAAATTCCGGCCCAATCCAAACGACCCCTTAGATAGAAAAAAAAATAGCATGAAATAAAAATTGAAGGACTAAATTAATAATTTTTAAATTACAAAGATCAAAATAATAAATGAGAGAACGGAGCAATGAAGTTGCAACTCGTCAGAATTCCCACATTAATCCTAGTCCAAGAATAAGCTGAGATGAAGCGGTAAAAGAGAAGAAATCTAACGATCGAAACTCAACTAGTGAAAGATCGGTTGGCGGAGAACCGTCCAATGACGTAGCATGCCCATAGAGGTTCCCCCATACTCCCATAGAGTGTTCCATATTAGTCCACGGATACCCCGGAATATAGCATTTACTTTAGAAGATATCCAACGGTCAGGACTCAACTGAAAGTTGATCGGACGGCGGATAGACGGCCAATGACGTCGTAACCCAGCAGCGCTCCATAATAGACCGTAAATCTACTATGACTTTTTATCTGGATCCGGTCTGAAAATTGCGTCGTATACCGAACAGAAATAATTAGCGGGACCCACGAAAGAGTGGCAGCGTTGATTCGCTTCGCTGTTATGGTCTACGAATTAATTTCCCATGAACCGGTCGGTTTTTTACAGAGCGGTTTATTATTTATTTCAGTATAAATAAAGAAAGAATCCAATGAGAGCTTACCACTGTGAAAGCCCGAGAGGTTGAAGAAGAGACGAGACGAGACGAGACGAGTGGGTGGCCTTCTTTCCACGAATCAAACCGCTCTTTTCTCTTCTCTGTTCCCTCCACAAAACGCAGCGTATCTCTCTCTCTCTCTTTCTATCGAGCTTGTTGAAATCGTATTGGATCGGGTTTGATTTGTGCTGATTCTAGCGGATCGGGTTCGGATCTGAGTGAGAAGAGATGTTTCTCGTGGATTGGTTCTATGGCGTCTTGGCTTCTCTCGGTTTGTGGCAGAAGGAGGCGAAGATCCTCTTTCTCGGTCTAGACAACGCTGGCAAGACCACGCTTCTTCACATGTTGAAAGACGAGGTATAGTTTTTTTTTTTTTTTTCAATTTGTTGGTGTCTTTATATTTGAGGTTAATTTCAGTTTTTTGCGTTGAGATGAAGTATCTTGTTATGTGATGAATTTAGGTCTAGAATTTGTAGTTACTTACCCTTTGATCAAGGGTAATTTTGCGAAACTGTCATGGATCTATTTTGTAGGGAATCTATTATGTATCTTCAGCTGGGGAAGTTTTAATGTTAGAGCTAAACTTTTTCTGATAATAATGGTAGTCATTTTTAAGTTGTTAAAATTAGGAGTTCATTTAATCTTTTTTCAGGGTTCTTACCAGTAATTGTTTTAAGATATAGTTTTATCTTCAATTGGAGGCACATATTGTAATTTGGGCAAGCATCTTGTCTTTCTGAAACTTTTTATGAGGCATTTTTGGAATGGCACTGTACTGTTTCTTTTTATTTACTTAACTACTGTTTAGTTTATGTAGAGATTAGTCCAGCACCAGCCAACACAGCATCCTACATCAGAGGAGCTGAGCATTGGAAAGATTAAGTTCAAGGCTTTTGATCTCGGTGGCCATCAAATTGCCCGCCGTGTCTGGAAGGACTATTATGCGAAGGTTTGATTTCTGTTTCTTATACTACTTTTCTTTTCACGTGCTGGGTTCTTGCACTGATTCATCTTGTAGAAACATTGCTAGAATATTTTGCTATTTGGCAATAAATGAATAGAATGTCTGACATGATGCTGGAAAACATATACAAAATGTTGCATGGTTTATTCCTCAAAACCTCAAGCATTTATTTATTTTTTCTTTTTCGAGTACTATTCCTCAAACTGTATTGGATTGATGAAAGTAATTTTCCTTCCTCACAAACTATCTCATTTGAAAAGAATTAACTGATAAGGAATAAAAGAGGGGGTAACTTCACTAAGTTGAATGCTAATGAAGAAATTGGGGAAAAAGAGGAGTGAGGGAATGGGTACAAATTAAACATGTTTTGAAGAACGTGTGGTATATTTCACTATTTTGTTTCTTTTTTAGTTGGTATATATTATATTTACAGTGGAACTTTAATTGGTTAACATTGTTTCAGTTTCCTAATTTATCTTGCAACCTGTTATTATCATTTATTATGAATCAGGCAATATGTTTTTAGTTTACTATAGCATCTAAAAAGTACGCTTTAAATCTTCTGTGCTCTATTTAGGATGAAAATTTACTTTCTACCCTCAACATCTATCTAAAAAATCTGTACTAACGAGGAAGAAAATAGTTGCAATTAATAATTATTCGCTTTTGAAGGGTACAGAATAGTATGGTATTTAGGTACTAGTTGCAATAGTTTGGAGGAGAGAAATGGGTGAGATATTTCAAGCTCGTTAATCAGATTGGAGTTGGATCAAATGACTTTACAATTTTGTCCAAATATAGTCTTGGTGGATTTTTGTGCCCATCATTATTTTGATAAGATGAAAATCAAATTTAAATCTTCAATAGACCTGATTTGTATTTAAATTGAGTTGTCTGTATCAGTTTCAGTTTCAAATCCTAACTTGAATATTAAAATTAAAATTATGGTACCTGAAATTTTGAATGAAATTTGGAAGAGCTAATATTTCACCCCAGCAACCACTTATGATCCTAATGAATTTTATTCGTCTTTCACAGGTGGATGCTGTGGTGTACCTAGTTGATTCTTATGACAAGGAGCGGTTTGCAGAGTCGAAGAAAGAGCTCGATGCCCTCCTTTCAGATGAATCACTCGCAACAGTTCCCTTCCTGATCCTGGGGAACAAGATTGACATCCCGTATGCAGCCTCAGAAGAGGAGCTGCGATACTACCTGGGGCTCAGTAACTTCACCACTGGCAAGGGCAAGGTCAACCTTGCTGACTCAAATGTGCGCCCCATGGAGGTCTTTATGTGCAGTGTTGTTCGCAAGATGGGTTATGGTGAAGGATTTCAGTGGATGTCTCAATACATCAAGTGAACAAAATGTCAATGTGGTACTGAGGGGCATTTTTGGGGTGTTCCTTTTTTTTTTTTGGATGTCTTGTGTGTCTTTGTTTAGAATTGGTGGTGCAATATTGAGATATATGACCATTGTAGAACTTTTACACTTTTTGTTTATCATAGATTTGTTGTTTATGTTATGGAACTTATAATGGGTTTCTCTAAACATCATGGTGTACGATGATCAGTGCTTGTTTGAATAGCTCCAATTCTCTTTTATATTGTGAATAAAATCTCATATCTTTTTTGGTCGGTGGATGATTACTGTGATGGGTAATTGAGAGGCTGTTCAGTGTTCTCAGAATATTAGTACATCGATCAAATGAGGTCATGAGAGGTATAATCATCACAGCTTTCTTCGATTGAGCAAGGTTTGTTTATGAATAAATTGGGTTAACCAAAGAATTTGTAATCTCTCTGATCAACTAATTCACTATAGTCTACATGTTGTCTTCTGATGCTGGCATTTCCAGAGAATGGTGGAAACCGCAGGAGGTACTTTTTCCCTGTATATTTCTTAAGTAAGATGAAATATTTTTCAATTATAAAAAAAATAACGTTTGGTTTAAAAAAATCCCGATTCCATGTGGCACAACTCATAACTGACGTTGCCGTTTGTTTACAAGCTGGTTTCCAGTATACCAGTCTCCCCACTGAACACATGTCTAATAATCAATCTAAGCGCGATCATATTAAACAGACAATGTGCATGTGACCATAGATCGAGACAGGAACCATTTCATAGTCACATAGCTAAGGAGTGTGCACTCCTTGGATTCATTCTTTCACCAGGCAAATGAATGGTGTGGAATCCATTTTCATATGGTCTCTTTAATCACTGAAGAGGTTGCATGAATGGTATGGGAATGGGATCCGCTTACACATGGTATCAGTGAACCCACAGCACTTTTTGATTTCTGTGTGAATATGATAAATTATTAAATCAGGCAATTAGGATTGAGGAAAAATGTTACTGGAAATGCGAGAAAAGTACAACAGATAGATAAAATTTGGGACCAAAAGATATATATGGCTCGCTTAGTCGCTTTGCATAACACAATATAAATGGCCCCCAATTCACTTACAGAGCCCAAATCTCCTTTAACAAACAAGAGTATTTATTGTGTAAGATGTTTTAATGACAAGTATGATATTTCGATGCTTTTAGGGAGAACTCGGAGGACATGTAGTGTAATTTCATTAACAAAAAGCTGTAGTTGTGCTGTGTGTTGTCTCTTTATAAACTTGTGATGCTTTGTGGTTCCGTTTTTACTTTCTTTAGTTTTTACTAGACTGGTAGGTTAAAGTCACAAGCTGAGTGACTTCTTTTGTATGACATTACTTTGCATGCTTTAATAGATGCAGGCTCCCCTTGATGGGGTGCTATTTTCAAAAAAAAAAAACAAAAAGCTGTAGTTAGAACTTAGAAGACCCAAAAATGACCGTCCGAATTAGAGGATGCTCAGAATTTATGGGAATTGTTACAGTGATAAGACAGAAGGATTGAACATGTGAGCTTGAATTTTCGTTCGAGACTTTATAAAGAGTTCATTCCTGTTTTGTTTTTCTAATTGTTCATTTACTTATTTGTTTAAAAAAAAAAACCTTACCTTTGAATTCATAGTCCATAATTGTTACGTTTATGGCTTATTAACTTTTACTAACATCTATAAATACTATTTGTTCACCGTACCAAATAGAAATTAACAACAATATCACTCAACAATTATTGTAACAAATATGCGGTAAGATAGTTAGATAAACATGATATAAGTGTAGAATATAAAGGTTTCTGTTTTTTTTTTTTTCCCCTTTAATTTCCTTTATTTTTTTTGGGTGCAGAGCGCAACTTGGAGGGTCTTTCTTCTAAGTATGGACCAAGATTCAAGTGTTGGGTCATCACAAGGTGAAAAGCAGGTTTTTAGAAAACGAAAGCTCGATGAGGAATTTGCACAATTCAAGTCTGAAAATTTGGATTTGCACTCGACAATGTCCGAGTTGGAGAAGTATATGCAAGAGAAGTCCATAGACACGGATGAAGAAAATTTCGACATTTTGCAATTCTGGAAACAAAATTCTGGATTATATCCCACGCTCGCAAAGATGGCTAGAGACTTCTTGTCGGTGCAAGCATCAAGTGTTGCTTCTAAATCGGCTTTTAGTGCAGCGGGTCGACTAACCGATCATCTCCGCACCTCAATAAATAGTGAAACCATCGAGTGTCTTGTGTGCCCAAAGGACTGGTTTGGTCCAAAGGAGGAAGCATTTGACTTGAACAAATATCTCCCTTTAATACGAAAATCTGATCAGTGAAGGTACATACTGTCCTTGTCAAGTCTTGTACCAGGATGATCCTGACTTGTTATCTGTTTCTTTTAATGGTTTATCCTTACTGCTTGCCACCTTAAAAAATGTTAAACATAGAGTTTTAGTCAAATAGTAGTCATTTCTGACAGAACCTAGAGCAGTAAAGATGCCACCTTAAAGTAACAGCAACGAAATCATGAGCAGCTCTATCCAAATATGTTTCTAATAGCTGCTTTACCTTAAAGTAACACCTTAAATTCTTTATGGGTTTTAGAAATTTTCTAATAGAAGTTACTGCAGGAATCTCTGAAGAGTGAAGACTGAGCGAGAGAAGAAAAGAGAGAAGTATTTCCTCATGAGAAAGTATGTTTATCAAGACTTAGGCTAGCAGTTTTGAAGAAATAAACCGCATTGGAGGATGTCTGTGTGTCTATCTTGTTTAGGGTTGTATCTTGTGGTGATATTAATTTAGTGTTTTTGTGCCATCGTGAGCTTAGTAGGGTATCTTGGTGTCTGGATGCAGAACTCGGTATTTATGTTTTATGGAGTTGCTGACTATATTGTGTCATTGTATGTTGAATGGTGATACTGAATATGTGTTTTAAATGTTTTGAATAATTTATGTGTGTTTTTAATTGTGTAATTTCTTTTGATTTGATATCTTGTTTTCGTTTCTATATGATTAATTTTTGAATTGGTTATGCTAGTTACTATGGGTCACTCTACTGTAAGTTAAGTCTAAAAATGACTTCTTAGAGAGGTGTGCTACACTGTTTGTGTAGCAATTTTAGAACTTGCGTTTCTATACTCTATTTGTGCTACACTGTGTTTTATTTGAAAACAACAATTGATAATTATGATTGTGCATATGCTTTTTCATCCCCTTGATTACGGTACCTGCCATGGGGTAAGCTTTTTATCTATTTACATTTTTGTTTCCTTTCTTAATTTATGTAAGCATAATGTAGCTGTGTCACCATCTCAACTATGGAAAAGGATGAGGAAAAGGAAAGATATAGAGGAAACTCAAATTGAATTATAGTATGCTTCCTACCAAAGATTGCAATCCTGTATCTCATTACATATTTGACTGGCAGTGGTACTGTGGTAGGTATCAGCGATGTGCAGTATCTCCCACCATTTGGTACCAACTACTAGACAGCTGCTAGAGAATTACTTTCAGTTTTGAAAAAACATGGTTCTGTTTTGGTTACAAAAAAGCTGCTTAATCTACACTACCAGTATGGCATTGTAGTGGTCTGATAGTCTGTGATGGTTACTATGCTGTCAAACTTAAATAAATTGGAATTAACCTGAGTTAGTTACACTCTATTTCAATTTATTATAGAAGGATACTGCTACAGTTATTTCAACGATGCTGCTAATAACAGGCATTTCTACAATTCTGCACACATTCTTTGATACTAGGCTTCCATTGGTGGCCCACGTGTCAGGTTTCAGAATCTACTTTCTAATCCTGTCCGTTCACTTAGTAATCATTGAAATTTTAACTTGCCGCAAAAGAATAATAAGCTAGATTACATCATACAATTTGACACTTGTCCGAAACAAACTAACTTTCTCTTCTTAAATTTCAATCAAAATTCAACAATTACAGGTTTCACTTGGTACCAGGAAATGGAACAACAAAGCAAGAATGAAGATAACGTAGCACCAATTCTGTGCCGAAATAACTGTGGGTTTTTTGGAATCCCGGCCACAAACAACTTTTGTTCAAAGTGCTACAAAGAGTATTGTTTTAGAAATTTCAATTCATCAATAGATTTGAGAGACAAGGAAAATGATGAAAAGGCAGAAGAGAAGTAGAAATCAATTGGGGAAATGGATGAGGCTCAGGGCTAATTGGTGCAGGGGAGTTCTTTTGCATATCTTGCACCTGCCTTGGTAATTACAAACTCCGACGAATTCAGAAATCTCAGTCAAAATGTAAGACAACCCAATTTCAACCAATTGTAAGTATCAAGTATCAACTAATTCACATACACAAATTGTAAATATAGCAATGAAGGCACAAGTATGACAACCCAATTTCTGTCATACTTGTTGAACAATAATTACTCATATGAAGTCAATTAGGAACCGTCAGGCTTTAAGCATAGCATAAAATTCTACATACAACATACAAATCTGACACATTATCCCTGACCTATTCCTAGTACCAAAAATTTGACTGATTCCTGGCGTTCCTTTGAATCAGAACAACAGACAACACAACTGAATCCTGAAACCAAATCACGAAATTGAACAAAATTTTTTATAACAATGCGTGGATATTTCCAAATCATATGAACTTTACAACTAAACAAAACTCATCTAGACAGCTAGACTCCCTGAAGCTATCACTGGTATCCTTCCTGTACCATACCAGTTCCATATGAAGTTATGAACCTCTGTCTTCTTCATGTCAAATTGAACTCTTTAACCTCTTTTCTTCACCGTCTGGACGCCAGAAAACCCATTTTGATAACCTATAAGATCTCCAAGCTCAATCGGTACCAAACTCCTTGCAGCCCCGTACCAACGAGGTGGCGTCCCCACCAACCTAGGAGGATGCGTCACAAACTAACCTCGCAGTTGTATTCTCCTTGATTCCACGATGCCATAGAACCCAGATTCGTCGGAAACAGTGGTCGGAATTCCGTCGGAGAAGTCGTGTAGCAAATAAAATAAATGCAGGGTCTTATGCGAAAAAGATCAATCTCAGTTACGTAAAAATTTGTGAAGAGGATCGAGGGCTGAGCGTTCGCTGGAAAATAAAGGGCTGGATACGATTCAGTTTTTTAATTGTTGCGTAGAGGGCTGGGCCGGATATATCGTATAATAAACATAACGCATACGGTTTGGCGGTGTGCCATTTGCGTTATTTCGTTTTAGCGTATGCAATTCTATGGGTTTAGAATTTTTCAATAACAGAGGGGTCAGGTGTATATCTGACGGAGGATACGAGGGGTTGTGGTGTGGTCGACAAACCCTAACCTGTTCAATCGCCGCTCATGCTCCTCTTTTTTCCCTCTCTCGCACGCTGTCAGCGACACCTCTCTTTCTCTCCTCTCCCCCCGTTGCTCAGTTCAGCAATCATTTGGGTCTACATACAAATACAGATATGTTCCCTTCCTTCGCAACACGGGGGGCACTAGAGAGCAGCCATGGTGGCCCTAATACTAGGCTTGAAGGTACTTGTTTGGTCTAGTTTTCTTTGAAATTCGTCTTTTGCTTCTTTAGGAATTGTTTCATAATGTTGATTTGGGTTGGCAGATGTTAGGTTTTATTTGGGGTTTATGAAATTTTGTAGAAAAATTTTCAATCGATGCTACTTTGTTTAAGAATTTGTGATATTTTCTTTGGTTGAGTGAATGCAGATATCCAGACTAAAATTGCTCTTGTGTTGATCAATAATCTCTGCTTTAGGTTCTTTTGGGGGTTTTTGAGCTGTGATTGGGAAATTAACTCAGTGTTTCTGTAAATTTGGCTTATATTTATGGAATAATTTGACTGATGTGAAATGTAATTAATTCTTTGTATGTATATGCTTGATAGAATCAATGAGGATGTTAGAAATGGATAACAACAGATGACAAAAAAGAAAAGCTATACAGCTCTGGAGATACTGAGGATCTCGATCTCAAGGGAGTTGGAATTCCAACAAAGAAGTAAAAAAGGAGTAATAAATCATTCTAATGCAAGCAACAATCTCTCCGTAACAACGAGAAATGGAAAACCTACATAATATAATCCAATTATTAAAAAAAACCTAATTGTTGGTTATTGTTATATTTATATTAAAAAAAATAATATTTGTATTTGTTTGCAATAAGTAACAAGCCTATAGTTGTATTGTTTTACTAAACACTAGTGATAAATAGCAGGGTGACAAGTGAACTAGTGTAACCGCAATGAAGGAAAAAAAAAAACTATAATAAAGTCTAACACAATCCCATGAAGCCTCCACGTGACCAAATAAACTGGTTCGTTGGAACTAGTTTTATACTATTAGAAAAGGGACGGACAGTTACCTTGCCAGGCAGGGCAGACTGCGAGAGAGTGAGAGACAGAGAGCATCTGTAGGTGACTCGGTGTGCGAGAGCCGGAGGAAAGGAACTAAACAGAAGAAAAACGAAGCCCAGCCCAGTCCAGCCCAGACGCTTGTACGGTGCAGTCCAGCAAAAAAGTCCAGTCCATTATTTCACTTTCAAGAGACGAGAAATCGATAGAAAGATGGAGAAAGGAAGCCCAGGTACGTCCGTACAGTGCAGCCCAACATCAAGCCCAGATGTTCAAAAATCATGGGCTAATTTTGTAGGTCTAAAATTAGAAACAAGGTAAAAAACATCAAGACCTTCAAACTCAAGCGTTTTGACGAAATTTTGAACGATATACTATTCATTGAAGGTTTTGATGTTTTTTACTTTGTTTCTAATTTTAGACCCACAAAATTAGCCCATGATTTTTGAACATCTGGGCTTGATGTTGGGCTGCAGTGTACGGACGTACTTGGGCTTCCTTTCTCCATCTTTCTATCGGTTTCTCGTCTCTTGATAGTGAAATAATGGATTGGACATTTTTGCTGGACTGCACTGTACAAGCGTCTGGGCTGGACTAGGCTAGGCTGGGCTTCGTTTTTCTTCTGTTTCGTTCCTTTCCTCCGGCTCTCGCACACCGAGTCGCCTACAGATGCTTTCCGTCTCTCTTTCTCGTATCATTTCTCCGCTCTGTCTCTCACTCTCTCGCAGTCTGCCCTGCCTGGCAAGGTAACTGCTCGTCCCTTTTCTAATAGTATAAAATATAAAACTAGTTCCAACGAATCAGTTTATTTGGTCACGTTGAGGCTTTATGGGATTGTGTTAGACTTTATTACAGTTTTTTTTTCCTTCATTGCGGTTACACTAATTCACTTGTCATCCTGCTATTTATCACTAGTGTTTAATAAAACAATACAACTATAGGCTTGTTACTTATTGCAAACAAATACAAGTATTATTTTTTTTAATATAAATATAACAATAATCAACAATTAGGTCTTTTTTAATAATTGGATTATATTATGTAGGTTTTCCATTTCTCGTTGTTATGGAGAGATTGTTGCTTGCATTAGAATGATTTATTACCCCTTTTTGACTTCTTTGTTGGGAAATAGAGAAGCAGAGATTAAAATATCTAAATCATTATAATTCATTGATCAAATTTATTGGAAGAAAAGATTTATTTTTTTTGTAATATTACTAGTTATTAGGTTTAAAAATATTGTTTACCATAAGTCCTGTTCTTATATTTAGCAATTTTCTTATTGTGCCATGCTTATTTAAATCCTGAATCCTCCCTAATACGAACTGCTCTCGTGACAAACTGCTCATATGACTCTCCGTTTGTCTCTCTTCAGACTAAATTTATCGCTAGACTTGACCACTGCACTTGTTGTCTAGACCAAATCCAGTAGACCATCACTAGACTAAAGCACAGCACTTGTACATCTAAGAGGAAACAAGGAGATTGGACAATCACCACCTTCTTCATTCACAATGGCTGCTCCAAATGAACAATTTGTCGATTGGGACATCATACATGTTCCTGGCAATGCTCCTCTTTCTCTTGAAGATTCCACTGGTAACTTCTTTTCTTCTCCTTCACCTTTGATCTGCTTTTATCAAAGTCTTTAATTAATTTCATTTCATTCTCTTCCATTTTTGCCTCTTCTTTTAGTGAACATGGTAGCTGCCAAGATTGAGCCAAAGCTGGCAAGTGCAATAATTCGGTGAGAATTTTAAAATATTCATAATTTTGCTTCCATCAAACAAAAAGTTTAATAGGTTGTTGTGTAGCTTTTAAGTTTCATTCTAAAGGCTGATTTCAAATACATTTTTCTTTAATCAGTTAATGAAAACAGGGAAAAGAGAATTTTAATTATTCCCTTGATTGAACTAGAGTACCTTATCATTCAAAACCGTCCTAATTGTTTTTTGGTGTTACGTGCCACTGGTACGGGTGAGGTACTCAGTGGAGTTACTGGTCCATACAGTTTACTTTCATGGATCGATTAGCACCAAATTATATCCTTTGTTACTGAAATCTAACTACATTAACTATCTATTCCTTTATTTAATTTCATCATCATGCCATGCTTTTTTTTTCTAACTTTCAAAAATTGATTGTCAGGCAGTTAAATCAGATATGCCCACTTGAGAACCTTCGCCATGTTAAGCGGGTTAAAAAGGAAAACTCTCAAGGTGCTGCTTTTAACACAATATATTTGAACATCCATCTTTGAAAATGATGATACCTTTGTTTTAGTTTTCTTATAAATGAAATTGTATGTAAAAATTGGTTGGAACTTGCAAGGTTACTTGCTTTGGGGTTGGAACATTTAGGTCTGGTTCCAAGGTTCAGGTACTTCTGGTTTATGCCATTTCAGCCTTGTCATTTGTTGGTCTGAGTCGTGTTGGGATTGGGTTCAACTCGGGGTCTGAAACTCTTCATTGTTTGTGACCATTTGATTTGGGTTTAAGTAGTCTGTTTATGAACATGTCAGATCAGTTTCAAATTCAGACAGTTTTTTGGTGTATTATTATATTCTGCCAATTCTGCCCGGGATTACTTATTTTCGAAATTATAACATTGGTGTTCTGAAGACAGTAATTGTTTTTGGTAGTGATTTGTGATTGAGATGTTTGTGATTCTTCAATGCTGTCAGGAAAAGTTGAACTATCAATTATTCTATGCCTTTCATCTGAAAATGGAAGCTCTGTTGAGGCTTTTCCAAGTGGAGTGCGCCAACTAATAGATAACTACAATTTGAGCTTCTTTTATGCAAAGGTAACAAGGGCATATTGTTCCAGCCATTTAGTAGTATTTTGAGTTGCTCATGATGGTTTCATCAAATATACTGATGCAGAGATGTACTTCCAAGAAGCAACTTGTAAACTGTTCAATTGACAGAATCTTTTTCATATCCATGAGCAACATAAAGCAAATAGTGTTCCATAAGATTGTGGATTTATTTATGGGGTGGGTTGTAACCTTTAGCAACAAGAAGCCAATCTGGGAACAAGGGATATAATCTAAGTTTGGGAGTGAAATATGCTACTGCTTTCATTGGTCAATTGATTATGCGATATAAAAATGTTAATTCTCTATATTGGAATATTGCTTATTCTAGCTTATCATTTCTAATGCAGTCGATGATTTAAATATTTGTTCAAGGTTTCTAAATGTCAAGCTACCTCAAAAGAGGAGTGGGAAGAACAATGCAAGCTGTGGCCTACTTCATTCCATCCTCATACCAAGTAAACTATTTTTTGCAAATAATTCAGTTCTTATGCTGATTTTTCTGCTGGGTTTCTTTTCTAGCCTACCCCAACTTGTTTGGGACAAAAGGCTTAGTTGTTGTGTTGTGTTGTTGTTGTTGTTGAATTCAGTTCTCATGCTTAGCTTCTGTATGGTATTTATCAAGAGGAATGTTCCGCTACCAGCATGTGGTCTAGTAGCTTAGGTGGTAAGAGCACTGCGCTCTCTTCTAAGAGGTCTAGGGTTCAAGCCCGCATGCTTGCGATAGGCTTGGCGAGCCAGCGTAAAAACTCAGCCATATATACAATAAATGACCAAGCCTACCCCAACTTGTTTGGGACAAAAAGGCTCTGACTTTTGAATGTTCCGCTACCAACACTTTGGTTGCCCCAAATGCCAACATTTTGTTATTAAGTTATTTTTTCAAATTTTGAAATTCAAACGTTTAATCCAAACAGTTGATCTTATTTAGTTTAACGAACGATGCGTTTTCATGTAAGTTTTGTAAATTTTGGAATTTATTTGATACTCGATCAAAGGCAAAAACATGAACGTATTAGAACGAATCTATCATAGTTAACAAGGTTCGTTTGTTTTTCTATCTATTGATCGAGTATCAAATAAATTCCAAAATTTACAGAACTTATATGAAAATGCATCACTCATTAAACTAAATAAGATCAACGGTTTGGATTAAACGTTTGAATTTTAAAATTTGAAAAAAATAACTTATTAGCAAAATGTTGGCATTTTGGGGAAACCAAAATGTTGGCATTTTGGGGAAACCAAAATGTTGGCATTTTGGGGAAACCAAAATGTTGGTAGTGGAACCTTCCTCATTTGTCAAACAGTATTTTTTTAGTAATGAATGGCTGTGTTGCTGAAAGTTTTCTGTTAATAATAAAATACTTAAAACTCAGTGGCTCTTTGTACCAGTACAGGGAAGCTAGTTGTTGGCTTTCTGTACTGGTGGTATCAGGAAGCTTGAAAATTAAAATATTAGTTGTAGTACACAGCCTACCAACAGGATAGCTAGAAAAAAAAAATGAAAAATTACAATATTCTTTATCTGCCCTAAACTGTTTTCATGTTTATTCTCCATTTCTATATATAGCAGCCCAGAAGGTGTATCTGGATTGGATGCTGAAGAAATTAAGTCTATATATAGTTCCATGAAAAGTGTCATGCAACTAGTGCAATCAAATATTCAACATAAGGTATGTTTTAAATTTTGGCTTACGTTCATCAAATTCATGGGCTTTTTAGTTATTATTACTAACCATTTATTGGTAAACAAAGTAGATTTGTCAATTGGATTGACATTGAACTTTTGCAATCTTTATTTATCACCAATGGTGTCTCAACCTTGTTATTTGTAACCATATTAACATAATAATCAGGTGATATCTGATTAATGCTAATTGATGTCAGAAAAAAGAAAAAGAAATTAACTCGTCTTTAATCTGGTATCAGATAGGCAGCTCCACACTGACCAAAGATCGAAACTCATTTGGAAAATACAGAAACACTATTATTCAATATACTATTATCAGTCTTCTATTTGATATGTAAAAACTAAATACTTTTCTCAATGTACTGGGTTTTGATAAAATTTAGAAATATGTGACACTAAAATCATTTAAAACGAGCTCTTACCATCAATAAAATGAGTGTTAAGACTATTGATTCAAAGAACCAACTGAAAAAACTAGAGTTTAGGTGTGACAATATACCCAAATCTTCACCATATCGCCTTACAGAAGTGTACTTTTTACTTGGTACCGGCAAAATCAAATGTTAAACAGATGGGATGAAAACTATGCCTTGTCCCTCACTTTCTCTCTCTCCACAAATCGTAGCCCCAGAATATAAATAACAAGTATAAAACTTCTTTATCAACTTGCGGTCAGTGTTATATTTTTATTTATTCATGTTGAAGTTCTGTGACAAACAAATTTTCAGTCAGTAAATATTGTTTCATTTTTCCTTTTCAGGTGGTGAATGCTGCTGTCATAGTGAATCCATCTAACGGGAAAATAATTTCGAAAGCTCAAGATGACATATTACCCCTTCTCAAATCATCAGAAGAAAACATCTCATCGAACTCAAATAGTGAAGAGATGAAATATAAATGGAGTGAAAACAAAGGGGTTGCTTGTGTTAATCCCTGGGGATGGTTGGAACGATCATGCCAGGACCATGATGTGATGCCATGTGATAGTGGCTTAGCTTGGCATCCTTTAAATCATGCAGCTATGGTTGCTATTGAAAACGCTGCAGGGAGGGATCGGCGTCTTTTTCCTAATTCATCTCCATGTGATAATAATTGTTGTTCTGAATTTTCTTCTGATATAGGCCCAGCAAAATGGCAGAAGACAGAGGTATCTAGTTTAATCTTTGATTTACTTTGCTGTTCAGAGATATCACTTGTACAGATCCAGTTGAAGTTTTGTGCTGCTGTGATATATAACCTCTAACCCAAATATCCAATGCATGTTATTTGGCCTACTATATTTTTCCTCCCTACCTTTTGTATTGTAATTTAAAATATAATTTACTAATAATACTACATGTTTTGTCATTTTTTTCTGTGAAGGAGGCTCATTTAACAAACAAAAATTCTGAAATTGGTAGTGATTTAGCATGTGAAGCAACAAGGCCATACTTGTGCACTGGCTTTGACATATACCTTGCTTGGGAGCCATGTCCAATGTAAGTTCAGGCTATTATCTCTTCTGCAATTCTGATCCAACACAAGTTATATATTATTTGTTACCATGCAAAATTTTGTGGCAAAATGACCTTAAAGAAAAGAGATACATTTAGAAACTTACCTTCTGATAATGGTCTAGTGGTGGTGCTTATGCCTAACTAAAACCATGAAAAACTGGAAGTGTTTCCATAATTGTTTTATAACTAAAATAAATCTATCTATGCTTCTGGCTGAAAGTGTTTTTCATCTATCCTACCACATTTTCCTATTTTAACTATTATAGGTGCGCTATGGCACTCGTTCATCAAAGAATCAAACGTATCTTCTATGCCTTTCCAAATCGAAGGGTCGGTGCATTAGGCACTGTACACCGATTGCAAGGAGAGAAAAGTTTAAATCATCATTATTCTGTGTTTAGAATACATATCCCTGATAAGGCTCTCAGTGAGATTTTCTTAGAGAAACTGAAGGATTGACAGGTTTATTTTTTTTGTATAGTTATTTATTTGTGTTGTATTTTTTCTGTAAATAGTCAATCGTCTGAAAATAACACTATGTTTTATATATATATTTTTTTTCATTTTGGTTGAATATCTTCTAAATCTAAGGCCCTGATCAAAATCCCATTTTTTTTTTTTTTGAAGATAAATTGGGGATCAAGCCTCCCAACTTATTTTTAAATTAAATGTCTATAAAGACCCTCTAGTCGGATTTCGAACCTACGATCTCTCACTTGAGATGCAGTTCTCTTTGCTACTAGACCAAGAGTTGGTTCTCCAAAATCTTATTTTTTTTTAACATGGGATTTCATTTAGTTGGAAAATTCTTGATCAAAATGAACGGATTTGGTGTCATTTGGTTGGAATTTTATGTAATTAAATCCAATGAAATCCTGTGAAATCAATTGAACTGAAAATGAAATAAAATGAAATCTTGCGTAAAAAATATTTTGATCAGGGCTCAAGTATTTTGGCATGCCATGGTCTCATGAAACAACATGCATTGCCAATCCATTCACCTGGCGAACTGCAGTACTCGATTTCCTTTGAAGACTTAAAATGGTCTAATTGTTGTATGTTTTTTTTTTGGGAAGGATACTACCAAAGAAGCTAAGAGAAAAGAGTATAAACTATGAACAAATAGCAAGCAGCACTGGTACCTTTTGTCATAACAATAAGCATCTACTTTTTTTCCCTTTTTAAAATAGAAAGTGACTAATAGCATCTAATTTTCATCATAAAAAGTTATTTGGCGAGTTTTAATAGATCGGTAAAAGAAGGAAATAAATGCATGTTTGAAGTCGTTTTTTTTTTGGAGGCTGCTTCTGCGCTGGCTCCAAGGGTCCTCCAATAGAACCATTAAGTGGCACAGAAATTGTTAAGAGTTGTAATTGGGGTTGGGGTAGAATGGGTGCGTGAAGGAGAGTCTGAGCGGGTTGGGTGTGGCGAATTTGGATTAAAAAGTGGTCCCAATCATTTCTTAATTCACATTAAAAAGATGATCCAAACACTCTAGAAATAAAAATTTAATCTAGATATTTGACCACTTTAAAATAACACTCTAGATCTCAAAAAATTTATTTTTGATCATTTAGAAATAATATTTTTTACTCCATAACTAATCCTAATTCTATTCTTAGACGATCCAAACGCACCCTAAATAAATAAATAAAAATGCTACAATCCTCGATTACAGCACACGATGGTTCATGCTTTTATTGCAATACATTAAAGTAAGCAAAATGAAAACACTATGGAAATCTTAAACATACAGAACTTGATCAAAGAAAAGCGACATCCACCAATTACATGTTTTAGTTCTGAGTCATGTTCTGTGCCTCTATTTCACGCATTGTATAATTATGACGACGGCCAAATACTGCATGCATAACGTTTGCTGAGTAAAGTACAAACGCCATAACCCCTACTGCAAGCGCAATTACGTAAAGTGATGTGGAGAACCTCCTTGTACTGCCTGCTGCATAGGAGATCATCAGGCTCACCAAGCCCACCAGTAAACTGATATACAGTATCACTACCTTAACCTTGTAACTATAGAACTTTTCATTCATGAGAAGTATTATTATAACCAATGAAGTCATGAATGCGCTAGCATTGGCATAAAAGAAGATTGTGAATCTAGGGTTATATTTGTCATGAAGGATGGAAACACCAGCTACGTGACCGTCTTTATCTTCTTGCCAAAATCCGCCTGGTGGGTTGAGACCACTTGCATATGTTACAGAGGCTATTAGAACAGCGACGACCATGATCCACCCACGCATTTCTTCAAACCACGTTTGTTTCCTGCAGCAACCATGATGATGCTGCGGGGTGTTGGGAATAGATGGTTCAAAACACGTTTGTCCATATCCATTTGGTTGCATCGCCATTTGGGAAGGACTTTATGTGCTTGTGTGCTAGCAGGCGGAGGTATTGGTTGGATAATAGTGGGTAATTTTCCGATGGTGGCGATGGCACTTGCGCCTCGAAGGATTCAGGTATTTTGGATAACTTGAGAAATTAAAGGTGCCTGGATTGTTCTGATTTTATTTCAACTATGAAGAGCGTGACCTAATTTATAATGCTTGGTAAGAGGAAGAATGTGATAAGAAGCAACAAATTAAATAATTCTTAGTCAATATTTATTCGATCATGACCAAAGGAAAAGGAGTAATGCGCATGCTACTATAAAATCTTAGCGCCTGAGCTGTCAGGTTTAAATAGAAGATAGAGAGTTTATACTGGACATGCTCAAATATGCATAGAAAAAAAAACATAATTTAATTAGTTAGCATTAATTAGTTACATGAAAATATTTTTATTTTTATTTTTATTTTAGATTAAATTAGACCTTCAAAATATATTTATGTGTGTAGATCTTCTATGGTCCGACAACGGCTGCTAAATTACCGTAATCCACTATGTTTGGTTGGGGGTGAAGTTAGTGAAGTTAGAGGTCGAAGTTAGTAATTTTGAAATACTAGCAAATGAGTGTGGGAATACGAAAGAAAATTTGAGGCAATTTTATTAGACGGCGATTTTGGTATGATGGAAGAGGGTTGATTTTTTTTTCTTTCCTTTACTGTGCTCACAAATTAAGAAAGAATAAAAAAAGAAACAACCATCCAGCGCCTTGACCCTTTTCTGTAAAGGGGTCCAACTCTTTGTCTGAAATACAGTTCTAAACCGTACATCAGATTAAGTTGCACAGATCAGCAGTCTATAATGATGTTAACAAATATTTGAACCCTCTTTTGTGAAATTATTATGACCTTGTTTTGGATGCTTTTATAAGTAGTATAGATGTGGTTGAAGTTAGGGAAGTTAGAGATTGTGAAAAGTTAGTACTAACTTGAGGTTAGAAAATGATATTTGGTGTGATATGATGGGATTAGAGATAGAAAAAAATAATAAAATATTAGTTTAGTTATTTTTATTTTATAACTAATTACATCTACTATAATAAATGTTCTATTAATTATCATATTATTATTATTATTATTTTACCAATAATATTATGATTACTACATTATAATATTAATTATTATGTAATTTTTATAACTATAATTCTTATTAATTATACTATTATATTTATTATTGTATTTTGTTATTGTAATTTTAATCAGAACTAATGTTATAATTATTACTAAATAATAATAATAATAATAATAACAATAATAATAATAATAATAACAATAATAGTTATTAATATTATAGTAATTTTATTGAAATAATAACAACCGCATCAATAATTGTTATTAATATTTAATATTATAACTATAACTATTAAGTATAATTAATATGAATTAGTACACTAATAATAATTATTATTATCATAATTAAATTATTATATTATTTTTTTATAATTTATAATTGTAATTATAATTAATATTATGTTACTAAATAATAATAATAATAATTATTATTATTATTATTATTATTTTAATATTATAATTATAATTAATATAATAATTACTACATATAGATGATAATAATAATTATATTGATTTTTTAAGTTGGTCATGAGAACGATCTTCTCTAACTCAACATTTTGTGAGGTTAGAGAAGTAAAGTGAAGTTAGTCCTTACTTCACTAACTTTGAGTGTGTTTGGTTGGTGAGAGTTTAAAAGTTAGTGCTCTAACCTCAAATTTGCTAATTTTTAATGCAACTAAACATAATGACATTGGCATGTCGGCAATGAATCTGTTATCCGGTATGTAAATATTTGATGTTCGATAATGAATATTCCACGAAGAAGACAATCGTAATAGACTAATAGCAGAAATTTCCACGCCATCTTGGAAACGAAACAGGCATGAAAGTCAGCGCATTGTTTTTTTTTAAAAAAAAAAATCCCTTTTTTTTTTTTGTGGAATTGCCACTTGCTACATATGTTAAAAGAGCCACCAGTGACATTTTGTACCCAAAACAAAATCGCTATCAAGTACCAAGCATTTGTTGTAAAATAAGTACTTGTGGGATTGAATTTTCATTAATTGAGGATCTAAAGAAAATACTAAATAAAGAGGATTGACTTGACAGGAAGAGTCTTCCGAATATATCCAAGCTAGGTGAGGTCGTCGACTTAGTCAATTTGTCTATAACAATTATACAAGAGATAGGCTAAAATCAGCCACGACTGACGGATGGACCCGTAAAAGTTGAGATATAATGTTCACAAACTACGACTGACGGATGGACCCGCTAATATGGAGAACATATTGAACGGTTCAGATTAGCCATTAGAACAGCAAAAGTTGAGATATAATCGCAGCTGACGGGTCCATCCGCCAGTCGTGGCTGATTTTAGCCCATCTCTTTTGTAATTGTTGTAGACACGTTCTGATTCTCAAAATAGTTAATGTTTTGTCGCGTATATAATGCATTAAGAGATCTAAGTTATTCCATAATAAATATATGCCTAATCTCTAGCACTCTGAATTGCATTTAGAAGTCTGGTTGTTGAGAAAAAAAAATATGATAGTGGTAGAGTAGAGCGTATAATTAACTACCAAGGGCAATGGTCAAGTACTTAAGTTCCACCAGTCTTCAAATAATCCAAATAAATACAGCTTTTAAAAAAAATAGTAGGTGGAAAAATAAATATATAGACAGGGTATATTTTAAAATTTATTGTATATGTCGACCTCATTCTACTGAAAATTAATTTCTTTTTTCCTTTTTTGAGGGCCGGTCATCAACCGAAAATTATTTTAAAATTGATTTTGACAATCCAATAAACTTGGAATAAGGTTTAAAATTGATTTTGACAATCCAATAAACTTGGATGCTTTAGAATAAGGTTTGGATAAAAATAAGCTCTAAATTTCTTATTCTTGTGCAATCCAAACAACACAAGAATAAAGAATTTGTGCCATTATTCTTATACTAACAAAACTATGAAATTTGGATAAGAATAAGGATTGGCACGAGATTCTAAAAATTCCTTATTCTTATTTTTATCCGGCCTCCATATGTGTGTTTGGATTGAGGCCGGATAAGAATAAGAATAAAAAATTTAAGAATCCCGTGCCAATCTTTATTCTTATCCAAATTCCATAGTTTTGTTAGTATAAGAATAAGAGGTCGGATAAGTTCAAATTCCTTATTCTTGTGTTGTTTGGGTTGCACAAGAATAAGGACTTTGGAACTTATTCTTATCCAAATCTTATTCTAAGGCATCCAAACACACCAACTTAAATATAACCATTATATATATATATATTTTTTTAGTTATAACTTTCGGTAATATAAAGAGAAAAGAATTTTTTATATATTTATAGTTTCAATTTTTTTTTTTTTTTTTTTTTTTTTTTTTTGGATAAGCCGGGTAGCGACTACCAGGTTAATTTGCAGTTTCAATTCTTACCAGGTTGGTAATTATGAAAGTTCGAAAACATCATTTTCAAAACTTCTTCATTAAATAATAAATTATTTTGGTGTACGGGCAGACTCACTGTAATTTTTACTTATAATTAGTTAATTACAGATTCGATATGCACCCGATTAAGCCTTAAACTAGAAAGCGACATGTTTAAGAGATATTTTTTTGTTATGGATTGGTTTCATGGATTCGGTAAATGATGAATATTCCACGAAAACGACATTGTAGGTTTCAGAGGATCGCGGAATTTCCATGTTACTGTGTTCCCGAAACTCGAAAGTAATTCCAAAAGCCTCTGATCCACAGAGTATGTGCTTAATTTATTTTTGACTGAATAGAACCAGGAAAAGGATTGATTAATTTTGGCATACTAGTTCTTTACTCATAAGAAAATGATAATTAGGACAATTAATTATACTCGTAGAAGTGAATTCATCATTTTGGTGGTGTTTATAAGATGTTAAATTATGGATTGTGTGCAATCACGGTGTTATGCTCTTTTACGTTTCAAAATTTCAATTGTTTCACTCGCATTATTTTTTTATTATTACTTTTTTTAGGGTGCAAGTGCATATCTCCTCTTTCTTGTCAGATTACAGGGACTTTTGGCTCAATTCATTTTCCTCGTTGTTCTTTACGGCGCGTTTGGATCATCTCAGAATAAAATTAGAATTAGTTATTCGGAGTAAAATATTTTATTTTTAAACGATGAAGAATAAATTTTTTAGATCTAGAGTGTTATTTTTAAGTGGTCCAACATTGGAATTAAATTTTTATTCATAGGATGTTTGGATCATCTTTTTAATCCGGATTAAAAAGTGGTCCCAACAACTCTTAATTCACAGTAAGAAAATGATTCAAACACCTTATGAATAAAAATTTAATCTGGATGTTGGACCACTTAAATATAACACGGGTGCGTTTGGATTGTTTGCCTCTGTTTAGATCATATGAGATTAAGAGTAGGATTAGTTCATCAGGATTAAAATTTTTAATCCTAAATTGTTAAGAATAAGCTTACTCTCAGAATAAGACTTTTTGTTTGGATGATGAAAGGATTAACTAATTTCACTTCTTACTCTCAAATTTTTAATCTCACTTCTTATTCTAACATCTGGTCGGATTAACTAATCTTACTCTGATTCAGAATAAGCCCTTAATCCTAGTTTGTTCGGATTGTCTATTCATCTAGAATAGCTATTTATTCCAAAATAGCTCTTATTCCTGACTATCCAAACATAGCCTAAGAATAAAATTAAGATTAGTTATTCGAAATATAATATATTATTCCTAAACGATCAAGAATAAGTTTTTTGGAATCTACAGTGCATATTTAAGTGGTCCAACATCCGGATTAAATTTTTATTCCTAAGATGTTTGGATCATCTTCTTAATGTGGATTAAGAAGTTGTTGGGATCACTTTTTAATCCAAATTAAAAAGATGATCCAAACACCCTAGGAATGAAAATTTAATCTGGATGTTAGGCCACTTAAAAATAACACTCTAGACCCAAAAACTTATTCTTGATCGTTTAGGATAAAATTTTTTACTCTGAATAACTAATCTTAATTTTATTCTTAGATGATCCAAACGCCCCCGTTCCCAAAAAGTTTATTCTCGATTGTCTAGAAATAATATTTTATACTCCGAATAACTAATTTTAATTTTATTCTTAAACAATCCAAACGCACCCTTATATTTTTTAAAAGTTCTCATTTCGTAGTTTGTGATTATTATGCAAATTAGAAATTATAGGATATTGTTTGCAACTCTGGTGGTTCAAAGTATTATTGATGCTTATGTATGAGTTTTACAATTTCTGAATATTTGTGCAATATCAAGACTTGCTGAGAGAGCTGTGTGAATTCCTTCAAATGACGCTGAATATCAATTTATCCAAGTGACAGTTATAATACAGTAATAAGTGCAAGCGCAGTAGACCGTTACATCAAATTATGACATTTAACAAGTGAACAAAACAAACCGTGTGATTGAATTTTCATTAATTTGACAAGAAAAGTCTTCCTATTATAGCCAAGAGCCCAAGACAGCTAAGGTCGTCGAATTTTGTCAATACGTGATGTGTGCCGCTGCTACTTAGGGCCCAGAAGTAAATTACGAAGTAGGGGGGGGGGGTAAGATAGAAAGCAGGGATATCATAAGCTGGTTTATAAAATAACTACAAGGAAAGAAATTCAAAATCATGGTTTCTGATGATGCCAGAACATCAGACCTCTGCTTTAAAATAGTTATGCCGATGATATTATTTGGATTAAGTACTATTTAAATTTGTATTTCCTGAATTATATTTGGAACGTATTGGATGTAGTTTTGAGTCGATAAAAATAAAATGATTAAACAATTGAATAAATGATTGACATGATACTGTTAGAAAAAACAAATCAAATATGGAGTAACGATACGTTGTTAAATTGAATTTGAGATCCCCTATCATCCAATAGCCTAGCACGACATTGCTAGCTGAAATATAGAGCTTGCATTAAAAGAACAAGTGTATAATATGACCTGTAAGTTTAAAACTCCTGAATTATCTCTGCCTCTCAAGCACTTAAGTTCCAAGAGCAAGTCTATGTTTCTTGTTCCTCTTAATTTTTAATTTCTCAAGGGGCGTTTGGATCGACTAAGAATAAAATTAGAATTAGTTATTCGGAGTAAAAAAATATTATTCCTAAACGATCACGAATAAATTTTTTGAAGATCTAGAGTGTTATTTTTAAGTAGTTTAACATCTGAATTAGATTTTTATTCCTAGAGTGTTTGGATTATCTTTTTAATTTGGATTAAAGAGTGGTTCCAACAACTTCTTAATCCACATTTAAAAGAAGATTCAAACACACTAGGAATAAAAATTTATTCTGGATGTTGAACCATTTAAATATTGCACTCTAGATCCAAAACACTTATTCTTGACCTTTTAGAAAAAAAATATTTTTTATTCTGAATAACTAATTATAATTTTATTCTTTAGTGATCAATGGTGCTTTTAATTGAAATTTGACTTGAAAAGTCTTTCACTAATCAAGTTCCTACATTAGGTGGCTAGGTGCCTACATGCGTCTCTTCATCTAACACAAAAAAAAACACACACACACACTTCTACAATAGGGATTGGACCTTTTAAATAGATTGAACACATACACAGTCTTAGATTCATATTACAGACTAATATTGATGTTAGAAATATATATATATTGGAAGAAGAAGAAGAAGAAATGTTATTTTCGTGTAGCAATTTTTTTTAATAAAAAATTAAAAATATATAAGCTAAGAAGGGGGAGGGGGGCAAGAGCATCTCTTATTTCGCTTTTTTTAAAAATATATAAGCTTTTGTTTTGTTCGTCTCCGTCAATTGTTGGAGAGCTCCTGTTTGAACTTTTGGATGCTTGCTTCCTCGTTTGTAGAATTTTACTGTTCTAATTAGAAAGAATAAAGATGAAGTATATAATTGTTTTGTTTTTCTATGAAATGATAGAGATATCACTCTTGATTCCTTCATTTTTAATGTCGTTTATAACTTAAGTTAAAAAGCATTGTCGGTAGCATGACACATATATATTTGCACGAATAAGTTGTGTATTTTTTTTTATCCACCAGTTTGATTCCCTTTAGTGGAGAATCTATATACTTTTTATTTTGGTGCTTAATAATATAGTCATTTTCACCACCTAAAAGTTTAATATGCACTATAGCGCATATGGAGTTCTATGCACCGCGGACTTTTTTGGGGGTATTTTTGTAAATTGACAAATCTAATTTAACCAATCTAATCTACATATTGAAATCTCATAGCAAACCAAATTTTATAATTTTTGAGATTTTATTACTATTTTTTTTCGATTTTTTTAAAACCTGTCATTTTTGGAACTTGTAAATAGTGGTTTGTTTCCAAAAATGACCGGTTTTAAAAAATTCGAAAAAAATAGTAATAAAATCTCAAAAATTGTAAAATTTGGTTTGCTATGAGATTTCAATATGTAGATTAGATTGGTTAAATTAGATTTGTCAATTTACAAAATACCCTCGAAAAAGTCCGCGGTACATAGAACTCCCTATGCACTATGGTGCATATTAAACTTTCTCTTATTATATATACATTTACAATTTTAATGGTCCAAATTCATTGATTATGAGTTAACATGATATTTTTTTTAGTAATATTTCAGACCAAGTAAAAAAAGTTACCTCGTTTCAAAAAAAAAAAAAAAATTATACTTTCAAGTGTTTCTTCCAAAAATAATCAATTGCAAATTAAATGGAAGCTGTTGTAATATTTTTAGATAATTTCTAATCTAAAAATCTTATAAAATTTGTAAGCGTTTCACATCCCTAATTTGAAATTTGTAATTGCAACATCAACGTTTTGCAAGTGGGAAATACTCTAGAAGTTTTATCAAATTGTGTTTATATATTCATGTTGTAAGCACGGTTTAAATTGTGTTTATAATATCAAATATCAAATTTTAAATTACATTTCAGTTACCAAATTTTAATTTAAAAGTTACCTTTGATAAGTAGAAAAATTATCAAGTTAATTCACAGTTGATAGATCCCAATCTAATTTTTAAGTTCTTCAACAGAAGAATTAAAAATAGTGAAAAAAAAAATCTAAATTTGACCGTTCTTTATGTTAAAATTTCAATATTTGACATACAAGATATTTTATGGCAAACTTGAGATCGGTGCAATTTGTATCTTTCAATCAATCAAAGCCGAAAAAAACAATAGCCATAGATTAAGAAATGGACAGATCCCTTCTTAGATAGTTCCCGGAGATGATCTCATTCCACATGCTTTTCTAACATCCCTCTCCATTTTCGACAACTTATCTAACCTTTGCATTAAGAAAACCGTTGCATACTCTCATAACCCCTTTTCTACCAGTCTCAAAAGGCGGTTATTGTGCTTATTTTTGCATGGCCTCTCTCTCTCTCTCCCTCCCTCTCCCAATTCTGTGCTCATTGTTTCCTTTGTGTCCTGTTGCTTTTGCACTGTAGCCTCAGACATCTGTTCCCTTTTCGGCTGCAACTTCGATCTGCCTCTCCTCACAATCTTTCAAATATTGCAACTTTGAACTTTGGAGAGATCAACCCCTTATTTCCTGACCGACATTTCATGTCCTTGTAGCTTGTTGAGTTGTTGTGTGTTTTGGAGAAATCAAAGGTATGCTCTTGGCTGATTTGAATAAAATAATATACTCCAACTACTTTTCTCCCGCTTTGACTTCTGTGGGAATTTACAAGCTTTGAAGCTTTCCTACATCAGTGCCCGGTCCTTGTTCCTGTTTTTCTCACTTGAGAAAATCTCAAATCTTTGCCTTCTGGATTTTCTTCTTGGGTTGATCTCTCCTTTGTTGAATCAGTGATCTGGTTCTAACATAAGTGTATCCAATCCAGATCAACAATCAGTGATCTCTCTCTCTCTCTCTGTTTCTCTCTCGTGTGTAAATATTCTGTGATTTCTGAAATATGCATGTCTGTGCGAATTTATGTGTTTAGAGGTTAAAAGGGACAGTTTGTCAGAATTTGCCATTTTGGGCGCTATTCCTGCGTAGGCGCCCGTTTCCCTTGACAGAATTGGGTAGGTGTCTTGGAAAAAAACAGAAAGAGACTTTATACTATCCTGTTTTTCTCCAATCAATGTCTGTTACTCTACTGCAACTCTCGTGAATTTTCTCTATTTATGCATCCCCAAATTTGGAAAATAAATAATGTTATCCTTTGAGTAGAGATAACTTTAGGCTAGGAAAAACAATCGTAGAATACGAGATCTTTAAGAAATTATAGAGAGACGAAAATGGGGCTAATTAGCATAATGGGGGATTCACTCGGTTGCTCGGCCACCGGAGAGAGGTTGGTTTCAGCTGCTAGAGACGGCGATTTTCAAGAGGCAAAGGCTTTGTTGGAGTATAATCCAAGACTAGCAAAGTATTCGACTTTTGGTGTGAGGAATTCACCTCTTCATTACTCAGCTGCTCGCGGCCACCATGAGGTTAATTTTGAAATTTTTGTTAAAATTACTCCTAGAAACTATTTTATGTGGGTTTTGTTTTTCTCATAATTTGGATCATTCAGGTTATGTTCTAGAAGCCAATCATTATATTGCTACTTCTATGGTTTATGTTATTGATGATATTTGATCATTTATTCCTTGATTTATTTATTGACAGATCATTCAGGTTGAGGATCTGAATTGTGGATCTCTGTGTTTCATTTATAATAAATGACAATAATAAATCTAAAAGATCCGTAATCTTGATAATTAACAAGGAATATTAATTATCGGATAAAATTAGTATGCAAGTTAAGTGATGATTAAGTTCTACAAATCATAGGTAAGGAGTTGCCAACTTAATTGCATATGTATATGTTATAGAACATAGTACAGGACACGATCCAATAAAATAAATATATGGATTGTGTTATGTGTCATTATTTATTTCATTTGAGTTTGATTCTAAGTTTGAGATGGTTCAGCTTTTCCACATGAGGATATGTTCAATAAATATCGTCTACCGTTGATTCCTGATAAGGGCTGCTATACGGACTTTATTTATGTTCTCTTGAATTGTGCGGGGAAAGGTTGTTCATCAAGAAAACCGTATGTCCCTCATTAATTTATTTAATGAGCGATGATATCTGTTTGGGCCCCTTGATGGAGATGGATTGTTTGCTAGCAACTGATACAGTCATCTCTAGATCAAGAAACGTATAATCTGCAAGAATGACACATTCCTATCTTAGATTATACGATGATATCATGTGACATAAGAATCAGACAAGGAAATATTATTATTTCTTATGCAGGATTAAAATATTGTAGCAGTACACTATTTATGCGAATTGGGAATCATAACGTGTTGTTAGATACCGCTTATAATTATTGGAAATAAATAGCGATTTATTTTCCATGTCCAACAGAACATAAATCCTCAAAGGGTCACACAAATAGGTTTTGACCATGCGTGCATTATTTATTTGGTTGTATTAAGGAATGCAACAATATGATATGTTGACTGATTAATTATGTACTGTTGCGAACCGTCATAATTAATTAATTAAGTCAAACGGATTATATAGAAATAAATTAATGCATATTCTAATCCTTAAATAATTATCAAAGTGTTGATAATTAATTTGTTCAACATGAATTAATTAAAGTAATTAATTTGAGCTAACGGGCCTATATTTAAATGGTAAATTAAAGGTCCAACTTGAGAGCAATTAATTGGGCCACTAATTAATTGAATTAGAGGACCAATTAAATAATTGATGGAGCCCATTTAGGCTCATTTTATGGCTGCCCTAGTGATTGCATAGTTGTAAATTAGTTACAACTTTTTGGGAGAGTGGTTGGTCTATAAAAGGACCACTTTGGGAACCAAAATCCTAGCCACCTTGCCCTTTTCTCTCTCCCTAATATTTTGGACGAAAATTAAAGGAAAAATTTCAGAATTTTTCCTCTCCACCATTGCTCTCTTAATCCTATGTGTTGAGCACCTCTTGCCTCCATCCAATTAAATAGTTAATTAAGACAAAGGGAAGGAAGGGATTAGGCTTAACCTCTCATCTACTAGCATAAATCGAGGTTTTGGTTAATACCTTGGTGGACTTGAGGTCGAGACACGCGTGGTGGTGCGCACAACCTCGACATCGCCGGATTCGAGCCTCCTTGTTGCGATACAAGGAGAGGTAGCCTTCCTAACCTCTCTCTCTTATGTGTGAATGCTTGGACTAGATCCTTCGAGGTCTAAGGCGTTTGGATTGCTAATTAAATGGTTAATTAGCACAAAAATTTGAAAACTTTGACTTCCTAACAGAATTCACCTCTTCATTACTCAGCTGCTCGCGGCCACCATGAGGTTAATTTTGAAATTTTTGTTAAAATTACTCCTAGAAACTATTTTATGTGGGTTTTGTTTTTCTCATAATTTGGATCAGACGTGTCTTTTTAGTTGGGGTAGATAAAACAATGAAGTTGGAAATTTGCTATGTTAAAGGGGTTTATATGTAACATGTTGGTGTGGGTATTTCTTCTTCCTTAGTTGGCCCATGGTGGCCGGGGAAGTACCATTTTGGATTTCTCCTAGGCCTTCCATTCGAAAAAGATTGAATGTGGGTTAGAGGTTAAAAGTTAGAGCATTAAGTTGATGTTTATTATTTTCAAGGAGCTCTATTAAAAATTTACTGTACTTAATCATCAGTCATAACACTTTTGGCATTAACTGGGTTATCTCGTCTTGTGTGATTAATTGTTAGATAGTTGCTCTTCTGATTGAGTCTGGTGTGGATATGAATCTTCGTAACTACCGCGGCCAGGTATGAGTTGTACCTTTGCCGATTTACTTTTTCTTTTCATCTCATAATTTGTGTAATGTTTCACCAATTGAAGTTGTCTAGCATTCTAGCTTGCAGGAGCTTGTTTGCATTGAATTAGCATTGGGTGAATGAATTGCTTGTAGTTAAATTATTGTTATCATGTGTATCTGTGTTTATCAAAATTGAATCCAATGCAAAGAGCATAATCTGGGAATTATCCAAGAGCAATTGCTTTATTTATTTTTTTTGGAGTTTACTTAAAAATAAGATTATATAGATGATGCAGTATGTATTTTCTGCATGCCATGTTATATTCCTTGTTAGTTGAGCAATTCTCAGTGGTTATTATAATTTAAAATTATTTTTAAGGCTGGTTTGTAATATTCCATGTAATATTTGTCAATCCCTTTTTTACAAATGGAGGTTTCCTTTGTTCTATTGGCAGACAGCTCTCATGCAAGCATGTTTACATGGCCACTGGAAGGTTGTCCAGACCCTAATTCTCTTCAAGGCTAACGTAATTAAGCTTCAATTCATCTTATATATATCACCATTGTCGGTTGTTGTACAGTTGTACTGGATACAAGTATAATTACTTGTTTTTTTTTATTTCTAGATTAACAAAAAGGATTATCTGAGTGGGGGAACAGCTATACACTTTGCGGCTCAAAATGGCGAATCCGAATTTGCTGTTGCGCGACAGCGGCTGTAGCTCACGTACGAGCCGTCTGATATTGATTGGATGGTTAATTTTTTACGGGCCTATCAATCTAGGTTACATGCACGGGGCTCCCTTGTCCATTGGATCTTGATCAGACGGCCAGCATGCCGCGCTACAGCCGCTGTCGCGCGACAGCGGATCTGAATTTCAAAATGGCCACTCGAGATGTGTGAGGCTACTAGTGGCTGATCATGTTCCCAGTATATCAGAGTTTTGGAATATTAAGAGCAAGAAGGGTAAAGATGTGAGCGCATCACATTCTTTTGACGAGGTGTATGTTGCATTCTTACTCCACATTCTTTTCTATTTTATTTATTACTTCTCTATCCTTAGTCCTTTTTTGACATGCTAATCTTTGGTAGAGTTCCATCAGTCTATTCTATCCGTACACACTGGTACTGACCTTGACTGGTATGGCTCCTGTATCGAATACTAAATCCAAGATCACGTAATTCTAAATTTATATTGTGTAGGACAGGACTTGTACAGATTTGATCTCTAATTGGCAAATTTCAGGATATGAATTTCAAATCACAAGAACTTAAGAACCGATTGTAGTGTTGTAGCAGCCAGGGTGTACCTGTTGTAGCCCCATTCACAGACAACATGCCATGTAGCTAACCAGATAATTGTTGTACTGGTGAACACATTAGCAATCAAATAAATGCATATATTTTTTTTTGGCTGTATGATATATGCATATCTTTTTTTTCCCTTTGCTTTCTTGGTTTCGTACTTTTCCAATAGTGCGCTGTCTCGTGTTGTTAATAAGAAGGCAGATGGAGGCATCACAGCTCTCCACCTGGCAGCACTAAATGGCCATGCCGAGTGTGTACAACTACTTTTAGATTTGGGTGCATCGATTTCTGATGTCACTGTGCAAGATGGTTCTAGTATTGACCTTATCGGTATGTATGAAGTTATCATTTATTAATTTCCTTGGAAAATAAATCACCTCTCTTCCAATTATACCCCTGAAATCCTTGTATCCATATGGCATCGTATCTGCTAGATTTTTAATTTGAAGATACCAGCTGAAATTTCAAGATATTGACCGAAATAGTAATTGATAATCAGATGCAAAAGCTACAAGTTATTGATGGTTTGGATTAATATCCTAGTATATATATCCCAATTAATATCTTTCTTTTCTCCGTTCTCTGCCTCCAATATTTATGGCTTTCCTGTGCTATCTTTTATCTCTGAACTTTGTAGGAGCTGGTAGCACCCCCCTTCATTATGCAGCCTGCGGTGGAAATGCTGTTTGCTAATCTATCTTGCAACCTGTTATTATCATCTATTATGAATCAGGCAATATGTTTTTAGTTTACTGTAGCATCTAAAAAGTACACTTTAAATTTTCTGTGCTCTATTTAGGATGAAAATTTACTTTCTACCCTCAACATCTATCTAAAACATCTGTACTAATGAGGAAGAAAATAGTTGCAATTAATAATTATTTGCTTGTGAAGGGTACAGAATAGTATGGTGTTTAGTTACTAGTTGCAATAGTTTGGAGGAGAGAAATGGGTGAGATATTTCAAGCTCGTTAATCGGATTGGAGTTGGATCAAATGACTTTACAATTTTGTCCAAATATAGTCTTGGTGCATTTTTGTGCCCATCATTATTTTGCATGTGGTCTAGTAGCTCAGGTGGTAAGAGCACTGGGCTCTCTTCTAAGAGGTCCAGGGTTCAAACCCGCATGCTTGCGATAGGCTTGACGAGCCAGCGTAAAAAATTCAGCCATATATACAAGAAATGACTAGGGTCGGGTGCCATTTCTAGCCTACCCCAACTTGTTTGGGATAAAAGGCTCTGACATTATTTTGATCAGATGAAAATCAAATTTAAATCTTCAATAGACCTGATTTGTATTTAAATTGAGTTGTCTGTATCAGTTTCAGTTTCAAATCCTAACTTGAATATTAAAATTAAAATTGTGGTACCTGAAATTTTGAATGAAATTTGGAAGAGCTAATATTTCACCCCAGCAACCACTTATGATCCTAATGAATTTCATTCGTCTTTCACAGGTGGATGCTGTGGTGTACCTAGTTGATTCTTATGACAAGGAGAGGTTTGCAGAGTCGAAGAAAGAGCTCGATGCCCTCCTTTCAGATGAATCACTCGCAACAGTTCCCTTCCTGATCCTGGGGAACAAGATTGACATCCCGTACGCAGCCTCAGAAGAGGAGCTGCGATACTACCTGGGGCTCAGTAACTTCACCACTGGCAAGGGCAAGGTCAACCTTGCTGACTCAAATGTGCGCCCCATGGAGGTCTTTATGTGCAGTGTTGTTCGCAAGATGGGTTATGGTGAAGGATTTCAGTGGATGTCTCAATACATCAAGTGAACAAAATGTTAATGTGGTACTGAGGGGCATTTTTGGGGTGTTCCTTTTTTTTTTTGTTTTAGATGTCTTGGGTATCTTTGTTTAGAATTGGTGGTGTAATATTGAGATATATGACCATTGTAGAACTTTCTTTTACACTTTTTGTTTATCATAGGTTTGTTGTTTATGTTATGGAACTTATAATGGGTTTCTCTAAACATCATGGTGTACGATGATCAGTGCTTGTTTGAATAGCTCCAATTCTCTTTTATATTGTGAATAAAATCTCATATCTTTTTTGGTCGGTGGATGATTACTGTGATGGGTAATTGAGACGTTGTTCAGTGTTCTCAGAATATCAGTACATCGATCAAATGAGGTCATGAGAGGTATAATCATCACAGCTTTCTTCGATTGAGCAAGGTTTGTTTATGAATAAATTGGGTTAACCAAATAATTTGTACTCTCTCTGATCACTAATTCACTATGGTCTACATGTTGTCTTCTGATGCTGGCATTTCCAGAGAATGGTGGAAACCGCAGGAGGTACTTTTTCCCTGTATATTTCTTAAGTAAGATGAAATATTTTTCAATTATAGAAAAAATAACGTTTGGTTTAAAAAAATCCCGATTCCATGTGGCACAACTCATAACTGACGATGCTGTTTGTTTACAAGCTGGTTTCCAGTATACCAGTCTACCCACTGAACACATGTCTAATAATCAACCTAAGCGTGATCATATTAAACAGACAATGTGCATGTGACCATAGATCGAGACAGGAACCATTTCATAGTCACATAGCTAAGGAGTGTGCACTCGGATTCATTCATTCACCAGGCAAATGAATGGTGTGGAATCCGTTTTCGTATGGTCTCTTTAATCACTGAAGAGGTTGCATGAATGGTATGGGATTGGGATCCGCTTACACATGGTATCAGTGAACCCACAGCACTTTTGATTTCTGTGTGAATATGATAAATTATTAAATCAGGCAATTTGGATTGAGGAAAAATGTTACTGGAAATGCGAGAAAAGTACAACAGATATAGATAAAATTTGGGACAAAAGATATATATGGCTCGCTTAGTCGCTTTGCATAACACGATATAAATGGCCCCCAGTTCACCTACAGAGCCCAAATCTCCTTTAACAAACAAGAGTATTTATTGTGTAAGATGTTTTAATGACAAGTATGATATTTCGATGCTTTTAGGGAGAACTCGGAGAACATGTAGTGTAATTTCACTAACAAAAAGCTGTAGTTAGAACTTAGATGACCCAAAAATGACCGTCCGAATTAGAGGATGCTCAGATTTTATGGAAATTGTTACAGTGATAAGACAGAAGGATTGAACATGTGAGCTTGAATTTTGGTTCGAGACTTTATAAAGAGTTCATTTCTGTTTTGTTTTTCTAATTGTTCATTTACTTATTTGTTAAAAAAAAAAAATCTTACCTTTGAATTCATAGTCCATAATTGTTATGTTTATGGCTTATTAACTTTTACTAACATCTATAAATACTATTTGTTCACCGTACCAAATAGAAATTAACAACAATATCACTCAACAATTATTGTAACAAATATGCGGTAAGATAGCTAGATAAATATGATATAAGTGTAGAATATAAAGGTTTCTGTTTTTTTTTTTTCTCCTTTCGTTTCCTTTATTTAATTTTTTTTTTTTGGGTACAGAGCGCGACTTGGAGGGTCTTTCTTCTTGGGCTGGCATGGCTACTAAAATATGGTGTTTTACAAATCCCCCCCCCCCCCCCCCGATTTTATAGGTTTATTCTGTTGGGCAAACAGTCCGATTTATTTGATTTTTTACCATAGTAAAATAATTGAGTATTTCAGTATTCTCAAACTATACTCCATAATTAAAATGACGGAGGAAAAATTAGGTGAGACGAAGTATGATGTAAATGATTGGATTTGTCCGAAGAATTTAATCCTGAAGCAACGTTGACTTAAATTTGGGACGAGTTAATTCCAGATTTATAATCTCCTAGTTTAGAGTAGGAGTGAGCAAAAAACTCGCAACTCGTGAGCTAACTCGAACTCGACTCAGAAAAGCTCGGTTGTAACTCGAGCCAACATAACTCGAGCTGACATAACTCGAGCTAAACTAACTCGGTTAGCTGACGAGTCGAGTTTGAGTTGAGGTCAACTCAGCTCGCAGCTCGTGAGCCGACTCGTGAGATAATAAATTTATATTTTAGATATGTATTATCAACATAATTTATGAGTATTAAAAATTTATAAATTAATTATAATAATTTTCTACTTATATATTTTTATTTTAAATAATATTACATATGATAGATTGAGTTTCAAGATATATTTTGTTTCAAATCAATAGAAATAATATAAAAAGACAATAATTTTATTGGTTACAATATTGTATATGTCAATAAATTTTAATACTAAAATAACATATGAAGTAAATAAATAAAAATTTGAAGGATATAAGTTTATTTCAAGCTAGCTCATGAGCCCACGAGCTAGCTCGAGTTGAGGACGAGCCGAGTTTGAGCCAGTTTAAAAAGCTCGAAAGTATTTCTAACTCGGCTCAACTCAACTCGAGTTATAGCCGAGCTGAGTTTGAGTTGTTATCAACTCGCTCAAACTCAGCTCGTATACAGCCCTAGTTTAGAGTGAACTTTACCTCCGCACTCCTAAGACCCTAACCTCACCTCATTTACTCTCCCTCCGTCATTTTGTTTCAAAAGCACGGCGTAAGTATTATTTAAAGTGATTCATGCCATCAATCCAAAATGTAACATTTGGAGTTCTCTCTCATCCATAAAAAGAGAAAATTTTCTCGGTTTTGTATTGCGTTAAACCGTGTAAACCGAACAGTCCAAAGTCAATTTGAAAAATTGACTAACTTCATCAATTTCGTATGTTTCCCTTTTTTTTTTGTTTCTAAAATTTTACTTCGATTATTGTCTCGTTGTTTTTTACTTTTATATTACAAAAGTATTGCCTTATGAGGGAATTTTCTGTTTCTCAAGTATATTTAGGCAGGCTGAGTAATTTAGTTGGACGACTTTTAAGAGTGGTTGGTTAGGTTCGTTGGTGTATAGCTATTGGGCCTTGATACTGAGATTTTGGAGATTATAAAACCTATTTTTGTTATATATTTTCGTTGTAGTTGTCAATATTTTTATTATTAGCTTAGCTTGGGCTGTGATGAACCTAATAGAGTTATGCTCCGACTTCTTGTCCTTTTTTCTTTATATTAATTTTTCCTAGGAGATAGTTGAATTTAATACTCGTCTCAATGATTAAATATTCGACTGAATTATTATAATAATTGTAGACTCGGTTTCTCCCGAGGAACTAAGATTAATTGTAGCTTGGTCATATTATCTTCTCCTTTTCTTTAATATTGGATCTCGTAATCCACAATAATCTCGAATGAAATATACTAATTACTAAACAACCAAGTTTTAAGGAAGAGAATTTTCAGGCCATAAATTATCATAGCTTCTTTTTATTTTGTCGATGTTTTAAAATTTTAGTGCAAATATGAATTCGAATTGTTGATTTTTCTTTCTTTCTTTCTTAGTAGATATGTGTTCTCTTAAAATGATGTTGTTAAATCATTTTTGTACAATTGTACAAGAGTAAAAACTCTAACAATGGACATACTAAATCTATTTACTGCAAACGAACATGATTTTGGTTATTTAAAAAATTATTGATCTCGTATGTAGAAAGTTTGAAAACTATGAAATTTTATGTTGAAATATCTTTCGTGTGAATAATAATAATTTCAAGGGTTTAATTCAATACTATTAGTAAAGAGAGAGATATATGATCACTCGTGTAGCACCAGAACTTTTTTTCAATTGGGGAATTAAATACCTTTGTTACATTGCTTGAATAAACAGGTGCCGTTATTATTCATGTAGAAGACACTGAAGTTTCTAAAAAAAAAAACTAAGAAAAATATCACATGGAGGCTACCTTTTGCATAAAAAAATCGTACAATGAGATATGCATGATTTTTTTCTCTCAGCAGCAAACCTCAGTATTGGTTTAAGTATATAATTGGAAGAAACAATAAAGTTGAAAGTAATAATTAAGCTAATTAATCCTGCAAAATAGGAAGGTAATCATTCCTTTTTGAGAAAAGAGAATGATTATAACACTGCATGAGATCCAATGAACATTAACATGTTCCGAGGAGTTGACCATGTTAATTCATTGTGATGCATTTATGAGTTGCATCAATTTTTTTTTTTAAATAAGAAAATTTCATGCTTCAGTCAGTGTCGCGTGCTTCATTTTCAAATTTCCTCTACAGTGCAGACAAGCAAAATAACAAATATAATTTAACCGAACCATTATAAAATAGAGGACCCAATATAGAATTTAAAAATTCCAATGGCAAAAGTTAAGAAATAAAGTGCCCAGGGTCAAGTAGGATGACATAATTAACATTTGGTGATTAAACATGGTACAAAAAAAAATGAAAGAAATTTAAACCCACCAATGAAATGCATAGGAGAGGCGTTTTCCTTGATTATTCCGAGAGAATTTGATACTCTCCTAAGTCCTAGTCCTAGTCAAGTCCATAGCAGCTGAACCAAAAATATAAAACTAATAACCCAATTCTCTTGTGATCAATGAGCAGTCCATCATTTTGTTAAAAAAGAAGAAGGGTGAAATGAATTCCAACAGAACGACGGTAGTACGTCCCATTCATACAATCCAACTTTTTTCTGAGTTTCTAACCTTCCAGAACTAACTCATTTCAGCTATTCTTACCTTATTCTTTCTTTCTTAAAGGACATTTGCTTATTCCCCCATCTGAAACTACTAATTACATTTGATAGTGTGGGATTTTTTTACTCTTCTTTTCTTTTCTTTTTTAAGATAAATTGGGGTCAAACCTTACAACTTATTTTTAAATTAAATATCTATAAAGACCCCATCTGGATTTCGAGCCTACGACATTTCACTAAAAATGCATTGCTCTTTTCTTTCTTAATTAATAATTCTATGCATGCCTTATATGTTATAATTAATATTATTAATTATAATTAATGTGGCCTATATTATTAAATATAAACCAAGTTCATTTAGTATATAAAATTAAAGGGTGCATTGGATTTTGATGGAAAATCCAATGGACCAGATTCACTGAATTTTGATCCCTTCAATTGCCTTAGTTATATATACTTTGTTCTGTCATAAAAAATGGCACCTTTTCCCTATAATTTTCGCCACTTAAGAAATATTAGACAGAATAAAGAAAACGCCAATTTTGTGCCATCATCTAGACTAAGGTGAAATTGGAGAAGATCGAATTTCCGTATAACGGCATGTCTTCTCTCCAAAATTGTAAGTTCTAATTACGATTGATTATTTTTATATGAAATTTGTAATTCTGGAATATTAATTAATAAATATTATAATGAATGAAATATTTTTCGTCTAACATTATATTTATAAACGTTTCAAAGTACTATTTAGCTCGAGCTTATTCAAACACGAATTAAAGCTCAATCTAGAACAAAACATAGTATAATATATCAGAAATTTATTTGCCGAACAGTGGTTCGTACTAACTGGTGTGCACGAATACGCAAACTCAAATTACGGTGCGACATTAGTTAATTTTAAAATTTAGTAAGTTTAAGCTTTCAAATTTGTTAATTTCCAAAAAAAAAGAGCTGTCTCGTAATGATTCGTTTAACATTTCCAGAATAATTGTTTTCAAGTGATATAGAATTATTAATTTATTATTGACGAGGACTTTTCTTCTTTTTCTCCATGGTTTTCGCTGGTCAAACCCAGTGTCAACTCTCAGCTCAGAAAATTCAGCAAAATAATAAATAAAACATGATAAATAAACGAAAATAAAATCGATAAAAATTTTATCGCCGACTCCAACTGTGTCACAGACTCGCAGTCCACACGTCCTCACCTGTTCCGTCTCCACCTCACGCGCCACTGAAAGACTGACATATGGGTCCCACTTATCGTGTAATGCCTGTCGTATGACAGGTAAGATAGTGTGAACTTTCCTCGCGTAGTACTATTTTTGTTTTGTTTTTTTTATTTTTCCTCACTTTGACTTGATCCGTAATTTTGAAGCAGTTTGAACAAACCCATAAGATATATAAGATCTTATGTGGCAGTCAAAAAATTAATTTTGAATCTAGCGAATCGTCAAACTAGGATTGACAACTTATGCAGGCCTTAGTGAACCGCCACAAAGTATGATGTTGGGTTTCTGCCACAATAAATCAAAATCGAAACGAAGTCACTATCTGTACACTGTAGTTGTTTAAGTTCAACCCCTTCATTAATCCCTCGTTTACTTTATTTTTGACCCGTTTCCCAATTCCCAACCACCCTGATCAGAGATAAACCCAGCCAGACCGTCCCAATTAACAAAAGCTCTCATGTGGCACATTTTCATTGCTCAGAGCGCTCTCCTGTGCTCTGACTTGGCCTCTAATAGAAGCTTCCAATTAACTGATACACTAATTCTATAAAAACTCATTCAACGCTTCAAAAGCTCGTATATATAAACCCCACCAATCGGCAAAAAAACACCATCTCTCCACATCTCTCTCTGTCTCTCTGATCTCTCTCTCTCAAAATGGGGAACATTGGCTCGTCTTCGAAGTCATCAGTTGGGACCGGCGGGAAGATTATTTTCTCAGATGGCACCACTCGTATCCTTACTGAGCCAACTACGGTAGCCGAGATCATGCTTGATCACCCGAACCATTACGTGATTGATTCGCACCTCGTACCAACTAAAGGTACCAAACTCAACCCCTTACCAGCAGACCACATATTAGACCCTAGCAAGGTGTACATACTACTTCCGGTGACACGTGGCAAACTTTCTGCTGAGGAGGCCAGGCGGGTACTATCCTCCACCCGGTCCTCAAAGCGGCTTACCAGATCATGTTCTGCACCAATATCGCCTGTTGTGGCAGAGATGGAGATGGGTTCAAATTTAACGATTGCGGGTATTTTAGACGAGCGACCAGAGTTTATGATGGCAAGTCGACAGCTCTCGTGCAAGGGGTGGAAACCAAGTCTAGGTACAATTGTCGAGACAGGATCGTCCAAGAAGGTCCCGCATTGGCTGTTCTGACAGTGAGGATTTGTATTTGCTGCTATTTTCTTTTGTATATATAATACTGAACTGGTATCCAAAAATGAAGCTACACAATTTATGACTAAAATGTACATTAATTGCCATATTTTATGGGATGGCATGGAATGAATCATGATATTGTACAATAAATAGGCGATTTTGTTCAATACTATTATCTTGATCCAATCCATTGCATCTGATTCAATGCTATTCCTTTGGAGTTTGGATTCCATGCTGATACTGCCCAAAAGGAATATCAACAAACGCCAATCCAAGTTCAATTAGTTCTGTTGAGTGAGCAAACGGCGATGTGTGGCATTTTACTGAGAACCGATGTATTGAACTGAATATATAATATTACAATGAGATTGGTCGAAGAACGAAGCACGGGGTCCCAGACATGAGAGGTGCGACGTCAATTTCACATTGGCTGCTGCATGCCCAAATTGTGAACTGCTGCAACAAGAAACAGAAAGTGTGTATGAACGCCTAAAATTTCAGGTGGATGGAATTTATTGCAAAGGCCTAACGATATAGTTAACATGCAATTAAAATCATAACCAATTGCAACACTTTAGTGGCTATCCACACAAAGCTGTTTAAGTACAGTTGTGTAGTTCAAATGTATGTATATGATATGAATTATGATATTAATTTTCGAATTTTGTTGTATTTCTCTTGCAAGGGCAGCAATTTGTGTAGAGAAGTTGGCAATTGTGTTGGGTTAGACATGCTGTTTGTCTTTTAATGGATTGCGTGTGATATGCTTCTTGTTTGTTTATTCTAGTTAGGACTAGGAACATTTGCTTAGAAGAGTATTTTTCCTTGTGTTTGTTTGATTGTCACCATTATAATCATCACTTTAGCGAATATTATTATTAATTTTTGTCATTTATAGGAACGCTTGCAAAACAAGTTGGATCTAACTATACAAAAACGATAAGACAAAAAAAAGAAAGTAAGCTATGAAGGTAGACATGTTTCCCACATTCCTGTGTTTGTCTTTACAAAAAAAAAAAAAAAAAAAAAAAAAAAAGCTAAAAGAGTTGTGACTATCATGTCAAAAATATAAAAATAAATAAATAGAATACAATAGGTTGTTAATTAAGCAGGCCTGGCGACTTGCCTGCTGTATGATAACCAATTCACTTGCATTTTTTAGTTCATCTGTTAAGGTTGTGCTCCTCTTCAATTCTACAAATCAAATTAGAAAGTTCGAAGAAATCTGAGCCTTTGATTACATAAATTAGATGGTAGAGATACAAACATGATAATTTCTTATAGATTGGATTGATAAAGATGGATGCACTGATGTACATTTAGGATTGCTTTTGTACTGTCTAATCTAACTCAACTCTTTTATTAAATCCGTACCATTGAAAATGACTTGGGAAAGAAAAATACTCACCCCAATTTTTTCCTATTACAAGTTGCAAAAGAGGACCGAAACATCACCACACAATGTCTTTGTTGGTCCAAACCAATAAGCAAAGTTCGAGTATTTATTTTATACGGTCATTTATTATTAATTAATGGTCCGAACTTAATTTAAATGCATGTTGACATCTTTAGATAAGTGTCCAGAGTTATTAAAATTTTGAATGGAGCAGTTTTGAACTTGTTTTGTTAGACTGTTAATTAATTAATAATCGTTTTAATTGAAATAGATGAATGTTTATGTCGTTTCACATAAATAGGTATTCTAGGATAGCTAACATCGTATAGGCATGTTTATTGGAAAAACGTAAAAAGATATTTATGATATGAGTCCTTAAAAATAGATATTTAATCAAATTATGACGAAAAAAGCAAAAGTATGTGGGGCTTTGTGGTGTCGCATGCCCGAAAACAAGTTGCATCGCCAAGAAACAGGAAGTTTAAACACCTGAAATTTCAAGTGGAAGGAATTTATTACAAAGGCCTAAGCATAGGTAACATGCAATTGAAGTCATGCCCAATTGCAACAAATTGGTGGTTAGCCTGAAAAGACCGCATACGTATACTTTTACTTTTTGGCAAATTATACAGGACCAATTATTTTACATAATTTTTTTAGATGAGTTTTTTGTTCTATCTCAATAAGGTCCTGATAAAAAAAAACTTTTTTTTTAATTCAAATGAAATGAAATCCTGCGTAAAAATATTGTGATCAAAGCCTAATAGAAGATGAATGTTTTCTTAATATAATAAATGGTTGACAAAATGCCGTTACTTTTATTGTTGAAATGCCCATATGTGGGAATAATACTGATATATAAATTGAAATTGTATTTCTTATGCGAATAAGGAGCTGTTATATATATGAGAAAGTTTAATATGCACCATAATGCATAGGGAGTTCTATGCACCGCGGATTTTTTCGGAGGTATTTTTGTAAATTTACAAATCTAATTTAACCAATCTAATCTACATATTGAAATCTCATAGCAAACTAAATTTTACAATTTTTGAGATTTTATTACTATTTTTTTCGAATTTTTTAAAACCTGCCATTTTTGGAAACAAACTACTATTTACAAATTCCAAAAATGATAGATTTTAAAAAAATCGAAAAAAATAGTAATAAAATCTCAAAAATTATAAAATTTGGTTTGCTATGAGATTTCAATATGTAGATTAGATTGGTTAAATTAGATTTGTCAATTTATAAAAATACTCCCAAAAACATCCGCGGTGCATAGAACTCCCTATGCACTATAGTGCATATTAAACTTTCTATATATATATATATATATAAATATATGTAGTAAAAGGGAAAGGAAAAGGCAACAAAGGGTTGTAGAATAGATCTGCTTGTGGAGAATTTGGTAATGTTTTTGGTTAGTGTCAGAGATGTTGGTTGTCTTTTTAATGGCTTGCGTGTGATTTTCCTTTAGTTTGTGCTGTAGTTGGGAGCATTAGCTCAGAAAAGAGTTTGATTTTGTTTGCTTAATTATCGCCAATTTCGATTGTCACTTATGTATTATTATCATTTGAATCATTTTAAAGAAAGCTAACAAAAGTTGGATCATATAGAAAAAAATAATAATAATAATAATTTAAAAAACAGAGAAAGCTGTGAAGATGTACATGATTCACATTTTTTAGGTGCTGTTCTCAAACTTAAAAGAACACAAGAAAAAGTTATCTGCCATGTCATGAGCATTTTCAAGGACATAGAACGGACAAAAAAAAATAAATAAATAAAGCGCGTAATTAGCAGGCTGCATTATGGGAAATTTAATTACATAGTATTATGTTCGATCCCTTTACCAATTACCACGTATGCTATATCATATTATCATCTTAATTACTACGAAGGCTACCTTAAATTTGTTACCAATCAATGGAGCAATCACTCACCAAAATCTTTAATTCGAACCACTCTTTACATGGCCATCAACTCGAGTGTAGTCTTTGTCCATGTAAAAGTTTGTGTTTATGTTATCATTTTCGCTATTTCTTCACGTAGTTTGAAGCCCGTACCAAGACTTAAATTGCAAAGTATCTTTTATTGGTAGGTTGCAGCCCAATAGCCCATTATAAAACAAAAACGTATTTATTTAGTACGAGCCCTTCCCTTTATGGGTTGAGCCTGGCTACATGGGTTGGGTGAATCTTCGGCCCGTTAACAGATTTAGAGCAAGTGAGCAACTAAGCCAGTTTTGTTTATGTTTATTAACTTTGTCGCAAGAAACCAACATCTTAATGCTGAACTAAAAATTTATATCTGGTACAGCCTAAACAAACTGGTCTAAAATTTGTTTAGTTGTTGATATATCGAGACTTAATTATTTAATAAACAAACAAATATTTATTGTTTGTACTTATGCTTTCAACATCTTCTATTACAGTAGTGTACCTGGTATGTATGCCTCTCTATGGAACTCCTCGCATGTGTGGGATCTGTCTGGTGCGGGTCAGATTCAAAACAGAATTTTGAAAGTACTAAATAAGATTCCAAAAATAGAGAACCTGCTCTTGATTTAGAGGCAAAGAGCAACGCTTCTTCAACAGAGGTCGTGGGTTCGAAACTCGACTGAAGATCCTTTGTGATATTTAATTTCGAAATAAATTGAAGAACTTAGATTCATTTTATCTTAAAAAAAAAAATCCAAAAACATATAAATACAAATCAACCACGGTCCAATGCGCTGGACTTGCCAAAATGCCATTTGCCACCTCACCAGCACTTTGATGACATCATTCCGGTGTTTTGAGTCCGTGCATCAGTGCTTGCATCATATTCAAGCTTCATGGGTTGCATCCATTTTTATCATATCTCCCTCCATTTCCTTGCACCGGAGCTGTCCATTTTCAAGCTTAATGAATCCATTATTTCAAGCTTAATGATTATATTACTCTAACATCTTGCTTGGTTGTATATAATATAGCTAAGGTTTGAAATTCTTAACGAATAAAACTTGAAGGTACTGAATTTAAAGTGTTAGGTTATTTTTTTGGAAAATAAATGGACAATTTTACTACTAGGAAATAGTGACGAACTCGATGAGATTTTTTCAATTATAGATATTCTTATATTCCATAGTAGATTAATGAAAAGGCACTGGATTTGAATAATGAAAAGAAATAAGGTCTAAAAAGATACTTTTGATTTGCATATAAAATGTATTGATGGGATGCCACAGATGCCAAATTGTTTAGACATTAGTAGATAATTATTGATTAGTAGATGCTGTTGGATTTAACTCTAACTCTCGATTTGCCGATTTGCAAAACAACACCAAACTTCTTATCTAATCATTTAATTTAGTGTCCTCTAGTGATTATTTTGGAAGAATGACTTGGAGTGAGTCAAACAAAGCTGCAGAAGACCGCTGAAGATTAGTTAGATAGTCAGAATTGTTTAAGGTTGTAATTCTAAACTAATCTCCTCAAATTTCTATGTTTAATGCTCAGATTTTACTAATAACGTTATACAACATTTCCTAGCGTTATACAACGTTACAGAACACCTCCAACTGTGCCTAGTCGCAAAAACAGCTTTCATGCGTTACACAACGCTTCATTCAGTTGTGTAACGCTTAGTCAAACGATGTGTAACGATTGAAGATGTTACACAACGGATTGACCAAGTCAGCAATCTTTCTCTCTGCACCTTTGCGTTGTGTAACGGTTCCTAGCGTTACACAACGGATCAAAAACAAGCGTTACAAGACGATTGTTTAGGAAATTCTAACGCTTTGAGGTTTTTGGCCATTCTGAGGGTGTTCTGGCGTATGTCGTGTAACGTTATGTCCGTCACACAACGTTTTGTATTTCAAACGTTGCACAACGCTTCCTAGCGTTATGTAACGCTTTTTAACAACTTTTTGAACGTTGGAGTCTTCTGTTCAATACGTTATATAACGTTTTAAAACGTTATGTAACGTTTCTGACACCCTCCAACGTTATTGTCGAATTTTGTTTTATTTAACGGATATATCGAAACGTTGTGTAATGTTTCGGAGCGTTGTGTAACGTTTTGTTCAGAATTTGACTGGTTTAGAGCTCTTGGCGCCCTCTATATATATCAGACCTTTTTGAGCTGTTAGAGGGGTTGAATACCTTGCTATATCCATGCTTTTGAGCTCTAAACCTGAGAGATTCATCATTTCATCTAATTGAGCATTTCTTAGACAATTTGTAGAGATTTAGAGAGCATCAATCAAACCCATAGTTTTATAGCTAAATTATTGAGCGATTTGGTTGAGAGCCTCAATCTATGTTGTTATTTGGTGATTAGTTAGAGGTTAGACCGATCCGCTTCGAGATCCTTATGACGAAGCGATTCGGTTCGCATTTGTAAACCCGTTCGATTGGAATAGAACGGAGCGCGTCCGTTTTGTGGTCGCAAAACTCCCGGAGACGTACGACTAAGGCTAGCTTCATCTAGCGGGTCGGAACTCCGTAATCAATCGCTTGTCATCTCTCTCTCTCTTTATTTACTTTACTTTTGACTTGTGCTTGATTGTTTGTGTGTGAACTAATTTGAATTGTTTGAATTGTTATTTTTCCGTAAAATTGTCCAAACCGGTTTAGAATTTGAATTTGTGCCTATTCACCCCCCTCTAGGCCTAGTTTTAGGGACAACAAAATGGTATCAGAGCAGGGGTTATCTTTTTGACTTTTTTGTGTATTAGATAACCTCGATTCATGGCCTCTAGGGTGATAGAAAAACCGGACAAGTTTGGTTCCACTTGTAAGAACTTCCGTTATTGGAAGAGGTGTATGGTTGTATACCTTAACTTGATTGATCTTTGGGATGTAGTGGATAAGCCATATGCTCCAAACCTAGATAGTGAAGGTAGGGAGATTCATGCCTCCAAATTGCTTAGGGCTAAAAATGACAATGCCGTAAATGTTCTTCTAAACTCGGTCCATGAGTCCATAGCGGCCATTTTCGGTAGCTCAACCAATGCACATGAAATGTGGGTTTCTCTCTTGAACCGTTATGAGGGAAATTCTCTAATCAAAAGCTCCCGTCAATTTGAGTTGGAGTCAAGATTAGACAATTTTCACATAATGGATGGTGAATGCATCGAAGAAATGTATACCCGGTTTATACAATTGCTCGATGAATTCAACAACATTAGAGAAACCCTATCTAATAGCCGTGTGATAGGAAGATTGCTTAGGGCTTTGGTGGGAAGACCTCAATTCGACAATCTCATCTCGACTCTTGAGACACAACAAAGGTCCCACAACAACCTCACACCGGAGATCATCTATACTCACTACCGGTGTGTAGAAGAGAAGCTCAAGCAACTTGGGGAGTTGAGATATAAGCCTAAATCTATTGCTTTGTCGGCTAGTGAGAACAAAGCCTCTCCCTCCAAACACAGCCAAAATGACAACCATCAAGGTAGGCACCGTCACTCGAGTGACAAGGCAAAGGGCATATTCGACCTTGATGAGGACAAGCAAGGAGCCGTGCTCTCAAAAATGTTTCGGGCCATTATGATCTTTGAGGGAAAGTTCAACAAGGAACGGCTTGACAATGATGAGAGGGCTCTTTGCTTTGTGTGTCAAAAAGAGAGTCACACCATGTACACTTGCTTCAAGCTCTTCCCTCACTTGAAGAAGGATAAGGAAGATGGTGGCAAGAAAAGAGGTGATGGCCGGTACAAGTCCAAAAAGGGACACTACAAGGGCAAGAAGAAGGGAGAGAGGGCTATGCAAGCCACATGTGACAATGACTCCGACTCGAGCTCATCCTCCTCATCCGATTCGGAGTCCGAATGCGACTTTGACAACCTTGCTTTGGTAGCTCAAGTCAATGATGTGAAGATGTCCATGGATGATGATCTTGATGATTTGGTGAAGGAGGTCTTCAACGAGTACAATCGAGGCAACATTTATGTGCATCCATTGAGCAAAGCAAGTGTTGGAGAAGCCTTAACCTCCTCATCAATCACAACTCCAATCTCCACTCAAACTCAAGAAGTGGTACCTAAGGTAGCTATTGAAGCGCCTAAGGTTACCAATGAGGTACAACTAAACTCATCTCTATGTAGTGATAGTGATAGCGATAGTGAAACTAGCTTGTGCTTGAATGATGATACAAACTCTCAAATTGATAGGTTGAATGATTATCTTGATGAGTCCCTTAAGACTATTGCTAGTCAAAAAGGAAAAATTAGTCTTTTGACGGCTAAGGTAAATGATCTTGAAGCTTTGGTGAGTAAGTATAAGGGTATGATTGAGAGTTTTGAAAAACCAAAAGATTGTGAAAAATGTCAAGCTCTTTTGAGTAAGGCAAATACTTTGAAAAATAATGAAAGGGTATCAAGTTCATCTAGTGCTTCAAATAGTACTAAGATGGATCTTGATAAAATGTATGTGGGTCAAAAACCCAATGACAAATCGGGACTTGATTTCAAGAAAGAAAATCAATCTTCTTTTAGATCAAGAAACTCGATTAGCCCGACACAAAATGAGAGACATTATAACAAGGGCACCAATAGTAGGAACACACATGGAAAATGACAAATGAATTTCTTTGGTTCGCAAAATGGTGCTCAAAAGAATTTTGGTAGGAATAGAAATAGTTTCAAGGGTCCTCAAAAGAATTTGCAAAACAATCGGGGCCCAAACAATTTGTATTTCAAGGGACCCGATGGGTGCTTTCATCTTTTCCAAAATATTGGAGGGAATAGGAATAGCACACACATTAGACCTCAAAACAATGAGGAAAATAAGAATGCCTCTCAACAAAACAAAACGAATTTTCAAAAACCAAATTTGAAAGGGTCTCAATCATACACTTTCTCTAAGGATCCAAAGATCAAGGCCATGGAGCTTAGGCGTCATTATGAGATCCATTTTGTTAGAGAAATGTCACAAATGAACAAACCCACTAGTGCATGTTGCAACTATTGTGGTAAGAATGGCCATCTCACATTAGAATGCAAGTTTAGGAAAGCAAACCATATATCTGGTTCAAAGAGTATGGTTTGGGTTCCTAAAATCGCTTCCAGTTCCACTTCATCTAGTGGAAGCGGTTCTAATGTGGCTTGAAAAGTCATTCTATTTCCCCGGACCTTATAGTCAAATTTTAAGGGGGAGAAAATACAAGAATTATGTTAGTTGTTTGTTTCTAACTAATATATATTCTTGTAGGTTTGTTTGTTATCATCATTCAAGAAAAGTACTTGGATCATAGATAGTGGGTGTTCACATCACATGACCGGTGATGAATCTTGTTTCAAGGCACTTGAATCTTTTGATGGTGGTGATGTTACTTTTGGAAATAATCTTAGGAAGAGCACTATTATTGGTATAGGCTCGGTTGGTAATCAAAATCTTACGGTATCTAATGTATATCTTGTTGATGGTCTTAACTACAACCTTTTAAGTGTGAGTAAATTGTGTGATGCCGGATATTATTTGAAGTTTGATCACTACTCTTATTTTGTGCATCAAACCTCGGATAATTCTCTTGTATATACCGGACAAAGGAAGAAGAATGTCTATTACTTGAACTTTGATCACTTTACCACCGGTGAACAATGCTTTAGTGCCATGGCTTCCGGTTCATGGCTATGGCATAGAAGACTTGGTCACGTCTCAATAGACTCCTTAAAGAAACTTGTTAAATTAAACCTTGTCCGATATCTACCATCACACAAACTTGACTTAAATGGATTGTGTGAAGCTTGCATGAAAGGCAAGCAAACCAAGTCTATTTTTAAGACCAAAGAAATTGTCTCTACCTCTCAACCCTTACAATTACTCCATATGGACTTGTTTGGACCAATAAATGTTTTGAGTTTGAGCAAAAAGAGGTATGTGTTTGTGGTAGTTGATGGCTATAGTCGTTTTACTTGGGTTTTCTTTCTTGCTCATAAGGAAGAAGCATTTGACTATTTTGTCAAATTTAGCAACCGGGTTGAAAATGAAAAAGGGTTAAAAATCTCTAGAATTCGTAGTGACCATGGAAGGAAATTTGAAAATGCTAAATTTGATGAATTATGCATAGAAAAAGGATATAAACAAGAGTTTTCCGCTCCACGCACTTCCCAACAAAATGGTGTAGTGGAGAGGAAGAACCGAACTCTACAAGAGCTAGCACGCTCAATGCTATATGAATTTGCCGTACCCAAGTTTCTTTGGGCCGAAGCGGTAAATACGGCATGTCATGTAGTAAACCGTGCATGTATTCGTTCCAAACTCAAGAAAACACCTTTTGAATTGTGGGTTGGTCGAACTCCAAATATATCATATTTCCGTGTATTTAGGTCCAAGTGTTTTGTCCTTGATGAGTCTCCTGAAGTAACCAAATTTGATGCTAAATCTTTGACCGGTATATTTGTTGGTTATTCAAACACAAGTAAAGCGTATAGAGTCTATTTGCCTACCTCAAGAGTTGTAATTGAGTCCATAAATGTCAAATTTAATGAAAATGCTAATGAGAAAACCGAGGAAGGTAACTCTATTGTAGATATCCAAGATGGAGCAACAACTCAAGAAATTGAGTTTCAACCAAAGGATGAACTTTCACCGGTGATACTTGAGAAACCTTTGAACCGGGACGATGACAATTTGATAGGGGGAGAGAATCATGAGAAAAACACAATTGACACAACTCAAGATGAGACGCCTCATGATGAAACTCATCCCATACCTCAACCGGTTCATGAGCCTCCCGAAGTGCTTAGAGAAGTGTTCTCTCATCCTCTTTCTAATGTTATAGGTGACCCTAGGGAAGGTGTTAGGACTAGGTCGGGTTTGAATCAAATGATTGGTCATTGTGCTTTTGTGTCTCAACTAGAACCAAAATCCTTCAAAGAGGCCAATGTTGACCCAAATTGGATTGTTGCCATGCAAGAGGAGTTGAACCAATTTGAAAGAAATCAAGTTTGGGAACTTGTACCCTTACCAAATGGTAAGCAAGTTATTGGTACCAAATGGGTTTATAGGAACAAGCTAGATGAAATTGGTAATGTGGTTAGAAACAAAGCCCGCTTGATTGCACAAGGTTTCAAGCAACAAGAAGGTATTGATTTTGAGGAAACTTTTACACCCGTTGCTCGTCTTGAATCCATTAGAATGCTCTTGGCATATGCCGCTAACAAAGATTTCACCCTATTCCAAATGGACGTTAAGAGTGCATTTCTAAATGGGTGGATAGATGAGGAAGTGTATGTCCAACAATCTTCCGGTTTTGTTGACCATTTTAACCCCGACCATGTGTTCAAGCTTCACAAAGCTTTGTATGGTTTAAAACAAGCACCTAGAGCTTGGTATGGTAGACTTTGTACCTTCCTTCTTGACAATGGTTTTGCTAGGGGCAAAATGGATACAACTCTTTTCACCAAGAAAAGAGATGATCATTTATTACTCGTGCAAATTTATGTGGATGATATTATTTTTGGCTCTACTAATGCAGCTCTTGCACAAGAGTTTTTCTCTTTGATGAGTAGTGAATTTGAGATGAGCATGATGGGAGAACTCAACTTCTTTTTGGGACTACAAATCAAACAACTCCAAGATGGCATTTTTATTAGTCAAATCAAATATGCTAAGGAGTTAATCAAGAAATTTGGTGTTGAGGATAGCAAAAGTTTGGATACACCAATGGGCAAGAGTGCAAATATTGATGCGGATGAGAAAGGCAAGCCTATGGACATAACTCTTTACCGAGGAATAATTGGAAGCTTGCTCTATCTCACGGCGAGTAGGCCGGATATTATGTATGCCGTATGTCTATGTGCTAGGTACCAAGCCAATCCTAAGGATTCTCACCACAAAGCGGTAAAAAGAATTTTGAGATATGTTAAGGGTACCCAAAGTTTAGGCCTTTGGTATGGTAAACAAACTGAACTTGACTTGGTAGGGTATACCGATGCCGACTTTGCCGGTGACCGCATGGACCGAAAAAGTACAAGTGGAACTTGTCAATTTCTTGGTGGTTCACTAGTTTTTTGGTCTAGCCGCAAACAAACCTCGGTTGCTCTTTCAACCGCGGAAGCCGAGTATGTAGCGGCCGGTAGTTGTTGCACACAACTATTTTGGATGATGCAAACCTTTAGGGATTATGAGTTAAAGTTCCAAAAGGTACCAATCTTGTGTGACAATACTAGTGCCATTCTTATATCCAAAAACCCGGTATTGCACTCTAGAACCAAGCACATAGAAATACGACATCATTTTATCCGAGATCATGTTGAGAAAGGTGATGTGGAGTTGGTACATGTTGATACAAAAGAGCAAATTGCCGACATATTCACTAAACCATTGCCTACACAACAACATGTTGAATTTAGGTTCAAACTCGGTATGCTTGAACTCAAAGATTAAGTTTCTATACATATCATGATCTTGTCTGTCTGTTTGCTACATTTATTCGTTATTTCCGTTCCTATTTTCAGTTAGAAATCAGTTGTTTTCAACTTTACTTCAGTGTTGTGTTTGAAAAGCAGTTATTCTGGTACAAACGTTGTATAACGCTTTATAACGTTGTACAACGTTTTGTTATTTAAAAAAAAAAAGAGTTTTCATTGCGTTTTTGTTCTGATTGTCCATAACGTTGTACAACGTTATTAAACGTTGCATAACGCTTTATAAAGCGTTACACAGCATTTAAGACACGTCATGCAACGTTTTGATTTTGAATTTTGAATTTCTTTCACTGTTGTGAAGCGTTGTAAAACGTTTTTAAAACGTTGTGTAACGATTATTGTATCGTTACAAGACGTTTAGAAATGTTATACAACGCTTCAGATCTGGTTTTTGAATCGACTCTGCGCATTTAATTCGAATCTTTTCTCCGAAACGTTGTATAACGTTTTATAACGTTGTATAACGTTTTATAACGTTGTATAACGTTTGAACGGAGCTTTTTGTGGCTGGCGTCTTTTCTTCTTCTCTTTCTTTCTTTCTTCTCCAACCCGACAGCCTTCTCCTTTTTTCTCTCTCTCACACCTCTTCATTCCACTCACTCAATACTACCTCTACTACACCAAATCACTTCGACCAAACACTCAAATCAACTCTCCTCACTCTCCTCTACAAGCTTCAAGCCCTCATTTCTCCTCTCTCTCTCTCTCTTTTACCTATTTCGGCAAAACCCTAGCTTTCGGCTTCTCTTCGATTCTGGCATATCTGACCGTTGGATTCTCAATCGGCTTCGAATTCAAGCTATTCAAGGCATCCTCCTCACTTCTCTCTCTTCAATTTCAAGGTTACTATCTTTTCTATCTCTTCTCCAATGGCACCACCCAAATCTCGTAGCGGGGCACCACCCAAGGCTCTCGCAAAACGACCAAGAACCGGTACCACTAGTTCCTCCAGTCTTGTACCAATCCAATCACCGTTACAAGGTACCGTACCCGGTTCTCTACCATCTCCCTCTCTTGAGAATTGGACTCTTTCACCGTTAAACCGGTATTTGTTTAAGGATGATGATGCATACCGGTATTACACTTGCAATATCCAAGGCAATGGCCGAAATGTGAGTGAATGTTTCTACTTGGTGCAACCCAAAGAAAACGAAAATGAATGGAGGATTAGCGACCCGGATTAGGATAGAATCAAACCGCATCTTGATTACTTGCGTGCATGAGGTCTTTTGAACTGCACTCAACCATACAACAAAGACCTCATCAAACTCTTCTATGCCAACATGACTATAACTTGGGAGGACTGTATTCCGGTGGTTCACTCTTACGTGTGTGGCACACCTATTTCATAGACTTGGATCGGGTGGTTCGTGAGTTATTCTTGAGGAATGAGGGAAAACAAATATACATTTCTAAGGCATGGCCAAGGGATGCCGACATAGAGCCATTCGAGAGATATCATGAGTTCTTTTATTGTTGGCGGAATTATTCTCTCAAGCAATTCTCCGCCGCCGAGCTTCCCGCCTACCACCGTCTCTTCTTACTCATCATCAACAATATTCTAGCTCCAAAGAAACAAATCAAAACCAATGTGGAGCTTAGAGAGGTGTTCTACCTTCGTTGCCTCATTGAGAAGAGCCCACAAGTTAACCTTGCATATCTCTTCTTCATGCACTTGGAGAACACAAGCAACACCTCTCTCCCCTATGCCAATGTGATTTCCTACTTTCTTGCCAAGGACGGTGTTCCTCCTCGGTTTAACACTTTCGGTAGGAAAGCCGAAGTATTTGGGCCAACCAACCTCATCAATATCCTTGCTTCAGTCGGGTGGCAACTTGATGAAAACACCGGTATTTTCATTCCCGATCCTAACAATATCAAAAACCGGTATCTCCTCCAAGATGGTGCAAAATCCAATCAATATGCACCGGTGGGACAAGAACCCACGGGTCCTCTCCGTGGACCTAGCTCCTCAAGCCAACAAGCCATGGATTCCAACTACCAAGCCTACTTCAATGAGAAATTTGGTGGTTAGGACAACACCTTAACGGGTTACGGGACCCGATTGACCAATCTTGAGAATGATTGGTCAACATGGAAGGCCGAAGACGCCAAATGGAAGGAGGAGGACGCTAAATGGAAAGAAGATGAGTTGGCTTACCGGGTTAAGAATAATGCCAAGTTGGACAAAATTGAGACGGACGTTCAAACTTTTTGGGGGTCCATGCAAAATGAGTTCCAGAAGCTCCATGTGGCTATTCGCAAGGGTTCCTCTAGTGGTGGCGGAGGAGATGATGACTCGGAGGAGGATTGATGATTATGTTGCTCGGAGGAGGAAGACTTTAAAGCCGTGACAAGCCAAGATTTTCTTTTCTTTCTTTCGTTTTCTTCTTTTTTTTTTCTTTATCTTGATTTTTTTTGGTTTGTTGATGGATAAGCTAAATTTGTATTTTTCTGTGCTAAATTATCTTAAATTTGATGTGCTAAATGGCTCTTGTTAAATGCTTGTTGTTGCCGTTTTGGTTCGTTTTATAGTTTATGCTTACCTCTTGTTCGATCCAAATTGCTCTTCTCTTATGCTCACTTCCTTTGTACCTCAATTGCAAAATTAAACTCGTAAGGGGGAGCGTTGTTGAATTCAAACCTTAGTGGTATAGGATTGACCATTCGACTTTTGCCTTTTTGCAAAAAGGGGGAGAAACAATTGAGATGTAAATTGAGTTGTATCATTTTGCTATATTCTTTATCAATTTACTTAGGTGTTGTTTTGCAATTCGGCAAAAGGGGGAGATTGTTGGATTTAACTCTAACTCTCGATTTGCCGATTTGCAAAACAACACCAAACTTCTTATCTAATCATTTAATTTAGTGTCTTCTAGTGATTATTTTGGAAGAATGACTTGGAGTGAGTCAAACAAAGCTGCAGAAGACCGCTGAAGATTAGTTAGATAGTCAGAATTGTTTAAGGTTGTAATTCTAAACTAATCTCCTCAAATTTATAAGTTTAATGCTCAGATTTTACTAATAACGTTATACAACGTTTCCTAGCGTTATACAACGTTACAGAACACCTCCAACTGTGCCTAGTCGCAAAAACAGCTTTCATGTGTTACACAACGCTTCATTCAGTTGTGTAACGCTTAGTCAAACGATGTGTAACGATTGAAGACGTTACACAACGGATTGACCAAGTCAGCAATCTTTCTCTCTGCACCTTTGCGTTGTGTAACGGTTCCTAGCGTTACACAACGGATCAAAAACAAGCGTTACAAGACGTTTGTTTAGGAAATTCTAACGCTTTGAGGTTTTTGGCCATTCTGAGGGTGTTCTGGCGTATGTCGTGTAACGTTATGTCCGTCACACAACGTTTTGTATTTCAAACGTTGCACAACGCTTCCTAGCGTTATGTAACGCTTTTTAACAACTTTTTGAACGTTGGAGTCTTCTGTTCAATACGTTATATAACGTTTTAAAACGTTATGTAACGTTTCTGACACCCTCCAACGTTATTGTCGAATTTTGTTTTATTTAACGGATATATCGAAACGTTGTGTAACGTTTCGGAGCGTTGTGTAACGTTTTGTTCAGAATTTGACTGGTTTAGAGCTCTTGGCGCCCTCTATATATATCAGACCTTTTTGAGCTGTTAGAGGGGTTGAATACCTTGCTATATCCATGCTTTTGAGCTCTAAACCTGAGAGATTCATCCTTTCATCTAATTGAGCATTTCTTAGACAATTTGTAGAGATTTAGAGAGCATCAATCAAACCCATAGTTTTATAGCTAAATTATTGAGCGATTTGGTTGAGAGCCTCAATCTTTGTTGTTATTTGGTGATTAGTTAGAGGTTAGGCCGACCCGCTTCGAGATCCTTGTGACGAAGCGATTCGGTTCGCATTTGTAGACCCGTTCGATTGGAATAGAACGGAGCGCGTCCGTTTTGTGGTCGCGAAACTCCCGGAGACGTACGACTAAGGCTAGCTTCATCTAGCGGGTCGGAACTCCGTAATCAATCGCTTGTCATCTCTCTCTCTCTTTATTTACTTTACTTTTGACTTGTGCTTGATTGTTTGTGTGTGAACTAATTTGAATTGTTTGAATTGTTATTTTTCCGCAAAATTGTCCAAACCGGTTTAGGATTTGAATTTGTGCCTATTCACCCCCCTCTAGGCCTAGTTTTAGGGACAACAGATGCTAACCACGCGACAAACTATATAAATAAGAATATATACTATGTATCGGGATTCAGGACTATAATTTGAAATTTCAAATATATATCATCTTTGGTACATGTCATGTATATCTGGTGCTTATCTCAAAAAAGATCAATAGCTAAATCAAATATTGGGGTACTAGTTGGTACCTGACGAGGTCCCATCTCTGAGACAATGAATAGAAAACTTAAAAATTGATGCATGTTGAACCTGACAATTTTGGTTTTTTGGTTGTTAGTAAAACAAGTGAAAATTGTTCAATTAATAATCAATCATATCCGTCTATTATTATTCTTTATTTATTTTCTGCCAGCCGTATAATTGTTTCTTGTTGTTGAAGATTTTTTTTTCCTTTTTTTTTGTATTAACAGCAACATCTTGAAATTCTAAATTCAAAAACAATAAATGTCAATGAAGAATAAAATTTAACATTAATATTTTATTTTTTTAAATATTATAGGAGAATTAATTAAAGTAAATGTAGACTACCAGTCACAGTCAAGTAACTACAGTCATTCTTTTCTTCTTTATGAAAGCCAAACCCCGAGGAAACTACATATTTAATTAATATTTTTTTATTTATTTCACTTAGTTAATCAAATTTATGTCAACTTATGAATTCTTTTCTGAAAAAACTCGTTGACACTAATTAATTTATGCAATATATGTAATATAACAACTACTAATATATATATATCCATGTCCCATTCTACAATTTAAAGTAATTAATTAAGTTATTTAAGTACAAGTACTGTTTGAAATATAGCCGCAAGATCACGTAGGTGGTGGTTTATTTAGAAGAAAAGGAGGAGTTTTTGTCATTCAATTTTTTTTTTAAATTAAAGATGTATATGGGACTTGAATCCTTGACTATTTTGAGACCAATTTAGTGTTCTTAGAGCGGCTAGACCAGCCACATGCCACGAATGTGGTGGTTATTTTATCTTTACTAAAATCAGCATGCGATGACGTTATTTGATTTAATCATACATTGCAATATGCAGCTAGATTAGAGGCCCTGCATATTGTACGTACTGATTCCAACTCGATTGCATGACATGACACAGATGATCCTGGACATTGCCATAATTAGACACGCAAAGAACAGATCCAAATAGTTCATACAGATGATCCTGGACTCTGAATCAGTGGTTCAATTGACGACAAAAAAAAAAAAAGCTCATACAGCATACAGTCCTTGTTCTTTATTCCCAACAAATCAAAATAAGACACGAACAAAGAATCAAATTTTTATTTCTAACTCTCACAAATCTATAAAACTAGAACAAGAACTAGAATAATTAAAGCTTGTTCTAGTTCTTGTTCTTAGTTCATAAATTTGCCAAACAAATCAAGAAATTAAAAAAATTAGATGCTACAATTAAAATGCGAGTTAGAATAAAGTCAACTAAAAGAAAAGAGGATGTTTGCGTTTTCTTACAAACAAATAAGTGTTGTCCTATTTTGTTCAAATTTTTATATGCATGTTCAATTTATTTTTATTGAACTTATTTGTTTGTATGTGTTCACTTTGATCACTATATATATTCACCTTGTCAATTTTATGTGTTCACTTTCTGTTTAGCGATGGCAAGAGATGGCAAAACTGTAGATGGCAGTTATCAATTTTCAAATCTTAATGTTGAACTAAAAATTTATATCTGGTACAGCATAAACAAACTAGTCTAAAGTTTGTTTAGTTGTTGATATATCGAGACTTTAATTATTTAATAAACAAATAAATATTTATTGTTTGTACTTATACTTTCAACATCTTCTATTACAGTACTGTACCTGGTGTGTATGCCTTTGAACTCGCATGTGTGGAACAGAATTTTGACCGTACTAAATAAGATGCAAAAAACATATAAATACAAAGCAACCACGGTTCAATGCGCTAGACTTGTGAGAGTAGATAAGTTTGCAATTTTGCATACACCTCACCTGGCCTTGCCACTTGCCAAAATGCCATTTGCCACCTCACCAGCACTTTGATGACATCACTCCGGTGTTTTGAGTCCGTGCGTCAGTGCTTGCGTCATATTCAAGCTTGATGCGTTGCATCCATTTTCGACCCGAATGAATTTATTATTCCAAGCTTAATCATTATATTACTGTAACATCTCGCTAGGTTGTATATAATATAGCTAAGGTTTGAAATTCTTAACGAATAAAACTTGAAGGTACTGAATTTTAAGTGTTAGATTATTTTTTTTTTTTTGGAAAATAAATGGACAATTTTACTACTACGAAACAGCGACGAACTCGATGAGTTTTTTTCCAATTATAGATATTCTCATAATATTTCATAGTAGATTAATGAGAAGGCACTGGATTTGAATATTAAAAAGAATTAAGGTCTAAAAAGATACTTTTGATTTGCATATAAAATGTACTGATGGGATGCCACAGATGCCAAATTGCTTAGAGTTTAGTAGATAATTATTGATTAGTAGATGCTAACCACGTGACAAACTATATAAATAAGAACCTATATTATGTACCGGGACTATAATTCAAATATATAGCCTCTTTGGTACATTATATATCTGGCGCTTAACTCAAAAGATCAATAGCTAAATCAAATATTGAACTAGCTACTAGTTGGTACTGACGAGGTCCCATCTCTGAACTATGAATAGAAAACTTAAAAATTGATGCATGTTGAACTTTGATAATTTTGGTATTTTGGTTGTAAGTATAACAAGTGAAAATTGTTCAATTAATATCAATTGTATCCGTCTATTATTGTCCCTTATTTATTTCTGCCAGCCGTATCAATGTTTGCATGTTGTTTTTTTTTTTTTTGTGTATTGGCAGCAACATCTTGAAATTCTAAAGTAAAAACAATAAATGTCAATGAAGAATAAAATTTAACATTAATATTTTATTTTTTGAAGTATTATAAGCGAATTAATTAAAGTAAAAGTAGAATTTTTTAAGTCAAAAAAAAAAAATTAAGTCAACTTATGAATTTTTTTTCTTAAAAAAACTCCGATGGCATTAATTAACTTATGCAATATATGTAATATAACAACTACTAATATATATACATGTTCCATTCTACAATTTAAAGTAATTAATTAAATTATTTAAGTACAAGTATTATTTGAAATATAGCCGCATAGATCACGTAGGTGGTGGTTTATTTAGAAGAAAAAAGAGGGGTCTTTGTCGTTTAATTTTTTTTTTTAAATTAAAAATGCATATGGGACTTGAATCTTTGGCTACTTTGAGACCAATTTAGGATTCTTATCGCTGAGCGACTAGGCCAACCACATGCCACGAATGTCGTGGTCATTTCATCTTTACTAAAATCAGCATGCGGTGACGTCATGTGATTTAATCATACATCACAATATGTAGCTAGATAAGAGGCCCCGCATATTGTACCTAGTTACGTACTGATTCCAACTCGATTGCATGACATGACACAGATGATCCTGGACATTTCCGTAGACACGCAAAGAACAAATCCAAATAGCTCATACAGATGATCCTGGACTCTGAATCAGTAGTTCAATTGATGACTAAAAAAAAAAAAAGCTCATACAGCATACGGTCTTTGTTCCTTATTCCCAATAAATCCAAATAAGACACGCACAAAGAACAAATTTTTGTTTTTAATTCTCACAAATTTATAAAACTAGAACAAGAATTAAAATAAAGTTTGTTCTAGTTCTTGTTCTTAGTTCATAAATTTGCCAAACAAATCAAAAAAATTATAAAAAAATAGATGCTAAAATTAAAATGAGAGTTAGAATTATAAAGTCAACTCAAAGAAAAAAACCCTTGCTCGTATCTAGGGCTGTCAAACGTGGCCGAAATGCACGGAACAACCCATACCGTTTGCTGTTTCGTTAAGAAAACAGTTTCAGCATTTCGTTTTGTTAACCGTTTCGTTTATGAAACGATATAGAAACCCGTTTCATTATTCGTTCCACTTCACAAATTACACATGAAACGGTTTGAAACTAGACTGAAACGGTCGAAACGACATATACTTGTATTTTGTTTGCCGTTTCGTTATTGAAACGAAATCCATTTCGCTGTAGTTATTTGTTTCGTTAGGCATTAACGAAACGGCATCACGCGTTTTTTTTTTCCGTTGACAGCCCTACTCGTATCTCGAAGGAGTCACTGACGTATTATTAAAGAAAACAGCGTTTTCTTCCTCCATGATACCATAGTGAGCCAAGAGCAACCAATAATGGGTAAGCAGCTCACCTCCCCTGCTTAGACTTCTGAAATGCTCTGTTCGGCTGCAGTGCACCGCTGCATATGTCAGCATTTCCATCCACGCATCGCGGATGACTTCCCACTGTCGCTGTTCGGTTGTCTTGTCTGCAATTTCTTTTAGGCCCGTAAGAAGCTTCCAAAATATTGGAAAAGCTGTATCACCGTGCCTCATCGGATACCCATACTCTGGACTAGCGTGCCCCACTGTTGCTTCATACAAGGAAATACGTGCCTGCCTACTATCAGGACTACGACCGGTGCCGAATATATCGCTGCCCAGCCAGCGCTTAAGTGTTTTGGCCGTTCTAACTGTTAACATTGTAAGTTCTTGGATCGCTGGCGGCATCATTGATGATCTCTCCATAATAAGATACATCATGTAATTTGATACCCTGTATATAGCCTCCCTCCCGCGACCCTCCTTGCTATCTGCTGGTGCATTATTTGAGGCATAATAGCAGATGTCTGTGGCCGTGTGCCAATGTAGGACACACTCAACAAATGCTATCTCCTTCATTACATTCTTTATTCTATCAAGAAGTAGTTGATGCCGATCAAGGGTGTTGGTTATCCAAGATGACCTTATCTTCCTAACGAGTTCCATTTTATCGGCCGCCAATCCAGGTTCAATGAGATTTTTTATATAATCAGTCACTGTCTCGTCCAAATTATCTGATACCTCAGCACTTTCTTCTCCTCTAAATAAGAAATACCATATTTTTTTAAACCAATTAAACCCTTGACCCTTACTCATGATAATGGATTGTATAAGACTATACTGCCCAATGCAGCCCGACCAATACCGTTCATCACTGCGACGACAGAAGATGTGATTTTTTGCTCTACGAACAAATTTTGATATGCTTCTATACATCATATGTAGGTTATCATTCAAGTAAATACTTGGTAAAACAATCATCCATTTTGAGGCAACTAGAGAGAGAGCAGAATAGATATCTAGAAACAGAGAAACTGAAAACAATATGTAGGTTATCGCTATATCTGAAATATCATGACCCTGTTTCTTAATGATATGGAAGAAAACGAGAGCTATTACGATAGATATAGGTGAAGCGATTCGAACAACCCAGAACCTGCTATGATGGATGAAAATAGCCTTCGTGTGGAGGATATCGTACAAAAACGAAAGCTCGACACCAATTAACTTCAAACCTCTATAATTACCGACCAAATTGCGTAGCATAATACCTTCACCAGCACCAGAATAATATGTGCTGACAATATGGGGCTTCATGGTGCACAAAGAAACATATCCTCGAAGAATCAACCAATCATCACCTTATAATAAAAACATATAATGAAGTTTATTAAAATTTTGGGGTGAGGTGTGCTAAAAAATAAAGTACCTTATTTCCAGGGGGATAAAAAGTCATAATTATCAGCCATGTTTCCGTGCTAATTGTATGACTATAATTTGTTTCAGTCCGTGACACAATTTGACAGATCTAACGTATTAATTTGATAATCTAGTATTGAGAGATGACCGAACAATTTAATTCAATTAGCAAGATTATCGGTTTTACTATGCCAATTATTCTTCCAAATAAGCCAAAACAAAAATACAACGGACAAAAAACTATGTTGGGAAACTTTTAATATGGTTCGGACATGTGTATGAACTGGATTAGATGTGGAGAGAGGACCTTGCCACGGTCAGGCAAAAGTGTATGATACGATATTCAAAAAAAAAAAAAAAAAAAAAAGTGTATGATACGGATCGGACCAGCCCACAGCCGACAAATTATGAAGGCCAGTTATTTTTAATATCTCAATTTTTTATTTAATTTTTTAAGAAATTTTTTTATATTAAATATGCCACTGGAAATGCGGCTGCAAGGTTTCAGAATAATAATTATATTTTTTACTTTTCTAATAGTCTTGCATCACTATCGTTGGCGGTGTCAGACAAATTTTTTATTTAAAATAGTAACTACTTTTTAAATATAACAATGACAATTATTTAAAAAAAAAATTGTTTTAAAAAATAGTAAGTGCTACTACGTACCATTGGCCCGGCCAAAAAAATTATTTTTCAAAATAATAATTAGTTTCTCAAACATAGTAAGTGTCGCTGGGACTGGTACGGCTAGCAAAATTAAATTTTTTTTAAACTTAAAAAATAGACTGGACAGTGTTTTATATACTAGCGGTGCCGGTGGGAGTGACACTGCTAGAGTGCCACTGACAAGGTGCTTTGTCATGTTTAGTATTAAAATTATTTTCTTAATATGTTTAGTATTAAATTAAATATTTCCGTTATGTTTGTTAAAGAAACTTCCGGTAAGAAGACGTTTAAATTTTCTTTACATAAATTAATTAGCTTTAATTTATTTCTTTATTATGGACATTGTAATATGAATTACTATATGATAAAAAGGAAGATGTCTTCTATATCTTTTTGTTAAGTAAAAGAAAAAGGGAAAAGGGAGGAAAAATGAAAGATAACAAAACTTTTTTTTTTTTTTTTGGCCTGAAGGGGTGAAAGGTCTTCATTGAAATGCTTTATTGTATTGCTATCAATCTATAATTTATATCTATGTTATAATATTATTCAGAAAAGAATATACAAAAAATGTGTGAGTGTGAGGAATATATGTTCTAACTTTGTAATAAATCTTGTTATGAAATGTGTTTGAATGTAAGTGTTCGGATCCTACACAAGAGTATATGGCCGTACATCATATTTGAGTGCGTCTTTCTTTCCATATTACGTGTGGCCTATATGAGCATGTGTCTCAAATATTATACTTAATTAAGTTTATTTGTTATTGTTATATTGTTGTATAAATCTCCTGATTTTGTTAATGTGTTGTTGTTGTTGTTCACGCATGAAAGGGAACTGAAATAATGCATGGTTGCCTGCTCTTTGTTATTATGTGATATTCAATTCCATGCATAGAATAGAATATATTACAGTATATAAAGAATGCTAGACTACCTAATAATCCAGTCAAGAATTTAAGGCACATATGCTAGTACTGTGCATAATCAATTGAAAAAGAATGTGATATAGGCAGCTTAAAAATTGAATGAGTATATGAACGTACCATTTTGTGCATCAGCATTTTGTGTATCAGGCCTAATTCGTTCATCCCAATCAGAATTAAGCTTAATTTGTTGCATACTGGCACCACGAAGAGCAAGGGTTCTCTCACCGAATTTTACCATCCCAACAATGAAAACGAGCATACTAGGCACCAACAGCCTAGTTGTCTGCAGAGCTGACTGCACAAGCACCGACAAAGCTGTAGAGACTTGTACGACAAACCTCAGTAAGTGCCGCAACCAGAGCTCGCTGTCCTCGACAGAGTAGGAGGTGATGTTGTCGGGACCTCCAAGGTGGAGCAAGAGAAAAGGAGCCCAGAAAGCAGTTATACTTTGTCCAGGCAAATCTGCAGTACCATTGTGGAATATGTTGGCGAGGATGCTGCCGAGTGCTAGTGTGGCGACGTAGTCCGCTCCAAGGTAAGATAACCAGAGTAGGACTAGGAGTCTTTTGTCCCTGATCTTTTTCCGGAAGGGTGCAAAAAATATGAGGACGATTTGCAGCATCATACTCAGCATAACCAGGACTTTAATTTGATCTTTGTTCCAAAGAACTTCCGTCTTCTCTATTACATTGTTCATTTCTTAGTCTAAAGATCTCTTACTCTTTTTTTTTTTTTTTTTCCTTTTTTGCCTTTTAATATAATCTCTCCTCTCTTTCGGCAGAGTGGTCGGTTGGGACTGTCTGTATGCAAGATAATTTGATAAAATCGAAATGTGCTGTGATCTTGAATTCCCAGTCAAAGGTTTAAATAGCAGCCTCTGCGATCTAGAATTTTCCATAATGACACGATATGATCGTATTGTCATAATCGTGTCACATCAAAAATTCTGAAAATTTAACACGATTTGACACGACACATTCGACACGAACATGACACGATAACAACATAAATTTAATTTTTAACATTATCAAAAATAAGATCATAGTTAATACTAATATAAATACTTCCTTTTTAAAATTATTTTTTAAATGATTATTTAAATTGCTTTTTATATCGGTGCTCAATTAATAATCGTACTTCCTTCTTTAATGTATATTTAAAATTTATTTTAATATTTTATTTCTTTTAATGTGTTCAAACAACATACAAATGCGTCGGAAATAAATGAAATATCAATTAGTATTTTAACAAAAATATTTCGACAATTTTGTATTGATATATATACTAAATTTATAAAATAGTTAACAATATTTTTTTTCCATTAAAAATTTAACAATTTTTAATATATTTTTATAAAAAAAAAAGAAAATTTTTTCGCACAATTTTACACGGTTAACACGACGTGTCATAATGTGTGTTATATTACCTCTTCTCACAACTCGCCACGACACGACACGACATGATTAAAAATGTAGTTCATGTCAACACAACACAATACGAGACTCTAACACAATCGTGAGAGGTAAATTTAACTTTTCTTATGTGCATTTGTAGAAGAGAGCTGAGATGTTTAATTTTGAATTCTAGAAAAAAAAAATACAAATAAAGACTTGATAGAGAAACAAAATAATTGAATATTGATATACTTGAGGATTCGAACAATGAATGAGTTGTTAATATTTTTCCCTGACAATGAATTTTGATATGATTATATTAATATAGTTAATTCTAAAGTTTTATGTTTTGAATTAAAGTATACATGTATATAATATAATATGTTATTTAATTTGAGTTAAAATATGTATCTGATATGATGGACAAGTATATTTATACATGTACGCTATGATTCGATAGTGTTCACTAATGACAGCTACGCGCTATTTAAACATATGTTCCTAGTAATAAATTTATATCTAGTGTGTACCAAATAAGAATCTCAAGATGAAGTGATGAACATTTCTTGCGATCAACTCAAAGTATTATTTCTTTACTCACTTTGTGTCTTTGTGTTCATCTTTAATTATTCTTTGCCATCTATCAAAGGAAACCTCTAGGTTGTGCTTCATTTTAGATTTCAGAGGGGAGGGGAGGAGAGATTAAGGAAGACTGAGTATAGCAAATTATTACACTTCAAATTCAGAGTTACAAAATCAAATTATTTGGATATTGAGTCATTACTCTTATTCTATTCACCCCTCTTCTTATTAAGTTATGGAGCAAGATAAGTTAAAGATTTAATCTAACGTCCCTTCCTCTCCACTCCAAAATTTGATATTGGAGCACAACCTTAAAATGTATTGATGGGATGCCACAGATCGATGCCACATTGCTTAGACGTTAGTAGATAATTATTGATTAGTAGACGCTAACCACGCGACAAACTAATTGATTAGTAGACGCTAACCACGCGACATACTATGTATAAATAAGAATCTATACTATGTATCGTGACTATAATTCGAATATATATCCTTTTTGGTACAAGTCATGTCATGTATGTCTGGTGCTTATCTCAAAAAAGATCAATAGCTAAATCAAATATTGGAGTACTAGTTGGTACCTGACGAGGTCCCATCTCTGAGACAATGAATAGAAAACTTAAAAATTGATGCATGTTGAACCTGACAATTTTGGTTTTTTGGTTGTTAGTATAACAAGTGAAAATTGTTCAATTAATAATCAATCATAACCGTCTATTATTGTTCTTTATTTATTTTCTGCCAGCCGTATAATTATTTCTTGTTGTTGAAGATTTTTTTTTTCCTTTTTTTGTATTGACAGCAACATCTTGAAATTCTAAAGTAAGAAACAATAAATGTCAATGAAGAATAAAATTTAACATTAATATTTAATTTTTTGAAGTATTATAGGAGAATTAATTAAAGTAAAAGTAGACTACCAGTCACAGTCAAGTAACTACGGTCGTTCTTTTTTTCTTTATGAAAGCCAAACCTCGTAGGAAACTACAGTTTTAATAAATATTTTTTATTTATTTCACTTAGTTAATCAAATTTATGTCAACTTATGAATTCTTTTCTGAAAAAACTCCATTGACACTAATTAACTTATGCAATATATGTAATATAACAACTACTAATATATATCCAAGTCCCATTCTACAATTTAAAGTAATCAATTAAGTTATTTAAGTACAAGTACTGTTTGAAATATAGCCGCATAGATTATGTAGGCGGTGGTTTATTTAGAAGAAAGAGAGGGATCTTTGTCATTCAATTTTTTTTTTTAAATTAAAGATGTATATGGGGCTTAAATCCTTGACTACTTTGAGACCAATTTAGGATTTTTATCGCTGAGCGACTAGGCCAACCACATGCTACGAATGTGGTGGTTATTTCATCTTTACTAAAATTAGCCTGCGGTGACATTATGTGATTTAATCATATATACATCGCAATATGCAGCCAGATTAGAGGCCCCGCATATTGTTCGTACTTATTCCAACTCGATTACATGACATGACACAGATGATCCTGGACATTGCCGTACATCACATGGATTTTAATATGAGTCAGGCCACAGAAGACCATGCAGTCGCATGTGGCTTGTGTTGAGGAATCTGAACCAAAGTTAGGATTCGAATAAACCAGGAGTCTTTGTTCATGCGTCCGACGGTCAGAAACACTGGGCAACTTTGCAAGTTTGCAATCGTGATCATAACCTTTAGTTTAGATAATTTCGAGGGTGAATCAAATTTTTTTTTAAAGTTATATGATCTGAAAAGTATATTATTTTCTTCTTAATTTATAAACGAATGTGATTGATCAGATTTCAAAATCGGACTAAGCAAATTAATTTATGGTAGAATGTACTTGTAAAATTTAAATTTCAAAGGAATTGTAAAATATAAATTATATTGTATATATAGATGCACACAAAAAATATTGAGCCCGGCTGTGCTGTTAATATGAAGAAAGTTATGCCTAATGTCACTAATATAATATCGCTAATCTAATATTGTAATTAATAATATATCAGTAATGTTAATTAATATCAACGATATAATTAAAATTATTACAAAATTAATTATTCTAAATAATAAACTCAATATGTTGGTAAATTAAACTCAATATATGAGTAACCTGATTATATATCATCTATCGCTTTAAACAATTGTCTTCTTTTAAATTAATATAAAAACCAATTTGAGTTTTACATTTGCTTTATATATATTAAAGTTTAATTTAATTTCGCATATTTGTACTAACTCCCAAAGATGAATTAAATTCTTTAATGGTATCTCCGTATCTGTGTTGAGTCAAAGTGCCACGAGTCCGGTAATGAAGTAGCATCACGCCATTTGGGTGTTTGTCATGAAAAAAGAAATGTCCAGAACCAGAATTAGTCTAGAAATTACCAATTCCAGTAGTATGAATATCCGAATTGAATTTGAGCTCCAAAGTCCAAACAAATTAAGCAGGAAACCCCGCAAATAGGGATTCAAAATCTAGCATCATAAGAAATCATCACGCAAGTGCGGAGGAGAGAGTGTTGCTCTTAGGAACAAAATAAAATAAAATAAAAGGGAAAATTAAATCAATAGTTTGGTTACAGATTTTATCGGATAGAAATCAATAATAAACCTTTACTGGAACAGATCGTTGAATGATCCATTTTACCACCCATTGCGGTTCTATTGAAGGAAGATCTTATGTGCTCACTTCTCTGTTACAATCAGAGTGCACATTTGTAAGCGTACAAGTGTCAAAGGTTTTTCTCCTCTTCTTTCAAAACAGACTTAATTCGAGTCTCTTCGAACAATATTGTCAAATATAACAGCCCAAATAAGCTACAAAAAATTTCTTCAGATTCTTGAACTAACATATATCCACATATGCCACGCAACCACAAAATATCAATGTGCCTCCAGAAAAATCAGAACAAAATTCGTACTCGTACTTCTTCCAACTATAAATACGCTACCGTGCACCGCTTCCCATCGATCACTCTCGCGCACTCCTCTCTCACAATTCTCAACAAAAAGATGGTTAGTGGGGCCCAACCACAGAGAAACATAGATGATCTGCCCAAGAACGAGGCGAACTACACTGCACTGACTCCGCTTTGGTTTCTGGACCGAGCGGCGCTGGTTCACCCGAACCGGGTCTCCGTCATCCATGGACCGGTCCGGTTCACCTGGACCGATACCTACCGCCGATGCCGCCAGCTGGCCTCTGCTCTCTCCCGCCGGTCCATTGGACCAGGTTGCACGGTACACCACACTATTTTCGACTTTAACCCCACAATTTTATTATTTGAATTTGAAACAAAATATTATAATTTTCTTTTCTTTTTTTTATGTTCGAATTTCTTCTCAAACAAAAGAAAAGGAAATTTGTATTGTGGCTGTATTCATCTGCTATTGCCAACGAATTTGGAAAGGGTAGCAATTTTGAACTTGGAATTTGTGCATGTAATTTTTTTAATTTTACATGTAATAGTGGAGAGCTGGAGTTTGGGTTTTAGAGCAAATATGAAGAGTTGAAGGGTACGATTGCAAATTACTAGTACTGGATAAGGTTAATATGCAAAGAATTTTCCCTTTTGGGTGTCAATTTGTTGTTAGATTATAATTTTGTCTCACCATATGATCGCCTGTCTTGTTATGGGCCGCTATCCTGAATTACTGGACAGATATTTAGTTGTAGTGTTCTGGATTTATTAATTCATTAATGAAAGGCACCATACTACTATAATTTTTCAAGGATTCAAGTTGATCATATGGATTTTTTTAATCACGATTCCGGACTTTGTATATTATTGGGTTGGGCCGTGGGTTACCAGTTGTGTAATAATTATATTAATCAGACTGAGACATGCATAGTGATACTAATTCTAATTACAAAGCGGCTGTAAATAACTAATTTGAATTGTTTTTTTGGTTTTTGTTATCAATTGTGAAATTGGTTGGATCTCTCTGCTTCTTACAAAGTATATATAGTTGGTTGTCTTGGCTGAGGAGGTTTAAAATGTGTATTTGGCAACATGGCTTAAAATAAACTTTCTAAGAATCAGGTTGAAATAGTTCACAAAAGAGAGGGACAGAATCAGTTAAGAAGTTTGAACAAATTGTAGTTGACTTTACATTACTGATTCTTTAACTTCAATTTTATCAGGTTGCGGTGATAGCACCAAATGTACCAGCAATGTATGAGGCACACTTTGGCGTGCCAATGGCAGGTGCTGTGGTGAATGCTGTCAACATCCGTTTAAATGCGTCTACAATTGCATTTCTTCTAGATCATTGTGACGCCCAGGTGGTGATGGTCGACCAAGAATTCTTCTCCTTGGCTGAAGAATCCCTCAAAATCATTGCTGAAAAAAGGAAATCTTCATTTAAGCCACCATTTTTGGTTGTGATTGGTGACCCCACTTGTCATCCTGAATCTCTTCAAGAGGCATTGCAGAAAGGGGTAATTGAATATGAGAAGTTTCTAGAAACAGGTGATCCTAAATTTGAGTGGAAACCTCCCAGCGATGAGTGGCAGAGTATTGCGCTGGGGTACACCTCGGGGACTACAAAAAGCCCCAAGGGGGTTGTGTTGCATCACAGGGGTGCATATCTTATGGCACTTAGTGTGGCAATGGTTTGGAATATGAATGAGGGAGCCATTTATCTGTGGACACTGCCGATGTTTCATTGCAATGGATGGTGTTATACTTGGTCACTCGCTGCTTTAGGTGGTACCAATATTTGCCTTCGCCAGGTATGCTTGTGAAATATAAGACTATTTCTATTGACAAACAACATTACTTGCCAAATTTTTTTAAAAAAAAATTAAAAATTGTAGATATACCCTCTATAATTTAGATAGGTCCTGTATCAAATTGATTGTAATTTCAACATGATTGGCTATTCGATGAGCAATTCAGAAACTTAGCACCTTACTTTTATTGACATAATTTAATTGGTGAATAAACAGCCTCCAAATTGCATCAAGTTTGATGCCTATTTTATCTAATTTATAAATAAAAATAGAACTGTAATTTCAGTTTTCCATTTTTAAGAATCTTAAGGGCAGCAGTTATTGGTGTCAGTGTATCCTTTCCAAATTAAAATTATTGTATTTTAAGATGGTTGTCGGTTAGAAATTAAGGCAGGTGGAGCAGGAGACAACAAATTCTTGTTTTGAGTAAATTTTATAATAGTTACTAGTAACACCACCAATTGTTTGCAAATATAATTAGATTTGGCGCTGAATTACTGTTTGGTAGAATTAGGCCAACTTTGGCTCTTGCTCCTAAGGGTAAGCACAGACTTTTTAAGGCATTAGGCATGATAATTTGTTGATAGAATTTTAGACTTCAAGGAAACAGAATAATCCTACCTACCTTAATACTTTTTGTATAGTTGTTTTTACATTTCGAATTGAATTTCTACTTTTTTCAACCAAACACATCAGAGAAGGCAAAATTTAAGTTACCATAAAACAACAGAAGACGATAGTCTTACTTTCTCACCTCTAATTCTCATTTAGGTCTCGACCAGGGCAATATACTCGGCAATTGCTGAACAAGGAGTGACACACTTCTGTGCTGCCCCAGTTGTGTTAAACAACCTCCTAAATGCACCAGCCAGTGAGACATACCTCCCCCTTCCACGTCCTGTCCATGTTATGGTTGCTGGCGCGGCCCCACCACCTTCTCTCCTTGCTGACCTCTCCACTCGCGGCTTCATTGTGACCCACACCTATGGCCTCTCTGAGACCTATGGTCCTTCCACCATCTGTGCCTGGAAACCTGAATGGAACAACCTACCTCTTGACCAACGGGCCCGCTTGCATGCTCGTCAGGGCATTCGGTACATAGCCCTTGAAGGGCTTGAAGTGGTTGACCCCAAAACCATGGCCCCTGTACCGGCCGACGGCACCACCCTAGGGGAGGTTGTTTTTCGTGGAAATGTGGTCATGAAGGGGTACTTGAAAAACCCCAGTGCAAATGCCGAGGCATTCGCGAATGGATGGTACCACTCAGGCGACCTGGGAGTGAAGCATCCCGACGGGTACATAGAAATCAAGGACCGATCAAAGGATATTATTATATCCGGAGGGGAGAACATATCTAGCTTAGAGGTGGAGAAGACTTTGTACATGCATCCTGCTATTCTCGAGACATCGGTGGTTGCTCGGGCAGATGAACGGTGGGGTGAGTCGCCTTGTGCATTTGTGACATTGAAGGAGAGTGTGGATGGATCCGACGAGGCAACTGTGGCAGAGGACATTATGAGGTTCTGTAGGGAGAGGATGCCGGGTTATTGGGTCCCAAAATCAGTGGTGTTCGGCCCGTTGCCGAAGACTGCTACTGGTAAAATTAGGAAGGAAGAGCTCCGCAAAAAGGCCAAGGAATTGGGACCTGTCAGAAAAAGCCGGTTATGAACTTGTAATGTGTCAAATATTTTGAGTGTTTGCTTGATGTGTTGGTTCGCCTAATGCCCTGATGATATTAATTTATTTATGAGACAAAAGTAAAAAAAAAAAATGGAAAATGAAAATCAGGGCTTGCGTGATGAGATCTTGGTTCCTAATGAGCTTAAGAAGGAATTGTAACAAATAAACGGAATGAATCAATTAGACGACATGGTATCTATTTTTCTTTTTGGAGTTTTTAATCTGTATAATAATAAAGATGTAGAAAGTATAAAAAGGCGGTTTTGTGGTTCTATCAGCGTGTGCTGTTCAGTAAAAAGATATTAATCAAAAGGCGCAAAGAAAGGGAAGAAAGGGAGAGAATATACAGTTCAATTTGCGTTGGTAAAATCACATTACGAAAATACGAAGTTCTCCGTAAAGGAAGAAAATTTTGCCCAGAACTTGAGAAGAGCAGTTGTGTCTGTCCAATCAAAACCTATCGCATTTAAACTGAACTCAACTCTCTTTTTTTCTCTCTAATAAACAAAATTTATTTCAGAATAATTGTTTCATCCTTTTATTTATTCTACGCTGTTCTATTGAGAACTCAACTCTCTTTTTTTCTCCTAAATGGCATTTTCTTTTTTTCCCGCATCAACTACCACTCTTTTGACAGGGTATGAATTAAGCACGTAGTTGGTTGTAATAAGTAAAAACTCATGTATGATCACAATTAGTTGCCAGCTGATTCTATTGTAGACTGTCATTGTATAACATATCAGATTGGTTTTGTTTCCATTTTAAGTTACTAATCCCGTTTCCATTGTATAACGCATTTTCTTTTATTTTTTTTTGCCCCATCAACTACCACTCTTCCAAAAAATCATTCCGATTAGAACCTATTATTAAAGGAGAGAGGAACGGAGAGGAGAGTAAGGATTGATCGGAATTTGTTACCCTCCAAATCGGAGTGTAGAAATTTACTCTAAAACTTTTGAAATTTCAGTGTGTCTCTTCCATCGTCTTCTCTTTCCTTCCGTCGTCTTTCCTTCTACGTGAAGCGAGTAAACAATCGGGCAGAGTAAACTCGTTCAATCGTTCCGTTATTCTATCCTCTCCCTCCGATGTAGTGTTCTGGAGCACAGCCTAAAGGTTTCTGAGATCTACAACATTTAATGAGTTCATACCTGTTTTTAAATTTTCTATTAAGCACGCAGGTCATGATTACTTGCGGAATTAGTGCATTTAATCCGTCATCAAATATGATTGCCAAAAGGTAGGAGTAAGTTGGAGTAGAGTGGAGTAAACGTGGAGCAAGTAATTACTCCATCGGATGGGGTTGATTATTTTTATTTATAATACCATTATACAGCCTGTACGTTCAACAGCTTAACTATAGTAGTATAGTGTTATTATTTAATTATTTGCAAATTTACAAAAACAGTTCATATTTACTATTGCATACTTATAAATATATCGATATAAATTATTGTTGCGTCTCAGATCACTCAAAATGATGCTCTTGTGGGTAATTAATTCAATTATTTTGTTTATCATATTGATTATTTCATACATGTTCAATCCGGACGTCAAAAACAAACTATATTACGACACACAGATTAAATAACTATAATTATCATACGGAAATGCCAACAAGAATTTTTAATAAATCACGTAGAGCGTGCGATCACATGTCTCTGGAATAACTTGATAGTTGATATAGATATCGGCCTTCTCCATGTTATCTGGTAGATATCCAAATAAACAACAATATTAACGATGCCACATGCACTCCAGTCTCCAGTCATCTTGTAATTTTCAATTCCCTCAACCCCCCTACCTCTGACCTCTTAGTGTTATCTTCCAACGTGTATCATGATAAAAAAAAAATAAAAAAAAAAATGATATGATGAGATATGGATCCTTAAGCCAGATAGGGTATAAGTTCAAGCACCATGCGAAATACTGATGGGGTCGTTTGGATGGGTTAGGAATAGCCAATTCCTAGGAAGGAATAAGGATTTTCGTTGGGAAGTGTGTAACTTTGTGAGAGAGATGAATTGTTTATATTAAAATTTATGCCCGGAATTGGAAAATTCCCAAATTCCGGACACATCCAAACGACCCCGATTATTAATATATCAATCGCATAAATATTATTAAATTGTTACTGGGTAATTTAATGGAAAAATTTACTTAGTTTTATGAGAGTGAAATATAAATTTTCTTTAATAAATAAAATGCATATGTAACGTTAAATTTAAGCAATTTTCCCGCTAATTTCCTTAGCATTAACAAGGCAATACACAAGCAGTACAACAAAAAAATGGCCACAGAAAACCATCACATCTTTCTCATATCGGCTTTTGACCGGCGTTTGGCGGTTTGGGACACTGACCTCCACTGGCTATTATTTTTTTGTAGTTGATCCACACTAAAATACGCCACAATTTTCACTACCAATTACTTCTGATTACGTGGCGTATTACTATTGATGCACTTACCCAGACCAGACATACTGGACCATTTCAGATGCGTAGAATTCAACGATCGGCGAAGAACCTCTCCCTCGTCAGTCGTCACTATATAAAATGTCCGTTTCTCCAAATCTCTGGCTTTTGTACTTGCAACTTTCACCTCCAAATCCTAATAAGAGCAGCGGAGATGGCGAGTGGGGCCCGGTCGCAGAGAGACATCGACGATTTGCCGAAGAACGAGGCGAATTACGCCGCGCTGACGCCTCTCTGGTTCTTGGAGCGAGCCGCGCTGGTTCACCCGAACCGGATTTCGGTTATCCATGGACCGGTCCGGTTCACTTGGGCCGATACCTACCGCCGATCCCGCCAGCTGGCGTCTGCTCTCTCTCGCTGTTCTGTGGGGCCCGGAAGCACGGTACTTTATAACTTAGATTGTTTTAGATGAAGAAAAAGTATATTATAATATTACCGTTGGATTTTGAATTGAACAAATGATCTTGTAGATTTAGCTGTACTTTTCCAAAGTTTAGTAATGCAAATTGCAAACAACATGGATTTGGAATTGATTATTTGGGGGCATAAGTTGATAGTTAGATAATACTAATGAAAATTAAAAAGGAATTTATTAGTTGTTACTTGTTATTATGTTATAATTTTTTGTCTCAAAATTGGAGTGAGATCCCAGCAAAGTACTCTGATTATGCAGAAGTCGAACTACTTAATTAGGAATTACTAATTTTATCTATTGCTAATTTGTTATGATAAATAATTAATAAGTAATAGCAATCAGAGAATAATCTTGACTGAATCAATGGATGTTAATTAAATAAACCATGCATTTGTGGCATTTGTTCAGTATTTAGTAATTATTCAAAATAACGCAGATAATTTATGGTATCTGTGGTTTGTGAATATTTTTTAGTCAAATAAATTGCCTAGTATGTTTTTCATATGTAATGAGCAGACCATTTTCATTTTGTCAGGTGGCAGTAATAGCACCAAATGTACCAGCAATATACGAAGCACATTTTGGTGTACCTATGTCAGGTGCTGTGATAAACTGCGTCAATATTCGTTTAAATGCCCCAACTGTATCATTTTTACTTGATCACTCCCAAGCTGAGGTTGTAATTGTTGACCAAGAATTCTACTCCTTAGCTGAAGACTCCCTGAAAATAATCGCTGAAAAGAACAAGTCCAATTACAAACCGCCACTACTAATTGTGATTGGCGACCCCACTTGTGACCCCAAATTGTTGCAGCATGCCTTAAAGAATGGGGCAGTGGAGTATGAGAAGTTTCTAGAAACAGGAGATCCTGGTTTTGAGTGGAAGCCTCCCAGAGATGAATGGCAGAGTATTTCTCTGGGGTATACATCAGGAACAACTAGCAACCCAAAAGGTGTAGTATTGCACCATAGAGGCGCGTATCTGATGGCTCTCAGTGGGGCCCTTGTGTGGGGCATGAATGAAGGTGCGGTTTATTTGTGGACCTTGCCAATGTTTCACTGTAATGGATGGTGCTATGCATGGACTCTGGCTGCTCTTTGTGGCACCAGTGTTTGTCTTCGTCAGGTACATTTCCTGACTCCCTGTGTTTTGCTTTGATTATGTGCTTTCAAAGGGCTGTGTCACGTCTAGCCTAGAAAACAAAGTACCCCGCACCTTATAAATTTGGGAATCTTTTTCTTTTTAACTTATTTCCTTTTTCTTCAAATCATGCCAAAGGTACCCTCCTTCGTCCTGTTTATTTATAAACTAAAGAATAAATACCTGAGAAACAATCCAAAATTTTTAATGAGGGGACCAGATGTTTAGGTGTATAGGTGACATTGATACAGGATATATCTAAATTGAGAGTGGTATACTGGAATTTTCAGCCTTGACAGTGCTAGATGAAATTTTGCTGAGAATTCTAAGTTCTGTTTATTGCCTTAACATTGGGTGCTTAATCCTACAATTTTCCTTCAGGTGACAGCTAAGGCCATTTTCTCAGCTATAGCTCACCAAGGGGTGACCCACTTCTGTGGGGCCCCTGTGGTGCTAAATACAATTGTGAATGCACCTCCAACCGACACCATCCTACCACTTCCTCGAACCGTGGAGGTGATGACAGCTGGTGCAGCCCCACCCCCCTCGGTCCTAGCTGCAATGTCTCGCCTTGGTTTCCGTGTGACACATACCTACGGCCTCTCTGAGACCTATGGACCATCCACTGTGTGTGCATGGAAACCTGAGTGGGACCTGTTGCCTGCTGACGAGAGGGCTCGGTTGCATGCTCGTCAAGGTGTGAGGTACATTGGGCTCGAGTGCCTCGATGTGGTTGACCCGACGAGCATGAAGCCTGTACAAGCAGATGGTACAACTCTAGGCGAGATTGTGATGAGGGGTAATGGGGTCATGAAGGGGTATTTGAAGAATCCAAAAGCAAATGCCGAAGCCTTTGAGAATGGTTGGTTTCATTCTGGTGATCTAGGCGTGAAGCACCCTGATGGGTAATTTGATAAATTATGAGTAATTTTGTTTTTATTTATTTTTTAGTATAATTGGTCCCATAGTTGATTGTTTGTGTAGTGGTACTAATAAATAGTCAGCTCAGACATATTATGGTATTTCCTGATACCAGACCAAACAAAGTGTACATACTTGTACTTCATACCAGCTGAAAGATAAAAAAAAAAACATTTAAGCTGGTACTACAACTGCCTCCTTTGAATGCTGATTCCTACTGTTCGTTACCCTGACCAACACATAATATGATAGCTAGAGTCAGATGCAAATTTAATCCAAACTTTAATAAGTTTAAAATTCACCTCCTGGATTGTGATGAGTCGCTTAGTTATGGGTATCTTTTCATATAACAGGTATATAGAGGTGAAAGACCGTGCAAAAGACATAATCATCTCGGGTGGTGAGAACATTAGCAGTTTGGAGGTGGAGAAGGTGGTCTATATGCACCCAGCTGTGTTAGAAGCCTCTGTGGTTGCACGTGCAGATGAGCGATGGGGTGAGTCACCCTGTGCATTTATTACACTGAAGGAGAGTATCAACAGATCCAATGATTCAGCCCTAGCGAACGATATTTTGAAGTTTTGCAAAGAAAGGCTGCCGGGTTATTGGGTCCCAAAATCTGTTGTGTTCGGCCCACTTCCCAAGACGGCCACAGGAAAGATCAAGAAGCACGAGCTCCGGGCCAAGGCCAAGGAGCTGGGGCCTGTTAGGAAGAGTCGGCTATGAGTCTGTATTGATTGATATTAATTAATAATGTCATTTATTGGTGATAATTTGTATGGACCAGGTTCAATTTTGTTCCCTGATATTGTAAGACCTTATGTTAGTCATATATTTTATGTTGGCTATCATTACGGTGGGATTCACACGATTACTAAGCAAGGTCACTTTAATCACAAGTGCTGAGCTGTAAGGGCAGCAACATAGCAACTCAGAATTGGTAGGATGGGAATTCTGTAAATAACTGATGCGGGGAATGAGCTGCTGGGGATTGACACAAACCACTGGCTTTCTTAGGTGGTGACGGATTGGAAGGCAGAGATGCGCCAGAGTTGTGCCAAGTGGTAGTCTAATAAGCATATAGTATGCTCTTTATTTCATTTTTCAGTTATTTTCTTCTTTTTTTTTCCTAACAAAAATAATCAGTATGTATTGAATTTCCTTGTGTGCAGCATTTCACTGGCTGATATTCTTAAAAAACCTTCACCTTGTCCAATGATATGGGACAAGATCAGAAAAGGGCCTATTGTAAATCTGTTATTTTGTAAACTCAGCTATATTTATTCGGAGATGCATATCACTTGTCCCATGATATGGGACAAGATCAGAAAAGGGCCTACTGTAAATCTGTTATTTTGTGAACTCAGCTATATTTATTCGGAGATGCATATCAGATGATTGCAATAGTATTTTGTTTGATAGTTTGATACTCCCACTGTCAAAGCTTCATGACAGATAATAAATGCCGTAGCTATTATATAAAATGGTCTGCAATGTGCTAAAGATTTTATAACTTTAGCAACTGACCAGACAAGTAATAGAAGGAACTTGCAAATATTATGTATGAAAAAAATGGAAAATGAAGTTTATCACTGTCGCAAATATAATCCAAGTTTTGAGTGGTGCTTAACGTGCCTAGAACAACAGCAAACAAGGTAGTGAATACAAAATACAAAGCACTTTGTATATACTGGCCATTTGAGCAACCTAATCTATTGCTCCCATCCTGGGATCCTCCTATAAATGGGCACACGGCTCCAAGTTTGTCTCTCTTTTTTCTCTCCTTGGATGATAGAAAATTATTTAGCAGATTGAACAATGATTCCCCATTTCAATCCTATCACCTAACGCACCATGAAGTACGGCACTGTGTAGTTTTTTTTAATTACTAAAAATTTTGTTTGCTTTGTTTGCAATTACCATATGTCTGTACCAGTGCAACTTGGGGTACTGTTACTTTTTTGTATTTTTAATGGTTTTATTGTTTATAATAAGACTATATATATAACTGTTTAGCTTTTATTGATGAAAGTGGTAGCTTTTATTGATGAAAGTGGTAGCTTTTATTTAGCATGGATAAGGGCTTTCAAGAGTGAATTTCGAGGTTGCTTCGTTATGTGATCAGTTTTAGTAATAACATTTGTTTAATATAAAATTGTGTTCTGAAACAATACTGGCACGCTCAAAGCTTGATTGTTTAATTAAAGGCTTTTACTTTAAATCAAATGCTTTAGCTACTGTGCTCCCAAGTCCCAAACCTGAGGTTTTCAGTGTGAGCCAGACCTCAACTGGTATGGAAATTAACCAGTATATGTACAGCAATCATTTTTTATTTTTTTTTTAATCCAAAGAAAAGAGCCTTTGGCTTTCAAAATTTTGTACTCAAAATCCTACAACAGGAATGGGTTGAATCAAATTAATTATTGTGTATGTATGCGCATGCTACAGACAGAGACATATATATCACTTCGTATCTCAAAAGACCAGCAGAAGATGTATATGATTACTGTATCGATATAATGCAAATAATCAGATCAACTACACAGAGAAAAACTTTAAATATCAGAGAAAAAATATTACAAATAGTTTAACAAACAAAATTTTGGTCAATCCAAAGCATAATTCAGAGAAAGACTTTAAATATCAGAGACGAATGCCAGAGATTGTTTAACAAACAAAAACAAAGGCCAATCCAAAACATAATTCAGGGCCTCTGATAACAGAATATGTATATGGCCAAGATAGTGGCTTAAACAGAAAGCAAGGACATGAATAAAACTGTAGAGAAAGATGCAAATCCAGAAAACAAGTAGCATAATCAACAGCATCTTGACGGTATGAGCTTCACTGCCCTTACGTCTAGAAGCAGCGATGAGCCCTATGACCCTTATGCCTCGACTCAGCAACAGGGAATGGTGAAAACCTTCCGTTTACTAAGAATTGTTCATTCTGAGCAGGACAGTAACAAAGGTTACAAAGCCTCCGTTCTGACAAGACTGCACGTGTGGATTCCGGTACGGTGAAGATCTTAGGTGCTGGTAACCCTCCTTCGTAGAAGTAGATAGAGTTGGATAAAAAGCATGGGAATACATCAGTAGAAATTGAGACGCCACCATGCCATGGGTGTATAAAAAGAGCATTTTTCCCTATGTTCCTCACAGGTACCAAGAATATCATTTCGCCGCCATCTTCTCTGATTTTCTGGTTCACAACTCTGAATATTCTGAAATATATATCAGCATATTGGCGCACTGGTACCTTATATGATTGGTACCAGTGCTGGTAACAGTGGATTGAAAGGTTTCTTATTCGGTCGATTGGTTAGATGTAAGATGTACTGTGTTATAACTTTGAACTTTTTTTAATTTAAAGAGGCAGGGGAAGTCGTAGGGGCCGTCCTACTTATTCAAAAGATATAAATATCACTTTCATGCATTGTCTGCTTGATGGCCTTGCGGATAAATACCATCAAAACAAAATATCATGTATTCAGTAGCCATTAATTCAGAAGTGTATATATTAGTTTAAATTGATTATATTAAAAATATTTAATAAAATGCCTCAAAATTAATTGACTTAGGATTTAGTTTCTACAAGGCCCTCTGTGCTTTAATTGAGGATCATTGGCAGTTTTTTTTTCTTTGATGAAAAGGATCATTGGCAGTTGGAACTTGGAAGTATACCAGTACCTATTGTCAAGAGATGGACACGTGGTGAAGGATGAAAAAAATGGGGAAATCGTACAAGTGGTGAAGGATGAAAACATGGAGAAATCTTACAAGTGGTGAAGGGTGAAAAGAATGGGGAAATCGTACAAGTCGACCTGCACCAACTGCTCTAGCACTGATACTGGATCTTCACAAGTTCTGTCACGGAATTTAGTATGCACAGACCTCTCAATTAGCACAGGTTAGGGTATTCAAAATTGAATTAGGGGTTGGGGTTGGTCTGGCATGCTGAAAGCTTGATTGTTTATTGAAAGACTTTTACTTTAAATTAAAGGCTTTAATACTATGTGCTTCCTAAGCTGAGGATATCAGCAGAAGCCAGGCGTCAAATCGTATGGAATTTAACCAGTACGATACATGAATCGTGTTTTTCTATCCCCAAAAAATACAAGAGGGCTTGGTTTCAAAATTGTTTTACTCGAAATTCTACGACAGGAATGGTTGGAAACAAACTAATTAGCTTGTATGTATGTGCGTAGTACAGAGAGAGACATGTCACTTTTATATCTCAAAAGACAAGCAGAAAGATAAATGATAACTGCATTGATATAATGCAAGTAATCGGAACAAAAATACCCAGAGAAAAACTTCGAATATCATCGCAGATAGTATAACAAAAAAAAATTATGGCCAATCCAAAGCATAATACAAAGAAATTCATTAAATATCAAAGAACAAATATCCCATATAGATTAACAAATAAAGCTTAATTATAGCCAATTAATCCAAAACATAATTCAACACATCTCATAGCAGAATATTAACATGGCCCAGACATAAACAAAACTGTAGAGATGCACATCCTCAATGAAGGTATGTGCATCGATCACCACCCTTACATCTAGAAGCAGTGATGAGCCCTATGACCCTTACGCCTCGACTCAGCAACAGGGAATGGTGAAAACCTTCTGCTTACTAAGAATTGTTCATTCTGAACAACACAGTAACAAAACCTCCATTCAGGCAAGACCACACGTGCGGATTCTGGTATGGTGAAGATCTTCGGTGCTGGTAACCCTCCTTCGTAGAAGTAGATTGAGTTGGATAAAAAGCATGGGAATACATCAGTAGAAATTGAGACACCACCATGCCATGGGTGTATAAAAAGAGCATTTTTCCCTATGTTCCAGACAGGTACCAAGAATATCATTTCGCGGCCAGTGCCATCATCTTCTCCAATTTTCCAGTTCACGACTCTGAATATTCTGAAATATATATTAGCATAACCGGGTTTATGTGATCCGAGGACTGCGAGCAGTTGCCCATCAGACTCAACTAGATAGTATCTTTCCACACCTCCAAATTCAATGGTTAGAGGACGTGGTAGGCCTGTGAAGAAAATCCTTTCTGTGCCCTTCACCAGCTCTTTCTGGTTTTCTTCCTGTTCAATCGGAAAGATGCCCCATGTAGCTGAAAGACAGTAGGGCCTGTCTTGGTAGAACACGCATGGATGTTGACGGTCCAGTTCTAGTGAAAATACCTTCCATTCCTTAAAACCGGGCTCTGCATATGCCATAAATTTCGAGGCAATCACTAGAATAGTGAAAGAGGTAGCATTGCCGAAGATTATAGATGGTGGCTGAATCTCTGATCTAGCATGTGTGTTGTAAAGTCGGGAGATGTTAGGGTATTCCAGAGTGGACCCGGTAAACGGGTTAAGGAGATGGCTAGTAATCCGACCCCTGGACGGTCCAGTGATGAGAAGAAGGCCCTCCAAGCAAGCATTAATTTTGTTGTTGCGCAGCTCTGGGATGTGGGCCCGTACGTACTTGCCAAGTGAAGGGTTCAGGAATTGCCTCAGTGGTTTGCTACTTTGCTCCTTTTTAGTACTGAAACGCTTGGGATCATACTCATCGGAGCTCCACATCAGAATCCATTTGCGGGGGCAGAAGCGTCTTTCTGTCATTGTGACATCATCAGTGGCCTGCCTCCAATAACCGCACACATTACGGAAGGAAAAGTAATTCACTGCATCATCAGCAAGCAATATCTTGCCGATTGTTTCAACGATGCCATCGGGAAGAGCCGACCAATCTCTGATTTGTTCATCTACTCTGACCTCATCCCTAAAACCGAGACATTGGTTCTTAACCTAAAATAATTAAATGGATTAGAAAATTTTGAACTTCTATAGATTAACAAGGGAGATCAGCGCTCTGCAACAAGGTGTAATAATACTGACAAAATTCATTTATGATAAGTTACAGGGCATGTGTTTTGGGAGATTGATCGCTAACATGAGATTCCTTTGGTCCCAAAATAACTGATTTTATTCGTTTATGATAAGAAAGTCTCTAGGGTTTCAATAAATTACGGATATGTTTTGTTTATGGTAAAGAAGAGATGCATGAGGATTCGTCTTAGAAAGGATTTCAGTATAACCAGAGCCATCAATTTATTAGTAAGTTAGCTTCATTAATTAGTCATTAAAGACGAAAACTCAAACCCTATTCTTCATTTTCGTAAGAAAAGCTTCAGTTTACAATCATAGAAACAGGGGTAAACATAGAACTTGACCATATCTAAAACAAAACTTGAAACAAAAATGCAATATCAGAGAAGGAAATCATGTATCTCACCATTTTTGCGTAAGAGAGACTCAATCTCGCTTTCTCTGAGGCTCTACTTGCAAGCTCTAAGGTCGAAGGTGCAAATAACTCTCTTTGGTCGGTGCGTGGTTCAAAAATAACAGAGGCGGAATCAGAACGGAACAACTAACGGGCGAATAAACTTAACGGAGTCGGAATCGGATGTGTTCTATTTTGGGTAATAACAATTGCATATTTTGCATTGAACCCGCAGAATTACGAACTCCCGGCCCGTAATATGTAGCCCGTTTCCAGCTGAAGCCTATTTTATGGGCCCTAAACAATTTACTAGCTCATTAGGCCATTACATGTTTTGATTTATTATGTTAATTAATACCACTTCAACTTGCATTCAACTTGTTCTGAGAGTATTAATTAATTTTGATATTATAATAGTCAAAACAAGTTGAAGTTTTGGATTTGATCATTTGAAATGTGAGTTTTACTATATATATGTTATGAGTAATGAAATTTGGTATAAAATTTACTGTTCATAAAAATCTTAAATTTATAACCGTCCAAAATTATAAGCAGTAATTATAACTGCCATCGACAGAATAACCATCGCGCGCCATCGCTGAACAGTCAGCGCGCACGTGAGTTTCTCTCTTGACTAGCAGGTGTCTGTTACAAATGTTCAGTTTAATAATCAAATGTGTTCAGTTTAATAATCAAAAGTGTTCAGTTAAATGCGTCAACTAATGGCAAAGTCGCGCGTCAGAGAGAGGTGCGCCCCAAGGGCAAAGTCGAAAAAAATTTAATTTAAACCGGATCGGTTCATGACCCCTTCTAATTTTTTCGTGTGGTTTTTTTTCGGTTCGTGACCCCTTCGCTTGACATGCACCTATTTAAAAAAACTGAAAGTAATACTTAAGTAGATGGTTTTTTCAGCGATGGCACTAATCAATTTTCAATTATAAGTGTTTGATGGAATATCTAATGATATTTATATTGACATGAAATCTGATGCACACCTAATTTATAAGACCAAACAATGAGTCTATAATTTTTTACCTGTACTTATAAAAAAATTGTTTATTAATTTGAAAATTATTTATAAATTTGTGAAGTTGATTATTGTCAATAAATCCCCGCAGATTAGTTTTATTGCGCTCAAAGCATCAAAACTAATTGACAAAGGTTTTTTTATTTAAAGCAAGGTTGCTTCGGATATTTGACTGCACACGAGCTACTTGAATATTATTAAAAATTTGTCTTCGGATATTTTGACTGCATCAAATTATTGTGTCTTTAGAAACTCAACCCACAGGAATACGATAAAAACTTTTGAAAGTGTTTTTTTTTTTTTTAAGATAAATTGGGGGTCAAACCTCCAAACATATTTTTAAATTAAATGTCTATAAAGACTCTCCAGCCGGATTTCGAACCTACGACATCTCACTTAAGATGCATTGCTCTTTGTCACTAGACCAAGAAAACTTTTGAAAGTGTTGAAAATAAAGGAACATTAATCACTAAAAAAGAAGTTTCAATAAAACTTGTTTAAGAAAAGGTCCAAATGAAGAGGTTATGTAATTCAGGAAGACAGGAAGTAAAGGTCAGATAAGTTAGTTGATTATATTTACTAGGTTTGTTCAACTTCGCGTGTTGTACTGGTACATCGCTGATGCAACAAGAATGGAATATGTGCTGAGATAAACGACCGCTTGGAATTTCTTAGCAAATGAAAAAAAAATACAAAATAAATATAAAAGATTTGGAAGTCGGCGCTCTAAGGATACGTTACATAAGAGATGAACAATAGGGAAAGGGAAGAATTAAAAATTAAGGAACAATTTGCAAATAACTTTATAACTTTGTAAAATGAAAGAAAATGAAAAAAATGTTATCTATAGTAACCTTTAACCTTCGACTAAATATTTTGTTTTCCTTTAAACTTAATGTATAGGAGATTAATAATTTTTAGTTATCATACAAAGAAACCATAGCAAACTTATTGCCTTAATTTATTACGATTAAGAGAGAAAGAAATAAATTAATTATAATGAAGTTATAACATTTCGATCACGACGGAAGTTGTAAAGCTAATTAAAAAAAAAAAAAAAAACGGAAAACAGAGAAGTTGTTTGGAGTAGAAGCAAATGCACCGTCCTATTTGCCTACAAACAATGCAAAGTTTACCGTTGCCTCAAAAAGGTCATGCATTACCACATGTATTTGGACCCTGGTTAATTAACACATGTAATCTGAAATAGGTTGTTCCACAAGATGATTCATAATTATTATTAAGGATGCCTTACATAAATATATTATAGAATGGAAAAATTGTTTAGGCTCATTTATCTTCCTTTGTTACATTTTTTTTTACTAAAATATATATTCATGTCATTTAAACAAATGATGCGTGATCTATTAAGTCTTATATACAAATTTGATAAAGATGCTCCATGTCAGCAAGAAAAAAAAAACAAGATATTTTTTGTTTTTTGCCACCTCCATTTTTTTACCACAGTTTATAATCATCTTATAGATAAATCACAAATAAAGTTATCTAATAGCAAACAAATAGTTGATAAGCATTTAATTAATTGTTTGCAAAAATCTGAATACACGAATGATCAATATATTAAATGCTTATCGACTATTTGATTACTAATTTACTATTCACTGAATCACTGATATTATGGAAGGAAAGTGCATTTAATTTAAGATATTTTTTTTTAATTTAGATTAGATTAGACTTTCCGTTTTAGTTTGCTAGCGTTTTTTTTTTTTTTTTTGGACAAACCAGGTAGTGGCTACCTGGTGAAGAAAGGAAAACAGAAAAAACCAGAAACAAAAAGAAAACAGAACTGAAACCAAAACTAAAACCAAGAACCATCAAGCTAGCACAAGGTTGCCTCCCCAACGATCCAATCATGTATCGCACCCTGTAATCTGCATTCACCTCTGAAGATTCTATTGTTTCGTTCTAGCCAAATCCCCCACAACGCAGTTGCCAGCACCGTCTTTTGAAAAACTGTCACAGTCGGTATTTCGAAAGCTTGCTTGAGTAACTCTATACAGCTGGTGTGCTGACTTAGAACAGTGGTACCAGTGGTCAGATGTAAGCTTCTCCATAACCCGATAGTAAAAGGACAAGAGCTGAATAAATGCACTGAAGATTCACGCAAGTTTTGGCTGCACAAAGCGCATCCAATATCAAAAGAAATTTTTCTCTTGTGCAATTGTTCCTGTGTTAAAATTCTGTCGTGTGCCAGAAGCAACAAGAAGCATTTGATTGTTGGAGTTACTTTCAGTTTCCAGATGGAAGGAATGGGAAACATCTGTCTGCCAGCCATTATGAGAGAGAGATATAAGGAAGATGAAGAATAAACTCTATTGGAGTTCCATCTCCACACAGTATGATCATGACCATCTGAATTGCCTGTCAAAAAAGCTTGCGCCATCAATTCAACTTGTCGCACATTTAAAGGATGTGGGAGCAGTTGAGGTAAACAAGAGAGTGCATTGGAGAGTGTGATTAGCTTCCTTGCTGGGGGTGCCCCTTCGAAGCCAAAGAAAAGCAGTCGGCTTTGTCCCCAACAATCATACCAGAAAAGGGTTTGCCTTCTTGAATGTGCAATTGTGCGAGTGGAAAGTTGAAAAAAGAACCTCAAAGCCATTAATTCTTTTCAAAAGAAGGAACCATTTAATTTCCAACCCATTGGGGGAATGTTAATGTCACTCTTCCTATAAAGAGAACTGGTGATGAAGTGCCAATATGAGTCAGATGTGCTATAGAGTTTCCACCACCATCTTAGGAGCAACGCAATATTATGTAGTTTGATGTTCATCAAGCCAAGTCCCCCAGCTGACTTTGGGGAGCATACCCGATCCCAAGATAGTAATGGTATTCCTCTACCACCAGATCTGTTGTTCCCCCAAATAAAATTTCGCCTTATTTGGTCAATTGTCTTGATTACCCATGCAGGGAGCTTGAAGACCGACATAAAGAAAACCGGAATTGAAGACAAAACGGAACTCGCTAGTACTAGCCTGCCTGCTCTTGACAAAAGTGCCCCTTTCCAACTCTCAAGTTTTTTTTGCACCTTTTCAATCAACACTTGGTAAGCTTGTCTCCCTGGTTTATGTACACTCAAAGGTAGGCCTAAATAAGTGAGGGGGAAGTCAGATAAAGTACAAGAGATTGTGTTTTGAAGCGAATTGCAATCATGATCAGAAAGGTTGAAAGGCAGCAAAGCACTTTTTGCCAAGTTGATTGTGATACCAGAAATTTCAGAAAATTGTCTAAGCACAAATTGCAAGGCTGATGGTGCATTCCCTTTAGCGGTGGCAAAAATTAAGGTGTCATCCGCGTATTGGAGCAAGTAGTAAGGCTTAGTCAGTTTGGAGGTTAAACTGAAATCAATTGCATTAGAGACGGCCTGCACCATTCTGTTCAAAACATCACCTGCTAGAAGAAATAGGAACGGCGACAACGGATCTCCTTGCCTGAGACCACGTTTATGTGGAAAAGGTGTGCCAGGATGATAGTTAACAACTACTGCAGAGGTTGAAGTTTGAAAAAGTAGTTTGATCCAAGAGATGAATTGATCAAGAAAACCTCTGCTAGAAAGAATGTGAAAGAGAAAAAATCAGGCAACAGAATCAAACGCTTTTTGAAAATCAATCTTTAAAAGAAAAGCAGGGTCTTTTTTCTTAGCAAGTTCTGAAATTATTTCTCTAGCCGAGATGAAGTTTTCCGTCAACAACCTTCCTTTGACAAAATCTGTTTGAGACAGATATATGAGGGAGGGCATATGTGGTGCCAATCGATTGGCTAGCACCTTAGAGATCAGCTTGGACACAAAACAAATGAGGCTAATGGGTCTGAAAGCAGTCAGTGTATGTGCATTTTCCTCCTTTGGCAGAAGCACTATATGAGCTTTATTGGAGGCAGACAAGTCCAAAGTCCCCATGAACAATGAGTCAAAAGTTGAAACCAAATCGTTTTTGAGAAGGTGCCAATGAATTTTAAAGAATTCATTTGGCAGCCCATCGGGCCCACACGATTTGTTGTTTGACATCCCCATGACCGCTCGGTGAATCTCCGACTCAGAAAAGGGTTGTGCTAGATCTCAAAGCTGAATTGAATGATCAGTGTAAAGGGCTGACGGCGAGAAGGGAGAGGTTGACACTTCTGATCCCAACAAGTTCTTGTAGAGAGAAGTGAAGGCATTGCCAATCTCTATCGTATTGCTGAAAACATTATGTCCATCTTCAACAGAGGCGATAAACTTAGCTCTTTTTTTTACTGAGGCGATGGCGTGGAAATAGCGTGTGTTTCTGTCACCACAAGCCATCCATTTGGTGCGTGCCCTTTGATGCCATCTTACTTCAAGAATGTTAGCCAGTTCATATGCACGTTCTCGTGCAATGACACGTAACTTTCTTTCTAACTCTGTGAGATTTCACCACTCCTCTACCTTATCCAAGCAGGCAACACAAGTTTTTGCATTCAAAAGGAAAATGGCCATATAGGAGTAGTTGCTTTTATGCCATTGCCTTAGAGCTTTGTGAACATTGCTGAAACGAGCATTTAAAGTGTCAATAGGTTTTTCTTTATGCTGTGTGGAGTGCCAAATATGTTCAGTCAGCTCATTTGCTTCCCTATTGTGTAGCCAAAATTTTTCAATTCTAAAAGGCTTTGGCTGCGTTTGTAACTGCCTGCATCGCAGCAACAGAGGAGCATGATCTGACACTAAAATAGATAGAGTTTGTAAACTGATGTTTGGAAAAGTCAAGTTCCAGTTGAGAGAAAGCAATACTCTATCCAGTCTAGAAAGAGTAGGATTTGGTTGCATATTTGATCTAGTAAAGTTTCTGTTTTGAATAGGTATGTCAACTAGTTAGGCCGAATCAATAAGCCCATTGAGGGCTTGCATAGCCGAAAAATCGGTGCACAGTGTCGATCTCTCAGTCATCCATCTAACCGCATTGAAGTCGTCCGTAACAGCCCATAGCCCAGGAGATAAATCTGAAGTATTGTTGAGTTGCCTGAAACATTCCTCCCTCTGTGCTACTGTGTGGGGGCCATAAACGCAAGTGATTAGGAATTTGCAATTAGATCTGTTATCCAGTAAGAGGGCTGAACAAGAATAACGTGTTGTCCACGAATTTAAGAGGGAATAAAATCGTTTCCAGCAAATTAAACAGCTGCCTCTAGTATTAATTGCATCGAGAGTGACTACATTCATATCAAAAAAGGAGGGAAGGAGAGTGCAAATACAAGAATAATCAGGGTCATTTAATTTTGTCTCTTGTAAACAAGCAATGTCACACCTAGAGGATCTCAGTCCATCTGAAATAACTCTCCGTTTGGTTATGTCACACAAACCCCTTACATTCCAAGTTAAAAGATTAACAAGCTTAAAATTCATAATAACAAAACAAGCCTCAACAAAAATAGCTTAAAGGCTAGCGTTTTTTTTTTTCCTTCGCTTTTGGGGTCAAGATTTCATGGTGCCCTGTTTCGGTCAATGTTTCAAAATATATATTTTTGTCAAGTCAATCGAAATCTGCTCACAAACTTAAATTGAAATTAGCTTAAGTAGGCACATAAAGATATCTACAAGAAAGCTTTGTAGCTGCATGTCTTTCATTTGACCTATTCTATATATTTCGTACCTACAAAATTTGTGAATGACAATATTTATTGAAAAAAATCGGGATGCTTGGATAGAGTCAAAGACTCAAGGATACGGTGCGAGTGTTAAGTGTATTTGGTGCAATTTGGATAGCGACGAGACCATGCCCCAATTTGGTTGGATCGAATCGAGTAGTTAGGCACCGAGCCTCATGGAGTAGGCCTTTTCTGCTTTTCATTTTTTCTTGAATTGGAATTCAATTTTGGTACGATAAATTAATACTTGGAGGTGTGAAGCTGTGATCAAGGAGAGATTGGTCCAATTCAGGTGAAATTATTTCAAACTTGGTAGTCGGGCTGCGTCTTGTTCAAGTTTTTGTGTGTTCTCTCCAGTAGAGAAAAGTGGAGATTTTCACTTTATTCCCGCAGCAAATAAGATATCACTGTTTAAAAAAAAATGGACATCACTTATTTTCTCCTTACAACAGCTGATCTAGAGATTATTTTGAATAATCTTGGGTCATAAGTTTGATTGGCAAGATTAGCATGTTAATTTGAACTTTTGAAATTTGTGCTAATTTAATTTTGGGCTGAAATAAGATAACAGCAGGCTAGCGACTATTCCTAACAGTAATCAACTTATTCAAATTCATGTTATTCTTTATCAATCCAAATTCCAAACATAGCCAATAGAAAGAGATTGGTGGATATTGTGCGATTTCTATAACTTATTTTGAAACTAATCTAATGATGATTCATTTAAAGTTGTTGTAACTACGTAGTAAAATTTTCAAATCTGTTGTCAGTTGTCACTAACTACAATGTTTAATTTAATCTATTTTTTCATGTATATTATTTTTTTGGAGGAATAAGTATTATCTATTAAAAAGAATATATATATTGAGAACTAATATTTTTTTACCACCGATATAACCCACAAATTATGATTGAAATAAAAAAATTATTAATATAATCTCCAGACAGTTTACTTATTAAATACAAATAAATTTAGACCTTAACTTTTCAAATTGCTCCTTAAATTACTAACTAAATTTTAAATTATACTAAATTTGATACATTATATCTACTGTGATTTTATTTTTTTTTCATTAATTTCTTGTGATTATAAACTGAATCCCTTCTTCTTATTGTACCCAACAATTTTAAAATTTGATATCATGACTGCCAATTTTGTATGTTATTATTCAGCTAGCTAATTTTGATTTTATTATTTCATGGTATCTGCAGTTCCCACTATACTGGAGACGATAAAAATTAAATTGAGGTGACGTATAATTTGGAAATCTATTAGAAGGTTCTATAAAACAGCCAGCTCAAGAGAACGCCACGACTCTATTTTGACCATTGCATGACATAAGCGTTCCACATCAGCTAATGGAGTAATCGTCAAACGCTACTTTGTTTTAGACTAGTATTCAAATATTCCCAAACAAGATCACATATTCAATTTTTGGGGGACCGGATACCAAGATTGTTTCTTCAAGCACTAAAACAATGGCTTCTACGTTAAATCATATTTTGTTTTGACTGCTTTTTAATTAAATTCGAGTCCCTATCCATTCCATCTTAGCAGTACTTTAAGAGAAGGAAATGAATAATGCAACTTGGTTGTGTTGTCTATTCTTTTTTCCTTGTCAATTTATTTCGAATTTTATTTTAGGTGTAACAGCCGTGTCCTATTTTTCATTTGAATTCGTCGGTCACTAGAATTCAAACTACACTAATCCAAATTCCAACAATAGGATATGTAATATATCATAAAGATAAAGTCATAATGCAAATATCATCTTTCCGGATAAAAATGTTTGAGCTCCATGAATCATACAAACTACCTAAATTTATTGTATTTCATAATCACCTAATAGCTTACTGTATTATATAAGACCTTGGCAGTAAACTATTATGTTTCATCGAGGTAGACTAAAATCAATCGCGACTGATGAATGAGACTGTCAGCTACGATTAAATCTCAATTTTTGAGATTCTAGTAGTCGATCCGAAAATGTGTTCTCCATATTGAAATCTCGTTGGAGACCAAATTTTACATTTTTCTGAAATGTTTTAGTATTTTTTTGGTATTTTACAAAATTCTTCATCTAAACAATTATGGATCCTTCAATAACAACGATTTTTATAAATCTCAAAAAAATAGTAAAAAAATTCAGAAAAATATAAAAGTTGGTCTCCAATGAGATTTCAATATGTAGAACACATTGAACGGTTCAGATTAGCCATTTGAACCTCAAAAATTAAGATATAATCGCGGCTGACGGATTCATCCGTCAATCGTGACTGATTTTAGTCCACCTCATGTTTGATCTCCTATTTTAAACGCTTCAAGGTCTTATCTCCTAATAGTTTACTGCGAAATATATTTCCCACGAGTATTACCAAAGTTTATTTTATTATTTTTTAAATTACAATGAAAATATTTCAAATCCTTTAAAATATAGTTAAGTGTAAATTTCAATTGAAAAATATGCACCGTGCATCTGGGCGGAACTAGTGGAGGGCCCCCCTAGAGGGTGGCCTCCCTTTAATTTTTTTTTTTTTTTATATTCAATGTGTTAATTTTGATATAGAATGCATAGAAACACACTAACATGACTCCTTCTAAAACTAAAAATTTTAAACTTGTCCCCTCTAAATTTTTTTTCCTGGTTCTGCGCATGCTGTGCATTATAGCCATATGTCCTTGTATGTTTATAAATAGGTATGCATATATAAGTTAACACACTAATAGAAAAAGACTAATCAAGATTAATCAAGTGTGCTTCTAAGACTAATTAAGAGTATGTATTTGAGTTAGAAAAAAATTATTTCGTATATAGTCCAAGAATGCTAAACAGGTTGTATTAGGGTTTGCACATTGAGGAGTCATGGTGCATCAAATGTTGAAAATATCTAAACCTCTCTTGATCTGGTATTAAATGAACTTCAAAAATTTTTAAAGTTCATGTTTATCTATCTTTCTAAAAATAGAACAAGGTCAAATAGTTGAGATTGGACATCTAAATTTTGAAATTTAAAAATTAAATTAAAAAATAAATTGTGACATCTGAAGTACATAAAACATGGGTACTTGAACCTCTTTTTATGAATTATAGTCATATGCGCATGTGCTTTTTTTTTAAGATAAATTGGGGTTAAGGCTCCCAACTTATTTTTAAATTAAATGTCTATAAAAAACCCCCCCCTAATCGGATTTCGAACCTGCGACTTTTCACTTAAGATGCATTCCTCTTTGTCACTAGACCAAGAGCTGGTTCTCGCATGTGCTTTAAATATAAGTATGCTATATAAGTTAACATGCTAACAAAAAATAATATAGACTATTTAAGTATTCTTTTAAGACTTATAGTTTCACTTAGGCTTTGATCAAAATGATTTTCACCCGAGAATTCGTTTCGTTTCATTTCATTACAATTGATTTTTTGATATTCCGTTGGATCTAATAATATGAAAATTCCAATCAAATGACATCAAATTCATTCATTTTGATAAAAAAAATTTGTATTGAAATGAAATAAAATCCCATATTAAAAATAAATTCTAATCAGGGCCTTAATTTGAACAAAATATCGTTCTGCATATAAAATCCAAAGGCATAACAAATCGTATTTGAGAAGTTACGGCTGATTGGGCGTTACCAAGAATCATATATTCCTGCTTTCTATAGGGAACAAAAATATTCAAAACAAAATGTGTGAAAATTGTCGTCTAAATACAACAAAGATAAAGCAAATAAGAAAGAACGAGTCACCACGCAAAAAAAAAAAAAAAAAAAAAAAAAATGAAGGAGGAAAAAAGTATGACCAAGGACTAAAAGATATCCACGCAAAGAATAGGATATGCAAGAATAAACAAACGTAAGCATCAATATCTTGGTTTACAGAGAAACGAATAGGCAAGGGATCATGCGTTAGAGCCAAATTTACCAGAATCTAAGGGAAGAAAAATAAAAACAACAGAAAACACCATAAAGACAAAAAGGATTTCTCAAGGGATCATGCCTATATTTTCTTTTCTATTTTGCTGCGGTTTGATTAACGAATAGAGATTCTCTGGTATAGTTTTTTTCTAGATGGACCGTGTAAGGAGTAGTTAACAGTGGATAAAAATTGTATGTAGTCACACTAAGAAAAATTCTGAGCCTTTGACCAAAATATTTTTTTACTTGGGATTTCATTTCATTAGAATTGATTTTTCAGGAATTCGTTGTGTCTAATAACATAGAAAATCTAACCAAATGACATCAGAATCCGTTTATTTTGATGAAAAATTTCAAAACAAATGAAATGAAATCCCATGTAAAAAAAAAAAAAAGAGATTCTAACAGGGCCTAATGTTTTTAGTCAAAATTCGTATGTAGTCACTAAAAAAAATTTATTATTATTTTTGGCAGATTAATATAATAATCTGTTTAGTCGTAACACAAAAAAAAAATTGTATCTTAGATATTTTGATATAGACTATTTCTTTACTCAATATATGTCAATTTTATTTACTCTATGTTTGTCAATTTATTGACACATTGACATACTTATATAATAAGATAACATATCAAGGGTTTTTTTTTATACTGTTTGCCATATCACCTAAACAATTATCTAGAGTAATACGATATTTTTCCATATGATTTTCTTAATTTGTTATTGTCTGTTTTAATTTGATATTAGCTGATGTAATTAATTTTGCACTTAGGTTTCGTACAAATTAAGAAAATAAATTCACAGATTTGCCAATTCAACTACTTCCAGTCATACACAATGAATTGGAATAGATTCCAATTAAAATTAGAGTGTGATAAACCTATCTAAAAATTAACTATATTAGTATATTAGTATATTTGAATTTCAAATTAGAGCGCTTAAAAAAAGAAAAAAGAAGTACCGGTATTACGTAAACCGCTACACAATTACATACATGGATCAAATAACACATTAGCACCGCACAAAAAGTATCACATTAAATGAAATAAATAATTAAAAGTGCACGTAATAATTGCCCCAAAACGGTGACTGCCCAACCTTTTGGGCTTGGACTAAAAAAATATAAAATATCTTTTCTGTCATTCCACGTTTATTAATGTGGTTCATAAGGCATGAACTAACGAACAACCGAAATTATGCAATTCACGGCCTCCACAGTACTACACCCAAAACGTGCACGTTTCTTTATTCTTTATATAATTGTACTAATTTCTTTTAAATATACTTTTAGTCGATTGCTTAGTTTAGAAAAGTTCTTTGGCAAGGTATCATTCCATTGACCACAATTTTAGTAGATAAATATAAATATAAACTCCAGATTAGAATTAAGAAAAGAAAATTTGTATGGAAGACCCCGAAAATATTTTGAAATGTTTGAAGAGGCCCCTAACTTTCTCTTCTTGACAATTTCATTTCGGAAATAAAGAGAAGTTTTGATGTGAAGTATGAACTAATGGTGAAGTTTTAACTTGAACAAAACACCGTCCCTGCATAATTATCCGTAAGATATACTAAAAAAAGAAAGTGTAAGCATAACATATAATTTTTCATTATCCAATATGTCTACATTTTGCATAGATATTTATCCGTAATATTCTATTCGTAATTTCGTATTCATAATTAAATTATTTGTACACGTTCATATCCATGTAAAATGATGCTTACAACAGATACAAAATATTTATAATTATTTAAATTTTATGAATGTCCAACTTACACATGCCCGAAATATATAGATATTAAAATTTACGGATATATTTTTTATAAAAAATTATAGTTCTATTGAAATTTAAATGTATAGTTATTCAAATTATCTTAATCGGAATAATTACAGAAGCGAAGGAAGCCTAGTTCAAGTTTCCAATTTACAGTAAGGTATCATATTTTAATACTAGTTATCTTTTATCTATATCATACAATATTTTGGGCAGCTGTCAATTTTGTTGTTTTATTTTTATAAACTATATACTTTTTTTATACATACATATTTGTTAGTAGCATTAATTCGTTAATTGCTTGTTTTGAGTCGGTATTGAAACTTAGTATTTGTGGATTCTATCACATATTCGTACCAATTAGATAAGATATAGTTTCTTTTAACATTCTTTTAATATTTATTTTTTTATTTTATTTTCTATTATTTAATGTTGGTAACAAATCTATAGTATTAATAAAGTAGTGATGGTTTTTTTTTTCCTATTTTCTATATAATCCATTCAATATGCACTATTTTGACAATCGAAAATAGTTTTTTTTCCTTATAATTGGCCGTTACTTCTACAATTAAAATTTTTTTTTTCTTGGTTAAGTATATTAAAAATAGTCGTACCAAATCTAAGTTTGTTAATGCTGAATTATCGTCATCTAAAAAAAACATAGCGTGGACTGTCATGTCTAGTGAGATTTTTAATCATTGTATTTACATACGTTATGCATTCATTTAGCAAAATTCAAACTCCGAAATTATTTGGCATCTTTGGACTTAAAAGTGATTGTTTGGAATCTTTAAACAAGAAAAGTGATTATATCATATCTTTAGGACCAAACCGGATCAACAATTTTTGGTCAAGATGCACACTTTATTGAAGCAAATCTCATAAAATTTATATTTACATAAAACTTAGCTTTGCCAATGTCACAAGAGTATAATGTACCCAAAGTTCTCTTTCCATTTATAGACCTTTCTAAGCTTGGTCACGAAATTCCCATGTTTTATTTCTCTCACCACACTCAACCTCCTTTCTAGTCTATATCTTACCTTTCTTTTCCTTTTTTATTTTTTTCTAATATAAACCTTTTACTTTTTCTGCTCCCTTCCTTCCCTTATATTACGCCTCTTATTTTTTCTCCTCTCCTTCACATCTCTTTTCTTTCTCTTCACTTCTACAAGGTTTGCTCTACCTCTAACCTCCCTTACCTACCTCTTTTACCCCTTATTCACCTCCTCTGTTCTCTCTAAAGACCAAGAATTGAATTCCTCTCGCTTATTCTAGTTTGGTTTTGTCTTTTGGGATTAGTTTCAGAACCAAATAGTTGTGTAGAGACTCGAGAGAGGAGGTAAAGAGATGGCGGATTGCAAAGGAGAAAATCCCAATTCTCAAGGGAAAGAGGTATGGTTTTTTGTTATTGTTATTCTTTATAAGCCCTCATGAATTGGAAATATTGCACTACTATCTATTTTGGTCATGTTTTTATGTGGATTCATAATTTGTCAAAATTTTCTTTTATTAGAAATATAACTAGATAAGATTAGACCAAATTCCGATTAATTCTAATCATACCCAGCTCTAAAAAGGCTCAAACATAGTTCTGCTTAGAAAATTAGACAGAGGAATTGGAGAATAGAACTTCTGCTGAAAATGAATATATATTTGAACAGATTATGTCCTGATTATCCACATTTATTTGAATTATTTCTGATTGAATTAATTTGCAATTTGCATCAACTGTATGTAAATATACGTCGTCCTTCATGAATTATTGTTGCGCAGTAACGAGGCATCAAAATTAAACGCAGTAATAACTCCTTTGTAGTAAATTCAATGAAAATCTGAGACAATATGATGATCAGTTCTATGATGATTTTTTTCTAGTCACAATTTAATAATTCCGATATCCCTCTTTTATTTCAGGGTAATACAGAGAAGAAATATGGCGGAATTGCTCCAAAAAAACCCTTGATTTCAAAAGTGCGTTTCTGTGCCTACTATCTTGGCAGAATGAAAATCATAATTAGAAATTAAATACAAAAAACAAATTTATCATGTAGTAACAGTTGAATAAGTAAAAGTGGACAATCATTCCTGTTATGGGCTACTACATTACAAAGAAAATTTGAAAATGATGGGGCTATTCAAAGGCCTTAATTGTAGTTGTTTATTTTTTTATTGTGAGTTTGACAAATGAAGCTAGAAACAATATTTGCTCATATTATGCGAATGTTTATTCTCCTTTTGGCACATCATCTTCTTGCAGGATCATGAACGAGCCTACTTTGACTCAGCTGATTGGGTCCTTGGCAAGGTATCAACTGTGACTTGTTTTGAGTTTTTCTTCATGTAATATAAAAATAATACTATGAGGCAGACGGTATTACTGAGTTTTGTGTGCATATGTTTCATGATTAGCAAGGAGCAAATAACAACAATTCTAGAAATGCTGTGGAATCACTGAAGCCCAAGTTGAAGGTCAGATTTTCCATCCCTTTTACCTTTGCTTCTTTTGAAATTATTCCCTTTCAAAAGTAAATATTCTTTTCTCTTTTATAAGTAAAGACAAAAAAACAAAGATTCTCTGACTGCATCTGAACCAGCATTTGTACCTGATATTGTAATAATATATGGTTGACAAGAAGGGAACCTTATCCCTTGACATTGATAAATTATTGTGTTGGTCTTAGAAACTAGTTGTTGTGGTTTCCAGTTTCCTTATTGGGAATGTGAACTTTCAAAAATGTTTGAATCTAAACATTAAGTAAATTTTTGTTGCAGAGAACTCCACATCATCAGTTGCCCCCTCGCAAACCTACTTGTGCTTCTACGTAAAAAAATACACAGTATGCTCTTTGTAAAGTTGTTGTTAGTTTATACGTGCTTTTATCTGGAACATATATTTGGAAGGGCGAAAAGAGAAAAAAGTGCTATGTATATTCAGCCATTTGTAATGGCCTTTTTCTCTGTATCATTGCAAACATAGGTTTTCCAGATATTTTTAATCAAATATTAAAATTAGACTAGTTTGTTCTTTGGTTTACTAGTTTGTACTGGGTTATATTTTCTTTATGCTCAATTTTACATATGCTATCAGCATTTCATGTCTGACCTCAAGAGTTCCAAAATTAGTAAAAACAAAGAATGTTAAAGGGGGCACACACCCTGAGGCAAGGATTTGTGAATGATGCTTGTATTTTTTTTAAAAATTTTATTTTTTTCCTTTTCCAACTCTTGGACACTGCAATCTGAAGTGTGTGCTGGGAAATTAAAAATTGGTCTGGTACATTTTTTTAATCGTATGGTCTCAATCAACCGGAATCTGAATTAACAGCAGAAACGAAGTCTCAGGCCGTCAGGCGCACAGCACACTCATACCTTGGATAAGTGATTAATCATATTTATTGCACCTTTCCGGCCTTAATATGAAAACTAAACCGTTCATTTATGGCCTTTTTTTCTCTTTCTTTCCGCTGTGTATTTCTAACTTGGGCTTGAGTGAAGTGATCTTTTTAAATTTTAATAGTTTGCTGGTTGCTGCATGTCAGACAGCATGTGCACTTTGTCAGAAGCCCTTACAACACAAATAAATATTAAGCTGCTGATTCGGCCTGGTAGTATTTGGTGGTCTGAGTTTAAGCCCAAAAGTACAATTTTTAATAGATTCATCGGCTAAAATGGGCCGTGAGCAATGTTCCTACTGAGTACATTGTATAATAAGGATTTCTTTACAGCATTCATTTTATGGCTAGAATGGAGCCCAACAACTCATCGGTATAATCCTATTATCTGATGATTCTGGTCTGGTAAATAGAATTAAAAGAGAAGAATAAAAACGATAACAAAGTATTTGATGGGTACTTCGTTTGTCACCAGTTAGAAAAGGATCTCAGAAATATTTTGACAATTATTTATGAAATTTGTTTTGTTTCTAGAGGATTAACTTTTGCATTTTCATACCCGAAATTGCATAATATATAGATATAGAAAGGAGCAATTAGGTCGTGTGATTTTTGTTTCTGACGGGTGAATCCAATAAAGGCACTCTCTTTGTTTCTCCCATTTTGTCCATATAAAAGTGCTCTCACGTTCATATAATCAAACTAATTTCATTTATTTATTAATCGCTTTTTGTTGGTATTTTTGTACCGAAACAGTACATTCATTGATTCTACGTACTTTATTAATGAATCTTGAATCTGAGTAGTTGCATCATAAGTAGGATAGAAGCTCAATTGGATAACTGAAACGACCTCAGGTGCATGGAACTGTACTCAGATCAACTACCTTGAGCCACATCTAGTTTTAACAACAAAAGATAACTATCCAGATGTAAAATGGACCTACTTGATGGCAACATAGTAACATACAAACACACAACACACACCCACAATGCTTTTATATTCTCTCTTTCAACTAGCCCCTTTAGGATCTCCTTAGCAAAATTTCACATGCTGACACAAACTTTAGTTGGTCTTTATTATTATTATTTCTTAGTTGTTAATTTCTTTGCATTTCCTTTCCCAAAGGAAAAACAAAAGAAAAGTGTTAAAGTGCACAGTGCCAACACATGCTTTAGAAGGTTCTTGATAGCAACCTTGTGCCTGCAATATGCAAGATCTAATTCTTCTTTTTTACATTTTTTTCCTTGAACCCATAATTAATTTTAGGGTTTCCCTAGGTAATTAGCTATATGCTGCTCCCCATTAAGGCTATATATCTTTTTATATTATTTTCGCTGTACGGAACTGCCTTTGACTGCGCAGGTTTTAAAGTTAAAGTTTAGACCTCTATTGGCTTTTAGTTCCTAGATACTAATTTTTTATATTCTTTTTTTTTTTCCGGGATTTTGTGTTATAACGCAGGTTTTGTTCTAAGTTACCTTCCTACATCAGAAAAATTGTCAAATTAATTAACCGTTTCATTGGTTGTTTCCATCTTTCATAACTATTTGAAACTTTTCTTGCATTAAATCTGTGACACCACTCAAGTACATGTTTGTTTCAGTGATGCTAGATACATTAATTACCCTTCAATAAAAAATGCTTAATTATTAAAATATTCCAACTCTTTATCTGTAGATCATGAACAATTTTTTCTTTTTTGAGAAAATACGTACTTACAATACAAACGGTGGTCACAAACTATGCATAAAATATATGGTCCGGTCTGTGAAAATGGTACACCATTTCTATCTTTACTCAATTTTGTTAGTACTTCTGGGAGCTTAAATAATTATCCTAACCTACTATTAGAAAAATTGATCTATCAAATTTTTAATAATTGACACCCAATGCAAAGTGTACTTGTAATTTTAGATCATAGTCCATGATCTCTATAATTTGACAATCAATCAAAATGTGAGAAACAGATTTGTCCAACCTTACACCAGAGACTGAGGTCAGTGCTACCTAAAACGTAGGTTGAGACCATATAACCATAATTTAATTAAAAGTCTAAAAAGCCGTACAGAGAGAATCTTTCAGGGTTGTATTATATTTGTTTGTGTTACACTAATTTGAACAATGTACGGTCCCAGACACAGCGCAGAGACATCAAAAATTGTCCCCCATGGAAGTTAGGGTAAATTTGTTTCTTTTTTAAACAGCAAAAAGTGTTTAAAAATCAGAAGTACTGCTAATTTGCAGTATGCAAAAAGTTGTGTTAGTTCAGTTTTTCATGTTTAAAAGAAATGAATGATCTACTGTTATGGTTATATTCAAAATGTTTTGAAATTTTTCAAGCTAACCTTTGGTATATCAGTGAAACTAGTTAGCGAACAGCTTTTAATTACCAGTTATGAACCAATATTTGTGGGGAAAAAATGGAAGTTTTATATGGATTAGGGATCTGTTTTCTGATGATCATAAGAAGATGTTTTCCTTATTATATATACGGTGTCAAACTGTCAATAGAACAGCTCTTTATCTTATTAATCTAAATTACTCTCAACTAGTTTTGAAAATAAAGATTCGCCAAATTGTCCTTTGGTTTTTTTGGATAAACGCAAATACTTTCCCTTTCTTATAATACTCACCTTGTTAGATCCGAGCAAGATACTTCATTAGTTGTTAGCACCAAATAAATACACATAATTCAGTGAGCATGTGATGAATCCTCCTTTATTTGGTCAACTTTTTCTTTGTTTTTTAAGATTCTTTTGCTTTTTCCTGAGAAACATGTGATAAATCCAGTTGAGCTAAAGACATGTGGTAGTTGCTCTGCTTGGATATACAAGTATTCTTTTACCCAACCAACTGCAATATATCAACTTAAGTTCATTAAATTACCTATCTCACGCGATGTTTACTTCATTCTAACATACATAACTTGATTATAATTTTATAATAATACACAACAAAGGACAGCATTAATGCATGGCTAGCTTGTCCAAGCCATTAACAATATTGTAGCACCCCAAGTTGAGAAAAACGCATCGATATGTATATGTATGTATGTATGTATGTATGTATGTGTATATATATATATTAACTTAGAATATCAAGGAAGTATACCTGATTTGAAAGGAGATGCTATGGAGAAAATGGTACGTATGTTGTTATTATTTTATAGAGATTACTTTTGTTAAGGTAATGTTGAAAACAAATCCAAACAAGAATATTTAGTTCCTTTTTCCTAGAATCCACAATTTAATCTCTAGTTACCAAAGCAATAATTGTTTCACAGAGCAGTCCAAAATTGTGTCCTGAAAATGCAAAACGGACAGAGACGTGTCATGAATCTGTGCTGCTCCTGCCACCAGGATTGATGGCAGGAAAGAGTGTATAGAGGTAGCTAGCTGTTGAGACAAAAACATGTAGAAATAAAGGTAGTGAGGTATTATGATTAGGGATATCAAGCGTAAAGTCTTTTTGAACAGTTATAGTAGTCCCACTTTCCAGCTCAACCCAAACCCCACCCCACTACATAGTCCATGTCAAGTCAGTTTTACTTAGAATTAACCTAGGCACCAAAATCTCAGCCTTAGCAGAAACCCTAGATATCCTAATATAAATCAAGAGTTTCTTGTTTTGGTAGGCTTGTAGTTTGGGGTTTTCTGTAGCGAATGCATTCTGTGCTTGGGTTTTTTTCCCCCCTCAAGTGATTTTTCAGCGTGGATTGACCAAAGAAGTATGGCATTACAATTACTATAATTATCTCAATTCACGGAATTAGAAAGTTTGCTAAAAACTCAACAGCAGAATGTTGAAAGGATTCATAGGCGAGAATGCAGCCCTGTCAATAACAAATACTGTGTTTTTGAGATTATAAAATAATTGATATGAGTTGTATTATTTTAAGAGTTCAGTTGTATTTTAGGTACATCAAACACATCCTCTTTAATTGAAATCAGAAAATTTAAATTAATACAGCACCCTCTGATCAAAATCGAATGAAAATCATCTAACTCATATTCCAATCTCAGCGGATTTAAGTGGCAATAAGAAAGAAAACTTTAGTGAGAAAGATAAACATAAAAATAGTTAATTAATTTCTTTTTTTTAAATAACAATATTATATAGTTAAAATGTGAATTGTTGCAATAATATTTCTAAAACCAAAAATTAATATATGAAATATACATAAGTCATCTCTAATTGTTTTGTCACGTGCTCTATTCTAATCGTCCAATTTATAATAAATTTATTAAAAGTGTGTGTTAAAGTCATTTGATCGATTCAACATTAATGTAACACAGTAGTGACCGATAATATCACAATTTATTTATTTTGAGTAAAGGAAAGGTTTTGTTCTCTCTTTTGTAGATTTTAGCTGCTGCTAAATTTCGGGCTCGGTACCTTTCATAATCATACAGATACAGTTGCGGAACTTTTCTTTATATACTTATAAATGTACTAATTAAAAAAAATTGGCGGCATGCACTTTTTAAAATATGGACCTGGTCAAGCTATTTCAGCCCTTTACGTTTTACTTGCGTTTTTCACTTGTATAAGTTGTAACTGCATTGTTTTATTGATTTCTCTCATAGTCTCATGGACATCAGGACACATCGCCGAAGAGAAAAAAGCCTATTAAAATCTTTAGGTGATTTCAGTACAATTTGAATAGTGGATATATAACTCATATCAGCTCCGTTTTGCATCCATTAGAATCTAACAAAAATAAAAAAGTTGATTTTTTTAATAAAATATTAATTAGTAAGAACTGATCTTTGTTTTAATAGCAAAGAACAATACAGTTTTAGCGAAAATCATCGGTTCAAAATCCAGGTGAGAATTCCTTATGAATATTCAAATTTTAGAAAGTAGAGACGTGACCCCATTATTTCTTTCAAAAAAAATATATATATGACTTTTTTTTTTTCAAATCCAAGCCTACCAACTTTAAGTATTTTATTATGACTTTCACTCAAAAATCGTTGTCTTTGTCACTAAATCAAAATTAAGGTGGATTTTTAGTAGAGATGAAATGTTCAATCCGAGATATCGACCGTGACTTAGCATATGGTGCATGTAGCGATCAATTCGGCTCTGAGCAATAATTCAAACTTTGAAACTAGTCTCTGCATCGTTTTATTTTCCTTTTAAAACAGAGAGCTAAAATTTAAAACTTCAATACAATAAACTGTTACACGGATCACACCCAAAGAAAACCACAAAAAAAAACCTAATTCTGACTCCGGACGGGTGTTAATGGACCAACATGGTATGCATTCACCAAAGTAAAGTGGCATTCATATTGTATAAGTATTTATGTTAATTAATTGCCATTTAGGGCCACCATGATGTTATGACGTATGCACGCTCTATATGATTGCACGTATATCTACTTGTCACTGCCAAATCATAAATGTACCTTATGTATGACTTTAAGCCACGTAGGCAGTGTAACTAAGAACTATATATATCAAGGTACAGTGTGGGGATAATACACAACCATAATTGCAATAGCAGTTGGTGCCTCTAATCTCAATGGTACTAGTATGCTATTTAATTTCATTTTATTTGTAAACAGGTACCTCCTCCTCTACATTTAAAAAATAAATTAATATTTCTAAAGTAAATTAATCCTTTTTGTAATAACCGGCCGTGCAACTTTTTTCACCTATAAGGATTAGGAATCTTGTGGAAATTGGAGACAAAACAAAACAAGTATCGACTGCTTGCTACATATAATCCAACGACTCAATACAAAAACAGTAACCCGTACATGAAAAATTGAGAATCTTTATAATTCTAGGACTACATGAGCAGGTTAATTAATCTCAAATGGGAAAGTTTGCAAAAGACAATATATAATAGCAAAAGGTGCTATCTTCTTAATCATGCAACAATGCAAAGGACACTGTATTATTAGGGAGCACAATCCATTTCTTCTTCTCTGATTTGAACTCTCCCATCAGGGGAATTGGCCCCATATTGTTATACATTGGACAAGGGATGGACCCATATGCAAAACTACAAGTCTACAACCAATAAGGTCAGAATCTACTAGTTCTATCAACAAATGCCTCACCCAACGGAGATTTTTTGGAAAACTATCATTATCTTTTTTGGAACAACATTTTATTTTTCTAAATAATGAAATTATATATCCATGATGTAATTATATCAGCTTATTCAAAGTTTCTTCAACTTAGAATACTCATAAATAATGAAGTTCTTTAGACATGCATTTTTCGTTTTTAGCGTAACATATATTTTCATCAAGCAAGACAATGATTTATCATTTAAGTGCAAACAAATATTTCATAAGAAAGGTGGCGGAGCTAGATAATTTTTTAATACGGCTACGAGTCATTAAGATAATTCAAAAGTTAAATAATTGCTTTTATATTAATATTAATAAAAATAATATATCAATTAAAATTCGAATTTTTTTATTATTGGGGTCAACAATGAAATATTTATACTCATATTTTTATGTGGTTCAAACATAAAATTTCAAATTATCTATCTAACAATAAAATACATACAAAATTATTGAATTGAAAAAAAAAAAAAAGTTGGGCGACAGTACACCTCATTGGGTGCACTTAGATCCGCCTATGCATAAGAAAATAAATTTAAAAGTCACCTGATCCACATACTAAATTTTATTTTATTTTATTTTTTGTTTTAATAAAAATACAATGTCTACGAAATTAAGATAGGATATCAAATTTAAGCGGCTGCTTGGAGAATTCAAATTCTTTTGTGAAAGTTGATAAGAGGTTAATTTTATTGAGGATAAGCTTAGGAAAAAAAAATGCTCGTTGAGACCCCATTGCTTGATTCTTCATGCTGTCAGTACTCAGTACTCTATAGACGGCGTCTACTCGCTTGATAGACCAAGTCCCGGGAGATATTCACCTTGGATTCCCTGTCAAGTGGGTCCGAATCCAGTGAGAAGGCCGGATCACGTGACCTAATTGACTTTTTAGGGATGAGGAGGTGCCGGGTGCGGCTTTGTGCTTGCGAAACTTTGTTTGCAAGTCCCTTTGGGCCAGATCATGTCTCGGTTAGAAACACCAAGTTTTTTTTTTTTTTTTTTTTTAAAAGAGGAAGTAGAAATGCCAAAACTTTTCTATGGGTTGTGTTGTGTGTCCTTTTGTGTAGCAGAACCTCTCTGAGGTGTTGTTGTTTATATTTTCTTAGCATAATATGGGTGGTGTTGTAGGTTCAATTTTCTTGTTTTATGCATTAATTAAAAGAGAATTATGTCATACGAAACTTATGGTAACATAAAAGTTCAAATTTTATCATTCCATTATCTTCGTACCATAATAAACACAATAAAGGTCTTTATGCGTTTTTGCAGCAGGGATTAAAACATCTAATTGCAAACATTGTTTGGCTGTATGAATTCCCACACAGAAAGAACCATAGAAGATCAAGACTTTGATCATAGCTTGACATCCAAGGTCAAATGAGATCTATCAATCGGTAGGCAGTTCCTAGATGGCGGTTTGACAACTGAGTGTTGAACAATTAATCATTTTCAGAAATTGCAGTGTACTTATTTTGAATATATATTTTGTGGGGGAATCTTGCTATATATATATATAAAGTTTAATATGCACCATAGTGCATAGGGAGTTCTATGTACCGCGGACTTTTTCGGGGATATTTTTGTAAATTGACAAATCTAATTTAACCAATCTAATCTACATATGGAAATCTCATAGCAAACCAAATTTTACAATTTTTGAGATTTTATTACTATTTTTTTCGAATTTTTTAACCTGCCATTTTTTGAAACAAACTACTATTTACAAATTCAAAAAATGGCAGGTTTTAAAAAAATCGAAAAAAATAGTAATAAAATTTTAAAAATTATAAAATTTGATTTTCTATGAGATTTCAATATGCAGATTAGATTGGTTAAATTAGATTTGTCAATTTACAAAAATACCTCCAAAAAAATTCGCGGTGCATAGAACCCCCTATGCAGTATAGTGCATATTAAACTTTCTCTATATATATATATATTTTTTTTAATTTCCCCGAAAATCTCTGAGAAATTAGGCCTTGCAAAATAAACTTAGTAGTGCCCGCAATATTTGTCATATCTTCTTGGAATATATTTTTTTTTATGATCTGTGCATATATAATATGTATGTCAATAATATTGCATGTAAGTGAAAATAAAGTCATCTATTTTTCTAATTGTGTATGTACACCATGTCTTCATTAATTGAATGAGTCTACTATTACATAGCGATTAGTTGTAAAGTGATGAAACACATGTCAGTCTTTTTTTTTCTTTTTTTCTTTTTGTCTTTTGAAGTTTGTCAACAACACCTTGTAATTAGAGTCGACACGACACTGAAATGATCTAGAGACATCCAGAGGCTTTCTAACATTAATCACGATCACAAGACTGATATCACATTATTGAATGATGAATTAATGCAACATTTATTGTAATTTGTTACTATTAGCTTGTTTGTATGTATCGCCATGAATTGACTGTGATAAATTTAAGATATCTGTGATAGAAGTAATGGTATTGTACGGTTGCTTTCTTCTTTTCTGGACCAAAAACAATATTGTTATTTTTTTTTTTCTAAATATTTGACACTTTCATCTTGCAAATAACAATGAACAATATGTCAATATTATGTCAGCATGGCTTACATCTCCAACACATTTTGCTTTTTTCAAACCAAGCAAGGAAATATTAATTGTGTAATTGACACCCCATAATTAATACAACTGGCCACTGGCCAGTCAAATACTTTGGATTTCCAGCTCAATTCCCAATTTTGCTGTACCATAGTTGTCATGCGATCTAGAATTAAATGTCGTGCTAGCAAAAATAAATTTCAAATAAAAAGTTAAATTTATGCCTTAAACTAATCATGAATAAAGTGATTCGAAAGGCAGGCAGCAGCCGAACATTTCATGTGGCTGACCATCCAGTTAGGCCAGAAAGAATAAAAGCCGTTTCTCCAATGTGAATAGAGATGGGCTTGAAGGTTTCGACTTTCAATTATTGCAACAACTATTTTCTACTAGTCAAAACACAACAAAAATCCAGTTTCAAATTTAGGCAATTACACATGGGCATCTTAATAAATAAAAAATGTTTTTTAGATGTAAAAGCATCACATAGAAAATAAAAAATAGTGACCTAGATATCAGCAGGATTTTTCTATAATTTATGAAATGGATTATCTAAAAAGACAACTTTAAAAATCCACAAAAAAGTTGAAAATTTATTGCAATGTGAAATCTAAATCAGATTCAGTCGTTAACATTTTCAATTAAGGAAAAATAAGAAAGACAATAAGCTGGCAGTTGATGTGTTCGACAAAGGCAAAAATCATTATCTGTTTATAAAATCTATTAGAATTAAAAGTTTGTAATTATTGGATTTATTAAATGTATGGTACACTTGTTCATAAATTATGTCAATTTATCGGATTTTTTTTTATTGGGTATATAATATTTTCTATTTATCAATTTTATTTTCAAAAGTTGAAATGATTTTGATTATGCCGTTGCAGAAGAATGGCAGTTGCTCCTTTCCTATGCCTTCTTTAATTTCCTTATTTGCCCCCTCTTGTTTTATGACATTTCTTGAAGGGATAGATCAGATAAGTAGAGAGTTTGAGACATATGCCACTGCCAAGGTCATAGAATGGGCATGTTGGCCATATCTCTTACCATTGCGGATTGCGCTCATCTCTTGCGCCTCATTAATGCACAATATAATCTGTACACAGTCTTGGAGTATGGTGTACAGTAGAGTTTATGAACATATAAAGAAATAACTGCAGCACTTGTGCAGTTGTGCTATTTTCTTCTTTGCATTTTTTCAACCAGTCACTGACAGTGTTTTCGTTTGTTTGAACTGAACCCACGTACAACTTAGTCTTGGTCCAGTTTTTGTGTCTGTATTTGCTATTTTAATCGCATAATACAGAGCAATGTCATGCTAGTTCTGCTTTTTCTTTTTTTTCATTATCATCTGTCTTATCAAAGCTGATGGTCCATATGACCATATTGATATTTAATCTGAAAACAGAAGTATATACAATAATCAATTGAACAGCTTTAATAAAATTATGCAATTCGTATTATGATAGCAAGATAGATGAATACGTCACTGAAGTTTTTTTTTTTTTTTTGGTGAAGAAATGAAGTGAAAAACCTACATTTAAAAAAAAAAGTTTCTAGCAATTGGAAAGATAATTAATCAGTCTAGCTTTCTAACGTCAAATAAACAATGAATTTAGAAATTTTCTAAAAGGGGATCAAGTGCCGTATCAAATGTTAATATCAATTTGATGGCCATATTATAATATAAACATTGATTATAACTATGAACGTCCATATCGAGACAATTTTTTTTTCTTTTATTGGATCAAATGTAAGCTCCTTTGAAAAAGAACATATGTATAATAACATGGAGAACATTGACTCCGTTCTTTGTTACTAAATCTTTTTAAGCAAATAAATTATGTTATTAAATATTAAGTTCACGGACGAATATGAAATAATAAAAGAATCTAAGAGAAAAATATGATGTGCTCAATACTAGAAGGACAGATACGAAATGCTCGAATGCATAAAGATAAATTGAACTGCGTATATGATATTAAAGCGAACAAAAATATATCCTATCTGTTGGTGTATTTCTGAGGATTTATTACATTTTAAGTCTCTGGGATGCTCTCTATTTGGAACTCTGAATATATTTTAGTTTTGGATCCTGAAAAAGATATTTTGTTCAAACTATATAATAATGTTTTTGAAGCTGTTAAATTAAAATAAAATCTGAGATGTTTGAGACAACTGTGGTGATTTGTGGGATCGAAAATTAGAATTATATATTTTAATGTAAATTCTGTTATAACAAGAAAAAAAAATTAAATGAATTTGTAGAATTTTTTTCTCAACTACTGTCTTTCTTCTCTCTCTCTCTCTCTTTCCATTCTTATATGTTGTACCAAATTATCCATCATTTTTTTTTTAAATAAAAACCTATAACTTCCCTCACATTAGCATTTATGTACAAAGGAAAAAAAAAAAAAACAGAGTAATTTTTAATGATGCATTACTTTAGTATTTTAGTGACCTCCAACCAAAGTAACTATACTTTCTCTTATCGGAAGCTTGGTGGTATTTGTTTTCATGCGGAAGGCATCCATGACTTGTTTAGGAGAAGCAGTTGATTACAAAGGGGTCGTTTGGATGGGTTAGGAATAGCCAATTTCTAGGAAGGAATAAGGATTTTCGTTGGAAAGTGTGTAACTTTGTGAGAGAGATGAATTGTTTATATTAAAATTTATGCCCGGAATTGGAAAATCCCCAAATTCCGGACACATCCAAACGACCCCAAAAAGAGATAGAAAAGCCCCTGATCCCTGACAACAGTCTTGTGGCGTGTTTAATTTTGCTATTTTATTAATTCATTTCATCCTACTTAGGATACAACTTAATTTAGTATCACTATTTTATTATATTCATTCATGGGCATCTTGCCAACTTCTGACTTGATTATGGATTTTGAAAACAGTGGCTTAGGATTCCCTGCAATGAATTTCATTGGTTTCTTGCAACTGTCTACATCCTACTTGGACCTATTATTTCCACTTTTCGTTTAAAGCAAGCAATGTACTTAACGCACTCAGAAAGTGATGACGCATTTATAGCTCTAGAATTTCAGAAACCTACTCAAAAATCAAAATACGCTTCCAAATTTTAAAGTTCCTATTCACGAAAAGATTATAATAAATGTTTTGGATAATTGACGGGTCAACGCTTCAGTATCGGAAATTATTACATTACATTTTTTTTTTAGTTTAATTTATATATCTTGATCCTTCTATTTTTCATGGTTATTAACAATTGGAAAAAAAAAAATTAAACTTCAACCAGTGATTTCTAGAATGACATCATCTGAATGAATCAGCAGTTTAAACTCTATAATCTTCGCACGAATAATCTCTAACAATTTGCTTATATAAATTTCTTTTTAGCTGTCAGAATTTTTTAAAAAAGACTGCACTTGATGCATATTATTTTTAAAATGCAAAGAATAAAAGGTGTATAGGAACAATTAATTTAATATGAAAATACATAACTCTTGAGTCTTGAGCCTTCTCCTCCTATACCAATAATAACCGTTTGAGAAAAAGATAGAAGCGTAGAAGTTGAATCATAAAGTGTATCGTGTATCATGTATCGTGTATTGTATCGAATCGTTTAAGATACGCTAAGCTATCCTTAAAAGCAAGTAAAATAAGTACCCAACATATATATTGAACTATTTTTATTAAAAGAAAGTCCTAATATCACACTCTATCATTATAATCATCCAGTAATTCTAGCATCATTAGATGTAGTGTATGAATATTAGCTATCACTTAAATATCATAATGTATAATATGTAAAAATTATTAATAATTATATATTATAATATTATACTACATAATTTGTATAAATTATACTCATTTTTAATTATTGTAATGTATAATATATTTATTTATGTATAAATTTTTAACCATATTATAATATTATATCGTATAACATGTATTAATTATTATTATACTAAAAATATGTTGTATAATCTATGAAGAATTATTATCATTACATTATATAATATTGTACTGTAGAATTGTTAAATTATTATTAGTATTATTATTCTACTAATATTTTCTTATAATTTATATAAATTATAATCATTATTAATTCGTGTTCTAATTGGTTGTTAGCGAACCGGAAGAATCGTTTCGATACGATACGATACGATACGATACGATACGATACGCGTATCGCTTGATCAAATCGTTTGATTCAGACGATACACTAGCTTTGCGATATATGGTCACGATATGCATCGCTGGGCTGATATATATATCGTAACGACTCGTACGATTCGTGTCGTGAATCGTACGATTCCAACTTCTATGGATAGAAGTATATATAGTTCGATAACGAATCATCAAGGCAATTTAAATAATATTTTAAAAATAAATTTATAATATTCTACATGCATAATTTCATTTGATATTATTTTATTGGTTAACCAATTAATATGGTATCTTTTTTCAAAAAAGAAAACCAATTAAAATGGCACTTAGGTCGCAGTACTGTCAATTAGAGACCCTGTATTTTGTAAAAATTTCCGGCACCAATTATTACAAATAACACTGTATTTTATTTAAAAACCATGGTTTGTTAACTGACGACATGATTTTTGTAAAGTCAGCCATGGCTATTCAGAAATTCAACTATTTAATTGGTCGGGAGTCCAGAAAAATAAATAGCACCAAAAAATGTTATCTGCACGATGCCGTAAAAACCACAAAAAAATAATAATAAAAAACTACACGTGAATTTTATGATCAGTTCCGGTATTTGTTATCTAAGTATTGCTGTATTTAAAATTTTTGTCAATCTACTGTCTATCTAGTATTTTTTCGGAAATCCATTTTAGAAATTAAGTATATTGTTTTTTATTAGATATCGTATGACGTAATGATATATTTATCTCCAATCCATATATATTATTTGTTAATCTTTTTCTCTTTTACAATCACAACGCATTATCCTGCCTGGGCAGCCTCTCCCTTTCACATCTACCGTTTCCTATCAATGACCAATTGACCATATAATGAGAAATTAAAATAATACATATTATGCGAGATATCACGAGATATCAGATCAGAAAAATATATCATATTGGATCAAAGAAAATATTACGTTTCTTCACCGACGCAGGCCGTCTCGATCGTATATCATTTTGCGACCGTTGCCATATTCATTTCATTGCATAAAAAGAGAAGAAAAAAAAAATAGACTTGTGAACTGAAGATTTATTAATGAATTTATTTTTGAAGCGGATTGGAAGAAAATTCATGATTTTGTTCATGAACTACGTGGAAAAACAATGAAAAAGGTGGTAGGAAATGATGAACCCACACCATTTGAGTTTCACCGAATCTGGTTGCCTATTTAAACCAATTATTGTATTAGCTAGTGCAATATCATTATTACCATTAATTATTGTGTGTTGTTCAAAGTTTAGGTCTTTGCCTCTACCGCCAAGGACGGTTTTTAAACTAACATCATCGCTTTTAGTTTTTACCAATTTTCACGACACTGGTCAGGGTATTGGTTCAGCAAAATTATTGTTTTGGTACATGGTAATTGAACACAAGGGACCAAATGAGAAAAATTTTGTGGCTTTTGACCGGCCGGTTTCAGCATTTCTCCAATTCTCTATATCTAAAACATTTTAAAACTTATAAATTATCGATAGATAAAAAGGAGTTAAATTTTCATCCTAGTAAGCATGCCGTATTGTCCATGTTATAAATTTTTTATCCTGATTGAACGGTTCTCATTTTTTTTTTTCTTTCTGTTCTCGTTTAAAATTGATGTATTAGTGTTTAAGATACGACAAAATTCTTAATATAATATAAACTTCGTTCTTTTGGCAATTTTTTTTTGGGAACATATTGAATAAGCTTTCATTTTAGAAGTCTTTAGCATTTCTAATAAGACATATATATTTTTTACAAAACTTGTTGAATGTTATATATTTTATTAAAAGTAATTATCATTTTTTTATATCTAATAAATTTCTTAAATTTAGAACTTTTAGAAATATTTTTCGAGGAACAATCCTAATTATAATAATTTTAATTGCACTCAATTGTAGTAGATAGTTTATAGAATCTTATTAAATTTTTTATTTTATTAGATAGTTTATTAAATCAAAAGATAGAGGAAGGAAAAAAAAATATGAATTAGACCAGCAGTGTAGAAAACTCAAAGCCAGTCTACAGTGTACGCGTATCAAAAGCTTGGTCATTAACTATGGACCTATACGAAAACTAAGGAGCTTCCTCTAAAAGCAAGGACAAATTAACTCGAGAATAAAATTTTTATTAATTGCTCCACACGTTATGGGTGCGAGTTTTGACTTGTAGTTTTTTCTTCTTCTTTTTTTTCTCTAGCCCACTAAGATACAACTAATACATTTTGGATATAAACAAAATCGGAATTGATAAGTGCGATCAAAATTTCAAATAATCAAGCAATCATTAACTATAAATGAAAAAATCGAAAGTCTAAAAACAGAAAGAAAGACAGCACCCTCCCAGCGCCTCACCCCCTAACCCTCACCCTCTCCCAGTGCATCCCACCCCTTCGCCCCTCGACCCTCCCAATGTGCCTCACCTCTCCACCTATGTCTTTCTTTCAGCGCGCCTCACCCCCTTCGTGTCTCTTTCCCCTCCCAGCGTGTCTTTCCCTCCCCCGCGCCTGCCCCTCTCTTTTTTCCCTCTACAAAACTTTCCATTTTTCGCTTCTCACTTCTCGTTTCCTTCATTTTCTTTGTACATTTTTAATATACTCTCTTGTTAGATATAAATACTCCTTTACTACAAAATAGTTACTATCTTATATATATAATAACATGATCTTACAAGATACTCATTTAGTAGAATATACATACTTCATTATTGTTATTAGTCACCCCTTGAATGAACTACGTATTTAAACTCATTAGGTACTTCCATCTCTTATAATTATTACTTACTCCTTTATACATATTTGTTTAGTCCCTTACAATTATTATTTACTCCCTTAAATAAACAACATATATAAATTAAGTACACCATTATACTTATTAGTTACTCTTTTATACATACTTATTTTTTTCCTTATAGTTATTAATCATCAAGTATTTAGAACTCAAATAAGATACTGTATCCATGGCCAAATATGAGAGGAGAGAACCTAATAGTATTAGAAGAAGAGGAGAGGAGATTCCGAACGGGGAAGAAAAAATAGAAGAGAGAACCAAATCCATGTGATGAGAGAAGGGGTCAGCAAGAGATAAGAGTGGATGAGATAAGGGGACGAAGGGAGAGGAGAGTAGAGTCAGGCTAAGGAGCGAGCCGGAGAGGGAAGAGATGAGATCAAAGAGAAAAAAATATGTGCGGAAAGGAGGGGAGGGAGGGGAAGAGAAAGAAATGTGAGATCAAGAAAGAAAAGAGATGAGGGCGATGAGGCAGGAAGGTCAAGAGAGGGAGGGCGCTGATTGTCGTTGAGGAAGGAAGGTGAGGAGAGTGAGGACGCTGATTGGTTGATTTGTGCAAATTGTTGATTGCATAAAGTAATTCTCAAACAAAATAAAAAAAAATTACAAATAAAAATTAATAGTTCGCTTCTCACGTGTTTGCAACCACCATTTCAATTTGTAAAGACGCGTAATCACGTAATTTATAAAGATTTTGCTGTGATTTGGAGAAGGATCAAGTCTATGGTCCTATTCAAAACCGAAGAGCTGAAGAAATGCACTACAACAAAATATTGATTATTCTTTCATTGACAGTTAAGAAAAGATTTAAAAAGAAGAGAGAAATTATGAGACGCGTGGAAAACGAAAAAAATATATAATTTTCCTCTAGTTTTTAGCTGTAATGGTTAATTATTTAAAGCATAGTTGAAGACATAAACATGTACTGTTAATCTGTTATTTTGATGACAGAAAATAAAAATTAACAAATGCGCGTAATAAAGAGGGAAATAATGCTATAAAGGACAAGGAGACCAAATATTGTGCACACAAACACATATTATTTTTAAAATTTTATCCATTTCCATATGCATATTCATATAAAATCACAAAGTGGGTACGATTATTCAAAATGATAGTCGTTGAATGAACTTCTTGAAAAATTATGTTGAGTCATGGTACTAGAGAAAAAAATTGCAATTAGATGAAACAGTCTGTTTAAGCATATTGATTGAACAGTTTTACATCCATATTTTTATATTCGAACATGATACGTGATTGAAAATACAATTCTTTCACACGTATATGATCCTCTTTTTTTTTCTGTAGAGGTCTGTAGTTCAATATATGTCATTGTTACCGGATCATATGTTCTAATGATGTCATTTTCACATCGAAAAAATAAATTAAATATGAAAGTGAATATATACGAGAAAATTTTATTAGAATATAAATGTCTATTAGCCTATTACTTGTATATAATATGGTTTCAATCCATGCATCATTAAGGTTCTAATTAACAAAAGATCCTGTTTAATAACCCTCCATTGAATAGCACTAATGGAGACAAAAAGTACGCAACATAAGCACTGCAAGGCTGCAATATATTTCATCTGTGGAATGTGTTGAGAAATGAATGGCTCAGATTGCACCACAGAAGCTTGGAGGCCTAACCAACACAACAGGTGGCTTATTGAGACTGGACAAGTCCAGCTCTTTGACAAAATTGAGATGGTTAGGGAAAGAAGCTTTTCTCCAAATCAATATGGCTTCTTTTATTAGCTCTTTCTTTGTATTTAATTTACCAATGTCTGCTTTGCAGTTTGCAGCTACAAAGGACCAGCCTACCTAACAAGCTTCCAGGTGGCGCTTATCTGGCAGTTGCCATAATTGTGGGTCCAACGGTCGACATCATCAAAAAGCGTCTTGTGGGTCCCACCAGTCAGTGAGAAAAATTAAATCCTGTTACCTTTTTCCATATCAGCTCCTATGGCAAAATGGCAATCAGCAAGGGAGACTCACTGCTAGATCGGATAATAAAAGCAAAATTTGTACATAACAATCGGTTTGAGTAAAACAAATTCAAGGTCAAATCAAGTCTGCTTTATTCTTTCCCTATTTGTGAATTGTGATTTATGCAGCAACAGTACCTGAGTACCATTGGTTGTTACACAACATGCACAATTCTTGGGGTGCTTAATTAGAATTAGCTTGGAATTTGGTTAGTGTTTTACATTATTATGATTATTATTAGTTTAAGCCTTGAGAACGTAAATGCATCCCAGCCGATGAAGCAAAACAAGACCTCTCCAGTTCTATTGTAACTGCACAAAAAGAACACAAGGTTAGAAGTGTTTCTCCGTAATAGAGGCAAACGGAGTTATCATGTAACCATAAATATAGTCTAGTCATTGTGTCATTTTATAGCTGTAACTTTTGTACATTTAGTGTAGTAGAGCAAGAGATGACAAGCAAGTGAACAAACTGAAAATTGATTAGCCTCTTATTGTAGAACAAATATATTTCTAAGTCATTTTATCTTTAGGGATCAAATGATTATTCTATTGAACAAATAAATAATTTGATAAGTTAGGTTTAAACCGACGAATAATTTGTGGGGCGAAAGTCCACGACAACTAATGAGTTATATATTCATCAAAATATTTTCAGAACTAATATTTTAGGATGAAGATTTATTAATAAGCCTCAATACATCACGATGCACCATAGTATTTTTCTTATTAATAATTAATGAATATTTTGATAATTCTGGCAACGCTTTAACAATAAAAATAAAATTTTGATTGGGAAAAAAATTATAGACGTACTCTTTGACTAATTAAATTTTGACAGACTGTAAAACTTTATCAATTTTTTTTTATGTATAGAGTACATAATTTGTTCCGAATATCAAATTTTAAATAAAATTATTTTTATGATTGTTAAAATTGCTAACTAATGTAATGTTAACAGATCCTGTCTTTTTTTGGTCATTTAGTGTTTTAAAATTTTGCAATAGTTAAATTCTAGAACTAATATAGTCCTAAAATTCATTTCACAAAATTTTAGCTACTTCATCTATTTAATTTAACCTCCGCCAATCGTAATGACAGTGGCAGAGCCAATAGGGGTGCAGGGGTGGGCTGCTGCACTCCCTGTGCTCCATAAATTGTTCAAATTTCATGTGTATTTTTTTTTTCAATTCTAAAAAAATCTTATCATTTGTCCCCCTATTTTAATCTGAATGGCAAATTTGTCCCCCAGTGATTATTTTCTGGCTCCGCCGCTACGTAATAACTAATTCAACTAGCATACTTTTCTGTCAAATGTTACCTCGATAAGTAACCTACAGATAATGTTATTAGTGAAGTCACGTATGTACATGTAATTGTTAAACTTGGGAATGCAACATGGAAATCGAAAAGGGAAGTAACAGAAAATCCTAAGCTAAAAAACCCAGCTCCCTAACGAATAGCAAACTTTTGCTGGATGAAATGAAATCACGGCTACCCGATAAGCATAAGCACACAACGCAGAAATACCTCTCCAGTGTCCAATGTAGGGTCCACCTCCAGCATTCGCTAACATGTGCCCCCATTTATTGTGATTATAAAGCAGGCTCTATCATGGATTATCAAAGGCGATCTGTTTAATACACCCAACTTTTATATCAACGGCACATATGGTTGCAAGCATGATAAAGTCATACTAATTAGCTTATTATTCAAGCAAACAGTTCAAGGAGCATCGACTAAATTCTAGAATGCACGGATACTTCCAAAATAATCTTGCATCCATATTGGATATGAATTCGTTACCGATGCTCGTGCGACTTGCATTTGATACTTTAAGTTTAAGTGGTGAATTCTATTATTTTAATGTGTTTGACCGGCGTATTGTTGGATACGCATTGGATTCATTTTTTAGATACATTTTTGGGTTGGAACTTGGAACAATAGAATGTTTTCTACTATCATGTTGTTGAATTAAAAAAAAAAAGATAAAATACTAGATAATGCACTTTGGAGTTGATTTAAAAAAAAAATACTAGATAACATAGCAGATATACTATAGTTGTTGTTGAACGTAAAAAAAAAATCAAATATTTTAATATATAATTTGATTTTTTTTAATTTTATATATACTCATATATTCTAATTTTTTGAAAAATGACGTATTTTTGCAACCGCACTGAATTGGATACGATGCCCGCACCCGCACACGTGCAACTAAGACTTTCACATTGAAATAGTTCAAAAGTACTTATGTTGTTTTATTAGGTTTAAATGTATTTCCATTAGTACTGATAGGTAAAGAGAGCCGAAGCAACAAATTTAATTTACTTACAATTCGAATTTCATTTTTTTCATAGATGTTATGATTCAGCTCCAATTTTTAGACAAGATACATTGCAATCAGTTATAGTCAATTAGTCCCCATAGCTTTCCATAGTCATTGGCGCTTAAATATTATTCTAATATTGAAATAAAGATTTTAGTCGAGAAAATAGTTTTTTAAATTATAAAAAGTATCTGATTTACTAGTCACTATTTATGGACAGTGAAACCCGAACGAAGTAAATTTGTACTGGTTGCAATGATACAGTGCTAAGTAATTCCTTAACTAGTAAAAACTATTAAAGCCACAGATATCTTTTTTATGGTTACAATGAATTGCGCAAGCGGTAATGTGGTACGGTCATACAAGGAGACAATTTTGACTGATTATTCAACATTAATGATCATAGTACTGATTTTGTTTGGTTCCAAATTAATTGAAATATTATTATTATTGCGTGTTGACGTGATATTAACACTTATTAAAGAAACCCAATTATGATCATAGTACTGAGTTTGTCGTCCTCTAGGCGAATGCCGTAGAAAATATATTTGAACGTAATTGTAATTATTTTCAATTTAATGTAATTGTTGAATGCTTAAAAATGAACATTGTTAGGTCATAATATGGCAACATGATAAATAATTTTGCTTTCAACTAATCAAGAAAAAAAAATTTCAAGTTAGCTGACCGTAAGTACTCACAAAAATAAATACATAAAAATAGCTCATAGCAAGAGGGGGATAATTATTTTAAAAACCTGGAATATTATGTCTAGTTGTCTCATGATTAACTTTATTAATGGACATATCATTTCTTATCTTCCAAAATATTGAAATCCTCTCTTATAGATTATTGCCAAAATATTTGCTTCAAATTTCATTAAGTACCAGATTTGTTTCAAGATTAGTACCAAAGGGTTTTATGCTTTAAGATCTAGCAAATTCTTAAATACCACACTACCACCACTAGTATGAAGCACCTTGAAGCCAGCAATATTTACAACTCGGTACAGCTGAAGTACCATTTGCTACTGTTGCATCAAAGAACTTGGAGGAATACTACGGGAGACACTTACCATATCATATAGAAAAGTGCTTTATATTGGATAAAGCAGTTGTGAAAACAGAGAATTCTTGTGCGGTTGTACAACAAATAAAACCATGGCTATAATATTTCTGATATAATAAATAATAAATAAATAAAAGAAAATCTCGTTCTTTTGCTCTCATAAATACTTGGCACCCGACCCGACCCATTATTTACTGCGCCTTGTAATCGGTAGGTGGCCCCGTGAATGCGGGTCCTCTTACCGGGTGGTAACTTTATTCCCTCTCTCTATCTCTCTCTCACTGGCCTCAACTCAGCACTTTTTTAAAGGCAACCTCTTACTATATTAGTATGAGATTTTAATATAGTTTCTACTTAGAGACGGGATGTTAGATAGGCATCTTTGCCAGCGCATTTGTTGAAGGATCGAAGCTTTCTCTGAAAGGGAAAGGCGAGGTGCTATTAGCAATTTATACCTCTCTCTCCTTGTTGAAATCTTTTTCCGTTTCATCCTTCGGTTTTTAAATAGGGAAAAAAAGAAGAAGAGGATTTTGTCAAAGTTGATTTCTTTTATTTTTCTCACTCATTTGCTTTCCTCCTAAAACACAGAGACCTTATATAAGACGCATATACAGAGAGGGAATTTATATCGATCGCGTTTCTTTCAAATTCCTCTCTCTCTCTCCCCCCTTGCTCTTCCTCTCCCTCTCTAAAGCTCATAACTGGGAGAGGAGAGACATGGCGGTGTCTTCTTCTCTTCCTTCCGAGAGGAAGCATTGGTGGCTTACCAATAGAAAGGTTTGTTCGTTCTCTCTCTTTCTCTCTTCCTCTCTCTAACTTCTCTTCTTTGGTGGGTTTTGTTTATCGTCTTTCTTATTTTGGGTTAGACATTGAACACAGGGATTTTTGTTCTATGGTTTTGTCTATTGAACACTGTTTGTTTCTACATTCTCTAACGCTCTAGCATTGTTTTCACTCAAACCCCAAGCAAAAATTCCCTTTGTCCTTGTATTTAATAGAAAACAAAGTTTCACACTCACATCCTCTACCTGTCTTTTTGTCCTTTTGAAGAAATTTCAAAGAGAATCCAAGTTCTAGGCATAGTTTTTTGTACAGTGCCGAACAGAAAACTCCTTCCAAATCCCTTATTTCTAGAACAAACTTCAAATTCCATTTTGTTACATCATTAGTCAAATGATTTTAGTAAGAGTCTTCTCATTTTATTCTACTATGCAACTCATTACTAAATGATTCAATACTTCTCTCCATTTCAGGTGGTTGAGAGGTACATTCGCGAAGCCCGGGTACTAGTCTCGACGCACAACCAATCGGATGCCATTGCTGCCCTAAACCTGATCGACTCGGCTCTGTCCCTCTCGCCTCGGTTTGAGCCGGCGCTTGAGCTCAAGGCTCGATCTCTTTTAATTCTTCGCCGGTACAAAGACATTGCCGACATGCTTCAGGACTACATTCCTAGCTGTTACAAGACAGAGGAGGAGTCATTGACTGGTTCCTCAGGGAGTGGGTCCACCTTGTCAGGTGGTGGTGGGTCTGGTGATTTGGCTGCCTTAGGAAGAGCTAAGTTGCTGTCACCAGGCCGGGAGCGGTCGGCTGTTTTGAATGGCAGCCGGTCATTTCGGTGCTTCTCGGTCTCAGATTTGAAGCGCCGGGTTCTTGCCGGCATTACCCGAAACGGCGATAAGGATAGCATGTGGAGGTAAATTTTTGTGCCTAATTCTAACATATTTTTGTAAAGTTATCGGTTATACTTGTGAAAATAAAAATGCATAAGTAGTGTAAATAAGGGTGTCAGTATCTGCTAATACACACAAATATGTTAGTTGTTTGACTTGGAAAAATTAATTATAGTACATACATAGCTTCTCGTCGCGCTAGGTTGTCTATTGTTTTTGTTATTTTTGGTGAAATGATTTGAGTTTAGCAAGGTTGTCTTGAATGACTTTGTCAAAAGCTCCTCCATTTAACATCTCTATTACAATAAATTTAAATGTTGGCTCTAATAAAGAGGGCTTGACTAGGAATTATAAATGTCAATTTTGGCAAGTTGAAGGGAGCTAAGGATAAAAATGGTAAATAATGTAAAAATTGTGTTTAGGCAGAATAGATTTGGTACGGACTAAAACACATAGGCTCTCCTGGATTTCCTGTACAATAAAGCAAAGAAAGATGCAAAAGTCCAATGAGTTGGCACCTCAAAATTACTAATATACCCCTAACTGTACCCTTCCATGGAGGTGTCCAGCACGTCCGGTTTAGGCTAGACAGCTTGTTTATTACCCGTCCCATCCTTTCCTGCCTTTGTCTGATCTACGCTTTACTTTTTCCTTTTTTTTATTATTTACATTTACTACCCAGCTATCCCCGGATTCTGTGCAGATTTTTGCTGTCAATATGTTTACTATTATTTCCCTTTAAATGTTATACTGATACTAATTGAAGTAATTCATCCTATTTTAATCAATGTAACTTTTGTTTGGTTTTTTATTTCAAAATTCTAAGATTGAATATGTATGTTAGATTCTCTGTAATTTATACTCTTTTCTTGTTATCTTGTTATTTAGGTACTTGATACTAGGAGAGGCATGTAGTCATTTAGGCCTCATGGAGGATGCTATGGTTCTACTACAAACCGCCCGCCGACTTGCATCTGCGGCATTTCGCCGGGAAAGCAATGGTCTGTCAGACGATAGCTTCTCTGCATCTTCCATTCCCCTCCCTGTCTCCAACCCCAACCAAAACTCAAACACAAAACCCCAACCCGCATCCCAACAACAATTCGAACCTGAATACACCACACAGTTGCTTGCACATGTTAAACTTCTCCTGCGTCGCCGGGCAGCTGCACTTGCAGCTCTTGAGGCAGGACTGCATTCAGAAGCCGTTCGCCACTTCTCAAAAATTCTTGACAGCCGGTGCGGTGTCCCGGTTCCGTTTGCAGCTGCCTGCCTTGTTGGTCGTGCTGCAGCAAACCGTGCAGCGGGTCGTCTGGCAGAGGCCGTGTCAGATTGCAACCGTGCCCTTGCATTGGATCCATCTTCTATACCTGCTTTACGAACCCGTGCATCTTTGTTTGAGATGCTACATGCATTGCCTGATTGTCTTCGTGATTTGGATCATTTGAAGCTTTTGTACGACTCAATTTTGCGTGATGGAAAGCTGCCCGGCCCGCCCTGGAGGTGGCCCCATCAAGACATCCGTCTAAGAGAAATTCCTATGAGTTTACGTGCGCTCACCTCTAGGATTCAAGAGCTTCGTAGCCGTATAGCAGCTGGTGAGGGAAGTAATTTGGATTACTATGCCCTTCTTGGATTGCGACGTGGCTGTACCAGATCCGAATTGGAGCGAGCACATCTCTTGCTTTCATTGAAGCACAAACCTGAGAAGGCTATTGGGTTTGCAGACCGTTTGGAGATTGTCGATGAGTACCGAGACTTGGATGCAGTACGGGACCAGGCAAAGATGTCGGCCTCCATTCTTTATAGGATGCTCCAGAAAGGTTATTTGTGCATATTGGCCGATGTATCAGCTGAAGAGGAGGCTGAGAAACAACGAGCAAAGGAAGCGGCACAAGCAGCATTGGCCAAGCCGAAGATTGTAAATCCTGAATCAAGTGTGGGAGAGTGTAATGTTGGCATTACTGAAAATAACGCGAAACAGGTCCTTTCAAAGGTTGTTACCTCAGCTGTCTCGTCAGCACCGCCAGTGTATCAAGGGGTGTTTTGTCGGGACTTGGCGGTTGTTGGAAGTCTTCTATCTAGAGCTATGCCGTTGAAGTACGAGGCACTGAGCTGCTGACGTGGAGATGGTGGACCGGGAGTGGGTTGAGGGGTCAAGACTGGAGATGTGTAATAATGTATAGGGTAGGGGAGGAATGAATGGGGTAAATTTTGGGGTACGTGTAGGGTACTACTGCCTTTGATGTTATATTTCTTTTTCTTTTCTTTTTACTTTTTTGGTCTGGGGTTACAATGATGGTACTGTTTTCTACTGCTTAGATGGTAGTTAATGGTTTTCACTGCACTTCCTCTGTTAAGTTCTTTTCTGTACTGGTTCTCTGTATATGTACAGATTTTAGTTCATGCTTTTATGAATTTCAAAACCTTTTTCTCCCTCCATTCAGTGTCATTTGATATTCTCTATTTTCTACATGATTGCACTTTTCCTTGTTCTTGGTCTGCTCTGAACCTTTCGTCACAGGCATATTTTTTCCCAGATCAATTGGTATTTCTTTACTGTACTATTAAACAAAATGATGTAATTTTTCACACTCTGCACTTACAAAAGGTAGAGAACAAGAGGCATCAGGAAAGGTCCAGAGCTAATTTTGGATTGAAGAATGCTTTTCCCATATCTGATATGATCTGATCTTAGGTTATTTGTTTAAGGACAAAGAACTAATTATATCTAGAAAGCGAAAGAACATGCATTGCCATGCTAGATTTTCAAAGGTGTACAGCAGACTGACATGTGATTTAGTGTGGTTTTTCCTGCCATTTTCTGGTGCTTGATCATGACATCAATGAAACATCATCAATGATTAATTTTATACATTTCTGACTGGGGTTTTGCAGTTTCGCTTAAACAGAAGGTGATAAATTGGCGCGTGACTCGCAACTGCTCTGATCTCCAGTATTTTTTTATGCTGACAATGCTGTTAAATAGTAATTTTACCAGAGACTAAGCATTGCTTATCTCTTAACTGTGAAGATTTTGTGTGGCATATTTTGTGCAACTCACCTACGCCAATCCTTTATTCTCTCTATGTTTCAGTGATGGCGCGCCTATCTATGTGGAAGGTTTATAAATTTCTGAAGCAGTTCCACACCATACGAGTATTTTCAATGGATATGAAATGTCTTGTGAGAAAGTTTGGTTCATGGTCCATGGAGATATTCATGACTGTATAAATCGTAATTTTATTTTGAAATATTCATGACTGAATATTTTATGGAATCTAGTAGGTATCACTTTGTTAACATTTAAAGGAAATTATTCCTTGCAATTAATATTCAGAAATGCTTCATGTAGATCACCATAATTATACAAAAAAAAAAAAAAAAAAATCTCTGCCCAAAATTTCAACAACACAACAAAAGTTGGCGCCATTTTTTTGAACCCAACCAACAAAAGGAAATGGACATAAATTCCTAGCTTTCTTTTTGGCAAGTTGACATGATATCATGGTTCTTCAATTACAGAATCAGCCAATACCGTGCTTTGGATTCGGCGTAAAAATAAGCAATATTGCTTTTTCCTCTGCACCGTTGTGGGTCATCTGACGTCAGCATGAATATTTTCTTCTTTTTGTTTTTTCCCTTGGGCTAATAAACACTGGTTCTCTCTTCTCAGTTGCCACTGGTCACTGGCGGTGCCAGGTAAGGCACACAGTGTGAGTTGTTTACCTTACCTCTGCAATTTAATTATGATACACTTTTTATTATGATTTTTGTTAAGTGTTAACCCAATTGGATACAACTTTGTTCTTTCGCTGAACTATTTATGTAGTACTACGTGCTTTTAATTGCACCTAATTGGATATGTGTCATTTGCTATGTTCTGTACCCCGTATTTGTGATTCCCATCATCATGAAAGGTACTCGTTGCACATTTTGATGATTAACATAGACATCAATAAATGCAGACATATTTGTTTAAAATTTTGATGTATTATGTATGAATAAGGTGTTCAATCTTACAAATGTTCCCTTATAAATAACTTCTTGCAAATTAATATGATTGATTGTGAAATTATGGATATTGAATCTATTAAATTTTTTAACATGCATGTCGGCATATTGGAGAAATTGTGGTTCCTTGCAATTTGCATAGATTTCAGGGAGAGAGAGGAACAAAATATCCAGACCGGTGTTTCTCACCAACTCGCTTAATTCTTTGGATTAGGCAGGGAATCGTTAGTCAAGTTGATTTAAACTAATAGGTTTAGTTAAGTATCTAGTATTAAGAGCAATGATTTTGAGACAACCAAGTTCAAACAACCGTTTAGGAGATATTAGTTAATCTCTGACAATAATCATGTGCATCCCACGTGAATTAATTACAAGAGTTTAAGGCCTTATTTGAATGATTAGGAGCACTTACAAGGTGAATCCCTATCCGGTGCCGTGCACCAATCCGAACCGTGCGATATGATCTCGATGGTTAGATTTTTTCGGGCCTTACAATCTGGTTTTATGCACGGGGCACCCAAAATCATTGGATTTAATCTGGACGGTTCGGATTTCTGCACTATGCCGCGCGACACTAGATTTGGTTTCCTTACAAGATAGCTTGTCTCCACCACAACAATTTTTTTTTTTTTTTGGAAAGATTTTGGTATGAATAAATATCAAGGATCCCTCATTTCTCTCCAAACTTCAAAAATCAAAATCAATATTAGTTTATGCTAGGGAGAAGGTTTGGTACGTAGCTCACCCATTCTGAACCAAATAAGAGATCGAAAATATTCTGCTTGATGATTAAAATGGATTTGGTAAAAATTTTTAAATATGTCATTATTAATTATTTGTATTTGCCAGAAGGAAAATTTTTTTAATGACTAAACAAGTATGTTTCTCCACAACATCAACCGAGCGGCACTTAAACTCAATAACACGGTTAAAAGAAAAATAAAATGCATAAGTATATCATATTGAATCCTATATTATCTAACATGATGACACTATATGAAAAATTGTTACACAATGTAAATGGTTAAAAAAAAAAAATACGGATATACTTGGTCATGATAGTCCTGCGGTCAATACAATATTATTTACTTATCTATTTATTTGAGATTGATACATTTTGAACCCTAGCCGCCACCTCCCCAAATTTGAAACATTTTCAGAAATAATAAAATGAGTAAGACAAGAATATCCGAACGCAAAATATGTAAATAAACAAATAAGTAAACAGTGATGAAAACATGTGGGGGCAAACTGCAAGCTGGAGCAGCCTCATCGTGCCAAACCAATAGGAGGCAACTAAATTCATAAATATTATAATTTTAATTTGAATTGAATAATTGGTTGTATTTTTAAAATATGGGGAGAGGCCACCATGGAAGCACTATTGGGTATAAACCGGTTAGAATATTCAAGAGAATAAGTAAACCTTACCACACGACATAGAAAGTAAATAGAAAATCAGCATTGGATACCAGTATGGCATTAAATCAAACAAAAGCAGCTCATGACCAGCTGGTATTTTGTATATATGTTAAATAATTTCTTTTTGTGAACTTGCTTGACTAACAATCATTATAAACTTTATCGTGCAAATTTAAGGATGCAAGCAATTAAAATTGCAGCAACAATGAAATGAAATATATTTTGAGATATTTAAATGTCATACAAAAAATTAATTGGAGCTCACTCTACCTAGGGATAGAGATTCTTCGAAGTTGGTTAAAAAAACAATTGGTAAAGGTTCAATATGATAGAGAAAAATATGTATTTTTTTTTATCCTAGGACTAGAGATGTTTTAAACAAATTTTCCGAAACAAACCCAACTTCTTGATTCCTTATTATTGTTCTTTCTCACCAACCTGGATAACGTTAGTTAGAATTTAGCAGTAGAATAAGGTTTTTAATAAGGAGCATGGTAGAATAAGGTTTTTAATAAGGAGCATGAATAGACTGCACAACTAGGGAAGGAAATGCGATGAGAATAAGGATTTCAGGTTTGTTTCGATTGTCAAGAAATAACAGTAATTCAGTTTGACATCTAGTCTACTCAATATTGAATGTATAATTTCTTTTTTTGGGATATTTTTTGAAAGGGTAAATTTGAAACTTCACTGTCAGGATTCTTCTTCCTCAAAATGCATATATTTATTTAATTATAATATAGTTGTTCTGCTGTGCACCAGAACCCGGGTCAATTATGTAAATATATATTTTCTCGTTTTTTTTCTATAATTGTCTCAATTATGTATTTTGCTTCTACATGCTAGATGCGAGCCAGCTTGTCTTTCATCAGGAAGCAATTTATTTTAAAAAATATTGTTAAATTCTGTTAGTTTTCTGTTGGCAAACAGAAATTCAATTGACCCCAGGCGGTACCCATCGTTATAGCTGGCTTGGTTTATGATAGACCAATCATTATATTAATCAATTATTTCCTCAGAAACAATTAATGCACTTGATACTTCTTCGACCCATCTGTACAAAAGACATAATTAAGGAGGTGGTATTTCTACAAGAAGCAACCAAGCGACAAATTTAGCATTTTTTTCTAATATATTGATCAACTGAGGTTTAAATTCAATTGAGGTCATGTGTAAATTTATTATTATTTATTTTTGTTCGAAATTAAGGCCAAAATTGTATAGAATGAGGACAAACTTACTTATGTCGCTAGATACCCCAATAATCTAGCACTACTTCTATCATGTTATCTGTCCATAATAGATAAGTCCCACAAAAACAACATGAATTATGCTAGAGGTGAGATATAACTAGTGTTGTCCTCGGTATTGATAGTCATGTGGCAGCAAAAATTTTAAAAAAGAAAAAAATTTGTCACAAAATTTTATGCATTTAAGTAATTAATTAATTATATATATCTATAGTATACTGAGTTGATAACTGTAATAATCAATTACCGATTTTTAAGAGTTTAAATAAAGTAAAATTATTGACGTACACTAAATAGTATCAAATTTTCCTGCAATAATTGGTAATATAGTAAGCTACTTAAATAATTATCATGCTATTCTTTGCGGGTGTTGCAACCTTTTGTCAATAATCAACTAATTTTAAGTTGCATGAAATTTTGATACACAGTCTTTCTAAATTGTGGAGAAAACCATCGACAAATTTTTATCTTTGAATTGGATGATTGTTTTACTTCAGTACCGAATCATTTACAAAAATAAAAAAAAGAAGTATTATATGTTTGAGACATTATACTATTGTTAGACTCCATAATTATTAATCTAACCTGTCTCTATTTCCAAACTCATCTACAATAAAGTTTTTTTTTTTTTAGATAAACTAGATAACGGCATCTACAACAAAGTTAGGCTTGAGAAAACTTCTCTAACTAATTAACACAATCCCCTATTTATTTACTTAAAATATGATACTGGTTTTATAAGTTGTTACTATTGCAAGATAAATATATATGGTTGTCTTGTCTAAACCTCCCATGAGTCCATGTATAAGATACATCACATCAACAACCACTTATTATTATTGCAATCACAATTAGTCAGACTCACCAAAAAACTAAAATGGAAATGAAGAAATCCTTCTTATTGGATCGTATGGGAATAAGGAAGGAATAAGAATTTTAGGAAAAAAATATTGGAAAGTGTGTAACTTTGAAAAGAGTTTGAATGTTTAGGAAGAAGTTATTTTTAAAAAGAAATTATTCTTTCTTATTCTCATACCATCTAAACGGCCCAGGGGAAAAAAAAAAAAAAAAGCAATCGTTCGTCATTAGATAACCATTACAATTTACAAACTACCCATTTGGGGCGATATGCAATTATAGATTTATAGTTAATACCTCTCTGACTTCTGACTTTCTGTGGATAGGACGTAACATTGGTAAGAACCCCATGCCATAAAATAAAATTAATCTATCATTTAAACATATTAAATTTGACCATTCAGAAAGAACCTCGATTATCATAAGCTAATAGAAGATATGATGGTTCAGATTTGGCCAATGGGATGATAACCCAGGAAGTAAAATAATAGAAAGGAATAACGAGGCCACGCCTATGCTTAGCACATCGTACGTCACGCTGTGTAAGAAGTCGACACGTGTCGGAGATCTGAAGGTGGCATCATCATATCCTCTAGTGTCACCCTACTCGATGAGACCGACGTGCTGTCCACGTGGTCTTCTGTCACGCGCTCACACTTTTCGATTGAGTTTGATCTTCTGTGGCAGTTCTTGTTTATAATATGAATTATGGTGTTTTTGCATGTGAAAAAAAATATGCTAGGAGCCTAGGAGTAACAAAACTACTTGATTCTTCGTTTGATTCTTATAACTTCTTTTTGTTCGATTAGACTTGCGTTAAAGCTCCATTTCAAAATCATATTTGGTTGACTTGATTAAATATATATGATGTAATTTAGACACAATATATATGATGAAAAATTCTCCATGGAATCAATTTTTTTATAAGCGGAAACTTATAGTACTGTTTCTTTAATATTATGAAGGGATGTAATAGATCAGGAACAAAATCAGATAAAAAAGCATTGATTCATCAAAAAATGTCCTTAATTAATTTTTGCCTACAAATGTCAAACGGTTCCTAAATTTTGTTATAATAATAAAAAAATTATTAATAGGAAAACAAATATAAATTTAATAATTTTTACTTTAATTATTTAAGATACTGTTAAATAAAATTAAACAGTGTTAATAGTTGAGCTCGTATAGAATTCTAGTTTGATTAATATTCCAATTAACTCAAGTTACAAAATATAGAATAAATAAAATATAAATTATTTTTCTATACCAAGTAAATAAAATATAGACACGATATAGATAAAATGCTGCAGTTATTTTAACCTCTTATATCTAATTGGTAAGTCTGAAACCGTTCTACTTTAAATTTGGTACAACGAAATTTGTAACGTGCTAAAGCTTGTCATTATACGACTTTCTTACTCGTAATTATTATGTGTTGCTACTTACGATAAAGTATGAATAACTGCCCTTGGTTTAAAAGAAAAATGAAAGTTGCATTTTTATTACTTTGGGAACACAACTCACACATGTACCCTGTACTTTACGTTATTTAAAACAATTGGTGGAATGGCTCTTTTCGTTTTTTATAGCATCTGGGGGCATGATTACCTCTCTTGTCTCAAGAAAAAAAGAAGTATTATAATTAGTTAACTTTATGCATCTAAAAACACTCTGAACTAAGTTAAAAAGATTATAATGATGTATCTCAGTAATATAGCTAGGGAACGTCTATACCTCGATTTTGTTAGACAAGTGCATCTTATACTGTTTTTTTTTTTTTTTTCTTTTTTTGAAGTTAATTTCACTACTACAAAAAAAATTTTTAACAGTAGTTAATTGGCTTATTAACGGCGGTCTCAGACCGTTGTAAATGGGGGAGGTGCTAAAAAGTTTTATAACCCACCGTTATTGCCTTGTCATTGAGAAATAGCCAGAATTTTTTTTTTTTTTCTGATCCTTTGCGGCAGTTTTTTTATAAATAACTGCCGCTAAAGATTGTGACGCCGCTATTTAAAGATCTGTTGTTAATTTGATGTCGTAAAAATCTTTTTTTGTCATAGTGTTTGGATGTAGCCAACAGAAAAATATTAATTAGTTTGCTCCAATTAATTTTTTTATTATCATCAAAGGTATTTTTTTTGGTTTAGTAAAATTTTGTAACTCGACTTTCCACTTTCTTAAAAAAAAATGTAAAATAAAATTGAGTGCAACAATCTAATTTAGGCAGTTATTATTATGTTTGTAAAATAAAATTGAGTGCTACGATCTAATTTAGGCAGTTATTATTACGTTACATCATTGTCATAGAACGGTAATGTAGAAGACACATCAAATATAGAATTTAATAATTATCTGAGGAATTCTTACGCCAGCGGATAGCTTGACTTAAGAGGCAAAGTAATTGTCTTATTACATGGACTATGACTCTTCTCAGAAAGGACCTATTTTTTCTATTGTGGCCCCTATCCCTTTTCACATTTTCAATATAAACCCAACTAGATAGCCACTCTTGACATTATTTCTGAGCCGATTGCCTGTACAATTACCTAATTTCGTCAGTTTTTGGGCATGTGACTGTGCAGAAGACAACAAAAACCAGCGAGGAAAATTAAGGGGCTTTTTTTGTAATTTTTTATAATATGTTTTTTCTTTTCACTTTTCATAGCGTTTTATTAATGTATGCATGTGTATTATGGCACAGAAATTTATGTTTGCCACTGATTAATTAGAAATATTATAATGCTTAAATTAACATTGATGTGTATTGCTTCTATATGTAGTTAAGAGAACATGATGCATAGATAATTTGTTGCATTTAATTATACTAATTTTGGCTGATTACAGCTCCGAATCTTATACTTGGAAGTGCATATGTAAACCGAGTCTGATTAGAGTTCTACTAGTACTCGAAAGAATATATATATATAACAACATTAGCGTTTTAATTTTGAAATGTAATTTCACTTTAAAAAAAAATCGACAATGGTTCAAATTCTTTCATTTTTTCGTTCCTCCACATTTTTAAATTAATAACAAAATTTTTTCCAACTCAAATAACAAATAAATAATTTGATATTTTTTTGAGGGACAAATAAATAATTAGATATGATTTATATACTTTTTCTATAAAAACATAAAAAAATAAGATATCTAAATCATATTTTAATAATATTCAATAACTTGAGACATTGACGTCCAAAAAATATTCACATCATTTATTTTGTTTTAAACTCTCGGTGCTCATCGCAACAAAGTTGGAATGTCGCAATGCTTTATAATTAAATTGGCAGAACAAAATGATGTAGAATATATAGTGGCTTAGCTTTAATATTCGACTTCTAGATTCTAAGTTGTTGAAGTTTTGCAAATTGAAAGGAAATAAAGTGTAGATATTTGATCAACCCTTGTAATGCAAATTTGTTAATGCTTAATATTAGAAAACATGTTGTAGTTTAAATTTTGACACAAAAGTTTTGAACAAGAATAACAATCACTAGAGGAGAATCTTAATAAAGTTATTTGTTCGAAGAATAAGTGTAAAGATTAGAAATTTCAATGGTCTTATTTTTAATGTTGTCTGCACGTTCAATTTGAAAGACTAAGCAAAAATGTTCACTCACTTTCTTTTTCTTTATTCTAATTTTTTTATAGAAAAAACAACACTAAATAAAACTTTTATTATTTGTTTTCAGTTTCCAAATTAAGTATTTAGGATCATCAAATCCGACTTCGCATGAAAATTCATGTCAAAAAATAAAAACATAGGTCTGCAAACTGAAGAAACATAATATTTTATATTCAAGTTCATTTGCAATTTCATCATCTGTCTCTATTCCCAACAACATTATCACATTCCCAACATTTTCCATAATCGTGTAGAGCAGGGCCTAAGAGATAAAGCGAAAAATAAGTTAAGTGTAACTGGTGAGAAAAAGTAAGCATTTTTAAAACTTCAATGAACCTTAGTAACAGACTAACAGAACTTAGTACTATCAAATATGTTCAATTTTTTATTGAACAAAAAATTTATATTATTATAATGATATGATTGTAAAAACAATAATAGATCTTTACCGATAACACTGGCGCTTCTCACAGAAAACAGTGTAGTGTTCTGTGTTCTGTTCGGACAGGATGGATCGGACCGTTCCAGTCAGAGTTGGCTCATACGGATGGAAACGGACCGCTCTGACTGGTTCACTGTATGGTCTGTGCTCCAGCATATTGGGGCGGACCGTTCCATGGCTGGAACGGGCCGTTCCAGTCGGGGCGAAACAGTGTATACTGTACACAGTGTGAACAGAACAGTGTGAACACAGTGAACTGCACCCTTTGTGAATCGATGCATATGCACCCTCTGAGTGTTTTTGGACCCTCTATATATATCTTCTCTATGATGGAGAGAAGATATATGAGAGAAAAATTCTCTTCAATTTCTGAGATTCAATTTTCAGAGAGAAACTGAGAGATCAAGGCTATTTTTTCTGAGGGAACTTGTCAAGACCAAAAGGTCCCTGAAAACACCATCCAGTTGGGACAGAGACTTTGGTTTTGTGGTGATTCCTTCATCTGCAGGGATAAGGCGTTGCTGGTGCTGTTGTCTTCCTCTACTCCACACTTCAGTCAATCGTCCGTTGCTATCATGGCAGGAGGTAAACGATCCGTTTCAATTCTGTTTCCGTGTTTATAGAATTGAATAAAATACCCACAGTTGGTATCAGAGCGGTAACCTCTGTTATGCCATTAAAACTGAGTTTTGTTCTTAAAACAGTAAAGGAAATTCAGTAGTAAGTTTAGGCGGATGAGTGTATTGACTGAAAGTTAATAAAATAACTTAGTTGTGGATAAACAGCGGTAAATACCAGTATATCAAAGTTCAGACGCGACTTAGGGCGGACCGTTCCGGTTTAAGACGGGCCGTTCCAGAATAAGTTGCATAATGGATAATCTGCAGGAAGACAGATTTGAACTTTGCGCAATTTAGGGTGGACCGTTTCCGGTTAAAGGACGGGCCGTTCCGGGACTAATTGCATGAAGATTGTGTCTGAGTAGAGACAGATTCGAACTTGAACGGATCGTTCAATCATACTAAGAATTCAGACCCAGTTGGGCGGACCGTTCTGGATTTTAGGACGGACAGTCCGGTTGTCTGAAAGGATTCGAATGCATATCTGTCTTGTTGAACGGACCGTTCCAGTCCTTGGACGGGCCGTTCCAATGTTGAAAAAGTTCAGTGATTATTATACTTTAATTAACCGAAGAATAGCCACAGCATCTTTAGTAGTAATTAAGTAAAAGTATAAATAATAGATTAAGGAATCACATGAAGATTTAAAAGAACATTGGTTGTGATAAGTTATGTAGATATAAGTTAATATTGCTCCACAGAGCTGTTAACTTAATCAAAGTAACTTACTAGAATATAATAGTTAATTATAATACTTAATTTACCCACAGGGATTAAGCATAAGAAAATAATTAACTAGTTATATTATAAGGAATTAAAGCAGAATTAACATGATGTTTAGCACACATGTAACATTATGAGGAATTAATTCGTAAAGTATAACTTAATTTACGTTTGGTAAATTATAGCATAAAGCTTAGCCTTAATATAAAGAATAAGCATGTATTAATTAATTCTCTTGTCTTACAGCTCAATTCCCTTTTGATTCCAAAGTTTCGGATATTCCAGAACTTAAAAGTGATAACTATAAGGCATGGAAGGAAGCAATTTTGCTTCACCTGGGATGCAAAGACATTGATTTGGCCATAAGGGAACCTCAGCCACCTGAACTTGACTTAGAGACATCGGAGCTCATGGAGATTGATTACCATGAGCAATGGACTAGGTCCAACCGTCTCTGTGTCATGTTCATTAAGAGCAGGCTTCCACCTGCTATTAGGGGGTCGGTTGATGGCCAAAGCATCGCCAGGGAGTTACTTAAGGCGTTAGATGAGCAGTTTGCCTCTTCGGATAAGGCAAATGCAATGACGCTCATCATGAAGTTGACGTCCTTAAGGTTAACTTCTGTTACCGGTGTTCGGGATCATATAATGAAGATGAGGGACATTGTGGCTCAGCTCAAGAGCCTAGAAGTTGAAATTTCTGAGTCATTTCTGGTTTACTTCATATTGAACACATTACCGGTTCAGTATGGTCCATTCAAGATCTCTTACAACACACATAAGGACAAATGGTCAATAAATGAACTCATGGCCATGTGTGTTCAAGAAGAGAACAGGTTGTCGATGGACCATGCTGAGAGTGTTTATATGGCTGAAGTTAGGTACCAGAAGGAAAGTGACAAGAAGGGCAAGCAATCCAACAATTGGAAACAGAAGGGAAAGATACAGATCCCTCCTGTTGCTGACATTACCAAGGTCAAGTGTTTCTTCTGTAAAAGGAAGGGACACATGAAGGTTGACTGCCCTAAGCGTAAGGCCAAGCTGGAAAAGGGAGGTATGTCATTAGCACTTGTCTGTTTTGAATCTAATACTGTTGATGTACATCTTGATTCTTGGTGGATTGATTCTGGTTCAACAATCCATGTTTGTAATTCATTGCAGGTCCTTCAGGAACGAAGGGTACCGATGGGAAATGAGCGATTCATCTATACAGGCAACAGGATGAAGTCGCGTGTGGAAGTTATTGGGACATACAGGCTTGTTCTTGATAGTGGACATGTAATAATGTTAGAAAAGACTTTCTATATTCCAAGTTTCGCGAGAAACCTGATAAGTGTATCTAGACTTGTGCCATTAGGATACTCGTTTGTATTTGGAGATTTGTGTGTTAACATACTGTATAAATCTCATAAAGTTGGTACTTGTTTGATAGATAATGGTCTTTATAAAGTAGCATTAAAATCTGATTCTCAAACTGATTTGAATGTTGGATTGAAAAGATGTATTGTGAATGATGAATCGTCTATGTTATGGCATCGGAGATTAGGTCATATCTCCATTAAGCGTATTGAACGATTAGTTAAAGAAGGTGTACTTGGTGCACTGAACTTTAATGACTTTGACACGTGTGTAGATTGCATAAAGGGTAAGCAAACTAACATGTCAAAGAAAAGTGCCAGACGAAGTTCAGAGTTATTAGAGATAATTCATACAGACATTTGTTGCCCCGATATGGATGCCCATGGTCAGAAATATTTCATTACCTTTATTGATGATTACTCACGTTTTATGTATCTCTATATGCTCAGTCATAAGTATGAAGCTTTAAATGCCTTTAAAGTTTTCAAGGCTGAGGTAGAGAAACAGTGTGGAAAACAAATTAAGATAGTGAGATCAGATAGAGGTGGTGAATATTATGGTAGATATACAGAGGATGGACAAGCTCCGGGTCCATTTGCAAAGTTCCTAGAGGAAAACGGCATTGTTGCCCAGTACACTATGCCTGGATCTCCGGATCAGAATGGCATAGCTGAACGCAGGAATAGAACTTTGTTGGATATGGTAAGAAGCATGATGGGAAATGCTGAACTTCCCAAGTTTCTTTGGGTGGATGCTCTTAAGACAGCTGCGTACATATTGAATCGAGTTCCAACTAAGGCGGTTGTCAAAACGCCTTTTGAGTTGTTCAAAGGTTGGAAACCGAGTCTGAATCATGTGCGTGTTTGGGGCTGTCATTCGGAAATAAGAGTGTATAATCCTCAGGAAAAGAAACTTGATCCTAGGACTATAAGCGGATATTTTATCGGATATACTGAGAAGTCCAAGGGTTATAGGTTTTATTGTCCAAATAACTCAACAAGAATAGTGGAATCCAGAAATGCCAAGTTTCTGGAATATGATACCTCATTTTCGACCATTTCGGGCGGACCGTCCGAAATCGGAACGGACCGTTCCATAAGTGCAGGTCTGTCACCAGGAAATGAAACGGACCGGTCGAAGGCAACTGATATCACCTTGAATGGGATTCCGGCTGACTGGAACAGACTGTCCCAGTCAGGAACGGATCGCCCCAGAGAAGGTCAAAGTGATATTAGTGGTGTTTCTCGAATGAATAAGGATCAAGTTGAGCCTGAAAGCTCGACATTAATGCGATCTAATAGAGAAAAGAGGTCAGCTATTCCCAGAGATTATCATGTATACTCTACTGAGGATCTTGAAAACATAGATAATGATCCCGTCTCATTTTCAGATGCTATGAAAAGTGATCAGTCCGTTATGTGAAAAAATGCCATGTTAGATGAAATGAATTCAATGGCACATAATGATGTCTGGGACTTAGTGCCTTTACCAGAAGGGTGTAGAACTATTGGTTGTAAATGGATTTACAAGACCAAAAGGGATTCATCCGGTAATATAGAAAAGTACAAAGCTAGACTTGTTGCTAAGGGATTCACTCAGAAAGAAGGAATCGATTATACGGAGATTTTTTCTCCTGTATCAAGGAAAGATTCTCTTCGAGTCATTTTGGCATTGGTAGCTCATTTTGATTTAGAGCTACATCAAATGGACGTAAAGACAGCATTTCTGAACGGTAACTTAGAGGAGAATGTTTTTATGAAACAACCTGAAGGTTTCTTCTCTAAGAGTAAAGAAGAGTTAGTTTGCAGGTTAAAGAAATCAATATACGGTTTGAAACAAGCCTCACGACAATGGTATTTAAAGTTCCATGAAGTGATTTCTTCATATGGTTTTGAAGAAAACATCAAGGATCAGTGTATATACCAGAAGATCAGTGGGAGTCGTGTTTGTTTCTTGGTACTGTATGTGGATGATATTCTTTTAGCAACTAACAATAAAGATTTCTTGCGAGAAGTGAAGCAATTTCTTTCTCAGAAATTTGATATGAAAGATATGGGTGAAGCTTCATATGTTATAGGCATAAAGATTCATAGAGACAGGAATAAAGGAATTCTCGGTTTGTCTCAAGAAGTCTATATCAATAAAATTTCTGAGAAATTTAAGATATTAAATTGCTCACCAATCGCAGTGCCTATACAGAAAGGTGATCAACTTAATGGAAGTCAGTGTCCGAAGACTAAATTGGAAAAGGACCTAATGGAAAATATTGAGTATGCCTCGGCAGTCGGAAGCATGATGTATACTCAGGTTTGTACTCGACCTGATATTGCTTTTGTCGTGGGGATGTTAGGCCGTTTCCAAAGTAATCCGGGGATAGACCACTGGAAAGCTGCTAAGAAGGTCTTGAAATATCTTCAAGGAACAAGAGAATATATGCTTATGTACCGACGCTCTGCTGAATTAGAAGTGTATGGTTACTCTGATGCTGATTATGCTGGCTGTGTTGATTCTCGGAAGTCAACAACAGGATTCATTTTTATGATGGCTGGCGGTGCAGTGTCATGGAAAAGTGCCAAGCAAACACTTGTGGCTAATTCTACTATGGAAGCAGAGTTCATCGCGTGTTTTGAGGCTTCTTCCCATGGTGTTTGGCTAAAGAGTTTCATTGAGCAGCTTAGAATAGTTAATTCTATTCCTAAGCCGATGAAGATCATGTGTGATAATGCTGCCGCGGTCTTTGTAGCAAAGAATAATAAAGTAAGCGGTCGATCGAAACATATCGACATAAAGTATTTTTCTTTGAGAGAGCGGATTGAGAAAGGAATAGTGGTTGTTCAGCATATTCACACAGAGGAAATGTTAGCTGATCCTTTGACTAAAGGCATGCCACCAAGGAAGTTTAAGGATCATGTAGCTAATATGGGTCTTGGTACCCTGATGTAATGCAATGAATCATGTAATATGATGTTGTAAAAACTCTTTAATAAAGTTATGTTATTCTTGGTTGAAATGTGCGCAATTTATTTGTATTTATTAATCATTAAGGTTAAGAATAACATTGATAAAGATTGACTTGGAATAGACGTTGGGTTTATTCATACAGGAATTCAAAACACATAAAGGGCTAAATTATTAGTTATACAATACATTGTAATTGTAGATGGTAATATTCGCATTTACTAGTAGTTTATAACTCTAGTAACGATAATGAAGACTTACAGCTACAGTTCATGTGATGTATTGCTAATATTTAACATAAGGAAAACAGAAGGTATAATGATATGCTAGGATGCAAGTTCAAGTGGGAGAATGTAGTGTTCTGTGTTCTGTTCGGACAGGATGGATCGGACCGTCTTGTGTCCGGGCGGACCGTTCCAGTCAGAGTTGGCTCATACGGATGGAAACGGACCGCTCTGACTGGTTCACTGTATGGTCTGTGCTCCAGCATATTGGGGCGGACCGTTCCATGGCTGGAACGGGCCGTTCCAGTCGGGGCGAAACAGTGTATACTGTACACAGTGTGAACAGAACAGTGTGAACACAGTGAACTGCACCCTTTGTAAATCGATGCATATGCACCCTCTGAGTGTTTTTGGACCCTCTATATATATCTTCTCTATGATGGAGAGAAGATATATGAGAGAAAAATTCTCTTTAATTTCTGAGATTCAATTTTCAGAGAGAAACTGAGAGATCAAGGCTATTTTTTCTGAGGGAACTTGTCAAGACCAAAAGGTCCCTGAAAACACCATCCAGTTGGGACAGAGACTTTGGTTTTGTGGTGATTCCTTCATCTGCAGGGATAAGGCGTTGCTGGTGCTGTTGTCTTCCTCTACTCCACACTTCAGTCAATCGTCCGTTGCTATCATGGCAGGAGGTAAACGATCCGTTTCAATTCTGTTTCCGTGTTTATAGAATTGAATAAAATACCCACAAACAGGCCCCAGCAGTGTGAAATAAATTATGCTGTCTAACTTTTTTGGTGTTCCATAAAATATTGTGTATTCATAAAAATTGCGAGGCAGTGGCATGACTATACCATGTTGTATATGTCACTGAATTAGTGGGTTCAAAAAAAAATGAGAAAACAGAATCTTAAAAAAAAAAAAGGTATAGTGGGTAGCTAAGCAGGAATTAATGTGGTAATGATTCGCTACACATGAAGCGATAGGAATTATGGCACAAGATCTGAGTTGAAGTGTCTAATAATAAAAGTGAGCATGATGAATGATGTGTTGATGTGATAAGACTAGGTGGGAAGAGAAAACCAAGACTGCATGCAGAATGCAGCCACTATGTTTAAGGAGAGATCAGATGTAATGATGTGTTCTCTCTTTTCAGAGAGACCCCTCCATTCTGCCAAGGTGACCCATTTGTTTCGGTACCACTTCCCAGGCCCAGGGACCAGAGATTAATTCATCTATATCAAGTTCTTTGGTGTTAAATATTTTGGGTACCCAACTTCTCTCCTGTTTGTTTCTGATGTATTTTTATTTTAAAATTATTACCTAGGAAAATAGCCAAATACTATATGTTTAACTTGAAGGTGATTCTACATTTTCTAGACTAAAAGAAATGATTTTGAAATAAATATTGCTAAATTCTATGTTGCTAATTAATAATAAAGGGATGTTGAAATTCAAAATTAATTAAATCTGTACTAACGGATGAAGAAACAAGTAGAATCAAAGAACACTAGTTACCCACCGATAGTTAGTAAATATTACTAACAATTATCCACGTGTATAAGAAAATAAGGATTTTAGATTAATAATAAAAAGCTAAAATGACAAAATTGATAAATAAACCTAACTATCGTATTTGATAATACAAAAGATAATACCTATACACAAATATGATATTATATCAACAAAAATCAAAAAGAAAAAAATAGACATTACGATGTACAAATAGACATTTTGACATCGCCTTGCAAATAAGATATTATGTACATTCATTTCAAATTCGCCAGTCTGGATATCCACATTATTTTGTTGATTAAAAAAAAATATCATATCCATATTATTTTTGCGGATACGAAGCGAATATCAATATGGATAATTTATTTACAAATACAAATAGGATATTATGGATAATCTACAGAATATAGACATAAACATAACAGACAAACACTGGGGGGCCGAACCCCCTGGCTCTGCACTTGAATAAGGCAATAAGCATATGGTTTTGGGAAGGTAACCTTAAAAATATTTTTGATGGTCATGATTCTGAACTATTCTTTGTCGATGGCTATATCAATTTATTCAAATGCGTCTGTCACATGAACAGAAACAAAATTCCAGTAACAATATATGGGCAACAATTTTTCTTGAAAGGTATGGGGCAAGAAGGTTTTAATATAGTGTTGCACAATCTCCAAAAGAAAACATACTATTATTATGTAGTATGTACAGCGGTATAACGTTGGAAATGATATGCTAAATTTATGCAATATTTTACAATAATTCCTGGGACAGTATTTTCTTATATTAACAAGGTAAAATTTTCTTAATCAAAATCTGTCTGACAGTAGTAATTTCTCCAATTGGGTGCAAACAGTGGTTCAGGGTTAATACTTGCAGCATATAGGAATCTTTGCAAGGAGACGTGCCAATCTACAGTGCCATGCTATGCAGCTGGACAAGAAAATGCAGCATTTTCTCTTTCTGGGTTCTCTTAGTTCTGACCATGGTGTGGTACTAACTGTGGTAGGGACTGATGATCTGAACCACTGTACATAATTACACACAGAGGCATCTGAAAGTAGTTAATCTGGTAACAATTTTGTTTGTTACAACAGTAACAAAATGGAAGCTCTGATTTTACATGTTAGAGCTGTAATAGCATGGGGAGGAAATTGTTTAAATTAATTATTAAACCGTTTGAAATAGATCTGACTTATCTTTTTTAATTAAGTACTGCAACACGTCAGGCAAAACGGAGCAGATATATATACATTAGAGTTGATTCCAATTGTTGTCTCTTTTGCTTTTCTACTCACTACTTATACAGTAAAAATGTTAATATTTGAAGTCTTAAGACCAGTTAGTTTTAGTGCTTATACTTGCATAAATTAATTAGCATATTTTGGACATTAATTATGAACATTTCAAGAACTGTTAGTAAAAAAAATAAACAAAATGTAAAATAATCTTCGAGATTGCCAAAAGGAGGAAGAATGAAAGTCAAAATAATGATCTAAAGAAAAGTCAAACTAGTAAAACTTTGAGTATGGTTCCAAGGGATAGAACTTGGCAAATGAAATTATTTTTTAAATTAATTTTCTTTTAAAAGAACTAGATAAGCTTTAATTCATGAACAATTTAAAAAAACTACTGTGGAGTATTGATATATAGCTTTATCTACGCATGTTGGGGCCACTGGTAATTTAACTAATTCATGAAAATTTAACTTGTTGATTATTGCTGAATTATAATTCATATATTTAGCTTTTATATACGCATGTTGGGGCCACTGATAAGGACCAGATCTAAGCTGCACGACTTTATTGAGTAACAGTGGATTTGGTATGGTATCTGGTTGTTATGGTTAAAATAAGGCTTGAAAATCAGCTCGAAATTTGGAAATTTGTGAAAGCATCTCAAAAGAGACTTTGGTCTGGTCATAATTACATTCTTTTAATGTAACTTCGCAAACACTATCCCCAAAGATTTTTACCACTAATTAAAAAGATAATAGTATGGACAAAGCTAAGTTATAATTAGACTTTGTAAGTTATATCATCTTCTTTATTGTTGTAGAAGGTAAATAAATCCTTCTTGTTGCGGGCAAAACATATAATTTTGCCACTGCAACAAAGTATTGTATTAGTTCCTAAATAAATTTTACGAGTGCTCTTTGTTCATGATTTGAACATTTATTGGTGAGTTTTGAAATATATATATTTTTTGTTATACATAGTCAGCTTATATACTGTAATGTTGGCAAAATTACTTTAAAAATAGAAAATATCTGAGCAAAAAAAAAAAAAATGCAGAAACCAACTAAATAATCAGAAATTTCGCATTCCCAATTGATAATTCTGCATTGCTATTCGATAAAACTTTCCCCGCCAATATCAAGTCCATCGGATATTGCGATATTTCGATGTGCAAGTTGGGTAGTGGTAGCGAAGTTTAAGCACAATTACATAGTGTTAACTTGTTGTGCTGATCAGGTGACCAGTTTTAGGTGTCCCAGGGAACTCCGCTTGTTTCTCTTTTTTTTGGAGGCAAGGAGCGTGACTCCCGTAACTAATGATGGGGCCACATATGTAATTTTCATTAAATATCTTCAGGCTATCTCCATTCTCCACCAAAAAATATAAAAAATAAAAAATAAAAATCTTGAGGCGGAGCAGTGAGAATCAGGAAGGATGTAAAAGGGGTCAGATTTTTTTACAGATGAGTGACAGTAAAATTATATTTGTATTAGCAATTGTTTTATATTTCAGAGTGAAATATATTTATTGATTAATTCGAATTTGGATATTAATATGAATAAAATATTACATGAACATAACAATACGATTGGAATATACGATTAAACACAATTGAATTATAATGGCAATTGAAATGTGAAAATAGATGTACTATATATTTCAACAAAACATGTACACGTAACATATATGTTCAAGAGATTAATAATATACTAGTTTCAGAAGGAAGTTTATCAGTGAAAAATTGATTACTGGTTAACAAAAATAAATTATCAATTACTATTAATTTATTGGGAAAATTTTCCATGAGAACCAATTTCTGAATCGGGTTTTAATCTCAACCGCACATTTTCAAGAAATATTACTTCATTTGCAGTTATGAACAGTTGCGATTAAAGCCTGATTCAAAATTAGTTCTCATGGAAGAATTTTCCTAATTTATTATCATGTACATGTCAAAATATAAGATGGATGCCTGAGTGTAACTGTGTAGTTCGACTGAAAGATCATTATTAATAGGATTGGTAATTAAATTTGGCATAAATTTCAAAGTCCAAATTAGTGACATAAATCTGAAATTGATAGTTTTTTTTTTATCGGGAGTGATAAGGATCATTCCCAAAAATAATTATCTCATCATCCTCCTTAATGACGCGTTTTCTATCTTCTATTTTCGTAATGCAATTAAATAAGCGCTAATTGACTTTCTATTTTTATTGCTCATCTCCCGAATTTATCATCCAGAGCGTACTTCCCTCTTTCCTTCCATGTATTTCCCTTGCTCTCTACCTCAGGGCGAACACCATAACTTTTTTTCCTAGCACATTTTGTATTGAAACTAAGACAACTAGGTTTTTTTTCCAAAATATTTATTTTATTTTCAGGTGAAATATTTTTTCCAGAACAATTAGGATCTAAAACTATAACAATTAGTTTTTCTTTCTAGGCGAAGTAGTTTTTCCAGAACAATTAGGATCTGAAACTAGGACAATTAATTTTTTTGTTCGAGGACAATCAGTATCTAAAACCAAGACAATTAGCTTTTTTCCCAGGTGAAATAATTTTTCCAAAACAATTAGGATCTGAAACTAGGACAATTAGTTTTTTTTCAAGAAAATTAGCTATATTAACTAGAACAATTAGCTAAATTAACTAGAACAATAAGCTATACTAACTAGAACAATTACTTATATTGGAACAATTAGCTATTTCAACTAGAACAATAAGCTATATCAACTAGAACAATTACTTAAAACAAAGGTGGGAATTAGTAGGAGGGTGTGGGGTGCATACGCACTGGATGGTAGGGAGTTGGTTGGCAGGAGATGAGGATCAGAGCTAAAAACTGAAAAGGCGCTGCACATGATGACAGCAGGGGATGAGGATCAAAGGAAAAAACGAAAAGGACGCTGAATAAGTATTCTGAAAATGGAAAAGATTAAATGACGTTGAGAAAGGAATAATGTTAAGTAATTATGTTTTTTTTTATTAAGACAACAAGTGTTTAGACAATATATATACTGATGAGAGTTCAGTTGATGAGCATGTTTGCTCAATAAAAGTGTTGATAATTTTTCAAATGTGTTTTAAGCAGTCAAAATATATTTTGTAGTTAATTACAACTATCTTGTCCTTTCACGTTTGATAAATTAACAACGTGAAGAGGATTGAAAACTTGTGTTTCTGAGAATAGTTTTTTTTTTTTTGAATCACATGATTTCTTTTTTTTTTTTAACGGTCAAACAAATGCATTTTGGTGAAATACATAGTTCAGTCAGGATCCGTATATATTTATTTACAAGATATCCCCAATTAATAACCTGTACTCAAGATGTATCATCGTAAAAGAAAATAATGATTCTCGACAAACAATTACGTTGACCAGTGACACGTCCGGATTCTCCATTGTAATGTAAATTACAAAATGAGGAGCAATAATAATTTCACTGTTTGGTATAATTTCAATTCAATATGTTTAACTGTGAGTCCGTAAAACTTAACAAAATCTCACTTTTTGAGATTACAATGACCAATTTGGACCGCTCATTTTTTTTCATAATGAAATTTTTACTAATTTTTAGAATTTAAAAAAATACTCCATCTAATTTTTTTTATCGATCCTCTAATTTTAAAATTTCAAAAAATAGTTAAAAATTCAAAATATAAAATTTGTTGTCAAATAAAATTTAAATATAGAGACCAAACTGATGATTTGAATCGTTCGGTTAAAAATTAAATAATTGAGATTTGAATTGAATTTGACTTTAAACGTGTTTGACTTTAACATTAATCTGATTTCACAGTTCAAAATTCATCTGATTAGAACCGAATTTCACATTTATCTGATTAGAACCGGCATTTTTAAAATTCTTGCTAAATAGTTCAAAGTTCGTTCGTTGCAATGTAGTATTAAATCAAACGCCGAATTCGAATTATACGAGTGGCATGATGCAAAGAAGTGATGATGGTCACAAATAATTATGTTATCACGTGACCACGCCACAACTGTCGACCTGGTCCCACCAAAAAGGAGAAGCATTTGTCGACACATGACAGGCTGAGAGGCCTCGCATCCTTTTAATTCATACATCTCTAATGCAGATTATTTGGATAGATAATTTTATTTATTTACTTATTGTCTTTTGACTTATTGTGAGGCTCATATTTTTTTTTTCAAAATTCGCACTTAAATAGGTTCGTTTAGTGCTTGATTCATCCTTTGATATGTGATCTCAGTTGCTATGGTTGTGATTTTTTTGAGACCCACTACAAGAAGAGAGAAGTTTTGTTGTGGAAAGTTCGGTCATAGATGATTTTGCCTTTTGACCAACATAAATAGCAATATTCATTTTAGAAATGCAAGTCAAAATTTGCAATTTCAAGATCAGACGTGCATGGTTGTTTATATTTTTATATACAAAGTGACTTTTGTTGAGCATGGATATGTTCATCTCTCTTTCGACTTTTTTCTGGTGTGACTTTTGAACAAGTTTAATAATTTTCTCTCTGACTAAATGAAAGAAAATATTATGCAGCAATACTATACTATTTCACGTACAAGCAGTGGCGGATCTAGGAAAAATATTTAAGTGGAGCTGTGGGTCTATGGTGGACTAGTGGACTATTGATTTATTGGGCCATCGTAACCGGAAAGAGAGAGAGGACACGAGATTACGGAAAGCAAGCACTCTTCAACCTCTGTTCAACATCTTCAGCCCCACCTTTGAGTACTCCAATGACAGAAAAATTAGCTGGGACTAAAGGGGGACTCCATGGGCTCTACGGCGTTAGGTGGGGCTCTAACCCCACCCGACCCAGTGCTAGATCCGCCCCTGCGTACAAGATAGTATCCGTTTTTTCTTCTTTTCATGGGTGAGAGGTCATCTTTAGTGTCAACAAAATTTTGCTGAAGACTTTTATTTTTCTTCTCGCATACAACACGGAGATAAATTTTGAGAATTATATTTATCACATAGTTAACTAAGATATTATGCTTAATGAGAAATATTAGTTCCAAATCTAAAAATTACCAAATTTTATAGAACTTAAACTCTTCCTGCGTTAAAAATATTATAAATAGCATACGCATAATTCATATCTGAAGTACATGGATGATGGATGGCATATATTCTTATTTAACTAACACAATTATTGGAACCGCATCAACAAAATTTAGGTTAATTTAGTAGCAAAAAAAAAAAAGGTTCAGAATTCAATATTTTTTCATCAAAATGTACCTTACTGACAATAATCACCAGTAATGAGACACAAAATATCCAATGCATTGCCTTATTTACACATTTTATCACTCAAAACCACAAGCGAGTACAAGCAGCAATAGACAAAGTAATCTTTAAATTGATGTCTTCGAAAATCAAATCTTACCCATTGAAGAAACTAAGTTAGCAAAGAAAAGTCGGATTTTGTATTTCTTTTCTTTTTTTTTGAAATAGAAACGATATTTTAGAGATAAAGGCAGTATATTAGGCTGGGGGGCACGGATAAATGTCTTATACATGTGCCTTCTTGACTTGTAAATTTTACTTTTCTTGCCGACCCGGGCAAAGGAATTTTTCTTTTCTTTTTTGTGTGTGATATAGAAGCAAAGTTTAGTTGGAAGCACGTAAAAGAGAGGCACACACGTGCTTGATGCGATTCTTTCTTCTTCTTTTTATTCTTCATTAATTTGCACGAAATTGCACGTATGGCTAATTCAATTCTTCATTAAAATTGTGTAATTAGCTGTGGTTTAGCTGTCTAATAGTAATTAAAGGTTCCAACTATTGTGGAATCTTGCCTTAATAAAATTCTTTTTTTTTTTAAATTGCAACCTTCAATATATGCAAGTCCCTTTGTTTGGGACATGATTGTTTCAAGCTCATTGCACAAGTTAACAAAAAATTGTTGGCATCCAAATTCCATTGAGTTGTCAGAAAGTCTTATAACAATCATGAAGAAAGGATCATATCATGTGAATTACAAAGTGGGATTGGTACTTGCAGAAACTTTTTAGGACATTTTTGGATGGAATACGCTTTCTTATTCCTTTATTTTTTTTTTTATAACACAAAAATAGTGGTATACACTTTACTTCAAAAGGAGATCTGACTTTGTTTCAAGTCTACTTCTGCGTTTTTTGTATTATGAAGTCTTCATAACACTTAAATAGAGATCAATATTTTTCTTTTAGGAGAAGATCAATATGGTTCTAAACTCTCATCTCACATTTGGTGATGTGGACTTTAACACTATCAATCCCTACACAAAAATTAATATATCAACAACTACACTATGTGTGGTTCTAAACAAAAATTATTGATCAAATTTCAGCTAGTAGCACATGGGCTTCCCCTTACAAATAATAAAACATAAAAAAGTCAACACAAACATATTCGCACGCCGTAATTGTACTTGATAATGAATCTAAATTTAACAAAACAGAACATTTATAGTACTGCGTAGAAAAAAACGAGTATTTTGAATTTTATTTTTGGTTTCTAGTCAAAGCTTTGTGAAAAATGAAGTGTTGTTTTTTTAGTAAGCTTGACAGCGCTGTGAAAAATGAAGTTAGCGTTATGTTTTTGTATTTCGGATGAATCTATATAACTCCGAAACTAAAAATTAATTCTGAAAAGTCTATACCGAGAAATTTCGATACTTGTTTAATGATTTTATTTAAATATCACCTGCTTCTGAAAAATTTATTTAACCGACATTTCACATTTGTATTTTTTGATAGTTTCATGGTTCGGATCTATTTGATGATTTTTTATCTTAACTAATTTTCAAAAATAAGTAAAAGAAAGAAAAAAAAATATATAACTTGTAGATATATTGTTATCCTTATGCAAGGATTGTGTATAAAATTTTATATATTTTAAGTATTAATTAATACCTTATCAAAGGTCATACTGGACCGTTGGTATTTAACTTGTTTAATGAATAATAAAATTTTCGAATTATATAATGATCTATCGAAAGGATCGTTAAAATTATCTAAAAAAAATTTGGGATTAACTCTGTGCAATCAGAGGAGTCGCGACTCCCCTCATGCGAGTCCCCCTGACGCGACTCCCCTCCCCTCCCCTGACGCGCCTCCCCTTATCTCTCCCTCTCCTCACGTGACTTGCGTCCTTCTCCGACTCCCGCCCTCTCCCTCTCCTCACGCGACTCGCGCCCTTCTTCTCCTCTTTCACTTCTGCCCCACTCGCAGTCGCCGCCTTTTTCTCCTCTTCACCTCGATCTACGGCTCCACCTCCTTCGCCTCTACTCTCCTCACCCTCTCCTTTTCTCTTGCTTTTCTCTTTACTCTATGAAATTCTCTGTCTTGATTCTGTCCAATTTAGAAGAGGAAAGGCGCGAAAAACATGAAGGAAAAATTTAGAACAAAGTTGTACAATATAATTTATTTAAGGAAGTAACTAAAATAGTAGAATGGAGTATTTATTAACAATAAGGGAGTAATTAATAACTTTTCTGTGTACATTTATTAGGGAGTAATTAAAAAATAAAAGGGGAGTAACTAATAAATACAAGTGAGTAACTAATAAGTTGTTATATGTATCTCATTAAAGCAATAACTAATGATTCTAAGGGAGTAACTAAATGTTTTTAAAGGAGTAACTAATAAATTTTAAGGGAGTATCTAATATTTTTATGTCGTAAGAAAGAACATCATTGTTTCGTTATGGAAGTATATAAGAGAGTATTTTATTTGTATTATATAAGTATTTATAATTGACAATGGAGTACCTAATAAGTTTAAATGAGTATTTATTTTATGTTTTGTTATGGAAGTATATAATTAATGATAAGGCAGTAACTAATAATAAGTAGGGAGTATCTAATAAGTTCAAATTAACAATTATTTATGTGAGTAAGTAAACAGTACAAGAGAGTAATTAACAGGTGCAAGGGAGTATTTTAATTATCGTCAGGGAGTATATAATTTTTCATTAGACAGTATTTAATATAAATCATATAGTTGTATACCATAAGAGAGTATTTTTATTTTGACAAGGGAGAATATTTTATAATGGTGCGAAGAAAGAAGATGTGAGGTTCAGAGGAGATGAAGGAGAGAAGGAAGGGTGGAGAGGAGAGCCGGGAGAGAAAAAGGAAAGTGCGTGAAGGTGGAGAAAAGAGGAGATAGGACAGGAGGGGGAACATAGCGTTGAGAGGTGAGGCGGGGGTGGGGGTTGATGCGCTGGGGGGAGCAATAGGGGGGAGAGAAGGGATGAGGAGAGGAGGTGAAGCGGGGGTGAGGGGCGAACGCAGGGATGTGCGGGTGAGGGGTGAATGCATTTTTCATTTTTGACGACACATCCTTTCAATTTTCGAAATCTGGTTGCGTGATTGCCTTAGACGCTGATTGCATTTATTAGCTCTGAAAAAATTTATAGTCATTGAGTTTTAAACCTAAATAAAAGCCCATTAGGACTGACATTTCAATTTTCGACAACGACAATAAAGGCCCAAAAAGTCCTCAATTGGGTCCAATCTTGAATGAGTTATTGCGAGCAACATCTAAACATCAGAAAGTCGAGCACATTACTTTCAATTGAAGTAGATCGAGACCAACATCTAAACATATATATAGATCGGATAGATATGTTAAATGTTCTGGCAATATATATTTACCTGGCAGAACAGTAACTCAATATGAACTCTTCATTTGCGATGCTACTATCATGGCCACTTCCTACCATGTCGAACATTCTATCTTGCACGAGGCAATTTGTTTTCTATTTAGCAAATGTTGCAATTTTGTTCCGTAATTTGAGTTTGTGGCAATTAAATCTAGAAGAATCATGTCCCCTGTTCCATGTTTAAAGTTTTATCTATTCTTTCTATTATGGTTCACATCAGACTTTGTGGGCCTCTTCTCGTTGCACGATCTCTACTGTTCAACGCGTTGTGTTTTCTGTCTTTGATTGCATACTGCATTGTGGTTCATGCTGAAGAAGTTCCAACAATTTGGTATTATTAATGACAGCAGTTGATGAGATGTGAAGTACTGCTATGTGTTAGTTCATCATCCATATATACCCAAGGCATTAGAAATTTGAAATATCGCGATATGTTAGGCCCAAGTTCAATGGAAATGGCTTCGCGTTTATATTAGAAATGGCTTCCTATGGTTCTGTTCATACCTCAACTCTACGTTTTCAATCCAATTGTCAATCATTGATGCGAATCACAGCGAGTCATGTCTTTCCTGTTATGCATTGTACTCACATGTTTGCCTCGATTTTATAAAATTGTATCAATTAACCATAGCAATCTTTGAATATGTTATATAAAATTTGCAGCAGTTTAACATAACAAATTAATAAATGCATAATAGAAGCTTATGACATTGTTTGGACGTTTCGACAAAAAAAAAAAAATCTGATTGAATAATTGACTTTAATCTGCTATGGTACTCATTATTTTGTAAGTTACGACTTGGAATAAAAATGGTAAGGAAAAGAAAGAGCACAGAATAGTAACATCAGTCTGCAGCAATAAAAACATAGCATAAGTTGAAGGAGCCAGTTCACTAAACATGACTAATCCAAATTCATATCCTAAAATTACAAAGTGACATACGTCACACATGGATAGGAATAAGTACCAAATAAAAAAAAATAATTCACTTCCTATTCAAGGAAAACAATTTACAGAAACCTAAAGTATAAATCTTCTAACCCTTCTTAGATCTCTTATTGCCTTTCTTCGCCAAAGTAGTCTTCTTGCTGCTGAGTTTACTACACTTGCAACAGAACCAATCATCATTTGGCACAGCCTCAAGTGGTGGATTACAACAGTCGATGTGGGTCCCAATGCCACACCCAAGTGACCCACTTTCATCTCCGCATATCAACATCACCTCCGCCCTGTCAAGGGACCCACAAACAGCACACCTCAAATCATCCTCGCATTCTCTGCCATCTCTAAGCTTCAAAGGTGAATTAAATTCACATACCACCTCCTGGCACAACTCAGTCAACTTCTCTAGTGACTTATTAGCCCATTCTTGTGTCTGAAACAGCACATGCTTTGATAAAGAGTAACCAGGTTTGCACACATACTCCACAAGGTAGTCTGAAGTCACACACGGTATTTGATGGTTTAAAAATTCACGCACCCATGGATCATTAGATGGGGTTGTCGCAGGGATCACAGCAAAATGTACACAGTTAGATTTTAGAATGCGGGTGTATGGTGGAGATGTCGCTAAAATTGTGCCATCCCCTGCCTTTATAACTCTTTTCAATGTATCCTGATCAGAAAAACAAGGTTATTGTAAATGCAGAGTTAGAATTTTTTTCAGGAAGAAGTTCCCTTTCTTACAATATAAAACCATTGTTTCCTCATCTAGAAATGATAAATGCTTTCTTTTTTAAGAACTTTTTCAAATTACTTCCGTACTTTTGGCCATTGCAGAAATCCTCTGGTCTAAATTAACCATTACTCCACACAAAAAAGGATACTATTTAAATTAATGAAACTAGATGTGAGAAAAGAATGTACCAGCGAAGGCACGATGCATTCTCCATAAATGAAAATCTGCATACCATAAAAGGCACCATGACCAGTTTTCTCCCTCACAAGGCGCCACTTGCGTGGGGCCTCCAAGCTGATAGAACTATCCTCAGTCATACCGCTAACATACCACTCATAAGGCTCTTCCTCTATGAATCTTCCTGCCTCATTGCAAGCTGTCAGGTATTCCATTTTCAATATCCACCTGATTGCCAACAGAATAGATAGTTTCATATATGCAAATTGAGTGGGTATCTCACAAATTAGTTAGTAATAATTAATTAATAGTAGCTATCCCATGAACAGTTGTACCTTCCAGAAGCAGCAGCTGCAAAGAACTTCTCAGTGCGGCGTATGGGTCCTGGTACAATAAAATGGGTTGCTTGAAAAGACCAATTGTGCGAGTCTCTGCACACCCTTCCTCTCAATTTCTTAATAACAGCCTGGAATTCCTTCCTCTGGAATCGGTGCCCACTCAAAATAAAACAGGCTACTGAATTTATACCAGCATGCGCCAACTTTTGATATTCACCAACTATACATCTTTTCTCAGTTGAAACTGGTTTACTGTTGCATTCCACGTTCGGCTTGGAATCAGTACTGGGTTCAGCTGAACCTGGTTTGTTCTCCTTTTCTGGATCAAGCTCTGTTGATGTCGACAACCAGTCGCTCGTTACATTACTCATGTTACTATTTGATTTCGACCCAATTGTTGTTTTAGCTCTTGCAGCATCCTTCTGAATTGATCTTTTCTTGTTATTCTCCATACTTGCACCACAAGTTATTTCCATTTTTCTGGGAACATTTGTTTTGACACTTTTTGGCCTCTCATCTGGTGTTTCAGCCTCGTCTCTTATTCCATGCTCTGCAATCTGGTTAGCAGTGTCTCCATTCACACTAAAATTACTCTTAACTTCTCTTGAAGTACCACAACCTGCATCTTCAGGCCCAACATCTGATTCCTTCCCCTTATTAATTGTCACATTGTTCAGGATGTTGTTACTGGCATCTAGTTTTTCACCTGAATTACTGCCAGCTTCTCGATATACATTTTTATGGGGATTTTGAATATTCCTTTTCACACTCTTCTTGGCAACTGCCTTCTTTGTTCTAGCACCAGCAGAATGTTTGTGTTTATTGCATAAATCTGTACTTGCACCACTCAGATGCTTGTTAAACTCAGGCTCCATGCTGTCAGGTGATAAGCCTTTAATTTCCAGCATGTTGTTCTCCACTTCGACCTTTCCTGATTGCTTAAGTGCATCTCTCCTTTCAATATCCCCATCCTGAGCTAAAATAGTGGATGTAGTGTTCCCTCTGTCATCAGTTTGCGACCCAAAATAACTGGAGAAGTCCAGTACATTGGATTGTTTAGTAGTCACCTCTTCCATGTTAGCTTCAGTACGGACCTCAGCTGCTTCAGTTAACCCTACCTTATTTGAAGAAGAACACCTAGGAGGCCTGGCACATTTGAGAGAAGTTCTTTTGGTTCTTGAGTTATTGCAAACAGGATTAGTGGTACCAGAACCACTGCTGGTTCTTCTTTCAACAACTTGGTCATCACTGACAGCATCTCTTTTCTTACAGAGTAAATTAATGTGCTCCAGTTCATCAAATTCATCTCTCACTGAGGAGCTGTTATGGATCGGCCTGTCAGAAGCTTTCCTCTTATGTGGTATAGTGGCACCAGACTGCTCCATACTCTTCTCTATATCAACATCCATGCATGCCTCTCTAGTATTTCCTTCCACGGCTTCTGGCAAAATGGCTGATGTAACCTTGGGTGTGGTGCTATTTACTGAGGGATCAGATTGTTCTTCCACTGGAGATGCTGATTTCTTTCTGAGCTTTCTAGTATAACTCTTCTTTAGGGCAGTAGAACCGCTCAGTACTGCTGATCTGGCTTCACATAAACCATGTTTTCTCCTGGAGCTGAGAGTTTGGCATTTAGTGGTCTCTAAAGGTGATTCAGAAGGTACACTAAGCCCCTTTCTATATCCAATTCCACTTTGCGGGGTTGTGGTTGAATTACCTGTTATCACCACATTGGTCGAACTAATCAGTTCAGAAGAACTAATCGCTTTTTTCTCTGACAAGGATGGTGCTGCAGATTTAGTACTGTGTGGTGTTTCCCAACTGTATCCATTTTCATGCCTGCCTTCATTTTGAGGATCCATGCACGAAGTGCCCTCTATCTTGGATTCACCCACTTTGGTCAAACTTTTCCCTTTCTCAAAGCTTATCTCTTGACATGATCCTTTGACCATAATTTGCTCTCTTGCTTCAGTCACCCGAGGGGACTTGACTTTGAAATTGGCTATTTCACCAGATTTTATCTCCGCAACTGGAGTCCTCACCAGATTCTGTTTTTCTCCACTTATATCAGCACCCTGAGACTGTCTTGTGGAAGCATTTATTGTTTGAGTAACATTAACTAGAGGTGACCTATTAATGGGTAAACTGTCCATTTTCTCAGACCTAATATTAGTTTCTTCCATTTTATCCAGGTTTTCAGGATCTTTGGATGAATTGGGTGCAAGAGGTCTATCTGGCAAAGGAGATTTAGTGTTTAAAATCACATTTTTCAATCCAGAATCTTCATGTGGCATTGTCTCTGGGGGATCTCTAGCACCTTGGTTATTGGATCGTCTTGGTGCAGGAGATTTGAGAGGTGGATCAAGACCAATTGAGGAAAGAGTTGTACTTGCACCCTGCAAAGAAGGGGAATTAACAGGAAAATCTTTTTTCAATCCAGAATCTTCCTGTGGCGTTGTCTCTGGGGGATCTCTTGCACTTTGGCTATTGGATGGTCTTGATGCAGGAGATTTGAGAGGTGGATCAAGAGCAATTGAGGAAAGAATCACACTTGCACCCTGCAAAGAAGGAGCTTTAACGGGTAAATTGACCTCAGGTGTTCGTACATCTGCTTTCTTGTTTAGTCTACTCGGGTCAGAGCTTTTCAATGGCATTACTGAACAGGACTTGCCAAGAACAGGACCTTCTACAGTAGGGAGTTCACTATGTGGAGGAGACTTAATGGGTAAATTGACCATCATTTCAGAATCCGCATCTTTGGATTGTGCTGAAGCATGGACTTGGTTTAGCCCACTTAATTCAGGATTATCTAATTGCCTTGGGGCTGGAGATCTAACAAGTGGATTGTGAGTTGCCGAAGAAGAGGGCCGATTATACAGAGAGACGGTCTGTCTATTTACTGTCTGGTCCAGTGATTTTCCCTTTGTCATACCATCATCAGTTTCTTCTTCAGAGTCTCTGGCCTCTGCTTCCATCATTTCCAGCTCCCACCCACTGGTAACAGGGACATAGTTAGCCTGGCTTTTAAATTTCAACTCAAAAAAGTTTTGTAATGAAAATGTCAAATGTGAGATGTATTTAGAGGAAAAAAGTCAGATTTTATAATAATGATACAAAGTTCATTACTGCTTATTCTGGATTTAACTTCAATCCTGCTAACCTTTTTGTGTAATTATCAGTTGGCAAGAGAGCCCAAGCTTTCAAGCTGCAAAAGGCCAAAATGAACATCAAAGCTAGAAGATATACATTTTTAAAAAATAAAAGATACATAGAAAACAGAAAGAACAAAATTTTAAATGTTACATACCAGTCTTCTAACCAGCGGTGATTGACAAGCTTTATGTTTACCCTTTTTGCAAGCTCGTATTTCTCACCTTTGTAACCAAGAAAATGGAAAAATAATATATAGAATCTTATTACTAATAATATAATGCAAGGTGGCATCATAGTGGATATGTGCTGCTATTTAATCTTTTTGATAAAAAAAAAGTGCTGCTATTTAATTTATTTCAATATATCGGAGAATGAAAAGTACCCTCGAACTTGTAGCAGACAAGATGTGTTATTTGGTTTGCAATTAGTGGCTTTGAAAACCTTGCCCCCATCATGGCAACCATCCTCTGAAAATGAGAAGTAAATGAACTTTTCTTAAGAAGAAACAAAAGATATAACATGAAACATAGAGAAGAAAAATAAAGGTTACCATAATATCCTCCCGCTCTTGCCTCTGATATCCAGTCAAGCATATGTGAAGGGATTTACTGCCTGGTATTCCTTCTAAGTCTCTGACAGGTCTATACAAAACCTGTTGTCAAGTAGTGCTTAGTTTAAAATGAGCAAAATAACAAAGAAAAATATCACAAATTACATATTGTTGTTTTATTACCTTTTAAAGCTGTAAAATATTGCAAACCATATTTCATTTCAACTAATGTAATTATAGTCTTGTTTTGGCAAATCATTTTTAAGGATGTTAATATGTTACAAAGGGTGTTCTACCAAGTATAGAGGAAAGCATAGGGAAAGAGAATTAAAGGGAGGGCAGACGAGTCAAAATTCAAATTCAGTGATGAACTCACTAGAATCATGCCCAGCCCTTACCTTTTATCCAATCCTCAATTTTAAATTGAATAAACTAAAAGAATTTTCTCGTCCCCTCCCCACACAACATCGAGATAGGGCAAATCACAGAAAATATATCCAAATTGTGATCAATTTGTACTGCCACAGTACCAGTAAGAACTATTACCTTAGTTTCATCGGCAAGTACACCTAAGTCCAAAGAATCATCGACCCAAGTCTCTGTTACGACTATCTTGCCATTGTCTCTAGCCATGACACACATCGGATCATCCTTTATATTAGAAAGATCCATAAGAAATATATCGAAAGGTTTCTCATTTCTTTCAGAAAATAAAAATTGTAATCTTCTCCCGTAATAATTTTCTACTTGATAATTTGTTACTCGGAATAACTTTTATCGTGGCATCAAAGTTGACTTTGGGGATCAGAATTAACTAACTTCATACATGGTAAACCAATTATTCGCTGTAAGATTTGGTGATGGTTAATTTAATTATTCAGTTCCAATTTCCTGAAAATAATAATTAGCAGTTCAGTAATTCTCCATATATTATATAAAAAGCCATCTGCCTTCCCAATTTATTCACAAGCAAACATTTAACTACAAAAACCCTTAGTCAAGGTAGCCCAAAAAAAGTAGAATCATTTTAAGAATATTGCTCACAAAGTCACAAGTAACACTTAAGCAATCAATATCACAATAAAATGATCCTAAGCAACAAAATTTTAAAAAGAAATAATGCAAACTCACATAGACACGGCCACAGACGATAACATGTGTGCAACTAGGATCGTACTTGCCCAAATCAACGCCGCCTTTCTGAATAATTTCTGATCGATACTGTTCCACGCACCCAAAACAAATATCATCGGACAAAATGACTTAAATCTCGCAAAAAAAATCCAACTAATCGATAAATAAAAGTCTGAAACCTGTTCTTCGGAGACGGAATCGAATCCAAGTAGCACGAATCGGACGCCAGAGAAGACGCCGTTGGGACTAAGCTCGCCGCGAGATCGCACCATCTCGAAAGAAACCCTAACCTCTACGCTCTGAGAGGAGAGAGAGAGAGAGATGCGTAGAGTAAATTACATGTGTAAATTAAAAAGTGGGGGAAAAACAAACGAGGGAAGAAAAATTGAAATGGGAGAATTGGAGGGAAGATTTGGAGTTATCGTTTTGCTAAGGAAGATTCAAGATTTCGCTTGCAATTTTCTTTATTAAAATTAAAATTTATTAAAATTATATGTTCGTTTAGATCTACATATGATAATGGGCTTAAAATTAGCCCATTTTAAAATTTACATCCATTTTGGGCCATGGCCCATGGGTCGAAAGGATTTAGAAAAACGTTGGATTAAGGTGCAATTTCTATTAAAAAGCCGAAAAATTTAAAAATAATAATAAAATAATATAAAATATTAATAATAATATCAAAATAATTCAAATTATTTAAATAATATCACAATTACGGAATCCGAGATTCAGAACTTGATTACGGAATCCCAGATAACGTAACAGGCTTGTTATGGAATCCTGGATTCCGTAACTGGTTTGTTACGGAATCTGGGATTCCGTAATTAAATCAAAACTCAATTTTGGTGCATTTTTTCTTTGACCAATTAGGATATGAGGTCGAATAGTTTAATCAGTACTGCACACAGAATAACTAATACTTAGTGGGTTTTCAAGTACAATACTTACAAGGAATTAATGGAGGTGGTTACGCATGGGATTTTAAATAGAGAAATTAAAGAAGATGCCATGCTAGGAAATCGGAAATGATTATTGATATTTTTTGTATCAACGAAAATAGAAATTAAATAAATTGCTTAAACAATGGAGATAGGCACGGTTATGAAATTTCATAACTTACAAAGGGAATAAAGACAAACAAAAGGGAATTTAATTAGTGGAGCGATATGGTTAATTATCAAGGCATACTAAAGAGGCGACGGTTATGTAGAGCATTTTTTGTGACTGTTTTATTAACCTGCCCACACTCAATGTGTGTGTGGGTTAAATTTTTTTAAAAAATATTTATATTCCAACAAAGTTCAAAGTATTATCAATATCGATATTGTTGATATTGTTCTAAGCAAAGTTCAAAGTATTTAGCTCGAGTTCAAAGTATTATCCTTAGGCTTGCTCCGGAAGGAACTAGCGGGAGCTAGGGCTGTACAAAAAAAAAGAGAAGAAGAAACCCGTCTAATCTGTTTAATCCGTCCAATCCGATCCATATTTTATCATGTTAAAACATTATCCGGATTGGGTTGGATTTTAATTTTATTAATCCGGTTGTACTAGATTGGATTACATCTTTATTCTCAATAACCCAGTTTGTACCCAACCCGCATAATTTTATCGTAAATTTTCATTATAAATAGTTCAGGGCTGACAATCTCCATCTTTCACAAGTTGAAACACGGTGAAACTATTTGCTATTAATTTAGAGAAACAGTTTGCAAGTGTTTATCATAAAGAGGCCTTGTCTCTTTAGACAAAACTAAAGATGTGAAAGCATTGATTTTTTTTTATTTGAGTTTGTTTATATTTTGACAATTTACTGGGAGAAAACGTAGATCAATAGAGCATGTAAAAGGTGCCATTTTCAATTTATGTTTTTGTTCACAAAATAATAACACAAAAATAATAGGTATTTTCTCATCAATTCATTATATCAAATTCAAACCATATACTGAGTCAATGAAAATCTTGAAGGGCACACTAGAATTGGTCTTTTTATTTCTAATAATTGATCAAATTTGAAATCACAACCTATTTAATCCACATAACATGCATAACCCATAATAACGCCACATGTAAAAAAATCATCTGGGTTGACTGGGTTATGGATGGGTCAGTTAAATTTTTTTTTTCAAACCAATATAATTGGATTGGGTTAAAATTTTATTAAAAAGATTTGACTTGTTTGTTGTACACCCTAGCGGGAGCTAAGGAAAGGAAGAAAAACCAAAGTTCCTTGTTCCAATTCTTCTGGCTGGGTGAATCGACGGGAATGGAAGAAAATGAACAACACCTTAAATCTAATTTAGAGATAAAGTCAATTACTTCCAAAATTAGAATGTAATGAAGACGACCCAAGAACCAAACTATTTACCGATAATGTCCTTGGTTTATAAATTTATTGTTCCCTAAAAGGACAATATTGTCTTTCTTTATATTAGAAAGAAAGTTACCATCATTAACCTCTATCTATATTTATTCACATCTGGAGCAAGGTACTCTCATTATCATATACTTCCTTCATCCTTCTTTCCTTTCCGTCCCTTTCCTTAGCTTCGATTCTCCCTTTCTAGAGCAAAGCCTTTAAGTATAAAATAAGTTAAATAACAATACTATCCACAAATACTACCATTGTCGTAGAAAAATATCCAACAATACTACCACAAAAATATCCTTAAAATAAAGTATTTAGCTAAAAACCGGAGGATGCTTTATATTATTTTATATTTTTTAAATTTTCCGATATCAAAATGTACCATCATTATGGTGTTCTATATTACCCATTTGTCCATACCAGATTTAAAAATTATTGGAAGAATACAAAAGATATCAATTTAAACAAAATGAAAATGAAATAGAAAAGAATAGAAAAGAAAACAAAAAAGCGACAAAAGATGGAACAAAAATTTAAAGTTTGATTAAGCACCTATATTCTGATATGAGTCAATTTGATCAAGCACCTGTATTCTGATGTCATTTAAAGTTTTTGTGGTAGTTTTTATGGTATTATTGTTGGATGTTTTTCTAAACAAAGTTTCAAATATCTCTTCCAAAAAAAAAAAAAAAAGTTTAAAGTATTTAGCTCCGGCTTTTTCTTTGGATAGGTTAGACATCCACTGTCAAGCACGTATTTAACTCCGGTTTAGGAGAGATGCAGTACATGTCGATATATTGTCATGCACATTCTCTCTTTCTGAAGCACAAAAAATCAATATAAAAATACAAAGCATCCTCATTATGTTGGTAGCAGCAAGTTTCAGTTAGTACTATTCCATTTCTTTTATTTGTTTTCCCCATCTCGCTCAGCTATAAATTCTGACACCCTTCTACATCGTTGGGGCTACTAACACTGAATTTGTGCATTCCCCCCCAGTTAATCAAATCAACCATTTTACCTTTTCTTTGCAACAAATCTATCATAGGCCGAAATGAACTTTGAGAAACTAAAATTATATTTATTCTTTCAAGATAAGAAAAGTTCACTATTCTTTTCTTCCTTCATGCAACTTAAATTTTAATTCTCTTACTCTTACAATTAATTGCCCAGTACAGTGGAATCTCAATTTAAAACATAATTAGTGAATCAGACTCAAAATAGGAACTAACTCCATTGTATGTCTTCCTTAAATTGAGGCAAGAATCTAAATTTGATGCAAATTCAGTTAGAAATAAAAAATCCTCTAATTAAAGAAAACCAACAGATAAAAATTACCTAAATACATGAAAAGATGGTACATTAAGGATCAACTATCCAACAAAAGCCGAACTGCTGTATATGGTGCAGCCGTCAATTGTGAGAGAAGCCTCAATAAATATTTTATTTATAAGACATTACACATCAGATATCTTAACAAGCCTTGAGTAGAAGATGCGGTTGTCTCTGGCTGAGTTGCTTTCAAACAGAGCTGTCTGAACCATTTCCTATTGAATTGAACATTATGAGAAATGAAGTTTGATACAAAATAGAAAGATAGAATCAACAAGATTTAAAAAATTTGCCACTCACCTTAACATCCCGGTGAGAGAGGAATTTTCCAAGATTGTGAATAATGCATCTCAGATCATCTACCTGTAAATGTCAAATGCAAGGAATATTAGCACCAGCTACATATAATAATCTCAAATAAGACTTCTTTTCTAGAGTTACAGTGCATAAGGTACCTTGATGAAGCCCACCCTATTTTGGTCAAAATATCTGAAAGCCTACAACACCAAAACAAAAATAGTGTTATATTATAAAGAAAAAGTTGTCCATGAAGATAGTTGGGTCTCATTCTCTGTAAGTGTAAGAAATATAGATCTATCTGTTGGTATCGAAGGTAAAGCACCAACACCATCTTTGTCCCAAACCAAATCCAAAGTAATATTGCTCTTTCTTACCAAACTTACCCTTCGTTCCTCTATAACCAATATCCATTTTAAAAAATGTAATATAGAAGTGGTCAGAATTGTGGGTAAAGACCCACTTGGATTTTTTTCCTCAAAAGTTAATTGGGCTTTAGGTTGTCAACTTATAAAAGAAAATTGACATTGAATATGTAGATTTCCCAAAACCATCAATAAGCTAAGATTAGACCATTTATTCGTTTATCCAAAATTGTGTAAGTGAGAATAGAATCATTACCTGTAGCAGTTCCTTGTCAACCACAGCTTCTTTTTTCTCCTTCTCTTTCCTCTCTGACGAAGTCTTTCCTTCTTTGGATGAGTTCTCCTCACTGGTTTTCTTAGCACAGCTCTCCTTAATCTTCCCATCCTCCCCCTTTTTAGCATCTTCACCGGTTACCTCCTTTGGTTTCTTAATATAGATATTTTCAAAAGTACACAATTGTGCAAACTTTAGATGAGGAATTTTGTTTCATCTTTTGTTAATGCTTAATTTAGGTTTTAGCGACAGAAAACAAAGCTTATTAGTCAGTCCAGCATCTACAATTACCAGCCAGTACTGCCCAAAAAGAAGTTTCTTATACTAAATTCACCACCTCATGTTATTCTTCCTCACAAATGACAACCAAGCTCTAGGTGTTGGCAAAAAATGTCCAACTCAAGCCAAAATTATATCATTGACTCAGAAGTAATAGTGAATAGACTGTCCCTCACACAATCTTTGCAATAGGTAAAGTAGAGTATAATACTCACATTTACAAAAGAGTAGGCTAGACTTTTGGGGAAAAAATAATAAAGGAGCAAAACAGAAAAGGTCCACAAGAATGGGAGGTTTGTGATAACTTGCTTTAAGTATGGTTAAGTGATTAAAACTATATGGTATTAATAACAACATGGTCATGACATATTTTCTCTAGTACCAAAGTGGTACAACTCTGTTTTGTCTTCTTAGATATTCAACCAGCACAAATGATAAGAACCCTCTCTAAAGACACCCTAGTAAATACCCGGTTAGAAATATAGGCCAAAATGAAAACAAATAAAAAAACTTGCCTCATTCTTAATAGATTGAGAATCAACTTTGTCTTCATCTACAGCATCTTTTGGTTCTTCTTCCATTTCTGGTTCTTCTTCCATTTCCTCCGGTTCTTCTTCAATTTCTTCAGGTTCTTCTTCAATTTCTTCCGGTTCTTCTTCAACTTCTTCAGGCTCCTCTTCAATTTCTTCAGGTTCTTCTTCAGGTTCTTCCTCTATTTCTTCATTTTGTTTGTTACTTTCACTAACATCTTTATTTTCCTCTCTCGGTTTGTCTACATCCATCTCATCTTTGGTATTGCTGTTCTCTTTTGTGTTACTGCTCTCCTTTTCTTTATTTTCACCTCTTTTCATGTCACTTCTTTTTGCATGTTTTCGCTCCCTCTCCCCTTCTTTATCTTTCTCTCTCTCTTCTTTTTCCCTGTCCCTCTTTCTCTGGTTTTTCTTTATCAAATAATTTCTCCGCAATTTCTACAATGAAACAGAGTGTGAATGAATCAGTTGCATGTGCTGCTTCCTGTTGTGGTGTCGAACAGAAAGAAATGACCCTATGCACTTTAAACCCAATATTTGACCCTATTTTCAAGTGGCGCTCTAAAATTTCATGTTTTCTCCAAAACACTATTAGGTCAATCAAAACAACTGTCAATGAGCTTTGAGCAAATCAAAAGACTCCCTGAAACTGAAATCATATAACCCAAAAAAATGTCTCCTAAAAATTCATATTAACATCTAAATGACCATAAATATTTTCCAAACTCAGTTCAACTCCACCTTGACATGTGAATTTGAAACACTTCTTTCCACAGTTTTAACTCAAATGCTGTGCAAAAAACAAGTGCATCTTAATCCACAATTGGAAATCAACTACCTCAAGGAAAGATAAGATACGGCATCCCATTTGGTACTGAAACATCTCATTCAGAGATTCCGCAAACAAAGATATCTGCAAAAGCAAAGTGATAACATCTCTTATTTATGCCAGAAATGGTAAAGAAAATGAGAAAAGTAATAGCACACAGAGAGTAAAACCTCAAATGTTGATTCAGCAATGTCCTTGTCATTATAATCCAGAAGACCGTCGAGGGATATTGTAGTAGATCGAATCTAAACCACAGAAAAGGTGCACATCAAACCACAAGGAAAAAAATCCAATCAACTCACATCTAAACCCAATTTCTAAGTCCTCTGGTTCAACCTGACCTTATACTTATCCAGAACACTATCAAAGGAAAATGATTAGCATACTCCTAAAAAGAAGAATTGTAAAATGAGGCTAGTAAAAAGACGATATAGATGCTGTCTGAAACGGCATGCATCGTTTCATTTTTTAAATGAAATTGGTAACCTCTGTCACTACTGTTTTCTTAAAAAAATAAAACTTGAGAACACCTATACCAGACTCCAAAACTGACAGAACAAGAAACAAATCTACAAAACAGGCTAAATGAAGACCGCTAAACGTACTCTTGATCCCTTGTTCTTCATCACTTCAAGGATGAATCCTGGGTGCTTTGGTGCGTCTTCATGTTTTGGCTTCTCTCTGTCATCCCTCTGTGTAGTTGATTTGTGCTTCGAATCAGAAGACTTTACATCAGATTTCTTCTCTTTATCTCCCTTCTCCTTCTCCTTTTCCTTCTCCTTCTCTTTCTCTTTCTCCTTCCCCTTCTCGTCCTCCTTTTCTTTCTCTTTCTCCTTTTCCTTAGCTGGTGCTTGTGCCTCCACTTCCATCTTAGGACTCTTATTAGCCACATTTACTGCAGTCAAATTCTCTTCTGTCTTTAATTCCCCAGTTTTAACATTCTTTTCCACTTCTGTTCGCTCACTCGCCGCATTATCGTTTGCACTTGCACCAGACACCACGACCTTCCTTTTCACAATTCTCCTAATAATCTTTTTCTTAGTTTTTGTGCCCTCTGTTTCTAGTATGGAATCTTCGTCTTTAGACTGGTCAACTATAGCCTCTTCTTTCTTAACTGCATCGGTAGCTACAGTTGCAGTCGCATTAGCATCTTCTCCAATGGCCTTCTTCTTGATTACTCGTTTCACAATTTTCTTTTTGATGGCCTTCTTTGCAGGACTCAAATCCTCCACCGTGGCTTCCTCCTGGTCTGCCTTCACCTCAGACATGGTCTCATTGTTTTCAACTTTAATTTCGGTTCTAGTATCTTCTTTTGTCTCAATTGCCTTTTGTTTTTCATTTGAAGCAACCTTGTTACCGTTGTCCTCAGCTTTTGTGGAATCAACGTTTTCCGTTTTGTCAGTGGGCTTCTTGTTTTTAGAGTTGCTGGTTTCTGATTTATTACTACTCTTCCCTCCTAAATAATTAAAATCATAGTTCTAATGTGAGCAGACAACTTTCCCAACATCATATGTAATAAAATAGAAAAGAGAGCTGAATTATTAGCAGTGTTTCTAAAGCATCACTCTTCCCCACACCCGTTTGAATAGCATTCAAATGCATACTAAAACAATTCTTCAAAATTTTATGCACCTTGCCTCATTAGATCAAGATTCAACCAATAATTACCAGGAAAATGCCCACTCCCTACAGATTGGTGGGAGGGAGAGGGTGGATCAATCTCAATAACTGTGAACGTACCTTCTCTTGATTCCTTCTTTTCATCCTTGTGCTCTTCTTTCTTTTCTTTCTTTTCGTCCTTGTGTTCTTCTTTCTTTTCCTTCTTTTCATCTTTGTGTTCTTCTTTCTTTTCCTTATGCTTCTAAGGCATTATGCAAAATTGAGTAAATAAGTTTTCCAAAGAGAAAGTGTAAAGTATCTTTCATCGTTTGTAGTAAAGGTGGTCAATGTGCAGGCCAAGTGGGTTGGGTCACTTCAGGGATCAGCATTTTCAGGTCTGTGTCACTTCAGTTAATGCTTGCTTTTAGGTTGATCAGGTTAAATTTGGATTTTGAGTCCAGGTTATCTTAAGTTGCAGGTCTACAGCACTTTAAATGATAAGGACTGGTCTGATATAAACACCCAGTAAAAACCATCAGCACTTCAGCAGAAACAGGTTTTCCTGTGTCAGTAGAGTTTTGTCTTTCAAGACGTTTGGTTAAGTACCACTACCTAACACATTCAATTTAGTAAAGGAGAGTTCAAACATGGTCAAGGTTGGTTTATAGTCAGAGTCAAGCTTGTGTTTTACTTTCCATTATCATCAAGTTGTTTCAGATTTTGGTTTATTTCAGATTGTTCCAGTTCCAGGTTGGATCAGATCAAAGTCTCAGGCTGTAATATTAGAGACAGATAGCATGACCCAGCTTTTAGGTCCAGACCACCCAATCTAAACAAAGCACCAAACCAGATGGTGTGCGTTTGATGACAACAGCAAACCAAACAGTGCTTTACTTTGAATCGGATGGCGTGGGCCACAAAAGCAGGTCCTGCATTCTGACTCCAGTCAGGTCAAGTTGTCACCAACTCTACTTTTGAGATTCTTGCAGAAAACAAATTCACCTTTTCTTCTCTCTGTTCTCTTTCTGCGAGAGTTTTTTTGTGAGTGAGCCATTGAGCTCTCCACACCTCTATTGCAGGAATGCACTCTGATAAATTCGGCACGAATAGAACAGTGATTTCTTTACGGCTATCACTCCCTTCCTTTCCAACTCTTTCATAATGTATCTGCAAAAGTAGAGAAAAAACAAACATTTAACCAAGAAACAAACAGAGTCATAATTGATATCAGCACACCACAATGTAACAAAACATGCCTCAAGAAACCTATTCCAATGCTGACACCCTTGCAGATCAACTTGAGTTGCCTCCTTGACATGCCTATAACATAAAAGCAACAAAGAAGTTAACAAAAAAAAAATTTCCCAATTACATCAACAGTGGATCTGAAAAAATGCAGGAAGGAGATGAGGACCTGACAGCAGCTTTAATCAATCCATAGTCACTAACAACAGGGTCCCCACCATCTATGGCTGGATTCCATGAGCCCCCAATTGCAAGCAACTCACGATCTTTTCTCAAGATCGCAAATTTCAGTACATGGGAGAGATGAGTGGTCCGTTCATCGGAGGAAGAACACAGCTCACTCAAAGCATTATTGCTAATGCCACTCATCAGAAGCACCTAATAAGAAAAATAAAAGAAAATAATTCAGCCAAATACCTACAGTAAGATAAAACTTATTAAATTGATGATGCAGGCCTGTAGGACAACGTTTGAATACATTCCTTGGATGTTTCAACTAAGAAGGGGGAAAAAGGGCGCACTCCATCATAAAGGAAATAACTGTAGTCAATTTTGGGAATGTTTAGATTGTCAGCAGGAGTCACAGTACCAAAATATTTCAGTATTCCGTTTCATTTGCAATCCAAATATGCTCAATCAAATGTTGACAATAGCACAGGGTTAGCTAAGTACGGATCTGCCGATCCGGCCTTTTTTTTTATTGCACAAAATTACAACTGTATACCATGATTTTATTCCCTCCAACACTTTTCGGATTAATACTCTTCTAGCACTAAGTGTAACATTCTAACTGGAATAGCATTATTCTTATGCTATTCCTTCTCACAATCCAAGCATAGTTCACCTTTGCTGACAGTTCATCACTTCATCTCACTATCTCCCTTTTTTAAATCAGCCCCATGCACTTGGATAATTGCTAATTTTTGTCTGAAATTCTCATTACTTAACATTAGACCCTGCAGATATGTAGGTCTGCCACGCTAGGGCTCTATGTTTGCATACAAAAATTCAAGGATTCTATTTTATGCTCTAGTTCATGTCGATGTCATAAGACGACTTTCAACTCCATTTGGCCTGCTCCCACAACCAACAACTAAATCCAGAGCTTACCTTGGCATTCCAAACAACCTCTTTATTTGGGCTCACTGCTTTTTCTAAGGAAGCATGCCCTTCTCCATTATTTTCTACAAAGCCATGCTCAAAGCTGCTTAAATAAACAAAACACATCAGATAAAGACGTAGTAAATTTAGCAACTATAAAATTTGTTACTATTTCTTGGCAGAGGCAGCTAAATTACCTAACTGGAGTATACAAAGAGAGATTCATGTCATCCGTGGGCCAGTTCACAACAACCTGAAGTCAAAACTATACAGAGTTAGCAAGTGATGTCATAGATGTTAAGAGGATCCTTATTTACTGTAAATAGTACATTCTGTAAATAATACAATGACCTTTGAAAAGTCCGGAGTTACAGCTAGCTTTGGGTATCGCTTCGTAAGGGATGAGTAATCTCTCTCAACATCCACTAAGCAGAATGGAAAAACCTAAAGTAGTAAATAAACTGTTATAAAATAAAATAACAATTATACATTATTGTTAAGACTTAAGACTAGTATTTCACATTGAAACATCAGCTTATTTAGGACCAATTATTAAAGTTCTGAATTCAATATACAAAAGATAAGTTGATTGCAAACAACAATATGAAAGTATCTCATAACTAACTACATGCGAAGGACAATAAGGGGAATCACATCTACAATATAATGCTTCCAACAGACAATTCTGTGTATATGATTTTTTTGCATAGCAAAGGGGGAGGCGAATGATAACAAAAACTGAGGCAATGATCAAAATGTACGCATTTAAAAGAGCTTTTAAGCCACCATGTGATTACTTGCTGAATTCTTTACCTTGCACAAATAATCCCTCTTTTTCTCTCTTACTGGCGAACGTGGCCTTCAGAAGACAAACAAACAGAAGAAAAAAAAAAAAAAATTCAGAAGCAACATCACCACAAATATACTGGCAACCACATCAATCTTCAAACAATCGAGAGAAAGAATAACATCTTTAACCTAATGACTGAATCTCGTCGTGGCGACACCCTTTGTGCACTCTTGTCATCACGTAGCACTGACGAGCCGCGTCTGTCCTTTGACCGGTCACATCTTGGCTCCAACGACAGCTTCCTCTCCAGTTCCCGTTCCCTTTCACGGGCCCGCTGCCTCTCCCTTTCCCGTTCTCTTTCCCTTTCTCTTTCTCGTTCACGTTCCCGGTCTCTATCCCTTTCACGTTCTCGTTCTCTGTCCCTTTCACGGTCTCGAAGTCTGTCTCTCTCTCTTTCTCTCTCGCGTTCCTTCTCGCGCAGAAGTAGGTCCCTGCGAAGATCTTCATCTCTCAGGACATCTCTAATAGAGGGGGCAGAGGTGGTAGAGTAGTCTCGACCAGGAGGTAGGCTCACACCGTAGCTCGCTGCCAGGCTGTCACTTCGTCTCAGGTCAGAAGCAAGAAGGGAGGCCTGTGTGCCAGATCGGTAAGGAACAGAGCCTAGAATTGAGAGGCCGGCACGTGGGTCCGCCTCTGGTAGGCCCCGCGTCCCGTATGGGTCTTGGGGTGAGTAGTAGTCTGATTGTCTGCTAAAAATGCACAGGTTTACTCAGAATTGGAGATATGGGACTCTGCCCACAGCTGTGGAATCACAACTTTTGGTTTTAATCCAACAGTGAAAACATAATGACAATACAAAACTAGGAAGGTAACTTAAGAGGACTTTAGCATCTCACAAGCACACTCGAGCATACACGCACAAACTTAAATCTTGTCTTGTTAAAGAAAAGAATTTTGAATTACCTTAAATCAGAAGAAGATGGAAGTTGAGCTTTCATCAAATGTTGTTGACGAAGTGATGCCTATTTGAAGGATAGCAAAATGTCAATAATCTTTAAACTGATTATTCATGCATAAAAGAAACAATAGTTGTACAGTTAACCAATGATGATGCAACCGTGAAATTGTTTTTGCGAGTCTACCTAACAACCATAATTCAAAATTATAGAACATTAGCTGAGTTGCGTCCCACATTACTAAAGCAAGCATATGAGAACAACAGTGCACCACAAGCTACATAGAGTATGTAAATATATACTTGTAAATATGTGAAAGTAGTTGTTGCAACAGCTCATACAAAAAAACCAACAAATAAGGAGCAAACAGACCAAAAACCCTACATTATTCAAGTGGTTCAATGAAAAAGCAACAAAAAGTAATACACAATGTAACAATGTTCATAATCAAATAACAAACTAGCAAATATAAGGTAAAATTCCAGAAGTATATAACATCTTCAACAGACCTGATGAGAATGTCCTACAGGATCGGCATATCTCCTATCCAAATCGCCAGGCATCTCTCTTGTTACATAGCTCGAATGGTGTTCGCCATAATGCCTCCTCTCTAATGCAGCATATTCTGCACCATACCCACGGTTCGAGGACGAAAGGTAATCATCAGCAGGTATTGAACTTAGACTCGGCAAACCCGCATGGGTAGATGAACCTGGCTGTTTACTGCTCACACCACCAACCTAAACCAAAAAAGGGAGGCACTAATAGCGTATCTTCACCTAAACTGACATGACGAGTAAGTTAAGAATAAGAAATAATTAAGTGGAAACCTGTGGTGCAGAACTAAGAGAGGATGAGCTGTATGCTGCTGAATAAGCGCCCCCGCCATATTGACTAGCTGAAGGAGGGGCATGGCTTCTGTATCCAGCCACGTCAGCATCTGAGGCTGATGTCATTCGTGCTGCCAAACTGGCATCTGGGGCACCATATCCACCACTCCCAGGCTGCCACGTCACCGAATCAAACGAGAATTTAGTCAAAACAAGACAATTAAAAGAACAAATCTTAAATAAACTTGTTAGAAAAAGCTTACAATTTGTGAATAATTCTGTTGCGTGCCATAGGGTTGATGCCCGTACGGATTTGTTCCTTTTGAAGGATACATGTGTAATCATCCTGAAAATCCACAGCAAATCGGTTAGAATTTCGGCAAAAAATTATTAATCTAAACAAAAAAATCCACGATTGACAACAAGTATCGAGCAGTACCAAAGCTGAAGGAGTCGTAAATGGACGAAATTTAACAGATTATTTCGATCGAAAAGGTCTCGCAGAAGAAAATTTTGAGAAAGGAGGCGACGAAGAATACAATAAAGAAAGAAAGAAAGACACCGAAGGGTTTTCGCTGTGGCATTGCATTGCAAGAACTAGGGTTTCAATCTTGTTTAGATACTAGATTTTATGTGAAGAGAAAAAAATAACTAATCGTGTAGAGAAAGACTGACGCAATAATTTCGATATGAAGATAATGCGGGTCCCAACTGCAGTACAAGTGGGGCATTTTTTCGTCTGTAATCGCAGGTTTCAACTCTCACGGATTGTTGTGATTAGATATTGGCCGTACTATGTATGGATCCGACCCGATGCGAATCTCAAGGTCACTGGATCGAAGCCCGACGGCGTTCTAGTAAAAAGGTCTTGTGTCGGGCCTTACGAGGTTCCAAGGAAGATTTTGGGCTTAATTAAGGCCTAATTAAGATTTCTAGAATTGCTATAGATTTTGGATAAACCGGGCCACGTGTATTAGTTCTTCATCAAAGTTTAAACAATTGCAGCTTTAATCCAATGAAATCATAATCCCTCCTACTTAATAAAAAGAGTGCCGAAAGTTAGAATAAAATGAATACTGATGCAAAATATTTTTCATCCTATTAATATAATTTTTTAAGTCAATTTGAATTAATACAAAGAAGATAAAATCGGAAAATATTAAAAAAGGAGAATCTGTTATTGTTATTATAGATTAAAATAGGATGAAAAAGAAGACAAAATCGGAAATTATTAATAGGAGATCTGTTATTAATACAAAGAAGTCAATTTGAATTAAAATATTTTTAAAATAAATTTGAATTAATACAAAGAAGACAAAATAAAAAAATATATGTGTTTTGTAAAATCTTTTGCAAAATTATTGTCATAGATTCTATTTTGATGATTCTTTAGTTTGTTAAAATTTTACCCACACATTAGATGAGTCAGCAACTCCTTTGTTCAATTGTTCCGTATAATTTCCTTCCAAAGAGATAATCTCTATTAACTGAATTATGTCTCTCTAAGACAGACATTTAGGTGCTGCATAATAAGTGAATAGTTTTACTATATAATATTTATGTCATCAAATATGAGCTACATAAACATGTATAAGTTGTCTTAACTTATGATACCTAAAGATGTCCAGTAATTTACGTAAAGATCCCACCTATTTTTCATCATTATGCTCTACATAATAATCATGTATAAAAATTTTTTGCTCTTTTGAAATACACATGCACATATTCCTCAACTTTACATTGCTCTTTCATATTTCATAACCAAACATTCATTACATAACTTGATATATGTACTTGTGCATTCTTAAGTTATGCCATTAATTACTCCACAAGCAAACGCTTCATAAATAAATAGTTTTGATCCACTCACAAAAAATATATATACATTTATCATCTTGTCATTGTGATGAGTTCCGCCTATAAAAATATAAATAATTATTAATTTTCACGAAAAAAAGCGTAAGGTGAAAACAGAGTAGGAATGAACAGAAATTTTTTTTTTTTCCGAAAAAAAGGAGTTGCATGTATTCTGATTTGGTCTCGCTATCTTTGCATTTGCTTTAACTAACAGCAACGCCCGCTCAATGTTCGGGCAATTTTTTATTTGATATATTTCAAAAAGTTTAAAGACTTTTAAGTACATATTCTTTTTATATGAACTTTTTTGGTTCTTAAAGAATTGCACTACACATGATCTAATAAGGACTTTTATTATCAAACGAAATGTTAATTTTTTTAGTGAGATACCTTCAGGCCTATTAGTAAAATTAAAAAAGAAAAAATACTTCATTATAATACAACATCAAACAATGAACACATTGGTGTCATAATGTGAAAAAAAAATAAAAAAAAATTATAATAAAAATAATTACATTGGGAAAATTTTTAAATGAAAAAATATTTTAATTTTTAGCATTGTAAATTCGAAATAATTATACAATAATTCTACCTATATAAGTTTGTTTTAAAAAAAAAAAGTAATATGAAAGAGGCTTGTAAAATACATATAAATTGAGCTCAAAGAACAAAATTTACCCTTTTTTAAAATTATAAGACCTCTCGGGAATTCCATATTTAATTCAATATTTATTCCATAAATATTTCTCAATTCTGGTTATATCAGTTTTCTTGAGAAGGAATATCACATATCTTCATTAAAAAAAAAATTTAAAAGACAAGGTTTATTTTGTTTGAAACATATATGACTACAAACTTATCGCAACAAAAATGTAAATCAAATAGTCATGAATATACAAAAAAAAATAAAGACAAGTGACTTGGTTTTAAAGCGTGTTCTAAATATTAAAGCTTGCTCAAATAATGAGTAATAATATTGATTTGTTTCATGCAATACTGGCAGTATGCTGACATGCTAATCTAAATATTGACCTTTTCTTCCTCCTCTCTCTCCAGCTTTGCATCCATCTCCCTCGGCTTGTTGCCCCAACGATGCTAAAATTCCTCAGCAGTGCCTCTTCATCACCTCCTTCCCACTCTAATTCGCTCATTCTGCCATAAACAAATCAAACAAAGAAACAATTGTTCTCCATTTTCAAGCAAGCTATGGAGAAAAGTATCAATCTGCCATTAACTATGCAATTGTTCATTCTATAGCAGCATGACCGTAATGGCCTCCTTGTCCAATTATTGGATCCGCAGATGTGTAATGCCTGAAATAACCAAGCATAAGAATAAGATACAACAATACAGATAACGACCTTAGTAAAAATTGTGATCCATACTTCCTTTTAATACAAAATTCTCACCTTTGATCAATAAGCTCATGCAATTGGTTCACATCCTTGGAAGAACGGGGATCTGAATAAGGCAGCAGCACCATGTCCTTATTCACGACACCACCAGCACCAGAAGCTACCTGATACAGTGTGGTCATGCCCCTCATTTTTTCAAGATAGTTGTACCTGCATTAATACACATGTTATGACAAAATAATTGATGTGAAAGATCTCTCTAAGTCCAAGTGACCTAGAGTCTAGAGATACATTTCCCTATAATTTTTATATTTTGAACCTTTTTCGGTTATCCAATAGCACTCCTGCGGTAATCAGAGCACCTAATACTGACACAGAATCTTACCCCTGCTGTCAACATCCAATTTTTTTTTTCAAAAAGATATTATTAGATAATAATCAAATCTCACAACCAAGGTGAAGAACTATATTACCTCAAAGGCCTCTTTGAGACACTCAAGCTCCTTGTCAGGATCATCTATTACTGCTAAATGCTAAGGGCAGCAACAAATGACTATTTGTCTGAATCTAAAACAATAAAATATATTTTCTTAAAAAAGATTAAAAAGTTCCAAAATTTGATTATGTAAACATGGATGCTTTCTTGAATTTTTCTTCAATAATTAGTCAAGGCCTACTAAAAGCAGTGAGCAAATTCACCTTTGTAACGGGCCACGAGACTCGTAATTCGGTTCTTCACAGGTCATCTCTAGTAAGGTTCCTACATGAACAATGATATTCAGTTTTATGTGTATGGTGCACTTCCATATGATTGTGTTATTCTTGAAGGCCATATATATGGTCATGTTACTGCGTTCAACAATCTGTGGAGGGAAAGGTACATGTTTTGGTACAATCAATGCATATACCAGAAAATTATTTTTGGTTTTTATTTATAGGCTGCTTCCATTAATTGTATTTGTCGTTTAATATTTACGATATTCTGTACCTGGCACAATGGATTCTGGTAGAATTTGCAATAAAGAAAATTCATGTATATAATTAAACAAAAAACAAAAACAACAAACCTGACCCAAGAAGGAGTTGTCTCCTGGTTCTCCCAGAAAATATTGTGACCACGCACCATGATCCGGTTAACTGATGGTGCAGCCACTTCTGTAGTTGCAAAAGCCTCTTATTTCTCAACTTAGTAATCTTTATCTCCTCATGTGCAGCATTCTCTAGCTTCACTATTGGCCTATTGGTGTTTCATTTGCAATTCCAAATGTTTTGCATTCTCTCCCTCGTTTGCCTCTTCACATCATAGAAGCAATTATTGTAATTCAAATTGTTTTTTAGCAGCGACATATGAGTTGGCTCAATCCTAATTTCTTTTTGTACTTCAGATAATAGAAGAAATAACTACCTTTAGTTCTGGGAGAATCTCAGGGTACCCCATCCTGTTGCAGAAATCAGAAAAAAAAAATCCAAACTTATCCATGTACTTCTGATTCCACTCCTTCAGTTCCTAGCAATTTCAAACAAAGAGAATTTAAGTTGAGAAATAGATCAATCTCTTTTCACAAATAAAAAAAATTGCCAAATAATTAGAACTACAGCCACCTCCATAGTTGTATCAGTAACAATAGACATAGCCTTAGACTGTTCCTCCTTGCAAGGTACTGTGTATTAATTTGGGAGCTATAATTAAATAAAGGCATTCAATTTGTGGAAATAAAGGAAATTAAAGATTAATATCCCCAATTTACGGAAATAAAGGAAATTAAAGATTAATATCCCCTAATTTATCTTAAGTGTGCATACAAATATGAAATTGACGTAAGTTAAATTGGATTTGGGACAAATTATGAGGTCAGAATGAATTTGTGTTAAGTGTGCACATGCCAAATATACACGACGAAAGACATAAAACCGAACTTAGTACGGAAGAGGCGATGAACCGACATAGATGAGAGGGGTTGAAGTCGAGAGAGTCAGAGAGACACCCTAAAATTCGAGAGGGTGGTGGTGACAAACTGAGAACCAAAGAGAGCGACAAGGGAGGCGGCATTGGAGAGATCACTCCATCTTCATCTCCCTCTCTCTGTTCGAATCTGAGAAGCGGCCCGATTGAAAAGGTTTATGTTAGGATTTCAGTGCTCTCTAAATTATGTCATTTCTGGCCTAGATGGGGTAGCGAGGAGGGAGCAGGGGACAAGAGGAGAAATTATGCCATTTCTGGCGCAGGAAAGAAGTTACGGCGCATGAAATAAGAAAGAAAAAAAATGGTCCTTGTGCGGAATCGATCGCTTGCGCTGAAGGAAACGACGCGAAAGAGTTACACCCAGCGACCAGACAGTTTGCAGATAAAAAGTCGACCCTTTATCTCATATTCAAATCTAAACCGCAGATCATATTAGATTAACAAAATCAATGATCCATATTTGATATTAGAGAGGTGTAACTCATTTTTATCTAGAGGTTTACGTCTTTTCCATGGATGCATTTATAAATAGTAAAGATAAAACTTATTTTTGTCCTTTTGCGTTAAAGAAACCGCTACTCGTGGTTTAACCAAAATTTTATAGGGGTCGTTTGGATGGGCTAGGAATAGCCAATTCCTAGGAATTTCATATTCCTAGGAATTTCATCTCTCTCACAAAGTTACACACTTCCCAACGAAAATTCTTATTCCTTCCTAGGAATTGACTATTCCTAGCCCATCCAAACGACCCCATAGATCTTTTGAGTCAATCTTCTCAAAGACTTTTATTTTGCGGTTTGGGTAAAAAAATTATTCTAAAAGATTTAGAATTTGATTCAATTCATGTTTAGTTTTGTCGTGATAATAATAATAATAATAATAATAAAAAAGCAATCATCGATTCTTTTACGCATCGAACATAGAAAATTCATCACCTAACTGAGGTGGGGCTTTCCTTCAATTCCCTTAAATTCTACCACCGCATTTAAAAAAGAAAAATTAATAATTCTACCAATGAGAATATAGCTAACTCACCGGATTACCCCTGGTGAACAAAAATTTTCAACTTTTTTCTCTCATACATATGAGAACGGTTCAAGCGTCCATCACGTGAGTGCTCTAATTATAATTAATATATTATATATTATAGTTAATTAGATTCATTAATTTTTCAATTTCTTATGAAATAAACTTCAAAATTTATAAAATTTATATAGAAACACATTATTCGTTAATTTGAAAAAAATAATAAAAAATAAAGTTGAAGACAATTGGGGCCCTCAAATGGTGGACGCTTAACCTTCTTCATAACATATATTTTTTTTTCTCCTCTTTGCACCCGAACAAAAATTATTCTTTGCAAAAATAAACAAATAAATAAAGGGAAACATAAAATTTGAGTTTTTTTTTTTTTTTGAAGCTCTCATTTCAAGCGGCAATGAGGTGTACTATTTTTATTGTTTTATTTGGATTTTTAACTTCAAATTTTAAAAAGCTCCGAGTTCAAACGGTCCTGTGGTGTAACTTTTTTTTTTCCCCTGGTTTTAGATTACAACTTACGAATACTTCCATTTGACCTAATCAATGATTCTGATTAGATTAATGATAATAAATGATATATCGTTAATTAAATATTAAAATCCATAGTACATGCACTAAAAAAAAAATGCTTCTACCAGAGAAAAGCAAAAGCATCTTCTTTAGAAACTTTTGTTGGTATATTACAAATACTAACCAACATGTTTAATCCAATGCATACATACATATAATCTTGTTTTTCACCTAACTTTGATTGTAATGTTGCAGTTGCTTTCAGTAATCTCTCTCAGTGAAACTGTGAAACACGCTGCTTAGATAATTTTTGACGCTATTTCAACGCTGATTAGATCCTTTTCCACATTAGTTTAATTTTTTATTTCTACAAGCAGCTCTCATTTACTCTATCAACGCCACCACCAATTACTTGTTCCAGCTGTCATATTTCCTGAATGGATTGTTTTTTCTGTGATTTACCACACTCACATGGAAGTCGTCCTTAATTAATAAAAAAATTAACATCAGAGGTTTATTTTGATTTCTTTCTTTTCCGTGACCTAAAACACTTGTTGAAATAAAATAAAATATTAATGTGAAAGTTGTCAAAGAAAAGAAAGGAAGAGGAAAAAAAAAATGAAAAGGAAAGATACATCCGATTTGAAGGAAAAAAGGTCAAAGAGAAGAGAGTGGGGCCTACATGTCATTCTATGAGATGTAATTGAATCGGTTCTTCTCCAACAAGCTAGTAACAAAAAAAATGGATATGGTTTCAGATTATATAAGTAGATCTGTACTGTTAATTTGAAATTTAATTAAGATATTATATCAGGTCTAGTTGCGTAGATTTTCTTTAAGAAGTAAGAGGGACCATTTATTGCGACTATCGAATTAAAAAATTTCAGATTTTCTAAAATCCAATATGTTCACAAAAATGTGCATAATCCAGAAGCAATGGCATCATCTGCTGCAAGACCACTGATTGTGTGTCAAGTGGGAAAAAAAAAATTACAATAGTATTCCCCGTAAAATTTTTGAGACATTCAATTCTTTGATTGAATTTTTACATCTGGGTGGCGGCAGTATTTAGAGGACATGGATGTTCCACACCAACCAATTCATAAATATAGTAATAACTTTATTAAACGTCATGTCACACATGACATATCGGGGTGTTAATATTTGGGTAGAATTTATATCCGCATCCGTTCAGAAATACCATTACAAATACTTTTCTCTCACTTTTTTTTTTAGGAAAAATTAGATTTTTGCCACTTAAAGTTAAAAAATTAGAAATTTGCCACCTCAAAATGAACTTTTGAAAATTTCCACTCTAAATTCAATTTAGTTAGAAAATTGTCACTTGTACCATAGAAATCATTCATCTTCATATCTAATTTTATGTATTAACTAAAGAGTAAAGTTTTGGTGCCACAAGTTTAGGGTGCCATCAAATGCCACGACTTTACTTTTTCGTTAAAATTTTAAATTTTAAAATGTAAATTTCAAATCTAAACCGTTGATCTTCTTCATTTTAACGAGCGATGCATTTTCATATAACATTTATAAAATTTGAGTTGATTTGATACTTGATCCAGAGGTCAAACCGTAAACGTATTATAATTAATCTGTTATAGTTAACCAGATTCGTTCATGTTTTAACATTTTGATCAAGTATCAAATCAACTTCAAATTTTATAAAATTTATATGAAAATACATCACTCATTAAAATGAAGAAGATCAATGGTTTAGATTGGACATTTACATTTTAAAATTTTAAAAAATAATAAAAAAGTAAAGTTGTGGCATTTGATGGCATCCTAAACTTGTGGCACCGGAACTTTACTCTTAACTAAAATATCCCTTTGTGCTCCTCCATCTAATCTTTGCCGTATCTAATGATTTTTTTTTTTTTGCCGATTCGTCAGATTGTTTCTTTTTTGTGCTGGATCATTTTTTTTTTCACTTAGAAATTTAAAACTTGCACATGATGGAAAAATGATGCGAAAATTATTTTATTGTGGGTGTGATTTATCGATTTTGTACACCTAGTTTTCACCATAAGCATCATGTTCATATTTTTTATACTATTTCACCATCTGATCTGATGCCCCTTCTAATTAAATGCTATGATTTTTTATATATATTTTTTTAACACCGGATGAGAACAGGAAAGACAACAAGTTTATTTATATATTTAATTGTTAAGTTTTATTAATATTGTTTCGAGGAACATCGTACAAAAGAAAAAACTAACCTAATCTGAATTTTGCAGCAGAGATAGATGCATCTAATTAAATATTCATAACATTTTTTTTTATCATATTTCTATTTATAATTTCAAGTATTGGGCCATTGTGACATCGGCTGCCACAAAAGAAATGTTTCACCATTAGAGATTTAGGAATAAAAAGCAAGAGGAGGAAGAAGATGGGTATTTTTGTCAATACGAAAAATCAGATATGAAGAAGGATGATTTATACTGTATAAGTGATAATTTTCTAATGAAATTGCAATTAGAGTGGCAATTTTCGAAAGCTTAATTTTGGAGTGACAATTTTCTAATTTCTTAACTTTAGAGAGGCATAAAACTATTTTTCTCTTTTTTTAATGGCTAAGAAGGAAAACAAATAACTACCGAATAATATGATAATTTATATAATTTATCTCTATTAAATAATAATATAATAAAAATAAGAAACATTCTAAAGTGGACTAGTTCTTTCAGCTCGATTTGAGCCATTATCAATACAACCGTCCATAAGTTTAAACGAATGATATATATTTTAGCCCGCATAAGAGAAATTGATCTACTATAAAATTTACCTAATAAGAATACTTCAAGTAATTATCTAATAAAATAATAATTTATATAGTTCATGCCTAATAAATAATAAGTAAATAAAGATAATACTTTAAATACAACAAGTACAAAAATAGCGGCTATAGACTCGTGGACCGAGTTAAGGAGAACATTGACAGTATTGTCATTTTTTGTTTTCTTCTTTTTGGACTCCCCAGTCTTTTTACCTTCACCACCTACTTTGGATATATAACATTTCTCAACTACATCTCAAAAGTCAATCAAATTAAGATAAACAGTCACGCATCTCTTCCAATACCTAAAGTTCTTGCAAGTGGAACTAAGTTTGTCCGATTTTTCTATTACTCTCAAGGTCATGGAAATCAAAATTATCACAATTAAGTTGGTTTTAATCTATATAACCCTTGCTCTTATACTACTTTGTTGTTCCTAAAGTAAGGCTTAGAAGGGTGAATAGACACATTTTCAAGTTTTATACCGATTTGGACAATTTTACGAAAATTAACAATTCACACAAGCAAGCAACAATAATATAAGTAAATAAGGAAGGCAAAGATACATGCAAATTTCATTACGAAATTCTGACCCTGTAGAAATTTTCTAGCATTAGTCGTACGCCTCCGGGAGTTTTACAACCATGAAAAGAGTGTGCTTCGTTCTATTCCACAATGAATGGAACGACAACTTCGAATCAAATCGGCTCATCACAATAGCAACCTCGAGGTGGATTGACCTAACCAACACAATAGTTAAATCCTCACACAAACTAGGACAATGATGTTATTAATCAAATCACTCAAAATCTAGCTATAAACCGATGTGAGGTGAAAAACATGTATTTTGTAAGATTAGCAAGGAACAAAAATCAGACCCAAAAGGTATGATATATATAGAGGGCGTCAAAAGCTCAGAAACAAACAATTTTTCACTTTCGCCTTATATAACACGTCAATATATCCGTTAATAAAAAATAAAACGGATAATAAAAAACCGTTTGAATTGTTAACATATTATATAACGCAATAGACCATAATATAACATATGGATTTCTCAAACGGTAACTGAGAGCTGTCAGAGATGTTACACAACGCCATCTTGCGTTACACGACACATCATCTCCTACGTTGTATAACGCAATGCTGCGTTTCAAAATGCAGGCATAAAGCACAACTTCTTGCGAAGCATGGGCCATGCATTGGCCAAACAGTTGATCTGTTGTATAACACAAGATTGCATTATGCAACGCTTCTGTTCATCAGTTATATAACTCAATAGAATGTTATATAATGCACATGCAGAATATAACATATTTAATGTGGAGAGCTTGGCCATCTATTGTATAACGGAATAGAGCATTATACAACGCATTGGTTTTACGTTACAAAACATGATATTGTGTTGTACAACACTAGAACACATATTTTCAGAATTTCGTAGGAATTTGACTTTTCCTAATACTTTATATAACGTAATATTGCGTTATATAGCACACTATTCATGAGAATGAGCATTTAACTAGTAAAGTAATTGAAATGAGTTTGACAAGTAAATATACCTATTCTAATGACTCTATAAGGTCATGCTCCACACCTTAAGTATATCTTACTTGTTAAGAATTCAAGCGTCTATGAAACGAAAGTTAGATTTAGGTTCGAGGAGGTACGATCCAAGTGCAATGGCATAAGAACCCTGCCTCTTAGGATTAGTCAGTATGAGGATCTCAGAATAAATAATCACTCAATTTAATACAAAGAGAACATGAGAATTTAACGAGGTTCAGCACTAACTTGGTGCCTACGTCCTCCACACACACACTCTTTTTTATTTATTTTCTGAAATTTTCTGAGATACATTGTTTGAGGGAGAAGGAAAAAATAAATAGATATTAGAAAATTACATAAGGAAACTATTCTATTTTGGTAATTCATAAAAATATAAAATCTTGTCTTTATTTTTCATATTTCCTTCTCTTTTGACACACATCAGATCCTCTTCATATAGAAACACACCAATCCTATATGCGGCCTTTTTTGAAGGATTTGATAGAATAGCAATTTTAACCTGCCAAATATGCTAGGTCGGTGCTTCAGTTCAGACCGAATCTAATTAGTTCGGACTGAATTCACTTTAAGTCCATTTTTCCTCTTCTCAATTCGGTCTGAATTACATGGTTTTCGTGATGTACCCTTCTCTGTTCGGTCTGAACCCTTCCTTGTTCGGTCCGAACAGAGCTTTTGCTGATCTGTTTTCTTCATATGAACCTCATGTTACACCATTTAGTCTACACACACATGTAGACCTTATATATTTCAACATTACTTTAATCATCTCTTCAAATAAATTCCTAATAATTCACTTAAATAGAAAGGTTAGTTGAGAGTTGTGTTATTTTACAAATCGACAAACTAAGAGTTAATTATTTAGAGCAATATAATTATCACAATCACAATAACTACGGTCATGATAGTAATAATATTATGTCTCGATAAGAATGAGTTATGCCAAGTAATTCCTTGATAACTTATTCTGTTTAAAAGCATGAAAAATAGGGATTTATTACCCCAATTAATTTCTACCAAAATTTTTCGTGGTGCATGCCATACTTGTTATGATTTTTCAGTTAACATTAAATCTGTGAAAGCATTGTAACACTATTCGAAAAGTGCCAAAAATTTTTGGGGAAAAGGGCCTGTACTTGAAATGTACCTTTCTGTTGTCCCTGTTTCACACATATATGTCTATATACTACAAGCAACACTATTTAGCGTTATTTTTATGTCTCTTTCCCGTGTGCTACTGGGCCTTTGAAATTTGAAAACTCCATCAAAACAGTCTGAAGGGAACACTAGCTCATATGTCGAATTTATAGCTGCTAATGCAGTAAAGTGATTGGAATGTCGACACTTAATATAATAGAATTAAAACTAGAGTGATTTTTTCTTTTTGCAAATTAAGGATTAATTGATTGTATTCATCTTTAGAATGAGTATAAGGATATTTAATGGGAAATCTCACTTTTCAGTAAAACTCATTTAATCTAGATTTTTTTTTAAAAAAAAAATATATACAAAATTATATAAAAAACAATACAAAACTTGAATTAATCGCACCACTGAACCTGTGAACGGCACCATATGATGCAGCCGTACCTACACGCCGGGAGCTGGTACAGCGACACTGCCGAGCCACACCATGTGGTGCTTATCAGACCCGTTTTTTATAATTTATATTGCACTGGTTATTCTGTTATCCATCTATATCAATATCAATATTTAATAAAAATATATGTTTCTCCGATGATCTAACCAGTCACACGTGGATTTGTTCTCCCCCACAATTTTAAAACCTGTGCTCTTCAGTTGCTGAAATTGTTGTTTTTATAACATAAATGCCGTTACATCAGCAGCCAGTATAGTACTCCTTTTGTTATCAACATTTTTAATTGGGATGGTCCATCAAGTGATTAAAGTGACTCACATAACAATTACAACTTAATTAATTTCTCTCTTAGAAAGCAAAATCTGCGACGTCAATTAGCAGATTTTTTTTTTTCCTTTTATCAGTTTTTAATTGAGATTTCAGCAAAGTGGTAAGTATGACTTACGTACAGAACATCAATCTCTATTTTATTTTACTCGGGAAACATTATATATGTAGTGCAGGTCAAGTTTTAAGAATATATATGAACCAAACATTCAAAACTGATCCATCTTTAAGAATTAAGGTACATACATTGTATTGTAATAAATAAAGAAATAAATAAAGGACCCATGATTTAATCTTCTAGTGGTTTCACTAAAAAATGACCATCATTTTTTAAGATTTGTCCTGGTTTAACCATATGCATATCTCTGTTTTTTAGGATTGACAAGATGCAATAAATTTAAAGGATAAATAAAAAAAAGAAAACAGATGTCTACCTGGTTAATTGTATATCGTTTATTTTGATCCAGGACTTTCCCCTGTTTTGTTAAGATTGAGTGGCAATAAATAACTGAAAATTAATTAGAAAAAAAGTAGCCATTTTAGTCTAAACACAGGAACATTGCAATGATGTTATGGTTTCGACCTTGATGACTGATGTTTCCACCAAAATTTTGTTTCCGTTTTTCTTTTTCTTTACAGCTCTGTTTTAATACTCAAAGGCTATGCTTAAATCGACAAGGAATAACAATATTAGAAAATAGCTACTAGTTCTAAAAACTATTCAGCTTTTGAATAGATAAATAACAATTCGAAATGGTCGCGCCTAATCTTGTTTTTTTTTTTAACTAAAAATTGAGTGGTGAAATATTTATAAAATCTGATTAATTATCTGAGTTAGCGTACTGCTCATGTTATTCTTATTTTCATCCAAGTATACCCAAAATGTCATTTAATAAATTGCTGAAATGTTCACCACAAATGATCATCATTATATATATATATAAAGAGAGAGAGAGGGAGAAAACATATGGTGATGTACGAGAGTTTCGGTGCATACTGATCGAAACTCTTGGATCTACTTCAAAATAATCGATCCAAACCTTCCAATATGATTTCCTTATTATAATCTCCTTACCGACCAATTTTTATATTTTTTTCAAAATTTTAAGTATTTTTTTTAATTTTAGAAAATCGCTAATCTAATTTTTTCTGAATCATTAAAAAAATAGCAGTTTTTAAAAATCCGAAAAAATACTTACAAATTTCGAAAAAAATGTAAAATTTGGTCGGCAAGGAGATTTCAATAGGGGGATCATATTGGACGGTTTGGATCAGTCATTTTGAAGCAGATCTAAGAGTTTGGATCAGTATGCATCGAAACTTAGTTACATAATTAGTATGCATCATAAGTTCTCTCTCTCTATATATATATTCATATGACTATTTTAAAATACTTATTGCCCTAACAGGTGTCGCCTCAAAAATCTTGCTTTTTATTGTTTATATTGTAGTAAAAGTGACTCGATTGGCACTTTGGCAGTAGTCGGTGCTTCGTACTATAGGAACCAACACCTTGTTTTTTCTTCGATGGTGACGCCATTTAATTTTGTGAGAGTAATTAGAGTTTTGCTATGGTGAGTTGCGACTCACCAGAGGGTCAGTAAGTTGGGCTCAAAACTTCTAGATCTGGTTCAAAATGACCGATCCAAATCGTACAATATGATCTCTCTATTGAAATCTTCATGCAAATCAAATTTTACATTTTTTCGAAATTTTTAAGTATTTTTTTCGGATTTTTAAAAACTGCTGTTTTTGAACGGTTCAGAACTAATTGGATCAACGGTTTTCTAAAATTTCAAAAAAATACTTAAAATTTCGAAAAAAATGTAAAATTTGGTCTGCATGGAGATTTCAATAGGGAGATCGTATTGGACGGTTTGGATCGGTCATTTTGGACAAGATCTAAGAGTTTTAAGCCCGACTCACAGACCCTCTGGTGAGTCGGACTCACCTAAGCAAAACTCGAGTAATTAATTAACCATATATGTAGTAAAATATTCTCACCTGAAACAAGGCCACATCGGCACTTTTAGTCTAGCTGAGTTGTCAGGAACGCAACGTATCTGTCAGTTGTCACCATAGGAATCGTGCTTTTTTCACTGGTTTTATTAAGCGACTGCGACTCCGTTTCCAAAACCCTAATATGAATGCTCTAGAGTCTCTACATTCTTCTCTTGACAATGTGGCTGGATATAAACCCTAACTCTAAAAAATTTGAGAGAGTGCTACATCATCACGTTCACCAGTCCTTGGAACTTTCCATCATAAAGGCATGATGAATATACGGCGAGAGATGATGCATAAGTCTGTCTCATACAGAAAGAGGGAGAGAAAGACAGACAGGGCATTATAGAAGAGATGCATTTAATTACATGCTCTTGCTAAGTCACGGTATCATCATATATGCTCTAAGCAGATGCTTTTTCATGTGCTCTCCCATACAGTTACAAATGGAGGCTTCCCTATAATAGCAATATATGGATATGTTTGGGAGAGATGCAAACTAGACTAGTTCGGCGCTCCCAAACAAAGAATGAACAGTGAACTGGGCTTAATTTCTAGTTCTCCAAATTGGTGAACAAGAACTCGATTTAATTTCTTATTCCTTTTTAGTCTAGTTCGGCGCTCCCAAACAAAGAATGAACAGTGAAATGGGCTTAATTTCTAGTTCTCCAAATTGGCGAACAAGAACTCGATTTAATTTCTTATTCCTTTTTCGGCGACTAACTTCCAAACATACTCTCAAGTAGAGAAAGAAACAAATAATGCATGTTATTTGTGCGCTAGTATTGTTGTTCAAAAAATGTGCAAGTATAAATTAAAGATGGTTTCTGATGTTTTTGTTTGACATATATGACGCATGCAAAGGAATATTTTTTGCATAAATAATTAAGTGAATTTACACCTCCATTTTTAATAGAAATGGAGAGGAGAGACAGTGGGCGTGCGGTCATTAGCCGATGAAACGTATGATCTTTTATAACCTTATGAGATCCCACAAACGTGGAATATGTCCTGTCATTCCTGTCAAAGGTAAAATTCAACGCATATATAATAAAAAAAAACTTGACATTCAAAACAAATGGTGTAACAAGAAAGTAGTCGACAGTCGAGGTCGACCTCCCGACATTACAATACATGTTTAATGCTGATGAAATGCCCAAAAAAAAAACATAATAAAAAAAGAATTTAAACCTACGTACGATTATTTTCAGAATTTAATTATTATATCAAAACATATATTTTTAAAGCTTCGGGCATTAAAATTGATGGTCCTAAAATAGAGAAATTAAACGTAATACTAATATTTTCTAAGACGGCATTGGACTAAAGTGGCGGGTAATCATACGTTGTTTTCTACCTCAAAACTAATCCACAATAATGAACCTTTAAAAGAGTTTGGTGAAAGTCGTCTATGCACATGTTCGCTGTTTTAAAGAAAATTAAATATTCTATTCAATTTTATTAACGGATGTATATCCGTCAAAACTTCTAAATTCATATTTTCTATCCACAATAAGATTTTTAAATAATATCTCCTAACTTTGAAGTTAATTAATTTGAATGTTGATTTTTACTACATAGTTTACGAGAATGCAGGATCGTGTCACACTTGAATTTTTTTTATGTTTAGGAAGGTTTGTTTTATATTTCTAGCTAATTAGAAACAAACATATAATTCGTTTTAATAGCAATAAATGTTTTGGCAATTAAATATTATTTTTTCATAAATATACTAATTTATTTCATATTTGTAACTTGGTCTTTGTTTTTTAAAGCATAACCGGTTGCAAGTCCGAAAAAGGAGAAATAGAGTTAATTAGAATATTTTATATGAAGATGCAAGTAGAAAGTTATCCAATATTTTCCCTTCATTTTATAATATGTTCCTTTTCCATTAATGTTTTGGTATATTTTCTAAACGAACAGTCCAAATTCTGAATTTAAATTAATAATTTCAATTGAAAAATCGAACGTGTTTAGACGTCAAATGTTTAATGAACACATGGCATGTCCTTGCTCATTGTGTCTAACTTTTAAGTATGCATGATATTACTGCATGATACGTGATACAATCATGACATATATATTTGACACAGCACGAAATTATACAACACATTAATTTTAGAGCACTAGCATCAGATGAAGAGTCGTGCGCCTATATGTGAAATCAATCATGGGGCATCACTGCTCTGCCAATTTTTATGTGCTCTAATTAGATATTATTATCATATCATTGATTGTTATATATATATGACGACATGATTAGCTCAAAGCAAACTAAAAATTACAATTGCCTGAAATGATAAAAGACGTGACTGGAGTGAAAATGAAGCAAAGAATTAGCTTTATTCGGTAGGAGAATTATGCATCAATTCTACTTTAATTCTTTCCGATTTATGTGTTAGGTTCAGGGCTCGTAATTGACGAATTTGATTGAACCAAACGAGACGGGGCAACATTTATGGGGTCGTATAACAATATATAAGGGAATAAGTTCTCGTAGAAAATATAATTTCATGGTCCATATTTGATATTTGTACATCTATTTATTTTATTTTATTTTTATATTTATCATAAATTTATATAAACTTTTAATCTAGCCAGTATACCTTTTTTTATGTAGGTAACTGTTGTTTTCAAATAGATGGCATGTTCTTGTTTTCACTATTATTTGGGTCTGTGAATTATGTTGGTTGAGTAGCCCTCAATCATATAAAAGTTAGCTACTGTACCAATGGAAAAGACGTTACAATATGACATCTCCTCTCATTGATATATATGTAAAAACAAGTACTCACATTTACGGCTGGATTTGGCTTCTGTTTATCGACCCTTTTCTATATTGTAGGCTCCTGAATTGACAAAATACGTACGGGTCCTTCTCAAACCCATGTTTTCTCATTCAATGCGAACAAGACAAAAATGAAAATAACTAATTTTGGGGGTTTCTACAAATTCCGTTAAGACATAATCAATGTTAAATCATGAGGTTATCTGGTATCTTTGGAGTTTCTTAGGAGAGCAGAAAATAGAGATGATCTAGAAATTGTATACGCAATAAACATAGTTTTTCTTAATATACTGTAATTTATAGTATAAATTCTCCATCATGGCTGTTATTGACTCATATACGTACAGAATTCTTTTTATAGAATATTTAGAAATGTTTCAATCACGGATCGATATGCCGTTAACTATTTACTACAGATCATCAATATACTAGAAATATTATGCCTCTGGTTTTCCAGCACCCCACCCGAAAATATTATTAAATAAATAAACAGTAAGTACTGCAAGGAGGGCAGGTATATACGAATATCATACGTAAGACCTCTGATGGTAACCAAGGTACATTTAATGTAATAACTCACATTTTATTTCCATTAATATAATTGTGAGTGCAATTTATACTTGCTAAAACAAAGATAATGCTAACACAAACATCAGTAACAGTAGTAATGATAAGTTGATAACTTATAAGTAATGCATCCCTAGGTGGCTACGCTACCCTTTGGGTATGAATAAGGACATATAATCATGGTTACTTAGATGCATATATTAGAAATCATCAACTGAGGTTTTTGTATCAAAATTTTATACATAATATTTATCTTTCATCCTTTCTCCTATAGAATTAGATATATACTAGATGGAGAAACGCGGCTTCGCCGCGCCTTAGTGGATTTTTATTTGTATTAGTAAATCAAGCTTTGCTCGATATTAATTATCTACAAATATTAATAAAGTATGAATAGAATTAGTATATATACGGTATTGTCTATTAAGGAATACAAAGTTAGTATATAAGATTATTGGTCAAATATCTATCTATAAAGTAGCAATATGATAGAAAATAAGTCTTTATAATGTAGTCACAACAAAAACAAATATACAGCTTGGTAAAATAACAAAATTTAAAAAGTATATTAAAAAAAAGAGAAGAATTCTCCACTTGGTATTTTATGCTGTTCCCACCTTTGTATTATCCTTTCCAAATTTAACACCGTAGTAAATCCTACCTCCAGAGAGTATGCACGTTAAAATTTGATGGCTAAATCTATCAGTATATATATACAGAAATATATATTTCCAATATCACCAAGTCTTTTAAATGATTAATTATTGGAAAAAATTGTACAAAACATATCCAGAACGATGTAAGATTTGAACAATGTGATATAATTTGAAACACATTATTTCTGTAAATCTAACACAAAGCTTCCATATAAAAAGAAAATTATATTGCAAAATAATTTATTTGAGCCTTTACAAAAAAAAAAAGAAAAAAAATGCATTATCAGCACTTGTCTCTTTTCTCGTAGAAAGTGGTACCAAGTTTTTGTCTTCACCAGATAACAATTTTCTTAGTGATCAGAGTACAAAAACAATATTGAATTCACTGCAGATGTCCATAGAGAAATATAAACGGATAACAAATCTAATTAGAAAGTAACTAAGAGGTTCGACCGAGACAGTTGCCTACCCTTTGATGAAGAATGCCTGAAACCACAATTATTATTAAATTAAAACTTAAATAAGGCACATAATTGAAAAATGACAGTTGAATAGCGGTGAATATAGAGATTGCTTAAATGTCTAATGACAGTACGGTGTCATCATCTCGAAAGAATATTTAACTATACATGATATTATTTTATAAACATATTAATTTGGTAATGGCAAAATAAGTATGACAAAGTCTCCTTTGCATGAACATGACAAAATATCTTTGAAGTTTCCCAACTTTTAGTACAACACTTGCTTGATAGCTACTATCAAGGTTGCGAAAAACTTTTTAGTACAACACCATGAAGGCCTTGCTAGCTCTAATGTTTGTTTTACTTAAAATCTTGACAGACTTGACTTGGTACTGTCCTTACACCAGAATATAATTGGTGCTAATATATTGCCTAACTTATGTTTATTGAACCAAATATTTGGAATATTTTTTATTTTAGACATCTTAGTGACTACATATCAATATTAATTCCAGGGGCAAACTTGTCAATTGTTCCTTTGCAGGATGTATATGCTATTCCAGTATGTATATACAATAAAGTTTTTACCCAAGCAAGTGTTTTAAAATTTTTCGAAATGACCCGCATAATCATACTTCAATGGTGTGATTTAGTTGAAAACTTGAAATAGGTCATTTTCCATGTCAATAAAATAAAAAGGAAGAAAAGTAACAAAAATAATAGGTAGCAATTTGTTCTGTACTTCTGTGGTATGCGCCAAAAGAGGACAAACCAAACTCCACCAATTCCAACTTACACGACATCTTTGAAAGCCTTTCCTACCACGACAATCTATAGAAAAAGATTAATAAAAAAAAAAAGTAATAGAATCCAGAGGATCATGACTGATAAGTCAAAACATGCATAAATTTTTGAAGTTACACTCTCAACCTCAGGTATTTTAAACTTACAACATCAGGTATGGACTTTGTTAAGTATTAGTTGAATATTGTTTTCAAAATGACCAGTATAAGCATTGTTAAGAATTTGATAAGCTATTTTTTGGCACTATTTAGACCCTAGCTCTAGTCTTACCACTGTTGTTTCCCTTACTGCCATGACACTGATAAGGGCTTTCAGATTTATCAAATGGAAATGTTGAGTATGATGAGTTGCATACAAAGTAAACATTAACTAACTTTTGGGGTTTGTATACATGACACAACATGCCGCTGCTTGAACCACTGTAACTCAAATGACTATTCCATAGTATAGATAGTTAACAACGGTATGCACCAAAATAATAAGGACAAACTTAGTAAAACTATGCAGATATTAAGGAAATTAACTTGATATTCTCAAAAAGAAGACATACAATAATTTTGAATAAAAGCTGCCTAACTCTTATGAGCAACATTTTCAAACTGAATACAATCAATTCTTGTAACATTCAGTCAATTTCATCTAATTAATTGTCAAAACTTTAAATACATCACTAAAATCTGAAAAGACTTCAAAATCTAGCAATATTAAGCCCCAATTAAGTAGCACCAAGCATAATATTAAGAGTTACCAATTCTAATACAACTTCTAATATCTACAGGCTTTATGTGGGAAGAAAAATTAAAAAAAATATAAATAAAAAATTTAAGAATGCAACGAACCTCATCATGATCCTCCAAGAATTGGAGAATTTCCTGCTCAAGCATCATGTCATGCCTCTGCACAAACTTCCAACTATCCGATTCCTGCACATCCAAGAAATCCTTCGCCACCAGCTGCACACACCGTTGGATTGCCAGTTGTCAGTTGCACTGCCATCGCTTCCTCACAGCTTCTCTTGAGCAATGGTAAGCAATATTGGTGTGACATGTCAAGAAGCTGGAGGCAGTGCTGGTCCAGTACATTCTCAATTTCTCAGGAGGAAAGTGTGACCATCCTGAACAATTAATGAGAACATAGCTCTCAAATGAGAATAGCCTGGAACATGGCCTGGTCTGTCGTGGCAACTCAAATGAGAACCGGATTGAGGATATTAACAGATACAGGGAATAGTGCTGTTGGGTTAGGGGAAGTCAACGGAGGAAGAGGAAGGGTTTGGCCGAGAAGGGGCTGGGGCTGTCGCAAGCTATGGACAGAGAAGAAGGCGGCAGCGTCGCAGCGATGTGTCGGTGGAGAGAAGAAAGAAAGGCCGTAGCGTTTTTTTTTCTTTCATCGACGAGAGAGAAGAGAGAGTAGAGAGGTGAACAAAGAAAGAGGAGAAAGAAATTGAATCGCTGACAGATCAGATCGATTGATCGCAAATAAAACTGGACGGCTCAGATTAATCTCAAGGGACTAATGCGTACGGTCCAGATATCGAAAAAAATATCGGAAGACAATAGCGGCCACGGAAATTAATATATATCTTAGATGTACCGGTACTATAAAAAATTTACTATATATAATTTTACAAGTATTGTAATCTTGGTCTAATTATGTAATATAGTGACGACTATTAACGTATTCCTAGGCGATTTTTATGGTATGGTATAGATATTTTAATCAGTTCTTCAGCGTTAATTATTAATAGATAATAGATATTTGAAGCTATAAAAGTTGGATCAAACGATAATTGCAATATCTTAAAATCTTTAAATACATGACGTCGTCCTTGGTGGTAAATTTCTGCTAAGAAAAAATAATGAAAATTTTAGTAACCACACATTTAACAGGGATTTCTTGAAAAATTTAAATACAGATAGTATATATATATTGTCCATTGTTGTACGTTTTTGTTAAATTGAACAAATGGGTTAAAATTCCAATACAAAATAAAGAAGAAAAAAAGAAAACAATGAGACTTGGACACCAGGACCACACTGTATCGATCCGTCATGTGTTCCATTGTCCCACATGATGACATGATCACATTAATTTGCCATCCCCTCTTAATGGCGTTGCATTAAACTTTTCAGTCAATTGTATATTCCGGCTTTCACATCCTATGAATCATCCACATAGTTTTCATTTTTTTACTACTATTTATTGTATAATATATGCATCAGCATATATATCTAGCAGGCAATTTATCATTACTGTTGAACCAGAAAGTTAACGAGCAACAAGCTTAGGCATTCTCAGGCTCAGCAGTTAAAAGCCTGCCTATCATAGTTTTTGCCATACTTAATTAGCTAATTCTTATATGTACATTGAAGTAGGTTCAGTCACTGTGCTATACTGCTAAAACTTGTTTAACATTTTTTTTTTTTTAATTTTTGCGATGGTGCGGTCGTCATCTCAATCGATTCAATATGACCTAAGCGTCGGGGACTATGATCAACCCTGCAGTCATCACAAATAGACTTAATCAGAGTAGCATTGTTTATTTTTCCCGCTAACAAAGTCTTAATTAATTATAATTACTTTTACAAAATCAAAGAACCGAGGCAGGTTTCGTGCTATGTACATAATAACCATGATCCAAAGAAGTATTAATTCTCTATCAATACTTAACTTGGCACGGTTAATAATTACCGCCTCAGGCATAAGTTCATAATAATTTACAGATCAATTCTGACCTCTAATTCAAACTTAGACTGTAGCTGTTGTACCTACAGTCAAGTAATTCAATAATATTGCTCTACTTCAAGAGGGGAAAGAATAAAATAGCATGCTTTGTATATAGTTGAATTTGGAGGCAAGAAATATGTGTATTCACACCTAGTAGGTAGAATTTTATTGTCGGATTAATTTTAATTTTTATCCTCGTTATTTGCAATACTAAAATAATATTATTTGTTCCCAGGCTTGTTCGCAAGCTAGATGGTTTGACCATGGCAACATATCGGTGAGGAATGTATACACGTTGAAAGAATTATTTTTACACAACTAAAGTAGTAATACAACAATTTCCGAAATATATTTATACGATGCCCCGTAAAAAATAAAAATTAAAGTAACAAAAAACAAGCTCCTAAGTTAGTTGAGAAGATCCAAATGTTTCATGAAAAACAGAAGTAAATTAAAAAATATATATTATGTCTTATCAAGCAATTAGCATTTGATGATGTACGTATATTACTACGTACAATATAGTACATACATAATAAACAGTCAAATTATTATAGTTAACAAAGCTCCATGCATTTTGTATTAATTGCAAAACAGGAATAATATTTACATTGTTGAACAGAAGTGTTATGCCTGTAAATTATAGCAGCCATAAAAAAAGATCCCCTGACGAGTAAGCTTATTTTTGTGGCTGCTATAATTTACAGGCATAACACTTCTGTCACTACACCAGAAAATATTTTTAGCACCGCCACAATAAGACCGGTTTTTAAAAATTCCGGTTCTAAATATATTCAGTGGCAATTTCGATATTGTCAGAATTTTTTTTAAGACCGGTTTTTTAAAAAAACCGGTCCTATAGAGTTCTCAAAAATAATCCGAAATTGCTGTTTTTTTTTAAGACCGGTTTTTATAAAAAACCGATCTTAAAAGGTTTGTTTTTAAGACCGGTCCTAAAGAGATCAAAAAATAAATCGAAAAATCAGTTTTTATTAAGACCGGCTTTTTATTAAAAATCGGTCTTAAAAACAAAACTTTTATGACCGGTTTTTTATAAAAACCGATCTAAAAAAACAGCAATTTTTTTCTTTTTTCGGTTGACTTTTTAAGACCGGTTTTTTATAAAAAACCGATCATAAAAATTAGCAGATTTTTCTTCTTATCTTCTTCGCTCATTGATTGTTCTATCCACACATTCAATTCATGGCCGTTTTTTTTCTCTAAAAACCGAGTCTTATTCTCTCTCTAAAACCAAACAAAAAAAATAGCTAAAAATCTCGAAAAATTTTGAAAAATTGAAAAATCAAGAGAGAAGGCAAAGGAGATCAACCACAAGCTAAAAAAATTCATTTTTGAGGTATATTCTTTAATTATTCAGTATTTTATTTATTATTTATTAATTATGCAATTTTTTGTTTTTTTAATTGATTTTTTTCATTTTGATTTGATAAAATAGAAAGAGGAAGAGGAAGAGAAGATTATTCTATTGAAGAGGAAGAAAAAGAGAAGACAATTTCGGTAATTTTCTATTTTAACCCTCAATGATTTCAATTCGTTAATTTACTAATTTGTATGTGCATATATATATCATTTGGCATTTGCATATATTAGTTGTATTGTCATATAGGACCAAATTGCCGGAATTTGAACTATTTTAGGTCGTGCCCGTCCGAAATTAATCCATTAGGGATTAATCTCGAATAGTACTCCCGGTCGGGAGTACTGCTTTTTGGATATTCTTGTCTCATTTAGGAAAGCGAGTTGTACGTTAGATGCAATTTGTTGTCTGAGAAAAATTCGGCGGCATTTCTCTTATGTTTCCCACGGATACATACACACGAGCAATCGTGTGTTGGCGTATTCAGGGAACATAAGGGGAAATGCTGCCGAATTTTTTTCAGACAACAAATTGCATCTAACGTACGCTCGCTAATGAGACAAGAGTATCCAAAGAGTGGGCTAGGATGGTAACCGGCCCAAAAACCTAATGTAATGCATTGAACCTATAAATTTCATACCCTGACTTTTGGATATACATTTCTATCTATACAGATGGATCAGAGGGAGGAGTACATGTTAGAATATTCGAGGATATCAGGTGAATTTGTTGGAGTTGTTGAAGAGTTCTTAAAATGTGCAGAAGAAAATCGGAAGTTGACTGGAAAGCCCAGAATTTTATGTCCTTGTAAACGTTGTGTTAACTTACAGAGACATGATAGTATAAAGATTAGATCACATTTGATTGAGCGTGGATGGATGACAACACCTAAATACATTCGGTGGGTTTTGCATGGGGAAAGGTTGGAAGATCATTTAAATATTGCGACTAGCAATATTAATAGATCTGATTCAGAAAATAGTGTACAAAATGATTGGGGGGCTGATGTAAGGGATGAGGTATTTGTGGATGAAAATGTAAGTCAAGAACAATATTGTGAAAATGATAATAGAGAAAATGATTTAGATGAAATGATGAACGAAATACCAGATGGTTTTATTGATGAAGTTCCTGATATTTTTAAAAAATTGGATGAAAACTCTCATATACCGTTATATCCCGGTTGTAATGAGGATAAATTTTCAAAAATTAAAACTGTTTTTAAACTTTATAACCTGAAAGCCAAGAATAATTGGAGTGATAAAAGTTTCACATCTTTACTCGGTCTTTTACGAGAAATGCTTCCAGCAGAAAATACATTACCGGATACATGTTATAAGACAAAAAAATTACTATGTCCTTTAAATATGGCAGTAGTGAAGATTTCAGCATGTCCGAATGATTGCATACTGTTTCGGAATGAGTACGAGAATCTTAATAAATGTCCAATGTGTAATGCATCACGGTACAAACTAAGGGACGATGATTTGGAAGATGATGAAGATAGTTGTAAAAATAGACCAGCTGCGAAAATATTGTGGTATCTGCCGATAATACCAAGGTTCGAGCGTCTCTTCAATAATTCAAAAGATGCTCAACTACTGAGGTGTCACGCAGAAGGCAGAAAGAGAGATAAAATGATCAGACATCCTGCGGACTCGCCCCAGTGGATGAACATAGACAGTAATTTCAAGAATTTCGGTAGTGAATCTAGAAATTTGAGATTGGGACTATGCACAGATGGGATGAATCCTTACGGTCTCATGAGCAGCAATCGCAGCGTATGGCCAGTTTTATTGGTTATTTACAACCTTCCTTCCTGGTTGTGCATGAAAAGAAGATATCTGATGATGCCATTGCTCATTTCCGGTCCAAAACAACCAGGAAATGATATAGATGTGTACTTGACCCCGTTAATAGAAGAGCTTGATAAGTTGTGGAAGGACGGGGTGGAGATATTCGATGCTTATTCCAAAAGTTATTTCACCCTACGTGCGATGATATTTTGTACGATTAATGATTTTCCCGCATACGGTAACTTGTCAGGTTATAGGAACAAAGGAGATAAGGCATGTCCTATTTGCGAGAAGGAAACACATTCTGTATGGTTATCTAATTGTAGGAAGAATGTCTACTTGGGACATCGTAGATTTCTTAACCGTCATCACCTCTACCGCCGGATGGAATATAAAACGAAATTTGATGGGAACACCGAAACCCGACGGGCACCAATACCAAGAAGCGGAAGATAGGTATATGAGGAGGTGAAGGATCTTAAAATCAAATTAGGCAAACCATTTGCAAAGAAAATTCCGGATGGCAATTGGAAGAAGAAGTCTATATTTTGGAACCTTGAATACTGGACGTATTTGGATGTTAGGCATTGTCTGGATACGATGCACATCATTAAGAACATCTGTGAATCTTTGATTGCTTTGATTTTAAATGCTCAAGGGAAAGTAGACAATGCTAATGTGAGGAAAGACATGGTCGAAATGGGAATACGACTGGACCTAGCCGCAAAGCCAGATACTAGTAAGAAACGGAATTGGTTACCCGATGCAGTTTACGCTTTGACAAGAAAAGAGAAACTCAGTTTGTTGGAGTGCTTGAAGTCAATCAAGGTTCCGACCGGTTATGCTTCAAATATCTCAAGGAAGGTATCAATCAAGGATATGAAATTGATTGGAATGAAATCGCACGATTATCACGTGCTGTTGACCCAGTTGCTTCCGATTGCAATTCGAAGATGTTTTAAGGAAAAAGTTCGGAACTCCATCACTAAGTTGTGTTTTTTCTTTAATGAAATTTGCTCCAAAGTGATTGATCCTGAAAAACTGACTAATTTAGAAACTGATGCTTATCAGACCATATGCGAGCTGGAGATGCACTTTCCCCCATCATTCTTTGTTATAATGGTGCATTTGACCATTCATTTAGTCAGGGAGATCAAGTGGTGCGGTCCGATATTTTTACGGTACATGTACCCTTTTGAAAGAGCAATGGGACAATTGAAAAGGTTAGTCCGAAGTAGATCTCGACCCGAAGGAAGCATAATCGAAGGATATGTGGCCTAAGAGGTTATTGATTTCTATACTGATTATGTAGATGGACTAAAACCTATTGGCATGCCCAAGAATCGGCACGAAGGTAGACTTCTTGGGAAATGTATAATTGGTTTGAAAATAATTACAGTAGACCTTGAAAAGAGAGAAAAAGCACATCTTAAAATTTTACAACAAGTCGCTGTTGTGGCTCCTTACGTGGATCAACATATAGCAGAGTTGCGAGAGCAAAATACTCAGAAAAGTGAAAATTGGATCACTAATGAGCACAACAAACTGTTTGTTAATTGGTTCAGAAAAAAAGTACAATTATCTCCGTCCGATAATGAAACTGTGAAATATCTTGCGAATGGTCCCAATGCAAATGTGTACACCTATCAAGGGTACGACTTGAATGGATTCACCTGGTATACTAAAAAACAAGATGGAAAAAGTACAGTACAAAATAGCGGAGTCACAATAGAAGCCATATCAAATGATGGCAAGTCATCAGAGCCGTATTATGGGTGGATCGAAGAAATCTGGGAACTTGATTATAATGCATTCAAGATACCTGTGTTTGAATGTAAATGGATCCTCAAAAGTGGAGTCAAAAAGGAGAAAAATTCTAGAATAACAACCGTTCATTTCAAAAAGTTAGGATATGCATACGACCCTTTCATACTTGCAAACAAACAAGCAATGCAAGTTTTTTATATTGTTGATCCAGCCGACATCTCACGACATGTGGTTCTTCCGGAAAAAAGGCGCATTGTCGGCGTTGAAGATGTCGTAGATGAAGAAGAATATGACCAATTCGATGAAATAGCATCATTCTCCACAGGTATAATATAATATAATATAATTAATCTCAATTAATTGCATGAAATTCTATTAATTATTAAATTAATTTGGTACCTACACTATTATATTATATTTACAGGAATCGATGGAACGCCGCTACCAGTTGAAAAATTAGCAACTAATTTGCGTGTGGATCGCCAAGAAGCAGACGTGTGGGTAGCCCGACCAAAATCACCAAGGAATAAAGGAAATTGAGTTATATACATGTAGTAGTACTACATTAATTCAACTGTAATATAATTTTTAATATTTTTTAAGTACTATTTGTAGGATTTTTTTACTTCTTTTATTTAGTTTTTCCAAGAAAGTTAAAATTTTTAATTTTATGATATATTTTGTATTATTAAAAATAGCATAAAAAAACATAAAGGAAAAAAACGAAAAAAATTAAAAATTTCGGTTTTTTATTAAGACCGGTTTTTAAGAAAAAAACCGGTCTAAAAAATTAATCAGAATTTTTTATAATTTTTTCCTTTTCTGTTTTTTTTGTGCGATTTCTAAAAAAAGAGAAAAAATATAAATTTTAAAAAGTTTTTAATCATAAATTTTAAAAAAAATCTAAAAAAAATAAATTAAAGGAATATACTAAAAAATATAAATAACTATTAAAATATTTAGTAATAAATTTTTAAAAAAATCTATACAAAAATAATATTCAAGAAATCTATTAAAAAAACTGATACATAAATTTTAAAGTTTTTAAAATAAATTTACTAATATATTGTATTTACTAATAAATTTTAAAGTTTTTAAATAGTACCAAAAAAACATGAAGGAAAAAAATAAAAAAATTCAGTTTTTTCTTAAGACCGGTTTTTACTTTAAAAACCGGTCTTAAAAATCAATCAGAATTTTTTTTTAATTTTTTCCTTTTCTGTTTTGTTTGTGCGATTTCTAAAAAAAAAAACATAAATTTTATAAAGTTTTTGATAATAAATTTAAAAAAAAATCTATAAAAAATAAAATTAAACAAATATAATCCAAAATATACATATAACTTTAAAAGTATTTAGTAATAAATTAAAAAAAATCTATAAAAAAATAAAATTAAAGTAATCTTTTAAAAAAACTGATACATAAATTTTAAAGTTTTTAAAATAGAACAAAAAAACATAAAGGAAAAAATGAAAAAAAATAAAAATTTCGGTTTTTACTAAGACCGGTTTTTACGTAAAAAACCGGTCTTAAAAAACAATCAGAATTTTTTTTTAATTTTTTCCTTTTCTGTTTTTTTTGTGCGATTTCTAAAAAAAGAAAAAAAAACATAAATTTTAAATAGTTTTTAATAATAAATTTTAAAAAAAATCTTAAAATAATAAATTAAAGGAATATACTAAAAAATATACATAACTATTAAAATATTTAGTAATAATTTTTTAAAAAAATCTATACAAAAATAATATTCAAGAAATCTATTAAAAAAACTGATACATAAATTTTAAAGTTTTTAAAATAAATTTACTAATATATTTTATTTACTAATCAATTTTAAAGTTTTTAAAATAGTACCAAAAAAATATGAAGGAAAAAAATAAAAAAATTCTGTTTTTTTTAGACCGGTTTTTACATATAAAACCGGTCTTAAAAATCAATCAGAATATTTTTTTTCCTTTTCTGTTTTTTTGTGCGATTTCTAAAAAAAGAGAAAAAAACATAAATTTTAAAAAGTTTTTAAAAATAAATTTTAAAAAAATCTATAAAAAATAAAATAAAAACATATAATACAAAATATACATATAACTTTAAAAGCATTTAGTAATAAATTTAAAAAATATGTATAAAAAAATAAAATTAAAGAAATCTTTTAAAAAACTGATACATAAATTTTAATGTTTTTAAAATAAATTTACAAACATATTTTATTTACTAATAAATTTTATAGTTTTTAAAATAGTACGAATAAAACATAAAGGAAAAATAGAAAAAAAGAAAATATTTCGGTTTTTTATTAAGACCGATTTTTAAGTAAAAAACCGGTCTTAATTATCATTAAAAAAATTTCGGTTTTATAATTAAGACCGGTTTTTTACGCAAAAACCGGTCTTAAAAATTTTCAAATATTTCGGATCTCGCTCTTCTCTCTTCCCTCCTCTGCTCTCTTCATTTTTTTCTAAGTTCCGAAACTTAGAAAAAAACCGACCCTCTGCCCTCTCTCCCTCTGCCACCTCAGCAACTCGACCCCTTCTTCCCTTCCCTTCTTCCCTTCTCCCTCTGCCACCTCAGCAACCCGAGCCGCCTCTCGCCGCCTCTCTCCGCCTCTCTGCCGCCTCTCCTCATCTCTGCCTCCTCTCCAAACCCCTTTCTCTACTCTACACTCTCTAAACCCGAGACCCTTTCTCCGCCTCTCCGCCTCTCTGCCGACAGCACCACTGCCCCTCTCTACCTCCGAGAGCACCTCCGACCACCACTGCCCCTCTCTCCAAGCTAAGGTAATTTCTATTTAAATTTTTAATTTAATTCGAAATTTAAGGTAATTGGTTGTGAAATTAATCTGAAATTTAGTTTCAAATAGTTTGATAAAATGTAATTAGTTGCAATTAGGTAGATAAAATATTAAAATGCAATTAGTTGCAATTAGTTGGATAAAATGCATGTAAAATGTAATACATTTGTATTATGAGTTGTTGCTTGCATGTAACTCGTAAGTAGTTGTGTAATTTTTGGATAAAATGCCCCATATACAGGGGAGGTTATGTCAAATTTTTTTATAAATGAGTTAAATTGCAAATTAATGTAGATTAATTTAGGGTTTTTTTTAGAATTAGTTTAGGGTTTGCTTATGGTTATATTTTGTTTAGGTTTGATTAATTTAGGGTTGTTTAATTATGAATCGATGTTTCAATTATTATATGACTTGATGTTTTAATTGTTATAATTATGAATTGATGTTTTAATTGATGTTCTAATTGTCTAATTTAGAGTTGTTTAATTGATATATTAATTAAATCGATATTTTAATTGATGTTGTAATCGTCCAAATATTTTTGTGAAATTGATTGTAATTGTGTTAATTATAGTCATGTCGAATCCGGATGAGAATTTCCCGTCGAATGTGGATGATGATCACGAGTTCAATGAGGATGAGGATTTGATGGCAAATCAGGAAACTCAACCCGTTAGCAGAAGGGGGAAAAGATCAACGGCAAAATGCCTAAAGACGGCAAAGAAGATAGCTGCTCAAATTCCGTTGGAGATCACCTTCAACGAAAAAGGCCAGCCTAGCGGTGAAAATGCAATTGAATTTAATCGATTTTTGGCACAGAAAACGAGAGATATGGTTAAAATCAGGTACGAGGGAATTTGAATGTGAATTAGCATTTCTATAAATTTGATTAATGGTGATATTTCTATAAATTTGATTAATGTGATATTTCTATAAATTTGATTAATGTGACATTTCTATAAATTTGATTAATGGCGATATTTCTATAAATTTGATTAATGTGATATTTCTATAAATTTGAATTGATCATGTGAATTAACATGGTGATATTTCTATAAATTTGAATGTGATATTTTTATAAATTTGAATGTGAATTGATCATGATATTAATTGGGTTTAACGCAGTTATAAGACTTGGCCGTCAGTGCCAAAAGAGTTGAAACTTGATTTGTACAACACTATAGCCAAGACATGGAATATTCCGGATGACATTCCGATTTTAATCAAGCGGAAAATTCTTACAGCATGTTGCAATAGATGGAGGGCCTGGAAAACCAACTTGGTAAGAGATTATGCTTATAACATCAATTCTACTTATTATTGCTGGATTAATTAAAATTATAACATATATTCTTTCATTGTAGAATAAGAAATACAGGAAAAATGCAAAAGAAGGTGGACAGAAGCCATGGGATGTTTTTAACATATCGCAGGAAGAATGGGAACAATTCGATGAATATCATAAAAGCCTTGAGTTTGAGGTATATAAATAAATTTCATATATAGAATTATTCACCAATACTAATATCCTAACTTTTATTTTTCATATACTTACAAGTCTTTTGAATTTGATAATAGAAAAAGAGTAAAATAGGAAAAGAAAATGCCGCCAAGAAGGACATGCCCCACACACTCGGATCGGGCGGTTACATAAGTGCAGAGAAGACATGGAAAAAAAATGACGTGGTCCATGGTTCGACCTCGACCATTACCATTGGTGTTGATGACAGGTCATACAGATGGTGCAGGGCACGTGCCACAGAGGATCCGGTGACGGGTGAACTTAGGGTTACAAATCCTAAGGCTTGTGAGGTCCTTGACAAAGCGGTACGTATTGTAACTCAAATAAATTTGTAAATTAACTCAAATAAATTTATAAATTATGTATTCAACAAATTCAACTTAAATTCACATGTATTTTTTTTGTGACAGGTTGCTCTAGCCAAGTCAGGTGAGATTCAGTCGATTCGTCAGAATGATGTCTTGACATCTGCGCTTGGGATTCCAGAGCACTCAGGACGGTTGAGAGGATATCCGATATTTTCCGGCGTGAAGCAGGTGTTTGGAAAGGGTACGAGGAAATCCAAGCAGTTTAGCCAAGAAGAAATCGACAAAAGAGTCGACGAGGAAATAAAACGGCGATTGCCGGAGGAAGTGAGCAAGGAAGTGAGCAAAGAAGTAGCTAGACAAGTTGAGGAAAGTTTATCGCGGTTATTCTCGCTAGGGCAAACACCAAATAACGCAGATCCAGTAATGAATCAAGGCATTCTACAAAGCTTCTCGCGGTTGTTCGCGCAAGGGCAAACATCGCATAACCTCGATCCAATAATGAATCAAGCCATGATTTTGCTATCACAGGGTAGCAACAATCAACCGAATCCAATTCCTAGCCCTCATATTGAGGTATATAGAATATTACTTGCAAGTTTATATAGAATTTAGCCTAATACCTAATTAATTATGTTTTGTATTTGCTTATAATTGCAGGGATCCACAGAAGCCTTGCTGCTCCTCCCAGATGGGTTCAATTTGGTGTATGTCGCAAGAGCTATGGTGTTTGCGCGTCGTCCCATACCTGACACGGTCCATGGAGTACCATTGGGTCCGGATGATGTTAAGGTACAAGTTCTAGAAGTGTTCGATCATGCGAAACAAGTGACAGTACCTTTTCCACCTCCCAACGCAGATGACCAGCTCGGTATTCTCCAAGGTTCATTTCTAAGGTGGCCGCGTAATCTTGTGGATTTTGATATGTCGAAATTGGTAAATCTTACAAATTTTTCTAAATTTGGTATTAATTAAATTGAAAAATATTGTTTTACGACTAATATATGATTTTCAAGGAACATCTGAGGACACCAATAACGAAACGGCCTCCGCCACCTGCGAAATCTCCGGAGAAAAAGAAAGGAAAGCAGCAGGTGGAGCAAAATGACGACGACGATGATTTCGATGCAGATGCATTTTTTGCGGAGGGAGGACAATTAAAGACACGGGAGCCGCTCTGCACACATGAGAGATTGCAAAAGCTTGGGCCTACCGCACAAGAACTGCATAACTACATCATGGCGTTGGATCCAGATATGAAGTATTTCGATATTCCGGCCAAGTTCGACCACATAGTACTGGATTCCTTCATGCTCAATTTTGAAGACATCGGCCATTTGTTCAATAGGGAATTGCCATTTGTTCAAGTCATGAAACTCTGGACCATGTAAGTATTTTTCGAACTTAACAATAATTGATTGATGATTATTATTATATGATATATGACTATAAATTGATAAATATAACATGCAGGTGGGCTAGAAACTATTGTCATGATTTTGCAATCAAGGCTTTCAGGCTTTTGGATCCAGAAAGATGCTCGGGAACTGATGCCATTAAGGATGTGTCAGGCACAACATCCTACTTGATTAAAAATTTTGCCAGAAAGAAGGCCGCTTATCATGTTTTGATACATCAGCATGCGTTAGTTAGAAAATATCTTGTTTTGACTTTATTTTTTATAAATTGCAGTTTAATTCTAATTTTACTAACAAGGTTTAATATTTAACTGCAGTTTTCATTTTGTGATTATTATCGCACAACCCTCGACAAAAACGATTTGGATTGTGGATTCGCTAAATCCAGATAGTTATTATTCTCCAATTTTAGAGTCATACAACAGGTAATTTTAGGATTTTAGTCAAAACATGCATTATCTAATAGGCAATATCTGCAAATTAATTCTTCTAACTTCATATTTTAATATTGCAGTGCTTTATCCAGAATGAAGTTAGGTAGCAGATTCAATATTGACATCATTCCGGTACATATCTCGGACTAATAGTTTCATTTCATTTCTAATTAATTTATTAAATTTAATATTAATTTTTAGAAAAATTGCTTCGTATTTGCAGGGTCCACATCAGCCGAACAGTACCGATTGCGGATTTTATGCGATGAGAAACTTGCAGATGCTACTGATGTATTACTCAAACTACGAGCAGTTGCCAGGGGTATGGATTACTACTTAATTAAGGTTTAGGGTTTAGAATGACAATTTAGAGTATAGTTTTTAGTGTTTAGGGTTTACTACTTAAAGTTTAGGGTTTAGCCAAACAATACCTGATTAGGTTTTAAAATCAATACCTGATTAGGTTTTAAAACGATATATACCTGATTAGGGTTTAGTCAAACAATACCTTATTATCATTAACTAATTTAGTTTGAAATCAATTTGCTTAGGTTTTACTAATTGAATTAGTTTAATTGAATGCAGAATTTGGAGGGGGAGGGTCTGCCTTATAAAGATGAAGAAATTAATGAAAGTTTAGATGAGTTTTATGTATATCTACGAAAAATTGTATCTTGTTAAATAATTATAATTTTTATGAATATTGATATATTTATAATTGATGTTTTTTGTTTTGATGATTATGTGATATGTGATATATAAATGCATGATTGCTGTGAATTTGAATATTGCATGAATATTATGGCTAGCAAAAATGGGGCTAGCCCGAAATTAAAATATTTTTTTTAATTATTAATTATTAAGACCGGTTTTTAACTAAAAACAGGTCTTAAAAATAGTATTAAGACCGATTTTTTAAGTTAAAAACCGGTCTTAATAATAAAAAAAATTCGGAAAAAAAGAAATAATATTAAGAACGGTTTTTTACAAAAAACCGGTCTTAGTCTTAATTATAAAAAAATTCGGAAAAAAATCAAATAATATTTAGACCGGTTTTTAACAAAAAACCGGTCTTAATGTTTTGTTTTTTAAGACCGGTTTTTGTAAAAAACCGGTCTTAAAGTTGCGCATTCTTTTTTTGATCGGATTCCGTCTGGTTTTTAGCACCGCCTTTTTAACACCGATTTTTTATATATTTTTAACACCACATATTATTAGCACCATATACAAACCGGTCTTAAAGGCCCTTAAATAACAGGTCTTAAAAATCAAAAGTGGCGTAGTGTGTTCAACAATGTAAATATTATTCCTGTTTTGCAATTAATACAAAATGCATGGAGCTTTGTTGTTATTCCTACTTCGCAATAAATTAAATATATACTATGTAGTCAGTCAATCAATCACTTTTGAATAATTAGTTGAATAACTAGTCTCCGCCAAAAAAAAATTTCCTTGGTCTTGGTCAGCAGTACAGTGTTGACTTAAATCCGAGGCCGCATATATATATTTTTTTTTCTTGAACAAGTCATGTGTAGCTTGCATATGTGAGACATACATTATTCAAAATACATACGTGTGAGGAATGGACTTCCATATATGTGCTCATGAAAGAGAGAAGAAAACAGAATTCGAAAAAAAAAATATCAAGGAAAAATGTTCCTCAGGCGGGTTTGATCTTTTTTATAGCAAAAGGTACCGTATGAAACTAACTATATGCTGGAAAGACAAAACGACAAAGCAGCCAAAGTCGGTTGAAATGCTCTCCATTTCATAACAAATGGACTGCTATGTCGATGAACAACAAGCAAATAAAACAGCATTCCAGAAATTCTAAAACAGTTTTCCTCACAAATATTGTAATTTTTTAACCTCTTCGTTATTTATTTTTCATGTTTGTCTAATTTATTTAATTGTTATATATGTCAAGCTATTGTAAAAATCTTTCAACGGATGTTAATTAAACTAATTAATATTTTCTTTGACAAGCATATTTGTAAATGAATTTGCATTTGGAAAATATTTCAAGTATTTATTTTAAACTAACAGCTCATTTAATTAATAATTTATTATTAAACGTAAGTTCATGAATATATATATATTATTATTGTTATTATTATCATCTCCAGTTTCATTTAAAAATGGAGAGGAAAACACCAAAGTATATATGCACGTGAGGAATGGACCTACCATTCTAAATTGTAGTTTGTTCTGTAAATAACAATTATAATATAGTAAACATCAAGAAAAATTGCAACGACTATACGTGAGTTGAAAAATCATATTTTTAAACTGAAAGCGAATGGAGGAAGGAGGCTGTTAGCTTCGTTACCAGGAACTGAAGAGAAAAGATAGGCAAAAACTAAGGAAGACATTACAACACTGCTATACTTTTATTTTCTTGAACCGGTATGCATGATCAAAATTTGACACGATTTGTGCACTTGGTGTCAAGTTTTTGCCTAAAGTCTGAAATAGGCTGCTCAAAATTAATCGTGAAGTTGAACACGTTCCTACACAACCTTTCGGCCGGTTTGATACATAGTCAAATATACCGGTATCATCATTAAAATAATACACAGCTTTGAATTTAAGCCCATGGTGATTTCGACTTGATTAGCTTTATCTTTCTTGCTTAAGTTATATATTGACTCACCTAATCAAATTTTTATAACATTGTTGTTTACTCAACCTCATCAGGTTTCATTTGGTTCATAATTTCTATATGACGTCTGTATCAGTGTTCACTTTAGTTACCTGTTATACGTTTCACTAGCTTTTGACTAACCATATTTTTAATTATCTATACTTTAACAGAACTATGTGGTATATATCCTCGCCACCTGCGCAACGCCAGAGATGATTATTAATTTTTAGATAAAATGGAAGGGGAAAATATATATTTGTGCAATGCTTTCCAATAAACAAAACTCTATAGATCAATAGTAATCTAACAAGGAACTTTTCAGTTAGATACGTACGTTCAGTAACTAATAATATACACATGAAATTCTAAATAAGAAATATACACAGTGTTTTGTATATACAAATTAGATTTAGATATCATATAAATAAATTAAGGAGGCCTTTGGCATGCATGAGGTTAGTCTAACTTCTATTAGTAAGCTAATTTGCTAACCGAGAAGTTAGCAAATTTACTTAATAGTACTAACTTTAATCCTCGATCGCACTAATATATAGTGTTGTCAAACTCCCCAAAAAGTTATTTTCATGGAACTAAATGCTAATTAAGTGTGCATACTAATTGGTTACCCGTATCGGCTAATAATAGCTAGAGAGGTTCCGTCAATTTGTTCTAATTATAAGAGGATCAAATCCCAGAAAAAATTTGAGAGGCTAGTTATGTTTTGCTAAAAGCTGTGTGACTTCAAAAAAAAAACCTAACAATCATAATCGACCTTACAGTTCTATCGAACAAGGTTAAAAATATGCAGTAAAATAGTAAATTAACCGAATCTCAGCATTTTTCCTAGTAATATGTCTAATGAATGGCTTCAATCTGCAAACCCTATTCTACATTTTTTTTTTTAACTTTTTTTCTTTCCTTTCATAAATGTAGAATTCTTGCAGCGAATACTAGATGTACTGCAAAGATCATTTCAATCCAATACTTAAGCTTTAATGTTCTTTTTTTTTTTTTTTTGCTTTATTAGGTATAATCTCAGCATAAAGTTGCTTAATTCGTCTACCATATGTCTCATCTTATTATTTCACACATACATATAGATCCTACTTATTCCTAATTTATATATAGCTGCTTTAGTTTTATGTTTTTGTTCTTCAATTTACGTACATGATTTTCCTTCTCTTTCCAACTATTATGAGATCGAGGTCTGCCTTTTGTTTTAGCTCACTTGAAAAAACAGATTAAATATTATCAATTAAAGTATCGTATCTAAAGTGGAATGCCTTTCTAGTCTGTCATCATGATCTTAAAGCATCTCATTTCTCTTTTATCTAAGTTAAGACATTCACCAAGGTGAAAGCTATATATGACGCATCACTTGTACTAGCTAGCCGCCTCATAAAAAGTCAAATTTATTGTAGTAAGAACAAGCTTTTAAAAAAACTATGTTTTTTTTTCCGTTTTATCGCCGTTTTATCTTAGTTTTGGTTCATACCGCACTACCGTTTTATCCGTTTTATCACCGCATAACCCTTTTTTTTACCGCTTTATTACCGATAAACGCTAAATTACTACCCAACCGTCAAACCGCATAAATCGCATTTTAAAACCTTGAACAAGAAACAAGAAGCTAGTCGTTTAATCTTTATGAAGCAAATTCACCCTTGCCATGCACAGTGAGTTTACACTTTCTATTATCCTGCTTATGTGAAACTTGACTTTTTGAAGGTGCATTGGGCGACATTTGTGTGGAAAAAAGGAGATAATGAAAAATGAGCATATATGTCATTGATAATATCTCATGTTGTTAGTTTTAACTCATGGTCTACCTAGCTAGCTACACGAGCTTTAATTCTTCTTCCACGGCTTGGATGAAAGTTGAGTTTTAACTTATTTTCAATCATTTTGATTGGCCACTGTGTATAGTTGATTTCATCCTCGCTAACCTTTTGAGTTAGAGTGCACCCAAAACCAAATAGAGCTGAGATAATGTTATTTAAAATCTTGTATTCGTTGATAATTTAAAACAGAAACAATTACACACTTATGGTAGGTTTGCACGTGTATGCAAACTCGAACATTTCATTAAGCTACTGTAGTTGTCGTTTTCGCATTCTTCTTCGAAGGCCGTTGTCACTAAGATCAATTTTGAACTTAGTATAAACATCATTTTCAAGAGAATATTGTGTAATTAAGTCGTAGAAATACACAAGCATTAGACCTACTAATTACTTCCTTTTCTCGACGGTTTTCTTAAGTTGCCATCGCTTTCATAAAAGAACGCATCGTCTCTTAATACGTTTTCATTTCAAAAGAGCGTACATAGTATGATGCTAGCCAAGCATGCTTTCTTTTCTTGTTGTTTTTGATTGGAAAAAATTAACTACAAAAAATTATTTATTCATGATCAGCAAAAAATACTTTGACAGTTTATTGTTGTATAATACTACGTTTCCTATACTAACACATGTACGCCTTCAGATCTCAGACTACGTTACACTTATTTAGACACCACAACCAAAGAGAATTCTTAATATGAAGCAATTTTTTGAATGCTGTATATTATAAAAGAAAGGTAAAGAAAGAAGAAAAAAGTATTATTAATTGTTTACAATATAATGACATTGAAAAGCTTAAATGTGTATATGTCTTCGAAGTCCAATATATTTTATCTAGTTTCTGGGTTTCTTTTACAAGATTATGTATATTAAACATCTTTGCGCGCGAGACAAAAATTTCAGCTAGGTTCATAATCTGATTGTGGATAATGAAATGCAGGACTGATAAGAAGGCAGTTACGACCCTCATAAAAGATAAGAAGGTAGTTACACAATATACTGTATTGATAATAGGATGTATCCAATAGAGAGTTGGAATAATAATAAAGCTTGGAAGTTCAAAGACCATATATAGCAGAAAACAATATTTGTTCATATATATTATAAATTTATAATTAAAAATATGCTTTGCAAATTATCCAAAAGTAAAAAAAAAATCAATGAGTCGATCGCACAACTTTCAATGTGCATGTTACATGAGATGATCAATTCAAACACGTGCAAGAAAACAACTAAAAGGCTTTAACTGCAATAAGCAACATTGGCACTTCCGTACGAATTAATTAATTAGTACATGTTATTATAATAAGGGTACTATAAAGGAAAAATGATAAAATTCTGATCCTAATTAATAAGAGCATTATTGAGAACATTATATCTTTCACTTTCTTTTCCCCTTTCTTTCTTTTCTTGTGCTCATGTGATCAGTGATCACTGATGACGTAGGTGCCCATGGAAAGCCGTTTTTGTCATGAAAATGTAACTTGACAGGATGTTTGAGTGCATGGAATAAAAGCAAGAACTAGGACAAAATTTGTTCTTGTTCTTGATCTAGTTCCAAGGTTTTGTTGGAAAAAAAAAAGAGAGCTAATTTAGACTAACAATAAGTTATTTCATGCACTTCCAAATAAGAATAATTTATTCTTATTATTGTCCTTGGTCTTGTTCTTATTCCATGCACTTTCAATATATATGAGCATAAAGAAAATCCCTTATATATAAGTAGTATTGAAGTGGCTTTATATTTTGAACAGAAAAATTCTATTAAAGGAAGCTATATATACAGCCAAGATATGGGCTGTTTCTCCCAAAAAAGAACATAACGAAGAAAAAAGGAAGGAAAAAAAAAAGATACTAATTGCGTGCAAATAATCCAAACATAAATAATCTGATCATATTATATGAACAACCATATATATATTAAAAATGGTCCGAGCAGAAAATGAATATATCAAATCATATTATGACCAAAAATATCTCCATGGCCGATTTTTCCTCAATGCCTTTTTTTGAATTCAATACGACGAATCTTTATAAGTCAATTCACTCTAAAACCAATTTTACATTCCTCTTTGTCTCCTTTATATATATATATATTTTTCCTTATAATATTCAAAGATGAGAAAAAGCAGAAATGCAGGGTGCCCCAATACCGGGTCGGGTAATAACAACACTATAAAATCCGAAACCCGTAAAAGAATTAGCAAACGTCGTCAGCCAGACGGCCATAGAGCGACGACAATCTCACTATTTCTTCCACGTGTCTCTTTCTGTCACCACTCGTCCCCTTCACAAGTCACCACCATGGCACCATCTGATCTTTTTAACATTTCACCCTTATTCTTTCATGATTTCTATTTTCTCACAACTGACAACCCAATAGAAATGACAAATCCCTCCGTCTCGCAAAGTCCAAGCTACAAGCGCCAGTCCGTTTCCGTTTATTGCATGCGCATCTCAATTTGACCATTGACTGGAGAAAATTGTTTGTCTCGCCTTCCTTCATCGCCTATATTAACCCCCCTGCACCCACCAACCCGTTTGGATTCACTCAACTCTCACCTCTCTCTCTCTCTCTCTCTCTCTCTCTCTAGCTCTCTAAAGTCTAAACCCCAACACGAACGAACTCAAAGTAGAGAGAGAGAAATGGGGAGAGCGCCGTGTTGTGACAAGGTGGGGTTGAAGAAAGGGAGATGGACAGCTGAAGAAGATGATATTCTACTCAAGTACATTGCTACCCATGGCGAAGGCTCATGGCGATCTCTTCCTAAGAAAGCTGGTATATATATATATATATATATATATACTAAGTTACTAACTGACTTGATGATGATATATATATATAGAAGAGGTTAATTAGCTAGACTCTGATCGATCGTACGCGTTTGAAATTTATTCCAGGATTGTTGAGGTGTGGGAAGAGTTGTAGACTGAGGTGGATAAACTACTTGAGAGCTGATCTCAAACGAGGCAACATTACTCAAGAGGAAGAAGACACCATTGTCAAGCTCCATGCTTCTCTCGGCAACAGGTACCTACTCTACTTAATTAATTAATTAATTAGCTTCTAATTTCTCAAAATTCCCCCTCAAAAACTCAATATTCTTAATCTCCGTCCATAATTTTACATAAAAGAGTTCCAAATTGCGATAATGTGTCCGTACTTTGCATCAATTTCGCGTTTCTTCTGATCCTAATTTGGGGCTAACTAGCTAGCGCGCGATCGATCGACCTCATTCTCTATGTTTTATTTATTAAAATAAAAATAAAATGTGTGATACTATATTATATTATATTCTGAGAGATTTTGTCGTGTATAGAGTAACCTCGTTGTGCGTTCGGGTTTGCTCTGTCCTGTTTCGTCCTTGCGCACATGCAAAGCTATTTTACTTTAGTTCACGTAAGAGCAGCACAAAGCATGGCGAGATCCGCTGCAGAATGGGCCCCGCTTGTCAATCACTAGGTCCAGCCAGGAGTACTAGCTCCTCCGGCATCCGCATCTCCTATCTCAGTGGGCCCATGACACGTGGAGCCCTGTCATCCGACGGGCTCATGATGCACGTGGCGGAGGCTACTTTCTTTTACATTGTGTCGCTCCAATTATTGCGATCGCTCTCCAGTAGTACTGACTCCATACCATACATGTCGTTTTCCTTGTTTTATGACGAAATGGCAGCTTCCGTTTTCGTAATTAATGGAGAGAAAAAAGCGCAGGAGTAGGGCCTTTTATAATAGAATAGACAGAATCAGCGATTTTTCTGCTCTTGTTAGTTCAAAACATTAAAATAGTCTTTTTCATTTCGATTTTTAACTTTTTATTATTTCGTACAGATTTTGTCTTGTCTTATATACATATTTTTGTCCAAGTATTTTGGATTTGAATCTGTGAACGGATCACTTGCCATGTGCTCTGCAATACAAGCTAGCGCGCAAGTGGTGAATATAATATTTAGATATAGTTGTTATAGAATTTAATAACGAGAGAAACATGACAGAGATCTGAATCGATTATTGTAAAGTATTGGTATTTTTGGCTGACACAAATCAGTTTTGGTTGGAACATATCTTCTTTGGCTCTTGTTGATAACTTTTCTGACGAACTTTACATATTATAAAACAATGATGGCGTTTAAAAAATATACAATCGTATTATATTTCAACAAAAAGAATCGGTTTAAAAAATCTTGGTACATAAGATAACTATGATGACATACTCATCATAATGCGTGACCACATAAATCTTTAATCACGACAAATTAAGCTTTTATATAACCAAAACCATATATATATTACTCTGGGCATTAAACAAAATATTTACTGTCAAACTTGCTTCCTTTAAAGTATATTCGAATCTTTTCACTGCACATCTGACCAGTTTATGAATTGCTTTTGTGTTTCTGTAGATGGTCACAGATAGCCGGTCACCTGCCAGGGAGAACAGACAACGAGATAAAGAACTACTGGAACTCACACCTCAGCCGGCGGGTCCACACTTACCGCAAGTCCACTCCCACTGAGTCTGATTCTGTACAAGTCGATGTGCCAACAATTGCCGAAACTGGAAAGCGCAAGAAGGCCAACCGTACCAACAAAGGCTCGAAGAAGAAATCCGTCAAAAGTAACACGACTAAAGAAATCAAAGAAGAAAGCACGAAAGAAGTCGAAGTGGTGCCGGCTAATTCGCAAACTAACAGCGATGAAGTGTTAAGCACAGTTTTAGACCCAGAGATTGAATCGATTGACGACGAGATGATCAGCAGCCTCCTGAGCCCGGGCCCACTTGGCAGTGAGATAGATGCAATGTTTCTGTGTGGTAGTGAGGGAAGTGAGGCATGGGTCCCTCAGGAAGAGAGGGAGTGTGGAGACCAGGCATTGAATGAGGAAAGAGAGAGTGGGGCAGGTCAGGTAAATGAAGAGAGAGAAAGTGGGCCTACAGGAAACCAATTGGGCCAAGAGGAGGAGAAGGTGGGTCCGGCCCAAATTGACACAACCACCCTTTTAGATTGGGACAAGCTTGATTGGGACTTGGATTTGGGACAGCAATGGTCTTATTGTGACTCTAATGCTGATTTTAGGCTCCACGGCATGGAAACAAATGGCAACGACTTAGAATCCTTCACCAGCTGGCTCATGTCAGATCTGGTATGAGCTAATCCGGTACTGTTGCTACTTGGGCTAGGTGGTTATTCAAGTGACTTGTATAATTAGGAGAGGTTTTCTCATTTCTGGTAGGTTTTAATAGAATGGTTGGCTCTAGGAGATAATTTTGGCTGTTCTGAGAAGAATGATGGTACACTCAAAAGTGTGCATTATTTGCCAATGTTTCTGGAATAATCAATGTTTTCTCCTTGTATAACATGTTCTGTGGTGTCCAGAAACTTGGTTCCATGTACAAAAAAGGTGCTATATGGTGCAATAAATCTATATGCATCTCAGTTGGTGTAATCTTTATGATTGGTATTGCAAATTGAGGCTGCCAGTTGGGTTCGGACTACGTACAATTACCAGTTTTGGAATGTGGTTATGGTGCAATAAATCTGTTTGCATCTTAGTAGGTTTGGTTTCTTTGTATTGCAAGATATGATAGCCTACTGGATTTGGATTATAGATTTGATAGCACATTAGCATTGGTGATTTTAGGAAAGGTTTTATGACGGTTTTAAATATCGTGTACAATGTACGTATGTTAATAATTGAAAACAGTCAATAAACATACATGGCTGTCTGTTTATGTATAAAAAAGAGAATGCACCGTATCTCTACTCCTTATAAACGCACGGATCCAAAAAGTATTACACGCTAAATCTAGCGTGTATCAACCTGTTTGTGCCGTCTGATCGATTTGATATGTGGTTGGATATCAATTGTTATACGAAGTAACAATATATTTTGATTTTCCGTCTAATAAGGACACAAATTGAACAACATATCTACATGTATCGCTGATAGAGTGTGCAATATATATTTATAGTCTAACATTATTTTGTTTATTTATTTGTCCACATATGAGAGTATCTTTTGCTAGTATTCAATAACAGACCTTTATATATTTTATTTCTTCTGAATATATAAAATTAATAAATTAAACATATCACTTTATAAGTTAAACTTACACTAGTATTTGATTTTATTCTTACAACTAAAATTTAAAAAGAATTCTATTTAAATAATAAGTTTTGCAATACTTTTCATAATATACATCCGCATATATTATTCACGTATTTTATTGCATAGCATCTGTATATCGCACATGTACTGTATAGCGATTATCTGCCTGTGCATATAAAAATTTATTTATTTTAAAGCGCCCGTTGCGGTACTTATATTTAGTAACATGTATACTCTGTTTTGTTTTGTGTGTTGAATGTGCTTCTTGTGGAATACCCTGTTCCTTAAAATAAAGATGTTGATATCCTCTTTCCCATTGGCCAGGATAAGTTCTCTTTTTTAAGTTACAATTGTATTTTTAGGACTGAATAAAACTAAGCAATAGTAGCTAACATGAACGCTTCTGCAATAGAACCTTAAAGAAATACGCAAAAACACGCTTTTGAAGTTATCAAACTTTTTTCCTCAATAACTTCTTGGTTTTCGTGTATAAGTAAACTTCTGTGGTGGTTGATATTTATTATGTACGTAATTATGCATATTTTTCAGAATTTCTTTTAAAGAAAACTAACAATAGTATACGCATATTTCTTATGTACGTAATTATGCATATTTATTATGTAGTGTCACGAAAATCAATTAATTTTATTCCTCAAATCTGGTTCTGGTTTCAATGCTTCAAGCTGCATACCTGTACAAAAACATATTGAAAATTATAAATTGAACTTATTTTCATCTGTTTACAGTTATGGCATTGATTTAATGAAGTATTGCCACTTGCATAATAAGATACAGCTAAGCAAGCTATATATGAGTATACACCAATTCTGTCAAATTATGGGCATATATATATGGCTAGCTGTGTTTTATTTTACTATTTTGTACGCTTGAAAAGTTAGCAGGACGCATCAATGCATATTTCCGCTCATTTATGGATGATGTCTTTTCTTTCATCTCTATTTTTATAATGATGTAAATGTTCTCACATTTATCATTTGTTTCATTATGGTTTAATTAGTGCACTTTAAGTCCGTTTAAATCAGGAATAAAATAATTAGTACCCTAATGAACGTGTAATTCTTGTTTGATAATGAAGTTAGAAGATATAGAATTATTTCTAATGAAGTCACCTCTGGCGTCGTCATTACTTTTTATGTGAGAGATGAACATTGGCGGACTAAAAACAAAGAATAGGGAACATTTTTCAAAATTTTAAAGTAAATGTATTTCCATTATATTTTCAATATTATACATATAAATTATTTAAGAAAATACAACCCAATAATTATATGATTATTTATTGTATTATCGGCCCTTTTAGCAAAAAAAAAAAAACAATTTTTTTTTCTGACTTTGCTGTATAACAATTCATATCAGAAAACAAGAGCTTTGGGCCCTTCATAAATGAGAATTGAATTTATAATACTAGCTAGATATGATGGGTATTTAAGTTATGAATTGGAACAAAAATAAACTACTTGCATAAATAATAGTTCCTTTAGGATGTTTGAAACCCTTAGAATAAAGTCTTATTCGAAACTTCTAATTTTAAAGGCTGCCAAATATATTTTAGAACAAGCGGAATTAGCTATTCGAAACTAGCTAACCATCCAATAACAAATCATTATTTTATATATTTTTCGTTGTTCTTATTAATGAATAAGCAATTTTTCACAATTCCTTTTTCATCATTATTGTTTACACTTCATTGACGGGAATTGCTTCCTACACTCCCTGGTTTTTGAGATCCACTCCATTTTGGATGAAAATACCTTTCGAGTTCCTTCAATTTACGTCTCTCAATTCACATCCAATTGGAAATGTGAGGGGCATTTTCGTCCAAAGGGAGTGAATTTCAAAAAATGAGAAGTGTAGGAAGCAATTTCCTTCATTGACTGAGGTATCTTTATAGCGTTACTCTGTTAGACAATCACCTCAATTTCAGTCAAAGTGAAGATTGAAGTTTTTCACACTTGACTTTATGTTTTTCACTCATTAAGTAGAATTCATCGTACGTTATGTGCCACTCGGGCTGTCCGAAGTCATGAGAGGACTGTAACATAGATGATATTATTTAAAGATAAACTTCGAGCGATATTTTATAGCTCGATTTGCGACTCGTGGGGAATGGGTCACATTATTTTTGTGTACAAACTATAATTGCATTAATTGTGAACTATGTATGTAGAATTTAAAATTCTAAAGTCGTTTACGATTAATGTTACGCTCGTTTTTTGGATGACAATCATGCATATCTCTTAATTAACTTATTATTTGCACAAAAATGATGTCTAACTACATGGAATGAAGTAGAATTGCCTAAAAATGAAATTGGATCGTAGAATTAATGCAATTATAATAGACTAAAACATAATGAAATGGAAAAATAATTTTTGCATAGACCCTTCAATCTTGCCGTTAGATCCTCTTTTTATTTATCCGGATAATAAAATAAGAAATGCAACAAAAAGGAGGAGCATCTTATTCTCACTGTGTTTGCTTCAAGGGTAAAGAGAGAGAGGGAATGTGAATGAACGTGGAGTTTAACAATTTTGTGTGTTTGGATGGAAGGAAATAAAGAAGATAATTTTTTGAGGGAAATTTTTTCTTTAATAATTTCTTTTTATATTTAAATTCATTCTCCTCCAAATTGGTGGAGAATTGAGGAGAAGAGAAATTACAGTAATGTGATTGACCAAAAAAGAAACTTATTTTTCATTCTCCTTCATTATTCATCCAAACAAGAAATGTAAATTTATTTTACATTCCATCCCGGCCATCCCTTTCTTTTCCTCTTTATATTTACATTTCCTTTCCATTCTTTACCATTTAACCAAACATAGTGAAAAATAATGGATCGAAATTAAAAACATATTTTACTTTATTAAAACGGAGTTGTAACAAAATAAAAAAATCTTTTGATTCACAATTTCTTATATTTTTCTTACAAACCACCTGATAAATTGTTAACGTAGAAAAATAGTAAGAAAAATTATTTGATTTATTCGAGTGAAACTCTCAGTGTCGAAATTAATATTTTTTTTTTTTGAAGAAAAACAAGGGTCCAGCCCTTATCTTTATATATTGTTAAGCACGTTTTCGAGGATAATTAATGAATTGTACTCATGGAAAATTATTTCAGGGGACGTGATGAGATCAAGCCGTTGGAAGGACAACCACAAATTAAATTAATATGTATGGACAGGAGATTTTTTAGGCAACATGCAAATTTTATCTTAAAACATATTTTAGAATATATTAGTCTCGATCGACCAGACGTGTGTTTAGTATTCTAAATACGTGCCGTGCCGTGCCGTGTCGTGTCGTGTCAAACACGTCGTGTCCGGATCATCTCTCGTGCCGTGTCGTGTCGTGTCTCAATATTTCACGTGCCGTGCCGTGCCGTGTCTAAATACTAAGAGATGGACACGACACGCCTAAGGACACGCCACGTCTCGTGTCCTCGTGCCGTGTCGTACCGTGTCTTCTTTAGACGTGTCGTGCCGTGACGTGTTCAGACACGTTTAACTTTTTGGCATAAATATAATTTATTTATTAAATTTAAAATTATATTTACTACAATACGTCAAAAATTAAGAAAGTAGACCTACTTTACCATTGAATTAAAATATAGATTATTTTTTTATTTTGATTTGAAAAAATATTTTTAATTTTATAGTAACCCTCCTCTTTTTTCGGTCTTGGGACCAGCTATGTTTGAGAAAACATAGACGGAGTTACTACCTTAAAATTATATTAGTATATTTTTCAAACTAATAAAATTAAAATATGAAAATAAATTAAATTGAACTAAAATTAATTATACTTTTGGTCATCGAATATTGGAAATTTGAGAGTACAAGAGCCGTAAAAAAATATTTTAATTTTTTAAGACAATGAATAATTTATACTATCCTTATCAAAACAGTACAAGATATGACAAAAATTATTTCATTCTTTTTAAGACAAATCACAGATAAATTTGTATCTTTAATTTGCGAATGGCTCTAGACCCTTCTACTTTTGTTTGTGATTTATTTATTGAATCAACCTAATTGTATTGTAATATTTTTATTTTCAATTTAAACTATTTACATGTGTTTTCTTTGGAAATAAGTCTATTAATAATCATTGATTTTAATAGTATGTACATAATTGAGAAATCCATTATATTTCTATGACGCTTAATGTGCGTCTCCTTTTCGTGTTTGGCATGTCTGTAATACGTGTCGTGTCTTTCGTGTCGTGCCGTGCCGTGTCTCGTGCCGTGTCGTGTCCGGAAAATTCACGTGTCGTGTCTATTTTATCAAAGTTGGACACGACACGCTTTAGGACATGACACGCGAAGTTCTCGTGTCGTGTCCGTGTCCGTGTCTTGCCGTGTCGTACCACCTCCGTGCCGTGCCGTGTCGTGGCGTGTTCGGACACGTCGTGTTTTTTTTAGAACACTACGTGTGTTAATAAAATCATCGAAAATTACAAAAATATATATAGCTTCAAAAGATGCTTATAAAAAGACCCTGGTTACCTGTTTCCTTAGAAAATTGCAGAAAGCAAAACATAAAACAAATAAAGAGAGAAAAGAAGAACATACAAAGATAAAGAAATTAAGATCCAGTTACTGATAGGCCATGCAACTGGACGTATATTTTATCTTTTCCTCACTAGCAAGAGTTGTGCGATTTTTTATTTTTTTATGTGTGCTCCAGTTGTAGGACTGACAGTGTTTTGTTCTGAGACGGTCAATTTAATTTATAATTTCTAATTACCAAGTATCTACGTCGTTGACTTGACTGCCCCTTTAAATTTGACAACTCTAGCTCATACATGAGAATTTGCAGCTGCACTATATTATAAAAGAGTCAAAAAAAAAAAAGAAAGAAATAAAAATGAGTGCCTACAACTTATCTTTTTATTTTGAGAAAACTCTTTCTGATGACTGATGAGCATCCCTGCCATAAAGTTCAGTGGATTTTGACCGACATTCTTTTTTTTTTAAATAATTTAAGCGAGCTCGAAACCTTTCTGAATTGTCCCCGTGATTCTTTGATTCCTTTGCGGACTCTTTTTGTTTACCGCTACCTTTTTTTCAGCATTCCTCTGTGGACTCTTTAAAATCCGATGAAAGATTATTCACCTCAAATGAAATCTAGCTATTATCTCTCTTCAAAGCCTCGATGAATTATGTTGAAACGCAAACCCTAAAGGAAAATAAAAAAAAATTGTGTTGAAACGTTCAACTCCTTTGATGAAAAAGCCTAAGACGACTAAATATATGGACGAAATGACTTAAGACACTGTAAAAGAAAAATATAGTAGATATTTTAATCTTAAATTGAGGGAAAGACGAAAACATTGGTGGATCTGAATATACAAAATGGGAGATATATATTGACCTCTTTTTTTTGCAAATAAATACAAAAACATAGTATTTTAGTTTTTAAGTATGAATTCTTTTAAGAAAATGCATATTCGGATCCTATAAAAATAGAGGATCAGTTGCGACTAACAGATAAGACCGTCAGCTACGATCAAATCTCAATTTTTGAGATTCTAATAGTCGATCCAAACCGTTCAATGTGTTCTCCATATTGAAATCTCGTTGGAGACAAAATTTTATATTTTTCTGAAATTTTTTAATATTTGTTTGGTATTTTACAAAATTCTTAATCTAAACAATTCTGGACCCTTCAATAACTATGATTTTTAAAAATCTCAAAAAAATAGTAAATAAAATCATAAAAATGTAAAATTTGGTCTACAATGAGATTTCAATATGGAGAACACATTGAACGGTTCAGATTAGCCATTAGAACCTCAAAAGCTGAAATATAATCGCAGCTGACGGGTCCATCCGTCATTCGTGGCTGATTTTAGCCTATCTCATAAAAATATGGTCATATTTCCATTCTTGACTCCACTAACTATATATGTTCTTTATTGAAAAATTTTCTAGCTCCACCTATGGACTAAAGTACTATAAAAAGAAACAAAAATACTCAAAAACTATATTTTAGATGCATGCAATGCATATAATATGATGACATTTGTGAATCTTGTCATCACTTAAACAATAATAATAAAAGAAAAACGATGGTTCGTTGACTTCCGGAAAAATTCATATTTGATTAATAGGTTCATTCTTGTAATTAAATTTCATTAACCTAATATGACTCATAATTAATCAAAATGGCCAGAAACAGTTGTTAAATTCTAAGCACCTCTGCGGCTCTAACCTTGGCCTGATAACGGAAGATTTTTCTGTGCACGTTCCGTTCCAACGGAACATATAACGGTACGGTTTTTTATTTTATTTCCGAAATGAAATGGTAAGCGAAACACATTGCGTCACACGTTTGTGTGAAATACAGTTCAAATTTAATCGTTCCATCATGTTTCGTCGGAACAGAACATCTAATAGAAATATTTGCATTTACCGTAACTGAAATGAAACGGCAAATGAAATGCCTCATTCAATTGCCGTTATCAATGTTAATCTGGCCTACTATGACCTCAGTACTTTAGGGGGAAAGTGGTAAACGGTTAAACTTTCATCTATGCCCCTGGAAGCATCATAATAACATCAACATGCTTTGGGAGACTAATTTGTTTTGTGAGGCATTCAGCGTACAATGCAGTACACTTTGCTAGTCTATTAACTTCTCATGCTCAGGGCGTAGTAAGGAAAAAATCACTGGGGAGACAATTTTGCAATATAATAAAAAAATACACATAAAATTTGAACAATTTATGGAGCACAGGGAACAATACCCAAGCTAGCCATCCTTGTGGCTTCGCCCCTAGTGATATGCCAAAAGTCCTTAGCCCTTGGCCCGTTCTTTGAAAGACCGTCTTTAAACCCGGACCGGACTGGCCCTTCGAAAGATTTACAACGGATAAGGACCTAGAAGGGCCGGGTTTTGAAAGGGCCGGATTTAATTTTCAATGAAGACGGATTTTGATGGGATGGATATCGAAGGATTCGGTCTGGTCCGGTCCGGTCCGACCCGGTTTATTTGAAAGGGCCGGTTCACCATATCAGATAGTATAGTAGATTTGTACGTAGAACTATATATAGATTATTAACGTATTCAGTTGTACTTGTACATAAAGAAATCAATCAATTAATTACTATTTAAATAATGATACCATGGGGACATGCGTTGAATATGGTAACAATTTCTTACTCAATGCAATTTCTCATTTAATTAACTACTATTTACCGCTGCATATCTTCTTACACAATGAAATTTTTTATTTCCTATCTTTTCTGATTTCATTAGATATCAAAATTTTACCAAGACTGACACATATTGATTAGTCTATATATACTCCATGCATATATCTTTCATTTTTCATCCAGCTCTCAAATCTCAATCTATACCATTATTTTTGTTAGCTGAAAGTTTCGTTAGAAAATCAATCAAACTTAGGTTTTTTATAGCTCAAATAAATAAAAATATGGCTAATTGGAATAATGAAACAATGAATCTGTTTCATGATTCTGACGATGGAGTCCCTTCTTCTCAATGCTCATCAAAATATATCATATGGAATCCTTTTGAGTCCTTTGGGTTCTTGAGTCCGGCCATTTGAAAGACCAAAGATTTAGAAGGGCCGGAATTTCAAAGGACCAGACTACCTATTTAGAAAAAAAATCCTTCAAATCCGGTCCTTCTTGGATCCGTCCTCGAACCCGGTCCGGTCCGACCCTTTTACCAAATCCGTTGAGTCCGGTCCTTTGAAATCCGGCCCGGCCCTTTTGACTTTCACTATCCGCCCCTGCAAGTCACGCTCATTCAAGAAGATTAATTATTGGATGTGGGTTGAAGCAGTTTTTGTGTACATTGCACTTAATTTATGATGTATTGTACGAATTTAATTATATGATGTGGTGGTTGTAGGCATTAATTAATCCTATATATATATATATATATATATATATATATATATATATATAATTGCATATTCTCTCACAAATATGCCTTCATGAATTTTCAATTTTCAACATATTAAAAGAGGCCCAAGTTCGACATCAGAGGCCCACAAATGTTGACACGTTTGATCAACATCTTATTAACAATTTAACAGGGACTTAACTACAAAAGTTACCTTGATAAAGAATCTACCTACTCTTCTTCTTTTTTTTGTTGCGCTTGAATTATTGAGCCGAAAAAAAAAGAAGAAAATCTCTGCCTTCGGGTTGCTTCTTCTCAAATAATAATACTAATAATAATAATAAACACAGAAATTCTTGAGCAAAAGACGTTGAGACAGTACACCTGTGGATAAATTAGAGAATCTAGTCATAAACGGCATGCATATGCACACTTCTTCCATTTCCATAGGTTCACTTTTTAATTTTAAATGATTTCATTTTGAAATACAGATTTCATGGATGGATATATCAAAATAAAAATACAATCTCTATAAGGTTCCTCATGACCGATCCTACAAGTGGTAGCAATAAAAATATAATTTATTACCACTAAAGAAAATAATTTATTTTCCATAAACTAACTGGATGGGCCGCACATAGCATAGGACTCACTACACAGAACTATATGATATGACAGCCACATAGAATCTGAACACGTTTAGGGTTCAAGGTCATTATCCCTACCAACATCGCTTCTTTTCTCTTATCAATGTTTTAATATAATTTAATTACCAACCGACCAATCAATTAGTCATTCCAATTACCCACCAAAACTCCAAATTAATGCTTCCCACCTTAACAAAGATTTCACAGTGCCTTGCATTGACGGGTACAGAGACGCACGCACTTCACATCACACACAGCCTTCCTCTTGGTTAAGGTTTGTTGACTCGAACTTTGTACTTAGTACGCTGCCGTTTGTGATCGTTTGTTGTAGTTTCAAGTTTTGAATTTCAGTGTTTCATGGCATTGTTATAGTATTACACGTTGAAATTAATGTTTTTAAGTTACGCTAACTTGCTTATGCTTTCGGTGGTGACGCACTGAGATGGAAATTTGAGAGGTTGTATATAAGTCCAAAATTATCTTTACTACTTGAGACAGGCGTCCCCTGGTGGGCTTTCGTGGTTATTTTCATGGAATTGAATAATATATTGATAATATTTTTATTACATGATCATGACATTTAACATCAGAAATTCAGAATATATCAAATTAAGATAAATAATTTTCATATATATATATTCTCTGCCACTTTTGGTAGTTCGTGTATCAATTTAAAAAAATATCGTGCTAAATGTTATCCATTTTTCATCAACAAATAATTTTAAAAATACACTCAATAATGTACTGGCTTTGTTATATATATTTATGTATGAACATTGAACAAGCTCAATTTGTTATACATTAATATGATTGCATTTATTGCAAAATACAAATGTATTCATTGGATTATACAAAATATCCTGACCGGCTTGAACACTAAGCAGGTTACAAAACTGTAGATATTTATTCAAAAAAAATTTCTTAGCTTAAATTGTGTTATGTCATAAATGAGCTCAAGATTATGCCATAATTGACTAAATCAGTAAATCATGAGCTCACCTTTTTTTTTCGTTAGTTCCTTTGAAATACTTGTTCCTGGGTCTCGAGACAAATTATTTAAGTCGCCTTATATAGCGGACAAAATAAACTTCAGATAGCGTGGCCGAGACTAGAATAGAATCAGTTCAAATTTAACGGCTTCTCCTAATAGCCAAACAATTTTCTTAACCTGATGGCACCTTGATAATTTAATGCACAGCATGTCAGCATATATGAACACCAAAAAATATACAATTCCTTTGATTTGAGATGATTTCAAGCGGTTTGTTTGTCGTTTGATACTTGATACATAATATTGTGAACAAATCCAAACATCTTTCATAGTCGTGTACTATAAGGCTGTATACGAGCCGAGTTCGAGCGAATTAGAAATACTTTCGAGTTATTTAAACTAGCTCATCTCCAACTCGAGTTGGCTCGCGAGTCGCGTGCCAGCTCGACATAAGCAATTGTGTACTTCAAAATATTTCTTTTTTAATTCATATATTATATCAATATTAAAATTAATTGATATATACAATATTATAAACAATAAAAATTATCGTGAATTTTATTCTTTCTATTGATTTGAAGTAAAATATGTCTTGAAACTCAATAATATGTATTCTATATATAACTATTTGAAACAAAATATACAATAAGAAAAATATTGTGTTATTTTATGATTTTTTTATTATTCATAAATTATGTTGATAATACTACTTAAAATTAAAATTTATTATGTCACGAGTCAACTCACGAGTTGACGAGCCGAGTTGAGTCCAACTCAAACTCGACTCCTTAATTAACCGAGTTGATTCAACTCGAGTTATGCCAACTCGATCGAGTTCTTCTGACTCGAGTTATATGCGAGCTTTTTACGAGTCGAGTTTGAGTAAACTCACGAGTTACGAATTTTTTGCTCATCCTTAGTCGTCTATATACATGTGTAAGCGATCAGTAATAAATGATAGCTTTTAAATTGTTACGCTTTTAACTAGAGGCGCATTTAAGTAATAAAAGTATATTTTCTTTTTTTTTCTTTGTTGGAAATATATATATATAGAGAGAGAGAGAGATTGGCTAAAGTATACTCCAGCATACGGATCAAAGCTGTATGCTGGAGTTGTTTTTCAAAATTTAAAATTCAAATAGTCGATCCAAACAGTTCAAGTTGTTCTCCATATAAAAATATCCTTCAAGACCAAATTTTACATTTTTTCGAATATTTTTGCTATATATTATGCTATTTTCAAATTGAAGGGTCAGAAATACTCCTTTATAGTGTTTTTTGAAAATAGCATAATATATATAGCAAAAAAATTCGAAAAAATATAAATTTTGGTTTCCTAGGAGATTTCAATATGGAGAACAAAAATTCTAGTTTATGATGAGAAAAATCATGAAAGAATATGCCTTCTATATAACGTACATACGTTTTCTGAGGTGGAGTAATTCATCGAAGAAAACTTGGATGGTCCGACAAGAGGAGGAAGGGATACATTCCTATAAAATTTAGTAAAAATATAATAATAAAATTATTTTTCATACGTCAAACGAACATAACTTTCAACTAAAAACTCCGATGATTATGATCCCAGTTTGAACAGCTTGCAAAAATATATTTGTTATTAGGACTAAGCCTGCCAGTGTTTTTAAAATCATACTGGCACCCCTACCGGCCAGGTGACCGAAATACGATATTTCTCGATATTTCTGAAAAATTTTGGTATTTCCTCTCACAATATCAAATACTGTCATTTATGTCACTGTTTTGGTTTCCGGTATCCGATACGGTTTTCAAAACATTGCCTATAACAATCGTTTCTAAGACCCAAAAAGAGTCGCCAAAGATCTAAAAATTTTCCTCGAAATATTTTAATATTTTAATTATTTTCGACTATTTATTATTTTATGTGATTATGTACTTTCTCTTTAATTTGTTCAAATTAAGACAAATTCGAAAGGGATTACTGAATGTATCTGGAGACATTAACTTTGAAATAAAGTTTTAAAATGCAGCGCTTTATCGCTAATAATATCATTTTGTTGGTATTTGGAGACAAAATGCACGATAACATCACATTTTTTTAAGAAAACTACAGTTTGCTAAAACTATTTTATCACCGATAAAATAAAATGGTACTTGACTTAAAAATTGATCAAAAATAAAGAAAAATTACGAATTTCGTGCTCTACAATCCTATATATTATTTCTTTATAAAAAAATTTTTTGTGCAAAATATATTTTATTAATCATGAAATTTCAATTAAATCTCTGTTTAATACGAAATTATGATTAAGTTATGTTAAATATATTTGAATTTATGACATAATACAACCGTTTTATCGACATTTCTGCCCTTGATAAAACTCTAAAATACTAAATCAACTCCTGACTGCTAAATCTCGCAGACTGCATTTTAAAACCTTACATTGAAATCAATTTTTTTATTTTTCTCTCTGAAAGGTTCTTTCTTATGAAAGTCGCAAGCAATTTACGTACACTGATCACTGCTTCATTTTCTTCCTCTCTTTGTCATAGTTTGAAACAATGGCTTTGCTTCTTCAAATCGCTTGATTATTAAGCATGCTCCTCCAAAAAAATAATGTTGGTTTCAGTCGAAGTACTCTACTTAAGAGTCAAAATTTTATATATATTCAACATTCAACTTGAATTTTCCACTTAAACATGCGCTCCTGGGCCGTGCGGTTTATTCATGCATGGTTTACTATGTTACTGTGTTGACTTTAATTAAAGCGTCATTATCTTGCAAGCACCCATTTATCTCTTCTTATATGTAGCATTAAACAATTTGATTCAAAATTGATGATCTACAATTTAAAATGGTTGATATTTCAGTATTCTTTACTACACGTGATCTTTCGTTCGACAACTACATATATATACAACGTAATAGTCAAATTAAGTTGAAATTTCTCTGAGTCGATCTCTGCCTTATATTAGAATTTAGATCAATATGTGGCTATTTTTTCCAACACTGTATTTGGGTCGCAGTCCAGCTTATCAACTTTGATGGATCTCGTTCGTATGCACAATATATTATATATTTATACTAAACCCCCATGGCCACATTCCCACAAAAATGACAATTCACGAATTCTCTTTTTTGTCACTGAAGTTTAATCTCTTCAAATATTCAGAAGCAATCGATAAACACGAGTATGGAGAAAATGTGAAACGCATGTTAAAAAAAATGAGAACAAATTAACTTAATTTGATGTAGTATATTAAAGACAATGTTTTAATATCGGAATGAAATTTCTTTTGCGAATACTAGTAAACGTGTCCCAGATGCATGAGCAAATAAAAGACCAAAATAATTAATTTTTCAACAAGTACTCAATGTATTTTATTGGAAATTAAATTGTCTTTTTTTTTTTATTATGTTCTGGTAAGAAAGCAACCAAGTGTGCATGTTTATAGTGTTATGCTAAGAAAGGAACCAAGTCTACAATGTAAAAAATAATTTATTATTTTTTTTTATTTTAAACAGAAGTCTTTGACTTTCGAGATTAACATCTGCGCTATTCATATTTTATATAACGGGTTGATGTACCTGTTCAATTGAAACTTTTACAACTAGGGTAGGAATTTAACATTAAAAATTCGACTCAAAAAAATTCAACAATAAGAATTATGACTCCCCCTCAAAAAAATAAAAACCCCTCAAAACAGAATTTTGACTCCAAAAAATTCAAAGAAGTACAGTAAATGATTTAAATTATTCGAACAATGTGTATGTGTCGTATATGTGTGCATTTGATTAGTCCGAAATATATACACGCAGAGTGGAAGCTTAAACAAATAATTTCGATTTTTTTTTTCAAAAACCATACTTTAGATTTTATATAAATTGACTTTTATTAATTGCTAACCATATTATTAATATACCTCTCTAAGCTTTTGAAAATTAATGATTGATTTTACTGTAATTAATTAATTTGTAATAAATATAATATAATTGTAATTCGACCGACATTTTTTTCAGGATCTCCCTCTAATAAATGATGGTGCATGTTCACATCATTACATAACAAAACTATCAACGTCCACGGTCGTACCATATAACAACAAACAGCAACAGCAATATAATAATTAAGGTAATAATTACTGCACTGAGAAATATGGATCTAAATAAATTGTACATAATTGATAATTGTCTTCACTGCAATTGCATCAATTCTCAGCTGGTCAAGTACGCATGACTACGATAGCAATTTTATTTAATTTTTTTATGAAACACCCGACGATAGCTGCCACCCCAAAATTCTGACCATTTATATATATAATATTATATACGTTTATATATATATATATATATATATATAGACACACACACGCATGTACAATCTACTAAACTAAACATTCGTACGTAAGAACGTAGAAGTTTGAACAAAACTGTCACTACATTAGCCTTGATTTAGAACTATACTAAATGATAATACCACTATATGTACATCTTTTTACTATTTTAAAGTTCTGGTCTACTATTTTAATGTCCTGCGCTCTATAGTCCGAGTCAGAGACGATCAGAATTGAAGGGATGTATATTGAATTATATGTCGGTAAGGAATTCATATTCAAAGGTCTGCTCTTTTGCATTTCTTACGCGAATAAGTACACGACAATATTTATGAAAATGTGCATTGATTCGTCAAAACACATATGACAAATGTCGATATATAGCTGTTTAATTTAATAAAAAAATAGGCAAGTAATTATTTTGTTTTAAGCCCATGCTCAGTCTAAAATATGTAAGAAATCAAGGGAAGGTACTCAGAAGGTTCCCGTTCTTTGACTAATCCAAAATTGTCATTATATATTTCTTATCAACGCATTTCTTTGAACACATTATTGTTCTTCTGACCGTACGTATATATAGTCTCGTTATTTACTAGTGATGATAATGTCAACAAATTGACTACGGCCCATTCGCGACAAAAATTATATATAAATATATATAAATTAACGAATATCATGTATTGCACTATTGCGTATGTACACATCTTCATCAACGCAATCTACTTCAACCATTGCAGTCTTATCTTTACTTCAAGCTGCAGTTACGCAGTTACGCTTGGTCGAAATTTTCTTTCTGGATTTTTTTTTTCCTTTTTAAACTGCTGATGTTGTAAGGATGGGTAGCATCACAGTCTCCAATTTTGAATCCTCTGATTCAAACTGGGTGATGGATTCCTGTTATTTTGGAGATATACTGATATTATTTTATCTGAGAACATGTCTAAGATTGCAAATTTGGTCTTGCAACTATTTCTTAATCATTGACTTATGATATGAGTCTATACATGATGCAGATAAACAGTACTGAATGGTGTTGCATCACTTTAGAAATTAGAAAACCATGCATGGTACGACTTTTTGCAAGACAAAATTAGATATAAATTATTTAGATGACTGTTTCAATGCAATACTTTTGGTGCCACACAGTACCATACTATGAATATTTAAAGATGGATGCAGACGAACACTGAATGCTGTTGCATCACTTTAGAAATTAAAAAACCATGCATATATGGTGCAATACTTTTAATTTGGTGCCACACAGTACCATAGTATGAATATTTATAGTTGAAAATTTTAAAAATAATACCTAGATCAAATTGTTGCTATTATTTATTTTCATGAGGCATGCATCTACACAAAATTTATAACTTTGTAGTTCGTTTTAAACTAGATAAAGAGGTGTAATGTATAAGTTATTGAAACTTTTAAATTACCAATGAATAATAAAAGTGTATGGAATTTCTGTAGTTTTAACGTGCTAAAATTATCAAGTCAATATATTCTTAATGAATCTGCACTCTTTTAAAATATAGTTATATTTTTTTTAATAGTCGTAATGATTTTACATTGCCTAACTGGAGATGGAAGTTTCCATAAAGGCCGAAAAAAAAAAAATACGTTTACTGTTCATTCAAATTTCAAAAATCAAATAAAAAAATATAAAATTTAAAAAATATCGTTGCAAGATCGGATTCCTGGAATCCGATCATACAAATCGCTTAGATCGGATTTCTAGAATCCGATCTAATCTTTGATCGGATTCTCGGATACCGATCAAAGCTTAGATCGGATTCCAGGAATCCGATCTAAGCCATACCCCTCTTATATAAGCGACGTCTTCTCTCCCACCCCATTTCGTTCCTCTCTCGCGTGAAGCTCAGCCTCCAGCAGCAGAGATCAGGTATGATATTTTTTTTCATATTTATTTTATTAATTTAATTTATTTTGTTTAATTAGGTAATTAATAGAAAAATAGAATAAATATTGTAAAAATATTTTAAAAAATTAGTAAAAAATCAGAAAAAATGTAAATAATTATAATATGTATATGAAAATTTTTTACAATTATTTTGTACATTTTATAATTATGGATAAGTTAATTAGAAATTAGGTAATTAATAGAAAATTAGGATAAATATTGTAAAAATATTTAAAAAAATTAGTAAAAAATCAGAATAAATATAAATAATTATAATATGTAAATTTTGACAATTATTGATTTTAATAATTTTCCCCCTCATTTTGACAGCTCAATACATATTTATTTATCACCGATTGAAAATATGTGGCTTTAATTTATGTCTTTCCCCTAGTACCCATGCAAGTTATATCCTTGCATCGCTAATACATATTATTTTGTTCATTTTAAAATGTACAAAAAGAAAATAGCTCCATGTTGCTATCAATTTTGAGCCAATGACGGTTGGCACCCATGTGATATCCTTGCATTTTATAGTTTTTATTAGTTATAATTAGAATATAATATTCTAAAATTTTTTTAAATAAATCATATCGTATATGATTTTCCATTTGGACAGTTAATGAAAATTATTTGCTTGAAAATTTTGCTTAAATAAATTATTTGCTTCGCTTTAACAAAATTGCTTAAATAAAAATTTGCTTGGAAAACAATGGTATTTCTCATCGACATAAATTACACCAATATTATGAATAACAATGATGATGATGATAGAGATAAATTACACCAATATCTTATGACAAAATTTCACCAGCCAGTCATTTAGTTTGACTATTATGCCCTTTTAAATATGCCACTATAAGATACTATAATTAGAAATATGCCATTATAAACATTAAAATTACAAACATGACATCATAAAACATTATATAAATTGGGTATATATTAATTCGGTATATATTAATAAATAAATAAATTATTACATTAACAATTACTTTTTAATGATAACCACGAAAATAAGTATTTCGTTATTTTAAGTACCATTAAGTATTATAAACAAAACATTATTTCATCATTTTTTTATGCAACTAGTTTCATGCTTAAAAAAAAATTTGGGGCCCCTAACATGATATTCATTTCCTTCTAATTTCTTAACTTAAAATTTTTTCTCATGATATTGAAACATCAATGCAGAAAACAATCGTCGTTCGCTCGTCCGCTCATCTCCAACCAGAATAACACCGGAAGAGACGCAGCTTGGCTTAGGACCCATTTGCTTCAAATTTTAAAATTAAAACTCAATTAGCTAATGTGCAGTACAAATTATCTAAATACATACAAAATTTTATGAATTTTCTAAACAAATTCAATAAATTAAATTAAATAAATCCATAATTAATTTAACATTATTACCTAAGAAGAAGTGATATTGCGAAGAAGAAATAATGAGGAGAGAGTATATGACTTTCAGACTATCGAGAAGAAGTAAGTTTGCGAAGTTTCAGACTATTGAGAAGAAGTGAGTTTGCGAAGAATAAATGATGAGAAGTGAGTTTATATATAGGATTTAGGCAAGAAAAAAAAAACAAAATTAGTGGAAAATATAATTCAGTCGAAAGTCGAAAAACAAATTGGACAGAGAGGAAGAAGTGGAAAAAGTGTATATAGCTTAGATTGGATTCCTGGAATCCGATCTAAGCTTTGATTGGTATCCAAGAATCCGATCAAAGCTTAGATCGGATTCCAGGAATCCGATCTAAGCAATTTGTATGGAATCCGATCTAAGCTTTGATTGGTATCCAAGAATCCGATCAAAGCTTAGATCAGATTCCAGGAATCCGATCTAAGCGATTTGTATGATCGGATTCCAGGAATCCGATCTTGCAACGGTATTTTTAAAATTTTATATTTTTTTATTTGATTTTTGAAATTTGAATGAACAGTAAACGTATTTTTTATTTTTTCGGCCATAAAGGAAATTACTTCTTAATTATGGGCTTTTATTGGACAAGAAAAGCCCACTTGGCCCAAAAGTTATAGGCATATCAAAACATTCCCAAGAAAAAAGTAAATTACGATACAAATATATGGGTTTTATGGGCTATCACTTGGTCCATATTTCAGAAAGCCATCCTTTACAATAGAACGTTTTCCTATTTCAGCCTTTTATTTATGTTTCAATTTCGATTTATTATGTTTTTATTGAGATACATTTAGTCCCCTATTTATGGGCCCTTGTAATATTTACGTAATTTTTTCTCAGTTGACGTACACTTCAATTAGTACTTGAACAACAATTTCAATTTTATTATCACTTGAAACAAGACCTGAATTGTTTAAGTATACTAGAGATGTAACATGCTGTAATCAATCTTGTCGGCCGTTTTTTTACAACAAAATACATATGAATATAATAACTGGCGCACCATTAAAAAGCACAAATAAATTATGAGGAGAGTTTACGTGTCCCATTTTTTGTGCCCCTAAATCCCCACATTTCACTATTTCATGACTTCTTCAAAATTTAAAATGTAAATGTCAAATCTAAACCGTTGATCTTATTCAATTTAACGAGCGATGTATTTTCATATAGGTTTTGTAAATTTTAGAGTTCGTTTAATACTCAATAAAATATCAAAACATGAACATATTAGAATTAATCTGTCTTAGTTAATAGGATTCATTCATTTTTCTACCTCTTGATCGAATATTATATAAATTCTAAAATTTACAAAATCTATATGAAAACGCATTGCTCGTTAAATAGAATAAGATCAACGGTTTGGATTGAATATTTTACATTTTAAATTTTGAAAAAGCCATAAAATAGTAAAATGTGGGCACTTAGGAGCACAAAAAATGTGGACACTAGTACCCTCCTCATAAATTATTTCTCTATTTGTTAATGATATTTGAAGAAGGCTGGATATCATTTTGTAAAATAGAATTAATGAGTTTGGTACATATTTTACTATTCATCAAACACTAAAATTTTACAGTGATCCAGAATTATTATTTTTTATGGATTACTAACTGGCATTAAATTGCATAAAAGTTGTCGTACAACTAATTCGTAAGGCAAATGATGTCAGTAAGTTTCTTATTTATTTTTAATTGTTTTCGAATAAATTTGAAACGTTATTTGTCAAAAATAATAATATTTTTTCAATAAGCCCACATCTTTTGAAAAATAATTTTAAATTTACCCAATATGATTTGAAATGAGTCCTAAATTTATTAAAAATAACAAACATGCACTTATGTGGCATAAATGTATTCCGGCAAAATATATTGCTCAAATTTAATGCATCCTTTAATTAGCACTCGAACTTTTTTTTTCCTAAATAGCATTCGAACCTCGAACTTGTTTGTTTATTTTTTACTTTTTAATTTTTTTATTATTATGAAAGTGTCATATATACTTGTGGAGCCGAAAAAATTAAAACTAACGTTACTGTTCACACAAATTACGATAATAACTGTTAAAAATTCGAAATTTTAAAAGTAAAGTTGTTGGATCGGCATTCGAATTACCGATCTAAAAATCTGCTTGGATCGGCAATTGGAATGCCGATCCAAGCTTGGATCGGCATTCCAATTGCCGATCCAATTAATCCATAAAACTATTGAGGCATTGAGCTCTATCTAACTTTTGTATTTTTTTTTATTTGTAATTTTACTTTTTAGCCCTCAATTTTTTTATTATTACAAAACATATAATTAGTGATTAGTAAATAAACATAATTGAAACTTCTATAATGAAATATAATTATATAATTAAATTATTTATGTTAAATACATAATACTGTATATGTGTATAATACTTATTTATACATATATATATTATGTATCATATATTTTATATATTAAATATATATTATTGTATATAATTAAAATATATGATAAATATTATTATATGTACATAAAATGTACATATATTTCTATGTATATTTATTTATATATTAAAAAAAATTTATATATTAATATCTACATTTAATGTATAACAAAAAATTTTTATTGGACTATTTTGAAAAAATAATAATATTAGGATCATCGGCTAATAAATTCAACAAAAATACATTCAATTTTTTCGCCGATGGCCCTAAAATTATTAATTTTACAATATAGTGCAATAAAATTTTTTGTTGTACATTAAATGTAAATAAAAATATATAAAAGATTTTTTTGTATACATTAAATATACATACATGTTGAATATACATACATTAAATATATAAAAGATCCTTTATATCTTAAATTATGCATGTTGAATAGCTTTATACATATATATTATATATCATATATTTTAATTATATACAATAATATGTAAAACTATTCAACATGCATAATTTAATTATATACAATAATATGTATTTAATATATAAAATATATGATACATAATATATATGTATAAATAAGTATTATAAACATATACAATATTATGTATTTAACATGCATAATTTAATTATATACTTATATTTCTATAATAGATGTTTTAATTATGTTTAATTTCTAATCACAAATTATATATTTTGTAATAATAAAAATTTTAGGGGCTAAAAAGCAAATTTTGCATTAAAATAAAGTCAAAAAGTTGCTGAATTTTGTTGTTTGGATTGGCAACCCATTTGCCGATCCAAACAAAAAATTTCGGCTACTTTTTGAGACTTATTTTTTTAATGTAAAATTTACTTTTTAGCCCCCAAAATTTTTATTATTACAAAATATATAATTTGTGATTAGAAATTAAACATAATTAAAACATCTATTATAAAAATATAAGTATATAATTAAATTATGCATGTTAAATACATAATATTGTATATGTTTATAATACTTATTTATACATATATATTATGTATCATATATTTTATATATTAAATACATATTATTGTATATAATTAAATTATGCATGTTGAATAGTTATACATATTATTGTATATAATTAAAATATATGATATATAATATATATGTATAAAGCTATTCCACATGCATAATTTAATATATAAAAGATCTTTTATATATTTAATGTATGTATATTCAACATGTATGTATATTTAATGTATACAAAAAAATCTTTTATATATTGTTATTTACATTTAATGTACAACAAAAAATTTTATTGGACTATATTGTAAAAATAATAATTTTAGGGTCATCGGCGAAAAAATTGAATATATTTTTGTTGAATTTATTCGCCGATGACCCTAATATTATTATTTTTTCAAAATAGTCCAATAAAAAAATTTTGTTATACATTAAATGTAGATATTAATATATAAATTTTTTTTAATGTATAAATAAATATACATAGAAATATATGTACATTTTATGTACATATAATAATATTTATCATATATTTTAATTATATACAATAATATGTATTTAATATATAAAATATATGATACATAATATATATATGTATAAATAAGTATTATACACATATACAATATTTTGTATTTAACATAAATAATTTAATTATATAATTATATTTCATTATAGAAGTTTCAATTATGTTTAATTACTAATCACTAATTATATGTTTTGTAATAATAAAAAAATTGAGGGCTAAAAAGCAAAATTACAAATAAAAAAAAAGTGCAAAAGTTAGATACGGCTCAATGCCTCAATAGCTTTATGGATTAATTGGATCGGCAATTGGAATGCCGATCCAGGCTTGGATAGGCATTCCAATTGCCGATCCAAGCTTGGATCGGCATTCCAATTGCCGATCCAAGCAGATTTTTAGATCGGCAATCCGAATGCCGATCCAACAACGTTACTTTTAAAATTTTGAATTTTTAACAGTTATTATCGTAATTCGTGTGAACAGTAACGTTAGTTTTAATTTTTTCGGCTTGTGGAGTCTGGGTAGATAGCGTGGGCTTAGGCGCATTCAAACGTTGATGTGGCTTCTGAAGGCCCAAAAAGAGCTATCATCATATAATATCATTTCCCAATGAGACAAGTGATGAGATATGTATGAATTAAATCATTAGAAAAAGGACAACGCTTCACTTTAGTCTTTGGGCCTCACTTTGCTACCATTATATATTATATAACATTTAAATGAAATCAATGAAAACTCAAATATCTATTTCTGCGGTGCAGGATTGAGTCTCGCATCGCATGTCGTTCTAATATTTATTTAACACTGACATAAATTTTGGGAGTGAAAACTGTATATGATGATGCATTACTTATGTTATTTTTAATATGTAATACTCAACATCTGTCTTGAAATTGTCCTACAAGCAGTCTAAATAAAAGTGTTATAGAAATTAGTTATATCGATGAACTTTTCCTCCAAATGTTAGCGTATGTGTATGTGAAAGCTAAAGCAAATGCAATATTTTGTATAATTACACCATTAAATAGTACCTCGGTTGCAAATAATTAACCACATTAAATAGTTAATTAATGTTACTTCAGCCAAGACACCTATTTCGTGCGTTGCAACTTTACAAAAGCAACTTAGGTTCAGCTAATGAGGTCCAACAATATGGTATGGCACGAATCTATCTTAGATATGTGGTGGAAGAATAAAAACAAACTCTCCAGTCTTTCGCTTTCTTTGCTTTTCGCGAATACAAAAAGACGATTACAATTTATTCAACCTAGCTCATGTACACATTAAACGACTAACAATATTTGAGAATTATTCATCATGTCATGCAATTGTACAAACTTGAAAATACCAAACCAAAATTTAACAAAACAAACTTAATAGAAAGAAAAGTTAATCTGCACTAAACAAACTAAGATAAAATTGAACCGTTGGTAAATCAACTACGGCTTGGAATTAGTAGGCTGGTTCTGCTGGTACAATTGCTGGTACAAAGCAGCTATCTTGTTATATGCATCCATGCTCACTGATTGCTGAAAATGAACATAAAACTCATAGGCTGTCAAAATCGTTAAAGATAGAAGCCAGTTAATTTAATCCATGGAAGTCTAATTATAGACCATCTTTTTAATTTCAGATGGAACTATTCATTGAAATAGAAAGCTTGAAATATCTAAATTCTAGTGAATTTGCACCATGATTCTAATCTCCAAAAAAAAAAAATTAAAATAAGAGAAATCAAAGTCTAAGAAGAGGATGTCATACCAACTATCTAGTATGTGACTAAATAATGCAATGTTGATCGTGAATGTCCATTTAAAATTGTCTGCATCTAAAAGGTGTCTTATCAAAGAATATACTTCAGCATTCTTTTTTTTCATGATAGTTAGTAAACCTGATCGAATAATTTTAGTCAAATATCTGCAATTTGTAAATGGAGTGAGTTTTAGCTCAGTTCTCATCAAGGAAAATTCTGTGGATAATTTGTAATGGAAATGGCATAAAATCTTCATATCATGGTACCAATAAAGGGGTGCATAATCATCAACACAATTTGGCACTACAAATTATATATGTATGCTGCCAGTATATGTGTGGTTACTGTGGCATGCACTTGGCTGCAGCAATTGGCTCTTGATGTACAGTTAAAACTTCATTTTGGACGATCACGTCAATCAGTAATTAATCAGGCCATAAAATCAAAAGTAAAACAATGGAGGTAAAAGGAAAAACCAAAAAAAAAAAAAAAGAACTCCTAGAACCACAACTAGGATCATGTCAAACTTAAGCTAACAACATTAAACAAAATTATTTTTCTATTTAACATACAAAGAAGAAGAATCATAGTGATAATTAGTTGGAGAGTTGAAACCAGGTTTGGAGTCAATGTTCATAATTAGAGTGAGGAAGCTAGCCTTCATCTTTTATCCCAAAAAGAAAATAATACTAGCTTAGAGAGGCAGGAATAACAACCTGAGCAGCTTGGCAAGCAAGAAATGCAGAGAAAGGGTCTGTCATGGTACTCCCTCCGGCTTGTTTCAGACGATCACTAGAGCCATCCCATGCAGTTGTGAGAAAAGGGACAAAAGTTGATGGATGGAGTAGTGGTGGCGGGGGAATACCCGAGTATCCAGCCGATTGCCCCATGGAGCCCAGATTCATCATGGGGGGACCCACGCTCATCCCCATATGTGCCATCTGCGCCATCTGCGCCATGTTCGCCATCATCGACATCTGAAGTGGCTGCATGGGTGCCATTGGCAACATCATCCTGCTCATCATGTTTACTTGTGCTTGTAGCTGCTTTAGGTAGTCTATCACCTCGTCCAGCATTGATGCTTTGTCGGTCTTTGCAGAAGTTGAAATGGTGGAAATAAGTTTAGTTTTTGTTTACAAGGGATCTATCAAGAGTGGATTCTGCAGAGTGACACTTACCTTGCTTGAGTTAGGAACAAGCTTTTGCAGAGTTTTCATTTTTTGGTTGATCCTATCTCTTCTTTTCTGCACATTATTATAAATGGTATCATTTGTTAACATTTCACTTAAACTGACTTCCTTATGACATTGATAGATTCTTATGACTGAAATTGCTACAGCTACGAAAAAGTATCCATTTATTTTAAAATTAAAGATTATTGTTTTTTTCCTTAAATTTTCTATTTTGTTCCCGAGATAAGCAGTAAAGCCCAATGTCAAACCCTTGTAAACTTTTTCAGTCACATTTTGTTCCCTTTTGACCTCATCTGTTAATTTGCAAGAAGTAGACCTGACTAATTTCCTCATTTGCTGGTTGAACAAGTAATTTCTTCATTTTCAAGCGAACATGTCGTATCACCAAAATGTACCAGTTCCATAATAGAGACGTAATAAAGTAAGATAGCCCAGTTATGTCCGACTCTTATGAATATCAAGATATCAATTGTAGTTGAGATTTGAATTCCTGTTGTAAGAATGATCCCCAAAGCAATCCATTTAGAAGCACTGAAGATCCAGATCCAGCCAATGATTGCAAGTGGTGAGAATAGATCCAATTATTGGGAGAAAAGTTCCATACAAATTTGTGCACAAAACTAGCTAACTACACTTAAACTGTTGTACTATTTCAATCTAACCTGCAGGCCCACAACTGATGTAACTAACTCCCGAGTTATCTGAACAAAGACAATAAAAAAAGAACAAAAAGAAAGAAAAATCAGGTTAAAATGTTGTAATTTTTTCTTACACGCTCAGATTCATTGTGTACGGCCGCTGCTCTACTTCTCTTTGTTGAAATTGAAGCTCTTCCAATCTCCAATTTTGGGGCCAAGTTCTCTTCCTCATCACAAACCACATCTCTCTACAAAATTAATTAAATAGGGATTCAGAATTGCTTTTAAAAATTTTAAAATGGTTTAACACTAAGGATTGTTTTATTTATGATGCACTTGAATAAACCTTCTACAGCACTCATGCTGTCATGCAGGTGCCAAATATTAGATCATGCAAATATATTAAATACAAAGTTGTAATTAATATAAGGTTTTGTCAGTCTTGCTTGCCTTAGATCTCAGGCTTTGACAAATTGAATCATTCCCTCCACCACCGCCTCCGTCGCCGATACTAGCATTCTCTGTCTCAGGTGAACCACCTTCACCGTCCAGTGGCGACAGTGAAGTTGAATTGTTGGTCGTGGTAAATCCCATATCGTCCCCAGCACCGGCACCACCACACGTATCCAGCGTCACTAACGTACTCTCTCCTCTCCCCGGTGCAGCAGTACTCCCTTGACTTGCACAAATCCTACCATCTTCTCCCACCACTCTTGCTCGTTTTCTCATCATCGGCGCAGTCTCAACTTCATCCCTCGTGCACGGCACCAGCATGTCAGCTGCTGCCCGTGCAGCATGCACCGGGTTAGTCCACGGCAAGAAGTTTGTACCAGGCACTGGCACCGGTGGTATCATGTGACTGCGCGTCGCTTCATTGACCACCTCCTCCAACGTCCCTCCTCCAGTCAACTGTTGCTTAGTCCAAGTAATACCAGTTGCCGAAGTAGGCGCAGAAGTAGCAGTTGTGATGGCAGGATACTTAGGCATAGCCTTGATAAGACGCGGTGCACCAAGTCCATGATGAGAAATGTTTCCATTCTCCCACGTCAGCTCGGCGACTTCAAAATCAGGCATCGGCACAACTGGTACCGGGGACAAGTTGGGGTGCGATCGGGTATGGAGAACGGGTCTCGGAGGCGCAGGGTTAGGATCATCCAAGTCCCAACTAGGCACACACTGGTTCATAATAATTGTAGTAAAAAGGAATGGTGATTACTGATTACTGAAAAGAGGAAGAGAGAGAAGGAAATAGATCATGTGGTTAAGTGGGGATTTAAAGTTTGTGGTGAGAATTAAGGAAAGGGAGGAAAGCCGAAAGCAGAAACAGTGAAGGAGAGAGGGACGGAGGTGAGGTGAGGTGAGGTGGGCGATAGAGGTGAGTTGGGGTGAAGAGGTGGCACGTAGACCGCGTCTACGCCACATGTCAAGGAGAGAGCGAGTGGAGGTGAATTTCTCCTTTTTAAAAAATCTGTCGAGGAAAAGAAGACTATCGTGTATGATGATATTACGTCTCTTTCGCACGGGCTCTTGAGGTTTTAATTTTTAAAATGTATCATATCATGGAATGGATGTTTGGTTTTTGATTTGGTAACAGTGAAATTTTAACTACTGAGCAGTGATTCTGTTATATGGCGCGCGTGTGGCGGTTGTGGCGGAGCGCCACCGCCTTTTTAGTAACTGTTAGGCGGTGCATGGCGGTCTTGGGGAGATGAATGGATATTTTTATTTATCACGGGCCCAATTCTGCCTTGCTTAAGATTGCAATGTGGAGGCTCAATTTGACCCATATGTTGGCGTTGCTTTTGACGATGGGCTTTTAATTTGTGGGAGTGGGATCCTGAACTTGAACTGGAACGATTGGAAGTAGCGAGTTAGATTTGACACGCGGGATTGTACGTGTTTCCGCATGTTCAGATACGACGCGGATGGAGTAAACAAGTTGTGCGGATACGTCCAGATACGATATATCTAAAAATAAAAGCACATTTTGACACGTACGAGTTTTTCTTGTTTAATTATTTTACTTTTCTATTATAAATTGAGGTAGACTAAAATCAGCCACGACTGACGGATGGATCCATCGGCCGCGATTATATCTCAACTTTTGAGGTTTCAATGGCTAATTCGAACCATTCAATGTGTTCTCCTTATTGAAATCTCATTGGAGACTAAATTTTATATTTTTCTGAATTTTTTTACTAATTTTCTGAGATTTTTAAAAATCATTGTTATTGAAGGGTTCATAATTGTTTAGATTAAGAATTTTGTAAAATACCAAAAAAATACTAAAAAATTTCAGAAAGATATAAAATTTGGTCTCCAACGAGATTTCAATATGGAGAACACATTGAACGGTTCGGATCAATTGTTAGAATCTCGAAAATTGAGATTTCATCGTAGCTGACGGTCTCATCTGTCAGTCGCGACTGATTTTAGTCTACCTCTTATAAATTTTACAAACAATTGCTTCTTTATTTTGTAATTCTGAATTAAATGATTTTTCATTTTTTTCCCCTTTTTTCTAATTCTGAATTTTATATTTTTCTCTATTTTTTTGTTGTTCTGAATTTTACATAATTTTTCATTTTTTCCGTTCTTTTTCTCTATATTTAAATTTATTTTTGGGACATGTTTGACAGGTGTAGAGACGAGGCTTTTCAACCTTATGACAGCTCGACTCCTTTTTACCTCCACAGACATTACCTTCTGGTTCTCCAATTGTGCTGAAATAATCGAAATAATATGTGGCAAAACGACTAAACGAGGATATATTTATGTGTTGCTATAAATGCTGTGAAATATTACCAAGCCCAATTTCCCTACTATATACCCTTCTTAACAATCCGATTTTGGATATATTTCCGATGCTCAATGGTTGTGCACAAATATTTTTTTAAAAAAAATGGTTGTACACTATTCTAATTTTGAAAAATATAAGGAGAAACAAATGAGAAACTCACTTCTTTTAATAGCGTTTTGTTCTCTGTCTTTTGGGCTTGTTAACAACAGGTCAACAGTGTTGTATAGTGTTTTGGGAATTGGGCTCCGCATTTTCCTTTTCGGCCTAATACTTTTGGATCATACTTTACCATTCTACAATCTACAGACTACAGTGGTAATCTGAGAAATTGTAAAGGCCTGAAGCAACCAATCAAAAGACCTAGCATGGATTTAAGTTCTGACATATCACCTACTAATCATTTGCATACTCGCAGAGTCCAAATTGTATCGGCCTTTCTTCTATAATTTTGAACATAAACTTTGTTAAATGCACAGTGTACAGTGCTAAAAATGTTGTATCTATATTTTTATTTAAAGAGAATTTACAATAAAAATTAGACAATATACAAACTTCAATGACATAACATTTCATTCAATATATGAAAACCAATTTCTTGCTTGTTTAGTTAAATTTTTTAAACAGTAATTACGGCCACGTGAGTTAAAGAAGAATATGCCAAAAAAAAGGCATGTACTTACGCTCAAGAAAGGGAATTTTTTTTTTTTTTTTTTTCTATCGGCTAGCAAGCAAGAGAAGAAAGGGAATGTTAAGAGAGTAGATAAATCAATGTCAGACCAAAACGAAGTAACTATTGCTGTTAACATGTATACTCTGGTACAAGGAATGAGCTGTAATTTGCTTTCTGTCATTGTCACTCTTCAATTCTGCGGGTACTTAATTATTTCTTTTATTCAGTTGTCTAGAACATAACATGCGTTTTGCTTGCAGTAATAAACACAACATTGAACGTAGTAGTAGTAAAAAGGTTGTCGGCTCGAATTAACTCGTACGTGTTCCATTTAATAATAATCGATCATAATTAGCAAGTTGAAATTAATTTCAAATTGTTAATAAATCAAACTATTGTTTTCAAAACCGACAAATTAATCAAATTCAAACTGATAAGTTGTTTATACATTTTTAGAACAAATATGAAATATGTCAGTGCAGCATACACATATTTTTAATTTAAAAATATTTAAACTATTTAAGTCAGCACAAAACTATGTATAATTTAATAAAATGTATATATATATATATATATATATATATATTCTGTCTTTAAATTAATTGAGTTATAATCGAATAAATAGCTTGAATTACTAATTAACAAATCAAAGTGAGGTCACTTTTGTCTATATAGAATTATACTTTAATTAATTCTGACAAGTCATTCATTTACAACCTTTATTAAAACGTTGGAATATCCTGTGTAACCCATGTGATTAATTTCCATACTGTCAGTAAGCACTTTTAATTTCTTTTAGTAAATTTAATTGCAATGCTGTGCAGTGTTTCAACCCATAATCAATTACAGCCTTACAGGAGCAGTAGATGAAAGAGAGCAACACAAAGCTGGTGATGTGACGGATGGAACCTGAACCAACCTGGCAATAATCAATTCTCTCTCTCTTTCTCACAACTACTGCATGCTATCACTGCTTCCTTCCTTTGCACCTCTCCACAGTTTCACAGTCTAATCCTTTTATATATCTTTCCCTGCAATCCCCACCGTTTATTCTATGCGTGGTACACTCACGCTGTTTCAGAGGTTGCATTAATTGTCCTCTTAATACATCTTGGTTATTGTTTTGCTAATTTGGACTATCTTATTAGATTGCTCAATTGGAGACATTTGTTGATAATGGATTTGTTTATAGGTTGCTATCAAACATCAAAAGGGATCACAGAATTTTGATTTATAATTATGAGTTTATCTCATTGTAGTTAAAAAAGAAAATTAATTATCTCATTGATCTTGTGAGCTCAAATGAACAATTAGTGAGCGATACTTGGTAATCAATATTATAGCTAGTGAGCGATACTTGAAGTAGGCTTGCTGTATATGGAAATAAAGTGCAAGAAGAATCTATTTGAAAATAGACTATTTTGGTATGTGAATTGTATTTTATATTCATTTTCTCATAAGAACCAATTCGAAAGTACATAAATGAAATTTTTATTTCATTTTCTTTATGATATATAATATCATAATAGATTTATTTTCCTTGGATGGCTTGTTCAGAATATAATGAACATAGTTGATTCACCGGTTTATTTGAGGCAGTATATATTGCAAATGTGGCAATATTTGAAAAGGAGGTACAGTTTTATACTGACATGGGCAGAGAGCAGGAACTATAGCTAATTCACAGTCCTACTTGAAAAGGGATGAGATTGTGGCTGATTGTTACTTTCCGTCTAATAAAAGCTCCAAAAAAACATGTAAGACTCTGTGGTTATTTTCAGGTTAGGAGAGCTAACTGTCTAATTGCATGCTGAAGTCTTAAGTTTGATATAGAGTAGGTCAGTAGGATGTCTTTCCTCTAACAGTCAATGATAGGAAATATTACTTAGGTTGGACCCCATACCAAGAGCTTAGCTTTGGCTAGAAAATCATGCTGGTTGGGTTAATCAAGGAAGTATTTTTTAGGCTATAGGAAGCAAAAAGGTAAGCTCGAGTAATGTGTCTTTTTTTTTTTAACTTTTTTCCTGATGCTTTTTGCTTGGGAAATAACTGTTGCAAGACTGCAAGCTTGTTTCATTTGAACGAAACAAAAAATAATATATTTCTTCAATTATATAACTTAACGTACCAAAAGAACATTGATTAGACAGTTAGACTAAATGAACTTAGAACTTCGTAAATTTAACAAATAAATACATCATTTATTAGAGTGTAAAACAGTATGAATTCATATTAATTCTTCATCCTGTCACTAATAGGTCTGTCAAACGTGTTAAGTGGGAACGAAATGGTGTGTGTTGTTTGCCGCTTTATTAAGGAAACGAAACTGATTTTCACTAAACGGCATGTATAAAAACATGTTAACGAAATAAATTTATCTGTTGTTTGCCATTTCGTTAAGGAAACGAAACATATTTCACTCTAGTTATTCGTTTAGTTTCGGTAAAACAAAATGGCATAACGGTTTACGGTGTGCTGTTGACAGCATTAGGACTCACTAGTTATGCAGTACACCTTTCCTAAGCAAATAAAGGCATGTCTTCTCCACACATGCCTCTAAGAATTTGATCCCACCACAAAGAAAATTCAGCAATTGTGGTTCCGAAAAGATGAAAATAATATTTTGCTTGTCCGGTTTATTCCAGTTTACCACGTGTAGCAATCTACCAATTAAAGTGTCAATCATTAATCTGTTCAAGTGCAATAATTTATTTCATTAAATATCAACTATTATTTTTAAAATTTAAATCGATAAATAGGTATATATTAATAAATATTGATCCTAACTTATAATGTGTCAATTATTTATCAATAATTGTCAACTAAATTCACATAAATTGTCAACTGTATCATGGACAATTTAGAAGAAATTATTAAATTACCGGTGTAAATTTTAATAAATTTGTGGACAATTTGTGCATTTTTAATTAGTGGAAATGTTAATAAACGATAATGCGTACGTTATAGCATTAATACACATACATATTGATTCAAACAACAATTATCCTTAAAATGCAAGACGAGTTTGAATGAAATAAATTTTGATGACCCACACCAAATTCCAATGAAGAAATTATGGACAAATATCAGAGTCAATATATACATTGAGGATCATAATTCAAACATGAGAAATTCATCCACATTTTGTGTTTTTAACATTAAAATAAACTCTTACAAATTACATTACTACCGCAAGAAATACGAGCCAAATAGTCCACAATGTACTTAATAACCCAACTCTCATTACAAGACAATTTTAAGAGTTTAGCTGACACTGACAGTTGCTTGTAAACAATATTCTGTAATGATTTGGGTTTCGTAAATTAGACCTAAATTTCTGCGACATTGCATCTGCACAAGCATGGGTCCTCGCTGTGCTAACTCAACACTTATATCCTCAAATGTGTTCAGATGCAATGTACTGTAACGATACTGTTTTTCATTTTTCTCATTTTTCTATTGTAAATATACTACTTTTTTTCAATTTTTTCAAATTTACGGCTAAGTACCATGTCTCAGCGTCTATTGCTATGTGTTAACGATTATCATGGTTCTGATTGTGTGTATCCATTTATTACTATTTTTTGTTGTAAAATAAATTTCTCTTTATGAATTTTATTGAAAACGAATCAGATGATATCTAACCAAATAAGCCAGAAAAGGAAAGGAAGGCATGACTTTGCAATGTGGAGGTGCAAAGGGATCAGAAACCCATAAACCCAAAAGCAAGAAAAAGTCAACCAAAGAAAAGGGGAAAAAAATGGGACCAAAAGATAAAAATTTCGTACAATTGCTGCCAAACCAAAATAAATGGCGACCCCTCAATAATGAATTCTCGGCCATAATAAGACAAGCAACTACCTCCGACACATCACGTGCATGTCACGTCGCTCTCTTCCCCCACTGTACTGTTTAATAATTCTCCCCTCGAGAAAGACAACTTATTATTAGCTTGCATCTCTTACTTGGTACTCATCTACACCCGTCGCATCTCGCCGTTTGTGTAATCCATGTACTGACGTGACGGGACCCACGTGGCAATGGAACAAAGTGTTGGGTTCCTCCTTTTCTAATACAACCCTTGTATGTTTGGTATTTGCTTCAAGTTTGGTGAAAAAATGGAGGTAGTGCACCTTATCACACATAAAAATGCAAAACAAAATCTAATGGACAAAAGTTTTGATCACTTCTATGTCAATGTCACTAAAAACTTCTATGTAATAATTTTTACTGCAGCTCTAAAGATCAGATCTATAGTTAGACACAGAAACACCAGTAGCTGCTGCTAAAAATCAGATAGATGAAATAACTAGTTAATTACACAGAAATTCCAAAAAATATCATTTATTGGTCATTTCCAAATTTCTTGCATCCATAATAAGGCAAGCTATAACATACTTGATCAGGTAGCGTTTAATTAAAAATGCTACAAACTTAATAGTCACAACAATGTTAGACAACAGCAACCCCAAATACCAATTATTACTTCAACTTTTTCCAACAAATATAGCTACAAACTTTTCACCTAATCCCATCATAGAAACCCATTTTTGTAACGGGAATATTAACCTAGGCTCATACTCTTACACCAAAAAAACTCACAAAAAAGTGACAAATCTAACTATCTATACAAAAGATTTCATATCACATCATATGATATAACCTTCTAACACTCTAAAACATCACATTTTCCCATGTTTTTTTCCTCAGGTTACCTGGAAAACACAGGATTAAGGCTCTTGGTGAAGCCATTTAATGCACCATAGCTCTTAGAACTAAACCCTAAGCAACCAAGCAACCCTTGCCGGTACGGCAAGAAGGTACGCCGCCTCATTTCCTCAGCATGAGCCCGGTTCATGTTGTAAAGCCTCTCATGCGCCGACTGCCTCTTTCTTGCACCCGGTGTACCGGCATTAGTTCTCATCACTGGTGCATTTGTATTAGTGTTGTTTGGCACCTCATTACCTTGTTTCGGTTTCTCTTTCTCCTTTTCCTTCTCTTTCTCTCTTTCTTTAGAGAATGGCATGTGGGTCCAGAACCTCTCTCTAATGGGCCCACGTTCTCTCTCTCTACCTTCGCTCTTACTTCGGTACAACAGATCCTTTAGAAAGATCCAGCGCTTAGAACTTCTACTTGAAGAGGAAGAACTGGATCGAGACGAAGAGGCCGACACCGAAGGAGTCGTTGCATCGGCATTGGCAGTTTCCTTCTGGTCTTGTTCTAGATCTACATCTAGATCGTTCGGCCGAGACTTGATCTCTCCCTGCTCAATATCTTCTTCTTCATCGTCGTTGTCGTTGTGCCACTTGTACCTATTGTTGCGCAATGGCGACATTGATCTGGCTCTTCTATGCACGGATCCACTTCTCAGCTTGACATCTCGGCCCCTAATGGAGATTTCTTGCTCGTCGTCAGGAATTGGAGAGAGAGGAGGTGTGTCGAGGTTGGAAATGGGACGGATCTGGCCATTGCAGAAGAGTTCATCGGCGGAGATCATGGAGGAGAGGTAGCGAGAAGAGAACTCGAACTCGATATCACCAGAGAGACCTCCGACGGAGGCGGAGGCGGAGGAGGCGGCGCCGGAGGTGGAGATGATGAAGTGCATTGGACTAGCCGGAGCACTGAAGAAGTAGCCGCCGGAGAAGGGAGCTGAGGCGGTGGCGTTGGAGGGACGACCAGGGCTGGAAGGAGCGCTGACGTAAGGAGTAGAGCACGAGCTGTCGATTTCATCGCCATTGCTAGGGTTTTCGAGCTCCATGTCTCGATTCGTCTCCTCTCGTTTTTGTTTTTTTTTTTTTTCTTTTTCTTTTTGTGTGTTGTGTCTTTTTATAAGAGAGCGAGAGAGAGAAAATGGAGGGAGGTTTGGGGAAGAGAGCGCAAGGCGTTAATAAATGGTGAGGAGGGAACGACGTGATAACTGTCAGATTGGGATTTTTTACTTATTGACCCTAGACTTGTGTGTATTTACAGGTATACCACCAGTTGGTGCAGTATAGTTATTGTTTTGTATGGATGTATTTGTTTCATTAGTTATTATTTATTTATTTATAAGTGAAGAGAAAGGTGTAGTATAATAATATAATAATTAATGTATGATGTTATGATTAAGATGTGAGGTAGTAGTCGACTCGTGGTGGGGTAGTGGTCTGTACGGTCTAACTTGCTAGGCACGAAGCCACGTATTACCATAATTATAGCTTCATTTTTAATATAACATCTTTAGGGACCGTTTGGATCGCTTAGGAATTTGAAGAATAGTCTATTTCTAGACGGAAATTTATTCCTAACCATTCAAACTCTTCACAAAGTTACACACTTCCCAATGTTTTGAACAGTTTAGGACTTAAATTAGCTGTCAAAATTTTAGAATAAAATGATTTCGGCTCGTGGGCCTTGACAAGAAATTATTTTAAGTGAAAATAATCATGCTTTAACTTTTTTCTAAAAAGAATTAGATGATGCTCACTTTTATTTGATATTTTTTTATTGTGATGTATGGGAGACACTCAAATGAAAAATTATATGTATATAAGTTTGAAATTTGAAACCCAACAACGGAAACATTTCTTCCTGCCATCACCTGAATTTTCTTCCCACACCCCCCCCCCCCCCCCCAAATTTTTTATGCTTTTTGTTTTGTACTGTTTATTCGGATGTGAACAGTGTTGAATAAAACTTGAAATGGTGATCCAAATAAACCGGACCAGATAGCATGACAAATGCGCACTAATGGAAAGCTGTCTCACCGTGCCCATACCATGTATTCCTGATCATCTCTGACAATTGTATTATATATTCCGTACAGCGAATCATTGAGATATGAAGTGTCATGCTAAAAGTTGGGTGCACATTCCACATCCGTCACAGAAAATCTCGAATTATTTTGTGATTGCATAGAGCCAAGAAGAAGAATTAACTGAGAATTATTTTTTACCATTAAAGGTTAAAATATGAAAGTAGTAAAGAGAGAGAGACAGCAATCCGAGTGCGCACGAAATAAAACTGATTCACTCTTTCTCCGCCGTCTGATGTGACGACACTCACTATAGGTTAACTTGGTTTCCATGAAAGCATAAATAAAGCCATTGTATCAGCTTCTTTTAATTAATTATCATTACCTCTCTCGAGAAGGTGAAAAGTTGTTTCATCCTACAACAATTGGGTGATAAAATTTTGTACTCTTGTGAAATAATTATTCGGTTGAAATGTAAGGCGGGTCGTTATTTGTAAAAAATTACCACCCGCTACATTATATAGCATAAAATTTTATGGGAAGTAAAAGAACTGTGTGGCAAATGCTTGGTTAATGGCGTAAATAGCATCTGCTGGATTTCACGTGCCAACAAAGTAGATTATGGGACTTGAACTGTCTTATTTATATAATTTATTGTTATTTTTATATCTAGGCTAGCCTACGTGGTTAATTTCTGGAAGAAATCTTTTTTCTTTTGAATGGTGAGAACCTATTGGAACTTTTCTTGACGTGTGCCGTGTGGAAATCAAAAAGGCAAAAAGTGACCGTGTCATTGGCCCCAGCAACTTCCGTAGAAGAATAAACATGACTTCATTAGAAATTTTGTAAAATTTTCTAAGAAAGAGATAATGGGCTAAGATATGTAGTAGTTTGAGGCCCATAATTATTGTGACAAAATCAAGTTGTAAACACTGAATTGCAATCTTGCCGTATGCTGTGTTGTTTCCAACATGATCGTATTTGACAACGTGTCGTGTCATGTTGACACAAGTCGTATTTGAAATCGTGTCGTGTCATGTCGTATTAAGTAGAGAAGAAGGCCGACACAACACGAAAATTGACACGCTACGGTTGACGCGTAGTGTTGACACGGCTCTGTGCCGTGTCAATTATGTTGAATTATGTCAAGAGTTTATTTTTCTTTTTTCTATAAAAATAGCTAAATATATTTTAAAATTATTTAAATTTGGAGAAATCAAGAAAAATTATATTAAATTATACAAATCGATTATATAGTTGATAAAATTAATTTGTTAATATTTCATGATAATACAATAAAATTTTTAGATAATAAATATTAATTACATTAAATTAGTTGGAAAATTTTAGTTAGATTTTTCACGATATATTAATATTTTTATACTATTTTTTTCAAATTTTGAATTAAAGTTTTTAAAATATATATAATTGTGTTGTGTTGTAATCGTGTCGTGTGAAATCGCACCGTATTGAACCGTATCATATTATACCTTTATCACTTTTCTGAAAAAACCAACACGACACCCCAACACACCCTGTCGTGTTAATTTCGTACATGTGGCATGTCTTGTCGTCGCAACACGGATCTTTACCGTGTCAACACACCTGACATGCCACAATTTGTTATTCACTAGCTGTAATGGCCTCGGCTTTGTACAAAACATTAAAACTTACAGCATAATATTGATATGAGATATGGATGCGTGTTGCCATCGTGTATTATCGCAGCAGATAATCTAGTACATTCACAAAGATTATGAAACTTCAAAATTTCAAATGTATGTAGGGTTTGTTTTTTATATATATGAACTACTGCCGAGAAAAACAAATATAGGCTGAATCAAAGAAAGAAATCGGAGACAAATGTGCTAAAAGTTCCTTTTCTGCTGCCTTAAGTACTCTCTATAGATATAAATACGTAAACATCAATATACTAATGAGTATGATCCCATGAAAATTATTAACATCTCAATCAATGCAGGACATAAAATGAAAGAAGCCATGGTATCTAATGAACTTTTTTGAAGATATATCGGGGGTCAAGCCTCCCAAGTTATTTTTAAATTAAATGTCTATGAAAAATCCTCCAACTGGGTTTCAAACATGCGACCTTTCAATGCAGTGCTCTTTGCCACTAGACCAAGAGCTGGTTCTCGGTATCTAATGAACTTTTAAACAATCTAGTATAACCCATAATCTCAACCAGCTTGAATGTAGAATCTAATACTGATCCATTTCTGTAGTAATAAAAAGCAAAACCTGAAAACACCCAGAAATACTCACTGTTGGAACATGATCTGAGAGAGAGAAATTAAACGACTTGATAGAGTAGCAACGAGGTCTATACATACTCTGCATAAGTTATATGATATCCTTATTCTAAACAAATAAAACAAAAAGGAGAAAAAAAAGAAAAAAAAAATCACTACATTAAAAAAACTGAACATCCCCCATCCCTCAACCAGGCATAAGCCATATTCAACGTTTCACTATCCATGTAACAATCCATTCTTCACCTCTATCCTTTTATGATATCACACCGTCTAACAATCCATTCTTCACCACTATCCTTTTATGATATCACAAAACACCTCATCGAGCAAAGAGTTCAATATCTCAGCCTCTAGATCGGTGCCAGCCTCAAATGCCTCGACCCTGAAATCCATCCATGTTCCCAGCCCTGTACCCATATCCTTCTCCACAATGTCATCCACATTCAAGTCAGCCATGTTTTTCCACCCACTAATTTCTTCATGTACCCGTTTGTGAAGACCCTTTTTAACTGCAAGTGTTCCTTTACTCCACGCCTCATAACCGGCCTTGAAGTGGTAGTCGATCCTTGAATCTAAGCATTCATTAACACTATCAAATAGCAGCCTCCTATCTGACAAACTTAACAAAGTCTCGTTCTCCAGTTTGCTTCTGCCTCGTTTCCTCTCCAGTTTGTCGAAGAGAGGAGAATCCAGCTGTGCACCATGCAGAGCCTTTCTCTCCAGTTCTGTATTAGATAGTATGTCACTTATATAATCAAGCTCAGGATCTGTTCTCGTTTTTGGCTGCTTCACAGGAGTTATGTCGAAGAATTTGGAGGAGTCTGTTGTAGCAGAACAAGCCGAATCAGCAAGTTTTGTTTCAGTTTCACTGAAAAAGACCTTTCTTGAGCTGGAAAAGGTGTTCTGAGCTTGAACTGAAGAAATTTTGCTGCCTGAAAATAAATTTTTGGGAATCATTACCAAGATGTTTTAAAGCAAATAACTCCTACAAATAGCTTTCTTCCAAATAATGTATCTGGCCAAAACTAATTTGGCTGACTGAAAATCTTATCAACCTAATTGGTTGACATGTTCAGATGGTTAGCAGCATATTTGCAGAAAACCAATGAAATGCTAGAAATGCAGAACAATGAAGGGCGAACATTTCAGCGACCTTAGAAATATGACAAAGCTTAGAGAGTCACTAAAAATGTCACTTTAATATCAGTAGCAGTTGTTATATCTGTATTTATGCGGGCTGCATGTCAACAGACACTCCATAGAGTGTTGATTTGGAAAAAGGAAGAGTTGAGATTATTTGTGCGTACCATCGCTGCAAGTAGAGTCCTCAGACGTACAACAGCTTTCATTGGTAACAAATGTTTCTTCTTCAAGCACAGAAAGTGGGCTCAGCTGGTCGTACTCTTTGCTATTTACATCCTTTGCATTACTACATTCCCCGTTTTCAACTACCTAATAAAATGAAATAGAAAGAAGGAAAGATAATATAAGACCTTATTTATCTAAAGACCAATTCCATACTCAATATTAAGCTGGTACAAATGTTGCCGATATTGGTCTCAATCTAAGCTTGTTACTGTTTTGCGCCAGTGTAAAACAACTGGTACAATCAAGCACTATTTAACAAGGTAAAAGAGCTGGTACATGCAAGCACCATCTACTGCAAAAATTACATTAACAAAACCTGGTCCTATCTTTTAAGGGATATAGATTTCTATTCTTGCCATAAATAATGAAGAAAAGCAACATTTCTGACCTGAAGAGCCTGATGCTTTGTAAAGTTGAAGATACCACCATCTTTCGAAAATCCATTTCTTCTGCCATCATTTAAAGAGCTAATTTCTTCTCCCTTAACAGAAGAATCCTCGTCTAAGGAAGCAAAACTCATTCCTCGGCTAAAATCAGTCGAAGGTTCAATTCGAGTAGTCAGTTCCCTCAACTTCTGTTCCAAGAGGAGGCTGAGCGCATCTCCATTTGGACCACCTACCAATCCCAGCTTCTCTGCCCCCAAAATTTGGTACTTGACATCTCCAACTTGCTTAGCCAATGGAGAGGTGAATGTAAACGAGACCACATCAGTTGTATCCTTCATCTCCTTGTTCCACTTTGTGTATTCATCAATAACAACATTTTGTCGAACACTTTTGTCGTGCTTGTCAGGATTACTGGTGCTTCTCTCTATTAATCTCTTCTTCTGTGGGAAATCTTTGTTGTGGTTGACAGAGGCCTCCTTTTCTAACTCATTTGTACTTCTGGATTTTGAGTTATTCGCAAGTCTACTCAAACTCTTGTGCTTTGATGAAGATGATTCACATGAACTTCCTTTTCTCCCCTGTTGACTTGAGCTCAACTTGCTGGTACCAGACTTACTGCGGTTTATTGAGCAGTTCTGTTTCTGGTTGTTTTGTCTCAAGACTGAAGAACTACTGCTACCTTGTTTCTTTTGTTGCTTGATGCCATTTCGTTGATTGGTAGTGGAATTACCAGCACCAGTTTGGCCTCGGAAAGCTTGGCTATGCCTAGAGTCATCATGCTCCTTCTGTACAGCTCCAGATTGGCGACTTGGCAAGTTTACCCCTTCCCTTTTCTGTACATTAACCTTAGCCTGAATGGCCAGAGACACCGATTTCCCTTTATTATTCTTCACGCTCGTAGCACTGCTTGTACTTCCCAAATTAACATCATAGGGATCAGGTGAGGGCCTAAATATAACAATATCCTCTTCTCTATTGCCTCTGGCAAATCGGGTGTCACCTGATTCAACCGGGACCTGGCTCATCTGCAAGAGCCGAGATGTCCTCTGAGAGGCCATGAAGCTCTCTTTAGGGTATGGCCCCACTCGACCTGAACCAAAAGAGCAAACCTTCTCCCTTGCAGCACCAACAGACTGGAGCCTTGGCTCGAGGATCTTGGCTGCTGCCTCCATAATCTGAGCCGCATTTCTCGCTGATGTGAACCCAGGATTCTTTATTGGTGATAGCAACTTGTGGTACGTCATCGGTAGAGGCTTAGCAGACCTTGGTGGCAAGCCCTCCATCTGGAACCTCTCAATTGGACTGCTGGGCATCTTTTGAGCCCGTAAATCCACTGGCTTTCTCATGTAGCCACTATTTTCAATCCTGTGGGGGTTGTTGGTTAGTGGGTCTCGGTTGCTGTACTCAGGGCTTCTCTTCAGGGAGTAGTTCTCTCTGAAAGATCGCGTGTCCCGAAATGGGGTGCAGTATGGTTCAGATCCACTGGATGCAGGCATTGTATCCAAACCCATCAAACGGGCAACCACACCTGGTGCTTTCGAACCAGCAAGATCATCATCAGTGACAGAAGAGGCGCAGCTGTAATCGCTGCTTCCTTTGATGCTTGATATACCAATCAAATCATCTTCATCAATCTAAAATGTTTGACCAAGTGAAATAATTAAATTTTTGACGTTAGTAAATAAATCAGAAAATTGAATTGTGAATGAGATTACAAACCATGCGAAGACGAGTGGATGGTAATGTTTCATCAATCCTTTTCCCTAGCTTGGTGCCCTCTAAATTTACAAAAAGAACAGCATGAGAAAAATACAATTAACATTATATTTTATATGAACAAATAGAGAACATCAAAGCAAAGATTTTACCAGGAGAAACGGTGAACAACTTCTTGCGAGATTTACGGTTCCAATCAAATAGGTGGAAGAAGCCACTGCCCTTAGAACTGCCTTTCTCTACTCCCATTTTTATCCTTATTAAATCCTTACCAAATGAATGACCTAATCTACATAGAATTTGTCACCAATATGATGAAGAAACCCAACAGAGAATTTCCAATATCTTCTGCAAACCTGAAATAAGGTGTATTCTTATCAAAATCTAATCAAATAGATAAAACCTTCATTAAACTACAATATTCCAAAATTAATGGAAGTGGTTTCCCAATCGACTCAAAAGTTAAACCGACAACACTACACGAAATAATAAAAACAGTGCCAACTAAGATACGTTCTTATCAAACTCTAATAAAATCGAGAAAAACCTGAATCAAACTCTAATCTTCCCTAATCAATGCTTCCAAGTATCAATTAATGGAAGTGATTTCCCAATCGACTTAAATCAACAGTATTGTACCGATGATTTTTAGCAAAAGGTACCAAATATGAATCCCACAGCAAATAAAAAATGCGGCCTTCAGATCTGTGTTCTACCAAAACAACAAGGGACGGTAATAAATCAAGCTAATAGCCCCGATTTAAAATTCCTAAATCGCCGACCTATTCCAAAATCCAAAACCCTAAACCCCCAAATCGAAAATAAATTTCAAAGAAAACCTTAACAAAACCAGAACAATCAAGAGATCAACAAACCTAGTTGATTAACCCGCCGTGACTTGATCTCTCCGTCAAATAAAACCCCACGAATCTTCGATTGGCGCTCCAAAAGGCGGCCCGAAACGAAACTAGGGTTTCGAGAGAAACCCAATAGGAGGCGAGGGGCGAGAGAGGTGAAGAGCCAAGACTAGAGAAAGGAACTAACAAGTATCAAACGACCATTAACTCGGGTAGAGAGAAGAAGAGAGAGAGAAATAGACGCATTAATTAATTTCTTATAGCAGAGGCAGATTAAATGAGATATAAAAAAAGATTTAAAATAGAACTGGGGAAAAGTGGGTTTATTATTGTACAAAACGATAAAAACTAACGGCTCTTTTCGAGCGAGAGTGGGAGATCCATTTCAAATTCCAAACGGTTCGACCCAGGATTTTTCTCTGCAATGTTTTACATAACATCTTGGTACGTAATCATATTCTCATCCTCCGATTTAAATCTAACAGTCAATATAGTTACGCATAAAGAGGAATGATGGGAGTAATGATAGTGGGTAGCGATCGAGGGAGAGTGGGGATTCGCTTTGGCTGATTTCTTACGCCGCAATTTATGTATCAGTTTGTATTGTTCAATGATGGGTACATTGTCAGTGAGCGAATATAGTGGGGTCCGCCGAACAGGAGGGATTTGATTTGGTTTGAATAAATGATAATTTTGATGGTCGGGGAAAGAGGTGGGGGCGTGTCAGGAACGAGTCAAATGCGGGTGGGGAGGTGAGTCCGAGTGGATTCAAATGTTTTTACTGTACAGTGAGTTACTGTACAGTGGGACCCACGTTAATTCCGTTGAGATTTGGATTGGTGGAATGTGGTTTGACGAGACATATTCTGTATTTGTGGTCCGGTGCATGTGCTTTTTTTTTTCTATTAGTAAATAAAAAAAAAAAATTTGAAAACTGGATTTACTGTTAGACAAACTGGATTTCTTCAAACGTTGACTGTTTTTTTTCCGTTATATAATATTCGATTGTTAAAATTAAAATTTCAAAGAATCCATAGCAGGTTTCTTTGAAAAAAAAATATTAATTAACAAAAATAATCATCAAGAATAAAGAACAAACAGAGTAGTTTATTTAATAATTAAAAAATACAATTTTTTATCCTGACAAAATTGTTAAAATTAAAATTTCAAAGAATCCATAGCAGGTTTCTTTGAAAAAAAATATTAATTAACAAAAATAATCATCTATAATAAAGAACAAACAGAGTAGTTTTTTTAATAATTAAAAACTACAATTTTTTATCCTGACAAAATAATATTTACTTTATATGCAAACAAAAAGTTCTGAAATTGTAGTTACTGAATTAAATAATACCAGGTCCGAACAATCTTCTTTAGCAAATAAATTTCCATAGTACAATCTCTTTGTGCGGGTGCAAATCTTATTTGACTGGTCCAAAAGGACAAATAATTCTTTTCAAAAATTGGGATTTAATTATTTAAATGGCTCTCTCGCAAACCTCGGATTCATCAGAAAGGTAAAAAGTATACAAACCCAAAAGGTTTTTGAGGCCTAGTCCTTGTGAAAACCATTTCTGATGGGCCATATAATTTTGAAATAAAAATGGGCCATGAAAAAAATTTAAGAGAGTAAGCCTCTTGTTTGACATCTGAACTCCAAAGAAGTGAAAATGATTAAGAAAAGAAAAAAAAAACAGAGGTTGACCTTTTAAAAAAATATATAAACAGGGTTAAATTTTCAAACTTTTTAATCATATCATTTATTTATATTCTTCAACAGTTGATCTTGTTTAATATGTAAATTAAGTTAAAAAATTTTGTTTAACAGACAATGGACTAAAAAAACAATTCTAATTCTAAAAAATGTTGTTTCCATGCCTTATTGAAGGAAAACATTTCTATAATTTCACTTTAAGAAAATTAATATAAATTTTCTAAAATGAATGTGACAATTGTTTTACAAGTTAAAAAAAAAAAAAGATATTTTCACCCTGGAGAAACTTTTCTATTGGTACGGTTTAAAATAATGCAAACTAAAAGTATATTTATGTTCAATTCATCGCACATTTCCAGCATTAACTTAATTGCTCTGTTCTACTTCTAACTAAACAATTTGCAATGTTTTAAAGCGGTGAGAGTACAAAGAGATCACAAAGTTAGAACAACTCACAAAATGTACGTACAAATATCTATTGATCAAGTTTTCCGGATAAATATAAGATCTTTTGTATTAAAAACGTATAATTTACAGAAAATGAAACGTATCTACTCTGTAATTGCCGAAATCTATGTGCTTCTTTCAAGCATCTCATAGTACTGAATTGCCGAAATCTGTCGTTGCAACTTCATTTCTTCATAAAACCTTGTAATAAACTCCTCAGCTTTTGCATCGATCCCCTCCTTTTCATCTAATCTCTCGCCTTCTTCGATCAATTCCACACATTCCTGCTCTCTCTCATTGTACTCGATCTGATCATGTTCATTCCCCGGGCGATAAAACAAGAAATCAACCTCATCGGAATCGAAGTCATGGTCTACCGAAGGCGTAATACAAGGAAGGAACCGAAGAGATGGGGTTTTGAACTTGAAGGCCGGTGTTTCATCGAAGGAAAATTCTCTGTCCCCACATTGCAAACGAGGCGATTGTCGACTGTGTTTGAGCTTGAGGGTTTTTAGGAGGCGAAGCTGGAGTAGAACCCGGTTTTGCTTGAACATGTTACCCTTTCGGGCCCATAGTACGGCTAGCCGGAGCAATCGCCATGCTCGGTTTGTCAATTTCGTGCTTCTTCTTGCCATTGAATGCTTGTTTTGATAACTAAGTTGAATGAACTGTGAAAGGAATGGATGTGTATGGTACTCTAAAGAGCTGGTTGAGTTCTTTTGTTGTGGTGCCTTTTTCTTTGAAAGTTGTAACAGAGCTTGTTTGAGATTGTAAGTTGAGTTGTTGGTGTTGGGACTTAGGGAGGAGACAGTGGGGGTTTATATAGGAATTATGAGCGCGTTGTTTGTAGTAACAAGGTATTTTCTAAGATTTTATCTAGAACAGTGCTGTTTTACTTTGTAATTGATAATTGACGAATCATTAATTATCATAGTATTGGCTATTGGGTACTCAGACTTTGTACAAGAAAAGTAGAAAAAATAAAAGAGTCATGAGCAAGCGTAGCGCATCGTTTGTATACCTTCTTTAGGAAAGCAAAAAACAGACGGTTTTGACACCACTATCCGACATGATATTACTTGGAAGGAATAATAATCTGTTTATTCAAGTCATAACCTTATAATGAGGCATAAATGAAAACTATTTTTATTTTTCGGGTATTAACTTATTAATTAATTACCTAATATCATAAAAGAGGTGAGATATTAAATGAAAACATAAAATTAATATCAGAATATTTGGTAAATATTTTGTAATAAGTACGGATAGATGCATAAAAGGATTTTGTATTCCAGAAAAAACAAGAGGGATTTGATGCAAAAAATTAGAAATACACCGAAATATGCCTCTCTTAAAAAGCCTAATTATTCAAAAAATAAATAAATAAATAAATAAACAAACTACTTTTAATGTTATATGTCAGCAATTAATTCATCATTTAGCTAGCACTTTAAGTTATTTAACAAAAACCATAATAATTTTTATGAATTTATTTAGCTTGTGCGGTACAGCTAATTATGGGATAAAATTTTGGTACCCCAAGAAGATTTCGAATAAAGTAACACAAAACGCAAGTAGGCCCCACATGGAGGAGACGCAGAGGCGGTTGGGTCCGGGCTGTCACTCTCACAACACGGTTTAGTGGAAGACGCGTTTATTAAGAGTAAGTATGTGTTTGTTTGTTTCTTGATTGTGACCTGCGTTTCTCTGTTAGATCTAGTATGTCATGTGCATGTGCATTTTCTAATCTGTTGACTGCTAATTATGCAGCCTTTGATTCTTTGCTATGAAGCTTTCTTCTTATATATTAATTAAAATTTTTTAACAGAAATAAATGGTTTTTAATATTGAGTTTATAAATTTTCATATTAAGTGACGCATCTTTCAACAAATAATTTATGATATTCAAAACTTATTATTTAACACGAGAGTATCATTGTGTTATAACATAATAACATCACCAATCACCACCATTACCAAGCCCATTCGTACCTATACTGCCAAGCCAACTGTTTTTTTAATATCCTGTTTGCTTTATTGTCAGCACATTGCCTTTTTCGGCTGCGCTTTTTGTTATCTAGTTACTAGTTATCAGTTCTTTAATTTGTTCGTAATTTATTTCCGATACTTTAAAAATTACATACCATTTCAAAGTTTGATCCTAAATTCCTAATTAGCTAATTAGCTATCTCTGTGTGCTCACAAAAGAGTGATTTTATTTCTTTCGATGGATGATACTAATAAAAGAGCTATTAATTTAATAGTGAATAAACAATATATCGTCAATGAGTCGATGAGTCGCTAGTTATTCAATATAGTTCTCTCTGTTTTTCTTTTTTAGTAAATTTTTAATTAGTTCTATTATACTTTATACAATTTTTTAAATCTATCATCTCTAACTTGGAGAGCCTATGAAAGCTATTGCTATATGCAATAATATTTTTTCCGCAGGCCTCACGGCATCGAAGCGATAATTACTATTTAAAATAATAAAAAATAGTGTCTATTAAATTAAAAAATATGTTTACTTGAAATCAATATTTTGAAATCGAGATTGGACCAGCCATTTCAACTGGTTTAACTAGGAACTAATTACCAGTCCAATCCATTTCAGCTCCATAATCGACGTGCTTCTGAACCGGTGTCAACCGGTTGAACCCAAATAGCCGTTAAGTCGGACCGGCCGTTTTCAGCACTATGCCGCGATTATTATTATTTTTTTATTTGAACCAATTACACTTCTTTAAACCCTGTATAATTATATAATCTGATTTTCTTACTGGTTGAACCGATTATATCGTCGAACTGATCAGTCATCGGTTCATCAGCCAGTCCAATTTTGAAATCATTGCTTGAAATTAACCTGCAAGTAAATCCTTATCTAAATTATACATCTCCTCATTTTCTTTTTGCAAGTATTTCTAAGAAAATAAAATCAAGCACTAACTTATATTAATCCTAACATTAAACAAAACATAGGTGTGCATATGTTTTATAGGACATAGTATACTGTTCCTGTGTAATAGCCAGGTTTTGTAGCACATAGAAAATTGATCCTGTATACTATTTAGTATGTACACTGCACAATATAGTGTGAACTGTGAAGTGTAAATTTCCGAGCCACACATAACAGCAGGTGGAATCAGGCGCTTGGGGGACAGATGCAGTGAACCATCCAAAAACAGCTATAACCTACTGCCCACAAAATCAAATTAACTGGCATCTGCCTGTAGTCTATGAGGAAAGGAAAAGAAAAGAACCAGTTTTGTACTCACCAGTCACCATCTCTAGCTATGTTCAGGTTGTGGACCCAATTTTAAATTTTAATAATTCTTAGGTTATGTTTTTGATGTGGGGATCCTATGTGAAATGTGATTCGTTGGCAACCGCTGGTTAGTCCAGCTGGTAATGCATCTTTCTTCCTACGGGAAGAGCTGGGGTTCGAGGCCCACCGTTGGGGTGTGGCTGAAAAAGTGTGTGTGTGTGGGGTGTGGGTGCCTACGGGCAGTGATAAAAAAAAAAAAAAAAAAAAAATGTGATTCGTTGTAACTTCATACAGAGAAATATTTGCTGAGTCCACACCTACCTCCCTTGAATTTGCAATTTGGCGAGTGTCGTTTAATTGACAACTTTTTCATGGATGGATTATATTGAAATTTGAGAGAATCGGCTCAAATGTTGTTTGTTTAAGTTATCTACATAAGAAGCTATGTAATGTCATATATATTATCGTCTATGATATTTTTTCGTCTTATGTTTGGAGACAAAAGACTTAGTTGTTGTTGTTGTTGTTGTTGTTTTATGTTTGGGGACAGTTCAATCATTACAATTGTCCATATGATAGTCAAAGAAACATATATATCTCTCACCATGAATGCGGGAATGTGTTGGCAAATTAAAAATAATAATATAACCCGTAATTTAGTACAAGTGACATAAGAAATTTACAAAAATAACCAAATTATATCTATGTTATAAAAACAAATAAAAAAAACAGACTCATTTGCAGATCTCAATATATAACAATCCATAACATTCAATTATAAGAAACAAATAATTTGTATTAGTTCGTAACATTAGGAAGTAATATTAGTGCTTCTGGTTATTTTATCAATATTGGAAAATTAAATATATTTTTATTGTATGTCACTTCCTCAAGGCTGCAAATTAAATTTCCCTATTGCCGGAAATCAACTTATATCCGATTGCCTTATCGTAGACAAAATTTCCTCGCAAGATTGTTAATCACAGTTGCTAACATTATTTTGGCTCATCTAAACGAATACAATTCTGACATAAAAGAGCAAGAACCTTGTGTGACTTAGAAGATCAAAACTTGGCTCTCAAGTTTGGAGTTTTACAATCGTGTTACATGCCACACAAGGATCAAAACTTGGCTTTCAAACTGTTTCAGCTTGAAAGTTACACCAACACTTTCGCTATTCTGTTTTTACATAAATTGTACGTACTTCGTTTTCGTTGTGATTTGTCCAATCTTGTCACCCAATCCAAATTCCAAAACTTAACTCCCAGGTTTGAAACAACTTTACTACTTGCCGCAGTAGTAGTTCAGTTATTTTCTTTTCTTTTTACAGAAAATAAAAAGGAAAATAAGGCATATTATTAATTTACTTTTAGGTTGTAGGGTTGAGTGAAAAAATTTAGAGAAGCCGTGCAGGAAATCGTTAAGGCCTATGATTTGTGAATATGGGCCAACTGATATTTCGGCTCTCTCAGTATCAATTTTTCTCAGAAAAGAGTTCAATAATTTTAATTCATAATTGATTTTTTCGTAATCTTAACTTGAGATTGAATAAAAAAAGAATTTAACTAGCAAACAATTGCAAAATACATAAAAGTAGTTAGATTACTATAAATAAATCTATAAAATAAGACATGGCTCCATGTAACATCGTTGAAGGGAAAAAAAAATGAGCACAGAATAAGAATGCAAAGAAGAGAATGCAGATATGAAACCATTCTTTTTACAGGCATAAACCATACAAATAGCGGTGAAGAACAGGGACAACGGTCACAAAACTGATTTGCTTCATTAACCGTTTTGTTTATGGTACAAAACAAATTTTTATTTGAGCTAACAGTTTCGTTTCAAAAGACAATCAAAACGATCAATTAACCGACAATTAATTTTTATACATGCTTTTCTATTTCAAAACGATAAAAACATGTAGCTGTGTTCACGATTTACTGCTTCGACAATTAATTTTTATACATACTGCAATATTCTCGGTACATCAAAATTTGTTCATAAACACTAAAAAAATACTTCAAAAATACATAAAATGGAAACAAAATTAAACGAAACGAAAGAGGCCAGCTTTGTTTAACAAATGAAACAGAAAATAGTTTCGTCAACCGTTACGAGGGACGAAATGAAAACGATCAATGGTTAAACGGAGTTATGTTTGCACCCTTGCATACAAAAAAAAAAAAAAAAAAAAAATCTTTTAGCTTAGCTAAACCGCCAAAACCCTCAACACTTGTGGGACTTAAAGAGGGCATGGACATCAGCATTCGGCCTAAAACACATAAAAAGCCCATTAATATGACAAGCGCGGCACTATACCAGTGATACGCTTAGTCATGTGAGAAACCAGTGCAGAAAAGCTACCAGAGTAGGCGTGAGAAGGTCAGTGTAATACCAGAAGTATAGATTATTATAATTAATCCAACAGAAAAGTTCACAAAATTGTATTTCAGATTAAGAACTTCTAATGTGTTTTGAAGCACAAGATAAATATTTTGGCAAGTTCCCTCGTCTCTGCTTGAAGGGCTTAAAGTCTTATTAAACAAAAATTTTCTGAGGTGTCTGAACGGAACTTATCCAAGCTCAACCGCTCAAGAGATTCGTGCAAGTATTGATGTGTTTTAACTTTTTTTTTTTTTTTTTATAGAGATATGAACTAATGCTTTATATCATTTAAGAGGATCAGATTAATATGTGTTAACTTTTATCTTTAAAGTGGAGCACAATTGAAAAGAATCAGAAAAATGACAGAACAAAATAAACTTGTACATTTACTAGTATGGGGGCCCAACCTAGACTACTTGAGTCCTGAAATATGTTTTAAATATGATCAAAATGGAACATTTTAATGAACATGAAGGACTTGTCTTATTACCCTGTGTGGGTATAATTTTCCCTGAATTGATCTGAAATAACTGGAACTGGCACAATTAGGTTCGATATTGAAAGAACCGAATAAGGAAAATAATTCATAAAGCCACACATTATTACAATTTAGTAGCACAGGGTTTCTTCCCAAAAATGTGTCAAACAAGGGTCTATTTTACGGAAAGAACAAAAGGTAATCAGGAATCTTATTCCTTTCATTTTAAGTCAAACCCAGATCCATAATTTAACAGAGAAGGATAGCATGAGAAAATGCCAAGTGCCTTTCTTAAGACAGCAAGGAATGATACCAAAGATATAAACTCGTTGGTTAGCGTTCATACCGATATATATCATATGGTTTTGTCTCATTACTATGAAATTCTCTCTTACTATGAACAGCCAGAAATGCCCCAAATTATGTCTGAAATTAGGTATTGTCTCATTACTATCCCTCGAATTCTTTTGTGAGAGTTGGTCAAAAGCTAACGAAAATCAATAACCGTTATTATTTTATTCTCCCAAATCATTCTATAATTAGAGTTGGTATCGATACATCTCAGTACACTACTACACTACAACAAACAAATTATATAATACAAGTAACAATTTAATATAATCCCAACTTAAGGGAAACATAACATGACCATATGGACATATTTGACAAAAAAAAAAATGATTTTAAGAATGACTAGAATTAAGATAGGTTCTTCACTGAAAGAATGTATCAAATCTCACCTACAATAAGCCTATGCTTTAACAAACCAAACCAAAAATTGTTGCTATGATACTCATTATCATCCATGCTAAATTGCATAAATCATCATAAAATACAACATAAAAAATAAGCTTCTTGATTCAACTCAGAAGGAAACCCAAGATCCACCACTCTCTACAAATAATTCTATAGTTACAGAACTATCATTGCTAATTCCCAGCAATACAATCCACCAACAAACCTCAAGATCAATTTCATAATCAACTATGACCGCAAAAAATTACCAAATTTCTCAAATTTCTAATTAAAGATCCCACTTTTCTCACTTCCACTGTTCAATAATCAAGATTTTAATCCTGATCAACCCCAATTTACCACCGAAACAGTGAGTAAATACAACAAGAACCAGTGAACCACCAATAAATTTCCTTTTAACAAAGAAAGAAAGAAACTACTCCTACCAGCCATGGATAATCTCAGAGCATTTCACCTTGATCCAACGAAATCCCTTGCGAATCGAGGCCTTCACCTTCCCTTCAACCGAGTACGCCTTATAACTGGCGACCCGTCGCTTGCGCTTCATCTCGGGGTCACCGAAACACCACGGGCCCGACGAAGACCCCACAACAGCCACTGGCCTCGGTGCAACAGCAACCGGAGGCAAGGGTTGCTGCCTGGGCACTATATCAAGCCTCCCATTGTACTCATAACTATTGCTAGCGTTGTACGTAGGTGTTTGATCGGTGCTTGGTCGAGAAGGGTTGTAAGAGTAAGAGTAAGAGTAGGAGGAGGTTTGGTCGGTGCTGGGTCGAGAGGAGGTGAGAGAAAAAGGTGGGTTGTTCTGGTTTTGATCGGTGCTTAGGCGAGGGTTGTAGGAGTAGGAGGAACTGGAGTGGTAGGAGCGATCGAAGTCGGCCATGGCGAGAAGAGAGAGAGAGAGAGAGAGAGATAGAGAGAGAGAGAGAGAGGGAGACTTTGTTCTTTTCTCTCCTGCTTTTGTGGCTTTTTTGCTTGATTTTGGGTTTTGTTTGATTTTGATGCTAGTTGCTACTCGGTTTTGGGTTTTCGTTTCTCTCTCTCTCTCTAATTTGAACAGTTTAATGTCGTTTTGTATTGGAGAACTGGAGAAGTTTACTTTCACCACGCGTTGGTTTTGAGAGAGAACGTGGGGACCTCAGGAGTGTGCACATCCCATCCTCTCAGGTATTCGGAAAAGATCATCTGGACCGCTTATCTTGAATTGGTAAGCTGATCGTACGGTTATTATTCATTATATATGAGTATGGTGTCTGGCCAGATGTAGGCTAGGAACAAGACGATTCTCGAAGTGTACGACACGTCATTGTTTGGTAAAAAGTCGTAGAAGTGCTTTGGTGTGGAAGTATGGATTCGCTTCTGGTGTTTTCTCTATGCTTACTGAAAAGTGAAAAGCATGGAAAAAAGCTGTATTTGAATAACTCCTCTTTATTTGTATTTAACCTTTTTTTCAAATATTATTATGCAAAGTTTAGAAAGTTCTGTTTAAACAATATCATTTTTTTCTCTTGGCCAAACTTAAAAAAAAAAATGCAATTTTGAATTATTAAATTTTTGTCTTTTCAAATCAGGTTTTTTTGTTATGAGAAAAAAAAAGATATATTGTATTAATTCAACGACCTCTGTGTTAACAATGATTGTGAAGGTTGCTACCAAACTTGTGTATAAAGCCATTGATTGACACCAGCTGTGAGTGGTTCATAATTCTCTTTAGATCCTTTTAAAAGATAGGGGAAATAAAATAATAGCAATACTTCTCTCTTTAGAAACCAATAGCCTGAAGCCCTGAACCAATCATGGCAAAAAACTGAACCCAAAAAACTTTCAAACTTTAGGCCATTTGACTCAGCTCATTCACCTTTTAATAATGCTTTTATTAACACTATCTACCTTTAAATATATCAAGCCTTAATGTGATTTTATTGGTTAATCAGTACAGTTAAGAAAGTGGCTTAGATGGCTTGATGAGTCAACTAGCATGTGAATGAATTATATGCAAGGTATAATTTATTTCTGGTGGACATTGGACAGTGAATAACTTCCCACATGCTTTAATATACCCCTTTATTAATTCTGTGGTCCTTTGTTCAGTAATGCTTGACCAATGACTTTGTTTGGTGATCAATTTTGTGTTCAATAATTATTGGGAAACCCTTTTCCTGCCCCTCAAACTGTTCAAAACTTATCGGGTTCCAAAAAAATGTGCATGTAATATCTTGACTCAACAAATGTATGGAAAAAATAAAGTTTAAAACTAAACTCTTATGAAGTCGTGTAATTGAACATGAATTATTCTAAATGAAAATTAGAAGCAAAAAATCAAGATATGTCACACAAAGGAATATCTTAATTAATGAACGTTTAAGTCGATGAGTATTTGAAGTATAAACAACAGAGGCAAAGGTAATTCTGTTAAAAAAAATATTTCAAAATTAAATAAACGAGTAAAAACATAAAGTAGCATATGACAATCCAATTAGGGATGAAAATAGATCTGATAAACTCCACTCCAATCCGTATCCGAATCCGAATCCGAAAAAACGCGTAATATCCGAACCGTATCTGTATCCAAACATATCCGTATCCGTACCCGACAAAAAAATATGGATATGGATATGATTTTGACACTATCCGATCCGTATCTGTATCCGACAAAAAAAATATGCATGTTATCGGTATCCGATAAATATTAATCCATTTATCCGTATCTTTAATGATACAAGATGATTAATATAATTACCTCTATACATTAGAGAAGATTTTGATTAGATAATGCTTAACTTTGTTTAGATAAATTCTCTAACAACAATATTTTGATTTGGACTAATAATATAAAATTAATTTTACTTTGATAAAGATGATTATATATGATAACAACATTAAAATTAATTTTTTTCTCTTATCATGATAATAACATATGATTAATATAATATTTTTATGTATGACGACATTTGATATCAATATTATATCTTATTTTTTTTATTTCTATTAGTTTCTTAATTTATAAATATCTGTTTTAATATCCGAAATATATCAGCATTCGTATCCATATCTGACAATGTTCGATCCATATTCGTATTTGTTTAATATCCAAATCGTATCTTTATCCGAACATATTTGTATCTGTATCCGTATCCGTATCCGATAAAAAATATGGATATGAATATGGTTTCACCACTATTTGATCCGTTCTCATCGGGTCCTAGGTATGCTACAACACGTTTCTATTGGTTTCAAATATTTTGCGCACAAGATGTGCATGAATAATCAACACGAAACTGTCATGATATGCAAAGGTGGAACTATAGAAAAATTTTGAAGACGTATATTATACGAGAATATGTATTAGATTCCACTATTAGATGAGTTTAGCTGCTCATATTGTTTGTTTTTGTTTATTGGTTATATTAGAGTTATTGTGTGATGTTGGAGATAACTGAGTATACATTAATATTGTAAGTTTTGTTTATATATTATTATTATTATGTTTCATCTCTTTGAACTCAATCGTAAGTTTTTTTCTTATAAATTATTATATGTTTCATCTCTTTGAACTGAATCGTTTGTAAATACGTTTCTTTTTTAGTTTTTAATAAAATACATTAGTAGGTGATTGCCTACTAAATAAATCAAATCAAATCTCACTTCAAAAAAATTTGATTTTATTTAAATTAGTAAATCTTGTTATCTATTCGTCAAATAGAAACAGGAAAAAAAAAGTATACCAAAATTTAGGCTATTGCCTATTGGATATCTATTCGTCAAATAAAATAAAATTTATGACAATGCATCTGATTAGTTCGTACAATCGAGGTTGACGCCAATTTTTTTTTGTTTTTTTTTTGCATATTCTCTCTGTCTCTATCTCTCTCTCAAAATGAAATCGTTGTATCAAAAAAAAAAAAAAAATACCAAAGAAATACTACGGCAGAGCAAGAGAAATTGAAACAGTTTTAAGGTTAGGAAAGAGAGAGTGAAAATAAACAAAAACAATGACCGATTAACATGTTCCTTGGTGGATTTGCCTCGTAGGGAATTTTTCAAGAAACACAGCCAGCAGATTTAAATGTCGTGAACCAAGTGTAAAAAAAAGCTCAAGGACAAATTAAAAGCGTTGTTCTGCATTTACAGCGGTACACTCGGTTCACCACCTCCACCTGTAATCCTACCACCACCGATCTCTTATTAGAAACACATCCAGCCGCACAATCAAAATAAACGGGTGAGATAATTTTCTGGAAAAAAAATGTCACTATTCATAGCACGTTCCTTGATGCAACCAAGCATTAGTATGTTATAATATATTATGGGTCCATGACTTGATAGCCCATGACTTGTTTTTGTCCACCTTGAAAAGTGAAAACCGAACCAGAGGTCGACCCTATTCCCAATCACACCGTCCATATTAGGCGAACGGTCAGATCATAAATTGTGCACGTGGGCATGACATTCTATAATAATTAGGTTAAAAAATGCGATACCCACCGCAGATCTCGCTTTTCACCGGTTGTCTCGTTCCCACAGCGGCTCCACCTGATACCTTTCCAGATAGAGGTAATCAATTTTGTTAAAATTAAGATACATTATAAAATATTGAGTTGTATTTCTCGCAGTAGACGAATTAACTTGAGTTTGAGTGTTTGTTTGTTTGAAATATTGAGTGTTTGAGTGTTAATTTGAAATTTTTTATTTCGAAAGTATTTGAGAGTTTGTATTATCTGAGTATACAGTAGTTGAATTTAATACAATGCACTGCATTTATTGTTATTTATTAAAATTATGGGTCCATGATTTGGAATTATGTGAGTTACTGATTTGGAATTATGTGAGTTACTGATTAAACTGTATTTGTTGCTCAAACACTCCCCCATTTGACTAAAATACCCTTCTCGTCAGGCTAAGTCTGACAAAATTAAATGGAAGAGGAGGGTATTTTGGTCAATTGGGGGAGTGTTTGAGCAAGTGGGGATTTGACTGTTTCAGTAAGACCTTACCAGTATTCTATTATGGGTCCATATACGGATATGTGGACACAAGACATGGGCTGAATTAATTGAATGAATCAAGGCCCACACCTTACCAGTATAATTCTACAATTTCAGAAAATGACGGTGATTCCTGGTCGAGATCGGGCGTGGTGCATTTTTTGTGGGGTATATGTCAACAAACATCAATCCTCTTGTATTCCAAACCCCAATCATGAGGTAGTCTCCCCCAATGATAAGGATTGCATGTAGACGCACGCTGGGTGGATTACCAAATTCCCTACCGGGTTTGTTGAAGGCGATCTCGTTCTCACCACAGATGGTGCCTTTAATCAGCAAACTCACGCCGCCTGTGGTGGGGTCTTGATACGTGATTGGAGGCTTAGGTTGATCAGGGTGTTTCAGTCCTCCCACCTGGTGGCACGCTAGTAACCAGCAACGCTTCTTAAGTCTTTGCTCTAGATGAAGGGTTGGATCGCGTAATAGAAGAGGCATTATTAAGACCAAATTGCCGGAATATCTACTCATATACTGACTCACAGATGGCAGCCGACGCATTTAATCTGGGAATCACAACACAAGTATATGGGCACATGCCACTGTTGGTAATCAATGATAATGGTGTGTTTGGATGTGTCACGAATAAGAATGATTTGGAATTAAATTAGAGCTGATTTTGAATAAGTATTGAATTAGCTATTGAGAAATAGCTTGTTCATTCTCTTATTCACTCATGTTTGGATGATATGTATGAATAGAAATAAAGGAGTATTTGATTATTTTATTGCTACCATAATTATGGTTGGCACAAACTTTCTTGTCTACCAGCCACTAACTGTTTTTTTTTTTTGCGCCAAAACTTCCTCACTGATATTTTGCGCCAAAACTTCCTCACTGATATCATGTGCCAAAGTTAAAAATCTCTGCATTTTCAACAATACCATATGTAATAAAAACATCCTACACTGAAAGTCTCACAAATGTACAACCATTACGCACCATCCATTGCTGCCTAAAAAACTATCGATAAAAATTTGCAAAACTAACAATAAACGAAAAAAAGAAATAGTAAACAAACAATGCATAAAAATTCATCATACATAAATCTGAAATTAACAACACATTACAAGAGTTGAAAATCGATTGCATCGAACTTATTTGAATCTACACATATATCACAAAAACAATTGGTTAACAATTTATTTAAAATGGATATGTTGTTATTAGCCTCTTTTTCCCTTGTACAGAAAGGAGGATATGTTGTTAAATAGTTATGCAGCTATAAAAGCTCAAAAGCGACTATATAATGTGAAAATATGTGACAATACGTATATCCATATGTTATCTAAAACTCATCTGTATTTCAAAGAAATTGACGTAAAGTGAAATTTTTAGTTTGGTAAAGCATTTTTCTAATCTTTTCCATGGTCAGGCACTAGAATTTTTGTAATATTATTAAGAGAGAGATTATCATACGAGAAATGCACCAAAGAAAGTTAAAATAACCTCAATTCGTTCTTCTTGCATTCCATAGCATATCTCTAATACTGTCTCTGAGTGCATCCCCTCCTTTGAGCATCCGTGCCCCTGGAGACATTAGTCGAAGTAGATGGAGCTTCAGCATCCGAGTCATCGCTATCATCACCGAATGCAGCATCTTCCTCAAGATCAACTTGGGCACTTTGATGCCGATTTATAAAATTGTGAAGTACACAACAGGCAATGAAAAGTTTGGTTTGGATAGAGTATTTATACCCGTGCATATCTTTCAATATTCTGAATCGGCCCTTGAGAATGCCAAATGCTTTCTCCACAACATTTCGCAGCTGGGCATGTCGGTGATTATATAACTCCTCTGCATTTTCATATCGATCTTGAGCTCTTCATTGACGAAATTGTGCCATGTGGTATGTTTTACCACGATAAAAGCTGAGGAATTGGTGTGTATTGGCATATCCCCCGTCAAGGAGGTAATACCGACCTTCAGGAACCGTGAAGCCACGTTCGACTGTTCTCCACAATATGTGAGCATCATGAGCAGATCCCTCCCAGCCGGAAACTACAGTGAGAAAGTTTCCATTGAAGTCAACTACTGCCATTACATTTTGTGTCATATGGCCCTTCCTGTTTCTCCACCGTTCGTTGAATGTCTCCTCCGGGTCAGGAACTGCAGGAATATGAGTGTCATATATTGCACCTAATGCATCTTACAATATTAAAATCACATGAGCTGACTGTTGGAGTTGTGTCCTAGAAGTCAATATTTAATGACTTAATTTCTTAGTTTATGTTATTGATGATATTTGATCATTTGTTCGTAGAGTTTATTACTGACAGATCATTCAGGTTGAGGATCTGAATTGTAGATCTCTGTGGATCATTCATTAGAATGACAGTAATAAATCTAAATCGTCCGTAATCTTGATAATTAACAAGGAACATTAATTATCATAAAAGATTAGTATGCAAGTTAAGTGATGATTAAGTTCTACAAATCATAGGTAAGGTGTTACCAACTTAATTGCATACGTGTATGTTATTAGAACATAGTACAGGACATGATCCAATGAAATAAACATATGGATTGTGTTGTGTGTCATTGTTTATTTCATATGAGTTTGATTCTAAGTTTGAGATGATTCAATTTTTCCATATGAGGATAGGTTCAATAAATATCGTCTACCGTTGATTCCTGATAAGGGCTGCTATACGGACTTTATTTATGTTTTCTTGAATTGTGCGGGTAAAAGTTGTTCATCAAGAAAACCATATGTCCCTCATTAGTATACCTAATGAGTGATGATATCTGTTTGGGCCCCTTGATGTAGTTGGATTTTTTGGCCAACTTGTACAATCAACTCTAGATCAAGAAATGTATAATCTGCAAGAATGACACATTCCTATCTTGGATTATACAGTGATATCATGTGACATAAGAATCAGACAAGGAGATACTTTTATTTCTTATGCAGGATTGAGATATTGTAGCAGTATATTATTTATGCGAATTGGAAATCATAACGTGTTGCTAGATACCGCTTATGATTGTTGGAATTAAATAGCGGTTTAATTCCATGGCCAACGTAGCATAAATCCTCAAAAGGTCACACAAATAGGACTTTAATCACACAGTGCATTATTTATTTATTCACAGCAGTGTATTGCGAAAATATGATAAGTTGATTAATTAATTATATACCGTTGTGAACCGTTATAATTAATTAAGTCAAGGAGATCATATAGAAATAAATTAATGCATTAACTAATTCCAAAATAATTATTAATAAGTTAATAATTAATTTTGTTCAACACAATTTAATTATAGGAATTAAATAAAGCTTATGAACTTTTATTTAATTAGTAAATTAAAGGTCCAATTTGAGTACAAGAGAAAGGTCCATTAATTAATTGAATTAGTGGACATTTAACACACCACAAATGGGCTTGATAGCCCATATAGTGGCTGCCCTAATAGGGGTAAAAATGTCCCTAAAGTTTGTGGAGTGGTTGGTCTATAAAAAGAGGTCATTTGGAGAGAGAAACCCTAGCCACCATAGCATTTTCTCTCCCTCTTCCTCCTAGAACGAAAATTAGAGAGAAAATTTCAGAATTTTCATCTCTTTCTCTTTCTCTTGCTCTTAATCCACCTCAAATGCTCATGTGTTGAGCCTTCTCCCTTCTCCATTAATTAAACTAGTTAATTGAAAAAAGTAGAAGAGAGAAAATCTTAGGGATTAGTTGCTCTTCTCTTCCTTGCTAGCACAAGTTGAAAGAGGAGATGATTAAACTTCTAGGTGGACTCGAGGCGGCCGCCGACGACTTGGTGGTGAAAGAAGAGCACGCCACCGACTCCCACGCATCGGATTCGAGCCTCCTAGTTGCAAGTCTAGGAGATGTAGTTTTTCTATTCTCTATCTCTTGTGTGTTGATGCTTGAACAAGATCCATCGAGGTCTTTGTTGTTTAAATAGTTAATTAATGGTTAATTAATAAGAAATTTTGAAAACAAGGACTTCCTAACAGTTAATATCATCCTAACCTCCACCACTCAGATCTGCTAGATCCTTGCATATGCGGAACCTCAAATTCAACACTGTAATTCTATTCATCATATTTTTCTGCTCGAAGGGATGGTTCTTAACCTTTTCATTGAAAAGCTTCCAGATTGTCTTTTTTTCTGTGCTGTCAAATTTGAAACCAACTTTCCCTCTGTTGGTTTGAACTTCGTTGATGGCATCAAGGAGGTGTCTTGTTTCATCGACGGTCCAATTGCGGAGTCGTTTAACCTCAACTTTTGGAGGCAAACTTCCCTTATTGGTTTTCTTCTTTTTGGTTGAAATTGAGAGGCTTTCAAATTCCATTGAACTAAAGACATAACTGTCAGTTAGGAAGACTATACATTTGTGTACCAGTTTAATTAAGCCTAATTTAATTGGTTTGCAAGTAAAATACAACACTAACTGGTAGACCATATGCTTATGAGGTCAATTAATAGCACAGTTAAGATACCCTCATCATAGACGGTATTTACATAGCAATCTAACTAATATGTACCTACCATGCAATTGGCACAAGCCAACCTTTATTTACAAAAGTCAATAGCTTGATCCCGACTACTTACAGTGTAACTAAATGAGTACTCGTTTACAGAGATTAACCACCCCATCATCTAAATCATGATGTAAATATTTTTTTCTTTACAACTATATACTTCAAAGTAATCGAAAGTGTGAAGTTATTTTCCTGATAATAAGGAAACCTTAAATGAGAAAAAACTTAAATCCAACTTCCTGAAAGAAAACCTTAACTTTACTTGTAACAGTTTAAAATTTCAACTTAAATCCTATGATACGGGAATGAAAACACGACGAAATTACTTGCTGAAAAGGAGAAAAAATAAGAAGGAACAGTTGTATCAAACATTGTCTCCTCTGTACAATAAGGCCTGTTTTTGTTACACTACAATAAGGCCTGTTTTTGTTAGAGTTATGTCCTAGGAGCCAATCATTATATGGCTACTTCTATGGTTTATATTATTGATGATATTTGATCATTTATTCCTTGATTTATTTATTGACATATCATTCAGGTTGAGGATCTGAATTGTAGATCTCTGTAGTTCATTTATAATTAAATGACAATAATAAATCTAAAAGGTCCGTAATCTTGATAATTAACAAGGAATATTAATTATCGGATAAGATTAGTATACAAGTTAAGTGATGATTAAGTTCTACAAATCATAGGTAAGGAGTTGCCAACTTAATTGCATATGCATATGTTATAGAACATAGTACAAGACACGATCCAATGAAATAAATATATGGATTGTGTTATGTGTCATTATTTATTTCATTTGAGTTTGATTCTAAGTTTGAGATGGTTCAACTTTTCCACAAGAGGATAGGTTCAATAAATATCGTCTACCGTTGATTCCTGATAAAGGCTGCTATATGGACTTTATTTATGTTCTCTTGAATTGTGCGGGGAAAAGTTGTTCATCAAGAAAACCGTATGTCCCTCGTTAATTTATTTAGTGAGCGATGATATCTGTTTGGGCCCCTTGATGGAGATGGATTATTTGCTAGCAACTGATACAGTCATGTCTAGATCAAGAAACGTATAATCTGCAAGAATGTCTCATTCCTATCTTGGATTATACAATGATATCATGTGACATAAGAATCGGACAAGGAAATGCTATTATTTCTTATGCAGGATTGAAATATTGTAGCAGTACACTATTTATGCGAATTGGGAATCATAACGTGTTGCTAGATACCGCTTATGATGATTAGAATTAAATAGCGATTTAATTCTATGGCCAACGTAGCATAAATCCTCAAAGGATCACACAAATAGAGTTTTAACCATACAGTGCAGTATTTATTTATTCGCAGCAGTGTATTGCGAAAATATGATAAGTTGATTAATTAATTATATGCCGTTGCGAACCGTTATAATTAATTAAGTCAAATGGATCATATAGAAATAAATTAGTGCATTTGATAATCCTAAATTAATTATTAATAAGTTAATAATTAATTATGTTCAACATATTTTATTTTATTTGAGCTATTTGGGCCTTTATTTAATTAGTTAACTAATAGCCCGATTTGAGGTTTAATTAAGAGAGCAATTAAAGAAGTAACTAAATGGGCCTTGTGTCATGTGGTAAGCCCACATGAGGCCTTGATATTTTCGGCCAAGGAGGGGTAATTTGGTCTAAACAAATTAGGAAGGGAGCTAGGTCAAGAGGTCTATAAATAGATGTCTCATTTGATGGAAACCCTAGCCTCCATACAACCTCATCTCTCCTCCTTTCCTCTTGGCCGAAAAAATAGAAAAAAAAAGAAAAATTCAGATTTTCTTTGCTTCCTTCTCTCCTCTCTTAATCCACCTCTAGTTCATGTGTTGAACAATTTCTCTCCACAAATTAAAAGGGTTTAATTGATTAGAAGAGAGAAAACCTAAGGATTAGCCTTTGTTTTTCTCAATTGCTAGCACAATTTGAGAAGAAATTGGTTAAACCTCTTGGTGGACTCGAGGCGGCCGCCGGTGAAGGAGAAGGCGAAGGAGAGCACGCCACCGACTCCCACGCCTTGGATCGAACCTCTTTGTTGCGATACAAAGAGAGGTAGCATTCCTAACCCTTTCTCATGGTGTGTTAATGCTTGGACTAGATCCATCGAGGTCTATGTCATTTGGATTGTTAATTAAATGGTTAATTAGCATAAAAATTTGAAAACTTAGACTTCTTAACAGTTTTGGAATAAGGCCTTATTCAAAGCTTACCAAACACACCCTAATTGTATGTTACTCACAAATATTTGTGCTTGATACTTTCTATATTTTGTGATGTAGGTATAAAAATTACAATATGCATAGCTTTTTCTCATTTTAATGAGTCATAACATAGATCTCTCACCAATTGACTGTAGAAGTTATATCCACTTTGTATCAATGCATATGACAGTGAGGTTCCTCCAATTTGGTTGATTTTGGAATCCACATGACATTTCCATGATTAAAATGATCCAGTAGTGATGGCATAATAATATCACTTGTTCCTTGCAAAGATAAACTTTCTAATTCAATAACTAAACTAAGATTTATGTTTTATGAGATAAAATTTCAATTTGTAACTAACCATCAATCATGATGATGCAATCGAAGTTCAACTTTTCATGTTGTAGTTTCAACAATGACAAGTAAGTGGATGCAATATTCAAACCATCAACACATATAAATAAATTGCATAGAATATTCATAAGATAAAATGTTATAAATCTAACATAATTAAGTTGTAAAATGCTACAATAACATAAATTACTCAGTACTTACAACAATTCATCATAGGTAGCATGTTAATAAATTTATTTGAGATATTTTTAACCAATAGGTTTGATTTAGTGGACACTACATTACAAAATATAGAAAATGTTAAGCTCAAAATTTTACAAGAATCATGCAATTGACAAATATATTTGGATTTTTGATAAACTGACATAAAAAATGAGGTCTATTCCACTCCATAGTCAAGATCCTCTATGCATCTCTACCACATTCTATTTCCAATAAAGATATGAATCATTCAAGATAAAATATGCTAACCTTATTTATACAATAAAAGAGAGAGAATCGAAAAATAAAGAAATGAACATTAAAAATTATATATACTGTTAAACCTAATCTAGCTCTTAAGGTTTTTCAACAAGGTAGAGATTCAAATAGAAAGAAAGATAGGGAATAAACTAAAGAAAATCTTTTTTTTATTGATCTTTTTTCTTACTTATACAAGTTAGGAGATGAAAATTACAGAGATTCTAACCCCCTCCCCAAGGGGTAAGGGGGTGTCTATAGCTATTGGCTCTCTTATGTCGGGATTGTATGTGGCGGAGTTGTGATTTCCCTTCCTGCTGAATCGAGAGGCAGGTCCATAGTAGATCGCTTGGTGCTTCGCAGTTTAATAGAAGATCGCTGAGTACTTCGCTCCTTCTTTCCCCTAAGGCGAAGTCCATCGAAGCTATAAAGGAGGACCCTAGTTGGGATCCTCCATCCACGTGTAGCGATGACGTCATCAGTTCGTTATAACTAATTCTGACATGGGGAGGTACCCGATCAGGGAGGTGTCTCTTTGTCCCTGATCAAGGATATCATGTGGGACCCCTGTGGGACCCTTCCCTTGACAGGCTTGGGTCCAACGGGAAATGGGTCTTTGCTTGGGCCCCCATGAAATATTATATCAGGTAGTATCAATAGTCCTCGAGTTTCTGATGAATATATTCATTAGAAGTTATATCTGCATCTTCTGTTGAGAAACTGAATGTACGCGGACGAACGTTAGTTGTTTAGTTTACACGCGATCTTCGTGCGAAGTCTCTGACTTAGACCTCTGTTTCGCTAGTCCTCGAGTCCTCGAGTCCTCGAGCTTTAGGGATAGCGAAGTTGAGCGTCAAAGGATAGCGAACTTTTGTCGAACTTTTGGTGAATTTAAGGCATTATTATGAGTTATTATTTATCGTGATGTCCTTTTTTCGAGGAGACCAAGGGTTCATTCCATCATTACTTCTTGAGACTTGTGCCAGAAAGATGTATCGTATCTTTCCATAGGGATTCGTGAGGAGTCGAAAGGACGCTTCGAAAAATGAGTTTCTTTTTGAATCGGTGCACAGAATTCGAACAGGCGCTTTGTCTTCTATATATATGAGGTATGAGTCACTTTCCTTCTTTTCCCTCACCTGCCTCTTGTACTTCTGTACTCTCCATTGCTGCTTTCGTTTTCTGCTCACTGTTCTTATCTTCTGCCGTTTGCCATTTTCATCTTCTTCTTTCCGGAGCTTTTCCTTCTTGAGGTACTACGTAATGACCTTTATTTTTGTTTGGTATTGTTGGTTTTTCTCTTCTTTATTTTTGAGGTTTTGTAATCTTTCGTTTTCTTCTTTATGTATTTTCTTTTCTAAAAGGGAGTTGTTGCTTTGGTAGGTTAAACATGCCAAAGAGAGTGTATCGTTCGACCGAGTCAGGGGCTGATATTAAAGTCTTTCCTCAGTCGCGTGGGTATGAATCTCATCCTTGGATAACCACCAAGCTTGACAAGTTCATAGACCTCTGTGAGGTTGATCGGACGAAGGTGAGCAAGAAAGAGTTTCGGGCTGTGGGAGCAGAGCAGCTGGATCGTCCTTTTGACACGGTGAAGGGGATGGTTTTGTTTCAAAGATTTCCGTATTGTGGAGTTCGTCTTCCTCTTTCGCGCTTCCAGTGCGAACTCTTGAATGCAGTTAAGATTCCTCCTGGCCAGCTGCATGTGGTTGCGTGGTGTTGCATTACTTCGCTAGAGCGTTTGTTGACTGTGAATTACAGGCACATAGGACTTGAACACGAGGTGAAACCAACTCTAGGTCTATTTGGTCATTATTATAAGTTTTGCCGGCGAGGTGAGATCTGTACTGTCAGACCCTTGGTTAAGTTATTTGCTAATAAACCTGGGAAGATCGGCGATTGGGAAGAGAATTTCGTTTTTGTGAGAGGTTCTATGATAAATGAGATGGGTGTTCTCAAGGAATGGAACAGAGATTCGAAGGGATATTCCAAAGTGGTTCTTCCTACTCCGTCCGAAGATGAGGAGAAAATTATCAAGCTTTTAGAAAAGAAGTCTCCTCAGGGATATTGGTTGTGTTGGGATGGTTCTAAAATCACTCCTGATGATCACATTTTTCCTCTTGAAAACGTCTCTTCTGGCGAAGAGGAAGATGACGAGGAGGAGGAAGAGCGTTCGATGGGAACTGACGATGTTCCTTTGGTTTCTGGAGATCCTCAGGCTGACACTGAAGTTCATAATGAGCCTGTTGTCGAAGCTCAGGGTAAGGTTAGTGACAAGACCGAAGTTCCCCTAAGGAAAAAATCACGTGCGGCAGTGTTTGCTGCAGGCGCGATGTTCAGAGTTAAGGGTCAGGATCGCACCCGACATCCTCGAACAGCGGTTTCTAAAATGCCCAAACAAGGGGTTCCTCCTGCTAAAGATTCTGTCTTAGGGTCGGAGACGAAGAAGAGGAAAGGTGAGGAAGGTTCTGCAACACCTGCTTCTGGTGCGAAGAGGGGGAAACGGGAGCACAGTTCAACTGCTCCCCTTATCAAAAGTTCTGCTATCCCAATTGTTGAGACTTTTACTGTCTCAGTAACAGGCAAGACTTCCTCTGCTGGAGTTGAAGAAGGTGCTATGGTTGTAATTGGTTCGCAACCAGAAGCCGAGTCTGCCCAACCTTCCTCTCTGACACCAGCTCCGTCTGCGCGCTCAAAAGGGGTTGATGACTCATGGCGACTAGCCAAGGTTAGGAGGATTCATGAGGACGAAAAGGTTTCTCTTCGTCTCCCTGGGTTGGCAGTGGATTCTTCCAAAACCAAGGTGCATTCTTTGTCTTAAATACTTCTCTCTCTCTTCTCCCTCTCTTTTTTTTTTTTTTTTTTTTAAAGTTGTCTTCTGTACAGGTGTCTCAACTAGCTGCGTCACTTCATCGTGTGTCATTGGACTTGCATCCTCAATTGGGCCAAGAAGTAGCCGGTCTGTCTATTGATGACAAGTTCATGCGGATGCATGTTCTGTTGATGGAATTGGGATGCTTACAGGCAAGCGTTCACGATCAGCAACGCTATTTTGGCGATGCTTGGACGAGCTCCTTATCATCTCTGGCGAAGAGGAATGCCGAAATTGACCATGAGCTTAGTATACTTCGCGGTGAGTAGGAGTTGGATGTGGGATTCAAGGTGGACTTGTCTTAATTTCCTGTTTTTGCCAAATTGTCTGTAGAAGATCAGAACGAAGTTTCGGGTCTTTTTGAGAAGATTGCAGCGTCTCAAGATTACTTGACTACTCGCGCTTAAACGGCGGAAGCGGACAAGAGGCAGATGTCTGATATGCTTAACAAAACTACTGAGGTGCAAGCCGATTTGCATAACCAGGTTCTTGCATTTCGTATAACTCTCGAAAAACGGGACCAACAACTGGAGCAGCTTCGTAGCGCCATCGCACAGCGTGATGGGGCAGTACGTGATTGGAAGCAAACTGCTCAAAAGGTGGCGCATGAAGCTAAGCTAAGCATAGCAAGGAATGTGTGGACGCCTTGATGGTGGAGAAACAGGCCTTGCTTGCTGAGAAGAAAAGGCTTGTGGAAGAGGCCAAGGTTCGTGAGTTGGCCTTAACTTCATCGTCGGAGGAGGTTTCTGCACTTAAGGCAGAAAAAGGTCGCTTAAGCGCCGAGGTTATTGAGACTACAACTTTGCTTGATCAGGCCCAAGTTCGCCTCTCAGAATTGAACGAAGAATTGGCAAGACTTAGAGTCCAGAGTTCTTCTGACAAAGGCCAAGGTTCTTCAGACAAGGAACAAAACGTTCTAATGGGCTACGGCGAAGTGTGGTCTGCCCGTGAGTTTTTGAGAAATTTTCTCAAGTCGCCAGGGGTGCGGACAACTTCGTCAATGTTAGCTTGTACAGGGATGCATTTGTTGCTGAGACATAAATGTGATGAGCTCAGGAGGCATTATCCGTTCACTCGTGAGGAATTCGGCATCATGGATCCTCCTCCAAAACCCGATATTGACTTAGAGAACTGTTATTGGGATGATGAAAGTGGTGAACTGATGTATCAGGGTCCTGAGGGGGAGAAACAGGTGGAGTTGGGTGTCGATGTTGTACTTCCCATGATACCTCCCCGCTACCCTTGGTCAAATTCAGGTGCCGCTTGGCCAGAAGATGTGCCCTATCCCTCTGAGGACGAGCTTGATTCAGACGACGAAGAGGGAGAAGTTGGGAACGCGAACTTGGAGGGAGCTGATGCTGAGAAGACGACTAGTGTTCAAGGGGCCCAAACTTCAGGGGACCAGGCGAACTTGGCCAAAGCACGTGACCCGGCTTCAAACTTCGCTAATGATTTAGGGGAAGCGTTGGCCGTTCAAACTGGGACGGAGGGGGACTTGGAACTTCATGTTGACGACTACAATGTTGAGGCGGGGTTCGAGCTTTCTGGGGATCGCTAATGGCATGTTTTTATTTTTTACTAAACTTTATTCAATCGTGTTGTTGCGTATTTGGTTGAATGGTTTGTAATATGACGAATTTTTTTATGTGTATGATGCTTATGACTTTGTTGTTGAAATGTTGATTTAGGAAAGTATTTCTTTGGTCATTCTACGTGAACGCTACGCATTTTTATTCTAGCGGTTAAGATTGCATTAACTTTATTCAATTCTGAAACTGATTATTACAACTTCCACTTTGTGTGGATTTTTTCTACTCCAACGAACTTCGTAGGCGTTCGTTGGATCGGAAGGGTTGGCGATACTATTCGTTATCAGTAAGTTCGTTATACATGCGATGTTTTTATCTCATTGCTGATGATTCCACTAAGTAATGTTGACTTGTCAAATTTGTTCGTGCAATAAGTTCGTTATGGTTTCTCGTGGCCTTATGCGTCGCTCCTTTTGAGGCATGAGTTTATGCTTGGTGATTTTGCAAAACTGCTTATTTCTTTGGGCGGAGCCTTAATGTTTTCCCACTTCGCTTCTTCCTGGCTTGTGCTGTAGATTATTCTTCCCGTAAGAGTTGGGTCAGTAAAACTCTTGATCTGTGGCACGATGACTTGTCTGGTTGCGAAGCAGGTCCCTATTTTTGCATTCTCCACTTCTTGCTGTGTTAGGCTGCATGAAGTGCTATGATTTCGCTTGTTAAATGTGATTATTTTTATAGTGTATTCTTGGTTTAATGTCTATTTGTAACTTGTCAGCTATCTTACTAAATTCTCCTGTTCGGAATGGTTGCTGTTTAATTTTTATTTTTATTTCTTGCATGTAGAGTCTTTCCTTGACTTTCCTTTTTTCATCTTTTGTGCGAATAATTGCTTTGATGTTTGATTATATATTAACTTGGGGGTCATGCAACTTGTGTGATGCATTCATGAGATTCGCGCCTGCTGGATACGTGTTCAACTTCAGCGCTGTTCGTAATGTTTGAGTTGGCGTTTGAGGTGGCGAACAATGAAAGAGAAAAATACACATATATATGACAAGGAGGAGAGATTTCATTTTATTCATTATAAGCGAACTTCGATACATTGAAACGGCTAAGGATCGCAAAAGATTACAGTTACAAATATTTGTTTTACGGTCTTCGTCTTCGTCGAAATCAAGAGATGTTGCCTTTCTATTCCTCTATTGTGAGTTTAAGGTGGCTTCGATGATCAAGAGATGTTGCCTTTCTTGTGGCTGCCTCGGTTGATCATCGTCACTACCTTGATGGATGAGGCTCGCATCGTCTCCCAATGTTGCCTCCTGGATCGCTCTGCTGCGAAGTTCTATAAGGTTCGGCTAACTTTGGGTGTCCTACATCCTCTTTCGGAAGATGATCAGCTGTTGCTTACAGGTTCGCCCCCTTTTCACGTCAAGCGTATCCCACGCATTAGCAGGGTCTGGCTTGTTGTGGGAAGTGGTCGAAGCTTGTGGTTGTCGGCAGTTGATCGTCTTCGCTGGAACGCACCGACCCTTGTTAACTCCTGACGTTATCTTGTGTTTTGCCTGGGTCGTGCGTTCCGCGTGGGTGGGCAAGAAGAAACTCGGCGAACTGTAGTTTTGGTTTCTCGCCGAGCGTACTTTCAAACTCACCCTAACGGAACTCCTTCCCCGCTTGTGGGCAGGGAAAGAGATCCGTGGGGGAAAAATCGTAGGGATAGATAGGATGGTGGATGATCTCAGCTATCCTACTAAGTTCTCCTCCTTTCTTCAGCTATGCTACTAAGTTCTCTTTCTATTCCATGGTGATGCTCTGGCATTCTTCTTATGTTTCTTTTTTATGGTGTTAGAGGTGGTGGTTTTGTTAAAATTTTGTGGAAGGCGAAGGAAGAAAGAGGGAGACGGAAAAGTTTTGAATTTTGTTTGTGGGGGAGGCCTTATTTATAGGCGTCCCAACCTTGGGGTATTTTGGTAATTTCATCTTTTGGCTCTATTTATGGCGGAATTAAGACGGATGTAAGCATTAAATTTCGGGCCTTTTTAGGCATGTCGTGTTTTATACGGTTGTCCTTGGAAGTTGGAAAATAATGTACTTGTCATTGGGGCTTTGTCAGATTTTGTCGTTTTTCTTGTGGGTAGGTGGGATATTTGTTCTAAATTTGTCATATTCACATAGCAGCCCATTGCACCGGGCCCTCCAATAATCCTCGTTGAACAGCTAGTAATGCCATATCTTCTCTGTAGTCTCCGCATTTGTTTGCTTCAATGGAAAAACGGTCAAGGTAATCCCTGGTATGTTCGTCTGGGTATTGTCTCACATTCATTAAATCCATGCAAGTTTTTGAAGGTGCGCGAACGTTTGCGAACCTCTTAAGAAACTTTTCTGTGAGGTCTTTGTAACTGGACACTGATCCAGGTGGTAGTTGGGCGTACCAGTCCCATGCAATCCCCTCTAACCTTGTTGGGAAGACCAAACACATGGTTCTCTCTGATGCTCCAGTGATCAGCATGGATTCTCTGAAAGTGTTGACAAAGGCTCGCGCATCATGAGCTGGGTAGGTTGGGTATTTATCTAAGTTGGCGAAGTCTTTCAGCCGTAAAGGTCTTCGTTTGTATAGGTGTTGTGCCAACGCTCCTCGAGGGGGTGAAGGACTTGTTCGTCTTCGCGCTGACCTTCTGTTGGCATGTCTTCTGCGAGGGTTTGATCTTCCGTCACTTTCGGTTTCCTTGTGAGAAGAGTAGTTTGAAGAGGGCGATCTTGAAACTGAAGGCGAGCGGTAATGACCTCTTCGCCGGGTCGTTCGGCGAGGAGTTAAGCCTGGCGAACTGGATCGGTTGAAGTCTGACGAGATTGATCTCCGTCGTGGCTTGGTTGATCGCGACTTCGATCGTCCTCTCTTGTGAGAACGAGAGTGTCCTCTCCAGTTGGAGGGCTGAGAGTGTCTGGGGGATGGTTGTGGTCCTCGTTCGATGTGTTCCATTTCGGGCCTTTCACGTTGAGAGTTTCTTGTGAGAGTGTGGTTGGTTGTTTGTAGGGGAACAGATGCTTGGGGCGTAGGGATGTACCGCTGTTGCTGCTGCGAGGAAGGTTGGGTCGATGGGATGTATTGTTGGTGGGGTGTATCGATGTTGGGATGTGTCATGAATGATTGGAAAGGGTTATGTTGCATGGGTTGCTGCTGGAAGGTGTACTGAGGGTTTTGTAAGGGTGGTATGTTTGGCGCAGGTTGGTATGGTGGTTGGATGGGGGTGTGTGTGGGTGGGATGACTGGTATTGAGGAGGCGTTTGGGATGACGGTCTGCTGAGGGGTTAGGGATATGCTGTTGGATTGATCTGAGACTGGCCCTTCTGTCCTTGGTGGAGGTGGTTGAACAGTTGTTTCGGCCATCGTAGGTCTTGGTTGTTGACCGACAGTGGTGATAGGTGTAGTGCTTGTTGCGGCCATCTTAGAAATTGATGGCGTGTTGAAGTTAAGCTTTTTTTGTTGTATATGTAGACCTTCTCTCATTTGAACAAGGAGAGCTACGCAACAAGAAGAACGGATTCTCTTCCCGGTTGCTTCATGTGGTCTCCATTTACGGTGGGCGCCAGTTGTTAAACCTAATCTAGCTCTTAAGATTTTTCAACAAGGTAGAGATTCAAATAGAAAGAAGGATAGGGAATAAACTAAAGAAAATCTTTTTTTTATTGATCTTTTTTCTTGCTTATACAAGTTTGGAGATGAAAATTACAGAGATTCTAACCCCATCTCCAAGGGGTAGGGGGTGTCTATTTATAGCTACTGGCTCTCTTATGTCGGGATTGTATGTGGCGGAGTTGTGACTTCCCTTCCTGCTGAATCGGGAGGCGGGTCCATAGTAGATCGCTTGGTGCTTCGCAGTTTAATAGAAGATCGCTGAGTACTTCGCTCCTTCTTTCTCCTAGGACGAAGTCCATCGAAGCTATAAAGGGGGATCCTAGTTGGGATCCTCCATCCACGTGTAGCGATGACGTCATCAGTTCGTTATAACTAATTCTGACATGGGGAGGTACCCGATCAGAGAGGTGTCTCTTTGTCCCTGATCAAGGATATCATGTGGGACCCCTGTGGGACCCTTCCCTTGACAGGCCTGGGTCCAACGGAAAATGGATCTTTGCTTAGGCCCCCATGAAATATTATATCAGGTAGTATCATATACTATTAATTATTTCGAGATGCATAGTCTACTATGTGAAATACACAATTTATTCTTTTGCTCCAACGGAAATATAATATGTTTTTTTTTTCTAAAAAAATACACCAAAATTACTGACAATTTATGCAAAACTCCCACAATCCAATTACCTACCACAGTTTACATTCCATTGCGACCAATTAGTATAATAGTGTTTCGATTAGTTTTTTTTAAATAAAAAATAATCTTTTGACAAACTAGTTTCTCTCATCTTGTTTTGGACAGAATGTAAGATAAATTTTAAATTTGTTTATTATCTTGTCATAGCACGATATTGACACAAATAACTTAAGATATTATAATGTTTTCATTCAACACGTTTTTTTTTTTTTTTTTTTTTTTTTTTTTTTTTTTTTTGCTCTTTTGACATAGACAGCACTGTAACTAAAACGAACATACTTTATTTTCCATGCCATGAATAACTTTTGATGACTTAGATATGATGTTACAGCTTGTGTCTTTGATTATATATAGTAGAGTAAAAGTATTAATTAAAATTAGAGTTCAAATTGAAACGATGTCGATATTTACTTATTTTTTAAAGTTGAATTCTAGTCAGCATTTAAGTAACATTAATAATTTGATTTTAAGATACGTTTGGTGACTTAACTAATTCTTAACTCACTTAAGAATGAGTTAAGTTCCTACCAAACATGACTGAGTTGGTAACTAATAACTATTATTTAAATCTAATTTAATTAGCTAATCCCTCGATCTAAACACATGATCCAAATATATCTTACAAACTAACGATGTGTTTTAAGTCAGATAGGAAAATAATTTCTGATGACTTTAATTTAATATACAAAAATAAGAACTTGCGAAGATTTTATAGCTGTTGAGCACTTTACTATACTTCATTTAACTTATTTATATCATATTTTGGCATATAAGAATATCGCAATACAAAGACAGCTGGCGTGCTGAAAAGAGGTTAGCAAAGATAATTAAATCCAATTGCAATTTCATAAAGATGCCAACTTAAACCCATTTTACTAAGATTTCAAAATTATGTCATTTTTTTTTCTTCTTCTATTTTTTTCTGTCTAGAAGAACAAAAAAAATATAATAAGATATCTTATCTTAAACCAATCTTTTTTTTTTTCCTTCCTTCATCATTTGAAATGATATTAATACTGTTATCTCAGTGACGACAATGTGTATATTTAAACCTTATAGAAACGAATTATTAAGTGCCGAAGAAATTTGTGTGAAATATCTACAATACTCTGTTACAAACAAATCATCATAACTGATGATCTCATCCTCTCGGAACCAGCATCCTGCAGACGGTAGAGGGTAAATCTTTGATTCGAATTGTTCGATTTAATCTCGAAAGACAAATTTTATAGGGGAAATTGGACACATGCTACCCCAAAACTTCTAAATTAGAAGAATGCCACCTTAAACTTAACTCTTAGAAAAATGCCACGCCAAATCAATTATACCTAGAAATTTGCCACAATTATACAATTTTTATACATTCTGAAAATAAAAAATATCATAATTTGAGATGTATTTAAATATTTCCTAATATACCCTTCTTCCTTAAGTCCAGTTATCTCCTCTCTCCATCTCTCATCCGATGCTCTCCTCTCCAAAGTCTAAACCACAGCGATGCCCTCTACTACCTCCGGACCATCTCGTCTCTGGGCTGGGATAGCCTCCTGACATCCTTTTTAACCCTCGCAATCTTTGATTGCACGGCCCCGACCTGCCGTGCAGCGATCTCTGTGTGCCTAGACCTCTCGAGAGCCTTCCGTGTTGGAGTTGTGTCCTAAAAGTCAATATTTAATGACTTAATTTCTTAGTTTATGTTATTGATGATATTTAATCATTTGTTCCTAGAGTTTATTACTGACAGATCATTCAGGTTGAGGATCTAAATTGTAGATCTCTATGGATCATTCATTAGAATGACAGTAATAAATCTAAATCGTCCGTAGTCTTGATAATTAACAAGGAACATTAATTATCATAAAAGATTAGTATGCAAGTTAAGTGATGATTAAGTTCTACAAATCATAGGTAAGGAGTTACAAACTTAATTGCATATGTATATGTTGTGGAACATAGTACATGACATGACCCAATGAAATAAACATAAGGATTGTGTTATGTGTCATTGTTTATTTCATATGAGTTTGATTCTAAGTTTGAGATAGTTCAACTTTTCCACATGAGGATAGGTTCAATAAATATCGTCTACCGTTGATTCCTGATATGGGCTGCTATACGGACTTTATTTATGTTCTCTTGAATTGTGCGGGAAAAATTTGTTCATCAAGAAAATCGTATGTCCCTCATTAATTTACTTAGTGAGTCATGATATCTGTTTGGGCCCCTTGATGGAGTTGGATCGTATGCGCGCAACTAGGCGATTGACTCTAAATCAAGAAACGTATAATCTGCAAGAATAACACATTCCTATCTTGGATTATACGATGATATCATGTGACATAAGAATCAAACAAGGAGATACTTTTATTTCTTATGTAGGATTGATTTGCTGTAGTTGTACAGTACATATTTATGTGAATCGAGAGTCATAACGTGTTGCTAAATACCGCTTATGATTATTAGAAATAAATAGCGATTTATTTTCCATGGCCAACATAGCATAAATCCTCAAAAGATCACACGAATAGGACTTTAATCACACGGTGCATTATTTATTTATTCGCAGTAGTGTATTGCGAAAATATGATAAGTTGATTAATTAATTATATATCGTTGCGAACCGTTATAATTGAATTAACGCATTTGCTAATCTCAAAATAATTAATTATAAATTATAAATGATTAATTAATTATAAATTAACGCATTTGCTAATTTCAAAATAATTATTAATAAGTTAATAATTAATTTAGTTCAACACAATTTAATTATAGAAATTAAATAGAGCTTATGGACATTTATTTAATTAGTAAATTAAAGGTCCTGTTTGAGTACAAGAGAAAAGTTCATTAATTAATTGAATTAGTGGAGATTTAACACATCACAAAATGGGCTTGATAGCCCATATAGTGGCTGCCCTAATAGGGGTAAAAAGGTCTATCAAATTTGTGGAGTGGTTAGTCTATAAAAGGAGGTCATTTGGAGAGAGAAACTCTAGCCACCATAACATTTTCTCTCCCTCTTCCTCTTAGAATAAAAATTAGAGAGAAAATTTTAGAATTTTTATCTCTTTCTTTTGCTCTTAATCCACCTCAAATGCTCATGTGTTGAGCATTCTCCCTTCTCCATTAATTAAACTAGTTAATTGAAAGAAGTAGAAGAGATAAAATCTTGAGAGTTAGTTGCTCTCCTCTTCCTTGTTAGCACAAGTTGAAAGATGAGGTGATTAAACTTCTAGGTGGACTCGAGGCGGCCGCCGGTGACTTGGTGGTAAAGGAGAGCACGCCACCGACTCCCATACATTGGTCGAGCCTCGAGAATGCGATTTCGCGAGAGGTAATCGATTTCTCCCATTCTCTCATGTTGTGTGTTGATTGCTTGGCAAGATCATTTGTGATTGATTGTTAATTAAGTTAATTAGTAACTAAAATTAAAAATTGAGCACTTTCTAACAGTGGTATCAGAGCTCGAGGTCGTGCTTAATGATGAAGGCCTAAAATCTAGGATATCAAATAAATTTGTAAACCTAGAGCTAACCTCACTAGCCGTTTGGAGTTAAGCTTTAGGGTCGAACCCAAGGGACGGTACAATTGAATACCGGACTTATCCTTTTTCAAAAGCTAGACGAGAATATTTTTATGGAGTTTTGAGTTATAAATCCTAAAGGTGCAATAAAATAGATGTTTTTGGTTGTTTTGTTAATTAAAATAATCTAAATAATATCTAAATAGGTAAAGTAGAGATTTTGGGTTTTTAACAATATAAAAAGCGTCTTAGGGTTCAGGTTTCACCTTGGTTTGGACTCTAGAACATAGAACTTATCACTTTCGTATATCGAACGGTATTTTTCAAGCGTATACCACTCTGTTCGGTCCGAACAGAAGGTATAAGTGTGTGGTTTTGACTCTTTATGATACTATATGCTTTGTGCTAGGGTTTGTTGGTCAAACTTAGATATTCTAAACCTCAGCTTTCGCTTGTTGGACTAGACACTGGTTCAATCACAACCTAACCTAATTAACTCGATTGGTTCACAACTTTTGGTATAGAATTCAATCAACTTAAACTTGTTTGTTGGAGTTCGTGAGGATATTTAGAGGTATTTTGGACTGGTCTAAAAGTTACACTTTTTGTGTCAACTAATCTCCCCTTTTGGATCTACAATTTATCTCAAATACTTTATCTAAATTATCTTAATTAACCTAACTTTAGAACTTAACTAAATGTGGTCATTCATCTAGAAGTTAATTAGATCTAATTAAGCAATTTAAACAAGCAATTAACATAATTCTCAACAAAACAAATCAACAAAACATATCATATCATATCAAGTCAAATCACAAGATCCAAACTTAAGTTACTTTCCTACTCCTAAGACTACATAAATTTAGCCTAACATACTATTAAAACAAACAACAACAAGAGTAGAAATCACAAGATACAAGCCCATGGAAATTAGAGATAAAAACATAGGAAGAATAAACCGATTTGTCTTTCTATGCTTGATCTTCAATCTTCAAAGGCGATGGAATGCTGCAGGGGCGTGTCACAACTTCTTCTTGCTGCCGTCGCCTCAAGAATAGATTGCCTTGATGAATAATGGTGGATGGAGGCTATGGAAAGTGGATTTGAGCAATGGAAGGTAGTATTAGAAGTGTGGAGGCTTCCCTTCTCTTCCTTCTGGTCTAGGGACGCATTTATACTGATTTTCACGCACATAAAAGGTAATTGGAGCACTAATGAAAGAAAACTTGCCAAAATAGCCAATTTTCCGCATAAAAACTTGCCATTTGAACTCTGTCGGTGCTCTGTTCGGACCGAACAGTGGAGAGAAAATCCAGCAGAGGCTGCTACAGTGTCATTCAGACCGAATTACTGTTCATTCGGACCGAATGAACAGTGTTCGAACCGAACAATACGCGTGATATTCAGATTTTAGTCTCGGTTAGTATTTCGGCCATAATTCCTTCATCCGGACTCCGATTTAGGTAATTCAAAAACCGTTGGAAAGCTTAGGATGAGCTCTTCAATGCTATTGATTCTATTTGATAATTTTCTTCTCCTAAATCCATCATTTTATGCAATAATTGAGCGTTCAGTCCAAGCAAAGCCCTCTTTGATCCGGGTATGAGTCATTCGGTTCAAACAACGGCTTGGACAATGCCTCCAAGTGCTAGGAATGAGTCATCTAGCATATTTCAAGTGTCAAAATCCATCTAAAATTCGAGAATCCACCAGAAATCATCAAGAAACCTGAAAATAAGAGAAAAAACGACGGCAAAGCCAAATCCTTGGAAAAACATAGCAATTCATTGAATAATTTAATGGTTTGAATGTCTTTTGAGTGCCAAGTAAGGTCTAAATACCGATAAATAATGATGATATCAAATCCCTCCAAACTTAAACTTTGCTTGTCCTCAAGCAACGCCCTAAACTTAGAATTTTGGACTATACTTAAATCTAAAACCAAGTCATTTTTCAAACCAAGAAATTATCATGGAAACCAATTGCTTATGCCTAAAATTTTCACATTTCAATCAAATAAGTCAAACCAAAATTTAATTTCAAGAACCAAGTTTAGTGTTCTACAAATTAATTCATGCATCTCTTGGTCCTAATGAAATCTTTTCTCAAATTCAAGAACTCTAGCTTCACTTTGTCAATTCAAATGCGATCTCAATTTCAATTACCCGTTCTTTTCCATATTTTACAAAAGTTTGTAAAGTCTTTTATCAAAATCGAAAATTTTATGATGAACTTTCCTTAAAACCAATTTCATTTTTCACCAATTTGTTCGTGCAAGTCGAGTCGTGGGGTTTTGCACCCTAGAGAATATAATGCGGTGTCATTGACCTTGAATATGCTACTAGTACATGACATGCTAGGGAGGTTGGACTGGTATTGCTCGACTATGACCACGGTACACTTGGGCCATAATACTCAACAACTCCTTTGCCAATTCTTTCACATCGGGTCCAGTAGAATTAACCATGAATTGTTCAATTATTTCTCGATTTCTTTGAGGTGTAATTCCTAACAATTCATGATCAACCCAATACCCTCCAATTTGTGGCTAAGTTGGTTGAAAAAGGTCTTGGTGCATCCTCGTTTTCACAACTATTTGAATTTATTGTCCCATTAAGTTTGATCGTAGGTGATTCAAGCGATTAAAAAGCAATTCCAGCAAGACAAAGTTCATCTTATAATTTCCAAAGTTGATAAATTTTTTTTTGAACAAAAGTTTGCCAAATACAAATCCGTTCACTCGGTAAAAACTTGTGAGAATCGACTTAGAGTGTTTTGACAATTTCAAGCAACCAAAATTGAGTTCTATCTTTGCAAAATATTTTCAGTTCGGCCATTGGTGCAAAAATCAATCATGAGATATCAAAACATTCTAGGGTTCTTTGAGAAAAATTTTGTTTGACTTCAAAACAGTTTTAAAACAGTGTGAATTTGTCATTTAAAACCAAATCGAGAGAATCTAGGCATATCCAATCAATTTCCAAACAAAAACTAGGCATTAATTGTGCAAAAATCTAATTTTCATGTTTCTGTTCGGACCGAACAAGAATCTGTTCGGACCGAACAGAAGCTGTGCAATTCATAAATTCGTCCAAATTTTGTAAAAAATTGACCAATTTCAATCAAAAGTTCGATTTTCCTCCTATTCCCTCCCCCCAAACTTAAATCAAGCATTGTCCTCAATGGATTCAATTAAATAGAAAAGAAAATAGGAGGGAAAAGAGAACTTAACCAATTTTTTTTTTCAACGTGTCAATTTGCTCCTAGTTTGATCTCTCGACTTCCAAGATGGTTTAACTCCTTTCCTTGAGTTATTGTGCAATCCGTATGAGGTCGATCGAGGTTAGTTGGCTCACGTAACCCATGGTGCTCTAGCACGGATTGCATCTTCCTTCGTTTGTTCATTCAAAGACCCCTATAATTAAATAAAAACAATCAAATTCTATTTTTTTTTATTTTTGGTTTTTCAAATTTTTATGGGTTTTCTTATTTTCTATTTTTTGTGTTTTCTATTTAAAAATTAAAATAAAAGAGAGTAGAGTTGAGAAATTCTTGAGTTGCCTTCCAAGAAGCGCTTGTTTTAGGTCCCTAGCTTGACCGTCTCTCACTAAGTCTTGATTGGATCGGGCCCAGAAAGCGAGACGGCGAGCGATTTGTCATAGCCCTTGTTGGTGATGTCTCTTGTGCGATCCTCTTTCAAGATAGTCCCATCCGTCCGAATCGATTGATCGATGCCCTTCAAATCACCAAGTGAGTTCCCCATTGTTCCTTTTCTCATCAAAAATTCCTTCGTTTGACCTGTATCTAGCTTGGAGTCAGCAAAAACGGGGTCTATTTGACTAGGATTGAGAATTTCATACCTTAAAGACGGAAGAAGAGGCTTCAAATCGACTTTTGTAGGAAGGATCGTGGATTTAGTATGGCTCAAGACACCAATGCCCTGTGTGTTGTATTGTGAATGCATGTGAATGAATGTGTATAAGACCTTTGGTGCCATGGTTAATTAATTAATAATGATTAATTTATTAATGTAACTTGTGAGGCTTGCATGTCCCTAAGGCTAGGAAGGAATTAAGAATATTTTCACATGTATTTTTGTTCCTTTAATTATATAGGATATGATCCATATGATTAGTGGGAGGGACAATTAGATTAGTTTTGCTACATGGAGATGCGACGGAACTAATGCAAGCGGGAGCCATACAAACCCACAATAATACTTGAGATGCTTATTATAATATTATGTGAATGTTTGTGTATGCTATGAAATGTCATAGGATAGGTATGGGTGTATGCTTACACGACCACCAAACTAAGTCACATAATATTTGTCCCATTAATTTGATTAAGTCGACCGTCCTCCTTCTTTCTATCCCATTCACATCGTTCGGTACCAAATGACGCTTTCCGTCGACGCGGGACGTCTTTTGGTCAACCCTAGAAGTCGGGGTGTAAATCGTATTTACTATGAGCAAATAGAGAGAGATTACTTATCGATGGACCCTAATCGGATTGGACATCGGGACGAAGTTTGTGGATGTACATGAGACGTTTCACAAACCAAGAATTATATGAAATGATATTATTGGTTGGAGAACCTACCTTATCTAGTTATTTTGGTGTCATGCCGACGTTGGTCCCATCTCAACGAAAATGGAGATCTTGGAGAACTAACTACATTTGGGACATTAAATAAATGTAGTGGGAGATTTATTTGTTATAAATAAAACTTTGCGTAAACTAAATGACCTTAAATTAGTTTTGTTATAGATGTTTAAACGTGTTAATTTTGTTGCGATCAATTTTTGAAAAGAACAAGCTCGTTTCTAAAAGTATTTATTTGGAAAAATAATACCGATTCCTAAGACATGATGTTAGTGAAAAAAAATTTGAGCATGCTTATCTCCAAATTTTTCCTCAACTTTCCGAACGTAGCATCGCAATGATTGATTGACTTTTAGCGAAAAGTTATTCAATAAAGCGGATGCCTATATCCTCATTTTGGAATTTCTAGACTTTTGAATTGGAGATATCATAAGGACTAGATTTGACTCCTACGCTCTCATTCCCTTACTTAAGAAATTGTTCTTAGAGAAAGTAGATATCGACTTAATCGTTTATGATCGATTGATAGAGTATGAGTTAACCAAGAGATTCTTCTTCTATAAGAAAATACATGAATGTTCCATTAGCTTATAAACCGAAAGGTATAAGTAGTTAATTGCCAACTAGAGATATTAAGATTTCCAATATCAAGGATCGTTGATATTATCATGCAATCTCTTACTTAGTAATAAAGGATATGATGTTATTTTTCGCACACTTGTTTGTGCAAAAGGTAATTAGTCGAGTATTAAAGGAATACTTCGCTAAAGGATGAGTTGAGACTTCGAGACCCTCATTTGAGACCGTGTGTCGCATGAATTGTTTCATTTGCCGTTTTATGGAGGCATTTGAAAGGTTGTCCGAAATACCATGATTATGATAAATAGAAATGTTCTAATCCTAAAGGTATTTGTCATTCAAATTATCTCGCTATCTCTAAATTCAAACTAGTAATTAGGTACTAGTCCATGTGCTCGCATTTAACGAAATGCGTAGACAATGAAGAATAAGGGGATATTTGAGAGATGTAAAGTAAACTCCGTATAGAAAATGGTTTGTTTGTCTAAGCCATAACCATTAGATACGTAGAGTTATCTTTACTAAAAATTTGTTTAGTAATTAGAGGTTGAATACCTTATTCCTAACATCTCAAAAATTCTTATCTTCACTTCATACTTGATGATGGATGCTAATATTTTTGTAAAAGAAAAATATTGTTCTCTTATTATGGATTTGTTTATATGATTTTATGCATCTTGATTAAATTTGCTTGAAATAGATAAACAAGTGTTGAATGGCAAATATGATACGTAAGACTTCACGTAAGTATTTGACTTTAATATGAAATGACCGCTTAGTCATAAATAAACGAGAATCGTATTATGAGAGTCTATGTAACGTAGAGCTCGTAACTCAATTCGATTGTGAATCGATTGAAATATGCGAATCATGTTTGTTAGATGACAAAAGCGTCTTTAATCTATGAAGGTTTCAGGACAAGTGACTTGATTAGAACTTAAACATGTCGATGTATATAGACCTATAAGCACTTTGTGTTATGGCAGGTTGTTAATACTTTACTACTTGACCAACGATCATAATAGATATTAACGTATCTATTTGATAAGGTGTAAGTATGAACCTTTTGACTAGTTCAAAGGAGTATGAAAGTCGTTTCACAACTCGCTCCATGAGGAATATTATATTAGAATAATATGTCCAAGAATGGAGATATCGAACATTATTTGATATCGTTCGATCGGTAATAAATCAAGTTGACTTATTCAACTCGTATTAGGGATTTATGTTTGGGGACAATATTGTTTACACTGAATAAAAGTTCCATCGAAGTCCGTTGAGAAAGATATCTTACGAGAGTTGATCTTTAAGTACGTTATTTCTCAAGATTTGGTGTTAAGAAACTTATTTCAAAGTTTGTTGATTGATAAACTTATATCCAAATTGGACAATTGATAGTTTGTATGATACCTTATACTAAACGAAAGGTACTACTTTTACGAACGTGATAAGAACAAAATAGTTGTTGCTCATCATGATGTAGTCTTAGAGAATAACATTCTCAAGAAGAAGTAGTAGGAGTAAATTGAGCATTAAAGAAGTTTATGCGTCACAACAAGAAATATCTTTTATGGAAAACTTGTTACTCCATACATGGTGCTTAATAGGAGTTGAGCGGAGCTTCATTCACAAGCAGTTGTGAAAGGAGGAAGTTTATATGCATGCTCGCTTCTAAAGAGTACTCAAACATCTCGTGAGTAGATGATGTTTGAGAAACTCGTGCGATATATTAGGATCAAGAACCTATTCTACAATTTGTTGTAGAAATAGTTCAAGAACCTCAAGCACCAATCCTACAAAGGTCAACGAGAGTGAATCGCCTAACCGAATGGTACATAGGCTTCACGATATCCTCGTACTTGGCATATGAGAATCCGTTGATAAATAAAAAAGTGATGGAAGCACCCGATTCCACAAGTATGGTTTAAATCCATACGGTATTTAAATACAATCCATGTATAACAATAAGGTATAGACCTTGGTTGATGTTCATGAAGGAGCAATCCATCAAGAACATTTAGATCTTTAAAGGAAAGATTGACATGGACGGCAAGTTGACTATGTACAAATCACAGATTAGCGCTTGTAGCTATGTCTAAGTCGATGACGAGTTGACTATATGCTAAGCACGGCTCATTGCTTGTAGCTATGTATAAGTCAATAGAGATCGTTCTAGCAGCAGTTATATTTCGTATATATTGATATATGGAAAGGAACATCAAAACATGCCTTCTTCGAATGGATGAAGGAAGATGTGTATATGATACAAACCAAGGGTTATGTTTGATGTATTACTAGAAACATATACATACTTCAAGTATCCATTAATGGATTGAAGCAAGTATTGTGAAAAGTGGAATAAACATTTTGATAAGGAAGTCAAGGAGTTGAACTTCGTCAAAAAAGCATCCTGTATAGACAAGATATTCAGTGGGAGAATGATTGTGTTACTTGTATTGTAAAAGGTAACAAGATATTAATTAGGAATAATATTAAGGAAATGAATATTGTCAAGATCTCATTGGAGAATGTTTTTCTCAATAGAGAACTTGGACAAGGTCGTCTAAATCCTAGGAAACAAAATCTATAAAGATATGGTGGATGTTAGGTTTGAATTAATGTGTATGTAATGACAAAGTGTTCTAATAACACATTATGGTGAATTCCAAGAAAGGATGTCTAACCACGTCATATGGCATAAGACTTGAGTTTGACTCAGTTTATTGCAACTCAATTCGAGAAGAAGTGCATGAAACAGTTCAAGCATTCTTCTATTATGAGTTTCATTATTTACGTCACATTTATGCACATGCACCAATGTGTAGTTTCTAAGGAGAATGATAAACGATTATCAAATAGATACAATAGAGACACATTTGGACAATAGTCAAGGATATCCTCGAGTATCTTGTGACAAAGAGTGATATGATTTTTCCATCCTTTAAGATGAAAGAAAAATCGTGTAAGTCGTTTCACTAATGCTAGTTTTTCGAAAGATTGATATAATCACAATTGAACTACATATTTTGCTTAAAGGTGGTGTTGTAAGTTTAGAAAGTGTTCTAAACAGGATATTACAACCGTTTTCGTTACCAAAGCAAAATACATAGCAACTTGTGAAACAACGAAAAGAATAGTTTGGATGAAGATGTTTTCAGTTAAGCTAATATGGTTATATGCATCTCGAACCATAGCTTAGTCTTGAAGAACCCAATATTAAATTGGTGATCCAACTATGATCTATGACATTATCACTTTATCTCATATGATGATGATCAAGAACATATATATATGAGTATATATACGTATAGAGTCAAACAAAATTGGATAGGTTCGCAAACACAGCGAACACTCTGACATAACCTCTACCTTAAGCAGTATGCGAGATGCAGTTGTGCATCCATACTTAATGGACGTATGAGTTATTTGCTTTAAGAGTATTATTTCTCTAAAGGTTCGAGACATGTATATATATGGATATATGACATCGGTCTAAATTCTTCACTGGCTAGAAGTCACTACTGATTGACTCTAGGCCAAGTGGGAGATTGTTGGAGTTGTGTCCTAGAAGTCAATATTTAATGACTAAATTTCTTTGTTTATGTTATTGATGATATTTAATCATTTGTTCCTAGAGTTTATTACTGACAGATCATTCAGGTTGAGGATCTAAATTGTAAATCTCTGTGGATCATTAATTAGAATGACAGTAATAAATCTAAATCGTCCGTAGTCTTGATAATTAACAAGGAACATTAATTATCATAAAAGATTAGTATGCAAGTTAAGTATTGATTAAGTTCTACAAATCATAGGTAAGGAGTTACCAACTTAATTGCATATGTATATGTTGTGAAACATAGTACAGGATATGACCCAATGAAATAAACATAAGGATTGTGTTATGTGTCATTGTTTATTTCATTTGAGTTTGATTCTAAGTTTGAGATGGTTCAACTTTTCCATATGAGGATAGGTTCAATAAATATCGTCTACCGTTGATTCCTGATAAGGGCTGTTATACGGACTTTATTTATGCTCTCTTGAATTGTGCGGGGAAAAGTTGTTCATCAAGAAAACCATATGTCCATCATTAATTTATGTAGTGAGTGATGATATCTGTTTGGGCTCCTTGATAGAGTTGGATCGTATGCGCGCAACTAGGCGATCAACTCTAGATCAAGAAACGTGTAATCTGCAAGAATACCACATTCCTATCTTGGATTATACGATGATATCATGTGACATAAGAACCAAACAAGGAGATACTTTTATTTCTTATGCAGGATTGATTTACTGTAGTTGTACAGTACATATTTATGTGAATTGTGAGTCATAACGTGTTGCTAGATACCGCTTATGATTATTGAAAATAAATAGCGATTTATTTTCCATGGCCAACATAGCCTAAATCCTCAAAGGGTCACACAAATAGGACTTTAATCACACGGTGCATTATTTATTTATTCGCAGCAATGTATTGCGAAAATATGATAACTTGATTAATTAATTATATACCGTTGCGAACCGTTATAATTAATTAAGTCAAGAAGATCATATAGAAATAAATTAACGCATTTGCTAATCCCAAAATAATTATTAATAAGTTAATAATTAATTTTGTTCAACACAATTTAATTATAGAAATTAAATAGAGCTTATGGACATTTATTTAATTAGTAAATTAAAGGTCCGGTTTGAGTACAAGAGAAATGTCCATTAATTAATTGAATTAGTGGACATTTAACACATCACAAAATAGGCTTGATAGCCCATATAGTGGCTGCCCTAGTAGGGGTAAAAAGGTCTCTAAAGTTTGTGGAGTGGTTGGTCTATAAAAGGAGGTCATTCGGAGAGAGAAACCTTAGCCACCATAGCCTTTTCTCTCCCTCTTCCCCCTAGAACGAAAAGTAGAGAGAAAATTTCAGAATTTTCATCTCTTTCTCTTGCTCTTGCTCTTAATCCACCTCAAATACTCATGTGTTGAGCCTTTTACCTTCTCCATTAATTAAACTAGTTAATTGAAAGAAATAGAAGAGAGAAAACCTTGGGGATTAGTTGCTCTCATCTTCCTTGCTAGCACAAGTTGAAAGAGGAGGTGATTAAAATTCTAGGTGGACTCGAGGCGGCCGCCGGCGACTTGGTGGTGAAGGAGAGCACGCCACCGACTTCCATGCATTGGTCGAGCCTCGCGAATGCGATTTCGCGAGAGGTAATCGATTCCTTTCCTTCTCTCATGTTGTGTGTTGATTGCTTGGCAAGATCCTTTGTGCTTGATTATTAATTAAGTTAATTAGTAACTAAAATTAAAAATTGAGCACTTTCTAATATTCCGGTGCCAGGAGACAGAGATGGTGGTGGGTTCAAGGAGGTCCTGGCGGAGGGAGATGTGGACGACGACGAGGCGCTGGTTGTCGAGGAGGGATTGGCTTTGGGGTCAATGGCAGCGAGGCGGTCTTCGAGTTCGAGTGCAGAAACAGAGGAGGAGGAGTGGTGGTGGTGATGGTGGCGGCCAAGAAGAGGTAGAGTGCGACTGAGAAGTGGTGGTGAGGGTCGTCAGGATGGAAAGGTAGAGGTGGAGGGATGGACAGGACAAAAGATAGAACGGTACTTTGACTCTTTGAGGAAGAAGGGGTTTTAGGGAAATATTAAAATACACACCAAAGGATAGTATTTTAATTTTCAGAATGTATTTCAATTGTATAATTGTGCAAATTTCTGAATATAGTTGATTTGAGATGGTATTTTTCTAAGAGTTAAGTTTAGGGTGGCATTTTTCTAATTTTAAAGTTTTGGGGTGGCATGTGTCCGATTTCTCCAATTTTATAAGGACCGCACGAATCTCAACGGACCTGGTATTAATCATGGAACGTTCATCATCAATTGGACGGTTGAGATCAAACTCCTGCCGTCTGCCGACCTTTTGAAGTCTATGGAGGATATGGATTCCGTCATCTCGTTTAAATTGGGGTAATTGGTATGTAGCATCCATCCTTTTAACATCCACGCATCTAGCGTCCAGCTCCTCTTACTCCGCACGTGAGATCCACGTGCGTCCTCTACTTCTTTAGATAATATAATTAATTTTCACTCGACAGGCGCGTCCTCTCTTTTCTCTAGACTAGATCTGAGATCAGATCTGCAACTTCTCCTTCTCTCTCTAGCCATGGCGACCCCGCTAGTTATCCTAATCACCACTCCCTCCATCGTCATCGCTGACATTGCCGCTCCGTCGCCATCTCCTCGCCTGCTATTTGCTACCCCATTTCTTTTTCCGCTTCTCCCTTCGTCACCACCAACCAGATGAGATCTGTCGTCTCCTCTCCTGTCCTCTACTCTCCTCTCCCACCTCCGACTAGACCAAATCCTAGTCGCCTCCGACCAGATCGCCTCCTCTCATCTCCTCTCTGACCAGATCACCTGAAACCCTAGTCGCGTTCAACCAGATCGTCGCGCTATGACTACTAGAGGAGTCAAGAAGCCACACAGGTACAGATCCCACTCTGATTCAAGCCGTCAATGGCAGTACGATTCCGACCTTCCACCTCCAAATCCCACTCTTTTTTAAACCGTCAATAGGAGATCAGCGTCTGGTCCAGTTTTTCAACCTTTCGTGCATCAAACTGTTGATGAGATCTTGATGAAATCTCTTCCGTACTGTCAATTTATGGTAATTGATCTCTGTATTATCTTGTTTTCTCTCTTCTTTGAGTATATCTCCTTCTTCTCTGTTGGGTTTCATCAAAAATTTGTTTGAATTGATTTTTTATGCGCGATTCATACACAACTGCTTCTTATCTTCATTGATTTTTAAAAATGTTCAGTTTATTGCTTTACATGTTATGTTAGATGCATCTAGGGATCAGATTATAGCAAGCTTTTAAAAAACGCCGTTTAAACGCCGTTTTTTCCGAAATAACGGTATTTTGTAGCCAACCGCACGAACGTCACAGAAAAAAACGATAAAATAACGTAACGCGTCATTTACGTTTTTTCACCGAAAAAACGTAAAAAAAATTGTGTTTTTTCGCCGATTAAACGTGTACAATATCAAAAGACATATCGTTTATTGAGAACATAGTATATTTGGTACATATCGTTAATAAAATATTTAGAGATGTTCAATATCTGTACCACTGCCTCTCTAAGTACAATATTGTATACCAATCGTCCATACAAATGTAATATTGTACACAAAAATACATATGGGTTTGACACAGATGTTCGCATATATACACCGTTTTTTCACCGAAAAAACGCCGCACCGTTAAATCAACTCCGGACCGTCATATCGAAAAAAACGCATTTTAAAAGCTTGGATTATAGTAATTGGATAGTTTGTCATTGTAGACACATTGTTCTTCATGTGTATTTCTATAAGTGTTCAGTTAGTTGTTTTATATAAGTGTTCAGTTAGTTCCTTTACATGTTATGTTAAATGCATCTAGGGATTAGATTATTGTCATTGCTGGCACATTGTTATTCATGTGTATTTCTATAAGTGTTCAGTTAGTTTCTTTACATGTTATGTTAAATGCATCTATGGATGATATTATATAAATTGGACATGTTTAGTATTGTTGTCACATTCTAATTCATGTGTATTTATACAAGTGTTCAATTAGTTGCTTTACATGTTATGTTAAATGCATCTAGGGATTACTTGTGCAAATGTTTACTTCAGTTTTTGTACAAAGGATGTATTAGATACTGGAAATGTTAAGTTATATGACATAAGTGATCATCTTATGTTCTATTTGTCAGAAACTGATTATGCAATTGCACAAAGGATGTCTTAGATACTACATATGTTAAATTAAATGACATAAGGGATCATCTTATGTTCTATTGTCAGAAATTTTTCTGCATAAAGTTGGCTGAAATGATTAGTATTAAATTGTGATCTATTTGTTGAATTAAGGGATCACGTTGTTAACACTTTACATATGTATTTATCTTCATATTACGCAGGTTTGACTACGGTTCAATCGAATTAGTGTGGCATTGTGTGTTCATTCTCCACCAACATTCAGATTTTTAGCAAACTGAATACGTGTTCTAATATTTGTATGAATTGTGTTATTATAATCTTCTAGATTTGTTAAAATTTGTATTGTTTTGGATTGTTAAAACTAATCATGATGTATTAGGGATCATATTATTGTTCTTTTTTATAGATCATATTAATATTTTATTTTAGTACTAATTGTTGTGTTTTTTTCGTTATATTACAAAGCTACCAAATCGAACATATAACGCATGTTAAATCATCCATTGTGCTAACAAAATGAATCTTAAATTGATGTAGTGTCCCCAAATATGTCGGATGAATGCGTGAAAATAGAATATAAAATCATTACTACGTCACTTTATAAATATATCAAACTAAATATTTAATGTAAATTAACCCATCCCTTGTTGTATTTAGTTCAAAAAATATTGAACATTAATCGCATCCCTTAAGGCATCAATCAGAACACGAAATGCTGATGTCATCACGCGGCAGATGCACGCTCAACACGCGGATGATGTCAGCGCGCGAAAAAACTGGGCCTGGGAGTCCATTGGTCGCTGGGTGAGGGGTGGATGCTTGGATGTTTTTTTATTGGATGGTGTATATCACACCCGTTAAATTGGACCTTCAACACTCTTTCAACAAGGATCCTTAGGCCCAATTGTCTCTGACCTATTGGCCCAACAAAACCCCTTCTATTGTATTTTGTTTGTTCCCAACCCGTTTCCAAATGCCAATCAACATTGGGCTAACTATATTTTTCAAATAAAAGCACTTTCGAGCAGATGCGTCTCATCTTTTTTTCTTTGCCTTTTCTTTCTTCTGATAATTAAATTATTATCACAAATATTTTTACAAATAAGCAGTAAGAACTGTAAATAAATAACACGATTTATTTCTTCTTCATATATAACACTAGGATAATTAATGGCGACTACCCAACATAAACAATCCGCATATATAACCACGACTTAATTAAGCTAATTAAACCTCATGCCAGAAAACCAACAGATGCTGTTACCAGAATTTCACAAAAGTTACTCACTCAAAGCCATTGTTGTGCAAACCACGTCGGTAAAACCAAAGATGGCGATGAGCTAACGCGGCAAAGAACCTCACAGTCTGTACACTGGTAAGAATTTCTATACTCCTTGTCACAACATGCTTTCTTAGCCGGTCAGCCTCCTCAAGCACCGCACGCATCATCTCAGCCACTCTCTCTGTCGTCTCGCCTCTCGCCTCCCCGTTCCTAGCCTTTCCGTGTGCAGCAGCGAGAGCCGTCAAAACAGCCATGGCCTCCGCCACCTGTCTCATTCTTGCCTCGAGTTCATGCTCTCTTTTCACTGATTCTTGACTTAGCTGCTCTAACTTCTTTCTCTGATCAGAGGTGAGATCAGATGGTAGGGATTGAAAGAAAATGCGGGGGTTCAAGCCGCCAAGCCAGAAGAAGGACCGTTCACTGGCAGTGAGCCAGTAAGCAGAGAAGGCCCGAAATATGTCTCGCTTCGCTAGCTGAGACTTGTGTTTGTAATACTCGGCGTAGTGCGATAATGCACGGTTTATGAGAGGGATGTGAAGGTCGGGACGGTCTTGGGGTACGGAGAGGAGATCGTTCAAGAGATGTTGCTCTTGGATAAGCCATTGTGCATAGAAGTTCTCCATAGGGGTTGTTTTCTCTGCCAACGGTGTTACTAGTGATGATAGTGGCAATGTGACATGGTTTGAGGGAATAAGAGATCGATGTGGGTACAAACATAAAATAAGACGCACGTACAGTGCGTTTTTTTTTAATGTCCGTATGCATAAATATATTGATTAATTGATCACACGACTAAGCAAACTTTTATATTTTATTTTACATAAAAAATTCAAAGTTTCTTATTTTCCAGTCGGTACAAAATTTACGTATTTTCTTTTTTTTTTTATTAATTATGGTAATCTTAGTATGAATTTGTTAAGTTCACCATACATCTTTTGCCAAAGATCAAGATTATCATTTTGTCTTCAAACACTAAGTAAAACGTGGAAAATCAAGATTACCGATCCTTTATCCTCCAAATAGCAATATATATAATTTGTCATTTAAACATGATATAAAAATTCCCTTGCTAAAAGTTTCCCTTGATTGTATTATTTTTCTCGGTTACATCCACAAGGTAAATGATCATTACTAAAAAGAAAAATAAATTCACGTACAAAATACAATTTAACCTTCCCTTAGAAACATTTCCGAGGTAATATATTAATAACTTAAGTGATCCTCTGATGTCTATAATAGTCAAAGATGCAAATGAAAAGTAGCGGCTTATTAGATATCGTGATGTGGTTTGTTCTCATTTTCTTCATTGTCATGGATCCATGAATCCATGATCAATTTATCACAGTATAGGAATTTCAATGTTGCGGACGAAAGAAAAGTTTGAAAGAGTTTGGTGGTTGCGCTTGTTACTCATCGAAGAAAGTGGATATGGAAAGAGAGAAAAAATATCAGATAATAAAACCAACCGCTTAGAAATTAATAGTCCAGGAGCATCCTTTTTTTTAAAACAATAATAAAGAGTGGCTTGCTATAGTAGTGATAAAATACTGAATAACAAATGGGATGGAAGGAGGCCACGTCGACAGCAATCTCGTTCTGTCAAAGTTAGATGCTGTGTTAAATTTACTATAATTTGAAATTTATTGAATAATATCGATCTATAAAATTAAACAGTTAATTTTTAAACTGTTCAATAGATGGCTAATTAATTATGAATTTTGTCAAATTAATTAATATATTGTCTAACTAATGTCTATTCAAAACGATAAAGAATATATTTTTTTGAAAATAAATTTGGGGTAAAGCCTAGCTTCTAACTTATTTTTAAATTAAATGTTTATGAAAGACTCTTCAGTCGGATTTCGAATCTGCAACCTATCATTAAGATGCATTACTTTTTATCACTAGACCAAAAGCTGATTCTTAATAAAAAATATTTTAATAATCATCGATTAAACTATAATATATATTAAACGCCAGGGTGCGTGCATGGATGTTGGTTGGAGAGTAGAATAGAAGTTAGAGACCAGGTGGAGGTTCCAGCGGAGTCGGAGAGGACTGAGGAGAGGCGGTGCACTGGTGCAGTTGAGGCAAAAGAGGGCAGATCTCTGGGCATCTGGCATCTCCGCAGGGAGCAATCCCTCGAGGGAACCACGTGGGATCCATCATTTTCTTTTCTTTTTATTTAGAGTATAGAGGAGAGGACTTGCCTGATTTTGGCTATGGTTATTGTCATCAAATCAAGTTCATGTTCATCGTGCATCATAATCGATCGATTTGAATTTGAACTGTTTCACGTACAACTCCAGCTGAAATTCAATCGAGCTGTCAAGTTTGAAGCAATTTTAATATCAATCAAACTTGAGTTCCACACAAACTCAAATATTATAATTTTTTTAATATTTATTTCATATTATTTTATATAATTAAAGTTCAATCGATTATTATTTTACTATTTTTATATTATAATTATTTACTGCCTAAGCTGAGCGAGATTTAAGAGTCCATGGTTTTGATCGTCTTCAAACTAGACAAGTACCAATCGACACTATTCTGCCATGATCAAAATATTTTTTACGCAGAATTTCATTTGAATTGATTTTAAAGATTTCATTGTATCTATTTACATAGGAATTCTAATCAAATGACACCAATCTGTTTTTTATTTTGATAAAAAAATTTCCAACGAAATGAAATGAAATCCCACCTTAAAAAAAATGGAAGTTTGATCAGGGCCAAACCTTCTTGGTTAAGTCCGCTCTTCGACTCTATTCTTTTCTTCGTTGCAGTTTCAAAGTAGACGAGCGACAATTTGGTACACTTGAGTTTTATCGCCTCTTGAAAAAAAAAAAATGTTGCTGTTTTGAGAATTAAGAGTACATGGTTTTGATTAGTTGCAACTTGCAACAGAAAAATATATATCTTTAAACTTTTTTTTCTTTCTTTTTCTTTTTATTAATCATGTTTTCTGATGATCTTTTCTGAAGGCAACTGTTTCGTGATGATCAATTATTGGTTATTGTTAGACTAAATACAGATTGTAAAGCTTCCACTTATTTTTTATTTCCTTCTTTTGACAAATACTGGTAACAGAATATTTAATATTTATGCGGTCCTATTTTTGTTTAAAAATTAAAAGACAGAAATAATATAAATATTGGTTTCTTGTTCAATATGTGTACAATACTGATAGGCATGTTTAACGTTTACAACGGCAACGGAATGTGCCATTCCGTTTGCCGTTCCGTTCCATCAACGGTATGGCCATTCCATTCCGTTTTTCGTTCCGTTTAAGAAAACGAAATGCCATTTCATTCCGTCATACGTTCCGTTTGGACGGAACGGAACGGAACAACGTGGATTTACACTAAAAACTGCAGTTTTTGTCGAAACGGAAGCGAAATAGGCCATTACGTTTAATGTTTCATTTCGGCAACAGTATGTTTTCTCATTTCGTTTACCGTTCCGTTTTATGGAAAGAAATAGAATTTCGTACCGTTACTCGTTCCATATGGACGGAACGTCCGTGGAAAACGAGTAACGGTTATACCGTCGTCACCCCTAAATACTGATTTGAAAAGGTAAATCCTTTCGTTTTTCAAATAATGACTTAAATGGGCTATAATCAAATTAAAGGTTCCATTAACAGCCCACACAAGACCAGAAATATAATTCTTAGATGCCTGTTTTTCAAGATAACTGTACAATCAAGCTCCAAATTGTATTTATCCACCAACATTAATTCTCTTTCCAAAGCACCGTCCGAAACGGGTCCGCTTTTGGAGCCCAGTTCCTTTGTCTTATTGGTAAACTTCTATGTAACTTGGTGCAGGTGCGGGTATCGTATCGGATACGGTGCGGGTGTGGAGATTCGGAATTTTTCAAAAAACTTAGATACGACTGTATATATAAAATAATTAAAATGATATATTTTTTTCTAATTTATATATGTTGTAATTAAAAAAACTAATTTATATATTTTGTTAATATAATGTTATTAACATTATATATCTTTTAATTTATATTGAGAAATTTAACAGTTAATAATATTATATTTAACAAGATAATTAACATTTGGTACGGTTTAAGGCGTTATATTATAAACTGTTAATAACATATGTTAATTTAACACCCCAACAGCCCAACTATGACAATTTATGTCCGTACGAAAATGTACAAGTTGTTTGTACAGCCCAGCCCATAAAGCAATGTTGTTTGTCAGTTGTTTGTCCGGTATGGAAATGAAATATTAGTCCACGAGGGATTTGCAAGCTATATATATAGAGCAGCTATTATAAGTGCCATCGCTAAATAAACCATCGCTGCCATCGTTGCTATATGTTACAAATGTTCAGTTTAATAATAAGAAGTGTTCAATTTAATAATCAGAAGTGTTCAGTTAAATGCGTCAACTAATGGGCAAAGTCGCGCCAGGGTCAAAGTCGCGCGTCAGACTTAGAAAGAGGCGCGCCAGGAGCAAAGTCGGAAAAAAATTAATTTGAACCGGATCGGTTCATGACCCCTTCTATTTTTTTCATGTGTTTTGTGTCCGGTTCATGACCCTTTCGCTTGGTTTAGTAAAAACGAGTTACGATTGGGCGACTTTGCAACTAACTGAACATTTATACTCAATTAACAGAACATTTGTATTGACCCAACTGAACATTTGAGCAAAACAAAAATAAATAAATAAAATGAACATAGTGAACATAGCGAACACTTATAAAACAGTGGACAATTATAATACAAAGTGAACATTTGTATCTAATAAAGTAAACACTTATAATAACGAAATGAACAAAAAATCGTTGGGTGAGTAGAGGGGGGAGAGCGCTGCTCAGCGAGCGCTGACTGACGCACGATGGCAGCGATGGCACAAAACGCGATGGCAGTAATCAATTTTCTATATATAGTGTAAACATGAGCTACGGAGGAGAGCAGTTGAGTTGGTTGAATTGCACTTGTTTGCGCTTGCGCATCTGTGGCACTTGCCCCATTCTTCTTTGTGCGCCAGAAATTAAATATTTCTGATGCAATAATTGCTCCTGGTTCCCGATACCGTGTCGGTGACCGTATCTGATGGTCAAATCGTTTAAAAATTCGGATACCCTCACGAATCCGTATCCGATACGGGATAGTTGTTAATTTGCCGTATCTGCGCAACTAAACTTCTATCCTGGTTCAGTATGGATGATGTCAAAGATAACTATGAATATATTCACAGGAAAATATACTCAAAGAATTTTGTCTACCTACACCTGCCTTCAATTTTAAGTACCGTGAAAAAGTCCAGAAACTACAGTTTTGGTGTAAAAGAGATTTGCAAAAAAAAAAAAAAAAAAAAACTCAATTATTATAATTTTTAGTAAAAAATAAATGTTTGTCAATGTAATTTTTGAGTTAATTCCATGCAAACTTATATCAATACATATACTCTTATATGACAACTCACAAAGCTAATTTTCTTCTTATAGTTTGAATCTGTATTAGCCAATTATTAGCAGTATAAACATCCATCTGTTAGCCTTACCGAATATCAATTTGTTCATGAATGTATACGTAAAAGAAACATAAAAGATCGGGACTTTGAATTTCCATTAATTTAATGATTTTGAACGAATCGAAGGCGAGCAAACGGAAAAGTGTAAAAAAAAAAAAATTATAAGAATTATGTAAGAAAGATATTATGTTGCACCCATTAAAGAATTAAGAATGATGGAGGAGAACATACTTATTTGCTTAACTCTCGTTGCAATCGTTTGTTTTTTCTTCTTTTTTTTTTTTTTTGTGGAGAGAGAGCAGAAAGAAACTGATCCATATTAGTTCAGGAAAAGACAGAAATTAATGGATTCATGAAAATATATGGCAAAAATTCAAAAACAGATCGAGGTAAAAAAGAAACACCAAACATTGTCCGGTTTGATAATGCCATAAAGATTATTGAATTATTCAAAAAGATTAACGCCATAAATGACAATAACGTTACATAGTTATTCTCAAATGCATCCCACCTGTATATCTCCATCTGGTGCTTTTGGATTAGGTACTAGCAGCACATTGGTAAGTACTCGTCAGTCAATAATTCATGCATCTCATCTAAATATCTTTCTGATACCACCGCTAATTCCGACAAATTGTGCTCATGGATTTTTCCATCTTTGTTTTTGAACAGGCCAGTAGGCATCCATTAATACAAAATTCTTATAAATTTATATAGTAAAGCCCAATCGAGAGTACACCTTACCTAAGGCCTTTAAACACAGCAACCCAAAAAAAGAAAAAAAAAAGAAAAAGAAAAGGAAAGGAGTACGCCATTCATGGCCTAAGAAAAAAAAATAGACACAGCAACAAAATGCTTAAACAAAAACAGAGTTGGGCACTACATATGTACAGAGAAATCACTTGACATGAATTTCTCAACACAAGGTCCTGGCCATTAACTCATAAACAAGGTTTCTGGCATTTGAGTAGAATATTATGAGATGGGGGAGATTAAATTGGCGGATGATGATGCCAAAGCCAGTCAACTTGTGAGGTAATTAAGTTTTTGAGTTCTATGTTGAATTCTCCTTTTCGTTTCATACAAGTGAGTTGAATTCTCGTCATTTTTAGTATTATTTCTTGATGCTTCTGTTGGATAAAAAGGCGACCATGAGAAGGGATGCGGAATAGAACAGATCTAAAGGTTAGAGATTTATTATTAAATTTTTTGTTTCTTTTAAGTAGTAGAGTTGTGTTATGATTTATGTTAGAAAACAAAATATATTTAATGGATATATGTTTTCAAAATTGTCTTGTATGTAGTAAATTTGGACATAAATAAATTATATATTTTTGAAAAGTGCAAGTGAACTGTCAATTCGCTATAAATGTGTGGACATTGATCCGTTCCCGCTACAGATTTCCGTTGCTCGATTTCACTCAAGACGGTCCAATTTTTTGTCTTTCCCTTAGAAATTCTCGCATAAAAAATTGGGACATTATTTGGACAGCAACAACTTGGAATTTATGGAAGGCACGGAATAGACGAATCTTCCAGAATGTTGAAACTACTCCACATTTGTTGATTAGAGACATTTCAGAGTGCATCTCGAGTTGGGCTAAGCACTCCTAATTTTTCTCTTTTCTTTTTTTCCTTTTTGTACAGTATTAGTTTTAGACTCCTTTTATCTTTTTTTATTTTTGTACTTATTTGTAACTTTTTGATTTATTAATAAAATTTGTCGGTGTGGTGATTGCCACCTGGCCTAAAAAAAAAGAAAAGTGCAAGTGAAGTGTTTAATATCATAATTAGCATAGTTTAGTTACTGGCAATATATGCTCTTCAATCGGTGAGTGAAGTCAATGTGAGCAGACTCAACATATATAATAGGTGACTAGGTGTCAGAAGATTAGAAAAACTAATGACGAAACGATGAGTTTGTTGGAGAAGACTGTAAGACAATGAAGATATGTTATGAAATCATAATAAAGAAGAAGCGGTGTAAAACCACATGTGATTGTGGAGCTCATGTGTGGCAGTACAAAATTTGTTCAGGACTTTGGTAGCGTAGACACATGTTAACTTGAGAAGGAGCGAAAAAGGATGATGATGTTGCTCAATAAAGAGATTGTAGATAAAAATCATGGATACAAGATTGAATAAATAAATAATTTTCTAGAAAATTAAGTTTAGGAGGATTTTTATTGGATATTAAACTTAAGTTATTAACAGATAAAAAAGTATCTAGAGATTCAGGGGAGTTAATTTGCTGGAAAAGTGAAAAATTTGGAATTAAAAGTATTGCACAGGATAAATTTGGTATTATGGTCATTAAGCGCATGCTTGTACAATTTACAGTTAATAAAGGTCTCTATACTGATCATTTCATTTGTACTGAGATTGTGCGTTGTAAGGGAGTAAGAGACAAATACTGAGAGTTCAGATATTGAAGTGTTAAAAATTGTTCTCTTTCCTCCACCAAATTTGACAAATTCTACCTAAAAATAAAGGTAAACCAACTGTAACATTCCATTCGTACTATGAACAGTGCCATTTTTCAATTTCCAGCGAATTATCTGGAGCGCTCATTTGATTTAGACGGTTGGATTTGCAGATAGGAGATAGGTGACAGTGGACCGAGTGTGCTGTATTAAATGAAGACCGATGCTTTTAGTCTGTCGTTCCCTACTTTTAACATTTTGGTTCACAGCATTTAATCTCCACTGTATGTTCCTTCTTTCTTTCCTTCCCCTTTCACTCTGTCTCTCCGCGGAACCGAATCCTCTACGGAACTTCAAAGTTCCGCACCGTGCATAACTTTTTATACCATCCGTTCGATCAAATCCAACAGTTCCGATTTACAGACGCTAAAAAAATAAAGAAAACTCGTCTCTCTCCGTCTCTCCGTCAATTCCGTCATAAACTCCGTCCCCTCTCGTGCGCGCTACTCCTTCAAAACCCTAGAATGGCTATTATCGGAAACAACTCCTCCTCAAATCAGCCGATTTGTTGCTCTCTCTCCGCCTTCTCTCCACGAAACGTGCACTCTCTGTGCTGATGTGATCAGGATCTTATCCACGCGATTTTCAAGCTGGTTTGGAGCAAGAGGAGCAAAAAAGTCGAAGGGAACCAAGGCATCGATCTCGAGGTAAGGTGTTAAATCTTCGAGTTCAAATTCAGATGCTCAATTCGTTAGACATTATTTTTCATTTCTGCTCTGGTTGTTTATTTAAGAAGAATGAGATGACCTAAGTAGTCCCTATAAACTAGAGTAAAGTCACAATTGTGCCAGCAATGCTACTCATCAGTGACCAGTTTTCAAATTAAACTGGACTGAAGTTGTCAGCATTTGATTGAGAGTGGAGAACGGATACATTTAAAAGAGCAGCTTGTACAGGACTCAAATAGGATTCCTTCAATTGAATCCCTCAAAATGGTTGAACCTACTGAGTCTTCCTTTGAAGTGGTTATAATTGATAAAATGGTCGATCCTGACCTCAGAAACCTTCACAGCACGGTAATGAATGTCTCATCTAATCCCGCTTATTTGCCCAAAGACATAGTAGAAAACCTGGCTAGAATTGTATGCGCTCATATGGGGTACGTTAAAGACTTTCATATAACTCACTCTCTTTGTCAATCACTCGTATTGGTTAAAGTGATTAATTGAATTGGGAATCTGAATTTTAAATTTGAGTTTGCTAATACTGGAATCTGGACTGTTTGGAAGGGGCACAGATTCAAATGAAGAACATGAGTTGGTCCCTCGCTGGAAGGAGTCGAGTGATTTTGTGAAGATTGCTTCAGGGTCTGTGGTGTTTCCAATTGGCAAATTGTCTGTCGGTCTTTGCAGGCATCGTTCCCTACTCTTTAAGGCAAGCTGAAGTGTTGTCTTCTCACTATGTTAACATTAGTTAGGTACTGCATATTGTCTCACTGATTAGGAATTTTTCAAATTTCACCCTAAGTTTTACTGAAATCAGAAAAGTTACACAAAATGTCTCATATTTTCTTATACCAACTACTATTTGTTAGGTACTTTACAAATATAAAACGTCCTGTTGCTTGTTGTGATGATAATTCTGTTAAATGTTGATGAATTCATGCTAGTTTATTGAGTCATATTTCCATCCGTCAAATTAATGTAATGATGACATAGATTTATTTGTTAAGTTTCTATTTGTCTGTTGCTTAGAAAGCAATATGGTCCATGACAACAAAAGGTTAGGGGCAATACATGCATTGTGTTAAATTAGTTTTTTCATGGTTGGGTATATAGAAGTGGTGGGGTATGGGTTTCACAAGTTAGAACAGTTTGTGTTTTTTGTAAGTTTGGTAAATTGTCAGTTGAAATTTACGGAAAGACCCTTGCTATTCTTTAATGAATGACCAATCTTCCTCAAAGCAACTAGGAATTAATTCTCAAAACTAAATATCATAATTTTCTTCAAATATTATGCTATGTGCGACCAGGTGGGGAAGTATCCAGGAAGAGGGGCTGTTGGAAGATTCAACTTGGCAGGGGATTGCAGAAGAAGGGCAAAAGAAGGGGATTGCAAAAGAAGGGCAGCTGGTACCAGCAATTTTATTGAGTTTTGCAGGGAGCCATTGTATTGGTATATGGAGTGATGTGTTACAAATTCATTTTTCTTGATTTGTTATTATGTTGTGTAGTGTTTCATTGAACTCATTGTTTCATTTGTTCATGCTCAGAGATGTAATAAAGAGGAGGGAATTTTACACTCGGATAGAGGGTTATAGGTCAAGGGCTACAGGAGTTTTAAGGTTGTACCTGTACCACCCCTTGATTAGTGGTACAGAGTTGGTAAAGAGTAATAGAAAAGTGGTGTACTTCTTGATTGTTTGTTGAAGGGCCATGTGTTAATAATTTTGTCCACCAAATATTATTTAGATTTAACATGAAGACATACATGTTTAATTTCACTGGATTATTGAATGAACATGGCTACTGTATACTTGCAGGTACCAAATATTTGTTGCTACATTGGATAAATCTACTCAGAATTTCAAGTTCTGACATGCTTCATTGGATACCTCTTTTACATATCAGACGCTTCATTGTTTTACTTTTACAACACAAATTATGAGTATTGAACATTAGTATTGGACTTACACGAATTTTAACACCTAGTTAATCTTAACACCTATGGCAGCGTCCTTTTGCTGATTTATACACCTAAAGTAAAAAAGTGAATCCACTATCTTTTCTATTGCCATCTCCACTGGTTGCTCTGTCCTCTCGATTGATCCTGACATCCCTACCTTCTCCAGACCAGTAGCGCCTCCACCAATGGCTTCATACTCCAAACACTAGCCCTCAGTTTGTCTGATCACATTGCTTACCACTTTACCAGTATATCAGCAGGCACTTGCCTCATTGTAAAACGTTATTATATTTCAGATGCAAAACATGATGTAATTTATAGGGTCGGGCATGCTCCACTGACAGTTTATGGGCCACCTACCTCTGATCATTTTAGAAAAGATAAATAACTTGAAATGTCAGTTCTAAACAACCAACACAAAGCTGATTGTAATGCCAGGTTGGGTAATTAAGATACACGATTTTAACACCAAATATCAATTTGTAATTGTGGCACCACTTGACTTGGATTGTCTTGATAGAGGATTTTTCTTTTCCAATCAATTTGATTTGAACTGCAGTACTGCACAGTGCACAGATAGAGACAAAGACAAAGGGTTTGGGTATTTTAGGTGGGAAATGACGGAGAGATGGGGAGACGGAGATAGTTAGTCGCGTGCTTTTTTTTTTACTGCGCCTGTAAATTCTGACTGTTGGATTTGATTGAACAGATCGAACGGATGGTATAAAAAGCTATGCACCGTGCGGAACTTTGAAGTTCCGTAGAGGATTCGGTTCCGTCTCTCCGCTCCCACTAGAAAGCCACATATAGAAATTCATCCTTTGCTTGGGCTATTGGGGGAGAGAGAGAGCGAACGACGGGGAAGAACTCGCCACTCTCCATCCTCCTCACAGAAAAATGCTAGGGCACTCCGGATTTAGACAAAGGAGTTTGTACATTCCGTAGGCAAGCCTAGTCTCCCTCGAGTGAAGGAGGAGAAGGATCTATGGTGGCGAGAGGCCATGGATCGGATGCGAAGCTTGGGATATTTGACGATCCAATCAGCTGCTACTTACTGTACTTGGAAGAATTATCAGGTTTGTGTCTGATCCAAGTATGAATTTCGTATGACTGTTTGAGCTCAGCTCAATTGCAGTGTTGAGAAGCATTTCGCCAGTTAGTAACTGAGCCAGGCACATCACTCACCCAAATCCATTTTATCATACATTATTCGACCTTTCAAATTGACAACCAATTAGCTTTTGAAGTGGCAAATACAAATTGACAACCAACACAATCCTTTGATTGATTTTTCTTAATTGGCTGCATGTCATTATGTGAGTGACATTGAAATGTATACGTTTGATGATAGCCACCTAAAAAATAAAAATTTAGGTGTTTTTTGCATTTACTTCATAAAAGTGGGACTTAGTTGTCGATTTCAATTTCTGGCCTCGAATCCCTCTCTCACAGATTATAATAGCGAAGGATGCTTTGCTTCCATCAATTATTCATGTGGTTTGGAAATGAATGGCTCCCATTTTTATAACTTTATTTTCGATTTTGACATTGCATCTTTCCCTGTTAATTCTTGCAATAATCCCTCTGCCATTTATTTAATTACATTTGAAAGCCTGATCTGTAAGTTCAGCTATATCAGAGTTTAGTTAAACTAAACCAACTATCATTGGGACAATAGTGATTTTGGCTCATTATCTCAATAAACTTCTTCGTGCATATATTCACTCGTCATTTGCCTTGTCAGGACATGAATTCATTTATTTATGAACATAAAACGAGCAGCAATGGGTTGCACAATAAATTCGATCAATGTCGTATTTTATCACCAAACTATATATTGATGAAATTTGAAACAACTCTCAGCATATCAAGTAAAAATTATTCTTGCACATCTTTTTCTCATATCATTTTAGTAGTAGGGATTCTACAACCAACTGATGCCATGTGTTTATCTTAGATTCCTTGGTACAAGGAAATGGGAAAGAACATAAAATTTTATACACTGGGGTACTTTTTTTGAACTGGTGAGTTATTGGTAATTTCTCCAAAGAAATACCTTTTCGTTCACCATTTTGTTAATTGCTTTTGAATTTTGCAGATTTTTGGATTTTGATGTATGTCATGATGCCTCAGGAGGGCTAAGGGAGCATGTAAGATAAACCAGAACAATACTCTTTTTCAACTAGCTGGAATTAGACTTGGCAGGTATTAAGCTGGCTTTACATATTGGATACCCCAAATCTAATGTCAAGAAACTTAAAAAAACTTTTTTCGTATGCACTGTGCAAATTAATTTGAAAGTTATTTCTCTTTTATCAATAGGTGAGATGATTGTCAGGCCCACAACAACGTGAATGAAATATATTAGTAGTATTAGGCAACTTAACCATATTTTAAATAGTTAGGTCCCTGAACCAAATCACTAGGCATTAGGACCAAAAAAAAATTGTACTAATGCGTACTTGCGTAATAATGATGCATACTTTTCTTAGCTCTTAGTTAGTGAACGGTACATTTTGCCATTGTAAATTTGAAAACATGTGTTAACACATAAGCTTTTTTATTATTTTTATAAATATATTCTATATTATTTCCCTTCTTTCATGTTTATACAACAAAATACTGAATAATTATTTTTTTATTGCATTATTAACCATAGTGATAAAATATTATACTGATGTTGTGCTAAGAAACACAACGTTGCCCACTCTGTCATTTAATCCTATACTTCTTTTTCTACTGCAGGGTTCTATCGAATCAGCTTATATTGCTGACCTCAAACAAAACTTCTCCAAGTCAGTTATTAAATATGTGTTTAGTGTCATTTGATATCAGACGACATTCTGGTATGGCCGTACGTATGGCTGATTTCCTGCTATAGCTAATCCTATTATGACATGGTGTTACTAACATCTGTTGTCTCTCATAATAATTAAGAAAGATGCTAATCAATAGCATTTTTTTCAGACTATGATATGTTGCAAATTATTAGCAAGTTGTTATTAATTATTTGGAAGCATGTTGAATGATGCATTCAGTGGGGTGGTCGCGGCAAAGCCGCGACAACAAAACCCGCTAATATAGAACTTAATGCTAACAAATATAATGTTCACAATGAATACAAAAATATTCATAATTAAAAAAACAAAGTTATTTACTACTCGAGGCTAAAACATATTGTTTATTTTTTTCTCAGGAAATTAGATATGTGAGTTCAATATATTTGGACATTTTGAGAATATAATATGATTATATTTATCTCTCTAAGCAAATGAGTTTTCAAAATTCATCATCAGTATAAACAGAATCAACTATAGCAAAATAACTACTCTTCGTTGTCTATTTTCATGAAGCATTTTTAATGTATAAACAAATTGAATAATTTAAAAAAAAACTATATAAAATATTTAGGCACCAATTCGTACAGGAACTATACTTCCAAAAATATTTTCAGTATAGATATTATAAAACATAAAACTTTCAAAATTCCTCGTACAATTCGAAGCAAAACGTTTATTAGTAAGCTCGTCATAGTTTACTTTTACGAAGTACTATGAATATTAGTAAGCTCGTCATAGTTTACTTTTACGAAGTACTATGAATAAGGATCGGCCAACATGAAAAAAACGTAGTTTACTTTTGCAAGAAGAGAAATTAATATTAGAATGAAATTTTATGAAGTTTAGTCTTTAACACAATCTCATTAAGATATTTAAGATCATAGTTTAAAGGAAAAACTTTATAATATCCTAATTAAATAATTAATTTAGATCTATTTTTCTAAAAAGTAAATCAAATAGATCTGTTAACCTAATTTAGATCTATTTTTAATTTTTTATAAAAAGTAAATCATATAGTTTAGGTCAGTTGATGCTAAGTCTGTTCAAGGTGGGAGTGGGACTGGAGGTTGGCACTATTCACGGAATGTGTTGTCGTTCTAACAATCAGAGGTGAGTTTGAGGGAAAGAGTCGAGGCATACTAGTACTATACCATGGGCATGAATAGAGGTTTTCTTTTTTTTTTTAAAAAAAAAAAACAAAGTTGTTTGGAGGGTTATTGATTGAAATACTTCAAGGGGCAAGCTGAAGGGTCTGGGAATGCCGGAACGATGGATGCTAGTGGTACGAGCAGTCCAGAAAACAAGTTGATTTGAACGGGAATATCTAAGCGTTGTGGCTCTTGGCACTGCAGGTGACGTTTATGCTTATGTTATGCAACGTTTATTTTTATTGTTTTTGGAATATATACTAATTTTTAACTGAATTTGAATCATTATCAATCGCCAAGTTAGTGATTTTATAAAAACAGTCTGAATTTCGTCCAATACAAAAATTTAATCTACTGCAGAATTTATCTTTTCTTTTATTAATTAGTTTCATGGTACGTACGTACGAGAAAACATTATTTTCCTTTTATTAGCTTTGAGCATACAAAGACAACAATATTTTAGACGGAAGCACGCATTATGTCAAAATAATGAAATTACCAATATTAATATATGTACCAATTAAGAATCAATTCTTAGTCTAGTGGTGTTTTCAGTGAAGGTCACGAGTTCGAAATCTAACTGGAGGTCCTTTGTCATTTAATTTCAAAATAAGTTGAAGAGTTTGATTTTCATTTTGTATATCTTCAAAAAAATATATATATATATACGTACCCACTTTGAATTGTCGACATCAATATAATAGTCACATATGAAAGGTATTAGATTTTAATTATAAAGATCAACAATGATACAACTTTATATTTTTTATGGAGTCAGATATAAAAATGTTAGATGTACCTAGGAATCTAGGATACAACATTTCTCTCGTTCCTTGTAATTGGTTCTACCCGTCGTTACATGTAAGTGGTGGTACTTATTTTGTATTTGTAGATTTGAAGGAGTGTTTGGATGGATGACAAAAAAAAAAAAAATCGCCAATCCGACTGATTCAAAAGCTCGAAAATTTATTTACCAAGAACAAAATAACTACCGAAATAGCGATGTTTCGTTAATCAATGCAAATACAAAGTCGAAATGATACTGATATATAATTGTTTTGAAATTATTAGTATTTTTCTCGTCATTCCATATCTGCGTCCTGTATATATATATCCGATGAAGAGTAATAAATATGAACCGTCAGTGTATAAAAGACTATCTTGATACATATAATTACATTTATTTCTTACATTTTTCATTTTTTAACTTGCTTTATTAATACACCGGCGTAGATTTGAGTAAATCTGTGCTTCTTTCTTTACTCAACTAGACGTGGGTTCAACGAGTGAGGGAAGGTGCCTATGGGCCGTTATCAATTATCGGAAAAAAAAAATAAATAAATAAAAAAAACGAGTGAGGGAAGGTGACGTGGATTCAACGCATGAGCGACACGATATGAGAGACAAATTAAGCTTGGTATATATCGTTGTCTTACGTCGAGATTGGTGAGAATTATTGTCATCTGATCTAAGCGCTCTTATTCAGAAGTTACGCAAACGTAATTAACCTTTTAAGTTCAGGAAGAAAAAAAGGTAATTACAGTTATCCAGCGTCGTCACTTCGTACTTTATGCAGATTTGGACAAAGTTTCCAATATTAATGAATACGTAAAAGTTTATTTAGATTCAAAACGGAGTGCATTAAGACTTTAATTATATTCTGATTTAAAGAAGTAAGCATTTTACTTTTTCCCTCCATTATCAACGGTTTCTAATATTTACAAAAAATTAAATGTCATGCATGTTGACATAGTTTGCCACAAACTAAAAATAAACTTTTTTTTTTTGTATTTTACTTGATTCATTTATGTGGGATCGATAAAATGTTGTGAAATATAAGAAAAACTATTGAAATCCTGATCTTTTTTTAAATTTCAATTCGCGAGAAATTAACTATATAAATGTTTTCAATTTGGCCTTTGATTTTAAATGAAGTCGTAAAATAATTAAGAAAAATTAACATAACTATAGTTGTGAACATAAAAAATAATTAACAGAAATTACAAATATAGTTGTTTTTATTGACGTTCCACTAGACTTGAAAATATTTATTGAAATTTCAATAAATTAGAAAAATAATAAAATAGTTAGAAATCGGTGGAATTTTCGTTTCTTTGATCTGTCCCATCTAAATTATCTCTCTAAATATGATGATAATATAAAACATTTTAACAAATTTTTTTGTAAATTAATTTGTGAAGCAAAGCTACATTCATATCTCTAATGGGTACGTACATCATCCGCATCATTTTTTCACTATGGACGTAAATTTAGTTACCGTAGATCGAATAGAAATCTACAATCATTACAAGTTTTATGTAAGAATAAAATTTGTAAAATTGTAAAACTAAAATATTTAATAATCTAGAAAGATAATCAATGCAATTTTATGAAATAAATATGATTATGATAATCAATACAATTCAGAACAATGAAACACACGACTGCGATCAGTAATAGGATCATAGACAGATATTTATGCAAAATAATATTCAGAAGTTTTCAAGAAATATATCAACACAATTGTAGGAAAAAAGATCAAACAAATCAATTACAAAATTAATTTAAGAAGTATTTTGAAGCTTTTCAGCGACCGATATGTTTCTCGCTTTCTGATACATTATAAATTATCTATTGCCAAAATAGAGCAGGAGACCTCATTAGTACGTGTATATATATAATCATGTGTGAGAATTGAGAAAGTGTTTTGGGAAACGAATTTTTTCCCATGTCCCAATTACCAGACGACAGAGAACTTAGAGTCTTACAGCCCAAAAAATAAGCACGAATACTCATCTAGATATATTGAGCTCCCAAAAAACCTCAGAAATTAGAAAGGTGCAACAAATATGTATAATTCGAATAGAACAGAAAAGGCGCTAATTTTTGTATTAATTAGAATAGTACAAATGTTAAGGGGTGTTTGGATGGCTCAAGAATAAAATTAGGATTAGTTATTCAGAGTAAAAAATATTATTTTTAAATGATTAAGAATAAATATTTTGGAGATCTAGAGTGTTATATTTAAGTGGTCCAACATCCGAAATAAAATTTTATTCCTAGTGTGATTTGTTCATCTTATTAATGTGAATTAAGAAGTTGTTATGACCATTTTTTAGTCCACGTTAAAAAGATGATCCAAATATTCTAGGAATAAAAATTTATTCCAGATGTTGGATCACTTAGAAATAGTACTTTAGATCTCCAAATAACTTATTCTTGATCGTTTAGGAATAATATTTTTTATTCTAAATAATTAGTTCTAACTTTATTCTTAGATCAGCCAAACGCCTCCAAATCGAATAATTTGGATAACATTAATTTGAAAACTGTTATTTTAGCCTACTCAATTTGTTTGGGACAAAAAACTTAAATGTTGTTGTTGAGTAAAAATAACCCAACATTATTTGGAGTGCAGAGAGAGTGCATTATTCTCAAATTAGTGCTATTGCCATATATTTAAACATAACATATAGAAATTATATACGGCGCACAACACTTCTTGAGTTCGCATCTGCTGTCATTAATTGCTATGTAGGTAATCATCAATTTAATTTGCCATCGATCATATGATTTAGAAGGCCCGATTACATATAATAATAGAGCCATTCACTTTTGATTGAAGTTTATTTATTAATTATCTCATCATAGCTCGGATTAAAAGGAAAAAACAATGACACACCGATACCATATCACCCACGTACTTATTATGACAGCAGATGTAATCAAGTACCCACCAACCGCACACAAGCATTCCGCGCCAGAATTTATCAACCACTAGCACCACTTTGACGCAAACCATACCGGCGAGCCCGGAGATGGAAACTGGCCGCCATCGCAAGGAAACGTACCGTCTGAGCAGTGTTTAGTATGTCGATGATCTTAGTCACGACATGCTTCCTCAGCCTATCAGCCTCATTAAACACTGCACGCAACATCTCGGCTACCCTCAATGTCGCCTCGCCTCGTGCCTCTCCATTTCTGACATACCCATGCACCGCGGCCAAAGCCATCAAAACCGTCATCGCCTCCTCCACTTGTCGCATCCTCATGTCCAGCTCTGTATGTCTCTCCATCATCTGCATTCTCAGCTGCTCTATCTCTCTTCGCTGAGCCATGTTAAGGCCCGATGGCATGAAACGAAAGATCATGTCCGGTTTCAGGCCACCGAGCCAGAGGAACGACCGCTCAACCGGAGTGAGCCAATAACATGAGAATGCCTGAAAGATGTCTCGTTCGGCGATCTGAGATTTGCGATTGTAATATGCGGCACAGTGTGACAACATTCGGGATATGAGAGGGATGTGGAGGTCGGGGCGGTCTGATGGCACCGACATGAGATCATTTAAAAGGTTTTCTTCATCAATTATCCACTGAGCGTAAAAGGCCTCCATTGGACTGGTCTGAGGTAGTGGCGATGGTGGTACGGAACCAAGAAACGGCGTATATAATTATATATATAGGGACCTGGATATGATGCGCCAAACATGCATAACGTGTTTTGGAATTGGTGCAGGATCTGGAGCTTTTGTTTCTTCAGAAGCTTAAGAGGTAAGGTTTTTCTATCTTTAATTATTTTCACGTAGCATCAGGCAGAACTCTAATTATATATTCGATCGGTATGCTGGTTTTGTTGAAGGGAGCAGGAGCAATGGGGGACATGTGAGATTTTTTGGAATGGAGCGGCATGATGCGGCGCCCAGGTATTTGGTTGATGGTAAGTTGGTAACTGCATCAGTGTTGCTATAGATCAATGTTGCATTGTGTAATGGTTTTACATGTTCAATTGATGCAGCATAGAAAATAGAATTAATTGCTATATTATCATTGTAAGCTGGACCCCCAATTTTTATCTAAAAAAACTATAAGCAACAAAATTTCATTTTCGATGTTGATCACTTGATCTTATAATCAAGAAACTTAAATTTATAAATTTTGATGTAAGTATTCTTCAGAGATATTGCAACTTACAAGTTTAACAATTGATTTTTATAATTTGAAATCTTACAAGTTAAATGAAAAATTATAGTCATTTTTTTCACTATAATGATTTTGAAGTTTAAGATAACTATTGATCAAAATCATTATTCATAGGTTAATAATTTTGAGTGTCAACGAGAAAATGGAAACTTGGAGCCTTTTATTGCTTAAAAAAATAATGAGAGAAAATGGTTTAGAAAAGAGAAGGATTCTTTGCAATCAAGGAGTACAAGATATTTACTTATAAATGCTCAGAAGTTAGTTTTTCTTCTTTAAGCGTATAAACTATTCCAAACAGATCAGTAGTCTAAATCATCTATAAGGGGTCGTTTGGATGGGTTAGGAATAGCCAATTCCTAGGAAGGAATAAGGATTTTCGTTGGGAAGTGTGTAACTTTGTGAGAGAGATGAATTGTTTATATTAAAATTTATGCCCGGAATTGGAAAATCTCCAAATTCCGGCCCAATCCAAACGACCCCTTAGGTATTTTGCACTACAAAACTAACGTATAATGTTAAAATTCTAGTGTTTAATGCTAGTTGTTTTCATTAACAAATATTGTCTCAGTCTCAGCAATATATATTATTTGTTAATTTGCTTTTGTCACATGACGTAGCATGTTTAGAGAAGCATGCACTTATCTAAATGAAAAGAGCACTTTATGAAATATTCTAATGCGATACTCAGCTTTAATTCTATTGTTTAACAGTACTTCTGTCACCTCTAATATAGTTTTGTAAATCAATTCCAATGTTTCAATGGCTAAATTGTTATGGTTGGACTTTGTCGTATCTGTCTACATTATTAATATTTAATCATTAATTAGAAAATCTAGCGAAGTGGACATCAATTTAAACAATAAATGGCACTTGTATGTAGAAGCTCGAATCGATTGCAATTATTTGGTATCATCATCGTTCAACTATCTCTTCTTGTGTTACTGGGAAACTTTTAGATATTACCGTGTTTTGTGAATATAGCAGTATTGCAAAATCTTCAGTTGCTTTTGAGCTTTTCTTTAAGCAATTGGGAGGCTCAATTAACCGAACAATTAGGCCCTGATCAAAATCCCATTTTTTTTAACATGGAATTTTATTTCATTTCATTAGAAAATATTAAAATTGGGCCAGCGTCAACTCTTAACAAGCCCATTTAGTTTGGCCTATCGTTGGTTAACTTGACGAATCAAGAAATATCTAGAATTTGATAGAAAGAGTTAGTGTCGGTTGGAACAATCAAGAAAATTTCTAGACATATCTTCTAACCGAAATTTGATAGTATAAATAGGGTGTTAGGCCATTGTATGAATTCAAGTTAAGCAAAACAAAAGGGCAATCAATCCAAGTCAAGCCAAAACAAATACTAGTCCAAAGAAGTAAGGTGCTAGTTGTGGTTAGGAGGTGTAGGGATATAGTGATTAGTAGAGTTGTAATCTTGGAGATACAATATTAGAGAAGTAGAGGTTGTAACAATAGTTTGAGTGATAATAAAAAATAAATTTTGAGCATAGCGTCTCGCCTCTACTTAACAATCTGGTATCAGAGTCGGTACGAGCCAGTGGTATCGGACGATCGGTTAGATTTCTCGTGAAGGTCACGTATAGTGTCGAGAGTTTGCGATTCCTAGAAAAGGCTTGCTAGACGTCGTTAACCTAGTTGAAGTCATGGATTTCGCAGGTACGACTAGTGGTCTTAAGAAACTAAATAACACCAATTATACAAATTGGAGAACCCGCATAGAGTCCTACCTACAAGGTCAAGACCTATGAAAGGTAGTCGGCGGATCCGAGACAACTCCGCCGGAAGTTATAGAGACCATGGTACCAGTAGATGACCCAAACCAGACTCCAACCCAGATCGGAAGAAAAACCCCATCCGTAGAGAAATCGAAAGATATCGAGGCTCTACGGAAATGGAAAATCAAGGCCGGGAAGGCTATGTATGTACTCAAGACAACCATAGAGGAAGAGTTGTTTGTGTACATACGAGATGCGGCTATGCCTAAGGTCGCATGGGACACTCTGGCAACGTTATTCTCCAAGAAGAATGATGCCCGCCTCCAACTACTCGAAAGCGAGCTCATGACAATCTCACAAGGGAACATGACGATCAACCAATACTTCAGGAAAGTGAAGTCATTATGCAATGAGATTGTACAACTCGACCCCGAAGAGAAGATCAACGAGCAGCGCATGCGGAGGATCATCATCCACGGACATAAACCCGAGTATAGCGGGTTCATAGCGGCGATCCGAGGATGGCCTACTCAACCAACCTTGTTGGAGCTTGAGAATCTGTTCGCGAACCAGGAGGCTCTAGCGAGGCAAATAGCCGGAGTCTCGCCACAACAGGAAGAAGAGGCGCTATTTAGCAGCCGAAGGAAGGGTCGATCCGACAATGAGTCGAAAGATAGACCCAGTCACAGACCAAATCAATAAGGAAGGCTGAAGGGGAGGAGTAACTCTTCAGGGGGAGCTCGCAATCAAAGAAGCTATAACCGCCAATTCGATGATCAAGATGATAGATGCTACAATTGCGACAAGAGAGGACATTATGCTTGAGAATGCCGGTCCAAGAAGAAAGTCCACGATAACGTGGCAACGTCAAAAGACGGTCGACATGACAAGAGTCATGAAAGCATCAGCGAAGATGACTGGGATGTCGAGGCTGCCTGCGCGGTTGCAATTACCGACTGGAAGGAGGAGCAAGAGGAAAAGATGGAAGTTGCTCAAACGACGGTGAGCAACTTAGAGCGAATCGACTACGAGAGTGACTGGATTTTCGACTCCGGTTGCTCAAACCACATGACAGGCGACATCAAGAAACTCGAAAACTTGGAGAAGTATAATGAAAGGCAGTTGATCGTGACCGCCAACAACTCTAAGTTGCCGATCGCCTACATCGGTAAGACAACGATTCCCTCTCGCTTCAACCCAGAGCAAATCGAGTTGCAAAGAGTCTACCATGTTCCCGGTATGAAGAAGAACCTTTTATCGGTCTCACAACTGACCTCACAATGCAATTATGTGTTGTTCGGACCGCATGAGGTTAAGGTGTACCGTAATATAAAGGCATCAGGCACACCGATCATGGAGGGTCGAAGGATGGAGTCGATCTATGTGATGTCCGCAGAGTCGGCCTATGTAGACAAGACTCGAAAGAACGAGACATCTAATCTCTGGCACGCACGACTAGGGCATGTGAGCTACCACAAGCTGAAGCTCATGGTCGAGAAGTCGATGGTCAATGGCCTATCGGACGTAGAGGTACGCACTGGCATAGTATGTGCGGGATGTCAATTTGGTAAGGCACATCAACTTTCTTACCAACAATCGAAGTTTAGAGCTAAGGAGCCCTTGGAGTTAGTCCACTCAGATGTCTTTGGGCAAATAAAGCAAGTTTCTATAAGCGGCTCAAAGTACATGGTGATCTTTATCGACGACTTCTCGAGGTATGTGTGGGTATACTTTACGAAGAAAAAATCAGAAATACTTTCCAAATTCAAAGAGTTTAAGGAGAAGGTGGAAAGTGAGTTCAACAAAAAGGTACGGTGTCTTCGCACTGATAATGGAAGAGAATATGTATCACGCGAGTTTGACGCCTACCTAAAGAAGTATAAGATCCGACGGCAGTTAACCTATCCCAACACCCCACAACAAAATGACGTAGCAGAAAGGAAGAATCGACACATTACCGAAACATGTCGAAGCATGATACACGCCAAGAATGTGCCAGGGAGATTTTAGAGCGAGTGCATGAAGACGGCGGCACACATAATCAACCGTCTACCTCAAGAGAAGATGGGTTTTATCTCACCATTCCAAAAGCTTTGGAAGATCAAGCCCACAGTAAGTCATTTCAAAGTTTTCGGTTTCGTGTGCTATTTGTTCGTGCCTGATCATGTTCAAACCAAGTTCGACAAGAAGGCGGTACGATGTATTTTCGTCGGCTATGACGATGAAAGAAAGGGCTGGAGGTGCTGTGATCCTACAAATGGGCGCATCTACACCTCAAGAAATGTAGTGTTTGACGAAGCCTCGTCATATTGGCCATCAAAAGACGTGATCCAGTCTGAAGTAAAAGACATGGAAGCGGAAATTGAAGAGATGGCAAAAGACGTAGCACGAGATGATACCGAGGTTCAAGTTGACGATAGTAAGAGCTCAACTCCTTCAAAATCCAAGAGTACATGGCAGACAGGAGTACATGAAGAAGTAGAAGATACGACTCTGCAACTGCCAGAAGAAATTGAAGAAACGCCTCCACTACTTCGGAGATCATCTCGACAAAGACGACCCAACCCTAAATATGCGAATGCCGCAGTCATCGAAGATTTTGAGCCAACGTCCTATGAAGAAGCGGTGAAGAATGAAAAATGGCGAAAAGCAATGGAGGAGGAGATGACGGCTTTGAGGCAGAACCAAACATTGGAGTTGGTGCCTAAGCCAGAAGGAGTGAAGCCAATCTCGTGCAAGTGGGTATACAAGGTGAAGACACGAGCAGACGGATCGATCGAGAGATACAAAGCTCGACTAGTCGCACGAGGATTCTTACAGCAGTATGGACTAGACTATGATGAGACGTTTAGTTCGGTGGCGAAGCTAACAACGGTACGCGTACTACTAGCCTTAGTTGCAAGTAAAGGATGAAAGCTTTGGCATATGGACATGAAGAATACCTTCTTACATGGAGAGCTTGATCGAGACATATACATGAACCAACCTCAAGGGTTCGAGAGCAAGGCACATCCAGAGTATGTGTACAAGCTAAAGAAGACATTGTACGGACTAAAGCAGGCTCCAATAGCATGGTACGGAAAAATAGCTGAGTTTCTCATACAAAGTGGTTACACAGTGGCAACATCAGATTCAAGCTTATTCACCAAGGAAGTCGGAGACAAGCTTGCAATAGTCTTGGTGTATGTAGACGATCTCATCTTGACCGGAGACCTTGTAGAAGAAATTCGACAAACGAATGAGAACTTATCAGTCCGGTTTCAGATGAAGGAGCTTGGAGAACTTAAGCACTTTCTTAATTGGGCTCGAAATTGAGAAGACGAAAGAAGGTATGTTCCTTTGCCAACATAAATATGCAAAGGATCTTCTAGAGACATTTGGAATGTCAGAGTGCAAGCCACTGTCAACACCGATGGAGGCAAACCTCAAGCTTCGTGTTGGAGAAGGGAAGGACCTTAAAGACACTCGAATGTACCGACAATTAGTTGGTAGCCTAATCTATTTGAAGCTTACTTGACCAGACATAGCCTATGCAGTCGGAGTAGCAAGTCGTCACATGCAGAACCCAAAGAAGCCACATCTAGAAGCAGTAAAGAGAATACTACGTTATGTGAAAGGTACTTTAGATTATGGCATTCTATATCGTAGAGGACAATGTCAAGTGACGGGTTATTGCGATGCCGACTATGCTGGAGACTGTGACACAAGGCGATCAACAACCGGGTATGTCTTCAATCTAGGATCTAAAGCAGTGTCTTGGTGCAGCAAAAGACAACCTACGGTATCCCTTTCCACGACAGAAGCAGAGTACAGGGCGGCAGCTATGGCAGCACAAGAGAGCACATGGCTAGTGCGACTACTCAAGGATCTTCGCCAATCGGTAGATCAAGTGACTCTTCGCTGTAACAACAGGTTAGCAGTATGTTTAGCAGAAAATCCGGTGTTTCATGCAAGGACCAAGCACATTGAGGTACATTACCACTTTATAAGAGAGAAGGTCCTACAAGATAAGATTCACATGGAGTGAACACCGACTGAAGAACAAGTTGCTGACATCTTCACGAAAGCTCTAAATGCAAAGAAATTTGAGGAGATGCGTGAACAACTTGGAGTGCTCAGCCGATCAACAATTTAGAAAGAGTCGATGCTGAGGGGGAGTGTTAAAATTGGGCCAGCGTCAACTCTTAACAAGCCCATTTAGTTTGGCCTATCGTTGGTTAACTTGACGAATCAAGAAATATCTAGAATTTGATAGAAAGAGTTAGTGTCGGTTGGAACAATCAAGAAAATTTCTAGACATATCTTCTAACCGACATTTGATAGTATAAATAGGATGTTAGGCCATTGTATGAATTCAAGTTAAGCAAAACAAAAGGGCAATCAATCCAAGTCAAGCCAAAGCAAATACTAGTCCAAAGAAGTAAGGTGCTAGTTGTGGTTAGGAGGCGTAGGGATATAGTGATTAGTAGAGTTGTAATCTTGGAGATACAATATTAGAGAAGTAGATGTTGTAATAATAGTTTGAGTGATAATAAAGAAGAAATTTTGAGCATAGCGCCTCGCTTCTACTCAACAGAAAATTCTTGAATCAAAATGAACGAATTTGGTGTCATTTAGTTGAAATTCTCATGTAGATCCAATGAAATGAAATCAATTGAAATGAAATGAAATAAAATAAAATCCCGCGTAAGAAATATTTTGATCAGAGTCTTAATTGATTCAACAGTTTGCTTTAAATGCCTCTTATAATTGACTTTTGGTACTAATGAAGTCCGGTACACTTTTCTCAGGATATATGCTTTTGCTGTAAAAAAGAAAACATTTTCATCGATTTAAATAAATAGGATAGGATAACATTGGCGTGCACCGCTCAAAGGGCCAGTCCACTACAAAACATGCCACACTACGAGTGCCACCATGAGGTGAGCATTAAATTCCCGCGTTCCTGTTTCTTTTTTTTTTTTTTTTGTGGCTGTGGTTTTTTTCTCATGTCAAAAAAAGGTGGTGGCTGTGGTTGTATACTAGGTATTGCCATACTGCAAGTGTGAGGTCGGATTAAATTCCCGCGTTCTTGGTTACATTTTATGTTTTTTTAGAGAACTTAACAATGGCTGTTAAGTGGTTGGTTACATTTTTATGTTGTTGGCGGATCCAAATTTCTGTGTTCTTGTTTTTTTCCTCTTTTTTGTTCTTGGCGGTTGTCAGGTAGGTAGGTTGACCTAAGTTTGCAACCTTTAGAGTTCCGAAGGATTTTCTCTTAAAATAATTAAATCAATTTCTATTATTCAAAAGTTACAATATAAAAAAATTGATAAAAATAACAAAAATATGAAGAGTCAACAAATTTATATCAGGCAATAATATCCAGTAATTGATTTAAACGATCCATCATTAAAAATGCATAGAGTAAATAATTACACTTTTCAATTAATTGGATTAGCTCCTGGATACTATAAGTAGTAGGGATAAACCCTTTAATAACATCTATTCTTAAAAATCTAGTTAAAATATAAAATTTACGAAAATATAAAATTTAACCTTCAAAGATATTATAAGTATATTAATTTCAAACTGAGAGAGGACTGTAGAATAACTTCAAATCCCAGCCGTCCATTTCTTCTGCTGTGTTCCATCTCAGCCCTCCGATCCTTTCACTGTGCTTGCTTGGTTTGGTCGCCCTTCTCCGCGTGGGCTAGCGATGACCTGGCTGTGTTTCTTCCGGTTTTATGTTGCAGTTTCTGTGCGGTGTTGTTCTGCACTTTGTTCTTCGCCTCGACCTTTGCCGCGATGCACTCTGTTGGCCTTCATTGGATCCGACTTACCTTTTCTCCGCGCGATACCCATTCCTCTTCTGTACTTTCTCCTCATTCCGATGTGTACGGCGAACTGTGCTGGCCTTACTGCCTTCTCTCGAAGGCTCTAAATCGTGCTGTTTCTCTGCGACAGTCTCCATCTTCCTTTCTCCTCTTCCTCTCTCTCTCAAATTCTCAACTTCTATTTCCTCACTGCAATCTTAGGCGCTAGGGTTTTTAAGCCTCTGACGGCCATCTGGTCAGTTTCGATTGCCTCTTCACCTCTCCCCATCTCATCTGCAAGGTCTCTCTCTCTCTCACGGCAATCTGATCACCTTCTCTCTCGCGCTCCCTTTTTTTGGTGTTCTCTCACGGCGATCTGGTGGTTTTGTGCTTCTTTTAGAGGTAGTTCTTATCTTTTCTTTGTTCTTTTTGCCTGTTTGATTGTTGCTTTCCAGTCAGATGTGCTATTCAGTTCTTTTAGGTTGTTAATTTTTACTGAAAATAACTGGTCAGTCTATGAAAATGCCTACCTGTGTTGCTCGCTTCTTGACTTGAAGAACTTTTGAATAGGAATCCTTGAGGTGCTGCCTCTGTACCGGTCTATGGAAATTCTTGAGTGTGCTTTTTCCGTTTTCTGTTCTTTCTAGGCCTTCGTCTTTCGATTTCTGTTGCTGTTTTCTGTCCTGTTTTCAGGTTTGTCTGCTTCTATTTCTTTGCTCGGTGATTTGGTGCCTCTGCTTATATTGGACCTGCTTTGGTGTTTGATTTATCAACAGAAAACCCAAAGTACAGCTCAAGGATGCCATCTATGTAGATGCCACTTGCGTCAGGAGCCTTAGTCTGAGTCAACAGAAGCTCACCAAGGCCTGCGCCTTGCACAGTGCTGATATGATCAGGTGCTTTCTCTTTCTCTACGGACCATGATTTTCATCTAAGCTACCAACATATAATGGATTGCATGGTAATTAATTTTCTGTTAATTCTCTTTTTTTCTTTTAAGCGATATACATTTTAGTGAACTTACCATAATATGAGCAACAAATTGGCTTTAGAAAGAAATAACAGTAAAATTGAGTATTTTGCCTTAATTCTACTGGTCCAACATAACTTAAGTCGCAACCAATGAAATATGTTGTTCTTATCTAAAATTGATATATGCCTTTCTAAAGAAATAATATTTTCTTCTTCTATTTTTTCTCTTCCTTTTTCTTTCTGTATGATTAAGCATTTGGCAGATTTGGGAGCAGTTGAGTGGTAATGGCATAGAGGTGAAGTTGAAGCGACAACAAGACTAGCAACTAGGAGATTAGAGAGGGGCTTGCTTGCTATTCTGAAAAAAATAAACCTTGCTTTTCGTCTATTCAGTCCTTGCCTCTTTCAGGTAAATAATTACCCTTGCTAAATATTTCAGTTTAATGCTCCATCTATTAATTGTTCATTACTATTTTGCTATTAATTTATATATTTATATATATTCTTTAGAATTTCACCTCATTAGTTAGCTATTAACAGAAACTGATATGTTACAATTAATATTTTTATATTGTGCTGGTCAAAGTGTATGACAACATATTGACCAGTTTATTCACGACTTCAATTTAGGTCTGGTTTAGGTCATTCTTTATACTGGTAAGCACTGATTAAAGTTGAAATCCTTGAAATAGAGCATACTCAGCCTAATACAATAAGCATTTTGTAAGCTTCTCTTTAAATCCTTTCATTAATTATTGCTACTTTTGATTTATGGTGTGTACTGCCCACGAGATGGACCATTTGTTGCATCTGTTCCTCCTCAAAGATATTGATGTTGAGCCTTCTAATGAAGACTAAGTTCTTCAATAAAAGCCATGACTGATCGTCAAGGCTTTTTCTATGCTTAAAAACATCAACCTTTCACTCCTTGGCATTAATCAAATATATTTCTCTGAGACCTACAGGTTCATACTGTTCTTTATTTATTGGTACTAAACTACTTAAGAATGCTTTGCATTAGATATTTCTGTGTTCGAGGATTGAGCATCATACCAGTATTAAGGAAGATGCTTGAACTGGTATGATGCTTAATCAGCTATAAGTATAATTATCCTTACTGTATTAGATATTTCTATGTTCAGGCATCTCTCTAAATCCTTCAAATGGAGCAGACTTAGCATTTCAGTTCATGGAGCATACTTATAACACAACTTCCATAGGCCGGAATAGGTTATCTTCCTGTGAACTAATATAGTATAGGAACCTTATTGTCAACCTAACACACTAGCATCTTTACTGACCTTGCAGCATACAAAACAACTTTGTTCAAAGAAAATAATATCGTTTAGACAATGGTTACAATTTTTGGCTTCCATGCAATTGGCGAATCAACATAAAATTATGGTTCTGGACATGTTGGTCCTACTTTTCCGGCAACAGCATACCAAAAGATTCTTTTTTACAAAACAAACAAAAAAAATAATAGTAAAAATTATACAATGTGCTTATTTCGCTCTCAATTATATTTATCTTATTCATTCCATTAGGATTCATTATTTCCAATACAGAATGCACTCTCTCCATGAAAAAGAAAGCCATCTAGCACACTGGCACAAAAAGAGAGCTTTTTACAGAAATAGAACCGTTGCAGTTCAAACGGTATGTATTTTTTTGTAGATCGTGCTATTACTTTGTTATATACTGTTTCGCATTAGAGCATAACAAAAAGAACCTGCTCATGGTATTACCATCATTCAGTCCTGACATCACCAAGGATGACCCTGGAAAAGAAAAACCATCAGTGCTCGATCCAGCAAGTAGAACGGACAAACAAAGCCTGTCAGGTTCCAGTGACGACACTGCTGGAGGCACAAGTACATCTAGCTATCAATAAGCTCAATTTTTCACTCTACTGATACAGACTTTTTCCAAGATAGAGACTTTTTCCAACATCATATGATGATTGGTCTGAAACTCTCTAGCCATTCTCATTTTGCGAATTTACATAGGACACAAAAGAAAGCAATATTTACAGAACCAATAAGTGGGCAAATTTGGCCAATATTTACTTATAGCCCCCAATCTGCTCGAAATGGTTCGAGAATCTGATTTATCTGTATTTGTGCATATATTTTTCGTGTTATGTATTTTGCAAAATGAGGATTTAACTGTTTTTTATCAAATCATTGTGCTCCCTCTCTTTTGTGTTGGTGTGCTTATATGAAGAGTAAGTATAATTGGTTCCTTTATCCTTAGGTACAACTGTGGTCCTTTGTGGTGTTGCTATACCTCTCTGCATTTATTTATGCACATTTACTGGGAAAGAATTGGGTTAAAATATAATGTCAGCTCCACCATTATCAAAACTCCTCACAAATTAGTTTTTAACTTACTTCAATTAAACGTTATTCATATTTTTTTCGGCTCTGTACATTGGAAGGACAAGTTCGATATTGTAGAGAGGTGATTCATTGCACATTTTGAATCACTTCATATTCAACATTCGTTGTGTGAAATTTGGTTTCATTCTATTTTCTTCCTATTTACAAATCCAGATCCACTCGAACATGCAGAGTATGCACTTTTTCTCTGCTGTGCCATTACTATATCATTTACTATTGCATAAAAAGATTCGTGAACAATCAATTGCTCATTGTATTATCATTGTTCAGACCTGACCTTGCTGAGGACAGAACTGCTCAAGAAGAAGTTTTGTTTCTTGCTCCAGCAAGCAGAGAACAAAAAGAAAATTATCAGGCCTGGGCGACAATGCTGCTGCAGACACCAACCTACCCAGGTATTAATAAAATTACTTATTTACTTTACTGGTGCAAAGCCAATTACTGGACAACAGGCTGTTTCTATAACAATGCCCTCACTGAATAACAACAGCACATGCTACATTTCCTGTTTGTTCCATGACTGTCATTATAAATTAGGCTATATCATGAAAAACAAGTAGGAAAAAAAATAGAATTCAATGCCAGGTTTCTCCATACCAATAAGCGCGATCCACACCACTTATTGAAACAAAACACTTCAGTCTTATATATAAAATACAAATAGCCATGCATCTATTTGCATACAGATGCTGTAACTAACAATCTTCTCATGAATTGGTTCAAGCATCTGTAGCAACCATTCCTGCAGCTATGCTAACTAGAAACTAAATAGTTATTTTGTCTGTTGTATAATATCCTAGCTTTATAAGAAGTGTGCAAAAGCAGGTGCTGTAACTTAAGGTAGTTTTAGAGCCAGTAGGCTTGCTTTTGCGTTCCCTTATAAATCTTCAACTGCATCAGATAGCTGCGGTGTAAAAATGTCATTCACGGCTGCTCTGCACAGTTGAGCCTCTATAATGGCTTATCTGATGAAAAACTGCTATTTTCTGCAAGCACACCTCTGTGTATGTCTATATGTATATCTTTCTATCTAATGTCGTTATCTATTTCTATTGTTTCTTTTTCGACCTATTTTTATCAAATTTATCTGACAAAATTAGTAACAGCCATCGAATGACAAAATAAACAAAATAAAAAATATACCATCGCAGGACCAACACAAATATTTTTTTTTAAAAAATTCTACCTCCAAATAACTGAATTAGCAAAAATAAATTGCCTGGATCAATATTACAAGTTATGAACTCAACTAAAGTTAATCATACATCGCGCGTAGCGCGATGCATTAGCTAGTTTTAATATAAATACATTGAATGACTTGGGTAATGAGTTTGTCGGTGGAACTTTTAAAATAAAAATCTATTCGGATTTGATAAAGCGATCCGCCACATCGATCTGACTGCACTATTTCTAAAAAATATCAGAAATTCCATATTCGAAGTTAATAAAGAAATTGATGAATGAGAAAATTTCTGATTTTAAAAGTCTAACCGGTTCGTTCATAAATATATACACTATTAAAAAAAATGACCTAAATTTAAAAACCTGACTTACCTTTTCAGAACTAAACTTTATTTTTATGATTAATTTCAGTTTCAACCTTTAAATGCTTAATTAAATATTTTTTCCCTCGAACGCGAAAAAACTACCATATTTTTATGATTAATTTCAGTTTCAATCTTTAAATTAAATGCTGATTTAAATATTTTTTTTCCCTCAAACGGTAAAATTCCCCCTTTTTTTTTTTGTTGTCGGCTGTACTAGCTAGGTAGGTTGGTTGACCTGAACGAGCAGCCTCTAGGGAGTTCCGAAAGGACAATTAATGAATTAAATAATTAACAAAAAAGAGAAGGACGAATAATAATGAGGTGGGAGTAGCGCATGGAGGACACGAATTGCAATAGCCTCCGACACCGTCGGATTGGAAAGACAGTGTAAATCACCTGACACGTGTATCGTTGACTATTGTAGAAAAGCTGATTTGTGCTGAAGAGCTCTTTTCCTGCGACACCTGGACTCGGAATGCATGTACGCATGACAGGGGATCCTAGCATTCTCTAGCAAATAGTTTTATGCTTGTATTGATTTTGTACCCTAGAGTCCTAGACTAAGCAACTTGAATAGAACTTTTCTGTAGTCAAATAGGTACGTTGTAAATCGTTTATTTTTCATTGTGAAAATGTGATGTTAAAAAAAATGATTGTAAAAATGTTGGAGTGATTGGATTAGAGGAAACTAAAAAGGTTAATTTCATTGTTTACTGCATACCGTTTATTTTATTTTAGTAACAATTAATAAAATTGGTAATTAATAGTTATCAAAATAATTATCATTTATAAGAATTATCACTGTTGATAATATTAATATTACCTTGTGTTATTACTTTTATTATCAATATTTATAATAGTTTTTATTGTTATAATAAAATATTTATTTCATGTCAAAATGACACATCTTGAGCTTCCAAAAAAAAACACACATTTTGAATAAAAACAATTATAGGATCATTAATTAATTGCTGAAATCAATTATGCAAATGATTAATTTCTTATTGCATCGACAAATTTACGCACACATGAAATAATACTTGTGAAGTTGTTGTAGATAGTTTTTTACAAATTAAATCAAAATTTTTAAGTTCTACGGAATGAGAATGTCCCAAATTCACATTCTATTGAAAAAATTCATCTCTTCATTTCAGGATTAATTGATCATTTAATTGAAACATATTCATGATAGATTCGTCTCTAGCACTGTTTAATCATAACTTCTGATAAAATTTGTTTAGATCATTAGATGGCACTAGTAAATCAATGTTTTTACACATATCATAAAATACTTCTGGTGCATTTTACTCATATCTTTATTTTTGTAGGTCTTCACCGGTTTTTAACTGCTTAATAACTGTCTTATTAATACTATGAAGATTAAATTATGAATTTTGGTCATGAAAATGAAATTATATATCTTGATAGTATAGTTCCAAAACCACCACAACTTCAATTTATAGCATAAGTCATTTACAACATATGTCATTTCACAACATATCAATTTAGTTATGTCGTGTTATGTTCTATATAGTTCTTTTTACATGAAGAAACCCAAGACTAATTTATGCTCATTTATATCAACTTCCAATGTTCAAAATTAAAACTATCTGCTACTAAAAGTGTGAGATTATTGGCATTTGGGCAAAATCTTTGATATACTTTCAGAACATCTCATTTCAAACATTATGAATTATTTATTCTGTCAAAAAAGATATTAAACTAGTTTTCTGAATATTAAATCCTCACTTTTTTCGAATACAGGAGTTTTCTAAACTCTTACCTCAAGTTTTTATGTTCAATTTAGCATTAGAAATCTTCAATATAGTCGAAATAGACTGAAATGAGCTGAAAAAATTGAGAATTTTTCCTTAAAAATTCAAAATAAAAAATAACTGTGCATTGTGAGTACGACCATCTGATAGTTTCACAAAGACCTTCGCAGGTCGCAGTTTGAAACCGCATCCTCCATACTCACTTGAGCCAAAATTTTTTTTTTTCTGCATAGTATTTTACTTTTTTTAGATTGTCGCGCGCACTGTTTATTATTTTAAGTGTAACTTTTCATACAATTTTTTATTTAGGTTATTATTCAAACTATATTTGAACCTTTTAGGAAAAGATTCATTACTTTGGTACTTTCACTATTTTGAAAATCGAAATGAACTTTGGCCAAAAATTTGATTGAACGTGACACATGAGCGTTAAAATTGTTCTCTATACAGTACTTTTAAACACTTTTTAACGATAGTGCATTTGAAATTTAAATATACTCAAAGTAGAATCTATTTCTCAACGCAATTTGAATAATCTAATTAATTAAACAATCATATGGGAAACTTCGCTTAAAACAAGGAGTGCGCGATAATCCAAAAACAATGGATGTCATTTGAAACTAAGACGATAGAAGGCGAAGTTAAGCATATATATACAGGACTTGACTGACCAGTCAAGATAACCAAGGAGAAGACCATCAACAGTCTGGTGCAGATAAATTGGATCAGCGAACTCCGCAACAACCTCAGCCAACTGATAACAAATGACAGTTAGCATGTAGCTAGTCAGGATTAATTGAGTAATTGTATCATGACTCCTGATTTAATGTAGTTAGATCAAGACTTAGCCATGTAGCGGAGTTGTACTCTCTTATTATGTTAGATGCTAAGATCGATCATTACTAGCATATAATGCGAGAAAAAAAAAACAACAATGCAAAAATTTATTAAACCGGGTGTCCGGGTTGTTCGGTCCAATGATTTGGCTCTATTCCATTAAGTGATCCTTATTTCGAATCACAAAGAGAATATTTATTTTCAAATTTCTTATAATAAAATTTTTGATTTCAAACCAACCTTCTAAAAAAAATGCAAAAAATTTACTAGCTATCTAGATTCAAACAGAAGCAATAAGTACCATAGATGCATTGCAAACACAAGCATGCTCGTCAGCATACTTTAATGGGCTTAAGACACATAGATGCTTCATCAGCATATCAGAAACCACTTCTTCAGTCGGAATATGAGAACTTGTTGTGCTTGAACGTAGAACCCCAAATCTAAATCATCAAAAAATGTTTATGGCCATCTATCAGTTGGTCCAGCTTCTCCAATGAAAATAAATTTAATGTAACCGTACAAACAAAAGAAGGGCCTAATTAGGCCCAATGACTAGGCCCGTTATTAAAATAATCAAGATGCAATTGGTCCGAAAAAATTAAAAATAATGTTATAATACTATTAAATATGATTATATTACTAAAATAATCAGATTTATACAAATAGGTTTACGATATAATTATTTGAAAATCTGATACTAATATTGGTTTTTAAAAAACGATATTAGCTAATATTGGATTTTGGAAAAACATATTAGCTAATATAGGTTTTTCGAAAACCGATATTATTATTAGCTTATCAACCTTTTGCATAAAAATAATTATTTTTGTTGAAAAAAATCATTTTTAATGTTTTTAAATAAATTTCATTGTATTTTATAAATGAAAAAGGAAATATATATTTGTTTTACTAATTATATTGAAAAAGGTATGAGTTCTATTTTCATTTCTTTGTCGATTTGCATGAAATTGCTTGAATTACAAGGTCCTTGTTTGTCTTGATGTTTGGATGCTTGATAAATTTGATTTAAATTCCTCAACCTCACCAAACTAAATTTCTCTAAATTTCTACGTATTGCATATGCCAAAAGTATATATATATATATTTTTAAAATACATCTTGGGAACAGTTTGAGCTTCGACCTTATTACTTGAATTCCCAAGAAATCACAAATACATCTAGCCAGTAGCCACAATTATACTATTTTTATTTTATTTTTTTGAATTCATATTTCTATGAATCAAATTAAATACCCGTCTGGTCTTCAATGAGATAAATTTATTATTCCGATTCCCATACTTATTATTCAGATTCCATACATGCTTCTTTCAACTACTCACTCAATAATTTTTAAAGAACTATCAACAATTAGAAACGCCAAAAATTACACACTTTTCAGTTAAGACCTTTGAATCATCGATCCTCATCTAGAACGTCCACATTGTAGACTACACGTAAACTTGATTATTCATCATTTTTTATAAGTTGAAAAACACAAAAGATATTTATAAGACTAGAATGTTATTGATAAGTATAATATTTAAGGTGAAAAAAAAAAAGCATCTCCTATCTTATACGTAAAAAATAAGATGCAAATTTCGGCATGCTTTTAAGGTGCCAGGCTCCTTTTTATTTATTTATTTTTTCCTTTTGGACAAAGACAATAAGCTAAAAATAAAAAAATCATCTTTTTAAATGTCAAGGATCTTACTGAGTTTAGAGAACCACTTTTACAAGGTATGACGGCGATATTTAGGATAGTGAAATCATATTTTTATATTGTACCGAACTCCCTTTTGGTATCTCAGAGTCTTCTTTTTTATTCATCAGATGATATGATATATGAATTGTTCTCGTGGAACTTGAATCTGGACCCTTATTTAACTTTTCCGTGACGGATTGGTTTAAAACTTTCAATTAAATGAATTTTCTCCAAAGAAATCAAAAGACTTTTTTTTTGAATTGGGAAATCAAAAGACTTGAAAGTTGAAACATTGTTCGAATAAATGAACGGTTGTGATGTACCTATCTCCTCAGTCAGCGACCTCCTCTTAACTGGACCCACCAAGGTAACCACCATCTACACCTGGAACACATACACTCCGATCGGTGGACCGCGCATGTAGGTGAATTAGTGCATGCACCGTGATCATTCGACGCTGAGTTGAGAAATTTCCACTCGTTCAATCGACCCGTCAAACATGAAAAGGAATCGCCCGTAGATCTGATCTAGTCAACAAATCCAACGGTCGATATCACGCGCCGCGGCGATTTTTCTCCGCCTCGTAAAATCTATAAATAAAATAAATAAATAAATGAAACTCCAACAAATTCTCTCAACCCGAGGCGGAGAGGAAGCCAATACAAAGATTGCTACCTCTCCAAACCTTCTCTTCTCTAATGGCGATTTCTCTTTCTCTTTCGCTCTCGATCTCGTAGAAAACCCTAGAGAAATTCGATTCGTTATTTCTCGCGCGTCTCTTCTCTTCTCTTCTTTTAGTTTGCGCCTCCTCGAGGACACACACGACTTCTTCGAGCTCTTCTCTGGCCATGCGAGCTTGCTCGTCTGATCGATTCCTCCGCAGAGAGGAAACCCTAGAATTGAATAAAAACGAGCGATTTAAGTTTGGTTTTTCGTATGGCGCGCGATAATATTGATCCTTCTACATGGGGTGTTTTCTCTAATGCCGCGGCGGGTGCTTCTGCTGGTACGATTTTGTTGTAGTTAAAAATGTTGCTTGCCCCTTGTTAATTTGTTGATTTTTTTCTGAGTGTTATGGAATTTGAACCAATTTTGTGTTGCACCAGGGGTAATAGCGGCAACTTTTGTTTGCCCGTTGGATGTAATCAAAACGAGATTTCAAGTTCATGGTTTACCGCCTGGTAGAAAGGGTAAGTGCTTTGCAATTTGGAAAGAAGTAGTTATAAGAACCAATTATTGCCTAATAAGGTAATCATTGATGTTAAAGGATGCAAATTTCAAACTTATCTGATGGGTGCTTTGAATTTGTCCGGTGTTAAATTTATGAAACGAGAACAGTATGACTACATGGTTTCATGCATTAAAACTTTGATCTACTAAATTGAGAATTGCTAGGTTTTGTACAAAGTTGGCTTTAATTTTATTTGCTCCAGTTAAGTTATCAGTCTCTAATTAGTCTGGACTCTGGAGAATACAAAATATGGTCTAGTTTGATGAATGCTTACCTTATGGTGAAGAAAAGGCAACCATGATGGTGTAATCCCTTTGTAAATATTTTTGTTATTGCACATACTACAGAAGTGCGTTTGTTGTACATTTCATCAGTTGATATCTGCGAAACCTAGAAATATTGATAGACATTGTGCAAAATAGGATGTAAAGCATTCCTCTCCATTTGAAATCAAGAAGGAATGAGGAATGCCCAAATATTACTCATGTCTTATAGGTTTACATATTGCAGCCTAATGTTTTTAGTGACATGCTTGATATATTGTGTGCCCAAGGTCTACGGAAACATCCCTTATGTTGCATAATTCTTAAACCAGTTTGAAGGTTTGGTGCATATGAAGAGATAAGATAACTTTAAAACAAACTCTTTTTAGATGTTATATATCTTTCATGTTGTACGACTGTAGGAAGTGTAATTGTCCAGAGCTTCAATCAAATAATACAAAAGGAAGGGGTGCGTGGCCTATACCGTGGTCTTTCACCCTCAATCCTGGCATTACTACCTAATTGGGCAGTAAGTTACCCTTCTTTTGATTATCTATGAAATTAATATGCCAGGGTCAGTTTCAATGAGACTTTCTTTGTCCTTTTATGCCTCCTCGTATGACCATCCAGTCTTCTGGTTATTTCCCTTTTGAGATTTAAGACAATTTTGAAGAACAGAATAGGAAAGCTTATAATGCATGATTAGCAATCTTAGTGGGGATATTGTTGTGATTTTATTGCCAAAACTTAAAACTTGATATTTACAAACCCCCTCAATATATGGTGGCTACACTACTAAAGTGTGCCAATAGCCTTAAGTAGAACCTGAATCTGTTTTAACCTTTTATATTTGAAGTTCTGATTTTTGTTCAGGCATTTTGTGTGTGAAAAATTTTGCTCTCTAATGACATTTTTTGGAAAAGTGGATGGTAGTTCCTGACAGTGATGATATGGAACAATTTTTTTTGTTTTTTTTAAATCATTAGTATTAGCTCTGACTGAGGTTTTTATTGAACTTGTTTTTTGGACTTGATGATAATGCCTAACTTGTACATTCAGAATTTTTGGTAGAACTGAATGGACCAAGCAGGAAATTGTTGGACTTTAGGCCCATATATTTGGCTTACTCTCCTTTTGTTAGCTCTTTTATTTGTCTCTTAATGTCAGTAGCGAACTATTGCTTTGGTGCAACTTTTGCTATGAAGCTTTTGATGACAGTAGTTAAATTGAAGTATTTAATTGCTCTTGAAGCTTATGTTATTGCATCCCGCTGTGTTATCAGGTTTATTTTAGCGTATATGAGCAGCTCAAAAGCTTGATTTCTTCACATGGTTCGTCTCCTGTCTCTTTCAAATCTTTTGTTTAGTTGGTTGCTACAAAAGTTATCATACTGTTGAAGTCAGATATTCACCAGCATGTTTCTTGTGGCGCTTGCACTCAGTTTGCAATTGCACGATTGCTGTAGTCTTTTGGATATTTCATTTAGCTATTTCCTGTATCAAGTATTGTTGGAGGCTTATGTGTCTACTTCACAAGAGGTCACAGAGAGGGGAGAGGAGGTGAGGATAAGGAATAATTTGCCAGTTGCTCCACAACTTTATAAAATAAAAGGTTATTGAAAGACTAGACCTCCCTGAACCTCCAAATGCATTTTTTGTGGCCCCCAAAATATAACTGGAGAGGAGGAACGAATTTAGTTATCCTATAGCTTCTATTCATTCCCTCTGTAATTTTTTATTTTCTGGAGCATTGCCTAAATGTCTAGTTTCAATTTAGAGTATTATACAGGATGGCTTTGCAGCTTGTCTATTCTTGTATTTGTATGGTAATCTTGATTATAGTTAAGGTCCTTTCTAAATCAATTTGAATGTTTGGAGGGATTAATAATCAATTTTGTATGTTCAACGTTCAAATATCTTGTGTGCCCTTAGTTATCTGCTCTTCTAACCCTAGTGAACATACTACTGTCCTTTCTCTCTAAATTTCATGAGCATTGGAAATATGTTCCTTTTGAAGACAAATGGGACACAGGAAAAAGTAATTACATTTAATTGTGAACAAGAAGGACACTGATATGCATTATTTTTGTATTACCAGAAATTTTTCTTTGCTCCTAAACTGTTTACCATTTTTTAAATGAAATAATGATGTAGATGGTAACCACCAGCTGTCGATAGGGGCAAATATGATAGCAGCATCTGGAGCTGGAGCTGCAACCATTGTTGCAACCAACCCTCTTTGGGTTGTCAAGACAAGATTTCAGGTATGCCTTTTATTTTCCTTTGCTTTCCTAATTTATTATTTTCTTGAACCAGATTAGTGAGCATCAATTCTTGCCTTAATAGTTCATTTTTTGTGTCATATTTCCTTGTAGTATTTCTCTTTTTTCAATGAAGAAAAATAGGAATCTCCTGAGGGGCGCTTAGCCGCTTAACAAATTTCTATTTCCTATCTTAATTACTCTAATTTCTTTCTAACTAAGTTCTGTATTTATAACAATTTATTAGCTGCTAAACATGATGCAAAAAAAGTCTATCGGCTTCCAGTTCTTAACACTTTACTTCCCATTTCCTAACGCAGTTAATATTTGAGAGCTTTCTGTAATGAATTTTGCGATTGCACCACTTAATGTGATTATAACTTTATTAGTATCATAATTATTCTTGGCAGGACTTGTTTTACTAAATGCTAATTCTTATATTCGTTCAATGTAGACTCAAGGGATGAGGATCGGGGTTGTACCATACAAAGGAACATTAGCTGCTTTAACACGAATTGCTCATGAGGAAGGCATTAGAGGTTTATACAGGTAACTTATTTAGTTTTTGGCAATCCTGAGAGCAAATTCATATCCATTCAATGATTATTGATAAATTGTGATTTCTCTCCTTTTTCTTATGTATACAGTGGTCTTGTTCCTGCATTAGCTGGCATAAGTCATGTGGCCATTCAGTTTCCTATTTATGAAAAGATCAAACATTATCTTGCACAGAGAGGTAGCTTTACTTTGTATATCCATAAAAAAAATAGAATAGCAAAACCTGACAAAGCATGGGTGACTTAAATGAATTGTGAAGATTTGGATTTAAAATTTTTTTATTTAAGAAAAGATAAAGCAGGAAGAAGATATCAGGATTATGGATATATCTACATCTCCATGTCCGAAAATTTTTAGGAATTTCTTTTTAAATCTGGGAAAATGGTAATATAATATATCTATATCTCCATGACCGAAATATTATGGATAGTTCAAAAGGAATTTGTATGTATGTAGTCTGTCTTGTTATGAGTGAAGAAAGAAGAATAATGATAACTTCAAATGGTAACAGTATTGTTTTATGGCAGATAACACTACTGTAGATTCGTTACGGGCTGCTGATGTTGCCATTGCCTCGTCTGTCTCAAAAATAATTGCTTCTACATTGACATACCCTCATGAGGTCATGTTTTTCTATTTTCTTGTTGATTTGTTTATTAGGAGGATTTAGTGGATATTTTTGTGCCCTTCTCTGCACAGAGTTATTAATTTAATATTTTTCGTCCGGTAACCTTGTTATTGAAATTTCTATATGCAAATTGGGTAGCAAGCCAACCTGCAAGCAAAAATTTCTTTGCATATTTTTTTGTTTGTAATGGCTTCCTAAAAAATTGAAAAAAAAAAAAGATGCACAAACAAATTGCTGATTAGAAAATATTTAACAGGATAAATTGGTGTTCGTTAGAATTGTATAGTAGGTCAAAAGACTGGATCCTGGGGGGTTTGTTGATACCTTTAATTTGTCTCTGAGATTTTTTTTAAAATAAAATGTCAGGTGGTGCGATCCAGACTTCAGGAGCAGGGGTTCCATCAAGAACGAAAATACAGAGGTGTAGTTGACTGCATAAAGAAGGTTCTTTACAAAGATGGTATTTCTGGTTTTTACAGTGGTTGTGCAACAAATTTACTGAGAACTACACCTGCAGCTGTCATCACATTTACTAGTTTTGAAATGATACATAGATTTCTAGTTAATCTATATCCTCCTAAACCTCATCCCCAAGTTATCTAATTTTAGACACATTCTTATATATGATAAAGGTTTGTTCCATTTAAAGCCATTCTTCAAATGAAATTCATTGGCAAATTGTTAAACGTGTAACTAGCTTCTGGTATATGCAATGATAGCTTAGCGTCTGTGTAGTATTTTGTTTTCCAATTGTTATTGTTAGAGAGAGTATTAGCTTCATTGATGATGATGAAAAATGAGCCCATTTCGTGTTAAGACTGGACTATTACTTTGTGGTATAATAATGTAGAGAGAAAAGTTTATTTTTGTTTTGCATTTCAGTGTGCTGTTGCTGTATGTAATTAAGGGCACAGATATATAGTTATTAACGAAACGATAATTCCTTGCGTTGTTCGTTGTTGATGAAATATACCTTTTCCAAAGGTATATCACATTTTTTATTGGAAGTATATTCATGCAGATTCTTTTGATAAGAAAATCTTCTTATTTTGAACCTACCGTCCTCCATAATTGATAATTCTCAGCAAATATTCGCCTTTAGAAACGAATTTAGCACAAACCAAATTAATTTAGCTAATTACATGACAGAAATCAATCGAATGGTATGTTTCCGTGATAGAAAATTAACTATCCCAAGTTATGGATCACTCATGTCATCCGACCGTATTGATCAAATGATGTTTTACACTGTATTAACCACTGCCAAAATGGGTAAAGTCTATGTCAGATACGTAGAAAATGTTGAGACATAGGAACAAATAAAATATTACCAGTAAGCGGATGTTAGCATCATATTTGATACTGAATATAAAAAAGGTCGATTATAATTACGAGACAGCATATACGGTATTTATTTTATTTGATGACCGCAAGGTCCGCAACAAGCCAATAACCATAAAACGGTCATCAAAATTTAGATATATCATCTGTTGTTTAGATTAGTTATGTATTAAATTTTATACAATTTAAAAATCGTCTTCTTATCAGTTAAGTGCAAACAGATTATTATTTTGTTTTTCCAAATCGTTTGATGCATGTCTAATATATTTTGTTAAACATAATTGAGATTGCACTAAGATGCAGATAATCTTTGATTGACATGTGAATCATTCCTGCTGATACTAAATTTTTTCTGATATATAAATAATATACTTTGCTATTTGTTATTTTTTTATTTTATTTTTTTTGGCACATTGCTATTTGTTATAGTTAGAACCATATCATAGTGATATTCTGTACAGCTATATAAGAATGTAGCTCTTTTTGTAATTGATTCATTGGAAATCAATTAAAACTCATATTCTAATCTCTCTCTCTCAATCTGTTTTAATAAAATATATTCAAAATTCCGAATTATCATCGGTATTGTCGAATAAGGTTGTTGCTAAGGCGCCTTTTCTCTTTAGTTATTATCCATTCCAATTTTATCAGTTGGAACTGGAAGGGAGAGATGCTTGCCGTGAACCAGTTTCCATCTAAAATTTTGGTTTAAAAAGAAAATACAAAAGCCGCTCTATTATTTTGTCGTCTCCGGCCCTCAATTTAACAATGGCATCCCACTTTTGTCAACTAGCGATTTTAGAATATCCCATCCAATTGAATGTTTAATCATATTTCTTACTACTATAACTACTATTGTGATAAATCTAATCCAAAATCGCAGCAAATTCTAGTTGCATGTAGCAAGATAGTTGGATCCATTAACAAATAATGGTTGGGGCTGTTTACAAGCAACTTTAGGTCCAATAGAAACCATATTGGTAAGCATATTTAAATCTTGTAATAACAAATTCTGTTACCAGATTTAATAAAAAAGAACTACCAGCAGACAATAATCTGGCGCTATGATAGAACTCGGGGTAAAAAAAAAAAAAAAAAAAAAACGGAGCCACATATAACTATATAAGCCCTTTTTTATGCGACAATAAAATAAAAAAAAATCTGGCGATGGAAAGGACGCAAATAATTTCTCTACTGACAATCGTACTTTTATTTTTGACTCAGAAAGGCAAAGCCAAAGCCGTAGCACTACTGAGAGGTCCATGAGTTTGTAAAGCGTTTCCGATTTTCCGATCCATCGTCATCTCAAATTTATAATAACTTTATAATTAATAAATTCAAGATAATTCCAAAAAGAAAAAGGACTAAAGGAGTCCTATTGACGTATTGAGTAGTTCATAAAAAATAATAATAATAATAAAATAACGTATTAAGTTCGACGGTTTAATTAAGACTCTATGCGACCAATTTCATATCCTCTGCAGAAGACATGAACCGTCCGATCAATAATAGATGTTTCGTGATTAATATTGAGTAACAGTCGAGATTAAATTGCACGATTCCGATCAAAGATCTGCCTCAGCAGACCTCTTTCATATGCTGATCCTATGCGACCATGCCTCCATCGGACGCACGACACACGTGTCCAGATTATGACACGTGTCGACTTATCCTTTGAAACATTGGGAAATGGGAGGGAACTTGAAGGGATGAAATTAAATGATTGGTGTATGATTGTAAGTGGTTCATATGAAATCACCTATATCTGCAACATATTTAAAAGTAGTTCAATTATATTTTGAATGTTGAAAAAAATTAATAATTAATTTTATCAAATAGCTAAATAGACAAATTAATTAGGTCCAAAATTACATAAATTTAAAAATAAATATTTATGCAACGATGTCGGTAATTGTAGGTCTTTAATTTTGGCAAATGTCACGAACTCACGATTGTGAAATTCTTTTTTTTTCCTCGTTAGCGTACCAATTAAATATTTAAATAATAGCAGCTTGCCATCACTGTGATAGTGTGATGTGGCACTGTGGCAGCAGATGCGGAGAACCCCCAGCTCACATTTCTGTGCACCAAGTCCACGGAGAAAACAAAGGAATTTCCCACTTGAAGCTTAACAACCCCTGACAAGTGACAAATCAAAACAGAACTCTCTTTCCATCTCTACTCTTCTTCTTCTACAATTCCTCTCTCTCTCTCTCTCTCTCTCTCTCTCTCTAAGCTCTCGCCATGAACGGAACTACAGAACCACCTCTAGAAACCAACTCTAAACCAATCGTCGCGTCGGAGCGAGAGCGACCTCCCAAACCTATCACCTTCTCACCTCCGCCGCGCCGCGACTTCCTCCTCCACCTCGAAGCCTACCTCGCGCGGCGCGATGGCGTCGACAAGCTCCTCAAGATCTCTCGCTACGCTGCCAAGATCCTTCTCGCGACACCATCCCGTGGTGGGTCTCTCTCGCCTCAACTCCAGGCCTTCGAATCGAGCGTCGGGCTCAGTCGAAAAGCGTTTCGATTGGGTAAGTTTATCCAAGATGTGAATTCTCTTCGATTTTTCTCCTTCTCCAAAACCCTTTGTTCCTCTCCTCTCGATTTGTTTCTTGCGATCGTCGCCTTTGGTGGAGAAGGAGTCTATTTCTTCATCGAACAATTCGTGTGGCTCGCGAAAGCCGGGCTCTTGCCTAGCGAGCTTGTGCCTCCTTTGCAAAAGCTCAGCACATGGTCTGAATTGGTCGGGTATGTCGGTAGTGTGGCGCTTAAAACTAGAGAGATGGAGAAGATTAAAGCTTCGATCGAGGCGAGGAAGAAAGAGGAAGGAGACGACGATGAAATGGATCTGGAGAGGTTGAATGGGAAACTGGAATTGAAGAAGTTGTCAATTGTTCAAGATGCGGCCGATGGCGTGATGGCTTTGTCGGATGTGAAGAGCTTCCATTTCGGGACGGGATTCAGTGCTCTGGTTTGCGCCATGGCCGGAATGATCTCGGCTCTGATTAGTACACATAGGAACTGGAGAGCATGCTGAGTAATTCAAGGTACCATTGCTTGGATTATTGTGCGTCGTTTTATTTTTATTTTTTTTCTTTTCTTTTTGAGTTATTGATTGTAGGATGTTAAATTAGAGATAGATAAAATAAAGCTCCGATCATTTTTAATTAGAACAAGTGTTCTTCTCGGAGAGGAATAATTTGTACTGTCATAGTGTTTTTCCATGTAAACAAAAAGATGGTTGATTATCAAGGGAAATTTTGTCTTCTTAGTCAGAAAGGCATAGAGAATTTATAGTTTTCTCTTTTTGGTGTTTATTTTATGATGGCTGTCCTGTTCATGTTTGTTACTTATTTAACTAAAATGAGGGGGTTTTATTTTGAAAGAAAAATGAGGTGAAATATACTTATTTTTTGTATAGAAACTTTATGCTAGTGCTAGAGCTAGAGCTAATGGATATTGATTATATTGAGAAAGATAAAAATGGATGGAACATTGGAACCAATTTTATGATTTTTATCTTGAATCAATTAATTGGAGTTTTGATTTCGTTGGTAACTTCCCCATCTGAGCATCTTAAATTTGTAAGTCTATGATTGCGAAACATGTTAAGCTAATGATTTGAACAAGTCAAAAAATTGTAATCCCTGGCTGTACCAGTCTGGTGTGCGCAAATTCTGGTTTTGTACAAACCTAGTGCAGCTTTCTGTTAGCATTTCTTGGAAGCAAAAGTGGTATTTGAATTTGAGTGATGGTTCAGTTTTGATGTGTTTTTCCTTCTTATCCTGCTGTTAAAGGGGTCTGTACATAACTACAGATAGCGATGTTGATAATTACTTGTGGGAGATTTTAGTAGAAACAAAAGAACTTAAAAGACACAAATGATGGTAATCACAAAAAATTTGCTAGATTTCGTTGCTGAGGTGAGAAAAATGGATAAGAACTAGCTATTGCGCGCTCAGCCGCATTAGTTTGTTGTATATTTTTATGAATTGTCGAAGGCACTTTTGAAATTTATTTGTTCATAACAGTGGTCAAATCAGGGTACGTAGCACATAGATTGTTACATTGAAACCAATGAAAATATTGGAAAGATATTTAGGCAGATAGACATGCTTTAAGCAGCTGTGTTTACGCATTGTCTGTCTTACTGTCTAAATCCAAATCCAAAATGCTCATAGTACAAAAGGTAAGACCCATTAAGAGGAGCAATTTTTTTCTATATTTTTTTAGTAAGACAATTTTTATCTGGTTATTGTTATGCCATTCAGTATTATTCTATTAATATGTATTAGTCAGAACTCGGAAACATTAGAAAACACAATTTCAAATTGCAATTTTCTTTTAAAGGAAAGTAGTTGATTTGCTGCTGGGAAAGAAAATTATTATTAATGGAGGTATTTTGTAGTCGTCAACGTAATTGACTTCTTAAACTATCCTGTTCCTGTTTGGATTTTATTATAGGCTGTTATGTAACATACATGTTGCTAATCATTGACATCTCATGCGCTTATAGAAAGTTCGTAATCAAATTCTTTTTTGAATATAGCAAATATTATAATACGTTTTTGTGCCCTTTGAAATGCGCGTAAGTAAGTCGAATTGAAATAGGCCAGCTAAAATTTTTTTTTTTATAAACAACAAAACAACAAATATCAAGAAGACAGTTTTGAGCGATCTTCTGTTTTCTTTTTAAAAATGAGCTATATAGATTTAGGTTTACCTCTGGTTATAATGAGGTCAACAACTAATTAGCAAATTATATAACCATATTAACACTCAGTTTTAATTGCACTAAATTAGATGATGGATATGGCTCAGTTCTGCTGTAGTACTTATTCGGTCTAACCGATTTATCATGGAGTAATTATTTGTTATTAACAAAAAAGAAAAATGAAGTCGATTGAGCAATGAAACCTACTTTTATATTGCAAATGCAAGAAAGATGATGATATTAGTTTAGGAATAATATTGGCCCAAAATCTTGAATAGCCCCTAAGGGCGAGTTTGGCCTGCATAAGTTTAGTCTAACTTCTAGATTAGTAAAGTAATTTGTTAAGCTATAATTGCCTAAAAAAAATACTAACTTTAACCGTTAATTTCATTAATCTATGGTGTTGTCAAACTCCCAAGTGGTTAATTTAGCTTCTAATTTCAATAATCACCTTTAACCTATGTCGATTAATCACAAATTCAGAAATCTAATATCATTAAAATTTATAAGAAAGAGGCCTAACAAAAAAAAAAAAAAAAAAGGGGAGGAAAACTCGCCAGTTCTGAGGGGAGCATACATTATAGACGGGAAATGTGATTATAACAGGAATACAATATATTTCCCATATACGCTCCGAATAAATTAATAAAGATTTTATTAATATCCCCTGCATTTGGATCTTTTTTTTTTCCAACTTCAAATATCGCTCTCTTAACTGCATCTGCATTTTTTTTAAAATGTTTGATTTCCTCAAAAGTGACATTGCAATTAAGTAATAAGATCCTGCCAAAAAGTCCCTAGATTCAGCTCCGAGTTTGACAGGGCATTTTTAATTAACTTGTTTTCTTTAATTCGATTAAAAAAGAAAAACAAGAGAAAGACAGAACGCTGGCCATTGGCCAGAAAGACCGATGCTGGTCTTCGGAAGAAAATCGTGCCATTTTGAAACATTTCAAGTGAAATTGACAAAAACCTCTCTTTGTATTCCAAAATAAAAAAATTGTTAAAAAGAAATTGAAATTTTCTTTATTGATGTTCTGTAGAATGTTTATGCGGGAAAATTGATTAGTGACATCGCACTAATTATCATCGCGCGCCATCGCTGACGGGAGAGCCTCAGCGATGGTCTCCCTCACCCAGCGCACTTATTTCGTATCCAAATGTTCAGTTTGATAAGTATAAATGTTCCGTTATTTAAGTATAAATGTTCAGTTAGTTGCAACAAAAAATATAAATATTATAAGAAAAAATGTTCATTTTATTAAGTATAAAATGTTTAGTTTAGTAAGTACAAATGTTCAATTAGGTAAGTACAAATGTTTTGTTAATTGAGTATAAATGTTCAGTTAGGTGCAATAAAAAATATAAATGCTATAAGCAAAAACGTTATTACTAAACCAAGCGAAGGGGTTACGAACTAGACACAAAACACATGAAAAAATTGGAAGGGGTCATGAACCGGTCTGGTTCAAATTAAATTTTTCCCAATTCTGCCCTTGGCGCGCCTCTCTCCAAGACTGACACGCAATTTTATATTAAACCATAAATTTACGCATTTAACTGAACACTTGTGATTATTAAAGTGAACACATTTCGTTATTAAACTAAGCATTTGTAACAGACACAAACACTCTAGTCAAGTGAGACTCATGCACGCGCGTCATCTGTTCAGCGATGGCGCGCGATGGTAAATCTGCCGATGTCAGTTATCATTACTGTTTATGCGGTGATTCTAATTTAATTTGTTCTGCAAGGCCTGTTTTGATAAAAGAGGACCTAGTTTGGTGTGGGCCTTAACTCCTCCTTTGTTTTTAATACCCACGTCATTGGGCAGAATGGGCCTTAACTCTATTGAAGAGTTAATATTTCAAGTGATTATCAGGGCCAAACCTTATTTTTGAAAGCCCAATTTGTAAGATCACAAGGAAAAATGGATTTTGTCGTAGTCATTAATTTTGGGCTCTTGTCAGAACGTGCACTTTTCTATTTTTGCTTGATAATATTAATATGCTACGTATGTTGTTTTGTGTTATTATTTAAATCTACTAACACTTTACTTTCCAATCTTAAGAATATTTAGGCAGACTTTTCGGTAGTTGTTGTTATCAGGTCTCCATCTCAATAACTATCTCGTATGTTTTAGTGGATTGTTGATTTGTTGTAAAGTGAGATATGATAATATATATAACTATTCTGTGTATTGATTTTAAGTGTCGATAAGATTGTTAATAAATAATAATATTAAATAAAAAAAGTCTTTTTTGGGATCCTGGAAGAAATCACGGATTGATTGTTAAAGTTGCAACACTTGGTAATTGGAATACTGACGAACAATTAACCCAAAATTATCAGCAGAATCAAATATTTGAACATATGCTGAAATACATACTTTATACTTAGTGGAGCAATCATACCGGGAGACTTAATGGGGAAGTGGCTTAAAATTAAAATGAGTTCCTTTTTATGCATGAAAGAAAATAACACCACATGCACCTTTTACTTAGATTTTTATAATGCAAAAATACTAAACTCTATAACAAATTTTATTATTTTCGGCCTCAAAGTTGGTTCATGCACAATTGAAACATACAATGCCATTGATCCTCTTTTTAGTTTATGTTACCTTCAAGCAATAATGGATAAGAGTTAAACTAAAAATATAGATGCCGAAATAAGAAAATTGGAAGTGCCATGTTTCAGTGACAACGCACCACTCAATTTTCTTTTCTTCCCTTTTTCCTTTTCTTTTTTTTTATTTTTATTTTGGTGCCCCTACCCTCTCAAGATAACCTTTTTGAAGTGAATTGAGTTGTCAGAATTCGAGAACTTTGCATTTGGATAATCACATGCCAAGCTGCCAGTCCTTTCTTTGTGCGTGAAATGGCACAGCTTGTCTGGCAAACATAGAGTGGAAAGGATTTTCTGTGGCTTCTCAACCTGCACTTGAAAAGCCAAGAACAAATTCTGTAATTTGCATTACTTTACTGGTAAGTATGTAATTAACGGTCTCAAAATCTATGTAAGCCATTGAATAAAATGAATTAGAAATCTGCACAAAACTTGGAAGAAGAGGGTAATTTGTTGCAAAATGGACGATTAAATCAATATTGTTTTTTGGCACATTGACTCACCACATAGGTTACAACATAATTGGTGTCGGAGGAACCAGATTTGAGCAAAATCTACTGAGGAGGAATTGGAAGAAAAAAAAGAGATTGGTGGCTTTTAGCTGGGGTTCAATGGAATCATGTGCTTCTCAAAGGAAGACAGACAGCACCATGCCTTTTGTGAGAAAAAGAAGAAAAAAATTAAAGACAAAAAGAAAAAAAAAAAATAATGTCCCGGACCTATATCTGTTATTCTTTTCAAAATGACATGACTAACCACTTAATTTCCTCAGAAGAATATTTGAAATAATGGACTGACAAGATTTGACGAATCATTATATAACAGAGTTTTATCATATAAACTTCTACTAGATGCAGATGATCAGAGACCATCATAGCCAAATGTAATTAGGAAATCAAAATCTTGGAATTTCAATCAAACCTGAAAGCATATCGTATCATTTCTTTTTTTTGTGTAGATAAAATTTACTGACAATGTAACTATTTTTGCGGTGTACGGTGGTGGATGTTGATCAGAGTTTATAAAAAAAAGCATATCATTATACGCATATAAAAGTTTTCTTAAAAATCAACATGCAAATGCCGAATTAAAAATTTTGAAGGGGCGAATTTGTAAATATATATTAGCATGCATCCATCGCCTAAAAGTTATGGAATTGGATGGCTCCTATATGAATTATCCATACAACTGAAATTGGATGATTTATATCAAATCACAAAATTGTCTCCCATATTGCAGTATGATCTTAAACATTCATTTTTAAATAGGATGGCTTATGTGAAATAGGATACATACACTTTCATATGTGAACTATTTTAAAAACTGAAAGTCTTATATACTCATTGCGTCACCAAAAAATGTAGAGGGATTGTTGATTTCCTCCAAATCCTTCTTGATAGGCCTACATAACGTGCGAAACGGTGACGAAACTAGAGTGTTTCGTTAACCGTTTCGTTTCATTGATGAAATTGATTTTTAATTTCGTTAACCGTTTTGTAAGGACGAAACGATCGAAATTAACAAAATTTTCGTGATTTACACAGGGACGAAACTGTTTTTTCGTTTCGTTAACCGTTTCGTCCAACCAAACGAAAATTATTTTATTGTTTCGTTAACCGTTTCATCCGGACGAAACGAAACGAAAAACGGATAAACGGTCTTCCGTTTGCAGGCCTACTTCTTGATATCATCCATTATGGTGCAGCAACTTTAATTACCTCAAATACCTATATCATTTCACGCATATTCCACTTAGATTAAGGAAGCAAGATTCTTTGATGTAAAGCATCTTTCGGCAACAAAAGGTAATGTTCATTCAACTCTGTATAATTAGTTATAATATATATTAAGAAACCAACATATTTTAGATTATTGAATTTATAATTTCCACAATGTAGTCTCCATTAGATCATGAGCCGCTCAATTGAAATGGGCCCAATAATAATTGCCATTTGCTGAACAGTGATAATGCTTCTCAAGTGTCTCCACTAATAGCCTTTCTTTTCCTTTCATTTTGAATTATATACCTTCCCTTGTGTTTTCTTAAGAACTCCTAGCCATGTAGGCCATATAGAAAAATTAGAGGCTTTATTCCGCATATTCCATTTTTTTTCAGTTGATTAATTTAAATAAGATCAGTGGATTTTTGTATGGTAGATTAGTTAGAGCCTAGGCAGCTAAATCTATTTATTTACTTATTAATCTTTTGCATAAAATATATAGCTTGGCTATAAGTGCAGTTAGGGCTGTACAACGGACGAGTTTCTAATTTTTTATCAATATTTCAACCCAACCCAATTATACCGGGTTAAAAATTTTCTTTAGTTAACCCACCCGTAACCCAACCCAACTCATATAAATTTTAATCTACGGATTTTTACGGGTTTGCGGGTTAAACGGGTTATAATTTATATAGTACATAAATAAAACTAACAATTAAATTAATAGAGCAAATGGTGGACAAGTTGCCATTAAATTGAAAATTTTACTATTTAGACATTTCCACTTGCTGCCAGTTGAATTCTGGCGAAAAAAATAGCGCAAGCAACATTTTTCTTTTTCAAGAGATAAGCTTAAAATTTTATTAATCATATTTTGGTTGAGTTTTTCCAACAAAAAAAAAACCAGTAAATGCAATTAGGGATAAGCTGTAAAGAAAAATTTAATTAAAAGAGTAAGGTAAGACGGGTCGGTTATCAATCCTTGAATTAAAATCAACCCAATACAACCGGATTCGTAAAATTAAAACCCGACCCAACCCGAATAATGTTTGAACCCGTTAAAATACGGGTCGGGTTGTACGGATTTAACGGATCGGACTGGTTTTATTTTTTCTTGTACAGTCCTAAGTGCGGTAGTACAACTTTTCTTCTTCTTGAAGAAGTCCAAAGATATCATGTAATTTAACTTCCATTAGCTAGCTAGCTAGTTTAAATCTTTATGAATATCCTGTTCATTTGCGTTCAATTGTTGCAAGGAGATTTGTTAGGCAACCAACCCATGTCAATCTCGGAACTGTATATGATTGTAAGTAACGAAACGAAGAAACGGAAGTTACACTAATATATATGATGATAGTTGGTGTAGGATAACTTAAGAAGGTTTGCTACAATGATATAATATTAGGTAACTTGAACAAAGTAGTGCAAAGTGTGCACCTACTCCAAAATTTGCTAGTACTGTTTCCTAAATTCCCGCAATTTGATTCCATGCAGCGAGCGTAAAGTGTGGCTATACGAGTGGAAGATTACTGACACACTATGGATCTAATCACATCCATTTTGAAGGAGTGTTAGCAATCTACAAGTCATGATTGAAAAGATTAATTAATTTATAAGCAAATTAAATGAAATTCTCAGAACTAATGAATTTCACATCCAGTGAAAATAACATACTGGATTGGACTTAGTATAACTCCTCTCAGAAATTAATTTAAAGTTATCCACTCCTTATTGTAAATTTACTCGTATTAGTGAGAATCATCTAGGCTCACCTGCTTAAAGAGTGACTGACAAAAGGATATATACTTAATCCTCACTAAGATATTGCCATTAAACAACGAGATGATTTTCAGATCTATTGAATATAGAGACTTGCCAATGTGCTAATATTAGCAAAAAGCTAACAATTCAAATTTTATTTCTACATGTTTCAAGTTTCAACTATATATATTGTTAAGTCGGTCAACGTAATCTACTTGTAAGAACTTATAAAAAATTATTTTTGATTATTATTTTATATTTTCAAAAGGAAAACATTTCATGCGAAAATGAGTAATCTTTTAAAATATGGAAAATGGCAAAAAAAATATATAATTTAATTATTTATTAGATTTTGTTATGTAGATCACACTGAACAGTACTTGAATTAATAGTCCAGATATGAAAAATAAAATTTGGACCATTATCATTTCATTTGAAATGCTAACACCAGTTCATTAACAAAACTAATGACATAGTAGTATAAATTTAGTTAAAGTAAAAATGAACGAGCTTATTCGGTGTTGCCTAAGCAACATAACAATAGTTTTATTTTTACTTAAATAGGATAAATTTTTAATTTGCCGCACTAATTTTTTGTATATAAGGCTAAATCTATTCCATCATGTACTTAGATTCTTTCTTATTTTTTTTAAACAAGATTACTTATTTAAAAAAAACGCAACTAATTACTGCATGAAATAAACAATTTATCCCTCTTCCGTCTTGATCGAACCTACTTTTTCTTCAAAAACAACATAGTTCTTGGTCATTCGTGTTAGATTTTCACATTTTTAGATTCTTTCTCTTGCTAGTGTGATTGAAAGAAGTCGATGAAATTTCTTTCGAACTCGGTGCATAAATATATTACTCAATGTCATATATATTTTAGCAATGTAATATTATATCTTACGTTAAGCAATCGCATTGAAAAGAATTTTAAAAGTTGTAGTTTGTAAAATCTTAAAACTTGTAAATGTACTTCATTTTCATTGATAAAAAATATATAATATTCCGAGTTCTTTTTTTTTTTTTTTTGGAGATCAAGTACATTAAAAGTTAATTGGTTTCGTATATGTGCAAATTAATTATATTAAGTGGACAATTTTTTTAGCGCAAGTCTCACATATTCCCATAGAAGGAAGCTTTAATCCAGTGTCTACAAAAATCTAATTTTGAATTTTCTACCATGAAAAACAATATCACTGTTATTAGTAAGTAGGTTTTGCACAAATTGGGTTGATTAATAGCTGTGAAATTGATGCATTTAAGGTCAAAATGATATACTTACATAAGAAAAGCTGCATTTCTCCAAATATTGACCCAAGTCTATTTTATCTGAAGTAAAATGAAAAATTTTTGACTTCTATGACAGATGTAACAAAAGCACTTTGTGGATATGCTATGCTTAAACCAAACAGTCGGTCTCTCTCTTGTTATATATTCGGACTATTAAATAAAAAATGACGCCAGCAAACAGTCGGTCTCTCTTGTATTCATAGGAAAGCAAAATCATAGCAAGCATGGTGCGATGGTAGTTTAGGGGCATAACCTTTTTTTTTTTTGAAAAACAGCCACCCATAAAAGGGATAACCAGCATACTTTACTGATGCAGAGAAATAAAATTCAAGTGACAAAAAGGATCACTAGATGTGATCACAGCAAAAAAGAAAAGAAAAAAAAGAAAAAATTACATCCAAAAAAACAAGCCACAACCCTACTACAGTTTTACTAGAAACTGAGCACCTCCACAACAAGCCACAACACAGTCATAAACCTACTACAAAACATACTAGAAATAAGAAAGGAAAAAAAGGAAAAAAAAAAGAAAAACGTATAATGCCACCTTCAAAGTTGGAAATCAAAACTCCATTCTGTCTCCATCCTGTCCACCTTGAGTTCCTGTTCCATCATGCTCTCGGCCATAATGTTCACTTCCAGCTTGGCTGCCAGTTGCCCCATTGTTACCAGTGATTCCTTGGTTAGTTATGTTGCTGGAGGTACCAGCCATATCTCCCCTTCTGAACTGATGTTCCATTCCCCTTGTGCTACCTGTCCAAGTATGAAGCAAATGTATTGCTGCCAAAGTGAGTGAAAGGAAAGATTGACTATCTACATTATCAAAAGTTATTCTATTTCTTTCCTTCCAAATACTCCACATCCAAGCAACACACAAGGATTTGAAAAAAATCTCCTGAGTATTATTTAAAGTAGAGCATGAAAGCCAGAAGTTATCTATAGAAGTTATATCTAAATAGTGTCCATTTAAACTAGTATTTATTACTGTATTCCAAAAGGAAGAAGAGGCTGGACATTGAGAAAATAAATGATTTACCGATTCATTTTGCTGACAAAAGGAGCAAACATTATTGCCTTGCCAGCCCTTGGAACTAAGGTTATCTCTGGTCAAAATTTTATTTTTCAAAGCTAACCAAAGAAAGAGTTTGACCTTTAGTGGAATTTTTAAGTTCCAAACAGTGTCTTTGAGGTTATAAATTATGCCTCCATTATTTAGAAAGGTGTACATGGATTTAACTGTGTAAATCCCTGTTTTGTCCCAGTTCCAAAAGACACTGTCCTCCTCATTTGAAAAGGTAATACCTGCTAAGATACTAATTGCATTATGCTTCTCCTCCCTAAGACTTAAAGGAGCACCTCTATTTAATCTAAAGTTTGGTAATCCTTTATTCCATATCTGAGCTATGGTAAAATGGTCTTTTTTTGCTTTATTATGTAACTCAGGGAAGAGAGTTGCCATAGTAGTATTCTCGAACCATCTGTCATGCCAGAAGGAAGTTTTGTGACCATTTCCTATGACTTTGCTACAGCCTATTTTAACTACATTCATCGTTTTTTGGATGTTATACCAGAAAGGGGATAGGCTAGAGGAATTGTGATACTTGTATTTTGAATTGATAATATCTAACCAAATTCCCTTGTTATCTTTTACAAGATATTTCCAAGCCCATTTACCTAATAGGGCAGTATTCATCTGTCCTATGTCCAGTATACCCCAACCGCCATGAATTTTACTTCTACAAATGTTATCCCAGCTCACAAGATTATAACACTTGTTGTTTTCCATACTTTTATCTCCTCTCCAAAGAAAAGTTCTTCTTATTCTATTTATTTTCTTTATGACCCAAGTGGGTGCTTTGAAAATGGCAAGGTGATAAAGAGGTATGGCTGAGAGAGTGGAGTTTATTAAAACTAGCCTACCTCCCATGGAAAACATTTTACCTTTCCAACTAGGTAACTTGATTTTTATTTTTTCTATCATATTAATCCAATCTCCTTTACTCGGTGCTTTCCAATGTAAAGGGATTCCTAAATATTTCATGGGTAAAGAAGCTATTTTACAATTTAATAAAGTTGCTAAAGTATTAGCTTCTGTGTCAGATATGTTTAAAGGAACTATTTCTGACTTTGAAAAGTTGATTTTGCGGCCTAAAGCTCCCTCAAAAGCTTTTAAGACCCATTGTAATTTTTCTATCATTGCAACTTCAGGTTTTAAGAAAAGGAGGGTATCATCTGCATACTGCAGATGAATAAGTTTGTTGTCATCAGGGAGGTTGGGTCCCAAACCCTGGAAGTGACCAACATTAACTCCTTTCTTGATTAACTTTGACAGACCCTCTGCTGCTAGAATGAAGAGAAAAGGGAAAATGGGGTCCCCTTGCCTTAAACCTCTTTTACAAAGGAAATACTTTCCTAATTTACCATTTATGTTGACTGTTGTTCTACCCCCTTCTAAGGTACTTCTTATCCAAATTATCCATCTATCACTAAAACTCCTATTTCTCAAAGTATTGAAGAGGTAATCCCAATTCACATAGTCAAAAGCTTTTTCAAAATCCAATTTCAAGAGGATTCCTTTTTCTTTTGACAGATGGACATTGTGTAGCACTTCATGTGCTGCAACCACACCATCTAGAATGAATCTTTCTTTTAAGAAAGCACTTTGAGAAAGATTTATTATTTTGCACAGGATAGGTGCTAACCTATTTGCAAGAACTTTTGTAAAAATTTTAAAACTACAATTAATTAGGCTGATGGGCATGTAATCTTTGATTTTTGAAGCATCAGAGATCTTGGGAATTAAACTAATAATGGCCCTATTGAGATGAGAGAGATCAAAATTTCCTTCATGAAATTTTGTGAACATGTCTATCAAATCAATTTTGATGATATCCCAAAAATGTTGGTAGAACAACATTGGGAATCCATCCGGCCCAGGGGCCTTTTCTGCCCCCATACTGAAAACTGCATTTTTTATCTCAGTTTCAGTGAAGGGGGAAATGAGAAAGTTGTTATCCTCTTCATTTATTTTCTCTTCACTATTCCAATCTAAACTATCTAGATTACACCAAGTATCTCCTTTTTGGCTAAAAAGGTTAGCATAAAAGGACATAATATGCTTATGGATCCTGTTTAGGTCTCTACACTCACTGTTATCAATATCTAAGTGAGTAATTTTATTTTTTCTATTTCTAGTATTTGTAATTAAGTGGAAAAATTTTGTGTTGACATCTCCTAGCTTGATCCAGTTGCATCTGGATCTTTGCCTCCACATCATTTCCTCTTCAGCATATATATCTGCTAGTTCTTTTTTAATGTTGAAAAGATTTTCCATCTCATCCTCCTCTAACTCCCTATTATCTATGATATTATCTAAATCTCTGACTTTTTTTAAGAGAGAGTTTTTCTTAATATTAGTGTCTCTCTTTAAGTTTGCATTCCAACCTCTAAACTTTCTTCTGACATTTATGATTTTAGAAGACCAGGAGGAGTTACTACTATTATCATTATTCCACCAATCAGTCATTCTCCCGTAAATGTCATCATGTTCTAACCAGTACTTTTCAAACTTAAAAAGTTTAGAGAAGTTGAATCTGGATCCAGGTATGGTACCTATAACTAAAGGAGTATGATCAGAGAACACTCTACTAATGCTATAAGAGAAAGTATTGGGGAAGAGGCTCATCCATTTTGGACATACTAAAATTCTGTCTAAGCAAGCCTTCTGCTTGCTGTTGCCTCCCCTAAACCAAGTAAACTTTCTATCATTACTTTTGAAATCTTTTAGATTAAAACTATCTATCCAATTATTGAAGCAAGTCATGTTTCTTAAATCAAAATTTACGCCTACTTTTTCACTTCTCCATCTGATTATGTTGAAGTCACCTCCAACCACCCAGGGGATAGTCATAGAAGTTCCTAAGACTAAAAGCTCATGCCAAAAGGCAGCTATGTGCTGAGAAAGCACAGGACCATACACTGTAGTGAAGGCCCAATTAATATTATTATCTACATTTTGGAGATAAACACTTACTGTAAAATTTCTAATGTCCCATCTTACCAGCTTGAAAGCTGAATTGTTAAAACCAACTAAGATACCTCCAGAGGAGCCTCTAGAAGGTAAGAAGTTCCAAGAAATTTTTTTAGCAATTGAGTTTAAAATTCTACTTGTAAAGGAACTTCTTTTGGTCTCTTGAATACTAACTATACTAAAATGCTCTTTGCTAATAATATCTGAAATAAATTTTCTCTTTTCAGGCAGTCCCATGCCTCTGATGTTCTAAATGAGAAATTTCATTGAGACTCCTTAATACTAACTGTGTCCCTTAGAGGGATCTGCCCTTTAATATTCTCAATTATCTCATGCAGAATGTTAATCATTCTGTGAGCATCCAAAGATTTAATTGCCTTAATATTATTTGCACTATCTAACTTATCTATGCCTACATTAATTCCTAATTCATCAAAGAGATCAACTATTTGATCATCTTTGAGAGAGTTAAAAGGAACCAGATTAGCCAAAATATAGGAAACTATACCTGAGTTAGCAGCAATATTGGCAGCTGGGTTAGCTGTAGCAGCAGCTTGTTTCTCCCTTTCCTTCCTAAGCTGGGACTTCAATGCTAGGTTGGCTGCTCTCAGCTCCTCCAACTCTCCAACTTCAGAATCATCATCCGATCCCTGAGCTGCTTCTCCTTTTCCTTTGCCAAATACCTCAGCTCTCACCTTCTTACTAGTCATATCTTTGTTGGTGTCATTCTCTCTGATTACCACTCCTTTTGCTCTCTTTGATTGAGACCTGGTCCAGTACTTTTTGGTAGTCTTGTTTTTGCCAATTTTCTTCTTTCTGTCCTCTTGTACAGTCAAAAGAGTATAGTCAAAACATATATGTCTTAGTTTAGGGGCATAACCTAAACTTGAAGTTTGACATCACTTGAAGCTTCTTTTACTCTTCATACGTGTGAGAAAAAGGAAAGCATTTCTATTTTCTAATCCACATTCCTAAATTCTAATAATAGTTTATTAGTATTTATTATTCACTAACATGAATAATTGTTTTTTAAATTCCTCTTGTGAGTTCTCTAGGAGATAAAAATTATTGGGCTGAAAAAAGGTTATTGTTATTTTTTTCTTGAACACTAAATTGAGTTTTGGTTTTCAAAAATTTATTTGTTCAATTATATTTAATGCCTTTTATTAGGTCAGGTTTTATTATATAAGTCGACGATATATTTGAGACGTAAAAAACTGATTAAGCGAACTACTCAATTTTGAAAGGTAGTTGTTTTGAAGCAGTAATTAGCGACTTTATTGTCCAGTGTTCCGTTTTATAATTTGGCTATCTGATTTAAAATAATAAAATTTTATCAAAACTTCATCCAAATCATATTAATTTCATCTACATATCAAATAAGAAAATAAACTAGATTTTCCGTCAAGAACATAACAAAAATACTCCATATATCAGTGACTCGACAAGATGACACAGAAAATCAAGCTCTGCGTGCGAGGTACAAAATTGCATAGTGGGTCCCAATTGGCGGTTTATAGGCCAAAGGTTTTGGTGGGCTCCACCAGAGAGAAGGCTTTTCGGCCCGGCTTTTGCTCGTGCCACTATGTCTTTTCCAAATTGGGCCCACAGGCAGTGAAACCATCATGCGGGTCCCACTTTTCAGGAAGCCGCTCCGGTGGGTCCCGTTCTCATATTTGACCTTTTCCTCCATAGCTTCAACCAGACGACCCCCGGGATCTCAGGAAAAGATAAATACGGCACCTTTGATATTTTGACAACCCCTCTTATAAATTTGTTAGCGCTGAAGTGAAATTAGAGTTATTCTAAATGTCCAACAATATTGGTACGTCATGTGTACGAAATTGACATGACACATCATAACCGTATTATGTCTAAAAATTATGAAATGTTGGCACAATTCAACACGACATATGGTATGACACGAATACGAATTGACATGTCAATCAAAATTCAAAGTTCAAAGTCTTTATCCCAAACAAATTAGGTAGGCTAAAAATGATATTTCGATCTTGGTCATTTTTTTGTGTGCTTAATTAGATTTTTACACTAGCTCGTTAAACCTATCGCAAGTATGGAGACTTAAATTCTTAACTTCTTAGAAGTCAGTCTAGCACTTTTACAAATTTTAATGTCATTTTATTTAATTATTAGGTTTTATCATAAAATATAAAAAAATTGAGATAATCCACTGCTATATTTTAATACAATTTTTTTTTCTTTTATGAATATTTTTTAAATACTTTTAATAAATTTTTAATAAAAAAAGCTTATGACGCAATTTGAAGCAACAAGTACGATCTACCAAAACAACACAGCATGACGCGTTAATCGTGTCATGTATAAATATGTGTTTTGTGGATTTTTTTTTTCTTTTCATTCAGCACAAACAAGACACTTAAAGAAATATCTCGTATTGATAGGAGATCTAATATGATCGTGTTTGACACGACACGCATGATTGAAAAACACTAGTGAAACAACTTCCGAATAAAATTTTCTAATTGGCTAAGGAAGGATGTTTGAGGTGTGAAGACTTAGGAAGCTAGAGTTTTTATTATTCGAAGATCATTTCTATATATATTTGTCAGTTATTTTTAGTCAAAGTTTCAACTTGATTCTTTATCATAGTGGATTTTTTTTAATACAAGTCTATGAATAAGCACGCATTATTCATGCACCACCCTATATACTGATTAGTTTTCGTTGAAATTTAATTTAAAATTTTTGCGATAGAAGACTGTCTCAATACTATTACGTCGAATTTCAAAGGCAAATGAAAATGTTCTCTCTCTCTCTCTCTCTCTATTCGTCATTAATTATGCATGACAAAACATAAGTTTAAAAAGAATATTTGGGTCTCTTGTACTCATATTGATATTCACTAGTGGTTTTATTAGCGCATATTGAGATATTATTATTAATCAGAACAACGACGTTAAAATATAAAATTTAACATCAAAAGTTTCTCATGATCATTACATTTCAGTGTCGCAACTTTCCGATCCAACAAGTAAGCACCATAAATTTCTCTGTATTAATATTTTTTAATTTTAGCATAAATTTAAATTTCTAATATTTATAAGTATTATTGAACGTAAATATTGGAAATTTTACGTTGTATTTTTTGTAAAGATTAACAGTTCATAAAATAAACGCATTAAGTTAATCACAATATATTGAAGAATTTCTCGGTCATAATTTTTTTATCACAAGATGTTGTACAAAATAAATTCCAAAAAGTATAATTTTACGAGAACACATTACTTACAAAAAAATCCAAAATCAGTTTTTTTTTTTTAAGGTAATCGTTTGAAATTGAGATGTCAATGCAAAAGATGAGTTGTCGAAAATTGGTTGGAAAAGCAAACTTATTTTGAACAAAAGAACTAAGATTGGAATTAGTTTTAAACTTTTAATGAATCATTAGCTAAAACTTCAATTCAACTTCCCAAATCAGTCTCAAGAGAGAAACCAACTATTTAGCCATATTCGTTGTTCTTGGCTTGCTTTCTTTTCTAAATTTCTAGCTGTTCTAGTTTTCTTTTATTCTTGTACGTACCTGGTTTCTCCACAAAAAAAAGGAAAAAAAAAAAGCCATATTCAGAAATCTTTATATTTTCAGGTTCAAGTTCGTAACGTAACGCAGCCTTCCAAAAATCCAAAGAAAAAATAATTCTGACCAACATATAATATATTCAATAAACCACCTAAATATTAATATCCACTAAGAAATTCTAGCCTTTCCTGGCATTAATTACATCAACACCCTCTTTTCATTTGTAATTCAATTCGCATTGTCTTAAAAAATAAAGTGAAACCTCAGTTTGAGAGGAGCCCCAAGGGGTTAGCATTTATGGGACCGTTGTGAGACTTGTGTCTTCACGGGAGATTCTACGCAAGTCAAATCCTCCTTAAATCACATCAAAATCAACAACCAACTAAAATTAAATGAAAATAAATCCAAAAGGTCCGAAAATGAAAGGACAAAAGGAAAGGAATGTAACAAGTTTATGACGCTAACAGTAATTCTATCGTGCTCTAAATAATTAATAAGCATATGCAATTGCACAAACGAATTTGGTCTTAAAAGTTAAGCTGGTATAACAGTTGATATATAAGAAAATAAAAAGAAGAATATATTTACTACCATATTTATTTGACGCCTGTAACATTCGAATAAAAAATATTTTTTAAACTTTATAGATTATGAATAGTTGTATAATATAGATTATGTTGTATATGAATTTTGGTGCTATTTGTCATAAAATAAAAAAAAACTGTTAACTTTTTTCTAATCTCTTAATGAATGACTAATCATTTTTTTTTTTGAATCGCATGAAATATGGGCTGCAACTTATATTTATTGTAAAAATGTTTTAGCAAATACATTGTTGCTAATATAATATTGTCCAAAAAAGTAAAAAAAAATTATTCCATATTTTGTAGTTCTTGGCGTTCGGTTGCATGCCGCTTAAGGCCCCAATCAAAATCTTTTTTTTTTTTTTAAATATGGGATTTCATTTCATTAGAAAATTTTGTAATGGTGTCATTTGATTAATATTTTCATTTTATTAGTGCAAACGAAATCCTGAGAAATCAATTCAAATGAAATGAAATCCCACGTAAAAAATATTTGGATCAAAACCTAAGAAGTACATAATTTTAGTATGACGTTTAAAAAATTATCTAATATATGATATTTGCACAAACATCTACATACAAGAAAGAGGTGTCAATATCACTCCTATTTTTCATAATAAATATTTATAATTATAAAATATAAATCTGTTACATGCACCATCTATTTAAAACCCATAAATATTTAAGTATTTTTTTTATTGTTGAACTCATACACATTTTATAGGGTGATTTTTTATGAGGTTTTTTTTTAGTCATCTTATCTAAATTTAATATGATAATTTAAATATTATTAACTTAATATCATTATAATTTTTTTTTGGATTCGTCACTAAATATTCCTACAATGCATATACATAATTTATATTTAAAGAGTAATGCTGGTGTATATCTAATCTAACAATTGATATATATCTTATTTCATGGTAGACCTGCCAGTCCATTATAGTTCGCAGTCCTTTATGCTTTAAAATAATTATATCACTGAGGTCTCAGTGTCTCACTAAGTTACAACAGTGATCGCCAAAACCCTTCCGAATTAGGACTAACAACGAAATCGACCAAAGCTTGCGGCTTCCGTGCGGTATCTCTCTGACAAGAAAAGAAAAGAAGAGAGCATTAATTCCATTCCACTTTAGCGCTAAACAAAAATATACAAACAAGCTGCACAGCCGAAAGGAGCCTCTTCTCTTCTCTTCTTTAGTCAGTAGTGTTGTGTTGTGTTCTCCCCTTCACTTTCCCTTTCCCTCTTATAACCACCGCTCCCAATTAATCTCTTTACCTCTAATCCTTCAATGGCGCTTCTAAGAGCTTGATCAATTTCTCTCTCTCTCTCTCAGCTTCGTGACCTGATCCTTTGTTGTAACTACATTGGGAGAGAAATGGGGCCGGATTCTCTATTCTCCATCTCAGCTGCTTCAATTGTCGAAGATGTGCTCAGACAACATAGCAAGAAGCTCAGCGATCGTGATTTGGCCTCCCGCAAAGCAGAGGATATAGGTACCTCTTTCCCTCTCTTTAATCTCACAATGCTGGAATAGACAAAATGCATTGCTTTATATCCATGATTGTATTCTTGAAATCTTTTTTTGTCTTTCTTTAATTCTCATTGCTTATAACATGGACAAATTGTGATTGTTATTTTCATTTTCAAATGAAGCTATTAGAAGGTATGAGGCAGCAGGATGGCTGAGGAGAACAGTCGGGGTGGTTAGTGCGAAAGACTTGCCGGAGGCGCCGTCAGAGGAAGAGTTCAGAATCGGTTTGCGAAATGGGTTGATCCTCTGCAATGCTCTCAACAAGGTCCATCCTGGTGCCGTACCAAAGGTACATTTGTTCTCACATTGCACCACCAGATGTTTTACATTTTTATTGATGTCAAATTGTTCAATTTTGAAGAATTTTGGGAGTAATTTCATAATTTGGGTGTTTTAGGTAGTAGTGAATCCAGGGGACCCAGTGCTTCAGCCGGATGGAGCTGCTTTGTCTGCTTTTCAGTATTTTGAAAATGTGAGGAATTTTCTTGTGGCTGTGCAAGAGTTGGGGATACCGACATTTGAGGCGTCCGATCTAGAACAGGTAAAATTTGAAACAACAGATATTTTTGTTTCTGCATTATTCTTTTTATTTGGTGTTATCAGTCCTTGATGTTCTTGATATCAAGCAAATTGTACTGGTGTTTTTTTCTTTCAGTTGTGTGCTTCTTATGCGAAGCTTGAGATTTGAACTTTTCTTCAACAGTTCCACTAAACTTTTTTCTTTTAACATCTTAAGTTTTTCCTAATTTTCCCGTCAAATCACTCTTCATTAATTTCAGGGAGGAAAAGGTGCAAGGGTTGTGAATTGTGTTCTTGCAATGAAGTCATATAGTGAATGGAAGAAAATGGGTGCAACCGGATCATGGAAATATGGTGGGATAATTAAACCGCTAAATTTGGGCAAATCATTTTTGAAAAGAAATTCTGAGCAGTGCACAAATTCTCTTTCACGAAGCTTATCAATGAATGAATGCGAAATTTTGTCTGACGATCATAGTTTGTGTGGAAATTCGTCTGATTCAAATGAATTGGTTAGTTATGAACTTCTTGGAAGAATATCACTCAACTATTCTAAAGTAGTTACTATCTCACTTTAATTTTAACCTTTTTTTAATGGAAAATTAGGTTACAACACGTCCATTAAGAATGTTAGTTAATGCGGCTCTGTCAGACAAAAGACCTGATGAAGTTCCAATGGTAAATTTTAAATAATTAATTAGTCAATACAATATTCTTGCCTTATTGTTTTGTTATATGATGTTAATATTTGGTGTAGATCTTGGAGTCTGTGCTAAGTAAGCTTGTTGAAGAGCTTGACAACCAGATGACTAGCCAGAGTGAATTGGTACACGCCTCCTTTCAACCAAAATGAAATAAGGTAACTCATTTTGTGTTTTGGAAAACTAACTCTGTGATATATTTCTTTGGGTAAATAGGTCAAAAGTGCTCTTAAAGGCTCTGGTAGCAAGTCATTTTCTAAATCAAAAGTGTCATCTGAAACAACTCCTGGCTTTTGTGAGCAAAGAGTAAGCTTTCACATTAAATTAATATATATTTTTTATAATTTTGCAATAACTATTTATATTTTCTAACTTTCAATGTGATAAATTTCTTTAAGACGGAGTCTGCTGAAACATATTCTAAGGCACATAATGAAAAAACTAAGGAGAAGACTCTGAGGCAACATTCAATTTTGGAGCATCAACAGAATGATATTGAGGTAAGCTTGCACAGCAATTCGATCCATTTTTTAACCTTATTATTTAATTCATGAGAAAGATCTAAATAGTTTCTATAAACACAGGAACTTAGAAAAACTCTACAAACTACTAAAGCTGGATTTGAGTTCATGCAAATGAAGTACACTGAGGATATTAACACGCTTGGTAAATTATTTCACTCCAAAATTGCTATAAGAAAAGAAAAATGTAATGGTGACACTAGTTCTAATTTGCATAATCCCCTTATTGTTATATATAATTGCCCATAGGACTGCACATATATGGGCTTGCTAACGCTGCGTCAGGTTACCACAAAGTTTTAGAAGCAAACAGAAAACTATACAACCAAGTGCAAGATCTTAAAGGTAATTTTTTCACACTTCATATTTTTCTGCCAAAGTTGATATACTAAACAACTTCCGTAGAAACTAACTCGTATTTATTTTAACTTGGTTCCCTATTTCAGGAAGTATAAGGGTTTATTGTAGGGTGAGGCCTTTCTTGCCAGGTCAGCTGAGTAGCAACACTGTGGGGTCCATTGATGAAGGGAACATAACGATTCTAACACCGTCAAAGCATGGGAAAGAGGCACGCCGTACTTTTTGTTTCAATAAAGTTTTTGGCCCTTCCTCTACTCAAGGTACAAACATTTAGTGTTCTATTATAATTATTTTCATTGTTCTGGGAAGAGTATGTGACAGCATGGCTTATGCAATTTTTAATAAAATTGTACAGATGAGGTGTTTTTAGATACCCAACCTTTAATTAGGTCTGTTCTTGATGGCTACAATGTTTGCATATTCGCATATGGACAAACAGGATCTGGAAAGACATTCACCATGGTAAGTGTTTAACTAAGCAATTAATAAATGGTATTGTTCTTCTACAATTTCTGATTATACATGCTGTTAAATCCTGCATGCAGAGTGGGCCTAAGAATGCAACTGAGAGAACTCAAGGTGTGAATTTTAGAGCACTGGGTGATCTATTTAAGCTCGCTGATCAAAGGAAAGGCATGTTTATATATGAAATTGCAGTTCAAATGATTGAGATCTATAACGAGCAAGTGCGGGACCTACTTGTCAGTGATGGTTTCAACAAGAGATATCCTTTTAATTTAATTCTGTTGAATTTTCCAGCAATTTTGTCTAATTGTTTTGAAGATTACTGTCAAGCTTTTTTGATCTAGTGGCAAAGAGCAATGCATCTCAAGTGAGAGGTCGCAGGTTCGAAACCCGGCTGGGGGGTCTTTATAGACATTTAATTTAAAAATAAGTTGGGAGGCTTGACCCCCAATTTATCTTCAAAAAAGATTACTGTCAAGCTTTTAAAGTAATCCATTTTATCACCGATTAAACTGAATTATCTATTTCTAGCCATACCGCATAACCGTTTATCAACGTTTTATCACCACATAACCGTATTATCACCGTTTCATCATGATTCATCATCCAACCGCTAAACCACACCAATTGCATTTTAAAACCTTGATTACTGTTAAGTACTGTAACCCGTATATGGCCAAGTTGGTATAACCACATGATGTAGGTGTACATAGAGTCTTCGTGTTCATTCATATGCTAGACTGTCTAAATGGCTCATTGAATTTTCCTTAACGGAAGTGTGCACATTGGAGATACGAAACAATTCTCAGAACGGAATAAATGTACCAGATGCTAGTCTGGTACGTGTAACATCAACGTCTGATGTGATGGAATTAATGAATATTGGTCTGAAGAATCGTGCTGTAGGATCCACAGCACTTAATGACCGCAGTAGCCGGTCTCACAGGTATTTCTTCGTCTCAGTTTGTCTCATTTTGGGTTATTTGACCTTAATATGCTCCATCCCAAACAACAAATGTCATAACATTTTGATTGTTCCCTTGTATTCTGTAATTCCAATTAATAAAGAAATGTAAAGAAAAATTACTAAGAATTTCTCTAAATTATTCTGATACTAGAATGGGCATCAATTTATCCAATTCACTTTGTTAGTACAGTTGATAGCTATTCAAATTTAGCATTATCATTTTAGGATAGTGACTCTAAATAATATTTCCTCTCAATTTTGTGTCTATTCGTATTGGCTCATGTAATTACGACATTGTATCTTTCCATTCTAAACTGTAAAGTCCTAATTTTTCTGACTGCAGTTGTGTAACTGTGCACGTTCAAGGAAGAGACTTAACAGCTGGTACAATCATTCGTGGTTGCATGCATTTGGTTGATCTGGCTGGAAGTGAACGGGTTGACAAGTCGGAGGTCACCGGAGAGAGGCTTAAGGAGGCTCAACACATCAACAAGTCCCTCTCAGCTTTGGGGGACGTGATAGCTGCGCTGGCTCAAAAGAGTTCACATGTCCCATACAGGAACAGCAAGCTCACTCAGCTGCTTCAGGATTCTCTAGGTACATTGTTTTTTTAAAATTTTTATGACCTGTACATTATGCAGCTAGCTATGGTGATGAAAAATTGTTCATAAATTGCTGACAATTTTTCTCTTGCGTGTAATTTGGCTTTCGTTTTTATTAAGCCCAAGTAGATGATTTGAGACACTTGATTGAATAGGCATGCTCGCTGTAGTAATAAAAAATTCCAAGCCTGATCAGGAAAGGATTTAGGTATAAACTAGTGAGGTTCAGGACCAAGATGACTGAAGTTTGTACTCTATCTTTTGTTAATGACACTACATAGGCCAAACCAGAATGAACTGTCTGGTAAATCATAGTAAACCCCAATTTTTATGCTTGATTAAGTCTGTGTTTAATGCTTTGATTTAATTTGGTAGGCGGTCAAGCAAAAACATTGATGTTTGTGCATATCAGCCCTGAATTTGATGCAATAGGGGAGACAATCAGCACTTTAAAATTTGCCGAGCGTGTTTCAACAGTTGAACTTGGAGCTGCCAAGCTTAACAAAGAGACTGGAGAAGTCAGAGATCTCAAAGAACAGGTTACTATATTTCAGAATAATTTCATTCGTACACATCAGCAAGTAATTTGATACTTGAAATGTTTCATGCCAAACTGTGCCCCTTCTTCAATGCCTGTGTGTTGAAGTAAGGCTTGTTGGGGCATCTTCTGTTTGATTTTCCTTTAACCTCACTGATTATCTCTTTAGAGGATTTCCATGTCTTAATTAATTCTTCAGTTTGTGTTCTCCTTACAGTTAATAATCTTAGTTGTATTGTAATTTGTATCCATAGATAGCTCGGCTGAAATCAGAACTAGCAATGAAAGATGGAGGATCAGGACACACTCAAAGCACCTTTTCCAATCCTGAGGTACTCAGCACAAGAGCATCGTCGCCATTGATATCAGAGAGACGGCATGATGCTGATTTTTTAAGTAGGCAACCGATGGAAGAAGTGGGAAATATAGAGGTAATGAACTAAAACGTTACTTTTGTGTTGTGGGTTTTTGCAATTGCAATAAAAGTGTTACTGGTTTTGCATATGACCCTCGAAAAGGATATTGTCTTGCTGAAATACCTAAACTTGGTTGAGTCAATTGCAAATTACATCTGGTTCTCTTAGGAGGTTTACGTCAATAAAAGATCCTCGTATTCGGTCATCTCAATTTAGAAGTTTTGTTTATTAGATACATATACTCACTTGGTTTGGTTTTGGAATTGAAAAGGTTAATGGTGTTAGGTTGTAAGTGTGAATGTTTGAGTCACCAATCTGAAACCATGTTGCTATTCTAGTTCTGAAGTATGTCAAGTATATTTGCAGCTATGAGAAATGTTGGTTTTCTTTTTTTCTTTTTGCAAAATGTTCTTTTTATTTTGAAAGTTTAGTTAATATTTTTTTTTACTGTCTAAAGTAAAAGTTTCTAATTATAGGTTAGAAGCACCCCACCATTTCGACAGAAGAAGCTGAGCTTCGACCTAAATGATTTTTCACGGCCAAACTTCGTTTCGCCTGACATTAACCTAAGATTAGAACCAGAAGACAAAGAGGTCTCATCTGGTGAATGGATTGACAAGGTTGTGGTCAACACTGCTACTCAGGTTGTTAGAGGGGTAAATTGGGAAGAAGATGCTAATAGTAACTCTGCCAAAAGTGAAGCATTACCTAGTTTCTTTTACCAGAGGTGCCAACCAAGCAAGGATAGTAAACATTTTAGAAGGAAAGAGAGTCTTGATTTGGGACAATTTTATATGAATAATAATACTGATGAGAGCGATGATTTGGATGTGGCAACAAGTGATTCATCAGAGGCTGACATGCTCTGGCAGTTTAATATGCCTAATGTCAGTGTTAATGCCTCATTTGGAGCTAATACCGAAAGTGCATCTAAGATTAAGAAACCTCAAGTTAGGCTTGCAGAACGCTCTGACATGAGGTAATGTGGATTTTGCCAGTCTTTCTTTCTTATGTTAAAGTTTAGCTCCTTAGTGTATGATATTTAAGTTTCTCAATGATTTTGTTTTGATGTATCATTTTTAGGACGCCGACTCAATCGCACATACCATTGCCGTCATCAAGAAAGATGTCAAATGGTTCGTCCCGCTCTAACGGAAAAAGAACTTCATCTAATGGAAAATTGAGCACTAAGTGAGGTCCCCTCACCATTATGACAGCGTGCCAAATTTTTTTTCTTTCTTTTCTTTTAGAAATGATTCGTTTTCTCCAAAGTTTGGTTTGAGAAGAGATTGGAGAGCATGTTTTATAGTATAGTGATGAGTGGAGGTGATAATAAAGCATAGTTGCTTTGTGTTGGTGTGGTGTGTTGGTTCTATTTTTTTTTTTTTTAACTTTTTTTTTATTTTGCGCTGTTTATAAATCATAAAGGAAAAAAGAAAGATGAAGAACAACTCAAAAGCAAAAAGGTTGTTACTTGATTTATAATACCATCTTCTCTCTCTTTCTGGTGCCAAAGTTCTCTTTTCACTTTCCTGCTCTTAATGATGATCCTTTAGCTTTCTCTTTACCACTTCAAATCTGACTATTAAATTGTACAGTACATCAATTTTGAGAATTTTCTAGCCGAGAACAAGTACGGTAAAGGTTGTTTTGTGCATTATTTAGTGAGCAACTTTCCTTTAAAGGAAAAAAAAATGTCACCCGTTTAATATATGTAATTGCCACAATATAAATGCTCTAAGTTAATCATGTTTCTAAATAATTATAATTATTGGATCATCTTAGCCCTCCAGATAAAATCTCAATCAAAGAGAACCCATCATTTATATTTTACACTACGGTGTACAACATAGTAGTAGTAGTTGGAAAAATGTACGAGAAAACTATCCTTTTTATAATTGTTTATAATGTATGCATATGTTTGTTTAATAATAACAAACCCAGAACTGTGTGTACAAGTAGCATTGCATTTCCTTTTGTTTTCTTCCTATTGGCATGTCTATTGTACCGTGCAATAAGGAACAACCCAAACCAAAACTTTTGGCATTTCCTTTCATGTTTAGTTCTGTTCATCCCTTTCCAGTACATATTGAATCTATTCGTTCAATATACCTCGTTAATTGACATGAATTCTTAATTACAGCCTTACAGGAGCTTGATTGATTATCTACAGAATGAAGAAGAAAGAAGTAAAGAACAAATCGCTGTTGTGTTAATTTTTAGTGTAGAGTGTAGGGGAGCGTATCCTCTGCCGACCTTTTAAGGTCGGCAGAGTGCCAACCTTTGATCCGGACCGTTCGATCTAATCTGGACGGTTAAAGTTTTTCGGACCTATCAATCTGGTATTATGCACGGGACTCCCATAACCGTTGAGATTAGATCTAACGGTCAGGATCAAAGGTTGGCACTCTGCCGACCTTAAAAGGTCGGCAGAGGATGTGATTCCTAGAGTGTAGTGTGTAGCAGTGTAGACAGTAGACCTACAAAGCGGACTACTTGTATGAGATTGATGCAGCCCCATAGAAAGCCCAATACATGGCCTACAAATTTACACAAAGGCCTAGATATTGCATGAAATACACTTAGCATGTAGGCCCTGCTTGTAGTGTTCATACATCAGTCGGGAGACTCAGGACAGTCGAATTTGATCGGACGGTTCAAATTGACATCGTGAATAACACAGATTTGCCCAATCAACCTTTTCAATTGATTCCAATATTGTCCTTTTTCTTTCCTAAATCGTGAATACTCAAAACGCAAGGACAGTAGAAAAGCATTGCAATTGCGCCGCTTCATTCATGTTTTACATGCCGCTAGAAATGCAAACCATGTTTCTTTGCCATGTTCCCATGCAACTATTACTAACAGAAAATTTGTACATTTTGTTTCTTCCAAGGAAATTTTTTTCTAAGATAAATTTATTGCGTGTTTCATTTTCGGGTGTCGCTGGCGTACTACCAACAGAAAACCGAATCATAGTTGCCAAAAATTTATTGAATTGGAAGGAAACAAAAAAAAAATGAGAATTTATTAAAATATGGGACCTGTTACTCTGACCAAAGCAAGAGACTTTTGGGGTCGCTTCCGTCAATCCATCATCATGCTCTGTGATGCTGGATAAAAAGCAATTTAAATAATAAATAAATAAAAGCAACAAGACATTCCTCCTCGGGAGCACTGCATGTGGGACCAACTCTTGTTCCTCTCCTTTTCAGTTGTACGCTGTAGATGGTAGTATAATTAATTGTCTAGCGCTCTACTGTTCAGAACGTAATCTTGTCAGATCCAAATATACACCGTCCGATCTAAAACTAACATTTGAGATCATTTTCTGGTTGTCTGAGAAATACATGCAATTGGAGAAATGATTCCTTTCCCCTTATTTTTTGCTTCTCCAGTTCTCCTCTTTTCTTCGGAGAAAATAATTGGTACAGCTATGGCGCACAATTAGCCCTGGAAACTGGAAAGGTTCACTGGGCCCAACTATGCGGGTCCCACATCACATGGCCACGTCACCACATCCCGCGTTGTCGTGTTCCAGTCTTCCAGATGCCATTTATTTGATTTTATTGTCCGGATTTCTATGTCAAGTACAGAAGTTGCCACTCTTGAGTCTTGATAGAAGAACTGAAATCGGCCCCACATTCTACTACACTGATAAAAAAATGAACAGAGTATTGACACACCAATGATTATAAAGTTAATTTTGCAGAGAATCACATCTTGTCACGCTCCGACCCTTTACAGACTCTTACCCTTTTCCACGCGAGCGGCGCAACGGCTTTCTATATTCGACGCGTTAAGTCGCTGGCGCCGAATATAATCCTGTCCGTCGATTCTCGATCTGACGGATACGAAACAGTGTAGCCTAGTTCGGTTTTAGTTTTTTTAAGCTTATCATTTGTATTTATTTACTATTTAGTTGGTTAGAGGGTTGTGATAACCTACAAATGAATTTTTTAGCACTTCATCGTACGTTGAAGTAATGACAACCTATAAATGATTGTCGATACTCGACATCTGTTTGGTTTTAAAAATGATATTAATTAATTAATTGTGATAAAAAGTTTAGCTAGTAATTGATCGAATAAAATGAATTTAATGACTAATAAGTGAAACTCAAGACATCAGGTGCTTAATAAGCCGATCAGAGAGTCGACATCTTTTTTGAAATTTGACTCGGATCATTATTTTGGACCGTTCGATTTATGCATATGTAGTTTTCTTTTTTTTTTTTTTTTGGTATGAAACCAATCAATTTTGAAAATGCTAAAAAAAATGGTTTTAACATTTCCTGCCTATTTTCATGTATCACGAGTGAAGCACAATTGTAAATTGCAAGATTAAATTATGAAGGTGTGGAGTCAGGAATAATTTTATTTATTTATAATTTTTTTGGGGGGTGGGGGTTGGGGTTAAGGTACAATTTTTTGGGGGACAAATTGATTAACTTGCACACAATCAAAATTATCATAATAATTGTAGTTAAATTCAAATCATAAGGGTGTAAAAAAAAAACCCTCCCTGCACCCGCTTGCAATTATGCAAAGTGTCTATTCTGATTCCTGACTTGTTTAGTCTCTTTTAATCTTGGATGAAACTTATTTTGAACTGGATTTTAGATTTGTTGTTGTAGCTGTTAATAATATTTTGTGGAAAGTTAAACAAAAAAGTTATTATCAACGGTAATTAAATTTATGCTATTAATCAGAAAATTTGTTTAAGAAATAGGTTCGAGCGATTATTCATGCGAACTTATAATATGAGATTCATGCAATAAACTAATGGTTATATATGTTAGCTGTATTGAAATAAAAGTGAAGATCACTTAACAATGGATTATCGTTGTTAATTCGATAACATTTCCTCAATTCGATTGAAATACGATTAAAAGTTAAAAAAAATTTATAGGTACATTTATAGGCATATAAATAGAGTATCAGTCAAAAATCATTCAATCCAACTATTATTTGATAAATATATAAAAATGCGGACAATATTACAGAGGTAAGCCTGTAATGTTGGACTTCTAAGTTTTAATTTAATTACAACTAATAAATAATAAAATAAATAATTATCGGCTGTATTTGAAGTTAGCGGAGCTAAAACAACTATATTTTAGGTCAACTCGATATACGATTAAAAAAGGTAGATATGTTGAATAGTTTATGCTTTATATCAATTAATTGCGAGTAATGTTCCAACTATATGGACAATAAATTAATCTTTTTTTTTTTATTACGCCGTCGCCTTACAATACGTTTCATGTAAGAAAATTAAATGTCTGAAACATTTAGTCATTTAGCTACTCTATATAATTTTTTTTAGTAAATCGTCAACGTTTATATCTCCATAGTCCATATAATTAAATTTAAAACACCATTAAATCTGGTCCGGTATCCATAATCAATAACACTTCATTTAATTTGCGAGAATATAACTTTCTCATAAAATCAGATAAGATAAGATACTTCAATTTATAGTCCTAATCAGTAATCATGAGTTGGGTCCGTTCCATTCCATCCACATCAAAAGAACACATACACACGTCAATAAATGCATGTAATTAAACATCGCGACAAATAGGGGTACACAAATTGCGACCCATAGCAGAACCAGCCTTGCTGGAGCCAAGCCGTCAAAGCACCCATGATTCCTCCTCTCACAAAATTTTCTCTCTCAAAAATTATTATTATTATTTTTTTAATTCAGGTTTCCATTACTCCTTCTCCAATCTCCTCTTTAGTCCCTTAAAACCCCCAAAATTCCCAAATCCCAAATTTGCTCCTCTCTCTTCTCCTCTCCTCTTGTACCATCATCAGATTAGATCCCATTAAACACTCACATTTCCTTCTCTCTTCTCTCTTCTCCAATCACCTCTGCCAATTTTGCACAGAGACCCCTCGAAGAATGCGCATTTCGCACAACTAATCCTGTCTTCTCCAATGCGGATGGATTAGGTTCTCCGAATCCCTCCCTCCGCCATGAGCGCCGCCACGGCGATCAGCCCCGACTCCGGCCCGATCGGACGCCCGCCGCTCGTCCCTCTCGCCACCTTGATCGGCCGCGAGCTTCGCGAGGAGAACTCCGACACTCCAATCGTCAAGTACGAGTACTACAACTACGCCAAGCGTGGCGAAGATTTGGTCCTTATCAAACCCGATTGCCTTCGTGTTCCTAACGATCCCTCTACCTCTTTCTCTGTCTTTGGCGTATGTTGTTTCTTCTTCTCCTTCTCCTTTTCATTTTTTTTTTTTTTTGAATTCTGCTGGTATCTCCTTTCTTAATTAAAAATATCACAGGATGTTAATAGATAAAATGCCTCTGAATGTATTTCTGTTGGTTTTAGTTCTGATATGAGTTTTTTTTTTTTTTGTGTAGGTATTCGACGGGCACAATGGGGTGTCAGCTGCTGTGTATTCAAAGGAGCATTTGTTGGATCATGTGATGAGTGCAGTGCCAGAAGGGATTAGCCGAGATGAGTGGTTGCAAACTCTACCTAGGGCCCTCGTGGCTGGTTTTGTTAAGTGCGATATAGATTTTCAGAGAAGAGGTACTTTTATTTTCATTATCTTTCTTATTCCACTGTTCTATGTTGTGGATGTCTGGATGATATGCTGGTGTGCTCTAAATTAACTTAATACTGCCATCTGCCTGCCTTTCTGCACCAGTATTAGATAGTATGGTAATCCAATGTCATGAATTTTATGCTTATGTTCTTAAAATGAGACCCATTTTTTCTTTGAACATTTCTGTGTTATGAATCTTATGATACCAGCGAGATTTCCCTCAATCGAGATTAAAACTGCAGAACAGAATGATAATCACCACTGATTGATTTCCTGGATGTGCAAAAAAAAAAAAAACAAAACCGGGGCTCTGTCTTGCAAAAACACCATTTTTCTAAAGGATGTGCACAATGGAATAAAAAAAATTAAAATAAGATACCACATTTTTTTTTTCCTTAATAGGGGAGGTATCCGGCACCACAGCCACACTAGTAGTCATAGATGGGCTCACTGTTACAGTTGCGTCAGTTGGAGATTCGAGGTGCATTTTGGTGACACCAGGTGGTGAACTCTCATTGCTCACAGTGGATCACCGGTTAGATGATAATGAGGATGAGGTCAACCGTGTTAGAGCTAGTGGTGGGGAGGTTGGGAGGCTCAACATTTGTGGTGGCCAGGAGGTATGGAAGTGTATGACTTCATTTTTTTTTTTGGAAAATTTCCTGTATACTCCTACAAATCGTCAAAATTTCTTGTATAGTGTTGAAAAATACGAGAATTGTCTCACATTCCCTGGTTAAATATTGAACATATCGTACTATATGATCATCTCCTGATTTTATCAATGGCCAGTCAGCACCTCTTTTACTGCCTCCTCCATTTTGAGATAAGGGGTACTCTGGGCATCAAGTAAGTGGAGAGGAGAGGGTTTACATAGGACAGTGTTCAGTGCTTTGAATAGTATGTGGTATTCCTGTTTTTTCGCACTATGCAAGAGTGTGATGGGTTCTGACCTTCAACAGGGTGCACATGTTTCTGGTGTCTAGTAAACATTTATGTCTATGGTCTCTACCTACCATTCCATGAACCTTTTTTCTTAGGGGGCCAATTTCATGTGTCCTTACAGAAGTTTGAGACCACATTTTTACCCTCGAAGATCTGCAAAACGAGGAATCTCATCATAGTTACGAACGAGCAGACCAATATTAAGTCTACATCTTGAAGATATGCAAAATGCCCTTGACAAACCCTCCTTTACAAAATAACTCTGAAATTACCTATACCGCCCTCCTGATTTGCTTTTACCTTGCATAGTAAGGAAGTGGCCCTTGTTATTGGCATTCTTGTAAAGAAATTAAGCCATGCGTAAAGAAAGGCGGTATTCAATCTTCTATAAGAGGAGCATTTGAGAACTTATAGGGTTCACAATTGTTTCTTTGAGAACTTAAATTGTTTATGACCGTTTGTTTATTTAATTAATTATTATCTATCTATGTATTGGTTTCAGGTTGGTCCACTCCGATGCTGGCCAGGTGGGTTGTGCCTGTCAAGGTCAATTGGGGATATGGATGTTGGGGAGTTTATAGTCCCTGTGCCTCATGTGAAGCAAGTCAAGGTGATACCATAGGCACTGCTATATCTATCTATTTACTTTTATTTCTTTAATGATATCAATTTGGTGTTTTGACAAATTTGCTCCTCACATCTATATTATTTCAATTTTCAATCGAAGTAAACCAATCAGGTTTAGTTATGTACCTGACAAAATTTATGAGAAAGATAAATACAGAACTGTATTGAGAGAAGAAAATTTTGTTGTTGATTTCAATATTAACAGAAACTCTGCATTAATATCATTTGGATTATTGTATTAGTGGCCTAAGTAACCATATTGTTTGTATATTGGTTGTAAGCACCTGGGGAATGGCACAAATTGATCATGAGTTTTCTCTGTGATCCCTGCTAAAAAATTGGTGCCATAGCAACACCTTATTTCTTTATATTTTTCATTATTTTATATGGAAAAAACAATTAGATCCAACCTCAGTATGCATATTTGGTTAGAAGAACCAAAGTTTTAGTAGTAGTTCGTTGATATCATCTATTCACTGTAGTTCTATACATGTGTACATTCAGTTAATTTACCAGTATATAAATTTACCATTGCTTTTTAGCTCCCTAGTACGGGTGGACGGCTAATTATTGCCTCAGATGGGATTTGGGATGCAATGAAGTCTGATGTGGCTGTCAAGTCTTGCCGCGGCTTGTTTACCAAAGAAGCTGCAAGAACAATTGTTAAGGTAACAATGCTTCCAATTCTTATCAGTAAAACTACTATTATATTTAAAAAAAAAAAATCAATTAACATGTTTACATATTATTTTTTATTTGAAGGTCTTATGACCTGCAGTGTTTGACTTTGTCATTTTCCTTGTCCTCTCAATTAGAATCTGTGACCTTACATCTTGAAAATTTGGCACAGCTACATGTGGGGTTGATGTGTCTAAAGAAACAGCAGAAAATACAATATAACAGAAAAGGAAAAAGAGAAATTCACCTGGATGTGCATTTTTTCACCCTTTTGCTGTATGAATTTGTCATTTAAAATTCTTATCTGGACTGCAGTAGTCAAACTAAATAACTATCATGTTAAGTTTAACTATATTTGCAGGACAAATTTTTTAATGTCACCTAAAGACTAATTAACAACAACAACAACAAAGCCTTTAGTCCCAAACAAGTTGGGGTAGGCTAGAAATGAAACCCAACCACACCAAAGAAGGCTAATCAATGATAACAATTCTAGGGTTTACTTGAACTATCTCGTGAGTTTTAAAGAAAAGTTTTCCATATAATTGTCTGATGTTTTTTCTTTCAGAATGCATTGAGAACAAGTGGATTGAAAGACGACACAACATGCTTGGTTGTTGATGTAATCACAACAGTTCGCAATGTTACAGCCGGGGCAGAGCTGTCACTGCCTTCTCCAAAGAAGGCTCAGAAGTTGAAGGCATTGTTCTTCGGTAAGAGATCACATTCTATGGGTGACGAGGGTAAAGCAGGACGCGCATCTCGTTCTGTTGGTTCTGTTGAGGAATTATTTGAAGAGGGATCTGCAATGCTTGAAGAAAGGCAAGCACACCCTTGCTTTGTTTTATATACTTATCATATCGGGAATAAGAATTTTAGTAGACTAATTTATCAGAAAGGAATTATAAAGAGGTCCAATTAGACTTCCAAATTAACTGAAAATTAACACTCAGAATGCAACAGCAGTCAATGGAACATTTATCGCACCCGCCTTCTTTATTAGATTATTAGGCAAAATGCTGAAGTTGGACCTTTTACTCTTTTACTATATCGGTTGACATTTTTTAGTATACATGCATTCCAAACTAATGAAAAAAACCACTAGAACTTGGAGCTCTTTAAACATATAAATAAAAATTAGCTCATATGTAGTTTTCTGAATCACAGGTTACCATCCAGAGCAAGTTCCGATCCCTTCCGTTGCGCAATATGTCAAGTGCAGCAATCACCCACAGAAGATCTACTAATGGATTCTGATACTGAAAAGAGCCAGAACCAACTAGACGGACCATTTCTCTGTACTGACTGCAGGAAAAAGAAGGATGCCATGGAAGGAAAGAACCGCCCTCCCAAACCACCTAAAAACCGATGAAAACTTGCTAATATTTCATGCAATACAAAATTGGTTTTGCAGTGAGCTTTTTCTAGTAGTTTTCTGTAAAGATGGAGAATAAACCTTGCTTTTGTTTGGTGAGAGAGAGCAAGCGAACTAACTAGTGGTGCATTAAGGAGTTGAGGGGTCTAAATCTAATTTCAAGGAAGCTGAGGGTTGAACTGGCTAACCAACTTGGAGATTTGTGTTGATGTGTGTTGTTTATACACTGAATGTTTTAATTGGAACAGCTGGAGGTCATTTGTTTTGATGGATTTGACATGTATTTAAGAGGGAGCTTGAACTAATGGACTATGTATAATTCTTTTATTTAATTTCTTTTTTGTCGTCCTGGTTTTGATACATGTGGTGTGTATGCTTTTGCTATTTTTGTCTGGTCTTTTGTTTTAAAGGAGATTGCTTGACAATGATAGAAATTGACGATCTCAACAATACACAATAAATGAATTCAGGTTGAAAATTCAATTGTAACAATATATAGTTGGGAGTACATATTAAATTTCGTGCAATATGAGTATCGTCTTATGATGCTCATGAGCAGTTAACTTTAAATCGTTCAGAATAGTAGAATGTACAAATTCTATCATTTTTTATAGACGTGATATCTACACTATAAAATCGAGTTAATAATATTAAAATTGAAAACTAAATTAATTTTTATAACTAGTAAGATTATTCAAGTTTTGATTTTAAAATTTATTTTTTTATAATTGTTTGGGTTGTCGAATATCGCTTAGATTTTTTTGTTATCATATCGAACTTTTGAGATGCATTTTCTTTCATTCATTTAACCTTTTCTTTTGATGTGACGGTTCCTCTGCCTGTTAGATACTCACGTGGTGATGTATAATGTTCTACTGTGCCTAGAACAACGGTAGCATCTCTGATGACAAAGATGAAACTGGTAGGGTCAAAAATAAAGATGCAACAAAAATATTACATAAAACTAGAAAGAATTACAGGTGCCAGTAAGAGATCAAAACCAGTATCTCCTCACTAAATAATTTACAACTTACAATCATGTACAGAATTGCCAGCTAAAAGGGAAAAAAATACAAATCCAAAATCTCTAAGGAAAGAAAAAAACAACAAAATCACCAAGCAAAGAAAAAGAAACCTACTTGTTTAAATTTGAAGACTCCTTAGTAGCCCTTCAAATTCATAAACATTTCAAGTTCAGTATATTTCTACAAAAGCACCGCCCTTGAGTCAAAAACCACAATTTTCCATTGGAGCAGAACCACCAACTTAACCCGATGCCTCAATGGAATACATGATTGCACACTGCTAGGACCCAACGGATAGCTAGTCCTTAAGTTCTCTTCATGACATAACCAAAACCTAAGTAAAACTGTCAGAATGATCCCAAAAAGATGGAATCGGCACATGAGCTCAGTGTGTCCAGTTCTGAATAACACCCTAACATATTCTTATTCTCACCTCTAGTACCAGGGTATAATAGTCCACCAGTACCAGAAACACTGCTTGCACCCAAACCACTTCCTGAAACCGAACTGAACTGGACAGGAGCTTTAGGTGACTGTGCAGGAATAGGTCCAGTTATCCGGGACAAATCTTCTATGATATCTGTGGTTGTATGTGGTAGTGCAAAGCTCATTCCAGGAGTTGATGATTGATCTGTCAAAAATTAAATATTCAATAAAAGCTTAGGATTTTTTTTTTGTAGGGAGATGATCATCTCGGGTACAATTTCATTGAACGAAAGAAGTTTCGTGCAAGTAAAAAGAAATAAAAAAACAAAGAAAAGGAAAAATTACACCAAAATGCTTAGCATTATTCCAAGTTAATATTTGGGAAAACACAATCCACATTTTGATATGCAGAAAACACTGGTGATTTTGGGATTGCAAAATGGACTTCTTTTAAGAGAGTTAGACAAGGATTATTGTAATTGAATACACTTCTTGTGTTGAACAAAATTACAAATATTTCTCTCTTTTCCTGACCATTCAATTTTCTTTGCAGAAAGACACTACCTCTTATATAAGTGAATACAGACTTGCAGTCATGGTTTTATGAGACAAGTAAAAAAGTTTAAAGAAATTTAGAGGAAAAGGCCATTTTTGTTATGTTGTGATTATAGAAGCAGGGGCAAAGTGGTCCCTGTTTTTACTTTTCCCTTAGAGCCAGTTAGGTTCCAGTTTGCTATGCATAGTTAAAATATCAAAAACCAATGGTACTTCTTTTCTGTAAATAGATCCTTGCATAGAAAATGACTTACCAAGATTAGTCATTACAAAATTCGAAGCATCAACAGGTAGTTGCACATTCTTCGCTTGCTCTTGGTTGAGCTCAATTACTTTTTCAGGATATTTATAGCATTCTTGCCTTGATCTGTCCACAATTGCCTAAAATGCAAAAAATGCCAGTTACTGGAATTTCAGAAAGTTGGGAAATTACCAAAAGCTGTAGTTCAGGTTCAAGACATATAGAGGACAAAAGGAAACTTAGCAAGTGTAGGCAGGCCAATGATTAAGGCTTTGGGCCTTCTTTTCAAAAGAAAAAGAAAAAAAGAAGAAGTAATGACATCTGAAGTTAATTGTAGATACCTTCTGGGTTAAAGTAAGCTCAGCCAAGCTGCAATAGCTGTTCCCAAAAATAGACCCAACAGGTTCGTAAATGCAATTCAATAGAAGAACAATTCCCTCGTCACTGCAGTATGAATAGATCTTGTTATAATCCAAGTTGCACTCCCTTGCATGCTCAATTGTAGCCTCCCACATTTTGTTTGACATTCCACTTCCAAGTAACTGGAAAAATAAAAATATAAGAAAAATTAAAAACAACAGCTCAGAACATTGTAAGCCATACTTTTTGTGGAGTTGCTGACAGTTCGTAACACTTTCAGCTTAATGCATACAGTACCATTTGGATAAAATGAAAGTGTACTTAAGACCAGAAGTAGCCAATTGCGCTGAAAATTTGTCTTCAACTCATTTAAACAGCTTCCTTAATAGCTTGTACAAGAGTATACCATTTTTTTTATATATAAAAGTAAATGTCGACATAACATAATCTGTTCAATTTTCAATTTTATGAATCTAATAGTTCCGCATTTTCAAAATCTCAAAAAGTAATGGATTATAGTTCAAGACATGAGAACTTTTGCATACTATTAGGTATTAGCAGTTACATTAACAAATTGCAATTTACATTACTTACACTGCGTAGGCCTTCTGGATCAATGACAAGTCTCCTCAAAAAGTCTTGAACAGTGCTTATGTGGCAATCAGCCAATCTTCTATGGAAGACCCCATCTTTTCCTATTTTCTCCAATCGCCACACATCATCTAGCAGTGCAGGAGGATGATGCTTCTTATATGCTAAATTTTCAGAAAACGAAAAAATGGTACAATATTAATGTTTGGTATGGTACTTGGTTGAGGTTTAAAACACAAATCAATCACGATAATAGTCATGGCTGTGTACATGAAAATATTACTACAGACCATTATTATTTTAGAGGCTCTTCATCTGAATTTCTGTTTCTTTCTAACTTGTCTGCACAAGGCATTCATCAGTTATGATACTGGTATAGGATGCCTGGTGAAATTTGGTATAATCAACATTAAATTTTTCTATTGGTATCAGCAGAAAGTATAAATAAAGTGCCCTTATAAAATGGAAGGTACAAATGTTGAAACATTACCAAGGGAAAACAAAAATACTTACACTCGCCCCGATGGTCTTTGACCATGAAAGAGCTGCTAACTCCTTCTTGCACTCTCTCTTCAGTACCACCACTACTCACAAAAACTCTAGCACCCAGTCTAAATCTCCTGTTACGCCTCCAACTAGAGTTGTCGGTGAAGGCTATGTCAGTAACATACCCTACACCACCAGCCAGTTTAATTTCCACCTCACCTGAGAGTAGTGGTCGCTTTCCTTCCCTTTCCCGAACTATACTTTCAGCAAATTCAATTTCAGTCCAAGAAGTTCTTTCGTCGCTATTGAAATCTCCATCAAGTACTACAATTTCAACTCTTGCTGAGGAGAGAGGGGAGGAGGTCACGACTTGGTTTACAATAGTGTCAGTAAGGCAAATTTGGACAGGTTGGTTATTTTGGGATTTTATGGGACTGTTTGTGAAAAGTGTTTGAGGTAATTCTGTCTTGAAACAAAGCTGGTACTGATGCCTTGGTGACCCTGCCTTAATCTGAAGTGGATATCTGCAGACAAAGGATCAAACATGGGAATCAGAATTAAAATATTTGCAATATTAATTCAAGCCTAGAAATCTTCATTGAATTGCTTTTCGTATACCTCTGTGTCACATGCGCATGGCGAATGAGAGCATTTTGCACCTCTTCTTGGATCTAAATTTGAATTTAACTGAGTCAAGAGATGAATAAACCACGAGAAAGCATTTTGTCGAACATCTTACGTGCAATAGAGAAATCACTTACAACTTTGCGCAGAAAAGGTTCAATTTTTGGCAAATTGAGTTGCATATATCTTGCTCCCATTGCTTCTTTCACAGAGCTGTAATGACATTTAATCAAAATGAAATGCAGTCTTAATTTCAGTTAGGAAACCATTAGCACACAAAGCTTGATTCCCAGCATTCGAACCACAGATTGAACACCAAACTCAATGCTCAAACTACAACCCCAATTTAACAAAACAATTAAAATTCAGAGACAAAATCCACTCACTTGACAACAGCCTTTCTTCGTTTAGAATCTTGAACCAACAAATCTTGTTCCCCATCCGCCTCACTATCCAAAGCCCTCTTCAAATCCATCTCTCTCTAACCAAACGAAAACGACTATGTCCCAATTCCACTAGCGCCGTTAATTATGTGAGATATAAATACGAGGCTAAGAGAGAAACAGCGGAGAAGCTTCTCATGCATCGTAAGGAAGAAGCTGTCGCGCGACCCGAGAAATAAAGGGAGTTGGGTCGGATTAATTGGAGGGGGTGCAAAAGTAAAAAAGAAAAGAGATTCGGACTTTTTGGAAAAGGATGGAATTTTGTCAGAAGGAGCAAAAGGTGAAATAGGGTAGTTTCTGGGACTGCGCACGTAGTCGTAGAGATAGTACGTACAGATGTCTGATCTGATGAGGTTGTCGAAAGCGATTTTGGGTGCTGAAATCAAGGAGAGGAGAATGTCGACGCGAGAAAGTTCGAGGAAACAGAGCTAATGGGGTCCCTGGTGGTCTTTGGTGGTTAGGGTTTAGAGCGAGAGAGCGAGAGAGAGAGAGATTTTGTTAGAAAAGGAAGGAGCCTGTGGGAAGAGATGGTATGTGAATGTGAGAAAAAAAGGAGGATGGAGAGAAGAGCGCGCGCGCGGGGTTTCGTGCGAGCTTCCTCTGTGAAATAAATGGTCTCAAATTGAAATAATCAACTGTTTTCATGGGTGTGTTTGAGCAAAGAACAGTAAAAACGGTATTAATTGACAAAATGTTTTATTAGGTAAATAATGCTATATTAATTATCTTATTAATTCGTATTTAGTAAATAATTTTGTGTTTTGATAATTGATAATATTGATTAAGAAAATATTCATTTTTTTTTAGTGAGGAAACAACTATATTAAAATTTTATTGATAAAAGTTATGTATAAGACATGAAAAGGAATGTAAATAAAAGTTTCTGCTTAATGTGATATATATGTTTGTTGATAATTATAATAGAAAGTTTTTGAAAAGGTTATGATTTTAGACTTGCGTATTATAGAATTACTAACAGAGGTTAAACTTGCTAACCTTTTTCAACCCATTTAAGATTTTATCTCTAGTTTCTCTACACTTCTAAGTTAAAAAAATTAAAATTTTTTGTTTAATTGAGAGCATAGTGCTTCGCAGTATTAATGACCAATTCTGACACATAATGAGCATAATAACAATTTTAAGAACATTCAGACATACTTAGATGTCAAAAGAAAATTAGATTTGGTCAAACCAAATTAAAAAAATATCTTTCTTTTGTCCTTTACCCTTAAATGGCACGTCCATTGGGGTTTATACAACCGAAGCTCGTGATTGTCGCAAAAAAAAAAGGTTTTAACTAAATCCAGGAGGATATTTTAATATATATACGTCTAAAAGATGGAGAATAATTTTTTAAGCACCTTACCAGCTTTTAATTTTAATAAAGATGGAGCTTTTGTAGTAAAGATAATAAAGCATTTCCTGTAAAAGCTCTTTTTCATGCTTTTAGTCTTTACTGCTTTGGTGTAGGTTTAGCCGTTTAGGATAAATTTAATTAGGGAATCCAATAACATTTATAGGGGCTGATATAAGACTACAATTTTTCACTTTTTGAAGGTCAGAACCATACTTCAATAATCAACAAAACCAAAATTTGGTGACAAGCTGTATAGTAAACAATGACAAGAAAAATTCAACACCAGTTTTATTGCAGAATTGTGTCGGCAAAAAGGAAGTTTCGCTTCAGTTTCTAGTTAGTGTTTTCCTTTGTACTGGGAATATTTTTGAAGACTTCGTACCGGAAATAAGTTACATGTTTGATTGAATTAGTATTTATTGTTTATAAAAAAATTTATTGACATGATCTTGAAATTTATATTTTGTACTGCATAGTTACTGTTATTGATACATTCGCTTTAAAAAATAAATCTTAGCATTTAATTTATCTCAAGCACAAATTTGCCGCAAAACAAAGGATGGAAGATAATTTATAATAAAGTATAAAATTGTATCATGGAATTTTATACTTTTTTTTAGTTAAAAAAAGTATAAAATTTCATGATAACAATTTTTCTATTTTTCAGAATGAAACACAACTCTCCTAATTTCTAGGTATTTTCCTAGAAACTCCTCATAGTTCATAGCAATAGACCTACTTGCCACTCAGCCGATTTCCAATGAAGTTGATCTCAGGTTACCGACTCTTGGTTAAATTACTTTCAATATATCAAGAAGTCTGTGGAGAATTTTAGTCTCCATATTTTCAAACAATTAATAATATAAAAATATATTAGGAATTTCGCCGAAGAATCTGATAGTAGAACCGTAAAAAAGGTTTAAAAATTCAACATTATAATTTGCAAATTTGTAGCATTACTGCGAACTCGGCTAGAATCAATTGATGCTAATAGATAAGTACCTTGACTTTATCATTGTTTCCTAATTAAGACTAAAGGCCCCACGTGGCACGAAAACTAGGCCCTAAAAAGTGAACTTATCAGACTCTAATTTCAATTAGTGGACCTAAAAAGTAATAAAACAATTATTCCACTTTTCAAACTGGTAACGTCACAACGGTTTTTTCGAAATACTACCCAACAATTTAAATGCCTAAAAACAATTATGCTTTCAGTCCTGTAATAATCAGTTTTGTTGAATTAAGAACAGATTCATCATTCATGCTTAGCTTTCAGCACATAACAGGAACTTACAATTTCTGGCACATTATCACCGCAAGATCACATGTTGCATTTTCCTGGAAAACCAACAAGGAGCATACTAGTTGCTTTCACCTGGGAAATTAATTTCTCACACAAATGATACAAAAGTAATCCCCAGTATTCCAGCCGAAATATCTAATTCTTCAGAAAAATAAAAAGCACATAGGCAACATTCGAAAGAAGAATTTTCACATAAAATGTACATCTATACTATATATATGATCTCTCTTTTGAATTGTGCTTTTTACAAGAATTGGGTGTCACCCCATGGCCCCACTTGTCAGGGACTTCCTTATTTGAACCAATTACAAAACTGCTGAACAAATCAGAGCTCATCCGTCTCCCAAAGCAGTATTATTTTGGACCCACTAATCAGTCTTTCTACCAGGCTAAAAGACTTCTTTATTACACAGTAACTGTGGTCACTATTGCCAGTACCTAATTTGTAAAGAACTGGACTGGCCCAGTCCATGTACTTCTCAACTATTGAAACACTTATTCCTGTACATTTGCAAAACGAATGTACCAGTAAACTAGCCTAAATCAGAAGACCGCTTTCAACAACTACAACAACCCACATGTGCAACAAAATCAAGCGAACTCACCGGGTCCCACATGCTTGAAGTGGCACCTGTGGCCGTAGGGGCAGCCAGTGTCGGTACCGTGCATGCGACAGACCTGGGTCTTGTAGCGGGGGTGGCGTAGCACCGGCCGCAGCTCCTCCACACCGTGTGCAAACCGGCATTGATCCCCAAACGGGCACCCGTCACCGCCGGGCCCATGCCACTTGTTGCACAGCTCAGTTTTCTCCATTCCCTGAGAGAAGACCTCCATTTCCACCTCCAGTTCTCCTTCTTCGCCTTCCTGCTTAATAACAATTTAACAAGTATTAATTCAATCCGTGCATTACAATGAGGTTTTTGATGACTGGACTGCTACGTGGCATAAAACTTAATTCATTATGAATGGTTTGTCTCAATTACAAAATAAATGGATAAGTCCATTATTCACAAAGAAAGTTGAAAGGGGAACTGAATGACACGTGGCGTGACCAAATGAACTGAAGTTACTGAACTTAATTTTTTCTATTTTTGCGCAAGGAGAGATGAAGTTACCTCTTCCTGGACCTGAATGACACGTGGCGAGACCAAATGAACTGAAGTTACTGAACTTAAAATTTTTCTATTTTTGCGCCAAACTGAGGTTACAATTTAGTAATTTACAAATGCAGAAAATATCAATTTAAGAAAGGAAACCACTCAAAATTCAAACACTGGAGAGAGATTAAGCCTGTTAACTAATTCATACCTCTTGTCCTGGACCTGGTGTGCGAACGCGGAGGCGCTGAGGCTGGCCTCCAGTCTCTCCAGTGAGAAACCCCCTCGATCGGATTGATATACTCTTTGGATGGTTGACACGTGTCTCTCCACTCCCTTCCCCACTGTCCGATCCAGACGGAGGCGTCAGATCCGACCTCTCCACTCTCACCTCCTTTTCTTTTCCCTTGAGCTTGGATGTGATGCCACGTGGCGCAACCTTCTCCCGCTCAGTGACGAGATATTTGAACTGGAGGTTTGCGGCGGTCAGATCTAGGTTTTCACGGCGAAGCACCTCCACATCTGAGAGAGTTTTGCGAAGGCGAGCGAAGGTCTCGTTGTAGAGATTCACCTTCTGTTGTATCTCCAGTAGCATCGTGTGCCTCTTGAACTCGAAGCTGTGGTTCCCTGTGAGTAACTGGAGAATTGCAGCAGGGAAAGAATCGATGATCCTCTCCATTCGAACCTTGTCAACTAGTGATGACATCCTGTAGTTCAAAGAGAGAAGAATTTCAAAAGATGCACACACGGAGTGACTAGTGAGTGCTTATGTAATTGAATTCGCAATTTTCGAAATGTAAGTGAAATTCGATCAAATTCTGGTAATTACTCCCGTTTTTCTCCGATCTGATACTGATTTTCATGAATCTAAGTTAGAAAATAACGATTGAGATGAAAAGTATTGCTAGAACTAGAAGTGAACAGTGGATTAGAAAATTGAAACAAGATCCAAGTAAAACAGAGGAATGCAATTACTTTAAGAAAGATTGAATTTCCTAATCAACGAAAACAAAAGAAGTGAAACAAACAATCATAAAAATCGAGATGCAATTACTTCGATCTCTTCAAATTAGTTCAAGAATCATGATCGAAATCAGATCTAGGAAGGAGAGGAGAGGAGAAAGAGAGAGAACCTTCTCAGATCGAAATCGTTTTGGTGCGATTGGGAAGGAGAACAGAGGAAACAGAGCGAATGGCATGTCCGATTCTGATGTCTTATTTATACGCTTCGGTCTGGTGGCATATCCGTAATTTATTACTCCAAAAGGGTCGGATGGACTTGCTCTGCCAGTCTGGCACTGCCTCTGCGGCTCTGCCTCACTCACCTGGTCAACGAGCTAAGGCACTAGTCAACAGTCAATCAGAACTTCTCATTTTGCGTGGAACTGGTTCACCAGTTCGTTCCCTGAGCCTATACTGTATGAACCGGGTGTAAAAATGGTCAAACTTATCAAGACCGCGAAGAAGGTCGAGTGGATCACCATTCTTTTATGTCCGATTAGCATATCTATTGTACAAATAAATAAATCAAGCAAAAAAAGAAAAAAAGGAATTCCAAATAATAAATAAATAAAGTACATGGATCTGTCATGAGACGTATATACATGATTTTTGTATTGTCAACCAACCCTTCAAAAAATTTGTTCTACAGTGAGTTGTAAAATGTTAACGAGAGAAGCTAATATAGAGTCCATGTCACTGATGTCAGCCTAGTCTAATGTTTTCAAATGCGATTTTCAATAACATTTGGTTGACCATTGCATAGCACATTCGGTAGTTTAAAAAAAAAAAAAAAAAAAAAAAAAAAACGCATTCGGTTGACCATTGCATAGCGCACGAGCAATATAGGGATGCATATGTAGTTGAATGAATAATATTATAAGCGGATGTAAATTCTGAAAATATAAAATAAAATAGAGCTTATTAATTAAATAGAATTATTTACATACATTCAGTGAAAAATTAAGAAAGTACAATAAAATACTAGTATATCTTTCAAAGGCGGGTTGGTAAGTGGCAAAATACATCTCAAGTGTCAAAATAATTCTATTTACAACATACATCTCAAGTGTCAAAATAAGACAGGAATAAAATGCTAGCATAATCCAAAAGTTAATTCAAGTAGAGTCAGATTTTTAATTAATTAGATAACCAGATAAAAATTTTGAAGAAACAAGAATTCGTTATTTGAAATGTGGTGGGCATCATCATGCATGTGGCATTATATTGCATAAGTATATGCCAACCGCATGAATGGTACATGCACCGTATTTTGAAAACACTGCCCTTACATCATGTTATCAGATACAATTGTGGTTGCATGCAATCATAGAAGAGAAATAGTTATGTAATTTCTTTTCAACATGCAGGATTTTACAATCTCATTATCAGTGCCTAACCTATTCGGCTATTCCCTTTAGCTCTGATAGTGCTCTTGAAATTGGTAATTGATTTTGAAATTTCATAAATGATCTTGAATTGCTGACATAAAATGCGAAATTTGTGAATACTACACTTCCCACTTGTATTGCATAATCACCGAGAATTAAAACAGATGTAAAAAAAAAAAATTAAAATTAAAATTCACACCAGCCCAACTTAGTTGTAGAAGCAATCATAGCAACCAATTAATCACCTTCTCGATTAGGAATGCAAATTACTGGTCCACTCAACGCGTAATGCAATTTCACCCAAAAAACAAATTGACACGGCATTATTATTAACTAGAGGATTGCATCGAGCTTCGCTCGATATATGCAAATTTACTAATTTTTTATGATCAATTACTTGCAACATATCAAGTTTCACTATATGAGAATTTCCATGAAATTTGGCAATTTTGTTATCGTTTGCAAAAAAAATAAATAAATAAAACGGTGAGGGTATTACAATCACATAGAAAGGATTTAAAGCAACGACTGGAGAAGATAAAAAAATAATTTGACAGGATTTGTCATGCCTCTTAGATTACCACTTACATTTGATGCTTAAATAAAGTTAGAAAAAAATAATAACTGCCATTAATTTTGATCATCTCTCTCTATTCTATATGAAAATATTTTCTATATTAGATTCTTACTTCATAAACTGATTTTTGTAGAGCAAAAAAATTTGCAAGGAAAACATTAAATTTGTAAAATTCATGATTCATCTATAAATCTGCATCCTTCATGTCTTCTTTTCGTTCAATCATAATGGCAACTATAAAAATTGATAATTAAACTTGCCAATAATAAGTATTTATAGTTCACCTAATCATTTGATATTTCTTATTTTTTAATCAAACTTGTACGATTTGGTAAACAATCAAATCTAAATTGACCAATGCATCTTGTTAGGCTAAATTAAACATGGCTAGTTTCCATAATCAGAATATTTATGGTAGCACAAAGATATAAACCAAAGGAACAGTTTTGAATGGTAGTAATCTTAAAATAACAGTTCGATCAGCACACCAACTTTTATCTAAGATCTCTCCATATATATATGCATCATAACCATGTAAAATACCTGATGCATCATTTTGGATATCATTGCTACCCGTTAAAAATCGTTAAAGGCATGAGACTTGACCAATCTTCTCCCACAATGAAATTTCTTATAGATCCTTAAGTTTTCAAATTCTCTGATTCTAACTTTTCAGAGGGGTGTAGTTAGATTACTATTTTCAGATATGGCCTCGACAGTGTCTTGTTGTAAGATGGCGATTTTTCTCTTTTTCTGACATAATCAATAGTTAGATCTGGCATCTGAAAATAATAGTCTAAATGTAAAATTAGAACAAAATAGTGATAGAAAATTTGAAGTTAATATGGTAATCAAATGTCTATTTAAAACAATATCTCAAAAATAAAACTAATTAATAGAATCCATACAGAAAGAAAGAACAATCAATTGGTTATATTTGTAGATCAATATTAGTCTTGGAGGCACAATTGTCAATTAATTATCTGCGGATGTAATATGAAATTCTAGTCTCATGATGCAAAATTAGTAAAAAAAATTATTATTTCTCTCATGAAAAGAAAAAATTAAATAAAATTCCTCTCATTAATTTTAAGCACCTATGAAGGATATTTTTGTCATTGATTAACCTTTTACTATCCAAAATCTCTGACACTTGTACAAAAAAAAAATGAGCGGAAGAGGCAATACCTAAAATCTGAAGATTGGTAAAATAACAATCTCATCTTCGTGCATTCTCTATTATTCAGTCTCTTTCTGAACTTGTCCAAAATCTTGAGGAAGTAGTGAGACAAATCGATACTCAAATCAAAGAGGAAGTGATCTACCGACTGGTAAAATTGCAAGGCGAGCTAAAATATAACATATATTAATTTAAATTTAAATTAATATTAATATTTAATATTGTTGTACTAAACGTCTCTAAGTTTGTCGATTACAAAACAATATCATTTGGCATTTAACGATCTTCTTTGAGTTTTATAGGAAGAAATTACAAATTATGAAAACTTAGATAAGAGCTATGGGCAAGATCAAGATCAAGTCTTTAGAGAGGTTGTAGGCTAGCTTAGACTAGGATAGAAGGTTTAATTTAGTCTTTACTTATCCTCGAAATGATCTAGATAGAAGAAAAGCTCAAAAACTAGCAAAAATCAGTTTTCTGTGTTCAAGCGTTACATAACGCTTGATAACGTTGTGTAACGTTTTGACTCTTGTTGATGACCGTTTGACTTTTCTTGCTAAAACGTCGTGTAACGCTTCATAGCGTTGTATAACGCTTGAACCAGTCAAACGTTACACAACGCCTCTTCAGATTTTTTTAACGCTTGAGTTTTGACCTTTTTAAGGTCGTTCTGGCGTATGTTGTGTAACGTTACTCTAGCATCATACAACGCTTATTTTCTGTAGAGTTACATAACGCTTGATAGTGTTGTATAACGCTTTGACTTTTATCTTGACCGTTTGACCTTCTGGCTCAAGCGTTGTATAACGCTTGATAACGTTGTGTAACGCTTTGACTTTTTTCAGTGTCTGTTTGACTTTCTTGCTAAAGCGTTGTGTAACGCTTGATAACGTTGTGTAACGCTTCAGACAAATTTCAACGGCTAGTTTGATTTTGTCTTTTTATAACGGCTATATTGAAACGTTGTGTAACGTTTCGGAGCGTTATATAACGTTATGTTCAGAATTTGACTGGTTTGCAGCTCTTGACGAGCTCTATATATATCCACCCTTTGTTCTCTCTCTGTAGAGAGCTTTGCTTTGCAAAAATTGACCAGAATAGAGCCTTTTGAGCACAGGGATACTCTCCCACTTGAGCTTTTCATAGCTAGACCATTTTGAGAGATTTAGTAGCCTCAAACACCACCGCCCCGACATTGTCGCTAGGTGTAGGTTGGAATAGGTTGAGAGCTCTTCTCCTTTGAGGCCGTTGTGCCATTTGAGTTAGGCCGATCCACCTCGAGTGTCCTTGTGACGAGGTGATTCGGTTCGAAGTTGTAGACCCGTTCTTATTGGAATTGAACGGAGCGCGCCCTTTCGTGGTAGCGAAACTCCCGGAGACGTACGACTAAGGCTAGCCTTTCCTAGCGGGTCGGAACTCCGTAATCATACCAAGTGTTCAATTTCTCTCTCTCTCTCTCTCTTTATTATCTTGCTATACTTGAATTGCTTGTGTGCTTGCTTGTGTTGGGTACCAATTGAATTGTGTTAGGGTAGTTCATACCAAACCGGTCTAAAATCTTAATTGCTTCCGCTAAACCTTGGTTAAGCCGCCTCCTTTAGGGACAATAAATATTAAAAAAAAAAGAACACAGAGCAACCTTTTCAGATATACCTCAGAGAATTGCAAGAGTAATGAGCTCCATTTAAGTATAGACAGGCATGTATATATAGATGAAATGGAATAAAAATAAAATTGCAACAACTGTTGGTCTCTAACATGTATCAATTCCATTTAATTAATTTTTTCAAATAACGGTCTTAATCAATGACCAGTAATAATAAAAATAATAAAGGAAATGACAAGTCTCTTAGAATTTCAAAATCTTTTAATGATCGATTACAAAACAAAATAAATCTCAATCATCATATCTTCCTCTAATTGAAACGTACAATAAAGTTAATTAATTGAATGTCGATGAATCTATGGAATTAGTATGATAAAATTGTAGCAGTTGAAAAAAATGTAGAAAAAAAATATATCTAGTCTGAATAACATCGATATATATCATATATTGATATATACCATATTTTATAATGACAAAAAAAAAACATGATATTGCATTGAAAAGGTAAAATTATATGTGTAAATTATAAACTAAAATATTTTAAAAAAATAAAACTTAATAAATTACTATGAACTCCTCAAATCATAAATTAATAGTAAAACAGAAAAAAGATTAGAAAGAGGAGAATTAGGTACAATAATCAAATCGAAAAAAATAAAAGGCAAAAATGAAAAATTGAAAAAATAATAGAAACAAACGCAAGATCATGCAAAACTTTAATTATTGTCTCCTTCCTAAGTGCACATATCTTGCATAAAAAGAAAATAATTAAAATGGATAGTAAGAAAAGATCTTAGTAGCAGTAGGGATGCTGAAGTGTTGCTTGGGGACCGACTATCCCCTTCAATTTCTTTGATTATGAAATGTTCCTTCATTTGTAAAGGACAAATCGGAGGCAGAGGGTAGCTCTCCATTTCGCTCTTTTGAGTAGCAAAAAGCCCAAATTATATCCTAAGGGCTACCTAGTGTTAATGGAATCAAAAGAAAAACTCAAATTCACATATATCGGGAAAAAATAATTTATTTAAAAGAGGAAAAAAATTAAAGGTACTTGATCTAAAAAGAAAAAATAGCTAGATTTTACATATTCATAAAGCTACCTAGTGTTAATGGATCTTGCGATCCCAAGACGCAATAGGAAAGGAGATGCAAATTAAAAAAAAAGAGGGCGAAGACATGAGATGTGGAGATGGTCTTGGGAAAAGAGGGGCCGAAAAAGAGACGGGAGTGTAGGAAAGGAAGAAAAATATAAATTTGTAGCAGAAAGTAATTAAGTAGGTAACCGTGTAACTGGTTTGGTTTGCAGAGTGGAATAAAGAAAACACATAATTAAACACATACATGCAGATATAGAAAATAAAAAAGAAATAAGGAGAGGTAAATGGAAGAGCAAAACAAAGCGGGGAGACAGGATGCCGTGTCGGACTGAATTTAACAAATTGCTTCAAGACTCCCACGCATCTTTATTTATAATACTGATGACAGCATCAATTGTAACAGGCAATTAATCAAGTTGCAAACTAAATAGCATTACAAGAAAAAAAAAAAGAAGGGTCAAAAGAAAACAATTTGCTAACAAAAATTAATCATGACAGTTAAAATAAGTTCATCATGCTAGTCAATTCACAATTTGCTAACAAAAATTTGAAAACTGCACACTTCAACAGAATCCAAAGCATTTGTAGTTAAAATTGATAGCCATTGAACATAAAAGCAATAAGGAAGTCGGCGGATTGGGGAAACAACAACAAACTCCTTTCAAATTCTGTTTGTGCTTTCACATGTACGATAAAATGGCTCAGAGAATCTAGCATAATTCATGCTCGAGTTGAGATCATGAAATGGAAGCCCTTTAAAATTCAATTAACAGTCTTAAGTCGTACAATTAAGTTGATGAAAAGCTCTTTCTCAAACAATCAATTTATAATTCATAAATGATTCTGATAGATTTAAATCTAACAAAAAGATATTGGATTACCAAGGACATCAACCAAAAATAATTCTAAATTGACATGGACCAAAATTATATAACAAAACTTATGTAGGTCCAGCCTACGGGCTGTCTCGACTCAAAAAAAAGAGAACAAAAGTTATGTAGGAACAAACAATAACTCATCATAACATAACTCATAACATAATTGTAAAAAAAACAATAAAAGGTCAATCTTTGATGAACCGGTGAAGAGCACCATCATCAAACAACATTGATTGGAGTACTAGTTCTTGCCAATTGTATCATATTTGTGAGAAACTCTATCGGCGGGTACATTCAACTGTCTGTTACAAAAATTTCCAGTGGTTTTGACGAGAGCGACTTCATCCTCACTACCGATGGTGCGTTTGATCAGTGAACCCATGAGGCTTGTGGTGGAGTATTGATCAAACATGGGAAACTCCGATTAATCACAGTTGTTTCATAACTGCCATCCTTCAGATTTTTTATTTAATCTATATTTCTTATAGAAATACAATTTTAATTAACATCATTAAAAATTCTTAATAAATCTTTCATTATCATTGATATTGGTTGATTTTCTCTATTATCTTATTTTTATCACAACATTACCTAATATATGAAAAATTATAAATATAATTATTAGGACGTACATACTTTTAAAGAGTATTCCATACACATAATCGTCATATACATATATATTAATCAAAATATACATAGCATCTGCATGATGCACCATTCCAGCTCAAATAGCATTTGCATGAGACATCATGCGAAACGCTACCTCTCTCTCTCTCTCTCTCTCTCCACATAAAACACTCGACATTATGTCGAATATCAAGGTCATGCATGCTTGATACGCCTCCTTTAAAAATCTCCAATATTTTTAAGGATTAATTAGATTTATGCCACTGTTAAAATAAAAAATAAAAAAAATGTCATCACTAATTGATAAATTATTTTTATGCCATCACTAAATGATAGAGTTAGATTTATGCCACCAGATAATTAATTTGACCATCACACCCTTTTAAATATGCCATTATAAAATAATAAACTTAGAAATATTCAACTATAAAACATTAAAATTAGAAATATCTCACTGTTAAGTAAATAAGTGATTTTACGCCATCAACAAAAGAAATAAAATTTCAAATTTGAAATTCAAAATTTCAAATTTGAAATTCAAAATTTCAAATTTTAAAATTTAAAATTCAAAATTTTGAAATTCAAAATTTTAAAAATCGAATTTAAAAGTTAAAAAAATTTAAAATTATTAAATTCTAAAATTCAAAAATAGAAATTTGTAAATCTGAAATTTCAAATTTCAAAATTTGAAATTTAAAATTTAATCCATGTCAATAAATTTCTTTTTTGTTTCTTAATGAGAGGATATTTTGGACATTTTTAGAAAGTTAGAGTGACATTTCTCTAATTTGAGTGGCATATCTCTAATTTTGACCGAAAATAATGGCATAAAACTAATTTAAACCATTTTATGGTGGCATAAAACTCATTTACAATTTAAGAGCGGCATATCTCTAATTATAAATTTTCACAGTGGCATATATCTAATTATTCCTATTTTTAATTATAATAGATAATTTGAATATTCTTCTTTTAAAAAAAGTGTTCTTTATAATTTATGTACTTAAATTAAACGATATTTATGTGGTTGAATATATGGAAGTAGTATTTGTGATTATTCCTACCCCATAATAAAAATATATTGCTTAATCTAGCATTGATACAAATAGATATGTTATTTAATTTGTTTCTTTATTAGATGGAAAATCAAAATATATTGTTACTTCGTATGATGATTAATATCCGACCACAGATCAAATTGATTGAATGGCAGAAACACTTGTTTACATGCTAGACCTAGCGTGTAATACCTCTACGGTCCGTGCGTTTATAAGTAGTAGAGATGTGTAGCGAATTTATAACTGCAACTATTATAAAAGCTTGATTTTTGTATTGTCAACCAACCCAACAAAAACTTGTGCTACAATGAGTAATTACAGGAAGGTTTGGACGAATTCGGCTAAACTCGGCTAAACTCTAGATTCAAAGTTTGGACAAATCATTAACCAGGACTAAGCTGACATGGCCTATTCCAAGTTTTGGTAATACGTGTTCCATGTTTTTATTTTCTGAATTGGAAATTTGAGGGGGATAAAACTCGTAAAATACTAAAACCATGATTAAGAGGAGCGAGGAAAGTTCTTAAAGTGGGGTGTAAATTTTGAAAAATAGACAACCATTAATATATTAGTATTTGATCTTATATAGAGTCCATGTCACTGATGTCAGCCTAGTCCAATGTTTTCAAATGCGATTTTCAATAACATTCGGTTGACCATTGGATAGCGCATGAGCAATATAGCTAGGGATGCATCTGTAGTAGAATGAATAATATTATAAGCGGATGTAAATTCTGGAAAAAAATAAATAAAATGAGCTCATGAATTAAATAGAATTATTTACATACATTCAGTGAAAAATTAAGAAAACATAATACAATACTAGTATATCTTTCAAAGGCGTGTTGGCAAGTAGCCAACAGCAGAATAAAATTTTTTTAAAGTAAATGGTTTAATTTAATTTACACCATCTCAAGTGCCAAAATAAGACAGGAATACAATGCTAGTACAATCCAAAAGTTAATTCAACTAGAGTCAGATTTTTTTATTTAGATAACCAGATAAAAATTTTGAAAAATCAGAATTCGTTATTTGAAATGTGGTGGGCATCATCATGCATGCGGCATTATACCGCATAAGCATATGCCAACCACATGAATGGTACATGCACCGTATTTTGAAAACACTGCCCTTACATCATGTTATCAGATACAACTAGATTTCATAGACGTGGCTCTGCCACGTCCGCAATCCATGCATTTTCTAGAATCTAGATCACATAATCAAGATAATTTTGAAGGAGTTATTAGCAAGTTATTCTAATTCAAGAATAAAGAAATGAATTTCAAAGCTTCCAAAGAAAAAAGTGGTTTACTTGATATTCAGATTTATTAACCCTCTCTCTAAGTCGTATTTTCGCTTCAACAACTACATTGATATATATAAATTCATCTGCCATTATTGTACCCTTCTTTAAATAAATTTAATTCACAAATGTTAATTAGCTATAGGATGTACTTAGAATGATCATTAGAGAATGATGGAAAGATCAAGGGAGGGAAAAAAATATAAAAAATGAGCATCCGATCACTAAGGTTCGGGTTACTCAGAAAACAAATGTACTCAAATGCGGGCCAGAATTGGTAATTAGCAATAGAATATAAAATTGATTAAGGTTTTTTCTAAGAAATTGAGATTCGTTCTTTTGTCATGAAGTAACTTGGAAAATAAAAACAACTATGAGTGCTCAACTTACTGTTGCCAAGTCAACTTACTGTTGCTCTTCTAACGTGCATTTGCTCCTAGAGCAAAGAGCACGAATTCAAATAAAGTTTCAAAGGTTTCAAAAGAACGGTCATATATATAAGTGGGGATTTTAGGTGTTTAGTTCTTGAACTCTTTTCTATATTTTATACGAGTAGTTATGTGTAATGCTATGGAACAATATATTTTATCTATTGATAATTATAAAAATTGCCTCGAGGCCTTCACTCGAAGGGGAAAAAAAAGGTTGTACCTTGTTATGGTTATATTATAATCATGATAACAGACATGGTGGAGTGGTCGGTTGGAGGCATGAAATAGAAATTGGTCAAAGATAAAACGTTCTACGCACTTGATAAGGGGCACATCGATCCAAATTTTGGAAATTTAACTTTTGATAAACTAAAGGCTATATATGTCAAATTAATTATTAGGATTTGAGAGTATATTTCTTATTTGAAAAAAATTGAGTGTATACACTCGATTTTGCCTTATATATATAATACTTTCATAACACTCTGTGATTAAATCATTTCTCCACCGTTTCTATAACATGTTTTAACTTTTAATTATATTCCCAACTTATATTTTCTCACTCTAAATCCCTCAAATTTCTTGTCGTTTCAACGTCCTGCAGAGCAAATGCCGATTTAGATAAACCGGCCTAGCTGTCTGCCTGTCTGGCAGCAATTTCGGGGTCCTTTCATGCAAAAGTTTCATTTATTTCTTATTCTCACAATCAATGTGAATAATTTATGTCTGCTGTCACGAAGAAATGAGCTGTGTACCTGCGTCCCATATAATTTTTTTTTTTTTTTTGTTGAGGATCAGCAATTTGCTGACAATTTTCATTATTAAAGAAAAATGTTCTACAAAACTAAAATAACAAAAATCTTTATCGGTACCAATATCAAAATTGGTACAACAAATAGCATAAACTCCTAACAAAAATCTATACCCAATGAACTAACGTCCCATATAATTTTCATAACATGAATGCCAAGGGCATTAATTTTTTAAAAAATGGGAGTTCCTTTTTTCTATTAGCACTTTTCACGATTAGTAAATTGTCCAAGTCACGCATCTGCATTCGTCCAACACACTTTTGTTGAGTAAAAACATACCACGAACAGCAACACACAGTCGAGTTTCAGTCAAGGAAAAAAAGACACACACACAGTCGAGTTGGTCATTGGCAGTTTAGCACCAAAAGCAGCAACGAACAATTTACTGCCACAGCTAGCGCCCTATTGCAATTTTAACCCACATCAACAATTAATTAACCGAACATATTTGATATTTGGGAGGTGCATAAAACAGGGTTGGAAGCTCACCAAAATGTTGGCTACACAACGCCTAACAGATAAGAAAAAGCAACATACAGTATTGCCAAGATGGATTTATCGGTTGCTAAATAGGCATGAACATCTCAGCGAGAACAAACCTTTCAGGTGCCAAACGACAAGCAAGGAGAAAAGCAGCACAGACAGAAGTAGATAAGGAGAATGCTAGCTTATGCAAATAAATCAAGTACCTTTGAGTGTAGGAGACGTTGACACGTGCTGTAGCAGACGAAACAGAGTCAACAGGAACAAAGAGCGGGACAAGAATACGAACACAACCTGAGAATGAGATAGAGGTTGCAACACGAAAGACATTAGTCGCGAACAAATATCTACAAAAGCTCAGAGGCACCGGAACAGAAGATAGGAAGAAGAGTACCTAGCAAAAACAACCCCGGGTGAGATGTAGCAAAAACACTCCTGGCAAGCAAAAGTCAAGCGAAGATAGCGGTAGGAACCTGCTGAAGAAAGAAGAACAAATAAGGTTCCGATCACTAACAACCCAACCGAAATCAAACCTACCTACAATGAAAATAAAAAGACGAGAAAATAAGGAGCGAGCCTAACCTTAACCTCTCAATCTCTCATGAAAAGGAAAGAGGAAATTAACTGGCAGGGGAAGAGAAGAAAGGAAGAGGAGGGCTTTAATAGACGGGGCCCAAGACAAGTCTCATGATAGAAAGCAATCGCAAGGAAGGGCGGATCATACGAAACGGAAGTATAACCATCCGATAGGCATCGTGAGGCTCATACACGATAACGCACACACCCATCCATGCCAACAAACAGTGAGTTAGTGCACATGAGTTGGAGGATATAGAAACATAACACGCAATCGAATCCAACCGCTCATGACAGCCAATCAATAAGGGGCAGCACGCAACAGTAAAAAATAAAGAGGAGACCACGTGTAAATAAAGAGCAAAAAAGAGTATGAAATCCATTACAAGCCCTCTCATCGTAAAGACAAGGCGCAGAAAATAAATCGAAATACACAATAATCATGGCCCACATTGATGAGCTATGGTTCATTACACCATCCACAAAGTAAATCTAAACTAAGCATGACCACATCTTTTTATGTAAGCAAAAGACAGATGGAGCAAAAGTAATCTACTGTAGAATGGACAACACAGAGACCAACCGTCCACAACAGCAAATAAAATGATTCCAACACCACACAGCATTTAAAAAAGTAGACCAATTCTAATAACTCAAATGCATCACAACCAATGCAGTTCTAATAACGCAGCCCATAAATAATTAATGAAGAAATAGGATAATGGGGCCCGCAAATCCAGCAAGGGTAACACCTACGGCTCACCTAACAATACATGGGGCGCGCCTAAACAAAATTACAGAAGGCACGGCACTGTTCATTCCTCCAGGATTTAGGGTTTTTAATTATGGTTGCATACAATCTCATTACTAGTGCCTAACCTATTCCTTTTAGCTCTGATAGTGCTCTTGAAATTGGTAATGGACTTTGAAATTTCATAAATGATCTTGAATTGCTGACATAAAATGCGAAATTTGTCAAGACTGCTCTTCTTACTCGTATTGCATAATCACCAAGAATTAAAACAAATGTAATAAAAAAAATTAAAATTCACACCAGCCCAACTTAGTTGTAGAAGCAATTATAGCAACCAATTAATCACTTTCTCGATTAGGAATGCAAATTACTGGTCCACTCAACGCGTAATGCAATTTCACTCAAAAAAAAAAAAAATTAACACAGCATTATTATTAATGACAGCATCAATTGTAAAAGGCAATTAATCAAGTTTCAAACTAAATAGTATTACTAGAAAAAAACAAGAAGGGTCAAAATAAACGAAACTAATAATTGATATATCAGTAGGGGAGCAGACATCAAAAGCTCGTTGGTTCACTTGTTCGGCTTCCACTTAATTTCTGAGGCCATTATTGATTCTTTAATCAAATCTGAGAACGAGTATTTAAGGTGAAATGTGATGTGTTGATAAATATAAGTTAGCCTATCAACATCTCCCATTGCTCTATGTGCAGGTCCCTCTACATCGATGCCGAAGAATTCACAGATATCTTTTAACGAGTGCTTTTTCAGCGGTGATCCTGTGTTAACAAAGTACATGTTATCGTGATAATGGTGCCAGTGCCACAAGCATTTGTATGGGTAACCATACCCATCCAGTACCACTATTGTACCATTTGGTACTTAATCAATTAAAAAGGAACTACATAATTTCCCTTCTGCTAAGCTGTATGCTTAGACTCAACAAAGCACTTCATTTTGATGACAGCCAACAATCTGAACCCGTACCCACAGAACACCCCCAGCTTAAAAGAAACAGGAAAAGAAGCAAAAAGAAATAAGAGAGAAGAAAAGAAAGAGGTACCGTCAGAATCAACTAATCTGCGGGCAAGGGGCAGGGTGTCAAAGAAGCGCCAAAAATCAGGGATGTCATGTCCACAACGGTCCATTTCTCTTGAAAGGAATGGGAAATCAAATGACTTGCCATTGTGGGCCAACAATATCACTGGCTTGCCAGGCTCTCGCTGGATACTCACCCATTCCTTTATTAATGGTATACCGTCAGGGAACCTAATTTTTGTTCATCAAGTCAGAAATTCACATTGCTAAAGTATAAGTCTTTTAAGTAGTATAACTACAGCTGAGTTGATCAAATTAAACATAATTACATAAATGGCACTTCATGTGTTTCACAAAAAAACAGAATTACTTGTTTTACAGGAAGGGCTTGTTTCATAAAAAGTACATATCACAAAGCTGTTAGTCTGGTATTGATGGGAATAGGCCATGCCTTTCATGTAAAGTACCAATTTTAAAACCCAGTAAATGCCACTAGAGATGATTTTTGGGGGCTTATCATCCTCCAATAAAAAAAAGGAAAGCACACAACCCACAAGCGTGGGGACATGCACATACAAGATACAAGTCCTATTTATCTTCTTTTTAACAAGTGATCTTAGTTGTATACCTTAAAACTCCTGGCTGGTTAACCATTGAGTTCGTAATACCATGAATATGTGAATTCCTGATTTCCTTTTCAGGATTAATCAGCATCTGAAATGTACTCTTTTCCCCTCCCTTTAAATTCCTAGCTGCAAATTCAACAATTCTCTCTTTGGGTGTATTAAATCCAGTTGTCTCTATGTCGAACACTATAATCGTCGCTGGACGATCGATTTTGGACTCCAATATTCCCTCTTTGGGTAGGACTGGGTAGCATCGTATGGGCTCAATATTGGGTTTTAATATCTCAGCCTTGCTGATGTGAAATTTGATGCTCTCTGGCATGCTATTCTGCGACCGCTCACATGTACTCTCTGCACGGGTTGTTAATGGCCGGATTTTGGGTTTGTCAAAGAGGGGTTTTCCAGAGTAGAATCGTAGGGACCTGATGTTATTGAAACTCAAGCGGCATTTCCCTTAGGTTAGATATGCATATAGGTTTATACCCAACTTAAACCTTCAAGAACAGATAGCCGGCCAGTTTAGATACATTACAGAAACCCTTAGGTTTTGTTGCCTTTATAAGGTGAAGATAAAATAAAACATTAGATACCGAGTATAGTACCTTGGTTTCTCCCTCAACAATATTACGAACAGTTTTGTCGAATTCCTTTTCAATTCGATCAAATGTGACCACATCTGTGTCTTCCACTGTGTCATGAAATGAACCAGCCGCAATGGACTCCCAATCAAGTTCCTTGAAAAACCAAAATTAAACAATGATATGCAAACTCAACAGACTCCACAACAAAAGGCTAAAAAAATCCAAGCTATCGGCATGCAAGTCCACATACAAGTTCACCAAGAATCCTTGCAACTTCAACAGGGTGAATTATGAATGGTTCCTGTTGAGTTATTTAGTTGTTTTGTTAATAGATGAAATGTTAGGGGTTTATTTGAAACTTTTGTATGGCTTGTATATAAGCCAAGACTCTCTTTGAATGAATTAACTTTAAAAAAAACGAAAGGGTCATTTGTGCAAAACTCCACTTGGTATCAGAGCCAACCCGATTCCTAGCCGATCCCTAGCCGATCCCGTACCCCACCCCGTGACCCCGCCGGACCAGCTCCGCCCCGCCTCACCTGCGCCGCCCAGCCTCGCCGGACCCTTCCCAGGCCGGTCCGCCGCCCCTGCACCGCCGCCACCCTCCAGGTCCGCCCCTAACAGCCCCTCTTCATCTAAACCCTAGAACCGAGTAGAAGAGAGAAGGGAATCCGAACCGTCTCCCCACCTCGACGGAGGCCAAGCGGAAGGGTTCAAGACGACCTCCGGCAGCCCGTTGAGAAGAGGGAGAGCGTGGAAAAGGTATGAGTTGAAACCCTAGCTGATTTATGCTTTGGTTTGAGAGTTGATGTGAAGGTTGGAGAAGAAGATAGAAGTGTGGTTGTTGGTTTTTATGCTTCGACTTCTTGCTTGAATAGACAACTGAGGGATTGTGTTGAAGCCCTAGTGTCTGATGTGTTGAGTTCCAAATTAGTAAAGGGAAAGATGTGCTGAGTTGATTGATTGAGGAGATGTCAACCGAGGGTGCTTTGGATGCACTAAAGGGGGTTGATCCCGAGGTGTTGAAGGTGCTAGTTGGACTCGTTCAAGGAATGAGTGCCAAGGCCAGCACTTCGGGCAGTGACTCGGCACAAGTGAAGTTAGATCTTCCAGCAGTGGAGTTCAAGCTGGATGGACCAGAGACATACCTGAGTTGGTCTCGCAGGATCGAGACGGCTCTGGCAGGAAGGGGTCTTGAGGGCTACTTATGTGAAGATAGTACAGTAGCTGAGGATCAGAAGAAGACCCATGCCCTGATACATACATGGTTGCTCAACACAATGAAACCATCAATTGCTTCTACAGTAGATGGAATTCGAGTGGTAAAGGATGTATGGGCAAAGCTGAAGCAGACATTCGGGGGAATAGGGAATCACATGAAGGTGTTCCAACTTGAGCAAGAGATACAGGCTGTAGTACAGGGTGGCAGGTCCATTCAAGAGTACTACTTGGAACTTGATAGGCTGTGGACAGAATTGGACTACTACTCTCAGGCATCCTCGTGCAGTGACCCGAAATGTAAAGAAAGAGAGTTGAGACTACGAGGGAGGACAGTGAAATTCTTGGGTCAGTTGGATTCAGCTTATCATCCAGTGAGATCAGTTCTCCTAACACAGAAGGAGATTCCTCCTTTGAGTGAGGTGGTTACTGCCATGTTGCAGGAAGAGAGCCGAAGAAAGATGCACAATGAGCTGAGTGGGGGTTCAGAGACAAGGTCGGCCCTAGCTGTGACAAGCCCAGGTGCCCCCAAGGAAAGCCGCAGGTGCTTTAACTGTGGGGAAGTGGGACATTTGATTGGGGCATGTTCTAAGCCACTGAAAGAAAAGTTTGCTGGAGGAAGAGGACAAGGCAGAGGCCGGGGACGTGGCCGTGGTGGTAGGACTGGAGGAAGAGGAGGCAACCGGGCAAATCTGATGGTTGCAGATGAGATAGAAGAGGAGAGTGTAGAGCTCTCTGATGAGGATATGATCGTGAGGGCAGCTGCTCACATTGTCAAGAAGAGACAGAAGAAGGAGACTGAGTCCAGTCAATCTTCCTCCTTGGGTAACTTTGCTTCTGTTGCTTACACATCCACATCCACAGGTACTCATAATTCACTCTTGTCAACTTCTGTATCCAATGAGGGATCAAAGGGATGGATTATTGATTCTGGGGCATCTCGTCATGTGACGGGTGCCACTGAGGAGTTTTCCTCATATACTCAGCTGGTGGTTCCAGATAGTATCCGAATAGCTGATGGTACAGCTCAACCAGTAGTGGGTAATGGTACAGTAAGATGTACTGATGCATTGAACCTGGTGAATGTGTTGCATGCTCCTTCATTTCCTGTGAATCTCTTGTCCATAAGTGCTATTATTTCACAGTTGAAATGTGTTGTTTTGTTTGATGATCCTAAGGTAATCTTCCGGGAGAAGGAGACGGGCAAGATACTTGGGACTGGCACGCTGTGTAAGGGGCTATGGTACATGGACAGGAAGGGTATGGATGTAGCACTGTCATCTATCTTGGAGGATCAGTTAGGAGGAGGAAAAGAGGCAGAAGAGATTTTGTTACAGTACCATAGGAAGTTAGGTCACCCTTCTTTTGTTACTTTGAGTAGACTATATCCTGTTTTGTATGAAAAAGCTAAGAAAGACAAACTGGTGTGTGATGCATGTGAACTGGGAAAACACATCAGAAACTCTTATGCTAGTTCAGGCAGTAGGGCAGGTAGTAATTTTGAGGTTGTGCACTCAGATGTATGGGGACCATGTCCTGTAACTGCTATTAATGGATATAGATATTTTGTCTCTTTCATTGACTGTTTCTCACGTGTGACTTGGCTTTATCTGATGAAAAATAAAAGTGATGTGTTTGCATGTTTTAAACAATTTCATAAAATGGTTCAGACACAGTACGGCAAAGGGATAAAAGTGCTGAGATCAGATAATGGAACCGAGTACACGAACAGGGTCTTTGAGGAATATCTGGTATTACAAGGGATACAGCACCAGACTACATGTCCATACACTCCTGAACAGAATGGAGTGGCTGAGAGGAAAAATAGACATCTGCTGGAGGTAACCCGTAGCATGATGATAGCAATGAAGGTTCCAAAACACCTTTGGGGACAGGCCGTGTTGACTGCTACTTATCTGATCAATAGGATGCCTTCGAGGGTACTGGATTGGAAATCTCCAATTGAGATGCTAAAAGGAGAGAATATTTATGCCCTTCCTCCGAAAATCTTTGGCTGTGTGTGCTTTGTGCATGATAAGAGACCGAGTGTGGGTAAGCTGGACCCAAGGGCAGTAAAGTGTGTTTTTGTGGGATATTCAGCTACTCAGAAGGGTTATGTGTGCTGGAGTCCAACTGAAAGAAGAGTGTTTGTGAGCATGGATGTCACATTTAGAGAGCACGAACCCTATTACAGTGTGGATGAGGTGCCACCATTCGAGGATGTACATGAGGAAGAGAGAGAGGATGAAGGGAGTAGAACAACAGTGACCATAATGGCAGAACCTGTGAATGTGGAAAAGGTGAATGAGGAATCTGAGGCTCAGGGGGAGTCAAGATATGGGAGAGTATATGTGAGGAGAGAAAGAACGGATGTTGGGGTCCAAGAAGATGTGCCAAGTCCCTCAGAGATACCCGCTCCAACTCCCGAGACACATATACCACTGAGTTCAGATTCAGATTCAGATTCAGATAGCTTAATGGAGGCCCCACCATTGAGGAGAACCTTGAGAACAAATGCGGGGGTTTCCCCGAACAGGTATGGCTTCTCTCCTGACAGGGCTAACTTGGTCACACACTCACAGATATCCCAGGGGTATGATGCATTCACAGCATCACTAGACGCTGTTTCCACTCCCAAAGGCTGGGAGGATGCCATGGAGGATCCAAAGTGGAAAGCAGCCATGAAAGAGGAGCTGGGGGCTCTTGAAAAAAACAAGACGTGGAGACTTGTGAGTCTGCCACCTGGGAAGAAGGCAGTTGGATGCAAGTGGGTTTTTTCTGTGAAGCACAACCCAGAGGGGCTTGTAGAGAGGTACAAAGCTCGCTTAGTGGCAAAAGGGTTCAGTCAGTCATATGGTGTAGACTATGACGAGACCTTTGCACCCGTGGCAAAGATGAGCACAGTGAGAACCCTAATCTCCATAGCAGCAAACAGATCATGGCGATTACACCAACTGGATGTCAAGAATGCCTTCCTGCATGGGGATTTGAAAGAAGAGGTATATATGGATATTCCACCGGGATTCGGTACAAATCAGACCAAGAACAAGGTGTGCAAGCTCGAGAAGTCCTTGTATGGCCTGAAACAATCTCCAAGGGCATGGTTTGGCCGATTTAGAAAGGCAATGGTAGATCTGGGATATAGGCAGAGTAATGCAGATCATACTTTGTTCTATAAACGAGATGGGGACCAGATTACCATTCTGGCTGTATATGTGGATGATATGATCATCACAGGTAGCGATGAGAAGGAGATTGAAAAGTTAAAGAAGAGATTGAGCGAGACCTTTGAGGTAAAGGATCTCGGCCAGTTGAGGTATTTTCTAGGGATTGAAATAGCACATGGAAAGGAAGGAATAGTGCTATCCCAAAGAAGATATGTACTTGATTTGCTTGCAGAGACAGGCATGCTAGATTGCAGACCAGCAAGTGTGCCAATTGATCAGAGGCTCAAGGTAAGTGCAGAAGCAGGAGATCCTGTTGACAAGGATAGATATCAGAGACTAGTGGGTCGACTGATATACCTATGTCATACGAGGCCAGATATCTCCTTTGCTGTGAGTGTTGTGAGCCGGTACATGCATGACCCTAGGAAGGGGCATATGGATGTGTTATTCCAGATTTTGAGATACTTGAAGAATACCTCAGGGAGAGGAGTTCTGTTTAAAAGAAATGGACACTTGGGTGTCGAGGGCTACTGTGACTCTGACTGGGCCAGTTGCACTGATGATCGGAGGTCGACATCAGGGTACTGTATGTTTGTAGGAGGCAACCTGGTTGCCTGGAAGAGCAAGAAGCAAACTGTGGTTGCAAGGTCTACAGCCGAAGCTGAGTACAGGGCAATGGCACTGAGTGTGACAGAGATGCTGTGGTTGAAGTTCATGTTGGATGAACTCGGGTTAGGGCAAGCTAGCAAGATGAAGTTGTGGTGTGACAACAAGTCAGCCATATGTATAGCAAACAACCCAGTTCAGCATGACAGGACGAAGCATGTCGAGATAGATCGATTCTTTATTAGAGAGAAGCTTGATGATGGCATCCTGGAACTGAGTCACATCTCTACAGAGAAGCATGTAGCAGATTGTTTGACCAAGGGGCTTAGCTCAGTGGAGTTAGAGAGAGGATGTAACAAGATGGGCTTGTTTGATATGTGAAGCCCATCTTGAGGGGGAGTGTTGAGTTATTTAGTTGTTTTGTTAATAGATGAAATGTTAGGGGTTTATTTGAAACTTTTGTATGGCTTGTATATAAGCCAAGACTCTCTTTGAATGAATTAACTTTAAAAAAAACGAAAGGGTCATTTGTGCAAAACTCCACTGTTCCCCACTTCGTCGTTTCTGACCACTATGTGCATCAAAAGCCAGCTGTATCATAGCAAGTTTATATTGACAGATAATGATAACAGATTTTCGGACAACCTGGTACAACTTGAGATATTAAACAGGTATAAAAAGAAAGGATTATGTCACCTTCAAAGCATCATATACTCGATTCAATCCCTCAGGCGCAAGATATGAGATGGATGGTTGCAGGTGAAAGAGAGAGAGCAAGGTCAGTTGGTTATGCCAGAGTAATAAAGAGGGAGGAGAACTGTTACCAGTACTTAATTTGTAAAGAACTGAACTGGCCCAGTCCATGTACTTCTCAACTATTGAAGCACTTAAAGATATTGGATTTAACAAGGTCTCGTACTAAAAAAAAAAAAACAAAACAAAACAAAAGTTAACACAGTACTCATAAAACTAACTCTAAAACCTTCCTCATGCTGAATTTTCTTAGTTTACCATTCTGAGTTTTAATTCACTAGCTGATCTCCGCGCAACATCTTGCTGAATTTTACGTGCAAGGATTATTTCAGTCTTTTCTTACTTTATTATTCTGAGCAAAAGAGTCATTAGTTCAAGTTGTTTATCTTTTATTTTGATGACAGTTGATAGAGGCTGAATTAGCGTTTACCGATTTCAATGATGATATGGCATGTACCACTTCTTATCTCCAAATTGTGTTTATCTATTGTTTCATCACCACTGTACATGACTACCAGTCCAATAATTTCTTCCTCTTTCAGGTGGGTACCAGTTTGGCCGGAACTTGACTGTTTGGTCCTAGCTTGGGCAAGGGAGGCTATTCAGCCTCTTGAAGCTTCATTTGGTCAGTTTTTTGTACCTGTTATGGTGTGATATGAATCAAAATGTGACGATTATTGTGAGGACGACTTCAAGCTTAACGTACATTTAAACAAATTTCTACTTTTATATCATTTGCAATATTATATTTCGATAATTACTTTTGGTTCATAACCAGTATTTGTTACTTCCAATTAAGTATAATTGTTCATTGAGTTTGCCTTACTGTAGGATTAAGCAGTTTGAGTAGCTTATTGCTTACATGAGTTCAGCTGTTTTGAGGGATTAAGCAAAACTCATTTCAGTTTTCATTTTTCTTTTTACATCTTCTGTGATGATTTATTGCCATCTAATCTTAAGGTAACCACCAATTTTGATTTGTTGTTGCATGAGATCGATACCAACTCTGTTGAGTAGGTTATTTTTTTGTCTTTTCCCCTCCAATAATATTTTGGCATTTTTATTTGAAAAACAAAGCTGCCAACCTGTCGCGTCACGCATGCGTGAAGGCAGACATGAGCCATGGATTTCTAATGATGCCAGGTTCTTCCATTTCTATCCAATATTACTCGATTTGAACATGAATCTGATCCATTAATTTAAAACACTAAGGTGCGCAACTTTTGTGCCATTTCTATCCAATATTTTAGTTGGCTTCTATTCTACTATAAAATTATCTGAATTTGCAATTCATTAGATCCTCAAAATATTTCAAATATTATTGTACTCAACCAATCAATATTGCATTCCACTGAATTTACTACTGATATACTCCAGGTTTTATCAGATTACTGGATTAGACTATAAGTGACCTTTTGATTGTGGGGTACTTGCTATTTTTAACGGGTTCGTTATTGACTAATTGTGTATACTTAAGAGGCTTCATCTCATGAGATGTCTGATTATCATCTCCTTATAAATGATATTTCATATTTTTACAGATACAGTCTGAAATAAAGAAGAAATAACATAAGAAAAGGGTGAAAATGAAAGACAACGTATCAGATTGTTCCTTCATATGGTATCTCAATTCTATTTTTTTAGGTGCTGCATTTCATTTTTTTAATTGGCATATTTGGGGTATGATGCTCACAGACAAAGAGAATTTAGGTCTTAATTAAGGAGGTTTCAGTACTGTAAGAAACTTATTATTTAAAATTTAAAATTGTTCTTTATTATTTTATTTTGACACCATATAAAATGTAGATTCTTCCTTTGTGATGTTTTGGTTCCATCTTTTGTTAGCTTATTGGGTTGTTTGGCTGCTAATTTCATTGGAATAAGTTTGTAATTGCACAAATCAAACACAATCAGGTTATAGTGAAGTGATTGTGAAGTGAATTACCAATGGCAGTACACTCTCACACGATTGAAAGTGTTTGATTTATTCTTTCATTAAGAACGTGATTGTGAAGTGAATTACCAATTAAAAAACCATAGAAGAAAAGGAACACATTTTTAATTGTGAGAGAGTTTCCAATTACAATGCCAGCAGAAAAGGAACACATGATTCTGTTCTCTTACCAGTAAGCATGGTTCCCTACAATTTTGGAGCTATTTCCTTATCTTTTCTTTTCTTTCTATTTTCCTTATATATTTCTGAATGATGTTGTGCTGGTGACATTTGCTATGGTTACCATATGATTTATTGGCATTGATAGAACAAAGTGATTCTCGATGAGATTGGGTAGTGTTCATACCTACTGAAATAGTCTAAATATTATTTTATATTCTTACTAAGCATAGTACAGTATCAGAATTTTTCTAATTTAATACTTATTATCGAACTCTATAATAAATCAATTTTGAGTTTCTGCAGTTTTTCTGTCTGTTTCTCTACCATTTTCTATAGCTTGGTCATGGTTTTCAGCTGATGCATTGGCAAAGTAAGATGGATGGTACTTCCTTTACTGTCCTTTGATATAATTTCCTGTTCTAAAAATAATTAATGTCTTTTGGTAGCTCAATAAATAAGGAAGAATGTAGTGCATAGTTAGTGCTGCACTGCTGCATGTTTGGAGTCCAAAGTTTTGGATGGAATGTGCTCATGTTTTAATTAAACGTGCGTTTACCTTTTTTAACATTGGTCCATTTGTGCCACATAGTTGTATATGAAGGTATAACATATGTGGTTTTGAGCCATCCTTGCTTTGAGACAACATGTGGATTGGTTGTTCGACAAATTACTCTTTCATTGAAGCTAATATGTTTCATGTCCTCAAATATTGTCAACAAGGCTATAAAGGAGAGACTTAGGATATAATAAAGTTGGAAGCAAATGAGAATCTCTATGGCCTACCTCCAGCAGTCACAAAATAATGTTGCAGAGCAACAGCGCTAAGAGTATTTCGTTTTGTGAAATAAAATCTCTGCCACCCTAAGCATCATCAGATTCATTGATAGTGTTAGAATTCATTTGCTGTCTCAAATATTCACTTGCAGAATGCAATATTTCAATAGATATCTAAGATACACATAAATCTCTGTGTGTTCAAGTATCAAGCTCGGCGACAAGCAGCTTGTTTCAATAGATTGACATAATTTTTCTACTACATATATCCCCATAATGATGTTGTTTTTCCAAAATAGAACTATATTTTCAGCATCTTGGATGGTATACGGCTCTTTTCGTCGAATGGACATGGATTTTTAGTTTGTTTACTGGCTTCAGATAGTTCAGAAAATCATCGGTATTAATGCTTACCATATAAACGTGTTTAAATCTACTAGAATTTATTAATGTCATCATATACATGTGGTAATTTTAAAGTGATCTACTAAAATGAATTAATGCTCATTATATACATGTGTGTAAAAATTGCTTGTGCCAAGCAAGACATCAATTTGTTAGTGGCATTTCCAATTTTGTGATTTCATAATTCAGACAGATTTTGCTTTTTATTATAAATGACCTCATTAATAAACTTCAGGCAAATTTTTAGGGGGAACAAATAAGTACGTGACATTTCCTCTATTAACTATTAATAAACTGAACGGTCAGATGGGATTATTTCTGGAGAGGAAATGTCACCTGAAGAGTTTATTTTTGAATTCAATCAGTCCCTGCCTTCACTAATGACTCCATAAATGCCACAAAATGATGGACTTTAAAACGGTTCGTCAGTTATATCTAAAACTGAACTATAAAAATGGGGACAGCTTGGTATTGTTTCTCCTTCTTTCATCCAAGGTACAGTATTTTTTTTTTTTTTCTTTCAATTCACTTGGAATTTAGTACGGTATACTTCAGCACATTTGCTTGGGTTTTGGTTCTAGAAATTAGTTTCTTTGAGGCCTTTTAATGAGCATCAGGTAAGCATGGTTTACATGTGCATTATGATATATTAAACTTGAAGTCCCAAATCATTGATGCAATAGGATAATTTGGCTCAATTTTGAGAAGTTTTATAGAGGTACTAATTTGACATTGAAATCAACAACTGCACATAAGTGATCATAATTTTTTGCCTTAATTTGTTCTCACATTGAACCATTTTATCCAGCAAGATGCATTGTTCAGCAAACTGCTTTGCTCTTTTGATTTATTGCCTTGTATAAATTTGAAACATTAATTCATTATGTAAAAATGATTACAATATATACTATGATTCTGCGTTTTATCAGATATCATGTATGGCACTGACTCAAGGCTCAATCTTCTCCTTTTCAGGATTATACAGCCATCTGAGAAAAATAAACATAAAATGTCTCATATATTTTTCAAAAACTTCCATCAACTCAGGTATACCAGATTTTACTCGGGCAAATTCCTCTTGGACAGGTACAAAGGCCATTCCATTGACATTAACCACATGTACCGAGACAACACACAGAAAGTTTTTGACCAGCATGCCGCGAAACACCAACTGTCATGCCAATTTTTCCTGCACCTCAAAAGAGCATGTTGAGGCAGCACAGCGTAAAGAACCCAGGCAGGGAGGGGAACCAAACCAGTTGGTGAAAGTTCTGGTATTCAAGCTCATTAAACAGAAAAGTCTGGTACTCAATAAAGGTACAACAACACCAGATGGAAAGAAGGATGAGATGGCAGTACGAAATTTATTCTTTGAGGGGAATATAAAGTTTGAGATAATTATTCGCATCATGGTTAAATTTAGTGTGCCAAAGTATGTTTTTCCCTTTTTTTTTTCCCTAAAAATTGTTTCCAGCTGTAATTTGTGCAGCACTTTCTGGTGTGCTTTGTTTGATTTGTTTATGTTAATTGTGACCAAAAAGTGCGAAAGAAAAACTAAAAAAATTCCAAACAGGAATTTAAGCTAAAATTTTACCAAAAAAGATGAATAGTGATTAGGTGACTGACGTTTATTAGCATCTTTTGAGAGCTAGATGCGCTTCTTAAATTTAAAAAGATTTTTCTGCAGTTAACTGAAATCCTTCTAAATTTACCACTGTTGTGTCTGCCAAGTATGGGAAATTTGCATTGCTTGTTAATAATTAACTGATTCACTAACTTGGTCATGTAATTATGCATTATAGGATGAAAGAGGTGATACGAAGCTGGTGGATGGAGTAGGTGAAGACTCGGAAGGTGAATAACTGAACAGCATACCCAGTGCTTCTGATTGATAAGTTCTCTTTCTGCTGTTTTTTCTTTTAAAAAAACTAAATTTGGCTGACAAAATTAAATTAACATAGAACTGATGATAATGTTTTTAGCAAATACCAGAGTTGATGATGTTACATTATCGATCAATATATCCAACAAATGTAAAATTACACGTGCTATCAGTGAAATTATTTAGCATATTCACTTATATATAACACATACTAATAGTAAGGGCTGGAGCCGTCCTTGTGGTCGGATGTTTCTATATAACATACTAATCATAAGGCCTTGCACCATTTTTTCTTTTTCCTTAATATTGATTTATATTATATTGGATATTCTTATTATTTTCTGCAATTTTGAGCATGACAGAATAATACTCAGATATCCTTATCAGATATACTTGTCAGATATACTTTTATTCAGATATCCTTATCATATACATTCACAAACAGGTATTATGTTTGGCTCAATCAAATGTCAAACTCCTAGCCATGCTAGAATGACATATCCATCCATGTGTATTAGGAAATCACATATTACATGTATTGCACTTTGGATGCTAGTGTGCCACATTGCACAGCTTCTAATAATGCTCATCAAATCCTTTAACTTTTCTTGTTGGACCAAAAGGTCAGGAAATATTATGAGAAATCGATATTTTGTAACTTGTAAGTGCTCAATTTTGGTGATTGGAAATACCCAAAACGCAACTACAAATGCGTCATGACTCATGAGAACTGCAGGGACGGGCTCTAGATTAAACCTTTTGTTTGCGCTTGTGCACCTTTCAAATAGTACTAATTTAACCTACAATTGATAGGCGAAGTGTATTTTAGATAGTCTTATGAAATATGTAGTTTGAAGAGCTAACCATCTTTGCATACTATAAATTTTGTTTATTTAAAATTATTTTGTAATGTTCCCAAATATAGAAGCCCATAAAACACTTATTTTTCTGGGTTTTGATCGATCAGCTGGGCTATGAATTTAGATTTAACTTTCCCCTTTTCCAATAACCCCAGACGCTATTCATTTGCACACCATCAGTATTAAACACAAACCATTAAAGAAAACTTAGTAAATTTGTATGAAACTTTGCTACCTATACAGTTAAGGTGGAGAGAACATGTTCATGATGAAATTAAATAAGCATATAACTGACTGAAATAGTCGCGAAGAAAAACATCATTTTGTGTAGGTACATATTTTCTGGAGCAAAAATAAGACAAAAACAAGAAAAATAATATTCAAGCTATATTAATACCACTAGTGGTTGAAAATGTTCTAAATTAATACAGTATCAATATTTTTTTGTCAAACTTTAGAAGGCATCTATTTTATTTTTTTATTTTTTTAGGAAGCAACAGAATAGTCAAATCCCACGAATGGTCAAATCCCACAACTGATAATTCAAATCTCAAAAATACTAAAATATTCCAAATCCCAAAATGGGATAATACAATAACGAATATCTCCAGTACAGCCTAAATGGAGATCTAAAAACTGCCAAAAGCAATAGGAAAACGAGCGTTATTTCCGTTGCAGGTTCAATTTGGAAACCATTTCCCTTGTGTGCATAGAAGCATTTCCTCTTAAGAAATCACGAAAGGATGGTGCACATGGACAGCCACGCTCTCTTAGAAGCATATACCTTGCTTGGCATTCTCTCCAAGCTCTTTATTTGTGAAGCCGTTGCCTTTACTAATTGGGTCTATTAATGCCATAAAAATCTTGGGAGTTAGGGAAAGGAGATGGGGAATTGCTAGAGGCTTCAGGATACAAAAGGTTCATTTGTTATTTTCACAAATTCTCAAATTGAACAATGAAAAGGGATAGTTTTTTTTTTTCTAAATATACCAAGAAATTGTGTGTTGACAAACACATTCCCAGCTCACAAAGGCAACTTACCTTTTCTTTTCTCAAATCAGAATAGCTTGTATGTACCTCTTGCATCTCAGGTATGGTCTCTCTTCGTACCAAATGTTGTTGGTATTGATATTTTATCTCGATCATATTTGTGCATTTCCATGTTTTGTTGGTAATGTGTCAGTATTTGTGGTAATTGGAATGGATTTGGGGATTTGAGAGAATTGCTTTAATGAGGCCATTGGTAGTGCATTTTAGGTGAGTCAAATTTATGTAGAAAAAAATCGCATGGGAGTGATCATAGGAGGCTTTTAGTCAAGCAGGATACAGATTTGATCAAATAGCTTCATTGATTGATCTGATTAAATTTGAATATTGAAAGCTTTTTATAAATTTTTATGAGTTTTATTATAAGAGATTCATATGTTTTGTATCCTATCATTTGCATACAGCATATTAAATGCATATGCAAACATGATCTGCAAGGAATTTCATCATATAATTAAATAATAATAAAAGAATTTTTTTTTAGTTTCGCATTATGCTTCATTAGCTTTCTTGCTTTCAGTCAAAAAATGTTAAGAAATCCTTCTAATTAGGGACTGTTAACCATACCAGTACTATTGTCAACATTTCCAGTATCACTGATCTGCCTGTCTTGTATGTGTTTTTATTCAGCCCTGATTCTTCTCATGCCCAATTTCAGGATCATATAGCCAATCAACAAAATGGAGAAGATATTCGGAATCAACTTTTGATGCAGACATACTGGACAAAAATATGAAACACATAATGTCATTCATCTTTTTGAGGAATTTTTATCACCTGAGGAACTGCCTCTTGATCGGTGCCAACAGCAGGCTCCTCAGAATCCACTCCAACAGATGCATAGTCTTTCCATTAAGGACCTACAGTAATGTGACACGCAGATTGCCGCTGAGGTCAATCACGCCACATATTATCAACCTCCAATTTAACATTTCCATCGCCTCGAAAGAGCCCAAGATAAGCTACCAGTATAGTGATCCAATAAAGCTCTACCAAGCGCAAAAGGAGAGGGATACAATCGACCAGCCGGCAACAATTTTAGTACTAGATTTAGGCACAACAGGGTTGAATAGCAAAACTGACAAGATAACAGAAATTGCAATCAGAGATGTGCAAGGAGGGATGGACAGTAAGTTTTATACGCTTGTCAATCCTGAGGTAACACTGAAGAATCATAAAAGAAATGAACTTCATACAGAATCCGGGGTGCCGAGGTAATAATTACTTCTGAATGGTTAAAATCAATTATAGTTTTTTGGTTGTGTCCAAACCAGCTTCTCTTGAGTGTAAGAACCTTAGATAGATGAATGCAAGTACGCAATTGATCCCTGCTTCAATTATTGGATATTTTACATAATACTGTTAAATAATCAAAACCTTTCAAATTTCAATACCTGTCTGATTTCAGACTAAAACTGAGTACCTAAGTTTGAATATCTTAATGATAGGATGGAGGAGGCTATACCACGGCTGTTGAAGTGGGTCGAGAGTCGTCAAATAAATGGTAAACCGGTGATACTCGTGGCCCATAATGGACATTGCTTTGACTTTCCATTTCTGGTAAGAGCATTCCATGAATACGGATACCAAATCCATGAAAACTGGCTCTTTTTAGACAGTCTCCACCTTGCACGCCAAGTTCTCCATGATAATGGTACACCTCTCTGTCTAGATTATGCAAATTGCATTTCCCTGAAAAAACAAAATTTGTGAAGAATTTATTATAGCATGGTTAAGTACATGCTGGGCATTTATGACCAAACACCTCTTGTTTTTGTTGCAGGGACTAAATTGAAAAGGGGTAATCACAAACTAAAAGATCTGGTTAAATTTTTTAATATAGTTGTAGAGGCTTCAGCACAGAAAGCTATGGTAGATGTAAATGCTCTCTGTGCAGTTTTACAGCAGATGACATTTGTCTCTAAATTGACCTCAGCAGATCTTATTGAAAGAGCATACACAGCCTCACGATATTCCACAAGGCGGTCAAGTGAATAGTAACCATTAATTTCACATTTAATTTGATTGAGAAGAACAGTTATTTGTTGTGTTCTTCTCTGATATTTCTTCACATTGTTTATATTTTTAACGTGCCAATAGTCCTTCACAATTGATTCTATTGTTATTAATTGTTTATAATAGCTATAAGTCAGTGTTTTATTTTTGTAATTATTTGTTTTTGTTATGTCGAATGGCTAACGTGGCCAAAATATGTAATAGGGAGCTTGCATATAATTGAAGTGATTTAGTATAGTCATTTAGTACTTTGGTCCATATCAATCTAGTAATTATTTGTGTTTGGTTGATGACCTTGGAAATCCAATTGATCTTGTTGTTAGATTTAATCGGAATCATTTATGAATTATGAATAATGTGAATTTGAATAACAAACAACTTTATTACATCTCTTTTTCTAACACATAACTTGTAATTGCGATATATTTCACTATAAATTGTAATTGCACAGAAAAGTTGGTGATTGAATATTTATGCACATGTAGATACAAACATAGACAAGTGTGTCAACAGCTCCAAAGCCGGGGAAGTTTGACATCATGTCGTACAAGGATCTATAGTGCATGTGAAATTGGCGATGAAAGCTAATAAAGAAAAAAAAAAAAAACTCTAATTGTCTAAAAAATGAAGACTTTTTTTAGAGAGACTTGAAGAGGCTATCAAGAGTACACAAATGAAGAGTTGAAGCTAGATGATCTTTTTGTTTGCACGAGACTGTACTATTAATCTATTAAGGGCATGTTTGGTAGAGGATTAAAGGTGGAGTAACTCATTTAATCCACTTTTACTCTTCTAAACATGATTTAAATTTGGTGGAATAGTGTGGAATAAGGAGGAGTAAATTACTCCATCATTTTAGGTGGAGTAAAGTTACTCCATAGGATTAAAAATGATTTTCATTTTTATTTACTCTTACTCTATATTTACTCTATTTTTTCATACCAAACATGATCTAAAATTGAAGGAGTAAAGTGGATTAACTATTTACTCCACCTTAAACTACTCCACAGTTTACTCCTCTACCAAACATAGCCTTATGGATAAGCAATTAAGCACTCCAATCAGAACTGGAAAAGTAATAGCAAATAAGGAATATGAGAATATTCCCTTTGTCAAAGATTCCAACTCCAAAGTCAGAAAATTAGGATTAGACAAATTAAGTAGACCAATTATATGGAGTCAATTAGTCCATATAACAAACTCCTCGCGGCCTAATGATTGTTTCTATATTTTTCTAAGACAAATGGTACATAGTTTCAACTGTTATTTCTGACAAGGGAAGCATATATTAAAAAAAGATATTTTTAAGACAAATTGATCCGATCTGTTCATTCAAAATCGGACTGTATAAATTATAAAAACATTAAAAAAAAAGTTTTCAATTTTTCTTATTGAAACAATAGTAGATATGAATGTAAATTGACAAATTAATTTGGGTTTAAATCAAGCTCGACCTCAATCAATTGATGATATTGTTTACGAAAAGGATCTCATCTCAGTGTTACTCCATAATTAAAATTTTAAAAAAAATAAAAAGAAGTGAAAATCTCTTCAACTTGTAACCTCACTTTCAGACCACATAATTATAACATCCACCATTATCAACAAAATATAATAACAAAAGAGAAAAGACGACCGGTTTTGAATTTTTATGCAGACTGTCTAATTCAGATGAGACTATTTGCCACTGGCATATTCATTATTCAAAAGCCAAATATGAAATATCTCTTCTACTCGGAGTTGTTTTGTAATTAACTATTTTTAACATTCAAATATCCTTTAATTATTCTATAATGAGGTTTATATCCATAAGTAGCCATAATTTCATTCCGTTTTGCTAACTTTCATCTTTATCTAATAAAATTGTTGGAATTTGATAAGTGGAGCCATTTATTGGATTTACAATAAATGGAACGGACCGTCCTGAATAAATGGAACGGACCGTTCCAGTGTTGGAACGGACCGTCCTGACTCGCGCCTGTTGGTCGCATCCACTGGTTGCTGGAGTCTTTCTATTTATATCTCTCTTTGTACACATGCGTTAGAGGCATGAAATAGACCATTCTCTTCACAGAGAAACAGAGAATAGAGGGAGATAGAGAATTTCACTTCTCTCCTACTTGTTTGATCGGTAGGAGCACTCGATGGAGAGTGAAACACCGCAACCTGCGAGAGAGGTTGACGTGTGGCAGTCCGTCTGGCACCATACTGTGGAAACAGAGGCTAGACTCGTATTACCACGTGGTTGTAGCCTACTAGTGCTTGAAGACGCTGGTCGTGAAGAGAAGGAAAAGCTTGGCGTGTCTTGCTGTGAAAGGAACCGCTCCGAGATTTTGAAAATTGACTTCCGCTGCGGTATGTGTATTACCCACGATTTTCTAACAGTGGTATCAGAGCCGATAGGTTCCTTTTCGGTAGGGATTGATACCTAAGCCTATTCTCCTTGATTTCTGGTCATTAATGGTGAATTTGTGTCTAATTTCGTGGTTTAGAAAGTGAATTAGGGGAAACCCTAAGTTCTGTCCAGAAACAGAATTTCAGATTTGATTGCCTGAATTCGCGGAGTCATAACTTGAGTTCTGTTTACTTGTTTCGAGTGAGGTTTGCGGCGTTGGAAAGTATTTTGATTCTACTTTCTAGAATGTCCAAGAACTCGAAAAACAAGCAAGTATATAGAGAGTTCATGGCCTCGCAATCAGAGGATGTCAGTCTGTCTGGTTTTTGGAATTTCTGACCTTGTTGTGATACGAGTCAAAATTCTCCCACATGGAATTTCGTTTTTCTGTGAAATTTTGACTGGAGATAGAGCTTTGATAGAAATTTCCAGAAAGTCTAAGTTTGCAATTTTTGGATAAACGATGAGGGAGAAATTGTCTTCGCAAAATAGGTCTGTTCTGGTAAAGATCAGAACGTGGTGTTTTTGGTCTGAGTTTCATTGGTCATTTCTCATACTTCTGAAATTATTGAAAATTAATGATTGCCATGATTGGATAGAGCATTGAGTGTGCTTTCCAAAGATATATGGATCATAATTTTTCATCAAAGTATGATGGAGATATCGCGAGTTGAAATCAGACTGCAGAATCTGATTTATGTCGATTCTGTTTTTCTGTCCAGTTTAGGACGAACCGTTCTGTCTCCAGGCGGACCGTTCCATATCTGATCGGATCATTCTGTCTCTGGAAGGGTTATTCTGGATTTTTGCGAGAAGTCTAACTAGCTTGTTAGCAGTTTGACTGAAGAAAACACCGTATCTCATTAGTAATTAAGACACACAAAGACCAGGAATTATAGGAGTACAAACCAAATTTGTTTTAAAGATTATCTGAGCGATAATTATATGGTTCTTGTTGGATATTGACTTTATGCCGGACCAAGTACCAGATTCTAGACTTGATAGCGCAGTTGAGTGCTGTTATCAAGTTCTACAAAATTTGATGATAATCAGATATTGATTCTGAGGGTTGTTGAATGCCATAATCAGGATATCAATGTACTTTGTGTGAGACGGATCGTTTCATGATGAGATGGACCGTTCCATCATGAAGCGGACCATTACAAAGTTTGTTGGTAGACAACCCGATGTTGGTGTGTTTTTTATGATATCCAAATAGATCGTTTGAAGTTCAAGCGGATCATTAGATAATTCATTTGGTAATAAACTATTTGGAAGCTCAAATAGACCATCTGAAATATTTCTGATTGTCATAAACTTTAACCAGAACAAGCATAATAAATTATAAATTGTGATTGAAGTTATCCGTTCGATAATTTCATCGGTATCCCTCTAATAATTTGCTTGTTGATGGTGATGGATTATACATGTGGTACAATCTCATCTTATTGTGATGGCTTGCATAACGCATGTTGGTGTTTGCTAGCATTGTGTGATGGCACACACTGGGTGAATTTAGATTGGTAGACTATTGTGTCTCATCTAAATTCTGATCCTTGTGCCGATTTGAGTTATGTAAGAGTATTGATACTTAGTTCTTATGATTTGATTGATTGTCCTAGACTTTCTTTTGGTCATTAAGGCTAAGTTATATATACTTTTAGCACTGATTCTAGAATTGTGCAGCGAGGTCGTATAGTTATAACTGAGATGTTATGACTAATTAAGAGTGCTAACATAGTGCTTGTCTCTATGTGGTTTTGGCTTAATTATTGGTAGTCACTGATCTCTAATGAGAAAAGACATTGATGTATATGTATTGCTGGGCATTACAATATCTTATTGTCTTATAGAGGATCAGGATGAACGTAGGATCATCACATTTAATGCTAAATCCCAAAAGAATTTGTGAAATAGTCAGAAACTGAGAGAGTGTAATCAAGCGGGTCGCTTGGGTTACAGATTTGCAACAACTCTGCTCGCTTTGTGTTGCTGAGTAGTTTGTGTTACCAACTATAAGTTACAACATTTGTAATCTCTATTAAATAGTATAATTAATTATTGATTGAGAGTTGTATACTCAATAAAATTTTGACAAGTACAAGAAACACGATGTGGTGGCATCTTAGAATTAGGTCAAATAAATTTTGAGTTGCATAATAAATGTCATAAATTAACACTTGAGTATTAAGTGATGGTATTTACTTGTCTGTCAGTAAATCTCACTGTTGGTGTTGTTCGTTTCCAAACGAACATTACTCATTTGGTTATATTTGATGACAAATCAAGTAATTAATTGACATACTAAAGATTATTGTTGTGAACTTAAATGCAAATGTTTCTAGACTTTAAAAGGTACTATAATCTGAAACCGCAAATGCTTACTCATTGTATCTTAATGTGCTTTAAGTTACATAGCATTTTGCATATGGTTTAGATGCGAGTTACTTGTCATAACATGAAGTAAAAGTTATAAAATGGAGAATAATTGTGATGGTGCAATTCTAGGAATTGACACATGCAATTTGTGGTTTCCGTGAGGGAGACATATCTTTCTTCATAATTCTTTATATACCTCAGATTTTGACAAAATATAGTACTTATGATTATTTATTTTGTGTTGGATTTCAGCATTGAGAATGTGAATGATGATATTTAGTACTTAAACGTTGTGGTCTAAGGTACTATGTGTTTCATTCTATTATTTGCTTCTGATTACATAATCTCATGAGAAATGATCAATTGGCAAGCAACACTATGTAAGTTGAGGGTAATTGATTGGAATTGATTTTAATCAGATTACCAATTCAATTTTGCCAACTTAGAGACATAGTAGAGGCAACTTGAATGCTTGTTGGATAAGCGATTCAAGTTATGGAGATTTATTATATGCGCTGCACTTGAAGCCTTATTTTGTCACATTCACGACTAGGATTAATTCAGTCATGAAATTGTGAAATCTCATTAAACAAGTCGCGGTCGTTTGGACCTGTTAGACAAGTTTAAGAGTTGTGACAAAGTAGAAATAGTTAGATGATTCACTATTTCTAATATCATGTGACATATGGTGTTGCATGCTGATATTAAGGGACTTTCTTGGTATTGTTCTTTAAAAGGCGAGTTATTGTTCAAGTGGCAGTTAAACAAGTAATATGAAATCTATAGACCAGAGACGCGACGTAAGCGTGATGAACCCAGAATATTGACTTGTAGCATAAAGGATTTTCAGTGGTTGAATTTCCTTTGAGATTTACTGTATCTCGCAGAACGGACCGCCTGAGATTCAAGCGGGCCGTTCCCACTGAAGACGGACCATTTGGGTTGCCAAACAGACCGTTCTGACTAGTCAGTGGTTGATTTAAAATCTCCAAAGTATATGGCTTGAACTATGGATTATAATAGCTCCTTGGATGGATGCTTATGTGATCATAGGTTCAGTTGCACATGAGGGTGTGCACCTTCTAATAATTTTTGAAATTTATTAGAGAAGAAACCATATAAATGCCATGTGATAGGATCATTTATAGTTTCTTAAGCAAGCTTCCTAACTGTGAACTTGACTCGGTTGCTGAGGAAGAGAGGGAGAAATGAAAGAGGTTCTTCCTCACATCCTCGCACAAGTTCAATACGGTAAAGCTTATGAAAAGATACTATATATGAGATAGAATAAATGAAGAAATAATATGATTGGACTTATTTGATTTGTCAGATTAATCTTTGGAGAACACTTGGGTTCTTGAGATTAATGAGAGATTGATAAATCAATTATGAGAGATTAAACAATTTTCTGTTGTAAGTGTGTAACGAGCCGTTTGAGGGTTCAACGGTCCGTATGACATTGAGTAACAATAGAGACTCTGTTGATTATGTGAAACTATTTGTTTAGTGATTAAACATTCCGTATGGCACACAACAGAGGGAGTCTAATTTGAGGAAATTCTCTTGTTAGAAGATGAGTTTGCCTCACCTAGCTTATTCTAAGCAATAGATATGCCTGATCAGCATAGCACGCGTGGTGCACTATTGGCTGGATAAATAAGCTGAGAGATTCTTGTTTAATTGTGAGTTAAAACTTGTAAGAAGTTTTTTTTATATAAGTCCATAAAAAAATGAAAGATATCCGTATGATAAAGGGTTTGATGAGCATTAGTGTGAACTGTGCGTTGCAGCACATTGGAATCCAAAATGCAATTCCTATAATTAGATGTTTCCCTCATACAGATAATTGAGATAAGTCACTCTAGTTTCACTAGGAGTTTGACATTCAACTGAGCCAAACAAACAAAATGCCTATTTGTGTAGGTATTTGAGATGTATATATCTGAATATAAGTATGACAAGTGACATGCTAAATTATCAAGTTTAAATGCTTGTAATTGATTTGCCTCCGGATAGGTAATTCATATGAGTGCAAGTATACTTTGTGAATAAAGTTGACTTGATAAAGTATTGTTTCTTTGTGAAAAGAAACATGTTTACTCTCTCGTTATGGAGATTGAGTAAATAAAATACTCTTTCGGTCTTGAGATGGAGTATGACTCTCTCGTTGTGGAGATTGAGTTAATAGTATGTTTTAGTGGTCATACATGCTCTCTCATTTGTGAGATTGAGCAACTTGACATGATGGATGTTCATGTCAGAGGGAGTTTGGTTGAGAGATAGCCCATACAATTGGAAGTTGTTGTGACTTCGAGGGAGTCGATAACAACTCACTGTAACAGCATGGTTATGGATGCATACTGTGGGGATATAAACTAAAACCAAACATTCAGATATGTGATTAGAGACATGATAGCACGAGTTGATCTGATATGAGTGTATTCCTATATGGAATGGTCCGTTAGGATGCTAACCGACCGTTTCAGGATATACAAAATTCTCTGATGTTTTACCAGAGATGTTATACAGTTTTTTTTGTCTCAAACAATCTGTTTAGAGATCAGATCCTCACATGGATGTATACTTGAATTTTGGACATAAAGATGACTTTATTATTTTTCAAGTATATGTTAGCACTATATGGTAGTATGTTAATAGGCTGAGATTGGGTCGCTCACACGATCAATTGCCTCTGACACCTGTGGTGGGTAGAGATGAGACTTTATCGAGCTATGTGCGCTTAGTCGAGAGAGGACTAAGGAGCCGCTTTTGGAGGACGAAGCTCGTTGTCGCCTTAGTGTTGAGACTAAGATGTGATTTGTCTTCTTTTAGGCGAGTCGACATGAATTGCCCCCCACAATTCATGTAGCCTATAGTAAGCCGAGGTGAATGTTTCCTTGTCGCTCGTGGTAGCGGACTTGTAGAAACTTTCAGGGTGAGTTGCAATGTATGAGGTCTAGACCATAGACGCATGTTTGCAACTAGACCTAGGCTCGTACAATGAACTAACATACGTCTGCTGGATAGATTGTTCATTGTAGCACGTGTTCATACCACGTGTGCTTGGTGACGTTGGAAAATGAGTTGAGTGGTCTCAGGGCTAATACCGCTGTCTCCTTATTGTGTGAGTTCCAAATACATACCCTTATGACTATTGACTATGTCATGAAGAGTAGGTCAATGTTCTGCTACTTTAGTGTGTTACCTATGGCTATGTATGATACAGTCTAAAGGGACATTACTAGGAAAGCGATTGATTTTACATGGATTGACATGAGTGCAAAAGAAAGATTGATTTCAGATCGCACAAGAGAATTCACTAGTGTTTGGCGCCACCAATTTGAGTCATATGGACATAAATTGGAAACACTTGAGCGAATTGAGATTGAAAGGGATAACACAGAGGGCCACGTAAGTGTGGTTGGCGATGTGTATGTCTAGTGCTTGATCTTGAAATAATCTAGGGTATGAGTATATACATATAAACTGCTTTCTTTTAGAAAAGGGTCGAGGCTCCTGGGTGGCTTCAACTTAGGTTGAAGTGTATCCTTGTAGCTCCCGCATGCAGGTATATGCGCTAGTCGCACGGTTTTGTGCCGTATGAAGACGATGACTGCTTCCAACAAATGTCTCCAAGAGGGAGATGTTGGAATTTGATAAGTGGAGCCATTTATTGGATTTACAATAAATGGAACGGACCGTTCCAATGTTGGAACAGACCGTCCTGAATAAATGGAACGGACCGTTCCAGTGTTGGAACGGACCGTTCCAGTGTTGGAACGGACCGTCCTGACTCGCGCCTGTTGGTCGCATCCACTGGTTGCTGGAGTCTTTCTATTTATATCTCTCTCTGTACAGATGCGTTAGAAGCATGAAATAGACCATTCTCTTCACAGAGAAACAGAGAATAGAGGGAGATAGAGAATTCCACTTCTCTCCTACTTGTTTGATCGGTAGGAGCACTTGATGGAGAGTGGAACACCGCAACCTGCGAGAGAGGTTGACGTGTGGCAGTCCGTCTGGCACCATACTGTGGAAACAGAGGCTAGACTCGTGTTACCACGTGGTTGTAGCCTACTAGTGCTTGAAGACGCTGGTCGTGAAGAGAAGGAAAGACTTGGCTTGTCTTGCTGTGAAAGGAACCGCCCCGAGATCTTGAAAATTGACTTCCGCTGCGGTATGTGTATTACCCACGATTTTCTAACAAAAATAATAAAAATAATGAAGCTGGCTTTAATTATAAGTTTAAACTTGTGGGGATTAATTAAGCTGGCTTTTAAATAATGAAGGATTGGAAATGGTTGGCTTTATTTGATCATATATTTCAGCATTACTTCCATATTTATTATCTGCGCTTGCTAATTACATGCTGCTTAGGAATTAGATTATGTTTTTTTTTTGTTTTCTTTTTATGTTTGGATCCATTGCTCATCTCCAAGGTAGCGTATCTCTCCTCTGTCTCTCTGTCTCTCTCTCTCTCACGCGCGCGCGCACACATTTTTTAATTGAACCTCTAATCTTTATGATAGATTATTATACATATTTGTATGCATGAACTTTGAGCGTACCAACTACAACAAGTCTTACATGACATCTTCCCGTTAACCTTTAATGTGGCGTGTTTTTGCTAATACATGGTGTGTTTTTCTTTTCTTTTCTTTTTTTGTAAAATTAAGCTTTGTAATTTAAGTTGTTGATTCTGAATCTTTTATAATTCCTTTATTTTATTTATGACAATAGACAATTCAATAATCCATTCAAACACATAAATCACGTCTGCTAGATTTTATCTTATCTCCATTGACATAGAACATATGTTATTTAGCTTATGATAGCTCTAATAATTCATCTTTTGTTTTTCCAGCACATCAATCGATCCATTTTAATAACAGTATAACACCTATTTAATTGATCCTGTCAATGGTTCCCACAATTATTTAACACCATAAGCCTTGGTACGTAGCTTTCTACACGGATGATAACACCACGATTGTAACAGAGAACATAGGATCAAGGCTATTCAATTCAGTAGCCTAGGCTGTCGCCGAAGCAAGCTAAAACAGCGGCACATGCTCTCTCCCACAAGCGGAGCGGGTCTAGAGATAACGGGCACGGACCCATTTTGAAATACCTCCATTAATTATCGCACTGTTCTTCTCCAGTTTCAATCCCATTTATCGGGTTCAAATCGCCTCAGCTACCTAATCAATCTATCTCACCCGTTTCTCGTTCTCTCTCTCTCAATTACCCACGTTGTTTTGTCTTAATTGCACCTAAAATTAAAATTAAAATTAAAATTAAAGCGACGACGGATCACATCACATCACATGCACAAAGCACAACCAATCTCTTTCGAGCGCATATACCTTGCTTCGCTTGGCAGTTTCTCCAATCTCGTTATTTTTCCAAGCCATTGTCATTGGTTGTTCCGTTTCTACTTCTCCCACCTCAGGTACCTCTCTTTACTTCACCTCTTTCTTCACGATTGACTTGTCGCGTCGCATTTTTGTTTGCGCATTTCGTCGAGCATCTGCTCAGCATTTTACCAGGGTCTTGGGTCTTGTGCATTTTCCGTGTATTGTACAAATCTTTGTGGTAATTGGGCGGAATTGAGGAAAACCATTCCAGAGACCAAGTAGCATTTCTATTGTCTAGGTGAGTGATTTCATTGAAATGTGGGTGTTTTTCTATCATCGAGGCATTTTGTCAAACACAATGTACCATTTGTCAAACTTGATTGTTTGAGAAAGAGCTTTTGATCAACTTAATTGTACTACTTAAAGACTGTTGATTGAATTTTAAAGGGTTTCCATTTCGTGATCTCAACTCGAGCATGAATTTTGCTATATTTTCTCTAAGGCATTTTAACGAACATGTGAAAGCACAAACATAATTTGAAAGGATTGTGTTGTTGTTTCTCCAAATCGCGGACTTCCTTATTGCTTATATGTTCAATGGCTAGCAATTTTTTAACTTCAAACGCTTTGGATTCTGTTGAAGTGTGCAATTTTCAAATTTTTGCTAGCAAATTGTGAATTGAGTAGCATAATGAAATTATGTTAACATGATTATTTAATATTTCCCAAGCTTCTGCACAACGTTATATATCTAACTTTGTACTTAGATATATTTCGTCCAAACTCTAACAGTTAACAACCTCTTGAATAATCCTCTTGTGATACTTCATTTGTGTGATTTCCTTTTCATCTGCTTAATGTCTGATCTTTTGTTTATCTGAGGTTTAAGCTGAATTTGGGGAGCTTACCAAAAAAATTTAGATCAAACTGAAATGAAATCCAGTGAAAGAGGACTTCTCTGTTGGCACTTTATAAATTTACAATAACTTAACCAGGTACCTGTGGCTGTATACAAACTTTTATGGCAGCGTAGTTATGATATCTTCGAAGTACTGTATCTTGTCATATAATATCAGTACATCAGTAGGTTGTTATAGCACTGATTCTCTCTGTCATACATTTCAGGACCATTTGAGAAAGAAAAAGGGGAGGAAAAAAAATCTTCAAAGGAGACGGTTCATGTGGGATTCTCCTCTCCTGCCACGAAAAAATGTCATTTCTTTCTGGAAGTTTCCATCATTTCAGGAAATGCCGCTTCAGTTTCATTAACATCAAGTCCTTACGATTCTACTCTGGAAAAGCCCTCTTTGACAAACCCAAAATCCGGCCATTAACAACACGTGCAGAGAGTACATGTGAGCGGTCGCAGAATAGCACGCCAGAGAGCATCAAATTTCACATCAGCAAGGCTGAGATATTAAAACCTAATATTGAGCCCATACGATGCTACCCAGTCATACCCAAAGAGGGAATATTGGAGTCCAAAATCGATCGACCAGCGACAATTATAGTGTTGGACATAGAGACAACTGGATTTAATACACCCAAAGAGAGAATTGTTGAATTTGCAGCTAGGAATTTAAAGGGAGGGGTAAATAGTACATTTCAGATGCTGATTAATCCTGAAAAGGAAATCAGGAATTCACATATTCATGGTATTACAAACTCAATGGTTAACCAGCCAGGAGTTTTAAGGTATACAACTAAAGATCACTTGTTAAACAGAAGATAAATAGGAGCTGTATCTTGTATGTGCATGTCCCCACGCTTGTGGGTGTGTGCTTTCCTTTTTTTTTTTTATTGGAGAATGATAAGCCCCCAAAAATCATCTCTAGTGGCATTTACTGGGTTTTAAACTTGGTACTTCACATGAAAGGCATGGCCTATTCCCACCAATACCAGACTAACAGTTTTGTGATATGTACTTTTTATGTCCTTGCAACCAAATAACAAGACCTTCCTGTAAAACAAGTAATTTTGGTTTTTGTGAAACACATGAAGTGCTATTGATGTAATTATGTTTAACTTGATCAACTCAGCTGTAGTTATACTACTTAAAAGACTTATACTTTGGCAATGTGAATTTCTGACTTGATGAACAAAAGTTAGGTTCCCCGACGGTATACCGTTAATAAAGGAATGGGTGAGTATCCAGCAAGAGCCTGGCAAGCCAGTGATATTGTTGGCCCACAATGGCAAGTCATTTGATTTCCCATTCCTTTCAAGAGAAATGGACCGTTGTGGACATGACATCCCTGATTTTTGGTGCTTCTTTGATACCCTCCCCCTTGCCCGCAGATTAAAACATTCTAACGGTACCTCTTTCTTTTCTTCTCTCTTGTTTCTTTTTGCTTCTTTTCCTGTTTCCCTTTTAGCTGGGGTGTTCTGTGGGTACGGGTTCAGGTTGTTGGCTGTCATCAAAATGAAGTGCTTTGTTGTGTCTAAGCATACAGCTTAGCAGAAGGGAAATTATGTAGTTCCTTTGAATTGATTAAGTACCAAAAGGTACAATAGTGGTACTAGATGGGTATGGTTACCCATACAAATGCTTGTAACACTGGCACCATTATCACGATAACATGTACTTTGTTAACGCAGGATCGCCACTGAAAAAGCACTCGATAAAAGATATCTGTGAATTCTCCGGCATCGATGTAGAGGGACCTGCACATAGAGCAATGGGAGATGTTGATAGGCTAACTTATATTTATCAACACATCACATTTCACCTTAAATACTCATTCTCAGATTTGATTAAAGAATCAATAATGGCCTCAGAAATTAAGTGGAAGCCGAACAAGTGAACCAACGAGCTATTGACGTCTGCTCCACTACTGATATATCAATTATTAGTTTTCTTTTCTTTTGACCCTTTTTTTTTCCCTGTAATGCTATTTAGTTTGCAACTTGATTAATTGCCAGTTACAATTGATGCTGTCATTAATAATAATGCTGTGTTATTTTTTTTTTTTTGGGTGAAATTGCATTATACGTTGAGTGGACCAATAATTTGCATTCCTAATCGAGAAGGTGATTAATTGGTTGCTATGATTGTCTCTACAACTAAGTTGGGCTGGTGTGAATTTTAATGTTTTTGTTACATTTGTTTTAATTCTTGGTGATTATGCAATACGAGTAAGAAGAGCAGTCTTCACAAATTTCGAATTTCATGTCAGGAATTCAAGATCATTTATGAAATTTCAAAGTCAATTATCAATTTCAAGAGCACTATCAGAGCTAAAAGGAATAGTTCAGGCACTGGTAATGAGATTGTAAAATCCTGTCATTTGTAAAGAAATTTTTTTGAGAGTCAGGTGGCAATCACCACACCGACAAATTTTATTAATAAAAAATAATTACAACTTTAAAGAAAAAAGAAAAAAAAAAGGAAAAAATGTACAGAAGAGTAAAATAAAAGGGAAAATAGAATTAAAGGCTCCTAGGCATGCTTTGTCCAGAAGTTGATATCATCCAAAATTATCTTGAGTATTAATTAAGCGGAAGTGTCCTTGCCAGTGAAAATAAGTTTATTCCGCGCCTTTCACAAGTTCCAAGAGGTTGCCGCCCAAATGATATCCCAATTCTGTATCCCTCGACCCCTATTAGAGAGCCAAAAATCTGAACAATTAAGGGTGAGGTCTAGGATGGGAAATCTGAAATGAATCTGGAGTGAAGACCAAACACTGGTAGCGAACTGACAGTGTAAAAAAAGATGATCCGTAGTTTCAATGCAGCCATTGTTACAGCTAGGATATGAAGTCGAAGATGGCCAGCCCCGAATTAGAAGATTCTATTGAGTGAGTAGCCGATTCAGAAGCAAGAGCCAGAGAAAAATTCTAACTTTCGGCGGGGCTTTGATATTCCACAAAAATGGGTAAAATCTAGAAATAACACCAGTGTTTGAAAGAACATGATAAGCACTGGATGCCGAGAAGAGCCCATTTGCAGACCATTTCCACACAAGATTGTTATTGCCTTCAGATACGATAGAGGATACATTGAAGAACGGGGCAATATGGAGGATATCAGCGAGACCATAAGAAACTGCAAAAGGATTCAGTAGGCTGTTGTCAGAAGTACAATACAGAAGCTGTACAATGGAAGACCAAATAGAATTAGGTTCATGACGGAGTTCCCAAAGCCATTTTCAATAGAAGAGATTGGTTTTGACGCTCCAAATCGATTATTCCCAAACCATCATTCAACTTTGGAAGACAATATGTTTTCCAATTGACATGGTAGTGTCCGCCTAAGCATTTTTCTTTTCCTTTCCAGAAGAACCTTCTTCTAATTCCTTCCAGTTCTTTCAAAAACCATCGCGGTAACTTGAGGACCTACATGTAATGAAGTGGAAGAGTCGTAAGCACAGACTTAATCAGGGTCAGCCTCCCACCCATAGAAAGAAATCTGGCTTTCCACCCATGTAATCTCCTTTGAAAGGCGCTGATTAGAGGTTGAAAATGGATCTTTATAGGTCTACGAATGGAGAGTGGTAAGCCTAGGTATGTAATTGGCAGTTCTTTGGGATTGCAACGGAGAATGGACGAAATGCGGGGAATGGCAGATTCTGAGATAGAAATAGGTACGAAGAGACACTTCGCATCGTTGACACGAAGACCTGACAACAATGCGAAGTTAGAAAGAATCTCAGAGGTTACAAGCAGGGATTTTTGATTTTCTTCCATAAGGATGATCGTGCCATCTGAATAGCAAGGGGAGGAATAATAACAGGACCAGAAATAAGAGAAGAGGAGTTGGCAAAGAAGGATTGGAGAGCATCTGTGACGAGTATAAAGAGGAGGGGTGAGAGAGGATCCCCTTGTCTTAAACCCCTTTTATGTGAGAAGTAGGATGAGAGTTCACCATTGACTTTAACAGCTGAAGTGGAAGAACGAAGTATCAAAAGGATCCAAGAGATGAAAGCAGGAGGGAAGCCTCTTTCAATTAGGAGATTTCAAAGAAAGGTCCAAGAGACTGTGTCGAAAGCTTTGGCAAAATCTACTTTGTAAAGCAAGGCCAGAATCTTATGTTTGTGGTAAAAGGAAAGAAATTTTCTCATAACCATGTAAGATTCCATAATTGTTCTGCCCTTTGTAAAAGCCGTTTGCATAGGACTTACGAGATTCTTCATGAACGGCTGAAGTTTGTTTGCCAGCACCTTAGTGATAATTTTGACAAAAGTATTGATGGCACTGATGGGCCTGTAGTCTGAAACTTCCAGACATGATTGCTTTTTCGGAATTAGAGAGATGGTGGCCTTCAGAAAGATCGAGCGTCCCATTTTGAAAAGCTAAGATGGCTAATAATAAATCTACTTTGATAATTTCTCAAAACTTCTTAAAAAAATCAATCGGAAAACCGTCGGGACCAGACGCTTTGCCTGATGCAAGTTGTTTGATAGCTTGAAAAATTTCTGTTTCAGAAAAAGGAAAGTCAAGGACCGAGAGATCAAATTGAGGGCCGAGCTTTCCAGTTAGATTAAAAGGAGGGGGTTGTTGAGGACTGGTTCCTAAGACAGAATTGAAATGATCCAGAAAAGCGGATAAAATATCTGAATGGCTTGTCACGGGAGAGCCATGTACGAGGACATAATCAATTGAGTTGATAATCCGCCTTGAAGAAGCAATAGCGTGAAAAAATTTACAGAACTATTTCTCATCTATGATTATATGCAACCGCAATTGTATCTGATAACACCATGGACCGTTCACGTGGTTGGCATATACTTGTGCGGTGTAATGTCACTTGCATGATGATGCCCACCACATTTTAAATAACGAATTCTGGTTCTTCAAAATTTTTATCTGGTTATCTAAATTAAAAATCTGACTCTAATTGATATAACTTTTGGATTTTTTTTTACTACCATTTTTTCCCTGTCTTATTTTGGCACTTGAGATGTACGTTGATTCATTCTACTACATAAGCATCCCTATATTGCTCGTGCGCTATGCAATGGTCAACCGATTGTTATTGAAAATCGCATTTGAAAACATTGGACTAGGCTGACATAAGTGACATGGACTTCTGCACAAACAATTTAATAAAATAGATACTTCTTTCTATTGATGTGCTTGAATTCAAGTGATTAAGAAAACGTACGGAAGATATAAGACTGTTATATTTTCTTTATACACTTGGATTATGTATTGTTATGTTGTCATCTATACAATTCAGACTGTTGCATAGGAGCCTTGGAGCATATATGTCACATTTAGAGCCCAAGAAATATTAGTATTGCTATATTTTTAATGAGATTATACTTATAGTCTGAATACTATTTGTCTTATTCTTTCGAATGGAACAAATCAATTGATTTTCTTCAAAATAAGTGTTGTTGGTTTACATTGCATTTGTAAGGATATTGTGATGGTTTCCTTATATGATGTTCGGTTCCAGTACCTTAACTACTTATTTATTCCTCCAGTTCTTGAGATTGTTAACACAAAACAACCACCATAGGACCATTTGATCCAGTTTACTTTGTGGTTTTTTTGCTTTTTAATTACCAGAACTGGTTTACATATATAATTAATGTATATGCATATTGTAATTTTCGCCACTAATTAATATTCTGAAGCAACGAGAAGACCTCCGGGACCATGCTAATGATGCCTCCAAGGTTGCTGATGGGTGTTAGCTCAGAGATAAGGGATCCAGTCGATGGAAGGCTGACGTTGCATGAGGCCAGAGGAGTGGTCACCGTGACATTGCAGGAGGTGCCAAGCAAATTAGACACTAGTGGCAGCAACTCGACAATTGAAAATGCTCCATTGTTGTTTGTTGTTGTACTGCCAAGTACGTTCACTACTAGAATCGGATTTATCTGCTACCTAAATTCGCGTCCCTATTCCGACGCGACAAGGCCCTCGCGTCCACTTAGCGACGCAACCATAGGGACCCCGATACTCTAGCCGCAAATACTCAACATTTGGGTCGCATGGACGCGAATTACTAAACTGCGTCCTTAATTATGATCTCAACTGCGTCAACATAACGACGCATCTCTCCTCGTCCGACAGCTCATTCGACTTTTACTGCGTCTCTATTTTGGAAACAACTCTATCGACACGGCGACGCCTTTCCATAGCGACCCAGATAAAACAACGCGAGAAAAAACGGGACCCACGTTGTCAGAACGTGGTGGGGCCCACGTTGTCAGAGTGTGGTGGGGCCCACGTTGTCAGAATGTGGTGGGCCACGTTGTCAGAATGTGTGGGGCCCACTTTACCTTTTGCGTCGGTATACCGATCCATTTAGTGAGGGCCTTGTCTGCTTTTGAGCTGGGCCCACATTACCTTATGCGTCGGTATACCGATCCATTTGGTGAGGGCCTTGTCAGCTTTTGACGGGGCCGCTTTCAGTTATGGAAGTCGGTATAGCGACACATTTGTTTCCATCCATTTCAAATACATTTGTACAGCCATTCATTTTTTTTCCGGTACCAATTTGGTACCCACCACTATTGAATTCTATTGTACCCCAGTACCAATTTGGTACCCACCACTATTGAATTCTATTGTACCCCGGTACCAATTTGGTACCATCACTATTCAATTGTTCTATAATATCACAAACATGATTACTAATTCAAAAACAAACATCAGACACAAATTCTAAATTTCAATTAACTCATTAAACACCATTCTTACAAGGAATTTGATACAAACCAGAATTCAAAGTAAAATGACATACAAACAAGAATTCAAAGTAAACTAACATAAGTTTGTAAATCTGTCTCAACAAAATACTGTAAAACTTACAAACAAAGAACCTCACACAAGTTCTAGCTAAAGGTTTCATAACCATTGACATATCCATGCTCACCTTGCTCCTGCGATCCAAGTAAGGCTGTGAATCCTCCCATAGAATTTGAAGTGTTTGTCGATACTACACCTAAGTAATCTCCATTTACAGGCCCTTGTGGATTGTTGTTACCGACAAGTGGAGGTGCAAAATTTCTGTGTTGCTGAAATATCAAGATTTAGTTAGCAATCACTAACAAAACCTACTCTATATTGGCAATTGCTATGTACTACATTTACTGTACTGGGAGAACCTATTTTTTCATAGTAAGTATTAAAGCTTGTCAGCTACATTAACATTCCAGTAAGCAAAACAGACAAACATGTACAGCAAAAGCAAGTCAACTAGGTACCAATTTCTGTGAGAAAAAATAATTTGCCAGTACCAATATTTCTAAGAGAAGGAAACAATGCCTAGCACACAATCATGTAGATCAGATAATCCATCAAATTTTAGTTAGTTGTACTTACCATAATATTGGTTGGCATTTGTGGGGGTGGCATTTGTAGGGGTGGCATGCTAGGCATTTGATACCTGGACTAGATCACCCGGGTCGAGACATAGATGTATTTCTTCAGCCCTTGATTGATGAATTGAAAGAGTTATGGTCAACCGGAATTGACACGTACGATGTGTCCTTGAAGGAGAATTTCAGAATGAAGGCTGCTCTAACATGGACGGTCAATGATTTTCTGGCGTATTCGGTGTTGTCTGGATAGAGCACATGTGGTGCACTAGCATGTCCGTGTTGTATGGAGAACACTAGGGCATTCTGGCTACCGAAGGGTAATAAACATAGCTGGTTCGACAGTCACAGGAAGTTTTTGCCTCAAGGCCATCCATTTCGAGTTGACAAGAAACAATTTTATAAAGGCAGAGTTGTGCGAGATCCAATTCCAACCCTTCTTCTAAAGGGGTCGGATGTATGCAGGATCGTGGAAATGCTTCCAGATTTCACATTGGGAAAGGATACACCCTTAGACCAACTTCCAGGGTACAAGGCAGATCATAATTGGCAAAAGAAATCTATCTTCTGGGAACTAAACTATTGGCATGATAATTTGATAAGACACAACATTGATGTGATGCATTGGGAGAACAATGTCGGTGGAAATGTTGTATACACCGTGTTTGATGTTGCAACTAAAACAAAGGATAATGCAAATGCCCGTAGAGACTTGGAAAACTTCTGTAATCGTCCCGAGCTACATCTCATTGGAGAAAAAAATAAACCAAGGGCGAAATTTGCTTTGGATCGTGCAGACAAGCTAGAGATTCTCAAATGGCTGAAAGAAAAAGTAAAGTTCCCTGATGGATATGCATCTAATTTGTCTAAATGTGTTAACCTCAACACTTGCACTTTCAATGGGCTGAAAAGTCACGACATGCACATCTTGGTTGAGCGTATACTCCCGGTTGCACTTCGCGGCTACATACCAGATTCTATGTGGGAGGCTTTCACAGATTTATCTAATTTCTGTAAGGAGATTTATGCAAGAGAGTTGGACCCTGAACGTCTCAAACAGTTAGAAAAAGATGCAGTTGTTATTTTGTGCAAACTTGAAAGGTTTCTTCCACCAAATTTTTTTGACCGTATGGAGGATCTCATTCTTCATGTTCCCTACGAGACTAGAGTGGGTGGCCCGGTTAATTGTCGGTGGATGTATCCCGTCGAAAGGTATGCTCTGTATCTATTAAATTTTCCTAAATTAATCAATTAGATCTCGTCCATATTGACACCTGTCAAATATACTCTTCTACAGGCGTATCAAAGAGGCGAGGAAAAGAGTTACAAATAAGGCACGCGTAGAGGGGTCAATTGCCGAGTCCTACCTTACACAGGAGGTATATGATTATTGTAAGTCGTATTTTGCTCATGATTCCAGTTCAAGAGTTGTGAGTGACGAAACTGGAAATGGTTATTGCCCTATGGATGTCGATGGCCCTATGAAAGATCAGTTGTCTGTCTTCAACTATCCAGGGCGTGCTCTTAGTCGAGGTGATAAGAAAACATTAAACCTCGAGAACTTTCGCAAGGCAAAACTCTGCGTCCTCTACAATTGTCCTGAGATTAAGCCTTATCTAGAGTATAATCCTAATTTTAACTCAATATTCATATCTAAATTAAGATTCTCGGTACTTGTAGCTAACATTTCTTATAATATTTCACAGGACATATACCGAACAAATCGAAAGGACACGACGGCCAACAAATGACACGATTCTACAATCTATTCTAGATAAGGAGTTTCCATATTGGTTGAAAACAACCGTTGAGGGCGAGCCTAATCCTAATCCTGGAATTAAAAGTCTCAGTCTTGGACCAAGTAGAGAATATCAATCTTACGGGGCATATGAAGTTAACAGATATGTTTTTCATACTAAAACCCATGGGAAAAATAAATCGAGAGATAATACCGGAGTATGCATCAAAGGAGAGTGGGATGGTGGGGGAGAACTTGATTATTATGGAATTTTAGAGGATATTGTTGAGCTCAAATATCCTGGAGTTAACCATAAAGTTGTCCTTTTCAATTGCCATTGGTTTGATGTAACAAATGGTGTCAAGATAGATAAGAAACATGACTTGGTCGAAGTCAAATACAAATCTAAGCTCTTGCCTGATGAAAAATTTGGATTAGCAGCCCAAGCATCTCAAGTGTATTATCTTTCATATCCATCAAGGAAGAGAAGTGACTGGTGGGTTGTACACAAGTGTAATAGAAAGGGACAATTCTATTCTGGTGATAGCAATCCAATAGAAGATGATTTTTTTCAAGAAGACTCACCTAATGAGTTTGATGGTTCATTCAACGAAGGATTGGACGTGTCCGATTTTTTGGCTCAACCAGGTATTGTGGACTTAGTGGACCCTGCTGAGCTCTCCAACAACTCAAACCGCCAATCATCGCAAATAGATGATCATGACATTTCAAGTGAGGAATATGAGGAGGACGCTCTTGATACAAATTCAGATGACGTATTAGATGACTGGTATATTTCTTTATATCATATTACATTAGCAAAAGCATGCACCTTGTCTGTTTTTTCCATTTAGTTAATAGTTAATTTTGATCAATAGCCTAGTCAGCTTCATTGAGTGTTGTTATGCCTGATTTCCTAATTTAAAAAATTGTCCCTTGCCCAAAATTAAAACTGTAATATGGTTGCATCATATCAAAACCCTAGATGTGCATCATATCAAATTTCTTTTATGTTCATTTTTACATCTTGAGTATACATGCATGATATATCTTGCTTGTGTAAATTATCCCTTAATTTGACTCCTTTTAGTGCTACTTCAATGTATTTTCTTGTATTGCATCCCTTACTGTGTGATATCAGAGAGGTTTTTTGGTATCATGACACTTTATAATAATGCATGTCCTATTAGTTTGGTATGTAATACTTAATGCACTTTTTTTTGGGATATTTGCAGGGAATGGTGATTTACAGGAGTATCAAACTCAATTGAGGACTTCATTCCTATGTTTTGAAAAAAAATCTAGTGTGGAAGATTGTACTTATGTTTGAATTGATATATTGATCAGTTTTAGTTTGAGCTCTTCATGCATTTTATTTCCTGGAGTGCATATTCATATTTTGTACTTATGTTTCTTACTCTTGATGTGTATTAACGTTTACCATACAAGTGTCCATGGTTAACCTTTTAATGGATTTGAGTATTGGGTTGATATATATAATGAATGATTGGTATTGAAACTGGTACACAGCAGAAAAAAATAGTACTGAAACTGAAACTGGTACACATCAGAAAATGAAGCAACATTTACCAAATATTGATCCATAGATGCGTCGGTATACTAACACATTAAATCACCAAGTAATTTTAATTTAAAAAATTTTGTAATTTGTTTATTAGAGTCCGTGTTGATATGTGTCAACTAGCGACGCCAATTACGTGCGCCTGTAAGAAAAAACATTCGCGTCTCTATCCGAAAGAGTTATGCGACCTAACTAATACGCGTCCCTGTTAATTTGTGTCGGTATACCGATGCGAATTAAATTCAGCATATTCGCGTCCCAACAGAGAACCAGAGCGCGTCTCTAGGTAGAGGGTTGTCGCGTCCCTACTAATATCCGTCGGCCTAACGACGCAGCTTAGAAGTTCTCAAGCCCGCTTTTCCCTTTCCGCGTCCCTATTTAATTGAGGGACGCGAACACGTTGGTGCTGCGAGGAAATATACATCAAAGGATTCATTAAAAGTCCATTGACCCATCTCACTTGTGGCAGCAGCCCGACAATTCGAAAATGCTCTATTGCTGTTTGTTGTTGTACTGCCAAGTACGTTGCCACCACAATTCCACAACCTCAGTTGTACACCAGCATTTGTAATTTAATTTTCTCTGAATTAAATTGAAATTCCTTAAATTTATTATGTATAGATTTGAATTGGCTAATGACACTATCCATAATTTTTTTTTTTAACAAAACTTGACAGCCACTATCCAATAAATTTTAGAACTAAATATATATCATGCACGTGGACAATCTTACTCGGAAACACAGTAGTAGTTGACGAATCGGTTGAACTGCCGCCTATGCTGCATGGCACCACTCCCTTGACGCTAAGCACAATACTGCTCAAAATACCCCCGAGTAGCTGCGCATGAGCTATCGGTGTAACAACTCCGGCAAACACTAGCATCGCTATCAGAACATACACCTTTACAGCCATGACTGATTATATTACACCCAATAATTATACCAAAGTCTTTTAGTGATGTTTTGTTAACTCCTGCGCTGATTTAATTTGTGCTTGATGTTGCTCGAATTGGTACTGAATTTATAGGCCAACGGCATGCAAGTTAATTGGGCCCATCTTTTCTGACAAATTCTATGGTGCAAAATTTTCGGACTTTTCACACCAAAGAAATTATTTATTTTTGAATTATGATTCCTTGCGCATGCGCTTGGATGTAAATTGCGTACATTAGTATGGTCCCTGGGCCCTAAATAGTCTTAGCTATAATGCCCCTGTCACTGTCAGCGCTTGAGTCTTGGCATGTACTTCCATTGATATCAAGATCCAAATATAGCAAATTATTAAGGTGGATGGGAAATCAAGAGTGACAATTCTGGCAAAGGCTATATAGATAGTTTGTTGTATATTTTAAACAAGATTATGAGTAGTTCTAGTGTCCACAATTTGAGTGTTTCAAATGTTCTAAAACTCATTTTTTTTTATTACTTTTTCAAAATATAAAATTCAAATTTCGAATCTAAACCATTGATCTTATTCGATATAACGAGCGATGCATTTCCATATAAATTTTATAAATTTTGAAATTTATTTTATATTTGATCAGGAGGCCAAAATATGAACATATTAGAATTAATCTATCATATATAACTAGATTCGTTCATTATTTAATCTCTTGATCAAGTATCAAACAAACTTCAAAATTTATAAAACTTATATAGAAATGCATCACTCGTTAAATCGAATAACATTAATGGTTTGAATTTGACGTTTGAATTTTATATTTGAAAAAAAAATTAAAAAAATTAGTTTGAGGGCAACAAAAAGGTCGGTATTGGAACCCTCCTCATATATTGATGTTAAGTGTTAACTATAATTTTTGTTGCTCCATATTGTCCCGTATTGGACGAAAAATTGGATTTAAAAAGAAGAGCTATGTGAAATTAAGTACAACATAGATGGTGAGTGACTCCTTCATTTTTTCATAGAGAACAGTTTCAATTTCTGCTGAGAGCAAACAATGAATAAACTGTATATATATTCACACTGTGGTTATGTCTATCTAAGAAAATTTTTGATTAAAAAAACTTTTAATTTGTAGGTAGTAGCAGTTTTTATTTTTTTTTTTGGGTTTCCAGAAATTTGATAGTATCGTGAAATTCAGTGAGATATTTTTCAGAAAAAAAATAAATCAGCTAAAAACGAACTTGAAGATTATTATATACTTTTTTTACTCCTAGCTTGATAATAAATTAGTTAATTAAATTTATGATTACATTTTTTTTCATATAGAAATACTAATTACTTCTAGCTTGAAAGTAAATTAGTTAATTAAATTTATGATTTTATTTTTTTCATATTGAAATACTTATAATAAGAAGTTGCCCTTTAAAATTAATTATAAATTGTAATAAAAAATCGGAGTTGATAACCGTCATCCACTTAAAAATCATCCGTGTCATCCAACCTTTCCCTCCCCTCCCTCTTGCGCTTTTTCTTTTTTTCTTTCCGCGCATCCAGCGAAGCGCCCCTCCCTCGCGCTCCCTTCCCTCCCTCCCTCCCTCCCTCGCGCTCCCTTCCCTCCCTCCCTGGCGATCTATTTCCTCTGCTTCTCCTACTTTCCTTGATGATTTTTTTTCCATTGGCTCTCCCTATCTCTATCTCATACCACTTCGCATTTAACATATGCACTTTATCTTACCTTTTTAAAATGAACATATACAACAATAAATTAAACATATACAAAAGATAATATGAACATAGAATAAAAATGTATATATACAAGAACAAAAATAAACATACATAATAAATAAAATGAACATATATAATAACTAATTGGACAATTATAACAAATAAATTGAACAGATATAATAAACAATGTAGACTCGTATAAAAAGTGAAAGTGAACAAATAAACTGAACAAATATAATAAATAAATTGAACAGATATAACAACTAATTGAACAGAGATAAAAAATAAATTGAACAGATGTATATAACAAACAATGTGGACTGGTACAAAAATAAAAGTGAACAAATAAACTGAACATATATGAGAAATAAATTGAACATACATAATAAATAAATTGAACATACATAATAAATAAATTGAACAGATGTAACAAACACCATGAAACTCATAACAAAAAGTGAAAATAATTAAATTGAACAGATCAAACAAACAAAGTGAATATATAATGCAACAAATTGAACAGATAACAAAATTAGGTGAATAAGAAATAAGTGAATATATAAACAAACAAATGAAAATACATATAAAATAAAATAAAATAAAAACATATAGAAGAGACAGTGAGAAATATAAAAGAAAATCACCTGTGAGAACGAGAGAGAGAGAAGACAGAAAAGAGATGGAAAGGAAATAGCATGAGGAAGGAAGAAGAAGAGAGGCGAAGGTGCGTTTGGAGGATATTGTGCGCTGGGTGAAGGAAACATGCACTTAGATCGGAGGGGAAGGTAGCGCTAGGTGAGGGGGGTGCGCTCAGATCGGAAGGTGAGATCTGATCGGATCGCTGGTTAGGTGCGGAAAAATGACGGGACGCGATTTGTTAGATAGAGGCTATCATACATCATGGTCTTATCAATCGATGATTTAATATGTTTTTTTACAATGTTTTACTATTTTTTTTTCATTTTTTTAAAATATTTATTAAATCTCTTTACTATTAGTTTGTATAAAAAAAGTTCTAAGATATTAAAAAATTTAGTAAATAAAATATTAAAAGAATATAAATGTGACTTGTTATGAGATTTCAATATGTAAATTTGATTACTTAAGTTAAATTTATCAATTTGAAAAGCCCACTGGCCGATAAGACCATGATGCATAATAATCAATATATAGCATATATAGACATCATGCATAATGTATTTACTCATCTTTTAATACCATATACATCATCTTTGTTTTTTTTTTTTATATTGTAAAATTTCAATTTCTGTCAATACATGATATGCACTATAATTTATTATTCTCAAATGTGATGCATCACACACGAAGTTTTATAGCTTTTAATTAAGTTAATTTTTCGTATAATTAAGAGTAAGAGGCTGCATGAACCAAGTTTTTTTTTTAAAAAAAATGAATAATTATATTTTTTATTAAGGCCTGTAAATTCATGATTTTTAAAAAAGAGATATATACAACATATATAAATATAATGAGCATAACAAAACTTAATATTTTATATTCTTATATTTATTAAATGTTGGTGTTTCATGATGTCGTTTATTTAATAAAGGTCGAATTTTTTTGACCTGATTGTCTTAATTACTTCATTATAGATCTTGAGAACTTCATAATAGATAATTGAAAATAAGTACTGATCTGGATCTCAAGTACATTCTCAGGAAAAAAAAAAATTTAGAAGAAGAAAAAAAAACAGAAAGAAAGGAAGAAAACCAAGAATTAAGAAGTAGGTGATCCGAACTATGGGGTATTAATTAACCGTACTGCACAAAGAGAGCATGTACTGTCGCCTGTACTGCGTTGCCAATTGTATACGTTACGTTGACAAATTTTTTTTTTCGTTTTTTCTAATTGAAAGCATCAAGGCATGCGATATTATCATTTATATACTTTTCTTTAAATACGTACAAGGGGCATATATTTTCATCTTACATTGATCATAAGAGTTGGAGGTCTTAACCATGAACATAAAAGTCCTTACATTTCTCTTCTTCTTCTCGGTCGTATCCTACTTGTTGTACCCTTATACAAACTCAAATCTTGATGCTATCACAGACTCAGAAACAGAGAAAGAACCTTCAATCAAATCTAAGCAATGTGACCCCGATATCGCGCCTTTTTACATATACGACCTACCTGACCGATTCAACGTGGGGCTACTCAACAATTGCAGTGGCATCGACAAATGGAAGGACATGTGCAGCTACTATGCAAATCAGGGCATGGGCTGTTAAGTTTTGAGACAGCTTAATTGATTTGGACTTATGATTAGTATTATTCTCTTAATTTACAAGTTGTACAACGCTTTTTATATAGACAGAGAAAGATTAATGGAAAGAAGAAGTAACGGTAAAATATGTTACCGTTTGGACCTCTAACGGTCAAATTTCTGAAAAGTAAAAAATAAAAAAGTCGGAAGGCAAATTAATCTAGCCTATGAGAATAATTACTCCGAGGCTAGTTAGCCCTTTTATCATCTATGTTTTCAACACTCTCCCTCAAATAGGCTTGTAGATATCGTACAATCCTAACTTGCAAGAAATATCTTCGAAAGCCTTCATGCTCAAACCCTTGGTGAAAATGTCCGCCAATTGATCCTTGCTTTTCACGTACGGAGTCTCGATTTATTTGGCTTGAATTTTTTCTCTAATGAAGTGACAATCAACTTCTATGTGTTTAGTCCGCTCGTGAAAGACGGGATTCGCCGCAATGTGTCTCGCAGCTTGATTATCACAAAACATCTTCATTGGTGCTTCGTGCTTGATATTCAAGTCGGCTAGTAATTGCTTGATCCATGTCAACTCGCTCGCGGTGGATGCCATAGCTCGATATTCCGCTTCCGCGCTTGATCGAGCTACGACATTTTGTTTCTTACTTTTCCATATGACTATATTTCCACCTACAAATGTGCAAAAACCGGTTGTCGATTTCCTATCAAAACTCCCGGTCCAATCTGCATCGGAATAGCCACATATAGCATTAGTATTATTTTTTCTCATCCAAATTTCCTTTCCGAAAGTACCTTTTAGATACCTTAATATTCTATTAATGGCATCTAAATGAGGTGTTCTAGGTGCATGCATAAATTTACTAATCTGACTTACGGCAAAAGATAGGTCCGGTCTTATAACGGTTAGATAAATTAATTTATCAACAAATCTTTGAAAATGACTTATGTCTTTTAAGGGTTTACCTTTTTCATTATCAAGTTTCTCATTTATTTCTATTGGAGTTTTGGCCGGTTTACATCCTAATTTACCGGTCTCCTTAAGTAAGTCTAAAACATATTTTCTTTGGCATATAAATAGTCATTTTGAAGAGTGAGCAATTTCTATTCCTAGAAAATATTTTAATATGCCTAAATCTTTAATGTCAAAATTGTGCTTCGAGTCCTTTTTGACATTATCAATTTCAATTTGATTGTTACCGGTTATGATTATGTCATCGACATAAACTAAGACCGCAGTGGTACCATTGGTATTATGCCTAACAAACAAAGATGGATCGGCTCCACTTTTTTTAAAATTACAAGACAATAAAAATTGAGAGAGTTTACCATACCATGCCCTTGGAGATTGTTTTAATCCATAAATGAATTTTTTTAACCTACACACAAGATTAGAAATATTCTCTTTTTTGTGGCTCGGAGGTAAAGACATGTAAACTTCTTCTTCAAGATTTCCTTGAAGGAATGCATTTTTAACATCCATTTGATGTAAGATCCAATTATTATTTATCGCTATGGAAAAAAGTATCATAATGGTATTCATTTTAGCCACCGGTGCAAAAGTTTCATGGTAATCTATACCATAAGTTTGGCTATACTCTTTGGCCACCAATCTAGCTTTATACCGTTCTATGGTGCCGTCGCTATGGTATTTAATTTTGTACACCCATTTACAACCAACCGATTTTTTTTTTTTTTTGGTAATTCACAAAGTACCCAAGTTTGATTTTTTTTTCTAAGGCATGAAGTTCTTCTTCCATTGCCTTACACCATTTTGGATCCTTTTTTGCTACCTCATAATTGGTTGATTCCTCAATTTTGGACAATGAATTTAAGAAGGCATAATGTTCACGAGATACATTATCATAAGAAATGTAATCTTGAATCGGATATTGTACCGAATAAGTGACAAAGTCCCTTAATCTTGTTGAAGGTTGAGGTTGTCGACTTGATCTTCTTAATGGCATATCTTGCTCTTGAGTTTCGTCATCGACCTCAATTTGTTCTTCTTGTTCGGTTTTTTCAAGTTCTTCGTTTTGATTTTCTTCATTTTGTAGGTTTTCTTCACTTTCTTCTTGTGTTTTTTCACCTACAATAATATTTCTCAATTCTCTTCGAAACTCATTTGTTTCGATGTTAGTAACACATGGATATATAAAATCACTTGGAAGAATTTTTTCAATATTATTTTCATTATAATTTTCATAAAAAGATTCATTTTCAAAAAAACTAACATTTCTAGAAATGTAAAGTTTTTTATTTTTGGGGTCATAACATTTGTAGCCCTTTTTCTCGGAAGAATATCCGACAAAAATAGTTTTAATTGAAATATAATCGAGTTTGTCAATTCTTTGATTGTGCACAAAACATTTGCAACCAAAAACTCTTAAATGACTAATATCTAATTTTCTACCATAAAGAATTTCTAAAGGGCTTTTAAAATTCAAAATGGCACTTGGCAACCTATTTATTAAATAAGTCGCGGTTAAAACGGCATCCGATCAAAAAAATTTTGGAACATTACTTTGAAATAAAAGCGATCTAGTAACTTCTAAAAGATGACGATTTTTTCTTTCGGAAACACCGTTTTGTTGAGGAGTATAAACACAAGTAGTTTGATGTAAAATATCTTTTTTTTTAAGAAAATTAGAAAAATTTTGATTAACAAATTCGGTACCATTGTCAATCCTTAAAATTTTAATTTTTTTTCTCAAATTGATTTTCAATAAAATTTACGAAAGTTTGAAAATATTAAAAAAACCTCATTTTTATTTTTCATCAAATACAACCAAGTGATTTTTGAAAAATCATCAATAAAAATAACAAAATATCTATAGTCATTATAAGAAGTTATAGGGGCCGGACCCCAAACATCGGAATGAATGAGTTCAAAAAAATTATTACTTTTAGAATTGGAATTAGGAAAAGGGGGTCTAGTGTGTTTTGCACGTTTGCAAGTTTCACACTTGGTACAATCTAAATTAGAAAAATTAAATATTTTGTTTAAAATTCTATCGGAAGGATGTCCAACACGCTTGTGCCAAAGTTTGTCCAAATCTTCATCTTTACTAGTTTTGAAAATAAATTTATTGCTATTTAAAAAATAAAGACCGTTTTCAAGAAAACCTTCACCAATTTTTTCTTTTGAAAATAAATCTTGAAAAATAACACTATTTTCTTTAAAAATTATCTTGCAATTCAAATCTTTAGAAAGTTTGCTAATAGACAACAAATTTACAGAACAATTCTCAACATAAAACACATCTTGTAAAAAAATTTTTTGATAAAATACTAATCATACCCCAACCTTTAATTTTAATTTTTTTCATTATTAGCTACAGTAAAATATTGGCCATTACTAATGGTACGGTAATTTCTTAACAAATTTAAATTTCCTGTCATGTGATCGGTAGCACCGGAGTCAAGAATCCATTTGGTACAATCATTTGGAGCATTAATAATGGTATTCCCTATGGTTAAGCATTTGTTTTGAATTGGTTTTTCTGATAACTTCGAAACGGGCTCAATATTAAATGGGCTGGTTTTGTTTATATGGTTTTCATCAATCCAATCTGGTTTTTGTTTTTTATAAGATCGGTTATTGATTAAAACCTGTGGGCTTTTGAGCCCTTGAAGATAAGCAAACAAAATCTCTTCGATTTTATCCAGCCTTTTTCCTATCGAGTCTGATTCACTCGCAGCTTCTTCCTCCCCCTTTCGCGAGACGATCTCGCCCCTCTTTCTAATCTTGGCATCCGCATCGACAGTGCCGCCTCCCCCTTCCTTCTTGGTCGGCTGGAGATGAGAGCAAAGCAACCAGCAATTCTCCCTCGCATGGCTACACTGGTTGGTGCTATTAGCAACTTCCCTCGCTTCTCCCTTTGCACGGCCGGAGCTAGGGTTGAGGTGGTTGTTTGTGTCAATGTCTCGATGGACATCACTCGAGTATTTCTTGCTCGAAAGTCTGAGGAGGTTGATCCTAGGTAATTGATTTTGAGGATGGTTGGAGCTTGAATCGAGATAACTTAATATAGCTTTTGGTTGGATTTCTTCTCCTTGTTTTCTCGATTTTGTTGCTGAGTTTTCTGTTTGAACTGAATTTTTGTTGCTACAAGTCTCATTGCTGGATAGGGCCACTACTTGAGCCCAAGACAGCTTGTTTGTTTCTATAGTCGAAGCAGCTGAGAGATTGGATGAAGAGGCCTCAATAGAGTGCTTCTCTCCTTGATCTTGTGCTGATTGATTTGTTGTTTCAATCATATTTCTTTACTGGCAAAGATGGAATTGAATTTAGCGGAAGGCAGGATTTTTATCGCTCTGATACCATGTTAAGTTTTGAGACAGCTTAATTGCTTTTGGAATAATGAATAATTGTATTATTCTCTTAATTTACAAGTTGTACAACGCTTTTTATATAGGCAGAGAAAGATTAATGGAAAGAAGAAGTAACGGTAAAATATGTTACCGTTTGGACCTCTAACGGTCAAATTTCTGAAAAGTAAAAAATAAAAAAGTCGGAAGGCAAATTAATCTAGCCTATGAGAATAATTACTCCGAGGATAGTTAGCCCTTTTATCATCTATGTTTTCAACATGGGTGTTTGACCCTAAAAATCAACCCTGAAAACCAAATCCAAATTGCTAAAACCAAATTCAAATTGCGAAGATCCAAATTCAAATTTCGAAAAACCCAAGTTCAAATCGCGAAAAATATCAAACAAACTCAAAAAATTCTCAAAAATTACCCAAAAATTCCCTAATAATTATGATGAATTATCATGATTTTGAAATCCCAAAAATATCACCAGAAGCCTCAAAATTTGTATAGAAACCCTGAAAATCCACAAAATTCCCGAAAAATATCTGTGAGAAATTTTGAGAAACCCTTTGAACCATTAAATTTCTCACTTTTTTCTGAGTTCACCCATAAAATTTTATGCGAAAATACCCAAGGGAAGGCCTTCAAATAATTTATTTTGGTTTGGCCTTAAAGAAATATAAATGGGACAGCAGAAATTGAATGAAAATCCCACAAAAATCAGAGGCATTTGGCGCGTGCAGCCATTGTAGGGGATCCAACAGGGGCCAGGGATGTCGCTGCCCCCAGGAAAAATTTACCATCATCATTGAAGGCTTGAATGCACCCGTTTTATGTACACCATGCACAGAAATTCGAAATGTTTAATTGGCTCACGGTACACCCAGCACACCCATCTTGCTCTTCCTCATTAAATTTGATAGATGGGGCCCAGGCGAAGAGCCTTCATCCTCCTCGGTAAAAAGAAGAGGAGAAAATGGCAGCCACGAATTTACTGTAGATACCGGGTGAAAATCGCGAAACCGGCGACGTGGTCTCGTTTGAACCCAGAAACCGGAAACCATGCACCCCGCCCATGGTATTGCAAAACCAGAACCCTAGCCTCAGCTGGAGGTGAGCCGTTGATGAAAATGAACGATGGTGATTGGCTCACGGCTAAGGAAGTGACGCCCTAATCCGGGCCTATTTAAACCCCAATTAAAGCGAGGAGAAAAGGAAGGGGAGGCAGCCACAAACTTAGGCTAGAGCGTAGTTGTTGTAATTAGGATAGTTATTGTCAAATTGGAGGAGGCAAAACATCAAACAGTTGAGAAAAGGAGAAAAGAGGTAGAATTGAGGGATTGCTCTTTGTAATTCTCGGTTGGTAAATCAAAAGAAGTGAATTTGAAGTGCAAAAATCTGTTGCTTGTCTTTTTCTCCTCTCCTCTCATTCTTTGACCTCTCCTCCTATGGTTTATACTGAGGGCTCCTCAGATATAGACTGATCAGAGGTCGCCTAACTTGAGGGTTCCTCCTATTAGGCGCAAATTATGGTCTAAGCTGAGGTTTCCTCAGTTCTAGACTGGATTTCTATGATTTGAGTTCAAATAGCTCAAATTATGGAGTTTTTTTGAATAATTATAGAGGTTTAAATATTATGCTGCCAAATTCTCACCAAATTATTTTATTCTACAAGTTCTGGACTTCATGGGATAAAGAATATTAGAATGATTTACTTGAATCTTGACATAAGTGGTAGATAACACTAATGAATAAATGTTTAAAAATTTCTGAGCCAAAATGTATAAGATGAGGATTTATGAATTTTGAATTATTAAGGCTAATCATAAGAGCACCTGTTTTGCACATTTTAGTAATAAAGCGAAGTTGAAGGTTTGTCCAGTAAAGGAACAAAGAATTGTAATTAAGAATTGTTGATTTTATTTAGATGTCAAGGTGTCCAGAAGCTAAATTGTTCAGCTATATTGAATTATGTCGAAAAGAGTTAGCAAAGGAGACTAATTCTGGATGTATATAGTGATGTAGATAGCTTTTATTGTAACAAATAAGGATATGAGAAGTAGCAATAGATGACTCAAAATGATACTTATACCAAGCATCTGCTGTACCAATGTGAACCATGTTATAAATATCCTTGTACCTGACCACATGTAATATAGAAAACGGAATTCAGAAATGACATGCTGTCCAACATTGTTAATAGCTCAATTTCATGAAGGAAACATCAATTAGTGAATCCGATAAAAATTAACACATGTGCATGTGAAAGTTAAACAAAGATAAAAGCAAGAATGACCTCCCAACCCGAACCAAATCAGACCTTGGTCTTCAATACTTCTCTCGGTACCAAAGCTCATTATACCACCATACCACATCTCGGTTCCCTCATCAAACCCAAGCGACGCGCCGCAAATCAAGGCCATTATCGTACTCTCCCCACTCCCACGATTCTAACGAGCTATCTCTGGTCAGCTACAATGGCTCCGGTCGCTGGAAAATAGAAATACGAAAATATAGGGGTTAAATCGAATAAAAAATCTGAAACTGATGTAGCCAACTCGCAACTTCCTCACCAAATTGAGACGAAGAGGTAGAAATGGAGGTCATATATAAACTTCCCTCAACCTCACGAGTCCAACGAGCTCAATTTCACCATCAATGGTGGCATAGATCGTCGGGGAGGGCTTTCAGAGAAACTCGAGGATGAATAGAAAGAAACGAAGGGCCTTGCTGTAAAATTCCTTCTCCTTCAATTAAAATTCAGCGCCAATTCCCCTTTTACTTGACTGCCATCTCAACGCCACGGGGACTCCAGGTGTCTGCCACGTCAGAGCCAGTCAGCAGCAACCTAGCTCCTTTTGCCAACGTGGACCAATCAGATAATTCCAAATAAACAGAAACTTCGAAAATTCACTAAAAATAGTAGGAAACTCAGAAAAATCCAAATAAAATATCCATAAAATTCTAAAAATAAAAATAAACCAAATTTACTGATACTTTAATGTAAAATTCTGTCAATATAGTGGCCTTTAGTATTTTTGAAGTATTCTGCTATGAAAATAAATTTTATAAAAGTTTTAGAAAATTAATAAAATCACTAAAGTCTTTTCTAAAAAATCTTCAAAATCAGAAATTTGAATACTTTCAAAACAAAAATAATTTTAAAAGGACATTTTTGAAACCAAACATTTCGATATATGTATTTTGAAAATAATGACTTTTGGTACCTTTGAAGTATTTACAATATTAAACAGATTTCTAAAGTAATATTAAATAAGTTTTGTAAAATTCTAAAATGATGTCAAGATTCATCAAAAACTCTTTCACAAATTCTCAAAAATAAAAAGTGAAGTAAGTTTAAAAAATAGAAATAATTTCAAAAGGGATATGTCAAATATCAAATATTTTCAAAAATAAACATAATTAAAAATAGAGAAAGAAATTTTAATAGTCTAGAATTAAAAATAGAAATAAAACTAAATTGTGAAAATAGTAAAACCCAAAGATGAACTTCAGAAATTTAAAAGTCAAAATACGAATCCCAAAGCCAAAACCAAAACCTCTACATTTGATGAAATACGAATTCTTCATTGAAGTCAAAATCAACCCTGAAACTAAATTCAAAAGCCGAAAATCCTGAAACTCAAACCAAAGGACAAATCCTAAAAGACCATGAAATTCAAGCCAAAAAAGCCAATTCCTAATACCTCGAAATCCAAGACCAAGCCAAGTCCTTTAGGCCTAAATCTAAAATAATCAAAGCCTTAGCACTAAAACCAAATTATGAAAGCTAGAAACCTAAAACCCAGAAAACCTCTAAATACAAACTCAAAACCAAACTTAAATCCAAAAATCAAAACAGAAGAAACCAAAGTCTTTGTCACAAATCTAGAAACGAAAACGTAAAGATGAAATGATCAAAAGCAAGAAACTCAAAATCCAAACTCAAATCTGAGAACTAAAACTCAAACCCTTATTCTCACAAGTGGTCCAAAATAGCCCCGAGAACTCAGAACTTTGTTTCTACAAGAGACCCAAAATAGTCCTGGAAACCAATCCTTATAAGTGACCCAAAATAGTCCCAAGGATTGTCAAATATCCAAATTCTCACAAGTGGTCCAAAATAGCCCTGAGAACCCAAAACTTTGTTTCCATAAGTGACCCAAAATAGTCCCGGAAACCAATCCTTACAAGTAACCCAAAATAGTCCCAAGGATTGCCAAATCTTATCCCCACAAGTGACCCAAAATAGTCCCGGAAACCCTTTCTCACAAGTGACCCAAAATAGTCCCGAGAAATTCAAATCAAATCCAAAAAGGTCCAAAATAGCCTCAAGAAATCCAAATTCCACAAAGGCCCAAAACAGCCTTAAACAACCCAAACCGAGTCCAAATCCAAATGGGCCAAAATAGCCTTGATACACTCAAAATCCAAATCCAAATTCTATAAAGGCTCAAAATAACCTCAAGATCGAAAACCCCGTCCGACATTAAAACTAAAACCAAGTCTATTAAAATCCAAATTCAAAATTATTTAAGCGTCCTCAATTAGGTCTCGTCAATTAGATTTGGTACCTTCAATTGAGTCCGGTCTAAGCCAAAAGAAATAAACCCCACATAAACACGAAATCATTTTAGAAACGATTTTCCTAGCCTATTACATATAATTCTTTAGATCCCTTAATCAGAGGTTCCCGTAGGCAACTACGGGGTAATTAACAATAGGGGCTTGCGCCTATTGGAAAGAAAGGACCCGCTAAATTAATAAACTCTCGTAAGAAGCGACTCTTGTTTAGGTTCTCTTGTTGTCAAGAGATACTCAGCACAGAGATCGAACCTTAAGGGGGGTGAATCTAAGACTTACTCCAATTTCTCGAGAAGACCATTTCATTCTTCGAGGGATGACGAAAAAACCCACACAATGGGCCAACCATTTACCAAGCCGAACTGGTACAATTCGTACCAATTCACCGCCGACATGTTATTTTATGCTCGAGCTGTCAACCATCCCTGCCGCTCATACAATTCATCATCAGCTCTCATGTTCTACATTCCATTCTATGCTTCTCTCTACGCGCATGTGTTTTCACATGAGAATAACTTGACTCGACGTGATGCACTGGGGGTTGACTTGCTTGAACATATCTCAAAGCAACCAAACTTCCAACGGAATGGCGGGCACGACCATTTTCTTCCTGTTGGACTAATGGCATTGGACTTCTCACGACAGAACGATGACAACAATTCTTACGGATATAAGTTTCTTACTCTCCCACATCTTTCAAATGTCTCCATACCCATCATTGAACGCGACATATATATTGGCAAGAACCAATTTGGCATTCCTTATCCGTCCTATTTCCACCCCAAGTCCAAAGCTGAAATCAGAATTTGGCAGGATGAGGTGCGACGATCAGAGAGAACACACCTTTTCTCCTTTGTTGGTGGAGGCCGACAGAAAGGACACGGCTCTGAGAAGTTTCAGACGGCTGTGATTAACCAGTGCAACAATACTGAAAACTGCATATTAGTTTTCTGTAAATATTGGATTGTTACATGGGATGCAGCTGACGAGATACTAGGAGCTATGAAACGGGCCCACTTCTGCCTCCAGCCACCAGGTGACACTTGGACACGTCGGTCAATTTTTGACTCGATTTTGGCTGGATGTGTACCAGTCTTTTTCTCAGACAATACAGCTTACAAACAATATACATGGTATATTCCTGAGAGAAGAGAGGATTGGTCGGTTTTAATCGGGCCAGATCAACTTGACAGGATTGAGGAGGTCCTCTCACAGATACAGCCGGAAGAGGTCGAACAAATGAGAGAAGCTGTTATAGGGATGATACCGCATGTTACATACATGCACCCTAATGCAAGTTGGACAGAGATCGGGCCCCGTGATGTAGTAGACACTGCACACTTGTGGAGCTAACCAAACGAGTGCGAGTGAGAATTCAAGCATAATGCTGGTGTGACACAGGAAAACAATCTGTAGTGTTCTCTGTTAAATTATTGGCAACAGAATAGGGAATGCTAGAATGTTTATCGATAGTGAAAGCATGCAGGATGGGCAAAATGTATTCGTAATAGATACCATAAATTTGCAATTTTTTTCTTTAAATTTAACGTCTTCATTTCTGATTCATTATTGGGTTGTGATGTAGTTGGTCCTGTCCGATAACAAACTCGGGCTCCAGATAATATGATCACTTCAAGTCTTTTGGTTTCATTCATGTGCAAATCTTTTTTTTTCAATAGTGTGTCTGTGAGGATTGTCCAATTATGCTACTAACAAAAAAAATTTCCTTTCATTTTCCATGATGGTAGGGAAATTTAGCAAAATTGTCATGAACCAGATTTCCGGCATCTGGTAAACTGAGCTGGTCTAAATTTCCATACTGGAACTTGATTAAATTCTTTAAATAAACACGTGAATCTGCTTAAATGGAATTTGATACATTTGGATTTGAGTAAGTGAAGAGTCTGCGGTTAGTTCACCAGCTAGTTGTATTTTTTTTTTTGGGTGAAGTTCAGATCCCCAGCTAGTTGGGTGAAGTCCAACTTCCAAAATGGTTCTTTCAATAAATTGTATAAATTAAATAGTTATCCCGTTGTCAACTTGTCATATTTGATATTGGAAATCACTAGAACATTGGAGTTAGTGTCATATTAAATAACGAACGTTTTACCTCTCAACAAGTCTTCTCTTTGGTTGACAAGTGACAGCTATAAACTATCGTTTCTGTCGATTGGCTGGAACCAGGCCGAGATCCATATTAAGCCTTATTAAGCACAAAATTATAGGCCAAGACTGTGCTTTCAACAGGTAATTACTACTTACCATCCAGCGATTCGCCATCCAAGCCATCTAACAAATCGCGTCCCATCATTTTTCCGCACCCAACCAGCGATCCGATCAAATCTCACCTTTCGATCTGAGCGCACCCCCCTCACCTAGCGCTACCTTCCCCTTCGATCTAAGTGCACGTTTCCTTCACCCAGTGCACAATATCCTCCAAACGCACCTTCGCCTCTCTTCTTCTCCCTTCCTCATGCTATTTCCTTTCCATCTCTTTTCTGTCTTCTCTCTCTCTCGTTCTCACAGGTGATTTTCTTTTATATTTCTCACTGTCTCTTCTATATGTTTTTATTTTATTTTATTTTATATGTGTTTTAATTTATTTGTTTATATATTCACTTATTTCTTATTCACCTAATTTTGTTATCTGTTTTTTTTATCTGTTCAATTTGTTGCATTATATATTCACTTTGTTTGTTTGATCTGTTCAATTTAATTATTTTCACTTTTTGTTATGAGTTTCATGGTGTTTGTTACATCTGTTCAATTTATTTCTCATATATGTTCAGTTTATTTGTTCACTTTTATTTTTGTACCAGTACGTCCACATTGTTTGTTATATACATCTGTTCAATTTATTTTTTATCTCTGTTCAATTAGTTGTTATATCTGTTCAATTTATTTATTATATTTGTTCAGTTTATTTGTTCACTTTCACTTTTTATACGAGTCTACATTGTTTGTTATATCTGTTCAATTTATTTGTTATAACTGTCCAATTAGTTATTATATATGTTCATTTTATTTATTATGTATGTTTATTTTTGTTCTTGTCTATATACATTTTTATTCTATGTTCATATTATCTTTTGTATCTGTTCAATTTATTGTTGTATATGCTCATTTTAAAAAGGTAAGATAAAGTGCATATGTTAAATGCGAAGTGGTATGAGATAGAGATAGGGAGAGCCAATGGAAAAAAAATCATCAAGGAAAGTAGGAGAGGCAGAGGAAATAGATCGCCAGGGAGGGAGGGAAGGGAGCGCGAGGGAGGGAGAGAGGGAGGGAAGGGAGTGCGAGGGAGGGGCGCTTCGCTGGATGCGCGGAAAGATAAAAAGAAAAAGCGCAAGAGAGAGGGGAGGGAAAGGTTGGATGACACGGATGATTTTTAAGTGGATGACGGTTATCAACTCCGCTTTCAACATGTATAAATTTCAATTATTATGTGTTTGACGTTTCTGGGCTCAAGTTTGATATGTGGGCCCTGGCATACGGGTGTGATGTACACCATCTACCTATTTTTCATCCAATCCAATCAATTAACTACATATGAAAATGGTAATTACTACTTGTCATCTATCATTCTGTCATCACCGTCATTCATGAGATCGGCGCCCTTCAATTTTCCGCACGTCTCCATCGAATCGCCTAATTCCATCGCGTCTCTCCTCCCCTCCCCTCCCCTCCCTTTTATTTTTCTGCGCATCCTCCCTCCTCTCCTCTATCTTCTTCTTTTTTTTCGCGCCTACATCTCCTCTTCCTTGCTTCTCTCCTCTTCCTTCCTTCCCTCCTCTTCCTCTATTCATTTCTTCTTTTCAATTCTGTTGGATACCTGTTCAATTTATTTGTTATATATGTTCAATTTAGTTGTTATTTTATTTTTTATAATGTTCAAATTATTTTGTTACATCTGTTCTATATATTTGTTATAACTATTCAATTTATTTGTCATTACTGTTCAATTTATTTGTTATATCTGTTCAATTTATGTTCACTATATTTTTTTTTATACGAGTCAACATGTTTGTTACATCTGTTCAGTTTATTTGTTATAGCTGTTCAATTTATTTGTCATTTCTGTTCAGTTTATTTGCTCACTTTTACTTTTTTTTTTATGAGTCCACATTATTTGCTACATCTGTTCAGTTTATGTATTATAACTGTTCAATTTGTTTGTCATTTATGTTCAGTTTATTTGCTCACTTTTATCTTTTTTTATAAGTCCACATTATTTGTTATATCTGTTCAATTTATTTTTAATAACTGTTCAATTTAATTGTCATTTCTATTCCGTTTATTTGCTCACTTTTACTTTTTTTTTTATGAGTCCACATTGTTTGTTACATATGTTCAGTTTATTTACTATTTATGTTCAATTAGTTGTTATATCTATTCAGTTTAAGAAAGCAGGATAAAGTGTGAGGGAGAAGAAGGAGAAATAGACAGTAGGGAGAAAGGAGGGACGGAAGGGAGGGCTGGCAAGGAAGGAAGGCGTGTTAGGGAGGAAGGAGCGCGAGGGAGGAAAGGCAGAGAGGGCGCGTGAGGGAGGGAGGGGCATCTCCAGAGGCGCGCGGAAAAAAAATTGGAAGTTGGAAGGGAGGGGAGTGTTGGATGACCCGGATGATTTTTTTATAGATGATGCTTATCGCTCCCGTATGAAAATAAATAACTCCTCTCTCCTTCCCTTCCCCTCCCCTCTTCTCTCAATCTCCGCTCCCCTCTCCTTCTCTTTCCCTAGTGTGCCCTCTCCTTTTCCTCTCAACAATTTTTCTCCTCCTCAGCACCTTTTCTCTTTTCTAATTTCCTTCTCTAATTTTTTTAAGATGAACACTTATTGCAATAAAGCAAACACTGAAAACAACAAAATGAGAAGACACGAATATTGGTTAAATAAAAAAACAAAATGAATATTTACAACAATAAACTAAACATATATACAAATTTGTTAAGTAAGAAATTAAATGATCATATTCAACATACAAAGTGAACGCATATGACGTATACAATAAACAAAGTGAACAAACTTCTTTAGTATCGTGACTTAGTAAATATTAGATACTCTCTTGTTATAACTAAATAAACAGTTACGTTTATTAAATACTCTTTTCTTATAACTATATAAACAATTACGTCTATTAGATACTCTCTTAGTGTAACTAACTGAATAAACATTAGATATTCATTTGTTATAACAAATTTAACATTTATGCATATTAAATATTTACTTAGTGTTACTAAGTATCATGACATGTAAAATTATTAGAGAGAAGGAAGAACAAAAATAATAAAGGAGAAAGAGGTGGAAACATGGAGAAGAATGAGAAAGATGATAGAAATAAATAGAGAATGAAGTGATAGGCGCTCTAAAGAAAGAAGGGGAGGGAAGAGATGACAAAGTGAAACAGAAAGAGAGGAGAGGATCACTGAAGAGAGAAAAGCGAAGAGAGGAAGGGAAAGGCAGAAGAGTGGAGAGGAGAGCGCTGAAGGAGATTAGGAGTGGATGGAGATTAGATGGATGGTTAGTAGTAATTTCCTCTATCATAGTCTTGACAACATAATTACTTAATTAAGTTAGATCAAGATGATAATTCCTTTTTATCGTAATTTTTTAAATGAATAATATGACTATTTTGATTTCCAAATATTTCATACAATTAAATTTTTTTATTTTCCTTATGATCAACTAAAAAAAATAATTCGACAACAATGTTTTCAAAATTTTATTAAGGCATGCGTTTAAACCGTATGACACCTGGGTATAAATTATAAGATCGAGCTTGGTTAAAGTTTTTATATCAGTAAATTAGAGTCCAAATCAACCATGCTTATATGCGCCAGCAAAAAAATTAACAAGTGAGATTATACCAGCACACACTAATTAATGAATTACAATTTAAATTTTTTGGATAAAAAAAACTTAAAGCTTAAGATAATTGTCGGATTTAAAAATCATTTTGAACTTTGAAGATTGATAAACATACAACAAGAGTTATTTTTTTTAGGAAAAAGAAATCATATTTAATGTCATTGAAAGTTCCAATTTTTTAGTGCCATAGTTTGTTACGATTAATGCATTTTCTAATCCTCACGTGTTGGCGTACTGAAATCAATCCAAGAATTGTGCTATGTAGTTTTAGAAAACTAGCAGCAGTGCCCGCTCAATGTGCGAGCATGCTTTAATATGTGAAAATATTACATAGCATAGATATTTTATAACACTCAACCTATGTTAGCTCTTTAATTAGTATGTGATTTCTTGCATTTTATATTCCTAATATTTATCAAGGTGTATTTCTATATCTCTAGATTTTATTTACACTTTCACAAAACTAACTGATTCTAACAATTTCAATTGAACCGCTATACAATACTTGATCAAGTTCAGGGTAATACATGTATTCTATTACACCATCTTAAGCATATTGTTCCACCTGAATTTTTTCATTTCACTATTCATTTCTTCACAAACATGATATTGTAGTATATGTACTTTATTAAAAAAAATACTTTGCAAAATTAACTTTAATTTTCAGTATTTTCAATTAAACTTTTGTGAAAGAGTTCACACAGTTCCAAGGAGAACATCGATCTGAGAGAAAAAGGGAAAAAATAAAGTAAATTAGAAGATGCGTGTTATAAAATATTGTTAGAATCAGTTAGATGTTAAATTGTTTGTAAAATATGCGACAATTCTTTGTAAATTTTATTTTTAATATATTTGTCGGCTATCGCCAGCCATCAAAAAAGAAAAAAAAAATCGTCCATGCAAACTTTGGTGCCAATTGAAGATCTTATATTCTGTAATCCTAAGATAAATTTTATTAAGTGTAGCTTCTTTAGTAGTTCCAAGCATCACGGTAACTAAGATGACAAATCAGTAATTTGGCAAAAATTTACTTGATAATCTCAAATAATAGTCAATAAATGAATAAATCAACAGGGTTCATATGAGCCGATTAAGTTCAAATCCAGCATTTATAATAAACTTCATATTCTTACTTGCTCAAGACACCAAACATTGTTAATATATTATGTGCAGTGCTCCAAGGGTGTTTTGGTAAATATTACAAACATTGCAATGTTTACTTTCGAGTGTAAATAAAACTCGATAGTGGTTAATTCAAATGCAATTAATTTCTGAACAACCAATTAGTAGAAACGTACAGGATACATATAACCCACGCCCTGACATGTCTTATGCTTGAATGAGGTAAAAAAATACATGTCGACATAAAGTGATTAGTGCTAATTTATATTTCCATATGTATTCTAACAGACTTGATTTTTGCAAGGAAATCTAACAGTAGCATCCCATGCTTGCCACAATATTGCACATCTTTGTGATTGGTTAGGGAATAAAAAATTTGTACAGAAGCATATTATATTTAGCATTTGCTATACCTAGTACAAAAGCAACTAAAGCTGACAACACGCTTGAGCTTCCTATTGTAGAAAAAGAAGTTGAATGACCTTCTGTAAACACAGAATTATACAATTAGAATTACAAATTATTATCAGAAAGTGACATTCATTTAATGCGAGAGAACAAGGGATGATATTACAGTGCTCCTTTCTCTAAGACGGGTCACTGTCAGAGTCAAGGTTATAGCTATAAATGTCACATTCCTTAATCTTAATCACCTGATCAAAATGTAGCAAATAAAAACAAAAGTGAATAGTGTGTCTAGTTGTGTTTCACTCAAGAGCATTACTGTAAAATGTAAATAAATAAATTGGATAGACTCAAAATTGCTGTAGTCATGCTTTTAAGTGGGGAGCTTCCCCCAATACTCTGACACTTACTCCTGCACAAAGGCAACATGTCTTTAGAAGAAGGAACCTAAAGGAGGAGCAAACATGCATTTCATACAAATTATATGTAGAACATTCTTTGCCCATACATAATTAGCCTAAATCATCTTGCAAAAAAGTCTAATGGCAAAAAATCTAATTTCAACAACACATAGGTAAGAGCGTAAAAAAATATTACAGAAAGGTCACTTACCAAGCAACATTGTTCCTTTTCCTTATCGCACTCATCTCATTGCAGAATACATTGCAAAAGCTGCTTTTCAAATGTGTCAAACTAAACTATTTCTAAACACTACGCCATTTTTTGTTATTAGTACCGGTTAAATATAGGTTATTAGTACCGGTTGTCAAGTGGTACTAATAATAGGGGGTGCTAAAGATAATTAAAAACCGGTACTAAAAAGCCGGTGTTAAAAACGCACTGGAAATCGCGGCAAAAAAGGCGGAGACCTTTAGTACCGGTTTTTAACTAAAAACCGGTACTAAAGATCTCCACCTTTTTTTTTAATATTTACTATCTTTAGTACCGGTTTTTTGTTAAAAACCGGTACTAAAGATCATTATAAAAAAAAAATTTGTTTCTGGGGCTAGCGCCCTTTTTTGCTAGCCATCAATTAATACCGATATACCAGTCGGTATATATACGCATCACATACAATAATACATATCGAATTTAATCAATACAAATCAATAGAAATCCTAATTAAGGTTTAAGATTTATTTCGATTTAATACAAATCCTAGACAATTAACACAAATTAACACAAATGAGAGGGAGATCGACGTGCCTTACACAAATGAGCAGTAATAGCAGTGAGGAGTAGAGGCGGCAGTGAGAGCAGATTGAGGTGAGAGGAGTAGAGGCAGCAATAGAGAGAGAGAAGTGAGAGGAGAGGTGACGCAGTAGAGAGGGAGAGGCAATGGAGATGGAGAGGCAGTCGAGAGAAGAGGGAGATACGAGCGCAGTGCAGAGGGAGAGGCAATGGAGACGGTGAGGCAGTCGAGAGAAGAAGGAGAGGCAGTGGAGAGGGAGAGGCGCTTAGGTTTTAGAAGAGAAGAGGGAGAGGCAGTGTAGATGAGAAGTACTTAGAAAATTTCGTGCGAAGATATAAGCTGAGTCAAGGGTTTTGGCGGCAGAAACAAAAAAAAAAAAATTTGAATTAATCTTTAGTACCGGCTTTTTAGAAAAACCGGTACTAAAGATACTATTTTTAGTACCGGTTTTTAATAAAAAACCGGTGCTAAAGGGTTTTCAAAAAAATCAAAATTCTGTCTATCTTTAGTATCGGTTTTTTATTAAAAACCGGTACTAAAAATAGTATCTTTAGTATCGGTTTTTCTAAAAAACCGATACTAAAGATAAACCGTTTTTTTTTCGCCAACATTTTAGCACCGGTTTTTCTAAAAAACCGGTACTAAAGATAATCCCTAACAATTACAAAATTGCCACTGACTATTTTTTATACCGGTTTTATTAAAAACAGGTATTAATGGGGCGGTACTAAAGCTCTTTTTTGGTGTAGTGAAACATATATATGTTTGAAATTACAGAACTCCAATTAGAGGGGCTTTTCCCAATCATTATTCTTTTTCTCTACCACAGTTAGCCGGTTACCTGCAATTCGAGTGTAAAATAAATTATTGTATAATTGTGCTTGATTTCATTAATCATTAAATTTAAAAAAGAACCCTCCCCAACCCCACAGCCAGTAATGGATATTTTGGGTCCTATACTGATATATACCCCCTGGCAGCAACATAACCGGACCTGGAGGCACCAAGTACTATTTCAGCAAGTCATGAACTCTGACAATTATCAACTTAAATGAAATTAATTAGTTGCTAAGTACTTACTAATCGTTTAACAAGTCTTGAATTGATTGCAATAGCTTTCACAAATTGCCAGCTTAATCCACCAGTAGATGTAAGTTAAAAATTTATATTCTTTCTTATGGTCAAACATTCGTACGCCTTGTGGAAACCGTACACGATTTGGGGCTTTATGATCCACTGATATACTGACGGCATCCAAAAAAGAATAAAAAATAGCATCAGAAACTTTTACAAACAAGACAAAATATTCATTTTTACAATCTGAAACTATCGATCAAGAATTTATTAGTGAAAGTACCTTTGCAGTAGCTGTACAGAAAGAAACATCCTTATCTTCTTTCGCTGGTCTGTATATGAAATGAAATATCAAGCAAATAACCAAAAAACAAATACAGAATGCTGAATTATAACTTGAAAAATATGCATACCTTGGTATTCCCTCTAAAATGACCATCTTCCTCAGCTAAATGTTAAATAAGAGAGATATGCTAAGACAACAAGAAGAGAAAAAAAAAGAAAATCACTTACCAGAGGCAAGTCAAAAGCAGCAAAATTGCCAACATGTTGATTAGCAATCAAAAATCATCCTTATATTAGAAAGTATATAGTTCCACTTGCTTTCACATGTCCACTTAGAACCCTGGAAATGATAAGAATACTACTGCCAAATGAAAAAAAAAAGAAAAGGAATGAGAAGAAAGTACCATCACCAGCTAAAGTAATACTATATGTCCTGTCGCAGAGGTCTTGAAGAAACATTTCAAGTGCTTTGGCTGTGACAGTGCAAAATTGAGTAATTTCAAAAATAAAAACAATTGAATCCCAAGAAATTACACACTGGAAGTTGAAGAAATACTATAGAGGGCTTAAACCCAACTATCTAAATTGCCTAAATTGAAATTTGGGAAAACTTACTACAAACTAAAACAGGTACAGCCATTGCAATTTTTCCCACATCCTCATCAGCTTGCATTATCTTCTTTATCCGTGCCTACATAAAATTAACACTCACCAAATTATAATTTACCAATTCCAATTACTAATTCGACCAACTTCAAAGCATAAACTCTCTTTTGTTGCAATTAAAGAGATCTAAGTGACCACCTTGACTTGATTAAAGAGCTAAAACATAGATCAATTGAATCAAAGAGAAAAAACGATTTTACTTTGTGCTACTACTTCAATTGGTACTACTTCAATCGGTACATGTACCAGAAACGAAATATGAAATTAAATTAAAAGTGAACACAATCTCACCATCATTGCTTAAGGTACACGGGATGGGGAGAAAGCTCGATGCTGCAATAGGGACGCAAAGAAAACAAATTTACAAGCCAATCAATGATCAATATATAGAAATCAAATAGAAAAGGAGAGCTCACCAGATAAAGAGGGGAAGAAGAGTCGAAGAAGGGAAGAGGGCTCAGTCGGACAGCCTCTATGCGCCATGGCCACCTCTGCGGCTGCTTGTTCACCAGCACCTTCAACCTTCGAGGTGAGAAGGTTGTAAGTTTGAGAGATAAGCATTGAGAGAAAGAGAGCACGATTTAGAGAGGGGTTAAAGAGGAGAGGAGTTTGCTAGGAGGTGTGGCCGGTAAGTGTGAGAGGGAGAGCTGCCATGGCTGGTTTGAGAGCATATCAGATCGCTGGTGGTCGAAAGGAGACAGACTGAGGTCTGCTCGATGTTGCGAGAGGCTCAGGCGACGAGGTATAGAAACCTTAGGTGCGATCCTTTCTTTACAAACCTAGCGATGATTTCTAATTGAGGCAGCAAAATTTCCATTTCTGGCTTCATTTTTGAGGCGCAACGAACAAACTCTAGAGAGGAGAGGAGCAACGCCAGTTGGAATAGCGAAACAAAGAAGAAAGAAAGAAAATCACAAATTCTATGCATATTCAGGCGAGCGCAATTCCGCCCCGCCAGCGAAAGTTAACAGTTCTATATGAAAGGTTTAAACTTTTTAACTTGTTGTTCAATCCAGACCACTGATCTGGTTAGATCATAATCAATTCATGGTCTATATTGCATTGGGTAAACAATTATTTATATTTTTGGACTCAAAATTGGATAGATCTTTGGATTGATGCTTTTATACGTAGTAAGGATAAAGATTTATATTTTTATAGTTACACCCCACCGCCGCAATAAATTAATAAAAGAACTAGTGGGCCTTTTGCGCGATCTAATTTCAATTATAGTGTTGTTTTCGCATTCTCTATTCTTTGAAAGTTATCTTGGAAGTTGAGATAAAATATTTGAAATACTAAAATTATATAAAATAATAACAGAACCGTAAAAATATGAAAAGAAAAAAAAAAAGGTATGGAGGCTACTATAAGTGGTAATGAATAAATAAACAATCAACAAAGGACTAATAATTAATGAGTAGCAACTTAGACAAAATGAATAATGCATCTATTTCAAAATAAAGCAACCTGCGATGCATCTGAGAGACAACAAATAAAAATTGACAAAATGAAATGGCAACCAAAACAATATGCCACTTTAATTGAAAGATTATATGTTAAGAATCTAATTTTTTTTCTATTAAATTGAAACTTTCTCTGTGGAATTACACATGCAGTTTTTCAAATTACACAAGGATGAAACACTCTCCGTATGGATCATACATTAAATTACACATGTCATCCTAAATTAGATTAGGATACAATATTGTTTTTTCTGTTTTTCATTTTCACAATTACATTACACTAATTAATGATATAATTAGAGTACTTAACAGACTTCCAAAACAATGTGCTTCAGCGTCAACTGGAAAGTCTTTTAGCAGTATACAATATTCCTAAGAAAAATAAAATGAAGAAAAAGAATGTGTGTTAAAGAGCAAAATAGACAAAGATCAACAACTGTCAGATTCTATGACAGAGCTTAACATCAATATATGATTTTATGATATGGTTTAATACTGGAATAGAATCAGTGTTAGAAAATATATTACTGAGAAGAAGTAACCTCATGGTTCTATGGCATAGTCTCATTCACTATGCTCAACAGTAACTTTCTATGATTAAAGTACATATGATAAAGATGACATAAACAACACTACCGAAGAAAAAGAAAAAAAATGACAATACCTGGTTGTCGGAGATAGATGATAAGTAAAACATACATCAAGCAAAAATCTGCAATTTATATAACATAATAGATAAGAGATGGAGAGGAAAACATTTTACAGAAAAATTATCAAACTGACCTGTAAGATTTTATTTGTGGAACATCTATATGACTATATCTCTAAACGAAAAATTATACTTGTAATTTTTTGAAAAACACCAAATGAAAATAAAAATACCAATTGTATGAAATAAAATGACTGAGTGACTGCTGGAGGTAGGCCATAGAGATTCTCATTTGCTTCCAACTTTATTATATCCTAAGTCTCCCCTTTATAGCCTTGTTGACAATATCTGAGGACATGAAACATATTAGCTTCAATGAAAGAGTAATTTGTCGAACAACCAATCCACATGTTGTCTCAAAGCAAGGATGGCTCAAAACCACATATGTTATACCTTCATATACAACTATGTGGCACAAATGGACCAATGTTAAAAAAGGTAAACGCACGTTTAATTAAAACATGAGCACATTCCATCCAAAACTCTGGACTCCAAACATGCAGCAGTGCAGCACTAACTATGCACTACATTCTTCCTTATTTATTGAGCTACCAAAAGGCATTAATTATTTTTAGAACAGGAAATTATATCAAAGGACAGTAAAGGAAGTACCATCCATCTTACTTTGCCAATGCATCAGCTGAAAACCATGACCAAGCTATAGAAAATGGTAGAGAAACAGACAGAAAAACTGCAGAAACTCAAAATTGAGTTATTATAGAGTTCGATAATAAGTATTAAATTAGAAAAATTCTGATACTGTACTATGCTTAGTAAGAATATAAAATAATATTTAGACTATTTCAGTAGGTATGAACACTACCCAATCTCACCGAGAATCACTTTGTTCTATCAATGCCAATAAATCATATGGTAACCATAGCAAATGTCACCAGCACAACATCATTCAGAAATATATAAGGAAAATAGAAAGAAAAGAAAAGATAAGGAAATAGCTCCAAAATTGTAGGGAACCATGCTTACTGGTAAGAGAACAGAATCATGTGTTCCTTTTCTGCTGGCATTGTAATTGGAAACTCTCTCACAATTAAAAATGTGTTCCTTTTCTTCTATGATTTTTTAATTGGTAATTCACTTCACAATCACGTTCTTAATGAAAGAATAAATCAAACACTTTCAATCGTGTGAGAGTGTACTGCCATTGGTAATTCACTTCACAATCACTTCACTATAACCTGATTGTGTTTGATTTGTGCAATTACAAGTCGACTTGTAACTGAGAGTTCTAAACGGTTTTCTTCTGCCTGGTGAATAACAGAAGTAGATTTGATTGAGGTTTCCAAAATACTACCTAGGGTGGTCATTTACCTCCATAATAACGCAAAATTGTTTGATTATCAGTTTTACCAGACTAAAAATGATGCAGCAGTGGAATTAACATGATTAGCCAATAGTTATCAGGAAAACATGGTCAAATAAATAGACCAAGACTGACAGTTACACAATGCCAAGGAGCTTGGTATAAGCATGGATTAAAAAAGGATAATTGAGAGGGTAAATAAAAACATTAGAAAAGAACCTTTGTACACTATTATAACCATGGCTTCCAAGAATTAGTATATCGGCGTGGTGCTTTGCAACTGCCTCAATTAGCACGTGCTTAGCATCGCCTTCCATGACTTCTACCACAGCTTCAACCTATTTAAACATTCATTTTTGTTACTTTGCACTACCAATAAGCTAAGATTAAATAACACCAAACTTAGTTGTATACAGAAAAATACGGAATGAGCACTGCAGACTGCCCTTGCTTTCTCAACAGTCCTTGCAGCAAGCTTCCTCTGATCCATCTCCGCATCTTGTAGCACCTCCTCAGCACCTGCAAACATATACCGGGGAAAAGGCATGCCATGAATTGTACTGCAAGTGCCGAATAACGATCGACAAGAAACCAAATTGTTTTGGTTTTATTTTTCATAACGAGAGTTCACTTCAGCATTTTGCGGAACACCATGTGTGATCAAAATTATCAGAGTCCACAAAGATAGAAAAGATGTTTAATCCACTAACATAGAAAATCATAATAAGATTGAAATGCAAGACGTCGTGTTGAGAGCACTGATTTTTAAAAAAAAATAAAAATAAAAATCAAACGCAGATGCAAGAGTAAAATGAATGGTTAATTATTTCCATCAATTATATATATATTGTAACTTTAAAAGTAACTGTTCAATCCGGACAATTGGAATGTATGTGGACAACCAAATTATCTAATCTAAAGTGCCTTGTTTAATCACACGTTTCAAGCATAATTTTTTTGTCAGGCATAACAAATTTGTAGAATGACGGTCATAAATAGTTGGTTTTTTCCCATTAAGAGGAAAAGATTCAGAGAAAGAAGAGGGATTGTGGGTTAGAAGTGCTTACTTGTTCCGGGCCCACTGACATTGGCTGCAGCCATTGCTGTCTTAGCGTGCACAATCACAAGCTGGAACCCCATCCCGCCTCCGGTAGCTGGAGAGTAAAAATGGTTAAGAGTCCATTCAAGTGCATAGAAGCTATGTTCACTATCATCCAATGCCAAGACCATAGTTATCTTTCCTTCTTTGGCTTGGTGGAATAATCCTTTCTCCACATTCTCTGTGTCAAATTCCGGTACGATGTGCTCGCCTCGAGATGACCCTGATGCTGACATTTTTGTGTTTGTCTTTGATCAAGAATTTGGTCTGTTTGATGAGGAGGAAACGAAGAGAGGAGACTTTGCAAGAACAGCTGGGTATTTCACAAGAAAAAAAAAAAACATAAAGGAAAAGAACAGCTGTGTTTTATTTAGAGAGAGGAGACTTTGATCAAGTTTTCTTTCCATTTAAAATAAGAGAGGCAGAGTGCAGGTCCAGTTAGGTCAGCTCAGCAGAAACTGGATTTCTTATTGGGTTAATGGTTAATTTGACCTCACTGCACACTGACTTGTGGGACCCACAGAACTCTGGTCCAGAAGTCACTGATGGCCCACGGAATGAATGCCTTTGCATAAATATTTTGTTGATATAGACTAAAGCTTTGTTTGGTACTTTGGTTGAACCAGGTCTCTGTATTTTGATACAAGCATGCGTGCTAGTTTAGATTATACTAAAAAATATGTGGCAAAATCAGCAGAACTGAAGAATTAATACAAACAAGCAATAAACATCATGGTTAACTAATGGAAGCATAAAATTTTATGTATAGGCCAGCTAGAATATTAAATAACATTAATGTAATATAAAAGTACCATGCATAATTACATGAATCATTAATGAAAGCAACTTCACGTTTTAATAGAAATCAAACATGAACATTATTCTAATGAAATGATCTGCATAACACCAAGTTACCATTAATTATATAATTGAAAGAAAAAAAAAATTGAAGGCATTGATCCTCTATTCATTACCTTTTAAAATTCTTCCAAAGCCTAATTATCATATCATTAATGACCCCTTTATATAACTCTAATCCTTAATTGGTTTGAGATTTTGGATTCATTATTCTCTTATCACATCTGTCTCTTCTATCATTAACGTAAAATATAAGATTAATAGATCGAAGAACTAACATATTGGATAGTAATTCCTAAGGTGCAATTTCATTTGTTTAAAAGAATTCTTAATTTGTAGTAACAAGTCTTTTACTCTAATTTTTGTTGTAAACAAATTTAGACGCCAAAATATTAATGTAAAATAAGATTAGGCATTCAAGACTTCAACTTGATTTTGTACAGTTTTTCTTTTTCTTTTTAATTAGCTTATGCTTGTAATTATTTTTTATTAATAAAATTTGTCGGTCTGATGATTACTACCTGACCATAAAAAAAAAAAAAAAAAGACTTCAACTCACCATTAATCTAAGTAGCTCCGTCCGCGGTCTAATTCCATTTTTTTTTTTTTTATGAACCTATTTTGGCTTTACGGAGCAATCTTCAATTCCGAAAAACTAAAAAAAATACCAACATGACATTTTGAACTTATAAATAGGCACGGTGAATTCAAGTCATTGCTTCCATCCTTGCTGACCATGACGAAGGCGCAGAAATTGTATTTAGACACGGAATTAAGTACGCGTAAAAGAAAATTAAGTGTGAACTCCATACAAATTTAGACACTCTAAAAATTCAAATTTATACAGAGAGGAAAGTGTCTTTGGCGATAGGTAGTACGCTCGACTGATTTTATTAAAATATGCTTTACAATTTGTATTCTGCTATTCAATTTAATTATTTATAACGTCATCATATGTCATTTACACTTTTAAGAAATGATTGTGAATGAAATATTATTATTTTAATTTTTTTTTTTTTTGTTGGGATGAAATTTAACACTCCAACCAGTGGCGAAGGGAGGGGAGGCTGGCAAAGGCCAGACCCCCCCCTAATAATTAGATTTTGTAAAATTAGTTATTAAGTTTTACCTAATACGATTAATAATTTGGTCCCTTAGCCCCTTCGGTACTAACCCAAATGTAATTTTTGAAGCCCATAATCAAATTTTTCTTCGGCCTATAGCATTTTTTCTATTAATTTTTGAATTTAAGAGAGAAAAATCTATCGATGTTGAGCGACACCAACTCGCTCTAACGTTTTGTCGCTTTAGCTCCATGCAACCACCCTTCTTCTTGTGCCGAGATTGCACCCCTACTCTTCTGACATCTGTCTTGGCGCCCGCTATTTCTCTATCCTGACTTCGCCACTAACTCCAACCAGAGTTATCCATAAATCTGACTCGTAGTGAAGATTATCAAAATGAAAGATAATAATAAAGGTTCCATATCTATCGGTATGCATGTGGTCTAGTGGCTCAGTGGTAAGAGCACTAGGCTGGCCTCCAAGAGATCAAGGATTCAAGCCCCGCATGTATCTTTAATTTCAGAAAAAATTGGATGACAAAGACCATTTGAATTTTGGATCTCAAAAAATAACTTGATGGCACGTTAGCCATCCTATATATATATAGAGTAAATCTATTGTGAACCATGATGTATAGAGCGCTCCATGCACCATGACCGTTTGATCAGTGATTTTACAAATTGACAAATCTAAATTAACCAATCCAATCTATATATTGAAATCTCAAAGCAAACAAAATTTTACAATTTTTGAAATTTTTTTACTAATTTTTTCGAATTTTTTAAAACTTGCCATTTTTAGCTACAAATTAGTATATTTATAAGTCAAAAATGGCAAATTTTAAAAAATTCGAAAAAAATAGTAAAAAAATTTCAAAAATTGTAAAATTTTGTTTGCTATGAAATTTCAATATATAGATGGGGTTGGTTAATTTAGATTTGTCAATTTGTAAAATCACCGATCAAACGGTCATGGTCCATGGAGCGCTCTATACATCATGGTTCACAATAGATTTACTCTCTCTCTATATATATATATAGAGAGAGAGAGATCATATTGGAGATTTCAATAGGGAGATCATATTGGACGGTTTGGATCGGTCATTTTAAAGCAGATCCAAGAATTCAGATCAGTATGCACCGAAGCTTCCGTACATTAGTATGCACCATAGGTTTTCTCTATATATATATATATATAGAGAGAGAGAGAGATGCTATGGTGCATCGCGATGTATTAAGGCTTTTGTACATCGCGATCATATTTGTCGATAGTTTTACAAATTGAAAATCTAACTAAACAAATCCAATCTATATATTGAAATATCATTACAAATCAAATTTTATATTTTTTTAAAATTTTTTACTATTTTTTTCGATTTTTTTAAAACATGTCATTTTTAGAATTTCTTTATTATTAATTGGTATCCAAAAAAGGAAAGTTTTAGAAAATTCGAAAAAAATAGTAAAAAAATTTTAAAAAATATAAAATTTGGTTTGTAATGAGATTTCAATATGTAGATTGCATTAATTTAATTAGATTTGTCAATTTATAAAACGGTTGACGGATAATGATCGCGATGTACAAAAGCTTCAATACATCACGATGCACCATAGCATCTCTCTCTCTATATATATATATATATATATATATATATATCGGTATATTTTATAAGTCCATTTTGTACGTAATAATGAACAGATTGCTAAAGCCAAGAGTATATATTGTGACACAGTTGGAAATCATGGCGCATAGGATGTCGGAGGACCATTATATTGGTTTCGGAGTGGGAAAAATAGCATAAAAGGTACCTATTTATTGTACATATATGCAGTGGGAAGTCATGAGCACATGCATAGGTCATTATAATTTATAAAGAGATAGGCTAAAATCAGCCACGACTGAAGATTGGACCCGTCAGCTACGATTATATCTCAACTTTTGAGGTTCTAATTGCTAATCTGAACCGTTCAATGTGTTCTCCATATTGAAATCTCATTGGAGACCAAATTTTATATTTTTCTGATTTTATTTACTATTTTTTTGAGATTTTTAAAAATTATAGTTATTGAAGGGTCCATAATTGTTTAGATTAAGAATTTTGTAAAATACCAAATAAATACTAAAAAAATTCAGAAAAATATAAAATTTTGTCTCCAACGAGATTTCAATATGGAGAACACATTGAGCGGTTCGGATCGACTGTTAGAATCTAGAAAATTGAGATTTGATCGTAGCTAACGATCTCATCCGTCAGTCGCGACTGATTTTAGCCTATCTCATTTATAAACCTACTCAGTAAATTACTAAATCGGAAACAGTCGAGTAATTTGCAAATCTTTTGGACCAAAAATATATTCTAACCCGAAATGATAACCATCATCTGCAGTTTTGTCATCACTTGTCATCTCTAAACACAAAGTGAATAAATAAAATAGACAAGGTAAACATATAGACGATCAAAATGACCGCTTACAAACAAATAAGTATTGTCATCTCTTATTCAAATTTTTATATGCATATTCAACTTATATTTATTGAACTTATTTATTTGTATTTGTTCACTTTAATCATTATATATGTTCATCTTGTTTATCTTATGTGTTCATTTTTTATTTAACGATGACAAGTGACGGTAAAACTACATATGTCAATAATCAATTTCCTATTCTTACTGTGCGCGTCCCGAGAAAAACAACATGAAAACGTTGTTTAAATATATATATGCAAATCTAGGCCCAATTGAGAAGGAATTGGGCTGTGTAACTAAGCAATAATGTACTTGTCAGGGTCGCAGACTCGCAGTTTGGGTCGAAAAAATTAAAACTAACGTTACTGTTCACACGAATTTCTTGAATAACAGTTAAAAATTCAGAATTTTAAAAATAACGTTGTTGGATCGGCGTTTCAATCGCCGAAATCACAGAACCCTTGGATCGGCGTTCCAATCGCCGATCCAAGGTTCTCAGCTCCTATATAAGCGAGACAGCGACCCCTCCATCCCCACCCCTTCTCTCATTCTCTCTCGCGCGCGGGACAGAGCTTCTGAGGTTAGTTTTTTTTTTATATTTATTTTATTTATTTAATTTTATTTATTTAATTTTATTTATTTCATTAATTTAATTAGGTAAGTAATTAAAAAAATAAATTAAATATTGAAAAAATAATGAAAAAATAAGTAAAAAATCAGAATAAATATAAATAATTATAATATGTAATTTGGGAATTTTTTTATTGAATTTAATTAGTTTATTTATTTAATTTAAGTAGTTTAATTAGATAAGTAATTAAAAAAATAGATTAAATATTGAAAAAATAATAAAAAAATTAGTAAAAAATCAGAATAAATATAAATAATTTTAATATGTAATTTGAAAATTTTTTATTGAATTTAATTAGTTTATTTATTTACTTTAATTAGTTTAATTAGGTAATTAATAGAAAAAAATAGAATAAATATTGAAAAAATAATTAAAAAATTAATAAAAAATCAGAATAATTATAATATGTAATTACAAACTTTTTTTGAATTATTTTGTACATTTTATAATTGTGGATAAGTTAATTACAAATTTGAAAAAGTAAATAAAATAATAAAAATTGATAGATTAATTTTTTAAATGTAGGAAAATTTTCTTAAAAGAGACAAGCAGCGCTTCTCCCTATGCCTGTCTCACCAAAGCTATTTGCTTCCTTTCATTAAACCATTTAACAGTTTTGTACCAAGTGTCTTCCACAAGTCCAACAACTGGTAGTCTTCTCTCAGCCTTGTACCTGCTATTGAGACTTTCTGATCCATTACTCGTCATTAATCCCCAACGATAACCACCGTCATACGTTTGTGCCCACCTTTCAGGTTTCCACTGCTCGTTGCCATCTGTTTCATTTTCTTTCCCACACTTTTCAAGGTAGTCGATCGCCTTTGGATTCGTTTTCTTCAATTCGTTCCACATTTTGTAGAAGGGCCTCCTTTTTTTCTTGTTGGCCAACTTATTTCTGAATTTGTCTGGTAGAGCTGCGTCTTTTCCAGATGCCTTGAACACGTTTTCACATACATGTTGCATGCAATACCGGTGCACGGCATATGAAGGGTTCGCATCCTCTTGCCAACCATATTGGGATTGTTTGAACGCGTTCCTTATTCTCCAATGGCGATCCGAAACAACACAGAATTTTCTTCCTTCCCCGATAACTTGCCGCCTTAGAAAATTCATGAACCAACCCCAACATTGTTCGTTCTCAGTTCGCACTAGTGCAAATGCTAGTGGAAGCAACCGCTGCTCTGGGTCATAACCGCATGCCGCTAACAATCTTCCCTTGTAGCGACCCGATAAGAACGACGCGTCGATGCTGATAACAGGCCTTAGGTATGATACTGCCGCGATACAAGGCCCATATGCCCATGCTGCTGCGGTGAACATAGCTCTGTTGGGATCCCCTACGCTCTCTGTCAACCATTTGATCTGTGTCCCTAGGGTCGTTCTCTGTATAGCCAATAATAAATTCGAAAGTTTGTTGTATGATCCCTCCCACGATCCAAAAAGTTGTTCGATCGCTTTCTCTCTCCCACGCCATAACTTGTTATAGGTTGGTTTTACATTTGGATATTCTTTCTCTAATATAGATTTTACGTCATCTATAGAAATACCAAGATCTCTCTTCACTGCATTCCTGATGCTGTTTGCGATTACCTCTGCCGTCAGATTTTCATGTGTGAAATCTCCGGCCCTTCTCACGCAACTATGTTCTTCTTCATTCTTTATTATTCTCCAAAATTCACCTTCCCTTTCTGTACGGACATACAAATGCCACTTACAAGTAGGCACCTTACAATCCAATACATACAATTCTGGAGTACTTCTAGTGGTTTTGTGCTGTACATTATTATCTACGGCGTATTTATTTCAAGCTTGTTTTAATTGTGGTTTTGACATAAAAATGTTTCCTTGCGCTAAAGGCCCAGAAGTTTCTGTTTGAGACGGTTGTGGAATCGAATTTCTATACTCAGAGATATCCAGAAATTGGCTAACGGGATGGTAATTATCGGTCCTTCCGGTAATGTAATACTCGTGATTCGCGAAACCCTGCGCATACAGACCCTCTCCCTCCATATCCTGTGACGCCCAAAACTCTTCATCTTCATCAGTGAAATACTCCCCCGTTGCATAATTCGACTAATAACCTGGGCCACGGTCGTATGTCTCGTCAAGTTCGTCTATATCCCCTTCTTCTTCTTCATCTTCCTCTGCTTCTTCTCTAACTGGTCTACTACTCTCAGGTTGGTCCCATGGATCCCAATCATGTGCATTGGTGTTGTACTCATTATTTGTTCCATCTTGTCTTTCTCGTCCGCTACTACTCTCAGGTTGGTCCCAAGGATCCGAACCCCATGCACTCAGATTTGTTCGCTCTTGTCTTTGTTGTCGACTACTACTCTCAGGTTGTTCCCAAGAATCCCAACCCTGTGCACTCGTATTGTATTGATTATTTATTTCTTCGTCTTCTTCGGTATTATTGACTTGTTCATTCAAATTATAATTATAATCATAATTATAATTATAATTTGTGTGTCCCCCTAATTTAAAAATATATAATAAAAAATTATATAATTTATGTGTCATCGTAATCAAAATTATTGATTTGCTTTTATTTTAAAAGGCTTAATTTAAAATTTTATTATTCAAGAGTAAAGGCAAGAGCAAATTAATTATAAATGCGTACAATTAATAGCAAGAGTAAATTAATTACTTTAAAAAATAAATTTTATCAATTCTATAATGGCACAAATTTAATTAGTAATTTTGTCCAATTATGCAAAAGATTTTTTAACCAAAAGTTTCTTAATAAGCCAATTATGTTTAGTAAAGAATTATAATCCTAATTTAAGCAAATTATATATTGCATATGTTCATGACTATTGTAATCCTAATTAAAAAATAAATAATAAAGTAATTTTACTAATAAAATTTGTCGTAAGTTACCTTGTAGGCCACCGCCAGTAGCTGGAAGCAAATCAACGTGAAGTTGAAAGCCGTGTAGCCTTCTTACTTGGAAGCACTCACGTCGTACATACCGCCATTCATTTTCAGAGTTCACCGGCAACTGCATCTGCTGGAACCTCCCTTCAATTATGGTATTAAAATGGGAAACAATTCTCAAATTATAATGACCTTGATAAAATCCCAATGCTGATAAAATTATTTCTTTAATTGATTCATAATCAGTTTGCGAAGTTGCATCCAAACTGAAATAATTTGATGGATTATATGGAGATTGATTAACGAAAACCGGAATGAAAATCATATTTTTGACAGTATAGAGAGTCGAGTATTTGAAAATGATGGGTGATTTTCGAATTCGGAACGGCATCTTCTATTTATAACCAAATGAGAGTCGAAATAATGATGAGCAATCAAATCAAATCGCACTAAAACGCACTGTTAAATCGCACTTAAATTCAATTTACACCTTGGATCGGCATTTAGGACGCCGATCCAATTCTTTTAATGATAAAAACCACTAAAAATGAATGATTAAAACCATAAAAAACAGTAAAAGCATTAAAAAAGTTAGAAAACCAGTTGGATCGGCGTTCCAATCGCCGATCCAAGCTAAAAATTAATGATTAAAAAGTATAAAAACAGTAAAATCATTAAAAAAAGTAACTTTTAGCGGGAAACCAATTGGATCGGCGTTTCAAACGCCGATCCAAGCTTGGATCGGAATTCGGATTGCCGATCCAACCTTGGATCGGCGTTTGAAACGCCGATCCAATAGCTTTCCCGCTAAAAGTTACTTTTTTAATACTTTTACTGTTTTATCTTTTATTATTATTTTCTATTATTATATTTACTTATTAATATTCTTATTAATTGCTATTATTATTGCATTGTTATTAATATTAATTTGGTAATTGTAATTAGTTATTATATTAGTAATAATTTTATTATTAAATATTATGATTTATTATGTATTTTTGTGATTATTGCATGATTATTACTATTAAATTGGTAAGTGTTATTAGTAATAATTTAATTATTAAATATTATTATAAATTTGTTAATTGTTGTTAGTTATTATATTAGTAATAATTTAATTTTTAAATATTATTATAAATTTGTTAATTGTTGTTAGTTATTATATTAGTAATAATTTAATTTTTAAATATTATTATAAATTTGTTAATTGTTGTTAGTTATTATATTAGTAATAATTTAATTATTAAATATTATTATAAATTTGGTAATTGTTGTTAGTTATTATAGTAGTAATAATTTAATTATTAAATATTATTATAAATTTGTTAATTGTTGTTAGTTATTATATTAGTAATAATTTTATTATTAAATATTATTATAAATTTGTTACTTGTTGTTAGTTATTATATTAGTAATAATTTAATTATTAAATATTATGATTTATTATGTATTTTTGTGATTATTGCATGATTATTACTATTAAATTGGTAAGTGTTATTAGTTATTATATTAATAATAATTTAATTATTAAATATTATTATTTATTATGTATTTTTGTGATTGCTTAATAATATTATTATTAATTATTAATGCAGTATTTATTGTTTAACCTAATAATTAGCTGCAAAAGGACAGGCGTGGTCTGATAAAGTCTGAAAAAGTATACTGATACCCATCTGCCCCCCGCAAAAGGACATGCGTGGTCTGATAAAGTCTGAAAAAGTATACTGATACTTATCTGCCCCCTACAAAAGGACAGGCGTGGTCTGATAAAGTCTGAAAAAGTATACTGATGCCTATCTGCCCCCTGCAAAAGGACAGGCGTGGTCTGATAAAGTCTGAAAAAGTATACTGATCCCCATCTGCCATCTGCAAAAGGACAGGCGTGGTCTGAAAAAGAATCACGTGAAATTAATTTTTTATTGTGTGATTCTAAGTCTAAAATTGTCTATAAAACCACCTTTCATCAACCAGATTATGCAACACACACTCACTTCTTCTTCCTGAAAAATTCACTGTCATGGACAAAGGAAATAGCCCTCACTCCAATAGTGATGTCCCAAATTGGCGAACAGCTACCTGAGATGAATACTGGCCAAATTACCAACATTCCCCTGTCAATACAAATGAAATAGAAAAAGGAGATTATCATGCAATATGTCGCACATGCTTTCGCACTTTCAAATACAATATCTACGAAGATGACGGGATAGAGTTCGATTTAAAAATACACTACCAGTGGCACATTAATGGTGGGGAAGAAAGAGATCGCAAGGAGCACCTCCAAAGAATGCTGAGCAAACCCAAACATAAGAATTGTGACTGGTATGAAGATTACTACAAAAAACCGCAACCAATTCCCCAACAAACACCAACAGAAAAACCATATTCAGCACCAAAAACAAACTGCACCGTTTATGAAAGAATTTACAACTTTCGTGGAGACCACACAGTGACATGTACAAAGTGTGGTCAGGTTTTCAATTACAAAAATACCATCTTGCGTGATCACTACGATGACTACGAAAAACAAGCTTGGTGGGATCAACAAAAAAAGAAATGGAAAGACAGAGATGAGGCGGAAAAAAAGAGAAAAATTGCACAAAAGACTGCCGAAAAGAGACAAAAATTGAAAGAAGAAAAAATTGGAAAAAAAATCAGGGAGCGCCTGAGATGGCACAAGGAGAGAGATGAACAAAAAAGTATTGCAGCAGCTAGAATGACAGAGATAGAACAACAAGAAGCCGATGCAGCTTTCTGGAACGAAGCCGCTCAATTCGCTGATAATCCTGGTGTGAGAAACCAACAACAAAAGGAAGACGAAGAAGAAGACCCATGGTGGGATAAAATTCTACAATATGCGGACACCCAAAATATCTAAATATTTTATTTTCTTAGGTAGTTTGTTTTTAAGTAGCAACTGAATAGTTTGTTTTTTAAGTAGTTTTTTTTTTTTATTTTGGTGTGTTACTTTATATTATGGTTATAAAATTTAGCTCTTCTTCTAATGGTGTGCATTTTTAATTCTGAATTTCTTTGCATATTAATTTTCAATACATATCATAAAAAAATTTAATAAAAGTAAATAGACAAAACAACATATTTCAGTAATATAAGGCAAACATTACAAGTGACGACTGTCACACAAACTTATTTCACTAATCATGACCATAATAAGATACCGATGGCAGAAACATAATACTATTCCATTTAGCGGAGATGGACAACATTTGAAGCTGCGGGATGATTTTCAAAACCAGGTGGAACTGCTGGCAGGTGAGTTAACCACGACCCTCCAAGATCAAAACCTCCATTCCTCTCAACCAAATCTGTAAAAAATTTGGGGCCCCTAACATGATATTGATTTCCTTCTAATTTCTTAACTACAAATTTTTTCCCATGATATTGTAACATCAATGCAGAAAATAATCGTTGTTCGCTAGTCCGCTGATCTCCGATCAAAATAACAGCAGAAGAGACGCAGCTTGGTTTAGGACCCATTTGCTTAAAATTTCAAAATTAAAACTCTATTAGCAAATCAAATAAAATAAATTTAATAATTAATTTAAAATTATTACCTACGAAGAAGTGATATTGCGAATATGAAATGACGAGGAGAAAGTTTATCAATTTCAGACTAACGAGAAAAACTTAGTTTGTGAATAATAAATGATGACAATTGAGCTTATATAGACAATTTTAAGCGGGAAAACGACAAAAAAAATTATTGCAAACCAACTTTGAGTGTTTAAAAATCAAATTGCCCACTAAAAAAAGCAAATTCAGCGGACTGAAATGGTCAGACCCTTGGATCGGCGATTGAAACGCCGATCCAAGTTTGGATCGGCGATTGGAATGCCGATCCAAGCTTGGATCGGCGTTTCAATCGCCGATCCAAGGGTTCTGTGATATCGGCGATTTAAACGCCGATCCAACAACGTTATTTTTAAAATTCCGAATTTTTAACTGTTATTCTCGAAATTCGTGTGAACAGTAACGTTAGTTTTAATTTTTTCGGCAGTTTGGGGTAGTTTAACCATTTCAAATTGGTTAAGTACCAAATAAGTTGCTCATATCAATTTGAGGTTTCAAATACAACATTCGTTCAGTCAAAATGCTTGCGAACTTTACCTTTATCTACAACTCTTTACATAAAAAAAAAACGTGTTGCAAATTTTTCATTCCAAGACGGGATGTTACATATGTTTTGAAAGAAACCGTGTACATTTTGACAGAAAAGGTATCAACAATTGTGATTTCATCTAATAGTCATCCATCATATATCAAGGCATTTTTGTGAACGTGCATATTGAAGATCTTTCACTAAAATACTTATGATTTACGCTTCTTCACAACCATTACCGGGCATTCTGCATTGTTCACACAGTAGTTGCTCACACTGCCCCGAATAAATCTGCAAGGAGAAATTAGCAGATTAGAACTTTTGTGCTTTTGTTTAGTTCAGTTGTCAGCGTTTTGCTTTGCTTTTTCTGCATTGTTATTTTGTAATGCAAGCGTTCTTATGTTGTAAATGTGTTCCCCCCCAATTCGACAAATTCAAAGCCCAAGTAACAAAAATAAAAAGGTTAAAACAGAAAATTCTGGGATTTTGTGGATCATGTAATGTAACAGTAGAGTGCTATCTGATCATTACAGTTTCAATAATCTGTTTATGCAATTGACAGTACCTGACCAAACAGTACCATCATGTGAAATTTAAGACTTAATTTAAAGGAAATATGCAAGGAAATTACAAGGATACCTTTGGATTGCTCCATAGCCATGACTCCCGACAATAAGTATCTCGGCATTGTACCTTCTGGCTGCCTCCATTAGGACAACCTTGGGGTCACCTTCTATAACTTCCACACGGGGAGTAACATGTTCACAGTTTTGTATCATTATACTGGACTCCTGGTTATTACATAGATAAATGCATCCACTATTAATAATATCTACTACAGAATACTGATAAATATCTCCTATATACATGTGAGCTCAAAACCAAGCAACACCAAATTGATCCTATATTATTGAAGCTCCCATGTGAACATTTCTTAATCCCCGATGTGAAAACAACACAAACAAAACAAATTATGAAACTGTGCAACTAATCGAATAGACCCTAATTAACTAATCCCAAAGTCGATCCAGTGCCTGCTTTCCTCTACATTTATGATCTTTGTCTTTTGGACACGAACAAATTAATCCAACAAACCAGTATTACAAAGATTGATTACTTACCCAGTGTGCAGCACATAGACCGAGTACACTCAACTCTACGGACCAACGCGTTTTGTGGGACCAACCTCCACCATGTGTTGGAGTAGGAGTAGGCAGTGGGGTGGTTGATCTTTTGAGGATTTCCATTTTTTATGGTGTATGAAATGGATCAAATTTAGAATTCATATGGTTCGACATACTGAATCTGTAAATTGGCTGAGGCATAAAGTGGCTTCACTTTTAATGCGTGTAATTTAACACCTGAAAAATTAATGGCTCAGATGGTATGAAGGAGTAATCAATGATCCAGATTGATCACTGTTCTAACCCAAATTTTAGCGAAGCTAAGTGCCTAAGTCCTGGCCCCATCTACAGTTCTTATCTTAGTGGGACCCCCCATGTGGTTGAGCAGACCTACAGATAGAAGGAATGGAAAATAATCGATGGATGCGATGAACACAATAAAAATGGACGATGCAGATGGCTTACTGTACTAACCATAGTAAAAAAGTCTCCTCGCGTGCATCTCACGACATTGCATCTTTATATATGTTAATATAATATGTATAATGTATAATATCTAAATTATCTATATTTGAAACAAAAACATACATATCACATATGTTATGAATTTCTAATGCTAACGGATTGGGCTTTGCAAGCTCCAACACATAAGGCCTCACAAAAAGCCTAATTTTACATAATTATCACCATTCAAGCCCAAGTATTGAAAAGTGGGCTGAACTGAGACAAATTAGTACATTAATACATGATTGTCTTATTTATTTGGTAATTGCTACTTATCATCCAATCCAACGCCATCCAAGTCATCCACAAGAGCGCGCTCCCTCTTTCTCTCTTCTTTTCTTCCGCATCTACCCCTCCCCTCCCCTCCCCCCTTTCTTTTTTTCGCATTTCCGCGTCTACCTCTGCTCCCTCCCTTCAGCATCCTCCCCTCCTTCCCTTCCACGCCTCCCTTCCTTCTCTGACCTCTCTCCCCCCCTCTCCTCTCCTCTCCTCTCCTCTCACTCTTTCTTGTTTCTGTTTCTTTTCTCGTTTTTTTTTCTTTTTTTCGTTTTGCTTTCTAGTAAATAATCTTGTTTTTTTTTACAGTGAGTTATACTAAGGAATAATAAATAATCTTGTTTGTTATATATATGTTCCATGTATTGTTATAACTGTTCAATTTATTTGTTATTTATGTTCAGTTTATTTGCTCACTTTTATTTTTTGCATCAATTCACATTGTTTGTTACATCTGTTCAGTTTATTTGCTATTTATGTTCAATTAGTTGTTATAACTGTTCAGTTTATTTATTATGCATGTTCATTTTTACGAGTTAACATGTTTGTTACATTTGTTCAATTTATTTGTTATAACTGTTCAATTTATTTGTCATTTATGTTCAGTTTATTTACTCACTTTTACTTTTTATATGAGTCCACATTATTTCTTACATCCGTTCAGTTTATGTGTTATAACTGTTCAGTTTATTTATCATTTTTGTTCAGTTTATTTGCTCACTTTTACTTTTTTTTTTGTGTCCACATTGTTTGTTACATCTGTTCAGTTTATTTGCTATTTATGTTCAATTAGTTGTTATATCTGTTCAGTTTATTTATTATGCATGTTCATTTTTGTCCATGTATATATACACTTTGATTATATGTTCATATTATCTTCGCATCTGTTCAATTTATTGTTTTATATGGTCATTTAAAAGACGTAGTTCATGGAACAGAGCTGGAGTTCATAAGAAAAAAAAATCTGACGGAAATGAGGAAAGGAGATGAGGCAAAGAAAAAGAAACGTGATGGAATGAAGGAGAGGAGAGGGAGGAATCGTAGGAGAGGAGAGGAGGCTAGGAGGAAGGAGGGGGGAATTGAGAGGAGAGGAGGGGAGGCTGGGAAGAAGGAGCAGAAATTGAAAAGAAAGGAGGAGGCGAGGTAGAAGAAATGGCAGAGGTGAGGTGAAAGAGGAGAGAAACGTAGGTGAGGAAGAGAGAAGCGAAGAGAGAGAGGCGAAAAAAAAGAGAGACGGAAAAAATTCGGAGAAAACACCAGAGGGAGGGGAAAGTAAAAGTTGGATGACGCTGGATGACAAATCGCTGGATGACGCTTATCATTCCTGTATTTATTTCAAATGGAACAAATTATAACTGAGGCAAATTAGTACATTATTTCTTGGTAAAAATTATATTAACTTTCATATTTATTATAACAAAGTAATCTCATTGATCACCCGTTTCTTATCTAATGGAACAAATTAACTGACACCTTGGTAATTATTTAAATTAGGTACATTAGGACAGATAATTATCAAATAGGAACTTCTACTTTTTTTTTACGTAATAAACTAGCGATTATTAATACAATTTTGTAATTTTCTAATCTTGTTAAAAATTTTTGAAAAGAAAGGTCGTCGTTAGATAAGACTGGACCCTTGATTTGAAATGGGCATTCGACAGAGTCCGAATGTACATAAACATGTCATGTCATTTTTTATCGAGAGCATCATTTACTTTTTACTTAAATCCGTACAGACACAATTTTCTCTGACACTGTGAACTCGCCCTGACCTCAGCTTGAAACTGTTCCAATTTATCCGTCAGAGCCAATACGATGTAGCTAGCAACTTCATCTTTTAAAAAGACCAATTTCCTCGTCATCTTATGCACTCCATCTAGAATAATTTTTGTGTCAAAATGAAAACCACCATATGATTTTGATGTCGCTGAAAACAAAAGGGTGCCCTTGATATTCCTCGACCCTTCACCGAACAGATGACCTGGTAAAAACACAATGAACAGCATTGACGATGATACTAGCACTGCAAACAGGCATCTGTAAAAATAGAAAGGCTTTAAGAAGGACAGGAGCGTTAAAATAGATAGGAACCTCACCAGCAAATTTCAGACGAATTCCAACATAAGCAAATCCTATCCACGCATCTAGTTCCTCGATATTAATGTACACCTGCTCAAAATATTTATCAGGGAACAATAACTGTTATTGACGGCCAACACAGGCTAAACCCAATTTTATTTTATTTTTTTTTTTTAAAAAAAAAAACCAACATTAGTGTTTTTGGCAAGAACCCTTGCCTGGTAACCAGCACGGGCCTAGCCTACGTACCAGCTAAAAGCACTCAGACTAGTTATACTTCATTGGATTTTTATTTTTCACCGGGAACACTTTTATGCGAGGTAAAGATAAAGATAAAGACATTCATAGCTGCAACCACCCACCTTGCCAGGAGATTCTAGCTCGATGGAGAATGACTCAGGAGGCGGTGGGGATTGAACAGAACCAAGCAAAACCTGAAAATAAAATAAAACAGTTCACCAAATTAAACGACAGAAAATAATATATTCTTTAGATAAGGTATGCCTAGAATCGAAAAGAGTAACCAGTTATAACTTCCCCAAATGAAAAAACACTTCAACTAATCGAACACTTGCAGAACAAGATATGTGGAAACCGTATAAAACAATAAAAAACGAAAAAGATGGTACTCATGGGATAAGATAGGCAGACAGAAAATTTAAATCGGAAAGCGAAACGAGCTGGAGGAGTACATACTTTTAATCTCTCGAATGCACATGACCCGCTATCCATAAGATTTCGTTTCTGCAGCACATAAGAAAATCATGAGAACTTTCGACATTCAGATGCATTTAAAAAAAAAAATACTTGAACGCCAGAGCATCTTTAGAACATCTACCTTCAGGAAGGAACTGACGTACACTAAGATTTTATTCTTGCTGTCGGAGATGCACAAATCAGAAAGCTCTTGCTTCATCTTTTTAAGTCTAGCAAACTTTTGTTCAACTTCAGCATCTTGCTCAACAATCTGCAAAGTAATAACAATAAAAGTAGTAGTAATAATAATAATAATAACAACGACAACAACAATTCATGGGTGAGACTGGGAGGAAGGCGTGAGAGAGAGAGAGAGAGATGTTGCAGGAGGTTGGATTTCAACTGTAGAAAAGAAAAGGGCAATAAAGGACAACAACCTCAGATGACGAATACAATCTGCATTTCGCATCAATAATATCCCTCAAGCAACAGATTTCTCTACTTATGCGCCCGACTATTAGCTCAAATTGATTGACATCTTGCGCTTTGCCCCCATCTTCATACTGATATGAACTTAGAATCTTTTCCATTTCCACGATAAATGTTTTGCAAGTGCAATCAACTGTAATGGAATCGTCCAGCCTACAAGTCCTTTCCTTAACGTCCTCGTTCTCCCCTGATCCACCACTTTGCTGGACTTGAGAAGGCACAGACCAATCGGCATCCCAGGAAATCCCCAGGTCATGGTGAGACTCAAGGTGCAACATATGAGACTTCTGATCTGGAAACCTCTTTTCACAGACAAAGCAGCGCCAGTACTTCAGAGGGTTGGTTTTCAATCCCCAAATATCCAATGCATCATAACGTAATCTGGCTGGTTCTAGTTCTAGGCAATGGTTTGCAACATCATTGATCGTCATGCAAACGAAGAGGCCACTTTCGTTGGTTTCCCGAGCTAAATCAGCAAAGTCCCTGGAAAGTCTGTCTTCAAGTTCTTCTTCCTCTTTGGATAGGCTATCAGGATCAGAATCAGGGTACATAAAATAATGAGAGTCCTGTGAAAACTGACTCTCCGGTTCGGTTTTTGACTCAGGTCCAGTATCTGACTCCATTATGGCTTCATGTTTAGCCTCAGATTCAGCGGTCGCTGTGCCGGTTCTTCTCCTAGAGGGAGCTGCATCAGCACATCCGACCTGGGGTACTCTGCCGTACGCGTCTTCTGTGTGTGCACCAGGCGGATCTCCCCCCAGTGCTTCTCCACAGTGACCAACTTCAGTTATGCCGCTTCCACTGATGCCACTACTTCCACGGTTGCCACTACTTCCAGGATCCGGAACAGCAGAATACAACTCTTTGTAAGGCGTCATCATACCACTGCCATCCTCAGAGGCAGTTTTTTCTTCGAATCTGCAATACGAATGCTCCTCAGAGTGCTCTTCTTGTGACCCATCCATTACATCACCCTGCAGTATAGGTAGTATAAAAGCTAATGTAAGGTCCCCTGTCCGATACACTGACACGGTAAGGTTCGTCTAACCTAGCAGAAACATTCAGGTGCAAATTTCTAATACCAGACCAGTCAGATGCAGTACTGATAACTGTCAGCCAAGCATTTAGCAACCAAGTACAAAAAGCGGGTAGTACCCAATAAGGCTTAAGTAGGCAAATTTTCATGTAATGTTGAGTCCAAATCCTCTCACCTCATCAGCATCCTCTACTTTCGAAATCATCTCCTGTCACAGACCCAAGCGCCCCACTCGGTAACACATACCAGACCAGTCAGATCAGTACTGACAACTATCAGCCAAGTGTTTAGCAACCAAGTACAGAAAGCGGGAAGTACCCAACAAGGCTTGTGTACACAAATTTTTAATGTAGTGTTGAGTCCAGATCCTCTTACCTAATCAGCATCCTCTACTTCGACATCATCCCCTGTCACAGACCCCAAGCCCCACACTCGACAACATATACAAGACCAGTAAGATCCAGTACCGACAACTATCAGCCAAGTGTTTAGCAACCAAGTACAGAAAGTGGGTATACCAAGCAAGGCTTACGTACACAATTTTTTTTTCATGTAATGTTGAGTCCAAATCCTCTTACCTCGCCAGCATCCTCTACTTCGACAGCATCCCCATTCACAGACCGATGCCACACAGTCATCGACAGAAACAATTTCATCTACAAGGTAATATGTGAAACATCAATCTTTTTGTTTTCTTTCTACAAGCAAAATAATAATAATAATAATAAATAAGTTTGTATGAAACTGAAATTACAAACCCGCAGGCAGGATTTCAAAAGTGGCAGAATATAAGTGCGGAGGTCGACAGCGCAGAGCTGGCGCAGCTGAAGCTCAAAGAATTGCAGCTCACAAGTACGTTTGATAAGTTCAAGATAGGGCCACATCTTGTGGAAACACAATGATAAGTTACTGGATCAATAACAAATGGCAAAGGAAAAGAAGGAAATAGGAAAACCAAAATGCTCGGGTATCTCAACTCAAACCTGATATTTAGTTTTCCATCGTTTAGCAGCCTTCCTGGAAAAAACGCAAGGAGACGGCACGTCGTCGACACTGCTAGTGTCGGTTTCACTGTTTGATGCCGACTCATGAGACGACTTGTCTTGAAGTGACGTCAGCCAGTGCCCCATATTCCACATCTTCAAGCAGGAGGTGAGTGCAGCACATTTATGATCAGACTGCCCACGGACAGTTGTGAGACATTCAGAAAATGAAGCTGCCTTCCTTCTCACCAGTCGAAGGATATCAGAAGCTTCTGCTGGGAGTTTACTATTGATCGTGGGATAATAAGGTGCTGTGAACAACCAAGAGCCCATAAGCTTCCCATACATCCTGCATGGATTTAACTTCGCACCATCTAGAACAAAGTATTCAGAGCCAGCTGCAAAGAAAACCGCATCGCTGTCCCGGCTCCCTTCCGATTCTCCATTTCGAGATACTTGATCCTCGACTAAATTGCGTATCGCCTCCACGTGCTTGATAAAACAGAGGAGAGAGGCTGCCTCCATGAACCGGAAGGAGAGGGGAGAGCGATACAAAAGGGCTCTAAAAGAGAGCGGTGCGATGTTTGTCGCGTCAAGGCGTGCAAGGATATCCTCAGAAGCCACAGCAATAAGGGCCCTCAAACAGCCGTTAGAGAGCAATGGAAAGGACTTCTCCCTTCTCTCTAGGGAGCCTAACAACTCCTCAAATTTCATTTGTAATTTAGCCAGGAGTCTGCTCCTCCTACGGTCACAGGGCAATGCCCATTCCAAAAAAGTAGCAAGGTGATGAACATCAAAGAGACTGGCGTCTGTAAAAAGTCTGGCCGCAGCGCTGGCATCTATAGGTTTCCACACTGTAGTACGAAGGGCGTTGGCACACCTCAGTTCCTCGGTCGGGTTCTGTTGAAGGAACGGGCAGGAAATACAGTGCTCGTTGATGAGGTGGAGAACAAGGGAGTCATCATCTAGAAACAAACAAAGGCACTTGGGGACGGGGCAGATGTAGGCCTGCCATGTATTGTGCAATTTGAAAAACATCAACGAATCTGAGAGCATATCAAGACTTAACCCGGATGGATCATTCTTGCTGCAGAAGCACAAAAGATCGCTTGCTGGCACCTTCAAGAATTCATCCATTTCTGCAATGGCAAGCCCAACGAAATTGATTTATAGGCCTTGAAAAAACAGGAACACGAGGGAAACTAAAAAAAAAAAAAAAAGAACCTAATAATTGATATGATATGCATGACAAGGAAAGCTGTCTATGAGCTTGAAAAATGCAAGATAACTTGTAAAGAAAAGAAAGATAATGATGAAGTAAAGTTGTGCAGTTGTTAGTTAATTATAGATATGTAATGAACAAGATCTCAAATCATAAAAAAAACTCATTTTACTTGTAAATGTGTATAGACAGGTATGGTGACAAAAGGCCTGTACTGATATAATATTTTATTTTATATTTATATTTATTCAAGTAATAGAATAAAGTGATGCCGAATTTATCAAATCTAATGGCAGTTTAAAAATAATAAAAATAAAAATAATAAAAAAAATAATAATAATAATAATAATAAATAATAATAATAATAATAATAATTCAAGAGAGGAGAAATTGCGCATCTCTGATGCCGAGGGCGAGGGCGTGTAATTTTAAGGTATGAGTTTGTACATACAATAAGGGAATTAGGGAAGGGAAGCACAGACAGGAAAAGATAAGATTGCCAGTAGTCACGTTACCTGTCTCGGGAAGAAGGTAGTCACTATAAGATTCAACATCTCTCCATTGAAGCTCTTCCCCTTTTGATAGTAGGTACACCCACTCCTCACCGCAGATTCTGGATGATAATGGTGGTTCCAAAAACATATTGGTTAGGGTTAGGGTTTCTCTCTGGATCGGCTAGGGACGTGCCTCTCTCTCTCTCTCTCTCGTCGGCGCTTTCTTCACGAACGGCTTTTAGCCTTTTATATACTAGCAGCCGCTCAATGTGCGGGCATTTTTTTTTTTTATATATTTAAAAAAAATTAAGACTTGTGGTATGTATTTTTTTATGTGAACTTTTAACATGTTGTTAATTGTGTTAACATGTGGTATATTTAACATGTGAAATTATATTATTTGATATGAATATGTTGTTAATTTTCAATATTTAAAATCAATATTATCTTGATTGGCGCTAAAGTTAGCAACATTATTTGTCGATTTAAACAAATAGAATCAATAAAAATAAACATGTGAACAGCTAAAAAATAATTTGATGAAAATAAATACATTTCTCAATAATAAAAAATAATTTGAAGAAAATAGACATGAAAAATTAACAATTGTTTCTCATCCATTAATTTTATCTCAGCAGAATTAACAATTGTTTATGAATCTGCATTTATTATAAAAGGAAATCAAAACAAATGGAAACTAATCTTTATATTTCCCTAATTAGAGATATACGCTAACATGATCCTCAAACTGGAGCTTGAGAGGATTGCATTTGAAGTTTGGAGACGAGATAGATGAAGTGAGCCTGTGGGTGACTTTTGGTAAAAAGAACAACTATCTGTTCAGATTAAAATAGACGAGGTAAAATGATCGCATTCTTCATGTGTGATAACGAGTAAAGTGACAATCAATCTCAATGTGCTTGGTTCGTTCGTGAAAAAGACCATTGTGATCAGAAGAAATTCGAGAGAAACCAAATTTTTTTGTCCAGATTGATTCGGCTTCTTCAGCAGCAGGGAGTAAAAAATGCCTAACCTTCAAGTCAATTAGCATCCTCTCCATGCATCCAAACAGTGCTTGAAAATATCCCTATCACCACCATTCAGCAAACAAGATTAGAGTATACTCTTAGTAAGAGCAGATTGAAAGGTTCGAATCAAAAGGCTCAAATCTGAAAATGGCAAATTCTATCAGATAGGCTCAATTCCAATGCTTTCAAATCTCCTCAAATGTTGGCCTCTCTACAATTGCTCCTGTTGCACATCTTTCATTCTTTCAATGAACTTCACTCGAGACTGAAATAGAAACATCAACACAAAAAAAAAAAGAAAAAGAACACGAACAAAGAGTCAATTAAAAAAAAATAGCCACGCAGTTACACAAAATGCACAAGGACATGAGTACACAGTTTTGCAATGCCAAATGTAATACATAGCTTAGAATCAGCTCCTCCACTGACCACACTATCATTTTTCCACCAATCAGCACAAAGTAGTTTATCTTGGTGAGAGTCCATTACTACCAACAGCCACTATGAAAATACAAGATGCATAAATCCCTTGATGTAATGGAACTACTAAAAGACTATAATGCAGCAAGCTTTCTGTGAACTGTAAATTGTGAAGCTCAAGCCATGAAAATCATTGATCATATGTTTAGGAATTGAAAACAACACTAATTAGCTAATTGCAATCAATTGGTTCTATAATGCAGAAAACAATAAAAAGATAAAATCTTACTATTGTCCTCAAATCCCACAGTATGACATTCGCATCATAAGAACCAATAAACACATAAGCCATGACTTGGATGCCACTTGCACGCACTTATCCAAGATGAATGAGAAGAGAACTGAAAAATAGGAGCCATACTTAATAATTCACGAACCAAACAAAAAAAGTTAACTAATAAAAAAAAAGTGTGATTGAAATGATCGTCATCGTTAAGGATTACAATAACATACACAAATTTACCAGGTTTACACGGTTCCGTATCCTCAAAACTGGGTTTGACCACCAGCTATATTGCCAACCTTTTGCATTTACAATATTCCAGTCATGTTAATTTCATTAGACAATCTACTTAAAACCACCACTTATCATATATAACCAGAATACATATCTCCTATTAGAGACTGTAATTTTTGATAAATTGAGGAAAAAGCCTTAAATTAGAAGCAAGGATTTACCTTAGGACAGGGAAACACAGTTCCAGAAGTCAGTTGCAGCTCTCCTGATATGAGCTTGGTAGACTTTTCAATGCCATTCGAACTAACTATAGCAAAATTTAAACGAAATTACAGCTCACTTTTAGTGCAGCTCTTTGTTTGCAATTTCAGTGCTGTAGTACTAACCATTGATCAAAATAAATAACGTAAACCATAACAAATTAAAGAACACTTACTTGCTATGCCACTATGAGATTCATGCCAAAATTCAAATTTTAAAATAAGAGAGGAACTCCTGGGTAAATCCAATGGAAGCATCACTGCACGAAATAAGCAACAAATAAAATAACAAGTAAACGGAAAAATTAAGTAGCAACGTCCATAAACAAGCATCGACTTTATGCCTACCTTCTCTCGATTGGTTGCTTCAATGGCTTAGCGTCGTTTTCTCCTCTTTCCTTTGCATCTGTGTCCGACAGGGGCGAGTTGAAAATTGGAAAATGACTCTAATAGAAATTAAGGTTTTGTGTTTGGGATAAATCTCATACCTTCATTTGAACAGAGAAAGGAAAATACGTATCACAAATATTATTATTGTAGACATGTGCTTCAATTTAAAACATAAATGGATAGGGACCAAGTATACCTTCCAGGTCTAAGCTTTAGTGTAGTAGAGAACTTGGTATAGTCTCCAGCATATTCTGGAGACAACTCTTCACCGTGGCTCCAACCATCAAAAGAGCCCATTACTTGCACACTCTGATAAAATTTAATAGAATAATAATAATTCATCTGTTAGTAAAATTGGAAAAAATTGGTTTGGTTGGTTTCCATCTCTAGCCTATACCAATTTGTTTGGGACTAAAGTCTGTGTAGTCGTTTGGTGTTGTAGTGAATTTCGGGAAAAAAAATAGAGACCATTACAAATTGGCCAACAACCACAGAAATCCTTAACTGACAGATATAATGTACCAGCAAATTGCAACACGTTTAAAAATATATATATATCATATGTATACTCTTCCCTTTGTGTACTTCTCAAGTACCAAGACTACCCCTTACTGCTCTCTCTCTACATATGGAACCATCACAGAGTGTTAATTTCAAAGTTTTTTTTAATAAGATTAAGATATTATAGGAGGGCTATAGGTCATATTAATCGTGTTTTGGAAGGATAAATGATGCTTCTTATTTTGAGCAGGCTATCTGTAGTAAGGGGCATGAACTTGATTCTCAAAAAAAGGCGCCAGAATTATTTATTCTCTTCCTAATTATTGGGAAGATTTACCTCCGCCATGCCGACCCATGTCACAGTGACGTCTTGGAACTTGAAAGAATCAACATCCACAATCTGTTTCTTTATTTTCTCATGCATAGCTGTAAAGATAAAGCAGTTCTTATTGAAATCAGTTGCCAGAAAAGAAACACAGTACAACAAATTTACCAGAGGTTAAAAACCTTGCAGTCTAGAGAGGAGATGTGCATGGACATAGTTTCCATTGATCTGTTTACTATCTGGAGGGGTCCTGTACATCAAATGAAAGCAATTCTATCAATTATGCATTTTTAATTAATCTTAGCTCATGATCATAATCTATACATATTGGGTATAATGGCACCTTAACAACCTTTTTTTTGTATCAGTCATAGCTTATGATGTTTATATGGACTTAGGATTTGCGTATATTACCACTTGCCGCCCTCTCGGCTTACTTCATACCTTTCGTCAGTGTACTGGCAATGCCCGTCCTCTACCAAAATGTGAGCCAATTTATGACAAAGGAATAATATTACTGTAAGACAAAAGGATAACATAGTTATTTTACTGAGGTCTCCATATCAAAGAAAATAATTGTAGGCAATTTGCTCCCGTACCCACTATTTGATTTAACCAAAAAACCTATACAAATTTAATTTTGCATATCTACCCTAGAAATGATTAAACCTTTTAAGTGTTCAATCAAATCTTAATTTAACCAAACCTAAACCCAATCTGAATAATTGACATTGTGACCACACCTTGAGCTGAAATCAATCCTGCCCTGGACACCATGGCAATGATATAGCTGCACCTAGTACATCACCATATTTAACTTATAAAACACTAAACTAACTTGTAGCTCAATTTGTTAAATTAAAAAAAAAAAACTTCACAATACCAGCTGTGCCAGTTGCCACAAACCAAATTAAGTTCACTTATTTTTCCTTATGGGTCTAGTTTTGCTCTAATTTTAGATCCGTTTCAAATTAATATGGAAAATAATGGCTCATGGTTCAGTAAAAGTAACTAACATTTTTGCAAAAATTAAAAAAATAAGACATCAAAACTTTGTCCTCTTTGCAATCTCTCTAGATTTTATTAAGTCCTTTACCATAGGTAGGGTTGGTGGTTTATTTTTCAAAACCTTCAAGCACATCATTAATATTAAAAGAAAGATCTAATAGTTAGAAGAGGCCCGAATATAATTGAAAATTGAAACTATTATGAATTTGCATGAAGATCCTATTCCATCCATATTTGCAAATGACTCTCAACTAAAAAGTAAAGTTCCAACAGTAACTACAAACTTCAATATCAAAGAACTTGATCATAGTCCTATCTCTGGCTTATATAGAACACAAACTCCAATGTCTACGTTCTCATAGAATGCATAACGATCTGAAACCAAGAAAAGTATGAAATTAGTCAAAGAAGTCCAGGTTTGTAACTCTATATTGTTTAATGCCCTATTGCAACAAAACTATTAGAAAGAGTACCAACCTTTCTTGCACAGAACAATAGGAGGGGGAGAAAGAAAATGCTAATCTTGCAAAGGAAGAAACAAAATTTGCTATATGTCTAATTAAAATGAAAGATCCACTGATCAGTCAACATCATTTGAAGAACATTTAATAAATGGTTGTATCATTATTATCAGACTCTAAGAAATATTTCATTCGTAATCCAATATAAGAAGTTATAATACTAATCAAACTTCCAGAATTAGTATACTACATGTACTTGCTTTTCAGATAACTAAATAGGAGAATATCATGACCAGATTTTCATTTATGAAAAGCAATCAACAATAGATGGAAATATCAGAAACGACAGAAAATGAGCAATTGCAGAAAGGTTGGTCATTCTAATATTTTGAAAACCTACTCTAATATTTTGGAAATTAACTTAATATTTCTAAAAAAACAAAGAGAAATACAATAATTTATATTATATTACTTTTGAAGAAAGGTTGGTCGTTCATAAAAAAAACACCACCTAATTCTTATCAACAACATTTCAAACTGCTAACTATCAAATTAACGTAATATTCTCAGTTGCATTGATCTAATATTTTGACAATCAAGATACACAACTGATGCATCTTTTTTCGCCCCTTCTCTAACTCATTTTATGTTGATGGCTCAAGTTGAAAAAATAGAGACACCAAAACAAAAGGTATATTTGGTAGAAATATTTAGAAAGATAAAGAAACTTAGTAATGAAGGAGGGAGTTGTTACTTTCAAAGTCCTCATTTATGAAAAGCAATCACCAATAGATGGAAATATCAAAGTCCTCTTTTGCAAGGAAAAATCAATAACAGAAAAAAGCATGGAGAGAAATATTTAAAAAAAATCATAACTCAGCCCTGATATACAATTTTGTAATTGAACCTGCTAAAGCAAAATTGGATAGCCAAACCAAAGGCAATCATTCACAATTGCTTGCTTGTGTACTTACCAGGTCAGGCTGACGCTCGAAAATCAACAGTAACTGAAAATTCATGCTTCAGATAGGTTACCAGGCTCCAGGCTTGCTTGCTTGTCTACTTACCAGGTCGGGTTGCTTGCTTGCTTGCTCGAAATCAACAGTAACTGAAAAATCATTCACAATTGCTTGCTTGCTTGTCTACTTAACAGGCTCTCCGGCTCTCGTTCCTGCTAGCAAGCACTGCGACATTTTCCGTTACAGAATCAGGGAGAACTGTGGTGGGGCCAGCCGCATCAGTGTGACAGGGGAGGAACCTAGATCATCCTCGTAGTAATGAGAAGCATCTATTTCAGCCCCACGGGCACCACCACGTCTGCCTCAGCCACTGCCACATGGCCTGTCGCGGCCCCTACCAGTACCAGAATGGACACCAGTACTGTTACTGGTTGTGTTGTACACAAGGATAACATCCTGTAATTAACAATAGCCATGTTAACATTGTTAATGTAATAATGTCCCGTGCACCAAGGGTTACACCATGTGAGTGAGGATCAAATTCATGGATGCAAAGAATCCTGACACTTCGTATTATGCAAAATTAAAAAGCATAATATCAACCTCAATTTTTTTTTTTTTTGCTTTTTACATTTCTGAAATACATGAGCACCAAAACTGTGCGAGAATACCAAGGAAATCTCTTAATAAGGTGCATAGATAAACTATGTCATGTTAAATAAAGAGTTAACCTCCTTCAATTTCAGGATTATACACAATGTCACTATTCAAATTGTTAGGAAAGTATTTTACTGGGGGCAAATATGATGTTTCTGAAATCAAACAAAAAGAAGTAATATTGATAGCAAACCAAGACGATAGAGATGGACTTACATTTCTAGCCCTCTTTGACTGTTCTTCGTTGTCGTCTTCCACAGTGGGTCTCCTAAATTAAACAAAACAACAATAAATTTAACAACACAACTAATTGACTCTGTAGCCATATTTTTTTAAAAAAAAAAAGATTAAACCTTCTTTGGGCAGATCTACCCTCACCACTGCCACCATCAGTATTTCCCATGTCTGGTACTTTGCTCACTATCTTTCTAAGGAAATCATAGTGACTAAAACCATGGACACACTGCTTCCTGGTAAAAAATTAGAAAAGCAAACAATATCTGTCAACACACCTCAACATGCTGGTGTTACAAATAAAGGTTCAATCAATTCAGGAAAATTGAGAAAATGGCTTACAAATGCTGGGAGCTCATTGCCTTCATGCCTCTTTGTAAAGTAATACTATATGTCCTGTCGCAGAGGTCTTGAAGAAACATTTCAAGTGCTTTGGCTGTGACAGTGCAAAATTGAGTAATTTCAAAAATAAAAACAATTGAATCACAAGAAATTACACACTGGAAGTTGAAGAAATACTATAGAGGGCTTAAACCCAACTATCTAAATTGCCTAAATTGAAATTTGGGAAAACTTACAAACTAAAACAGGTACAGCCATTGCAATTTTTCCCACATCCTCATCAGCTTGCATTATCTTCTTTATCCGTGCCTACATAAAATTAACACTCACCAAGTTATAATTTACCAATTCCAATTACTAATTCGACCAACTTCAAAGCATAAACTCTCTTTTGTTGCAATTAAAGAGATCTAAGTGACCACCTTGACTTGATTAAAGAGCTAAAACATAGATCAATTGAATCAAAGAGAAAAAACGATTTTACTTTGTGCTACTACTTCAATTGGTACTACACGGCACGACACGGCACGGAGGTGGTATGACACGGCAAGACACGGACACGGACACGACACGAGAACTTCGCGTGTCGTGTCCTAAAGCGTGTCGTGTCCAACTTTGATAAAATAGACACGACACATGAATTTTCCGAACACGACACGGCACGGCACGACACGAAAGACACGACACGTATTACAGACATGCCAAACACGAAATATTAGGTTGATTCAATAAATAAATCACAAACAAAAGTAGAAGGGTCTAGAGCCATTCGCAAATTAAAGATACAAATTTATCTGTGATTTGTCTTAAAAAAAATGAAATAATTTTTGTCATATCTTGTACTGTTTTGATAAGGATAGTATAAATTATTCATTGTCTTAAAAAATTGAAATAATTTTTTACGGCTCTTGTACTCTCAAATTTCCAATATTCGATGACCAAAAGTATAATTAATTTTAGTTCAATTTAATTTATTTTCATATTTTAATTTTATTAGTTTGAAAAATATACTAATATAATTTTAAGGTAGTAACTCCGTCTATGTTTTCTCAAACATAGCTGGTCCCAAGACCGAAAAAAGAGGAGGGTTACTATAAAATTAAAAATATTTTTTCAAATCAAAATAAAAAAATAATCTATATTTTAATTCAATGGTAAAGTAGGTCTACTTTCTTAATTTTTTACGTATTGTAGTAAACATAATTTTAAATTTAATAAATAAATTATATTTATGTCAAAAAGTTAAACGTGTCTGAACACGTCACGGCACGACACGTCTAAAGAAGACACGGTACGACACGGCATGAGGACACGAGGCGTGGCGTGTCCTTAGGCGTGTCGTGTCCATCTCTTAGGATTTAGACACGGCACGGCACGGCACGTGAAATATTGAGACACGACACGACACGGCACGGCACGTATTTAGAACACTAGATGCAACGAACAAACTCTAGAGAGGAGAGGAGCAACGCCAGTTGGAATAGCGAAACAAAAGAAGAAAGAATGAAAATCACAAAAAAATTATAACTAAGGCACGGAAACACGGAGAATCGAATCGAACACATATTCTATGCATATTCAGGCGAGCGCAATTCCGCCCCGCCAGCGAAAGTTAACAGTTCTATATGAAAGGTTTAAACTTTTTAACTTGTTGTTCAATCCAGACCACTGATGTGGTTAGATCATAATCAATTCATGGTCTATATTGCATTGGGTAAACAATTATTTACATTTTTGGACTCAAAATTGGATAGATCTTTGGATTGATACTTTTATACGTTGTAAGGATAAAGATTTATATTTTTATAGTTACACCCCACCGCCGCAATGAATTAATAGAAGAACTAGTGGGCCTTTTGCGCGATCTAATTTCAATTATAGTGTTGTTTTCGCATTCTCTATTTTTTGAAAGTTATCTTGGAAGTTGAGATAAAATATTTGAAATACTAAAATTATATAAAATAATAACAGAACCGTAAAAATATGAAAAGAAAAAAAAAAAAAAAAGGTATGGAGGCTACTATAAGTGGTAATGAATAAATAAACAATCAACAAAGGACTAATAATTAATGAGTAGCAACTTAGACAAAATGAATAATGCATCTATTTCAAAATAAAGCAACCTGCCATGCATTTGAGAGACAACAAATAAAAATACACAAAATGAAATGGCAACCAAAACAATATGCCACTTTAATTGAAAGATTATATGTTAAGAATCTAATTTTTTTTCTATTAAATTGAAACTTTCTCTGTGGAATTACACATGCAGTTTTTCAAATTACACAAGGATGAAACACTCTCCGTATGGATCATACATTAAATTACACATGTCATCCTAAATTAGATTAGGATACAATATTGTTTTTTCTGTTTTTCATTTTCACAATTACATTACACTAATTAATGATATAATTAGAGTACTTAACAGACTTCCAAAACAATGTGCTTCAGCGTCAACTGGAAAGTCTTTTAGCAGTATACAATATTCCTAAGAAAAATAAAATGAAGAAAAAGAATGTGTGTTAAAGAGCAAAATAGACAAAGATCAACAACTGTCAGATTCTATGACAGAGCTTAACATCAATATATGATTTTATGATATGGTTTAATACTGGAATAGAATCAGTGTTAGAAAATATATTACTGAGAAGAAGTAACCTCATGGTTCTATGGCATAGTCTCATTCACTATGCTCAACAGTAACTTTCTATGATTAAAGTACATATGATAAAGATGACATAAACAACACTACCAAAGAAAAAGAAAAAAAATGACAATACCTGGTTGTCGGAGATAGATGATAAGTAAAACATACATCAAGCAAAAATCTGCAATTTATATAACATAATAGATAAGAGATGGAGAGGAAAAAATTTTACAGAAAAATTATCAAACTGACCTGTAAGATTTTACTTGTGGAACATCTATATGACTATATCTCTAAACGAAAAATTATACTTGTAATTTTTTGAAAAACACCAAATGAAAATAAAAATACCAATTGTATGAAATAAAATGACAATGGTGCATGTTTAACACAACAGAGCCTTTGGTGCATTGGATTTTGTATAGATTAAATTGATTAGTCCTTTCAACAAAATAGTTTACGCTAAAAAATATCGTAATTAACACTGAGTGTCAATGTGTGTTGTATATAATATAATTGAAAAAATGCCTTTCGAGCAAAAAAAAAGGAGTTTAAAATCTGATTTGAAAATTATTTATAAATATTAAAAATTAGGTGACTGGATATATATCTTTTCCTAAAAATAAAACCGTTACAACGTTTAAATGAAACTGGAATAATTATTTAACTGATCAGATCGGGGCTCAAACTAATGTAGTTTGTAGAGAATTCAACATTGCTTGCCCACCTTTTCACTTTGAAGAAACTCAATTTTTCTAACAATCTATTGGGCCGAAAGTAAGCAGGCTTACCTCTTCTATTGATGGCCCTATGCAAATTGCAAGGGGTCCTTCCCTTCTCTGTTCTTCTATTTTCTCATTTTATTATATTTTATTTTTATAGATAGAAATGGGGCCCACATTTCTGGAGCTCAGTTTGAATTTCTCTAATGGATTAAGTGGTCCCGGAATTAGGCCTGAAAACTGTGACCGTTTCGACCGTCTTTTCGTTTCGTTTCATCCAAAACGAAACGAAACGGTTAAAGATTTTGATTGCGTTTTAAAAACGAAACGGTTGACGCAAGTTTGAAACGGTTCCGTCCATGTATATTTTTGTGGTATTTTCATGATTTCGATCGTTTCGTCCAAAACAAAACGGTTAACGCAAATGATAGTCAATTTCGTGTCCAAAACGCAACGATCAACGCAATAGTCTATTTGCGTGGTCGTTTCAGACGTTATGCACCCCTACCCGGAATCCAATTCAAATTGATGATTTAGACCGCATGGGAGTGATAAATTTGAATTCACTTAGGTAAATATGTCTGATCTCAAAATCAAAGGTCTCGATTTATCTGGAACCAGTGAATTTTTTGTTTTCCTTTTTTATGTTATTTAGTGTTAATAGAAAAGAAATTGTATTGACAAATTGAAAATTCATGATTGGAAATGATCGTTCGTCAATCACAGCTACTTTTAAAAATTTTTTGTACAATTTTTCTTAGTACCAATTATAATAATATTCAAACAATATTTATGCGTGCCCAAAAAATGAATAAATCACATTAAACGTTGAGTTCTGAATTTTGACTTATTAAATTTTAATAAATAAAAATCATAATGAAGACACTTTTCATACATTCGGTTGAGTTCTTAATTTTGAATTTTAAACCCTCCACAGCTCCACTTCTTGAAGTATTCCACTAAATTATTATTAATTAATTATTTCTTTGCAAAGAAAAAGTAAGAGGTTCTTCACAAGCATTATCAATGTTGTCGTCACTTTATGCATCGGTATACACAGTTACAAAATTGCCGAATTTTTTTTTTTTTTAAAAGGCACTATTATGTTTTTTCAAAGGATGATCCGATATATTTGAGAAAGAAAAGCTTAAAGTCTCTCCAATAGATTCAAATCAGCAACTTACATAAAACATAACACCTTAAAAAGCAACCGATAATGGATGCCACTACATAAGAAAAGTCAAAATCTTCATTTCAACACAAACGTGCATGCGATTTTTGAAATCTTCATTTGTACATGCTTACACGTTCAAATCCAATCTGCTACTAAATAGATTATTCTAAGAAAAAATGCATATGTACACCAACCCCACCAATCGGCGACTTGTTTCAAGGCTTACATTTCATATACTAAGATTTGCGCAAGTCATTGAACATAGATTCACACTTACCCTCCATCAAATGTCCATGTGGACTCTTGAGAAACTGTAATACTTCCCTAACTCTTTGAGTAATAAAATAAAAATAAAACAAGAAAGTAGTTTTCAATTCCTTGTATTTGAATTCCATCAAATTCAATGTTAATTGATAATAGTATAATACTAATACTACAAGTTGTAAATTGTCTAAATGTGTTTCCTGTTCCATTCATAAATAAATGAAAATAAACAGGTAATTATAAGCGAAAAGCGTGTGTGCCCTATCACTGTCTTGACAAGGTAATAATTGAACAAGATAGTGAAAGACTGAAAAGTTTAGTTTTCATTGTTGGACCTGTTCTTAATAAAATCTTCAGATAAATTTGGAAGTGCCATTTTCAACGACCAGTAAAGAAAAGACCGTTTCTTCTTTATACATTTATATAAACTTAAATGTTGCAAACAGAGCTATTAACAATTAAAGTATGAATAATCAAATAACACCACGAGCACCTCAAAGAATTTTAAGACCAAACACACCATCAAAGATTATTAGCACCGGTGACTACCAAAAATTATAATAGCAAAAGCTAATTTGAATAATGAAATGAAATATGCTGCAAAGCTCAAATACCAGCTAAATATACATATACAGCATGAGAAGAGTTTTACATAAACAAAAGCAAACTAAATATTAAATCACAAAGTATATGTGATCTAACTTACATTAAAAAGAAAAAAAAAATGAAAGATGAGAGCATAGATACTCTGATCTCCTCTGACCAACCAAAAAAATTCTAATCCTAATCAATTCCCAATTTCTCATACAACAATCGACCAAAACAAAAATTTTGTGATCTTGTCCAACTTTCCAATTTCATCTGCACAGGTGACCTTGCCCCGACCATAAACCAATGAAAAAAATGAAAGAAATCCATTTTCTTTTCTGTTTCTAATCAAAGTCATAGCCCGAAAATCATCACCAAAGATACAATGAATGCAACCAATACCTGACGAGCAAGACCCACAACATTCCTAAACCCAGCACTTTGCGGGAAAATAGTCGGCACGGAGCACTCATCACCATTAAAGTATACCTTACTTGGAAACCCACCTCCCCCGATAACATTGATCCCAGGTGCTGTCTTCTTGGTGAACGAGATCACAGTCTGCTGCTTGCCTGGCACCATTGGGTCTGAGCTAGTAGACCCGTTGCTCATTTTGACCAGATAATTCAGACCTTCTAACCCTTGCATAAAAATGGTATTATTTCCCACTGCAGTGCCATTAAACGAATACATCTTCTCATAACCATCATAAGCATCATCCATTACAATTGCTGCAAACCAATTGGCAAAATCAACCTGGTCCCAATTAAAAAGTGTAATTCTGGCACTCCAACCCTTATTGTAATCTGTTGCAATGTGCCAATTTATGCTGACACCACAGTAATCAGCACATGGCATTGGGTTAGGCAAAGGCAAGTGTTTCAGTTCCGCCCAAGCTTTGATCTTGGCAGTACGGTTATCAAAGGGCACCAATAATGCTTCTGGTGGGAGGAGCATTGGAGGTGTGGTTGTGCTGCATGTGGATCCAGCTCTGTTTGCCGGGCACCCACATGCACAGGTGCTACATGGTATTACTGAATCATTGTAGAAACCAGAGAAGGTGACACAGCATTTCGGTTTTGTGTCTTTGGAGACAGTGATGTTGCATGCAACTTTCCAAGTTGCGAAAGCTGAGGTGTTTGATTCAAGGCCAGAAGGGTCTGGGAATTCAGTCGGGGCAACCCGTACCGGAGCGCCGCAGGTGTAATCTGGGTTCAGAGGTGATCCGCCCGCAATTTTAAAGCTTGCAGGTGGGAATATAGTGGTGATATTCAAATCTGGTGTCATTTTAAACACTTGCATTTGAAATGAGGATTTTGTTTGTGTCGGATCCATGGCTTCAGGTAAAATTGTACCGTTGCGGCAACAGTGGTTGATCCTACCAAGTTCAGTATTATTGTAATGGGACAATGGTAAGTCAAGAATTACTGGGCTTCTTTGACAGTTCAAAACTTTGCTGAAATCCAGGTTCTGGTAGTTAGTGGCTTGCGGGCCATAAATGCACCCGGTAGCATCGACATCTAGCGGGTATGCACCCTTCATGCTGTATATGAACTCATTGCGTTTCCATGTCCAAGACAAATGCCAGTTGTCCAACCGACCAAGCCGTGCCTTGTTCTCAATGGTTACCAATGCAAGGTAGCTCGAAGCGTAAGCTTGAGTAATATCGTAGGATATAATCAAGTCGCCATGTGGCGGGTCCTTGTAATCCTTTCTCGGGTCGGTGATGTTGGTTATAACTGTGGTATTTTTGAACTTGGGGTCAGGCATACAACAGGTGGTGACAGAGAATGACCAATTTCCCGGTTTGGGCAACGGCGGGCAAATATAGCTCGGATCAGCTAAGGATAGTGATTCAGGTAACGGGTTCAATGTTTCCGGAGCCCCGAATAGGGTTCCGACGATATCAACAGTGCCTTGGATGAGATTGAAATCATTAGCTGTGGCAATTGGAGTCAGCAGATCCGTACTCGGGTTGCCCGAGAAGGAAGTGGCATTCGCATCGAGGGTCGTATTGTAAGGCAGATCGGCCCCGTTAGTGAGAACCGCCTTTTCCAAGTTGACAATGATCTCCTTGTACTTGAACTTGATCAGAAGAGCCCAACTTTTGAGCGTTGTGGTGCCCGAGTTGAGAACTGTCCCGCGGGCCCGAAAGGCATAGGCTTGTTGTTTCGGGTCGGTGACGAAGGGCCGGATCTTAGTGGCGCCGCCCCAGAGATCGTAGGTGAGCTGTACGCCGTTGCAACCCGGGTCGGGTGCGGGTGCTGGTGCTAGAGAATCGTCGCCGCCCGTTGGAGTTGTTTGGGAGTAAGAGGGGGTGGTGAGGAGAGCTAGTGTGGGTAAGAAAAGGAGGAGAAAGAACTTACTGGACGCCTCCATTGTCGATCGGTGCCTGCCTCTGAGTTTGTGTTGTTTCCTTGTGGAGCTGATTTAGTATTTGAGTAGAGATAAAAGGAAGGAAGGAAGGAAAAGAAAGCGCGTTTGAGGGAGAAAGAAGAGAGAAGGGAGAAGGTTAGAGGACACAGCTGGGGAGGTTTGAAATGGGAAAGAAGTGAAAGAACCAAAGAGAAGGTGTTTTATTTTTTTATTTTTTGGTTTTTTAAATTGGGTTTTTGTTTTGTGTGAGGGAAGGGTTTTTAAACATTTTAATTTAAATTAAAGAGACAGAGAGAGAGAGAGAGAGAGACAGAGAGAGAGAGAGGCCGGCGGGGACAGGAATGGAAAGAGAAGGTGATGGGACCTGGATTTAGTGTGGCTTGAAAAATGTGTATAATCTTTAGCGGGTTTAAAAACAGTTTCAATAAATGACTCGTTATACAAAAGTGAACTATTTTTTGGGTAGGGAGGACCGAAGAAGGGTCAGAACATTTGTACAATAATAATACAATAACGTGTGAATTTTGCAAATATTCACTTGTGCGGGAACTCCGCTTGTTGATTGGGCCTCTACTCGTTTGTTAAAAGATACTTTTGTAGAAAGTTGTAGAAATTCGGCGGCGCTGTAAGAAAGGTCCGAATTAAGGAGCTGGGTTAGGGATTGGGCCGAGAACTGGTCGAGATTTTGGACCGTTTCCCTCCGAAATGTGGTCCCCAGTGGAGAAGGTAGAAATTAGAAAGTGACCGTACGGATGCTAGATCCACCGTTGATTTTCCACGATGAGATTTTTCACCTAGAGCTTTTCGTGAGAAGAAAAATTCACCCAATGCTTTTCCTAGGATATAATTAAAATAATTATTACGAGTTATTATATGGAATGCACTCGCCTACTCGGAACTAAAATTTAAAACCAAAAATCTCATAAAGGAATATGGATATGGAACAACTACTTATGTTCGAACAAAGATGTGAAACGGATTATAGACGAATAATTCTAACTGATATGCATGTATAACAAACAAAAGTGTTCAAGAATAATAAATTTAAAATGTACATAAAAATTGATAAAAAAAAAATCTATGCTAGTTGCAATTCATAATAGATAATAAGTACATAAAATAAAAGAGTATTTTTCAAATAAACTGAAAATTAGAAATACGAATATATTAGTAATTCTCTAAAATGGCGACATGTTGATATCCCTATAACCATCCATAAAATTTAGATGCTTAAATGCGTTAATAAATTTATATTAAGATTATTAAATAAAAATTCATACGAATAAGTTGGTCATTCAAAATTGATTTGTCATGAATCAATTATGTTTATTTTTTCTACAGAAATAAACGTTATGAGCACCCTATATATTCTTCGCCTTGCTCTTCAAATATCCTTGACACTTACCGCTTCCGAGTCGTTTATGAAACCAGTATCAGAAAAATGTCAGATAGAATATCTGAAAAGTATAATAGTTCCTGTAGCTCATTACAGTTTTTTCGTGCCTAATTATTATGCTGTAGAGAAATGATGAAGCTATAAATAAGTGATGACAATTTTCACTAATGTAAAATGTATTGCATATTGGTGTAATAGTTGACAATAATATCATGAAACCAATCATATTCACAAAAAGGATACACTTGTAGTTTGCACTTGAATTTTTTATAAAAAATTATTTTATGATTCATCTTGAGCCTTTTATTATTTAGTTTGTCCTTCTCATTATTTTAATCTAACAATGGTCAAAGTTATAATACTCAATCTGTTACTCATCCTTTTCAATCTCTCTCTAACTCGTCATTTTATTTTTTGATGTTCTCATTGTACGATGACTTAATTTAAGGCTTGAGGTACAAATTAATTATCTAATTAATAATAAATATAACTTCTGTGCAAGCCCCTATATATTTAGCATAATTATTTACTTTAGTCAGGATGCCCCCACCTTAAGATATTGACAAAATAATGAAAGTTTTTTTTTTTTCTCTTTTGGATAACGAAGATGTAGAGAGGAAAAGATAATGACGTCAATAATAATGGAAAAGGGGAAAGTAGATATAAGGGCAACTGTCACGCATTTAATGATTACATGGGTTGATACACGCGATGTCCACAAAAGACCAGAAATTTAGTAGAACACGTATTTGAATTATTTGACATTTCGTATTTTATATCCGTTGGGACGGTCAAATGAACTCATCATGATTTGAGCTGGGGCCAGCTATGAATTGTTCTAAACTTCTGTGAAGATATTTTCTGGCATTTGTGGTGACTGGTGAGTGACTTTGAAAAATAACGTTTGGTATTTGTAGTCATAAATTTTTTATTGAAAATGAAAAAAAAAATTAACATTGTTTTTTTGGTTTAGGTATAGATTATTTAAATTAAATATACATTAATATTTGGTTAATTGGAAAATTATATATTTTAATGTGCGATTTAAAAATTAGATATAATTGTATACATGATCGTTACGCGAGTACAAGAATTTTCTTTAAAGAAAGTATTTAATAGTTTTAATTTTTATTCAAATATTTTTTTCTGAGTGTCGCAATATCAACTATTTTTAATCATCGAAGAAATTTCTTTCTTTTTTTTATAATAGTTCCCTAGCTAGTTAAAATCACCATAGAAAAAGAACTATCAACAAATTGTTGTTCGTTATTTTCTTTAAAGTTAACATAAAAATATCCCATAACAATTGACCTTTCTAATACCAGTAAAATTTATAAAATTTTACCCAAAAAACTTGGATGATAAAGAGTAACTAAATTTAGAACGCGTGCTTTAAAACTCCATATATCAATTCATTTGCTGATAAACCTTTCAAAATTAATAATAACTAGCTATAGCATCGCGCTTCGCGCGATGAATGTTGAACCAAAGTTAGCATTTTGATTTGTTTTATTGATCAAATTATTTGTCTAAACATAATCTCTAAAACATATTTCATGAGATCTCAAGCGTGAACAAAGCCAATGTAGCAGCACATGATGCAGGGACCGCTATAAAAGAAGCACAATATAAAAGTGATCTGACTAAGAAATAATTTTAAATAAAAAAAAGGAAAAGTAATCTCATTCATTTCAACATAGTATGCTCATCACCTTTCCCATGCCAGTACTATAGAAAGATAAACCCATGCCTACGGGTGTTTTTCAAAAAAAAAAAAAAAAAAAAAAAAAAAAAAAAAAAAAAGAAAAAAAGAAAGAAAGATAAACCCTGTTGAACAATGAAATTAATGGTAATTATTTTGCACTCTAAACTTTAGGCTACACAAACTGGACCAAACTTCCACTTTTTTTTTTTTCAAATTTACTTCCACTTTTATTGCTTCTCTCTCCTAAATTGAAGGAAAGATTGAAAAAATAAAGATAAATCTATGAGATGTTCACAGCCAGTTCTAATTTGAGTAGAAGGCCTAGCATTATTTTTCATTCACTGAAGATCATTGTGGAAGCAATTAGATGGCTTAATTGATGAGACAACCAAGCATGACAAAAAAAAAAGAATAATTTTTCTTTTGTAGGGTAACATATTATTCTAATTTTAACAATTGAAAAAAATATAGTTAATTTATTTAAAATTGCATTAGTACCTTGTTTGTTTGAGCAGATGTAAGAGGCTGTTGACATTATACTCTTTCAGAATTGGCCTTGCAAACAATTATAATATCCTGTGATCAGATCCGTTCACCTGTAATTGTAACGATAACGTGGTAGTTTATTGATGAAATATTTTTATGTATCAACAAAAGCACAAATTTAATTAATCCGTGCAACTTAATAGAATAGCTTGAACTCAACTTTCATACACATCCGTCAGGCAGAAAATAAATTCATCGGATGCAACTAAAACTTGTAAAAGGCTGCCACACTTTCATAAACAATACTGCTCATCAGATCACATTTCAGGTGTAGCTTTCTGAGAAAAGAAAATAAAACGGCAAAGATGAAAATTCAGATAATTTACAAAATAGTATATGAGGACAATCTAATTACTCAAGCTACCTCTAAAACCTCCAGTAAATTCCAGGTGGCAAATAATAATACATTATGAATATAAGAATTTTTTTATGTAACTATTTTATCAAAAATATCATGCATACTTTTCAAACCAAAAAAAGAAAAGCCTAAAATCAAAAGAAATGACATACCTTAAACCCTCCTTAGTAAATTCTCTACCTTTCTGATTTTCCTGGAAAACAAATAAGCAAAATAAAAGAAAACAGAACAATTAATTATCAGAACATGTGAAAATTGTGAATGAATAAGCTAATAGTTTTTTTCTTTAAATTACAACTAATTCATGAAACTGAAAAACAAATCAAACTCATATCATAATACTGCAATCATAACATAATGCCAAATAGTGATGCAGAAGAACCTTATCTGCCAAGAGGCAAGGTGTCAGCCTTGAAATGATAGTCCAGAACCCTATCTACTACAGATGCGGTGATGGATACAATCTGATAGCAAATAAACAAATACCCTCAATTTCTTAAAAGAAATTATATTGATCATATACACTCCATCTACGATAGATGCACTAATTGAAAATATGTAGATTAGTTATGACAAATAAAAATGTATGTAGAAGCCGTGATTGAAAATGGCAAGTATCTGAAGATTAACAGGTATCTTTATTTGTCATAACTAATCACAATTGATAGAGCAACAAAGTTAAGCCAAAAACACATTCTGCATCACAATGGTAAATATTTATCGAGATTTAGATAGAATTGACACACCTTTATAATACCGTGAATCTAACCAATGACGTATGTAGTGGTTCCAGCTAAAAGTGTAAATTTTACCGTGTAAATCGACAGAAAGACTATGTTATTCCAACAAATATCAAGCTTGTAGCTTGTAGCATGAAACATCAAGCTAGCACCAACTAACCAAAAGAAAGCAAAATTAAAATTAAAAATAATCTTAAAATTTTCAAAAATGATGCTAGGCTGACATCTCTCTTGCGCCTTGCATCTGGTAAGGAAATAAATGCCATGTAATTTGTTTAAAAAGCAACCAACTGTTTTAGTAGTACTCAGAAGTCTAATGTTTATGCATCTCTCAATCACATCAGGGGAGATATAATTTAGATAAATAGAATAATGAAGAAAAAACATAAGAAGCTATACAAAAATTAACAGAAGTATCAAGCAAAAAATAAATTAGAAATGAGGAGAAGAGGCAGTACCTAAAATCTGAAGATTCACAAATAACGGCTTTACCTTCATGCATAAATAACATTTGTTCTCTTCCACTTGGCAGATAAAACTTTTCCCCTGGATAAATAAAAAATGATAAGAAGAGGCAATACCTAAAGTCATCACTTTTTGCATCTATCAATTTTTTATTGACAGTAGTAAAAAAAGAAAGAAAAGAAAATTGATAATAAAGAAAGCGACACCTTCAACACTCCATCTTCTTTTGTTCCTCGAACTGAAAAACAACAATGCTCCAAAAAGGAGCACTATCCATCCACAAAGACCGATGTATGCCTCTTATCACTAACGGTATGAATTCTCCCTCTAAAAGACAGCATAAAAGAAGAGGTACTAACCATACCAGTAGCAGCCACAACAAAACTGCAGAATAAAAAAAAACAGCGGCGTCAGAAGTACTGAGCTGAGCGGATTTGAAATAAGAAAACCAAGAGAAAAAAAACAGCAGTGTCAGAAGTACTGAGCAGAGCAGATTCCAAATAAGATCGAAATAAACAGAACATGGAGGGAATAGTTGTAATCAGGCCACAACAAAAATGCGATATCTAAGGTAAAGAACAAAATCCCATACAACAAATAGCTGACATTTAATATGAAAAAGAACAAAACGGTAGAGGACAGCACGATTTGACAACAAAAACCAATTTGTTTTCCATCCAGTAACACAGAGCAAGAAAGGCAGACCAAAACAACAAAAAAAAATAAGGAAAGAGGCAAGCCAGAAACCCAGAACGAAACTAAGAAATTACATACCTTGTTGAAGATAACCCAGACCGAAAGTGGCAAGCTGTGCAAAAGAAAAGAAACCACAGCAGCAGTAGCAGCAGCCAGAATAAACCTGCAAAACCAAAAACTCCACATTCAAGCCCAATAACACCGATGCCACAAAAAAAAAAAACAGCACTACTGACAGGAAAAACCAATTTCTTTTCCAGTGACCCACAGAAACGAAAAAACCTAGACCAAAACAGGCAAAAAATAAGTAAAAAAAGAAATGTTTGTCATACATCAGCGTTTTTTTTTCAGTATTATCAAATGAATACATGTTTGACTTTCTTTTTTTGGCAGGTGTATATGTTTGGAATGGTGGGTATATATTCCAGAAATTAGGTTGATCTCGTGGATGGGCCGGTTGGTTGAGTCGGTATATCATAAATTGTCTCTAGCCGGCATATTGATCGGACCAAAAAAAATTAACAGCGGCAAAAAGTAAATAGGCTTGTTAGATAGAATATCAGTCTACACACTACAGATAGAAAATATCCACACAACAGGCTATTACAGATATTCAACTGTATATGAGTTCGCTTCCTTTTTTTTTTATGAAGGAGTCATATTTCGTGCAGTTGAATAGCTATAATATAGCACAAAAGCTGTGCATTCTTGCACTATAACACATGAATGGCAAATAGTTTGCATTTTAAGAACTTCTAAGACAAAAGGTGTCGAGTCTTCTATATATACAGAGATGACAGAAAGGCCAAAATGTTGCATCTTGTTCTAGATAGATGCATGTCTAGTGTTGAACACTGTAAAAAGCCGAAGTTAATTCTTGATCAGCCGTTTATATCCAGAATTTTTATGATTAAACATTGGATGCATGATATCATGCAGGTCTAGAGAGTGGACTATATTTGTAACGTCCATGTCTATTTAGTAAGTGAGGAGCAAAAACGATCACAGTGTGAAGCATAATATTACCTTGCTACTATTGGAAAAGTGCCTGCTTGCTCTGCAGAGGATGCCACATCTTCGGAAGTGTCTGTCTTGGGTATTTTGAGCATAGATTGTTCAGGTGCCCTGCAGTGCAAATGCAGAGAAGTGTTGTAAACAAACCTATCATGTCAGAATATATAATTATGTAGATAAATGTTTGTTTTATTGTCTGCAACTGGCATAGGCATTGTAGTAGATATCAGAACTGATAAAGTACTATACTTGGAATGATGGAGGAGACATCATGAACCATAGTCATTTGCACAATCTAATTTTTTCTGTTTCCGTGATATCTTCAAGCAACAACTCTGTATTGTTTTTGTCTATAGTATTTCTATAAAATAATAATGCACCTCTCATCTTGATCAAGCAGCAGATCAGCGAACAGCCTCCTTTTAACAGAATGAACTGCCATAGCAGATGATGGTAAGACTCTGGATTGTTGGCTGCAGTGAGGAGCAACAGAATAAGCAGTGGTTATGAAGATTACAGTTTTTGTGATAATGCAGAAACAAAGAGTCACTTACATTGTTTGTTGCAGTGTATCTGTGTGCTGAGCATATTGTTTTGATGAACTGGAGACGGTGTGCGCAGCTGCGATGGTGGTGGCGTTTGTCCAGTGCTTGTTTGACTGTCCAAAAGAGTTGATCTAATATTTTCATGGCTGAGGGATGGAAGGAAAAATATTATGTGTACATTCTGATGAGGTTTTTTTTTACTGCTATTTTTTTTGGCATTTATCTATATTATGAATATTAATCATGATCGTTTGCTGCTGATTTGTTTGTTGCATAGCCAGATATATGCTGATCTCCTCAGCATAAACCGCTGATGGAAGAAACCTTCTCGGTGCAGCAATTAAGTAAACACGAAGAAAACTAACCTAGCAGAACTAAAAATACAAAAAAGTCCAAACAACATGTATACCTTATAACTGAATAGCAAGGAACAAACAGATGTAACCAAACTTAACTGAAAAAAACTCTGCAGGAAGCCAGAGAGCATACATACCAAACGAAACTGAAAAAAATGCTGAAGGATTGAAGAAGTCTTGCCATGAATTACAAACTTGAAAAGAACTGTAGAAAGAGCTCAAGCTATTTTTCTGTCGATCTTTCCTTAATGAGACACAAGAACCCGAACAAACCTGGAAAGAATCCAAAAGAACTGGCAAAATCTAACACAGAAATAGCACCTACCCAAGCAGGACAGAAAAAAGGAACAACAAAATGACCATCTCGGCACAATGCAGCCTGGCAACGAACAACAAAAAAAAAACTGAGAACCACACTGCACTGAGCAACAACCAAACAAATAAGAAAAGCATAGAAAAAGCTGAGACATACCTGGGAAAGTAGCAGAAATCCACCAGAAACAACCAAAGGAACCTGAAAAACAAAACAGTAAAGAAGTCAGCAACAGAAACAATACAATCTATCCAAACAAACACAACAACACAGCAAAAAAAAAAAAAAAAAAAAAAAAAAAGAACAACAGGATAACAAAAGAAAGCAGCGGGTCCTAACCAAAGCACACAGACGAAAACACAAAAGCCTAAAAAAAACCCAAAACTGAGAGAACAGCACCAGACCAGCCCCAATAGCAGCAATGTAGAACAAAAAAAGGCCCGAACAGGCACGCAACAACAGAATAGAAAAAACAAAGAGGGAAAAACAGACAGGACGCACCAAAGAAGAAAGGCAGGAGCACAGGAAAGAGGAAGCTGCAAACCCTCGAAAGCAAACAGCGACACCCAATCCCAGACTCTTCCATAGGGAGAGTAGCGTGCACAAAGGCCAGCAAAGCTAGCAGTACAGGTCGGAATGACCACAAAGTACAGAAACCCAACCACTCCGTCCGGAAAAGAGACGAATTGGATCATATGCGGCAGAAAGAAAGAGCGCAACACAGAGAAGCACGAAGCAGAGAAGAAAGCAGCCCACGCACAGAACAAAGAGACGGCAACAGAAGAACAGAAGGAGCAAACGCAGGGCAGCGATAGTGGAGACGGAGGGACCAGATTCAATCTATCGCGAGATGAACAGTAATCCAGACCGTTGCGATTTGAGCTTTACCTACAGTTCTTTTCAAGTTTGAAATTGAAATACTTATAATGGGTCCACTTGCCTCTCTCAATAACTTTCAATTCTCTTATAACTAAGTTTCCAGCATTTTCCTAATGCTTTCTTGTCTAACTTTTTGCATTGGTACAATTTAATTCGTCTCGTCTGATTACGAGTTTTAATCCTTTTGTTTTTTCTAGTCTTTAGTTACGTAGTATATTATTTTTGTGCTTGTTATCGTGAATCCAGATCATGTGCCGCGCGGCACAGCGTGTAGCGCACCACAGGACCGTCCGATCAGATCTGGATGGATGAGGGAGCCCCGTACATGTAACCAGATTGTAAGGCCCGAAAAAAATAAACCGTCCAGATCTGATCGGACGGTCTGGATCCTGCGCTACACACTATGCCGCACGACACAGGATCCGGATTATCGTTGCCAAATTGAAATGGGACACATGTTCTCCCGATCTCCCGTAATTAACGGCTCATGTTTTTTAGATAACTTCAAGGTGTCTAAATCTATCTAATCAGGCCAATAATTTAGTTCAGCTGTTTTTTTTTTTTAAAAAATTTAACAACATCAATTTTAATGCTATCATTGACATTACACATAACATTAATGCTACTTCGATTTCGTCTTAATATTGATAGATTTTGGACCGGAACCCGTGTCAAGTTAATACGAGTAATCGAACTCGAATCTACTAACAGGTTGAATAATGATCAGGCTGTACCACCAAAATTGGTCAAACTTATATGATAAAAAAATGTTTCGACAAAGGCCATTATTATTATTCTATTAATCCTATAAAATTGCTTTGGTTTTAAGGCCAACACTTTTATGTAGTTCAGTTTGTTCGCTAAATCTGAAGAACTCATTTTTCTTTTACTTGCTTCCAATCATCATTGTGTTGTTTTTAATGTTATTTCTTGCTTCGGAACAAAATCTTAGCCTTCCTCTCTTATATATGATCGTCTGATCAAAACAACATTATATTAATTTCTTCAATTAACACTAGGTTGGTAGTACCGGCTTCGCTGCTATATATTGTTTCTTTTACTTTTTGAACAAATATGTATGATTTATTATTGGTTTGCAGAATATGTATATTTTTTTATTTTGGATTTTTAAGACAGATATGAACTTGAAAATCCCTTTATCCTATTAATGTTTTATCTAAAGCAGATCTATCTTTTTTGTGCTCCTGTTGATAAAAAACTAAATATTCATAAGATGCAAGTCAATACTAATACATAAAGGAAAAAGTTAATGTTACCATATTTAACTGATATTCTCTCTTAAAAACGCAAAACAAACTAATGCAACTCAAACAATATAAGTGGTTTTCTAAGGGCATTGATTCAGTAGTCGGCATGATGTTCAACTACTGATTTTCAAATATTATTTACGTGTATCAGGTGATATTGCAACTAATTGTTCAGCCTTGATATTCTGGGATCTTATTTGCACACGACCCAATAGCTTTAATGAATATGGGAAAAATAATAAACTCATTAACCTGTTATTGGTATCGGTATCAGTATCGGTACAGTCTAAAAACATTCTAAATAATGGATATCGGAATAACATTCACAAAATGAAACCATTTCAACTGACATTTACATTCCCATATTGATCAATCAAATAAATTCTAACATTTCTAGGTTGAAAATTAGCTTCTAAAAAAGTAATTAACAAAAAAGACAATAATTATATTTATTTCTAAATAATAAAATATTTCAAATTAGATGATTAGACCTACTCTATTGTGTAATTTCTCCCTTGACAGCTTCTGCAATTTATCCCTTAAACTATAGAAGAGGCAAATAATAATAATAATAATTGCATTAAAGATCATATATTTCTCCCTCAACAAAAATAACAGAGTAACAAAGGGATAGCGTTTAAAAATTAAATTCTACTTATATTTTTGGTACCACAACTTTTTTTACTGTTGTGTAATGCAATGAAAATAATTATACTCTGATGCCCATATATTTTCTAGAAAATATGTATTTTGTACCCTGGCAATTCCCATTTGTTTGAAATGTCTTTTTTGTAAAAAAATATTTTAGCTCTTCATGCCGCAAATATGACCTCATCAAAAACAAAATGATAATTTGAAATAAAAAAATCTTATATGCATCTCAACGTCTTCCAAAGCAATAGACAGTATGGTCATAAATACCTGAAATATCATGTAATAAAAAAAAAAGTTCTGTGATTTCTATCTCACCTCCATATGGAATAAACTTAAATTATTTTTTCATCGTCATGTTTACGTCTGATGTATAAACTATCAAAAAAAGGAAAAGAAAAATGAAGTACCTGAAATTGTTGTAGCACCGATTGGTACATCAGGTAATAGAGAGACCTAACAAACTAATAAAATATATCAGATATTTCGATACAATATCAAATTAAGCTTCCATCAACATAACAGAAGAAATAAGCTGATTGCGGTGTAAAATTAAGCTTTTATCACCATATTAATAGGTGAAATATGTCAAATCTGGAGCAAAATGAAACGCTTACTTCTCTTGGTTGGATTTGGAAGCATAGAAGGGATAGCCGGAGGTAACCTTCCTCATCTTTGACCCCTTTTTTCTCCCTCTTTTATTTTCTTAGGTATAGTGATAGTCATCAAAATATTGGAGACATTTATAATTATAAGTATAAACAAAATTTAAATAAATAGATTAAAAAAAGGGGTACTACTAAAACATATTAAATCGGTAAAATATTGGCTTCTCCCACCAACCTAACTCTCTCTCCTCTTTAATGTGGTAAGATCAGCTCCCCTAATTACATTAACTGCTTGTCTCCTGAGGCCACTTCCATGTTGTACTTCTCTATTGCTGCAATTAATTGTCATTTTAGCTCATGTACACTCTATCCTCTCTGTTTGCATTTAATGCGTGTCTTCTGAAGTCTTCCTTCTTGTCTTACCTTTTACTGTTCCACATTACTGCTGATCTCCCTCTTTTTCCCCTTTTCCTCTCCTCTTTTGGTGTTTTCTCTTTCCCGCTGCGATGGCTTTGCAATACCCTTTTGGGACACAAAGAAGGGCTTTTCTTCATGTTTATCTCCCCACAGATAACACCTTCGACTGTCTTTGTGAGGATCTATCTTGCTCGGTGCGTATTTCACTGGGGCCCACGGCTGATTCCTCAATTATCTCAAGTTTTCAGAACCACTTTGCCCGTCTTTATGGTCGGTCCCCTGAGGATTACCCTATCTTCAAGAGATCAGATACTGAGGTTCTGCTTCAATTGCCTTATTACTTGCTGCCTGAGGCGGTAGTGCAGGAAAATATAGATTGGGCTGTGCAGAGGGACTTCCAAATTGCAGTTTATGAACATGAATGGTCCCATTACCCTTTCCCAGTCTATAAAGTTAAAATCAGTATCCATGACTATCCACTGGAGTTCTGGGACCTAGAATTCTTCCATCTCATTGTCAGGGGATTTGGTTTGCTCATGGAGGTTCTAAACACTGAGCAGCAAAGGGGTAATAGGGGCACGGTTAGGCTCTGGGTGGAATGCCGTGACCCTTTTGGCATACCTGAATACCTGGTTCTGAATTTCTGGATTAAATGGTGTATGTGCAAGGTGGAAATAGAGTCTTGGGACTTTATCAGTGCAGGAGATGGTTTCTCACTTGAGAATGCAAGAGAAATTGAGAGGATGCAAGAAGTGATTCATCAAGGTGATGCTATTTTTAACTCCTACCGTCTCCTTACCTACTCGCACCAGAGATTCCTATGGAATTACAGAAGAGCACAAGGGGGGCCTTCTGATGATACTGAGCACAAGGAGGGATTGGGGAAATCTCCATGGTGTTCCATAAATAGTAGGTATGAACCAGGTTCAAGGGAGATACTAAGCTCTGGACCATTCAATGCGTTGGATTCTGAGGATCATGAATTTAATGGAAAGTTTCTGTCAAAACCTAGCATAGGGAGTTGGGGTATGTGCTGTAGTAGTTTGTGTAAGGGAAAAGGGAATCATGCAAAATGCAATTATAGCCCTGGCTATGTTGAGAAGTGTGCTGGTAGGGGAGTACAAGCTACAGGTTTGGTTCAGACAATTAATATAGGCGAGGTATGTTGCCCTATCACTACATCCTTGGACATTATGATTGGTCAGTTCTCCTTCCAACTGGGCCATACCAACCTGTTATTTAGTCCCTCTGGTTCTTTAGCAGGTGTAAACTCAATTAATTACTGGGACCCACTATGCAAACCTCACCAGAGCCCTCATGCCTCATTAATTGCTCAACCACCCACTCCACTACTTACTGCTCTTACTCCTTCCCTGGTCTTATCTCTCACTCAGCCCAACCAATCCGACAGTGTCTCTGTTGACTCTTTTTCAAACCAAAGGTGTCCATCTATGGAGCTCTCTGATGAGGAGTTTCTGCTCAAGTATAGTAACCTGACACAGCATGTGGACCGATCAGGTCAGCCTCTCCAACTCTCGGAGGACGATGCAGGGTCCAGAAACTGGTCAACATGCTTGTTACTCCGGGTGGTGGTTGACCGGCAGGTCAGTCAGGATGACCTTGTTGACCAGCTTTTGAAGGCTTGGCGTCTAACATCTCGAGTTGGGTTCACCAACAGGGGGTACAATCTTTTCCTTGTGGAATTTAATAATGTGCAAGATGCAAACTTTATTTTCAATGGTGGCCCATGGGCTTATAGATTGGCCCCGATAGCTATCTCTAGAGTTACTGGCCCTCAAGACATTTCTGTTGACCATGTCACACATGTTGAGTTGTGGGTTCAAATGCACTCAAAGTTCCTGGATTTGATTTTCCCAGCTGATGCTCTTAGTTTGGTAAACCAAATTGGTAACCCAGTGTCTGTTCCCGCCATAATGTACTCTGGAGGAATGAAGTTCTATAGAACCCGTATTTCTATACCAATTAAGGAGAAAATCAGAGACAAATATCCTGTGACACATGCTTCTGTGGGCAATTTTGATGTTTACTTTGTGTATGAGAGGATCAAGAAAGCCTGTGTTTTCTGTGGTTGTTGGGTCATGAATATATGTTTTGTCAAGAGTGGGCTAGATACAGTAGGCTTGCGGTAGACCCTAAATTTAACACAATAACTGGTGGGAATATATCTTCTTATAATCTGGGCTCCTTGACTACTAATGCAATTAAGTTGTACAATGATGGCCTATTGGATACTGGTTGTGGGCTGAATGATGGCGGGTCTGAACTTCTCAGTATAGCACTTCATAAGAACGGAGCTGCGGATGCTGAGCAGTGTATCCGCCTCCCACAAGCTCAACAAAATGCTATTTTCTCTTCCTCCTCCCTTGCTGGTACTGACACTCCAAGTATTCCCCTGCAACTCGATCAGAACACTGCTGGTATGGGAAGTATTACTCTGCAATCCACCTCCTCTAAGAACACCAACTCTCACAAGCGGCCGAGGGCGGGGCTCATTCCGCCCCAGTCGCCTAAATGAGCATTTTGTCCTGGAACTGTCGTGGTAGTGGAGGACACACGACAGTGCCTAATTTAGCTAGGTACCTCCATGCAACACGAGCACGCCTAGCTTTTGTGACTGAAACAAAGTGCTCGGAAGTTCAGGCAATAAAGAGAATTGCGCGATTGCCACTAAAGTATTCTGACATTATACCAGCGGTGGGGAGATCAGGTGGGCTCTGGTTACTTTGGGATGAGGAAACCCAGGTACACATTTTGGAAAAGTCGCACTATTTCTTTTTTGCTGAGGTCTGCTTCTCTGTTCATGATGAACCATGGTTACTAGCGGCTATATATGGGTACCCTAACTATAAGGTGATGGGGTACATTTGGGAGAGATTTCTCTTTTATGCGACCACTTCAAACATGCCCCTCTGCACCATAGGAGACTTCAATTGTATCTTGAGCAGTGAGGAAAAGGCAGGTGGATCATCCAGACCTAAGCTCAAGAATAAGATTTTCGCCGCAGTGGTGGCCAGATCGGGACTTGTTGATCTGGGGTATTCTGGCCCTGCATACACCTGGTGCAATATGAGACAAGACCATCAAAACATCAGGCAGAGAATAGATCGTGCAATGGCCAATGCACCTTGGATTGCTAAATTTCCCCTAGCCAAAGTGCTTCATCTCCCCATGTACAACAGTGATCATCTTCCTATTCTGCTGTGCACAACCTCAAACATTGTCAGGAGGTACAGAAAGTTTAGAATCGAGAATTGGTGGGGATTGCATGAGGATTTCAGACAAGTTTGCTCTTCTACTGCCCAATCTGCAGGAACTGGCTGGAATTCTTTCCTATCCCACCTCAAGAAAAAGGTCAGAACCTGGGAGATTGCAAAGCCGAACCCTAACAGAGCCTTGCAGAATTTAGAGGATGAGTGGATGGAGGAACAACGCCAGGGGTTCAATCAGCAGAGGCATGAAGAGCTGCAGTTGGAGTACAACAAGGTACTATTGGCTGCTGAAATGTACTGGGCACAAAGGTCAAGATTAAGGTGGGCCTACCATGGAGACTCTAACACTAGATTTTTCCATATCACCGCTACCTCTAGAAGAAGGAGAAATCATATTGGGGCTATCAGATCTAGTGCTGATGAATGGATCACAGATGAAAAAGAAATAAGGAGGCTGTTTGTGGGACACTTCAAAACCATTTTCTGTCAGCCTTATAATTATGGGGCCAGATCTATCAATGCGTTAGGAGGTGATTTTTTGAACACCATACCCAGATTGAGTGAAGCAGCAACTGGTTTTCTGAAGCAGCTGCCAATTGGGACATTGTTGAACCGCTTATAATACATCAGGTTAATGAATTCTTTATCTCTTCAACAATGCCTATGGAAGTGGCTAGGTCCAACATTGTCTTGGTGCCTAAAAAAGATGCCCCTGCCTCTGAGACAGACTACAGACCGATCAGTGTCTGTAATGTTCTTTACAAAATCATTTCCAAAATACTGTCTACAAGGATGAAACCTTTTGTTCCGAGTATGGTCTGTCAAACCCAAACTGCCTTTACCCCTGGCAGACAAATAAGTGACAACGTCATAATACTAAGGGAGGTCCTGCATACTTTTTCTTTAAGCTCCTACAAAGCCCATGCCTTCTGCTTAAAAGTGGATCTATCGAAGGCCTTTGATAGACTCAAATGGACCTACCTGACTTCTGTGCTGAAAGCCCATGGACTACTTGATGAGTATATATCATGGGTCAATGCATGTGTCACCTCCTCCAGATTTTCAATTCTCATCAATGGGGATGCTGACGGTTTCATATAGCCCACCAATGGCCTTAGGCAGGGGTGTGCCATCTCACCCTACTTGTTCATCTTGACAATAGATATTATTTCAAGGCTTCTGCAACACATGGTGGATGGTGGACAACTCAAAGGGGTTAAGATTACAAGGAGTAGCCCGCCTCTGACTTCCTTGATTTATGCTGATGACCTTCTCATTTTTGGGGAGGCCAGCTATGAGGAAATAAGGAGCTTGGTTGATACCTTAGAGCTTTTTTGTGAGGTGTCTGGGCAGCAAATAAGAGATGAAAAGTCCAAAATCTGGTTCTCTAAGAACACCCCCAATCACATTAGAAATTTTGCTGAGTTCCTTTTTAAAGCCAAGTTAGCGCAAGCTTCTGAGGTTTATTTAGGGGCACCAGTGAATGCAACCACTGCTTCTCATTTTACCCCTCTAGTTAACAAAATTGATAGCAAGTTGCAGGCATGGAAGGGCTAACTACTTTCCCAAGCTGGTAAACTGGTCCTTATCAAAGCCGTTATTGAACCCACCATTTTATATGCACTGCAAACAGTTGTACTTCCAACTTCTGTTCTCAAGCTGATTCAGTCCAGAATCTGCAGTTTTTTCTGGGCAAATGGCTCTAATAAGAAGATGGCAATGGTTTCATGGAAGTCAATTACTGTACCAAGGAATGAAGGGGGTTTAGTTCTCAAAGACCTATTCAGGTTTGCTCAATCGGTACACATGAAATTCCTTTGGAACTTGGTGTCTGAAAATAGTGCCTTATGGGTCAAGCTGGTGCAAGCAAAGTACTTACAGAGAGGTAATATCTGGTCTTCCTCCAGAAGAAATAGGTGCATCCCATTCTGGAAAGCAATATTGGCAGCCAGACCTTTGTTGAAGAACCACGTCAGGCGGCAGATTGGAGATGGCAACACATGTAGAGCTGTGGGGCAACCATGGCATGATCTATGGGCAAACTATCTCCCTCAGAATGCCGCTCAAAAATCACTGCTAGTGAAAGATCTGATGAATGAAGAGGGGGTTGGTTGGAGTAATGAAAGGCTTATAGAGGCATTTGGCTACCATGGGGCACTGCACATTGCTATCACCTACCCAGTGAGACCTAGTCTCATTGCAAGACCTGACAGATTGTTGTTCACTGCTGCTAGGAATGGAATTTTCTCTCTCAAAAGTGCTTACTCTCTTCTGTCTGCTGGTCCAGCACCTCATCCCACAGGGGCCTCTCAACACAACAAAATTTATGATTTAATTTGGCATGCTCCTGGTATTCTACCAAGGGCAAGATTGTTTGTTTGGAAAGCTTTAAAGGAGTCCCTCCCTGTGGATAGTGTGCTTGCATACAGACTAAGCAGGCCGACACAAGGATGTGCCTTGTGTGGACACTCAATTGAGAATGTAGTACATGCTTTGTTCAAATGCCCAGTGGCTAAGCAAGTTTGGCTAACCTCCACTTTTGGCCTTAGAACGGATGCTCTGCCTGATACAGCTTTAGACCTTTTCTCTTTCTTGTCCCAATCCTTGCAACCTACACAATTTGCTAGCCTCATCTCTGTGGCCTGGCACTACTGGAAATATAGATGCAAGCAGGTTATTGAAGGCATAAAGTTCAGCCCACAACAGGTACTAATGAATGCTCAAGCTTGGACAAATCTGCTCTTAATTCAGGGTAAAAGCTGCCAAAGGCATGATGGCAATATGCAATCGCAGCTTTCTGGTGATCTTTTTCTTTGTTACACTGATGGATCTTGGGTGCATGAAGGGGTAGGGGGTGCTGGCATGGCCTACATTATGTTCTCTGGGGATAACACCTTAATTCAATATCAAATGGAGGTTGGTCAAGCGCACTATCCCTTCCATGCTGAATTCCTAACTCTCAGGCTAGCTGCTGATGTTGTTGCTGCGAAGGGTCTCTCCGGAGTTGGTTTCCTAACTGACCGTCTTCATTTGTGTAGGGTAATGAATGGTATTTCTTCTATAGATAGTGTTGATTGGCAAGTGTATATTGATGTAATGATGCTGATTTCTCGATTCAGAGGGGAAAGTGGATGGAAATGTGTTCATGTAAATAGGCAGGATAACTAACTAGCGGATGATTTAGCTAAATATGCTAGGAAGTGGGGGGTAAGTACTGTGGCTTTTACTTTCCCAACCTGCTTGAAATCGTGTTGATGTTTTTGTAATGACTGGTTTAATTTAAAGCCTACTGGCATGTTCTCAAAAAAAAAAAAAAAAAATCGGTAAAATAAAACTAAAACATAAACTCTTGCTAAAACAATACTGTTCAAACCGGATGGCCATGAACCAAATTTGGCAGGTGCAAAGCAAAGGGATATTACTATCGTTATGTCAGGAAAAAGTTTAGCTAATGCCAAACTCCAACTTGTGCAACTAAACATAGTTACATGGTCAACAACCAATCGAACTGAACAGAGAAAAACAAATCTAGTGCTTACAATTACGACTTGCTATCTTGCATTTGGCACCTGGTGCAAAATAAATTGAGCTATTTGGTTTTAATTCCTAATTGCTTAGTGGCTGTCTTGATATTTTGTCCCTTTCTTACTGCACTACTAACGCTAGTTTAGATTTCACCAATTGAAAGTACAAAAAATTTCATATTGATGGGTGGAAAAATATATTCTCAAAATTTGATAACTCGAAGGAACCAACCAAGCACTTTTGAAATACTCCAAAATTTAATTTATTTACAGATGGGAGGGAAGATTTCAAGTTTATTCGCATATCAAATGTCAACTGAAATAGAATTTTCCCTACATGTGTGATAATAAATGGAGTACTCCAAATTTAATCATCATAGATAAAGAAACTGCAAGTTGAAATACCTTCTCGAATGCTAAGCCTCATTCTGTAACTTAGGTATATAATCGAACACCTCTTGTGCAAACCCAAAAAAACTCGCATGTATGATTTTCTCTTGTTCCCTATGCTTTGAAGTTCTAGCAATTTCGACTGAAAAATTGCAAGGATTTGAACATCTCTTTATCATCTTGATTTTTCATGGGAGTCAACGGAGAGGAAGGAGAAGAGACAGAGGGTAGGGGTGTTGGCGGGAGGCATGTGTGGGGTGGTGTTGACGGAGGAGGTGGAGAGGCCGAATGAGGGAGATGTGGGAAAAGGGCGTGTCGAGGAGGATCTGGAAAGGCGACGGAATATAGAAAACCTAGAATTTATCGATGGAGGAAACCAGGTGCCACAAATAATGAAGGTTTAAATAACACATTAATCAAGGGGCGTATTTGAGGGGCAGATTTGGCGGAGGATCTGTCGAAGGTTTTGAGGTGTCGTGAATTTGGCAGAGAAGAAAGGCGAAGTATCGAGAGGAGGTAGGGCGTGGTTGCCAGAGGAGGAGGAGGTGCGAAGATAGCAAGACGTGTGGTGGCCTCGGCAAAGGAGGAGGTAGGAGGGCTTGGCGGAGGAGGGGATGGGGGTAAGGGCTCAGATGCCGTCTCGGAAGAATATAGAGAATTTTACTAATATAATTAATTTACTCTTAGAGAATGTAAATAAAGTGGGGTTATATATATGAAATAATGATATTTTTTTTTTTTGAGAATAATGAAATAATGATATATGCTTCATATATCTTTATCAAAAGTATATAATAAAAGGATGGAAAAAAAAAGCTGCATAAGGAGAGACTAAGGCTACTCTCTAGACCATTTTAGTAATGGAATGGAATGGAAGAGAAGGGTTGGGAGTGGAGTGTAAACTCTTACACTTCAATTTTGAGGAGACAAAATTCATTCATTTTGAGGTTTCAAGAAGTAAGTATTTCCATTCCATTCTATTATATAGTCTAATGGAGCAAGTAACTCACAAAGTTTACTTTCCTTTCCGTTCCCTTCCATTTTTTTTTTTTTGGGTCCTGGAGCAGAGCCTAAGGTGGCGTTTGATAAAGGAATAACTTAAGAGGAAGAAGTAAAGGAGGAAAAAATTATGTCAAGTTATGTCATGGTTGTTTGGTTATGTAAAGTAAAGGAATAAGAATATAAAAATATAAAATTAGATATGTAGTAATTACAATATTAATTAATAATTACTATTATTAGTTTACAAATATGAATATTATAATTATTATTATATGAATTATTTGAATTCACAATATATCAATGATAATTATAATTACAATAATCATAATTAATATAATATTCATAATTATTATTATAAATGTTATTTTTTATGCTGAGTTATTCTCACTAATGATAATAATTAATATTGTAATAATAATAATAATAATTTTAACAATAATTATATTATTAATACCAATAATTTAATTAATGATAATGAAAATTATATGATAAAATACAACATAATAATAATAATAATAATAATATCATCATCATCATCATTAAGATACTATTAATTATTTGTTGTAGTAATTATAATATTAATGATAATTATAATTACAATAATAAATTAATAACATTTTATTATATTCAATTAATATATTTTATTTGTATATTGTAGCAACTAGAAATATTATAATATTACAATAATATATTAATTATCATTAATAATCAAAATTAATTATGATTAATCAAAAACCAAGACTAATCCGTGACGGGACCCATCGTGGAAGAAGCTATTCCACCAATTTTTGTGGTATATGTTCTTCCTCCTTAAAGAAACTTATTCCTCTCTTGTTTGTTGAGCTATTCCTCCTTAAAGAAGCTTAAAGAAACTTATTCCTCCTTACCAAACATACCCTAAGGGAATAAGATCAAAGATCAAAATCGGATATGAACAAAAGGGTAAGTCGGCTAGGTGATTTGGCTCGAAATGGTATGGGGATCGAATCCCACTTGGGAATGGGATGGTATGTGCGTGTGCGTGGATGTAGTGTGCCTACGGGCCGTGATAAAAAAAAAAACCAAATAATAGATTTTCCTTGGACTAACACAAAAAGAAAATGAAAAAAATTAAAATAAAAAAATGATTTCTCTTTCTTTCAACCAAATAAAAAAAAGAAAAACATGATATAAAATTTCTCTTCCTGTCAATCTCGATCCAAAGAACACAAAAAAAAAACTACAACAATAATCCAACCTTGTAAACCATCAGATATAGTGATTTCACAAAATAATTTTACCTCACAACAAAAAAATACAAAAATCATCTACAAAAAAATTTCCTTCAATAGGAACACAAAAAGGAAAAAAAATTAAATAAAGAAAAATGATTCCTCTTTCTATCAACCAAATAAAAAAATATATATATGATATAAAATTTCTCTTCCAATCAATAGCGAACCAAAAAACACAAGAAAACAAATAAAAAAAAAACATAACAACAATTTAACTTTGTAAACCAAGATTGACTCTTTTTTCTGTCAATTGAGAACGGAAAAAAGATTTTTCTTGAAACAAACACAAAAAAAATACAAATTTTAAAAAAAAAAAAAAATTGATTTCTCTTTCTGTCAACCAAATTAAAAAAAGAAAAGCATGTATAAAATTTTCCTTTTTTCAATCGCGAACAAAAAACACAAAAAAAAATACCGTGGTCAATTCACAAGCCAAAATATGCATGACTAATATATTTTTATTATCATTTTCTAATACCAAGTAATTTATTTCAACACCGTCTAAATATATAGTAAAATTAAAACAATTGCATATGGGCACAAATATGCAAATGACACGGTTGAATTCCCAATGTACATTGTCGTTATTCACATCTTGAACTGAGCTGAACTGGACAGAACCTCTCCCAGCAAGGTTAATTAGCAACTACGGTTAATTAGACTCTGAAATAATTGGAAATTCCAAGCCCAGTTTGAACCGTTAAATTCAAATCAAACAAAACATTTTACTAAAAAAAGGGATGGCACAAGCGATGTAACAAACAACTATCAGTAATGCCATATATAGTTGAACTGTTTGCTCTAAACTGATCAGTCCACTTGCATTTGGGACCATCCAATGACTAGCATACCGTGTATGTAGGATAAGCCTAATTAAGAAGAGCAAGCAACTCTCTGATCCTGTTAGTTAAGTGTGCAGCTTGGCTTCTCTCTTGTTGGTATATGATGTTAAAATAGCAATGTCGCAAGTTTTCGTTACAACCTCCGAAGGCACGGGATAGGCACTGATGGTAGAAATTGAAATCACATTATATATCAGAAATGCATTATATGCTTGACAGAAAACTAATTTGATTAACTGTTCTTTTACCTGTTTGATTTTTCTTTTCATGCCATACTATTATTTTGAATATGTCAAGTTTTACTCTGACATCCATACAAGTATGTATAGAAAACAATTAGCAAGTGGTGCTTGTGCAAACACCGTATGTGCTAATTAATTAACATTAATTATTTTCATGTTCTACTATTATTTTGAATATGTCAAGTTTTACTCTGACATTGATGCAGTCATTTACATTAGCAAGTTTTTCTGTCTATGAAGTCTCCCCAGAGTGTAACATATATTTTGTAACCATGAAGTGAAATAGTGCCAAGAAAATGACTCTGGTATATTAATCATGCATAATTAGTAATAGAAAAGAGTACTGATCTGCAGTTAAGTATGGGAACCTTTCATTTGTGAGGTACATATTTAAGATCCTTGTTTGCTGTCATGATGATGGTACTGTTCTAATGTCAGTGAGTCCTGATACCCTAGCAATAGCATCTGTGCAAGAGAAACAGATAATACGTGATTAGGTGGACACTCAACATTGGTAACAGCCTAACAGGAGAAGCAAATACTCAGAAGCTTATAAGAGCAAACAAATGAAAATAGAAAAAGAGAAAAGCAAAATGAAGCTTACCTTGATAAGAGTAAATTAAACAGAATGACAGCACACACACAAAGACACAGAGACGGTAACAAAAAAGTAACAATAGGTCAGCTTCCTGGAAAAAAACCTACAACCAACAAAGAAAAAGAAACAACACAATCAACAGAAATAATTAATTCATGATAAGAGTAGTAGCACTGCCAGTAGAAACAACTTTGAATTTACATGAATTCTTGTAAAAATTATGCATGACGGGCTTTGATATACCAAACTTCTTTCACCGAAGAAGGCAGATTGTAAGAACTGACACCAGACTAGATGAAGAAAAATCAAGAGATCACTAAATGAAGAATATATTTTTGTATAGTTGAAGTGGAAGCAAACCTGAGCCCAAGCAAATAATAAGCTGATCACTCAACCTGAGGTCCCAACTTCATACACAGCAGCAACAAATGTAGGTATATCCCTGCTTAGAGCATAGATGATCAACGACCTTCATGGCTTGACCCTGCCATTATTAATAAAAAAAATCAATATACGAAACTTGATTCCAATTTTGTTTATAAATGAAAATATACCTTCAATTTGATAAAATAGTTTGATAATAATGTTCTTTATAAATTGCTCAAATTCTATCTTCAAGACATAATGATCCAGAAAGATAAAATGAGAGGAGGTAATGAACTGTTAATCAGAGCAAGAGTTGTGCAACCAGGGAGATCAGAGGTAAAAGTAACAGACTTTTGGTCTGAAAATAATAAAAGGCTCATGACTATAGTTACTCACCTGTATAGAAGAATCAATCGCTCATACAAAGAAAGCAGGAGATGGAGAGGAGAAATCTCATTGTTAATTAGGGTAATTTAATTACCTGAAGAATGTGACAATTGAAGAGATAAGAACAACTTGCTGTTTTATGGCCCCTAAATCACATTATCTGGCTGTCGTACTCTCACCAAAGCCCTAAAAAAAAAAAAAAAAAGCAAACATCAAGAGATCAGTTAAATAAAGAGAGAGGAAGCACAAAGAGAGAGGGAGAGTACAAAATGCTCAATTGGTCCTGTGATGCAACTGGAATGGTACTCATTCCGAAGGGGAAAATTTGACAAACGCGTTTGTAGAATCCTTACCATCAATGGATGCCAGAGACCGAGAAAATTGAAGTGCCAAGAACGACATCGTCTATTATTTCTCTCTGGTGATTTCACCTTGGTAGTTGCGTAAACATCAATAAGAAACAAAGAGAGAAATAGTGATGAATCAAGTGGAGAAATGAGACTAAGAAAAGGAAAACGAGTCGAGAAGGTACAAAGCGTGGAGAGAGAACCCTCGCAAGCCCAGGGTCACGATGAGCCAAAACAAAACCAACAGCAGATCAGAGAAACCGGTGCATAGACTAAGACCACCCATCGGAACTGCATCCGTACGCAGGGCAGATGGGAATTTTTCCTCAGAAATTTAAATTAATATCAGATTTCTGATTGTTCATCAAGGCTTTTCCTCGGTATTTTAAATTACTAATGGATTCCTGATTATAAAGGTTTTTTTTTTCAGTATTTTGAACCTGCCAGATTAGTTGCCAAATAAGTTCTGGACATTTGAGTGTGTCAGGTCACCAATTGTTCAATACAGACTTTATTGTCTGCCAAATGTTCAATACATACTTCATCAATCTTCATGATACACACCTTATTTTAGTTTTTCGCCTTGTACTTGCCAATTTGCAAGTATTGCCTTAAGTGAATATATAGAGAAATGTTACCTTATAATCAAATTCTTGTCTTTGAATAGATCTTTGGTGTACATGCAAGGCAAATGTCTGCACTTCTGCCAGAGGCTTTCTTTCCATTCCTGGAACTCGCAAAGGGTCACTTTTCAAAACATAAAAAGTAATATATCAGGAGTGCAAGTAATTACCCCAATAAGAGGTCAGAAAAACATACAATGTTCAATAACAACATAAAGCAAACTGAAACTTACTCTGTAAGAACGGGTTGTGCCCTATAAATCCTCCGCTGAGAGCTTCTTCCCTCTCCATCCTTTTTCGCTCTTCCATCTATCTTCGCATTTCTTCTTCATGTCTGACAAGACTCTCGAGTTGAAAACCCTCAGGCTTGGTACAAAGGCTTTGGCTCTGGTTTTGGGGGCACCTGGATGTTACACGCAGAATTGCAAATCAGTATGTATTTTGAATAACTGACTGGTCAAAGTTTCAAGTAATTTCCAAGCACTGTGTGTACCACTGGGTAATCAGTTGTGCCTTTGGAATTCTAGCCTTCTCTTCCTCCTCTTGCTTAAGTGTGAGCTGGGTCTGTAACAAAGCCTCTTTTTGAAGGCCTCTCTCCTGAAATATCATAGTACTAGTTCACATGTACATAAAACCAAAACAAGTTACATTGTTATTCACTTTTACTAATAATATACCTCGGTATGAAGAAGGAACGGGTTGGGTATGGTAAGGCCAGGAACAGTACTGCTATGCTTTTGACTGTGGAATGAAGTATCGGAATGTAGAGAGAGCTTTTGATTGGCAAATTCTTACGGCTGCGAGTTCAAAGTAAGCTTTTGTTTATTTATGTCAAGCATCAGTCAGAAAGCTAATCAATATTTATTTGAAAGGAAATCATACAAACAAATTTCCTAAGCTGCACTAAAATTCAAACTACAGCCCTACATGTCTGTAACAGTACCATGTAACTAACGGTTATGTACAGTCTAGTTTGATAGTAATGAGGGCCAAAACTTCTACTATATTTTAACTGAAATGCATTATAATCATATAAAAAACATACAAGATCAGCAACAGAACCACCAGCCATGTACTCCACTAATATCCATAGCTTAGTTTTTGGTGAAGATATGAGCCATAGTAATCTGTTATAGCTGGAAAGCAGCACTGCGATAATACTGATATTTCCTGCAAGATAAACATTTAAATTAATAAAAAACCAGGAAACATCAAAGATTATTTATTCTTTTTCACTGTAACTCCCTGAAATGTATAGAAGCTAAGAAACACAACCAGATACTTTTCTAAATTTTAGTTTTCTGATCTAGTTCATGAAATATATAATAACAAATCATTTATGACAAGTTCTTAGTCACTCTGTGATACTTCAAAATCTACATGGACACTAGAACTTTAGCCTGTTGAAGGACCACATTACATAAAGTTTGACACGGTAGATTTAACCATCTGTACTTTAATTCTGGAGGAAGAAAAAATAATATCATATCTACCTTTTGAATGTCTTCAACGTCGTCCTCACTAAAAAAAATAGAAAAAGGAGAAGGAAAAGCTTTAAATAGCAAATCCAGACATCTCATGAATAAAAGCTGTTGAAACCATTTGGTTTTTAATTTTTATTTTTATTTTTATATCTTCAAATGCATCAAATCACCTTAGGTTAAGCATTTTATCCTACTAACCATTGGATTGAACTATGTTCCAAACTGTTAAGAATAGGAGGTACGGGAATAAACACCACACCTTAAATAGTTCATGCAAAGCTCAATTATTTGAAAGGATATTTTCGTTAAGATTTAATACTAACGAATATAGCTTAAGAGCAGAAACTTACGCATCTTCTAGATCAATAACTTAAATTGCCACATCCTTGTTCAGTTCTTATCAAACCTACAATAGACAAGTTTCCATTGTGGAAGAGATAAATGGAGTGAGTTGTGTTAACCAATTCATAGTCGTCATATTCATAGGGACTGCAAAATGTAATGATCTTTGGATACATGTAAATTTAATTCTCAATGCAAGAGCACAACATCGTGCAGTACCAACCAGTAATACTACACAAAACCACAAATTAAACAAATTCAGGTTAAAATCCCTCCAAATAGTGTTAAAACCACACTATGTAATTCAATTAACAAACTATGATCCTAAGGAGGGTTAACTGGAATGGGTACATATCAATTCAAATTCGCATCTCAAAAAAACAAGCTATCATGCATTGCTCACCCGTTGTAGACTTCGCCAAATGAACCACGCCCGATAACCTCGAGATTACTGAAGCGGGCCACCATCGCTGCTTGCATTGGATCCGGATCAGACCTGGTCGAAGAAGAGAAAGAGAGACGAATTAATAGAGCCATCTCGTCGCTTGAAAGGCAAGTAGTGGTGGGATCCAGATCGCGAGAGAGCAAAATGATAATAATCAATCTATTAGGTAATGCTGGAAATGATTTACAGTCACAAGTAATTAACCCTTCTCCTTTTTCACAAAGCCATTGAGTAAAAAACATTGGTTTTTTAATGACCTCAGTTCTAACGGCTTGGTGTAATTTGCCGGTAACTAAAAAATGTGCTGGGTATTAGTTTCCAATGGGAGAAACATCCAATAACTAGCAAATTCTACAAAAGGCTACTCACAGCTCGCACTAGAGCTACCAATAAGATTTTTATCAGACTGAATCATAAAAGAAAAAAATATGCACCTTTGAGGGACAAAAGGGTTTTTCAAACTTGAGAAGAGGCCTTGCATGAGGAACCATAGTCCGTCTCAGCTGCATCAGTGCCTTCTCTTCTTCCATCTTGAGATGATATATAAATTTTGAAAAAAATCAGTTATTAATAAAGAGAGTATGCATCTTGGTGACCAAACCCAAGTTAAAAAAATAAGAATGTATATATATAATTTCAAACACCAAAATACATACCAGTTTGGCAGACTCAGCCTCCTCTCTGAGCCTTTTGTACATAAATTCTATCTCCTTGATCTGAAAATTGGGCAAAAAAATTCTTGTTAAACCATACTGCATAATTTGATGGATTCCTGATTGTTCAGAATTAAGGTTTTTTCCTATGGTAATTTAAATTAATAACAGATTTCTTATTGTTCATCAAGGTTTTTCCTCGGAAATTTAAACAAATAACAGATTTCTGATTGTTCATCAAGGCTTTTCCTCGGTATTTTAATACTAATGAATTCCTGATTATCAAGGTTTTTTTTTTCAGCATTTTGAACCTGCCAGATTAGTTGCTAAATAACTGGACATTTGAGTGTGTCAGGTCACCAACTGTTCAATACAGACTTTATTGTCTGCCAAATGTTCAACACATACTTCATCAATCTTCATGATACACACCTTATTTTAGTTCTTTGCCTTGTACTTGCCAATTTGCAAGTACTGCCATAAGTGAATATATAGAAAAATGTTACCTTATAATCAAATTCTTGTCTTTGAATAGATCTCTGGTCTACATGCAAGGCAAATGTGTGCTGCACGGATGTCGATGAGTGGTGCAAGAGAAGGATGGGCTCAAGTAACAGTCCTAACATGTCGTCTGGCACCGGTTCATGAAGGGCAACACTATAGTTACAGTTTTTACGGTATGATCCTGACTGCTTTGTTCACAATATCGGATAGTGCTGCTGGTGCTCTATCTTGGTCATTGTCTTGTTGTACTTTCAGCATGACTGCATCAACACCAATGATCATCTCAGCAGTTTTTACGGTATGATCTGATCTTTTACTTGGACTTTACTATGTACCTATGATGTTGGAAATCACCATCATCAGTAGAAGAAGCGAGGAACCTTATTGTATATTGTTTGTGTGTGTGTGTGTGTCTATATATATATATTTTAATAAGCTATTCATGAGGAGCTATTGTTTATGTTAGAGTTAGTATCAGCGTTGATTAAAGATCAGTAGTGCATTAATACTTATATTTATTTTATTATAACTACTGATAAATACTTTTGTGCATTGGAAGTGCTTTCTGATGAACTTGTAGGAAGTATTGTTACCATGGAATATTTTGGTGCCTGTGCATTTTGCATTGTGGACAGTAGACGCCCAGGCCACTTTGTTCTAACTTTCTGTGACTGTCAGTGCATCCTTGATAATGCCAATCGAAAGGATTGAAGATGTGTTATCCGAGCAGCACACTGACCGAGTGTCTCCTGTGAGTGATAGCAGATAGAAAAACAATGTCAATCATGGACCGTGAAGCATTTATTTATTTGTTTGTTTTTTTAGCCAATATGATCAGTAAAGGATGACTAACAGTGACGTCATCAAGATAAAGTGCATTGAGGTCTGCTAATGTAATACTGATAAGATTACACCTGGGAAGCAATGCATGTGCTGGCGGGTTGCTGTTAAACATGTCTGGTGTCGTATATGGAATCATAGGTAGGCCATCATATGCTGTGCTGTCAAAGGCAGAATTGAGAGTGAAGTAAATAGAGAGAATAGGATGGAGTTTAATTTTCTTGCGAAGGCAATGTAGTGCAAAAAGTAATAAGGTTACTGAATCATCAATGGAGTTTAATTTTGATTAGCTTGTTCTTACGGCTGCGAGTTCAAAGTATGCTTTTGTTTATTTAAGTCAAGCATCAGTCAGAAAGCTAATCAGTATTTGTTTGAAAGGAAATCATACAAACAAATTTCCTAAGCTGCACTAAAATTCGAACTACAGCCCTACATGTCTGTAACAGTACCATGTAATTAACGGTTATGTACAGTCTAGATTGATAGTAATGAGGGCCAAATCTTCTACTATATTTTAACTAAAATGCATTATAATCATTTAAAAAAACATACAAGATCAGCAACAGAACCACCAGCCATGTACTCCACTAATATCCATAGCTTAGTTGGGTGAAGATATGATTCATAATAATCTGTTATATCTGGAAAGCGGCACTGCGATAATACTGATATTTCCTGCAAGATAATCATTTAAATTAATAAAAAACCAGGAAACATCAAAGATTATTTATTCTTTTTCACTGTAGTTCCCTGAAATGTATAGAAGCTAAGAAACACAACCAGATACTTTCTAAATTTTAGTTTTCTGATCTAGTTCATGAAATATATAATAACAAATCATTTATGACAAGTTCTTAGTCACTCTGTGATACTTCAAAATCCATAAGGACACTAGAACTTTAGCCTGTTGAAGGACCACATTACATAAAGTTTAACACAGTAGATTTAACCGTCTGTACTTTAATTCTGAAGTAATGAAAAAATAATATCATATGTACCTTTTGGATGTCTTCAACATCGTCCTCACTGCAAAAAGAAATAGAAGAAGGAGAAGGAACAGCTTTAAATAGCAAATCCAGACATCTCATGAATAAAGGCTGTTGAAACCATTTGTTTTTTAATTTTATTTTTATTTTTATATCTTCAAATGCATCAAATCACCTTATGGTTAAGCATTTTATCCTACTAACCATTGGATGGAACTATGTTCCAAACTGTTACGAATAGGAGGTACGGGAATAAACACCACAACTTAAATAGTTCATGAAAAGCTCAATTATTTGAAAGGATATTTTCATTAAGATTTAGTACTAATGTATATAGCTTAAGAGCAGAAACTTACGCTTCTTCTAGATCAATAAAGCCTTAAATGTATAATGAAAAGGATTAAAGAGTTCTTTGTGCATTAAATCAAATAAAATCAAACAGGTACACGAACTGAATTTTTGAATTTTCATTCCTCAACAGTACAATTCGGGAAGGGATTAAGGAGTAACTGATGCAACGTATTTCTGTGATTTCAAGTCAAATTAAACAAGTAATAGAAATTGGATCGAGTACCTGCATTTAGCGCTGAATCAAGCCTTCCACCGATCTAGGGTTTACCTGTATTTACTGCGATCTAGGGTTTACTCCACGACACCTAGCCACGACGATCGCTTCGCCTCCACGACACCTACTCTCGACGATCACTTCTCGTCTTGCTCGAACTCTCTCCTTTCCTTCCTTGATCTCTCTCTCGCTCACTCTTTTTTCCTCTAAAAACCCACGGTACGAAGGAAACTCTTAAGTACGGAACGATTATACGAAGCAGGGAATAGGGTTTTGTCTTCATTTTTTTCTTTTTGATGGAGTTTTTTATACACTTCAGATCCAACCGTCCATTTAGAATTTTAGATCGGACGGATGATGCTCAAAACTTTATTTGGAGCCGCTGAGCATTCTGATCCGACCCTTCAGATCTATCACTATCAAAGAATTTCTATCAGACATCAAATGAGTCCATTTCATCCCCCCCCCCCCCCCGCCCCCCCACGAAGGAAATTCACTTTATCCATTAATCATGTAAACAAAATATAATATTATTAGTGAATTATATCCTGGTTCCATTGATGAAGGAACATTGAGTAAGAATCCATAGAATTAGTTGATCTGTTGCTTCATTTGCAAATTCCATTAAAATAACAAACGCTACTATGATTACTCAACACTTGCTCATTTAATAATTTGGATCTAACTACTACAAAGAGAGTAAGCACCTGTCTACATTGAAAGCAATGTTAATTTGAATGATTGATACCTGTATGCATTGGCAAAATACATTGAAAGAGTACTCACATTGTGCAAATAAACATATATAGTATATAACATGTATATTGAAAGAGTAGTCAATGTAAATGATTAGTGTTATTTTTAGCACAATGAAAAAGATCCTCTGAAATTGGAAAATGTGTGTAAAGATTTGCATCTTTTCAGAGTATCAGCTAGTATGAAAGGATTATATCAAATATAAGAGAATTCCACTAAGCTGGTTTAATTTCATTAGGTAAAAATAATTTAATATTATTTATTAGTATTTCATGACTATTCTTTATATTTTTTTTAATTGCAAAATTTGTGCTAAGAGAAAAACAAACTTAGATTGCAAATAGTAATTAAAATAAACATCATGATACAAAATGAGTTATATTTTTCAAATCACATTGATTTGACATAACTTGTGCAGTGTCGGCTGCTGGTTTCATATTATAAGACTATTTGGCATTGAACTTGGGCTCCTTGGACAAGCATTTTGCAAATTATATCAAATGCAATTTTAATTACACAACTGAACTGAAAGCATACCTTGCTGCTGCTACTTGTTGCCTTCCAACCTTGTTTAAGTCCCAAAACTCCTAGTGTCCCTGGTTATATTTAAAACAAAGGAATTTAACTAAGAACTGGTACAAAACTTTCTAAAAAAATAATACAAATCAATTGAGAGTAGTTCACCCAAATCCAGAGCAGATAAGTCTAGAAATTTATAAAAGGAAATAATAAAAATAAACAAAGGAAGCATGACTTTTGTTGATTTGCGACCGAGTAGGCAGCAGTGGAAGGAGGCATACGCAGCAACAGAAGGACAACACTTCATCGTAACCTGCACTAATTACCCTTGTTAATCGTATAAGTATTAAGATACCACACTTCTCACCTCAATAATCTTTAATCCAAAGTAGTTGGGAGTTGAGAGTACCAGAACATGCAAGAAAATTGTAAGCATTTTGCAATATTTGTGCATGCTTTTGACAAAAATACTTTTGTAATCGAAATCCAAAATAATCATGCAAATGTCCATTTTATGTATTTTCTTGCTACTTGATTAAAGGCTTCTGCATAAATTTAAGTTTTTAGATGGTCCAAGCAAATAACTCACCTGATCTGAAGATAGGAATGCATGTGTACTTTGGCAGCAAGCCTATGACCACATTAAGCTGATGGCACATCATTATATTGAAAATTTCCATATATAGGAGCTACATAATCTTGTCTAATACCTGACAGCATAAACCATAAACTAATTAGAGGACTATTAGTGCTGGCACAAACCAATAAATGCAAAGGTAAAGAAGACCAATAACACAGACCACTCATAATATTAAGGGGCAAAGTGTAATTATGGCTAAATTGATGAGAACTAACCTGAACAAAGTAGCAAATGCACATAGAGCACTTAAGACAAGACCCCAAGAGAAGAAGGCAGCACAGTTAGATGGATGACAAAGTTACTAAGAGAACAAAAAAAATTAAATTAGAAGGATTGAACTACAAATTGGCAAAAAACCTTAAATTAGTTAGACCAGGGGTAAAAACAGAAATAATTTCCATTTCTGGGGATGTCGCAATAATTCTACGATAATTGGAGTACAATGACCCGTGTTTTGATTCATTTCTCAGGGTTTTTACATAAAATAAAGTAGCAAGAAAGAGAGAACGTATCTGACAGCAATATCACTGCACAATATATATAGCATTTCTTCACCATGAGCATCTTGAATGACGAAACACTCTCTTGACTCTTCCATTAACTATTTCAGTTTTGCTCTCTGATCAGTTCATATAAGTACATGAAATTAAATCCAATAGAATATAAAAGATCTGAAATTGAAATACAAACAGTTTGTAATTGCCAAGCAGAAAAAAAAAATAAAATAGGAAACATATCTTGTCAGATAAGAATATGCGATCATTCCTTTTAAATTTATAATACAGTAATAATTTGTTCATCATGCAGACCATAATTTTAAAGGAATATATCAATAGCGAAGCATTGTAAAAGGTAATAGTGATTAGACCTGAGGAATTAGGTTTCTCAATTTTTTCAGAAAACATTAATTTAGTGTATCAAATAACTAATTAAGGACAGTGATGAACCTGCCAGATTAGTTGCCAAATAAGTTCTTCTGGACATTTGAGTGTGTCAGGTCACCAAGTATTCAATACAGACTTTATTGTCTGCCAAATGTTCAACACATACTTCATCAATCTTCATGATACACACCTTATTTTAGTTCTTCGCCTTGTACTTGCCAATTTGCAAGTACTGCCATAAGTGAATATATAGAGAAATGTTACCTTATAATCAAATTCTCGTCTTTGAATAGATCTTTGGTCTACATGCAAGGCACGTGTTTGCATTTCTGCCAGTGGCTTTCTTTCCTTTGCTGGAACTGGCAAAGGATCCCTTTTCAAAACATAAAAAGTAATATATCAGGAGTGTTAAGTAATTACTCCATAAGAGTTCAGAAAAGCTGACTTGGATATTTTGTCCAGTGGCTTTCTTTTCTTTGGTCTATATAGTTTGTTGTCTTGGATATTTTGTACTGATCAATCCTAAACCTGTGCATGAAAGTGATTTGGGATAAGAATTCTTTGTGGAGTTGGAAGTTAGTATATAAGAAAAGTACCTCTCTTTTTCTTCAGAAGAAGCAAAGGTGTCTTCTAGCTTCCTCCTAACTCTTTTGACAGGAGATTAATATATGAAAGAAGTGCTAATTTATGTAAGCTATTGATAGGAAGGTTGATAAGGCTGGTGATTTTGCGGTGATACAGTTTGTTTGTTTATTATTTACTTGAAGAAAATTATCATTTTGTAAGGTTGCAGAAAAGAAAGTAAGAACCTCTTGAGAGAGATTCAATTTCAATGCTATTTCTGTAATAAGAACAGAAAAAATAAAAAAGTCAGAGATTGAAATAGTAATTTCAACATATCAGTGTTTTCATGTCAGGGTAGCAGAAGTGGTTGTGCAGTTGAGGTAATAGTAAGAACCTTTTTGCTGGCATCATCTTTTCAGCTGGGGTAATAATAGGAGGAGGTGGTGTTGCATTGTCTTCTAGTATCGGATTCTCTTGGATTTGTTGTGATGCAGATGGTATTTGTGCAGATGGCGGTGTCGTGTGCTGCAACGGATGTCGATGAGTGGTGCAAGAGAAGGATGGGCTCAAGTAACAGTCCTAACAAGTCGTCTGGCACCGGTTCATGAAGGGCAACACTATAGTTACAGTTTTTACGGTATGATCCTGACTGCTTTGTTCACAATATCGAATAGTGCTGCTGGTGCTCTATCTTGGTCATTGCCTTGTTGTACTTTCAGCATGACTGCATCAACACCAATGATCATCTCAGCAGTTTTTACGGTATGATCTGATCTTTTACTTAGACTTTATTATGTACCTATGATGTTGGAAATCACCATCAGTAGAAGAAGCGAGGAACCTTATAGTATATTGTTTGTATATATATATTTTTTAATAAGCTATTCATGAGGAGGTATTGTTTATGTTAGAGTTAGTATCAGCGTTGATTAAAGATCAGTAGTGCATTAATACATATATTTATTTTATTATAACAACTGATAAATACTTTTGTGCATCGGAAGTGCTTTCTGATGAACTTGTAGGAAGTGTTGTTACCATGGAATATTTTGGTGCCTGTGCAGTTTGCATTGTGGACAGTAGACGCCCTGGCCACTTTGTTCTAACTTTCTGTGACTGTCAGTGCATCTTTGATAATGCCAATCGAAAGGATTGATGATGTGTTATCCGAGCAGCACACTGACAGAGTGTCTCATGTGAGTGATAGCAGATAGAAAAACAATGTCAATCAAGGACCGTGAAGCATTTATTTATTTGTTTGTTTTTTTAGCCAATATGATCAGTAAAGGATGACTAACAGTGAAGACATCAAGATACAGTGCATTGAGGTCTGCTAATGTAATACTGATAAGATTACACCTGGGAAGCAATGCATGTGTTGGCGGGTTGCTGTTAAACATGTCTGGTGTCGTATAGAGAATCATAGGTAGGCCATCATATGCTGTTCTGTCAAAGGCAGAATTGAGAGTGAAGTAAATAGAGAGAATAGGATGGAGTTTAATTTTCTTGTGAAGGCAATGTAGTGCAAAAAGTAATAAGGTTACTGGCTTTTGGAGATAATCCGATATCTCTTTCATGGAAGTATCAAAATAAAATCTTGTCCCAGTGTACGTCTTCAGTCCATACATTTCTGCATACATGATATTAGTTACCCAGTTGAAAGATATGATGAAGTTTAAAAATTATGTCCTCATTGGTTACATGTAAAGAGGAAATGAAGAGACTAAAACAAACCAAAGAAGGCAGGAAGTCCATAAACAACAAATTGCTTCCTTTGGTGCAGCAATGGAACCGTGCACCAGGTACCAGAAATAGAAGTAAGAACAGCCTTCTCCAACTCTCTTGAAATTGACAAAATAAATAAACAGACCAATATCACATTACATAATTAATTAACTTCTAAAACTAATAAGTACAAAATAAATTTCAACAATGGCAATTTGTTCAAAGAAACAAAAAAAAAATTCCACAATAACCAATTAATTTCAATGAACCAAAGGGATATCAAACAAAAATTCAACACTCAATACAACAAAATATTCAGGAATTAGGTTTCAATTCAACAAGAAAAGATCCCTTTCGAGCATATGTTATTTGAAAAAGGAAAAATTTGGGTTGTGAAACTAACTGTTATTGTGTGTCAATTCAACGAGTCAAGGTACATAATTATATTGAAAATTAAGCTGATGGCACATCATTATATTGAAAATTTCCATATATAGGAGCTACATAATCTTGTCTAATACCTAACAGCATAAACCATAAACTAATTAAAGGACTATTAGTGCTGGCACAAACCAATAAATGCAAAGGTAAAGAAGACCAATAACACAGACCACTCTTAATATTAAGGGGCAAAGTGTAATTATGGCTAAATTGATGAGAACTAACCTGAACAAAGTAGCAAATGCACATAGAGCACTTAAGACCAGACCCCAAGAGAAGAAGGCAGCACAGTTGGATGGATGGCAAAGGTCCTAAGAGAACAAAAAAAATTAAATTACAAGGATTGAACTACAAATTGGCAAAAAACCTTAAATTAGTTAGACCAGGGGTAAAAAACAGAAATAATTTCCATTTCTGGGGATGTCGCAATAATTCTACGATAATTGGAGTACAATGACACGTGTTTTGATTCATTTCTCAGGGTTTTTACATAAAGTAAAGTAGCAAGAAAGAGAAAACGTATTTGACAGCAATATCACTTCACAGCATATATATAACATTTCTTCACCATGAGCACCTTGAATGACGAAACACTCTCTCCCATTAACTATTTCAGTTTTGCTCTGTGATTAGTTCATACAAGTACATGAAATTAAATTTAATAAAATATAAAAGATCTGAAATTGAAATACAAACAGTTTGCAATTGCCAAGCAAGAAAAAAAATAGGAAACATATCTTGTCAGATAAGAATATGCGATCATTCCTTTTAAATTTTTAATACAGTAATAATTTGTTCATCATGCAGACCATAATTTTAAAGGAATATATCAATAGCGAAGCATTGTAAAAGGTAATAGTGATTAGACCTGAGGAATTAGGTTTCTCAATTTTTTCAGAAAACATTAATTTAGTGTATCAAATAACTAATTAAGGACAGTGATGAACTTATAGTTTTATGCATCAAACTAACATACAAAAAGAGAGGTTACATGTACAATAGTGTGCAATGCAGTTCACACATAGACAGGAAATGAAGGTAAACAAAAAATTATGTCCTCATTGGTAACATGTAAAGAGGAAACGAAGAGACTAAAACAAACCAAAGAAGGCAGGAAACCCATAAACAACACATTGCTTCCTTTGGTGCAGCAATGGAACCCTGCACCAGGTACCAGAAATAGAAGCAAGAACAGCCTTCTCCAACTCTCCTGAAATTGACAAAATAAAAAAACAGACCAATATCACAATAGGGGAAAAAGGGCAAAAAACCTTGAAAAATAGAAATAACGATGGGAAAAGGCAGCGAAAAAGAGAGGAGAAAAGCAAGATATCACAGAGCCACCAGAAGAACAAAGTCAACAGGAACAAAGAAAGGATGGAAAAAGAAGAGAGAAGAGAAAATCACCACACATACCAGAATTTCCAAGAAGAAGAGAAGGCAACAGAAGAAACAAAATCGGCATGGATGAAGACCACCGAAAGCCAATAAAGGGAGGCAGCGGCGCACAGAAATAACTCAAAAGTCACAAAGTGATTTATGCTGGGTCTATTAATTGTGTATATTTTTTCTAGTTAAAATGATTCATGCCTAATAGCAAAACCTCTAAATCCACAAAGTACTTGACACCTAGCTCTTCAGTTTAAATGAGTGATTCCCAACTTTCAAATGAAATTGTGTTATTTTTTAACTGCTGGTTTGGTATCAACTTGATCAACCTGGAAAAATGCTGCCCAAATCTCCCATTAATTCCAAGTAACGGATTTGGTACTTACACAGTCAAAGGAAATTGACTTTTGGCTTTCTATTTCTTCTCTCAAATCTTGATCTCTGGTCTCTTGAATTGCATTTCCTTGGCAAGCTCTGTAAAGATTAATAGTAAATATCAATAGAGAAGTTATAGACATAAGTTAATCAATATATAAATAAAATAAATTAATAAATTAATGTCCAAAAAAATAGTATCAACTCACCCAGTTATATCATTTTGTTGCATATTCTGATCTTTTAAAGTTCTGCATCCTGCCATTAAGGTAATTGAAGAAGAATTAAAAAGGAAGTTCATTATTAGAAATGAAACCAAGATAAGATTTCGAATATTGCAACTAAAAAAGAAAAATCAAACATTATGATGATTGTAACCTTTTCGAGTTCCATCTCCACTTCATCAAAATTACATGACGTTTCAATTTTAACAGCACACTCCTTCTTTATCGTTGGCATAAAGGCTAAAAAAAATAGAAGAACCATATTAACTGAGTTGTAGCCAAACAAAGCAGTGTATTGACCAATTAATCAAAAGGTATATAGTTTGCATTAATAAAAAACTAGGAACATGAATGACAACCCACATAATCCTCAAGACTCATTTAGAAAGCCCCTCTTTTTGTTCCTAAATCAGAAAATGAAGACATTTTAGAAATCACTTTACACACAACAAAGTATATGTGTTAAGAGACCAAAAGTCGATCAGACCTTAAGCAATGAAGAAATAATAAACTGAATAAATTTTTACCACTAAAAAAATTTCTTCTCTTCCTCTTTCTATCACCACCTTCCTTTGCCTACTTCACAATCGTCTCCTCTGCAAGCACATCCTGAACTGGCAACTTCTTCGCACAATACCCGGAGGAAGTCAGAGAAGCTCTCAATTCTTAACTCTGTGAGGCATAAAAGAAGGGGGAAAAGAAAGAATAAGGCCAACACACAATCACACAGGAAATATTAGATAGAAGACAGAAAAAGAAACAAATCAGTACAAAAGGGATATCAAACAAAAATATTCAAGAATTAGGTTCAAAGAAACAATGGCAATTTGTCCAAAGAAACAAAAAAATCTTCCACAATAACCAATTAATTTAGATGAACCGAAGTGATATCAAACAAAAATTCAACACTCAATACAACAAAATATTCAGGAATTAGGTTTCAGTTCAACAAGAAAAGATCCCTTTCGAGCATATGTTATTTGAAAATGGAAAAATTGGGGTTGTGAAACTAACTGTTATTATGTGTCAATTCAACGAGTCAAGGTGAGAGATAAGATCAATTGATTCTTTTCCTGTAATAACAGTCTCAGAAACTAGCAATTGCCTACTGGCTTCGAAAGTAATATCAAATTCCACAGAAAAAGATGTTAAACAAACACAGATGAAGAGGATTTAAGAAACTTTTGAGTGGAAAAGACGATCTAGCACTCAGATTTGCAGAGAAGTAACAAAAGAAGCTCTTACGAGAAGTTGCGTGGCTGTGTGAGATCTCAAACCAGATCTCGGCTCTTCTAATCTCCTCTTGCGTCTCTTCCTTGGTAAAATCGAAGAATCGTGGCGCTGAGAACTCGTATGTGTCATCGATCTGCACTGACCCAGACGCCATGTCTCAATCTGTTGATCTCGAAGGTTTCTCTCAGTTCACCCTCTCTCCCTCTCTCTCTCTCTTGTTCGCTCGCTCGCTTTCTTTCTTTCTGTCGAAGGAAATGGTGAGTTGGTTTATGGGGGTTATTACTTATTAGTAGAGGAAAGAAGCGTTAAGAACCTCTAACGGTCGGATTAAAAAACTATCATGAAAGGTTAACACCGGATCTTGGCTGTTCTTATAAAATGCGCCGACTCGGTGGTCTGTGCGACTGAACGGTGGGCCATCTGAAAAATAATGGGAATTATTTCCAAAAGTTTTGCTCCTGGTGCACCACGTCAGACAGACGGACTACGAGTCTACGCGTCTACGCTGCACTTTTATCAGAGTCGTCGGATGAAAATAAAGCGACCAGATTGAAAGACGGCAAAAGAAAAAATAAATAAATAAATAATCGCTCCTATCTTCTCCGCTCAAAACCATTTCCCCCAACTGATACTCAGCCGAACCATAGAGAGAGAGAGAGAGATGTGTACCAAAAGAAGAGAATACAGTCGGCTACCTCCCCAAGTAATGAGCCTCCAACGCAACAATACCAGATGAGGATGGGGAAGAATGGGGTTCGGAGTTCGGACCCAAACACACAGAGAGAGAATAACAAAGGGAAATTGAATTGGTTTGGGGTAGGTCCGAAATCTTAAATCCAACGGCCAGATTAATTCGAGATTTAATCTTGCGATCCAACGGTCCTCAATAAATAGGGACTTGATTCAATAGTTCTTTAATTTGAAATATTCAAGATTTTATTGGAATTTTATCCAAGAATTTCGATCTTCATTTTCTAATATTTTTGCTGGTAACCTTATATGATTTTGAGCAACATGTACTGTATGTGTGATTGTATTTGTAATTTAGTGATATTATATTCATTTCACATGTACCTTATATGATTTTCTTGGTCTCGGAATTCATATATTACGGTAGTAATGTTATGAATCTTTTTTATTTATCAAATAGATTTAAAATTTCTCAATTGCAATGATTTATCATCTGTATTAGTTACAAATCCATACTATTGAGCTGTTTTTACTTATTGCCTTAATAGATTTTGCTGTTATATGATTGGCTTTCATAAATTGATAGTATTTATCGATAAGATAGTGTAATTTAATTGTCTAAAATTCTTAATTAATTTTAATATGTTTATTTTTAATTGATGGTCAAAAATTGATAATGTCACAGATTCCTACATGCCACGCAGGAGCTGAAATGGAGTCTATCAAATACTTTGGAATGTGACTTGCATAGTTGCATATCCTAAAGGCACAATCTTCCTAATAAATGTGCATTGTAAGATGAAATGTTGCAACTTTATCGGGAGTGATAAGCGTCATCCAACGAATTGTCATCCAGGTCATCCAATTTTTCATTTCCCCTCCCTCTGGTGCTTTCTCCGAATTCTTTCCGTCTCTTCTTCTTTTTCGCTTCTCTCCTCCTCACCTCTGTTCTTCTCCCCTTTCGCCTCACCTCTGCCATCTCTTCTACCTCGCCTCCTCCTCTCCTCTCAATTTCCCGCCCCTTCTTCCTCCCAACCTCCCCTCATCTCTTCTCAATTTCTCCCTCCTTCCTCCTAGCCTCCTCTCCTCTCCTACGATTCGTCCATTTCCTCTCCTTCATTCCAACACGCTTCCTTTTCTCTGCCTCATCTCCTCTCCTCCTTTCCGTCAGATTTTTTTTCCCATAAACTCCACCTCTGTTCCATGAACTCCACCTTTTAAATGAACATATACAACAATAAATTGAACAGATACAAAGATAATATGAACATATAATCAAAGTGTATTTATACAAGAATAAAAATGAACATACATAATAAATAAACTGAACAGATATAACAACTAATTGAACATAAATAACAAATAAATTGAACAGTTATAACAAATAAATTGAACAGATGTAACAAACATGTTGACTTGTATAAAAAAATAAATAGTGAACATAACTTTAACAGATATAACAAATAAATTGAACAAATACAACAAACAAATTGAATAGATATAACAAATAATTTGGACTCATACAAAAAGTAAAAGTGAATATAAATTGAACATATATGAGAACTAATTGAACATACATGACAAATAAATTGAACATATATAGCAAATAAATTGAACAGATAAAACAAACATGTATACTCATACAAATAAGATAAAAATAAACATAAATTGAACAGATATAACAATTAATTGAACATATGTAAAAATAAATTCAACATATATAATAAATAAAAGTGAACATATAATAAAAATAAATATAACAAATAAAATGAACATATATGACAAATAAAATGAACAGATGTAACAAACTTGTTGACTCATATAAAAAGAAATAAAGTGAACATAAATTGAACCGATATAACAAATAAATGGAACATACATAACAATTAAATTGAGCAGATGTAGCAAATAAATTGAACACATATACAGTGAAACATAAAGAAAAATGAGGTAGAAGATAGGAGGAAGGAAAGATGAGAGAAGAAGGGGAGATGTGGAAAGTAAGGCGTTGAAGAGAGGGAGGGGAGGGGGTAGGTGCAGGAAAGAAGAGAGGGGAGAGGAGGGGAGTGAGGATGCGGGGAAATTATAATTGCTGAGCGGAAATTGAAGGAGGCGCAGAGATGGGATGACGCGGATGACAATCCGTTAGATGGTATGTAGTAATTACCCAACTTTATTACCAGTTCACTCTCATTCTCAAGGTTTGAAACCCAACAAACTATCAAGTTTGGGCCTTCTATCGGCCTATTATTTCCATTCCTCATGCTTTACAACCGTACTGTTTAAAAATAATAATAAAATAATATAAAATATTAATAATAATATCGAAATAATCCAAATTATTTAAATAATAACGCAACTACGGAATCTGAGATTCCGATGATAATTACGGAATCTCATTTTCCGTAACAAGCTAATTACGGAATCCTGGATTCCGTAATTAAGTTGTTGTTAGAGTTATGTTCTAGAAGCCAATCATTATATGGCTACTTCTATGGTTTATGTTATTGATGATATTTGATCATTTATTCCTTGATTTATTTATTGACAGATCATTCAGGTTGAGGATCTGAATTGTGGATCTCTGTGTTTCATTTATAATAAATGACAATAATAAATCTAAAAGGTCCGTAATCTTGATAATTAACAAGGAATATTAATTATCGGATAAGATTAGTATGCAAGTGAAGTGATGATTAAGTTCTACAAATCATAGGTAAGGAGTTACCAACTTAATTGCATATGTGTATGTTATGGAACATAGTACAGGACACGACCCAATGAAATAAATATATGGATTGTGTTATGTGTCATTATGTATTTCATTTGAGTTTGATTCTAAGTTTGAGATGGTTTAGCTTTTTCACATGAGGATAGGTTCAATAAATATCGTCTACCGTTGATTCCTGATAAGGGCTGCTATACGGACTTTATTTATGTTCTCTTGAATTGTACGGGGAAAAGTTGTTCATCAAGAAAACCGTATGTCCCTCATTAATTTACTTAGTGAGCGATGATATCTGTTTGGGCCCCTTGATGGAGATGGATGGTTTGCTAGCAACTGATACAGTCATCTCTAGATCAAGAAACGTATAATATGCAAGAATGACACATTCCTATCTTGGATTATACAATGATATCATGTGACATAAGAATCAGACAAGGAAATACTTTTATTTCTTATGCAGGATTGAGATATTGTAGCTGTACACTATTTATGCGAATTGGGAATCATAACGTGTTGCTAGATACCGCTTACGATTATTGGAATTAAATAGCGATTTAATTTCATGGCCAACGTAGCATAAATCCTCAAAGGATCACACAAATAGAGTTTTGACCACACGGTGCATTATTTGTTTATTCACAACAGTGAGTATTGTGGAAAAATATATATATATATGATAAGTTGATTAATTAATTATATACCGTTGCGAACCGTTATAATTAATTAAATCAAAGAGATCATATAGAGATAAAATAATGCATATGCTAATCCTAAAATAATTATCAATAAATTGATAATTTATTCAACACATTTTAATATATATAATTGTTAGAATTATATATTTAATTGGGCTCTATTTAATTGTTAAATTGAAAGCCCGATAGGAATGCAACTTGAGAGGCCATTAATTAATGAATTAATGGAATACTAATTAAATTGGTTTAGCCCATTTAAGCCCATCAAGGAGGCCGGCCACTTAGTGGCATAGGTGTAATTTGTTACACTTGGTGGTAGGTAGGGTTTAGAGCATTATATAAGGGGGTCATTTGGAGTAAACCCTAGACTAATCCCTTTCTCTCTCTTGCTCTTATCCTAACCTTCACTTTCCTCCTTAGAGGAGAAATTTCAGATCTGAAATTTCATCTCTCTTCCTTGCATTAGGACCTCATGTGTTGAGACTTAGCTACTTCATTTAATAGAGATTATTTGAAAGAAAGGCTAGCGATTGGGATTAGCTTCTCCTCTCTTCCTTGCTAACACAAGTTGAAGAGAGGGTAGTTAATTCTCTTGGTGGATTCGATGCCGACCAAGGAGAAGGCGAAGGAGAGCACGCCACCGACTCCTACGTCTTGGATCGAACATCTTTGTTGCGATACAAAGAGAGGTAGCCTTCCTATTCTCAATCTCTTGTGTGTGAATGCTTGGACTAGATCCATCGAGGTCTAAGTCGTTTAGATTGTTAATTAAATAGTTAATTAGCACAAAAATTAGAAAATTAGACTTCCTAACAGTTGTTACGGAAAATAGAATTCCGTAATTAAACTAAGTCTCTCATCTCTCCTTTTTTTTTGTTTTTTCTGCCGACAGTTATGTTTTTTTATTTTTTTTATGAATTTTATTTTTATTTTTTGTTGTTAATTTTTTTAAATTTCATTTATATTCTATTTTTTTCTACAGAATTTTATTTTTTGTTTTTTTAAATTTTTTTAGTTTAAAATTTTGTATTCTAAAAATATTTTATATAATTTTTTATTATAAAAAAATTTGTCATTATAGTTTCAAATTTTGTATTATAGTTTCTATTTAATTAAATTTTAATAAGCCATAAGCCATAATACAATTAACAAATCAACAGTTTGATCACAATTAAATCGACAAAACACAAAGGAAGTTTATTAAAATTACATAAATGCTAACCATAAACATTAAAAATAGTACATTCCACACGTATTACACTTAATTTCTTTGACCTCTTGAAAATATTCTTGCCCCTAGGCGAAAAATTTCACCACGTATTCCGGTCTGTGCTCTGCTACTCGATGCCTCCTGACTTGTGGGATATCGGGCTGAAGCTGACCGTGGATCTACGCTAATAGAATTTCGGCGTGGTTCAAATCCTTCTCTTGTAGAATCAATACGACTCTGAGTCCGAGGATCGATACTAATGGAATTACGGCTTGGTTTAACCTGGTCTCTGCAACTGTAAGTTTCACCTTGGTTTCCCGTAGGAGGCAGAGGTTTGTTCCTTGCACTTCTAGTCCTCCGTGTGTTGGTACGGCGACCAGATTGAAGTTCCTCCATGGACATAGGTTGTCGTGGGTTATTGTTTGCTCTAGTTCGCCTTTTTTTATTTTTATTCTTTCGCATCGCATCCATCCACATCCAATTACGGTCCTTCTTTCGCCTGCCCCGATTAATCATATTCCTATCAGGAAACACTACGGGTCCATCGTACCGAGGCCAGTTCTCTTTGTCTCCATAGCAGTGGAAGTCACTTGAAGACCATATTTTTAGCATATTCTCCGTACTGTACAGTTCGTCTACAAAGTCATCTACCTCCCATCTATATCTACCGCATACGGCAACAACATGAGCACATGGTATTTCGGTCAGTTGAGGTTTTTTACATTCGCACATAACACGCCTACTCGGTAGTTAAGGATTTTCCAGTTGGTAATCGCGGTTGATGAGAACTTTGTACTTTCACGTTTTTCTCGAGAAATCTTTCTCGTAGGGCACATGTACTTCGAATTCTCCACGTTCAACGTCAATGGTTACAACTGTCATCGGGGCTGTAAATATGAATTTATATCATTATACATGAAATTAAAAAAAAAAGTTAAATATAATGCAACTTGGAAATAAATTTGTACCTGCTTTAATAGTATGCTTCATAATTTTTAATTGCACCTCTTTTGGCCACCGTTGTCCATCTGCCTGTCTCTGCAGTGCTATTTGTTTCATATCGTTAAACCACTGCACAATCTTGTACCCAGTGTCTTCCACGAGTCCAACAACGGGTAGTCTTCTCTCAACCTTGTACCGGCTGTTGAGACTTTCAGATCTATTATTCGTGTAAGACCCCAACGAGCACTAGTGTCAAAAGTCTGTGCCCACCTTTCCGGTCTCCAAGGCTCATTGTCATCTGTCTCGTTTTCTTTACCACACTTCTTAAGGTAATCAATAACTTCAGGGTTTGTAACTCAGAGTTCATCCCACATTTTTTTTAATGCACTACTTTTTTTCTTGTTAGCCAACTTTTCTCTAAATTTATGTGGTACACCTTGGTCTTTACCTGACACCGTATACACATTTTCACATACAAGTTGCATGCAATATCGATGCACAGCCAATGAAGGCTCCGCACTCTCTTGCCATCCGTATTGGGGTTGTTTGAACGTGTTCCTTATTTTCCAATGACGATCAGAAACAACACATAATTTCTTTCATTCTCCAATAACTTGCCGCCTTAGAAAATTCATAAACCAACTCCAACATTCTTCGTTCTCAGTTCGCACTATTGCAAATGCTAGTAGAAGCAACCGCTACTCTGGGTCATAACTGCAAGCCGCTAATAATTTACCCTTATAACGACCTGACAAGAAAGAGGCATCAATACTAATCACGGGCCTTATATATGGAACTGCCGCGATATATGGCCCAAATGTCCATGCTACTGCCTCGAACATAGCTCTGTTTGGATCACCTACGCTTTTAAACAACCATTTGATTTGTGTCCCGGGTGTCGTCTTCTGTATAGCCAATAAAAGACTCGGGAGTTTGTTGTACGAATCTTCCCACTACTCGAAAATATGTTCGATTGCTTTCTCTCACCCAAGCCAAATCTTGTTATAAGTTGGTTGTACATTCGGGTATTCTTTCTCTAATAGTGATTTTACGTCATCTAAGGAAATACCAACATCCCTCTTTATTGCATTTCTGATGAAGTTGGCAATAACCTCAGCCGTAAGATTGTCATGCGTGAATTCTCCGGCCCTTCTCACACATGTATGCTCTTCTTTATTCGTTATTATCTTCCAAAATGTACCTTTCCTTTCCGTACGGACATACAAACGCCACTTACAACCATATTCCTTACAGACCACTATATACTTCTTCGGCGTACTGAGAGTGGCTTTGTGTTGTACATTTAAATGTATTGAGTAATCGTTACAAGCTTGTATTAATTGTATTTTTTAGAGAAAAATTGTCCCTTCCGCGAATGGCCCAGATCCATACGGTTGAGACGGTTGTGGGATGGAATTTCTATACTCAGAAATATCTAGAAATTGCCCAACATGATAGTAAGTTTCTGTCATTCCCGTAAGGTAATACTGGTGATTGGAATTTACATTTTTGTTTCTTTGTGCCTCCATACCATCACCATCGAGACCCTCTGACTCAAATAGGTCAGCCTCTTCATCACTCAAGTCCTCACCAGTTGCACAGTCTGATTGAAAACCGGGGCCTCTGTCGTATAAATCATCAAGTCGATGTGTATCATTTTCATCTTCTTCGTTCTTCATCTTGTCCGTCCACTTGTTCGGCCTCTTCTTCTAGTTGTTGCTGTCCTCGTCTATTACTACCACCATGTTCCCTACTACTACCACCATGTTCCCAACCCCCTTCTTCTTCCTCAAGTGTACTAGCACGAGGATCTGTACTAGTAGGGTCCCAAGGATTCCAATCTAATATAATGGATTGAACTTCTGAATTGATTGCATTTGGTTGTTCTTGTTCTTGTTCCTCATAATTTTGTTGTTCATTATAATTATAATTATAATTATAATAAGCACCTAATTGTTTAAAAAAAATTTGTTATAATTACAATGTAAATTAATCTATATAGTCATATATAAAAAAATAGATTAATTAGATTTATGCCATCCTAAAAAATAGTTAATTTGGGATATGCCACTATCAAATTATTTGAATTAGAGATATGTCATTTTTTTATTCCAAAAAAAGATTAAATTCTAAAAATGCTATCTTAAAATCTCTCATTATTTCAAAATATCCTCAAACTACCCTTGGTAATAAACCCTATAAGCGATTATCATTCCGTAAATTTCAATTCATTTCAATTCAATAAAGCAGTGGCATAAAAATAATTTCTCATTTAGTGATGGCATTATCCTAATTTCAATTTTTTCTAGTGGCATAAACCTAATTAACTCTACAAAAATTGTAGTTATTTATCTTGTGCCGGAAGTAAATCTACATGCAGTTCTAGACCTTCTAGTCTCCTTGTTTGGAAACATTCGTATTGAACATATTGCCATTCATTTTGAGAGTTCACCGGCAAAATCATTTGTTGGAACCTTCCTTCAATAATGACGTTAAAACGAGAAACGATTCTCAAATTGAACTGACCTTGATAATATCCTAATGTGGACAGAATAATTTCTTTAATGGATTCATAATTAGTTTGTGGAGAGGCATCAAAGCGGAAATTGCTTGGTGGATTATACGGAGATTGATTGACGAAAACCATAATTAAATACATTTTTATATGGCTTGAAGACTGAAAAGGATTGATGAATTTCATATTACAATAACGACTAAGTATTTATAGAGCTAATTACGGAGTTTCAGATTCTGATATCAACAAACAAAATTAATAGTGAATGTCAATTCCATATCACATCAAATAATTCGACGATAATTCGATATTCAAATACGACAAATAAACTTTCGGTGCATGAATGTTCATGTAAATAATCTCAAATTCCGTAACTAGCTTGTTACGGAATCTGGGATTCCGAAACAAGCTAATTACGGAATTTGAGATCCGTAACAGGCTAATTACAGAATTTGAGATTCTGTAATTAGCATATTCCCGCTTAAATCAACTATTTTTAATGCGGGCAAGGCTGTTTGTTGTTTGCTGTTTGTTCTGCTAATTAGGGAAGATATTTAATATATTATAATCATTGATAATAAATATTTAAATAAATAATAATTAATAACAATAAATAATTGAATAAATAATCATTAGTAACTAATTAATATTAATAATTCAAAATTCAAAATAAATAATAATATTAATTAATAATTATGGTAATATTAATAATAATTAATAATAGTTATTGTAATATTAATTATTTATTAATAGTTCTTGAGGATTAATAATAATTAATAATGAGAAAGTTTAATATGCACTATAGTGTATAGAGCGTTCTATGCACCGCGGATTTTTTTGGGGGTATTTTTGTAAATTGACAAATCTAATTTAACCAATCTAATCTACATATTGAAATCTCATAGCAAACCAAATTTTATAATTTTTGAGATTTTATTACTATTTTTTCGATTTTTTTAAAACTTGCCATTTTTGGAATTTGTAAATAGTAGTTTGTTTCCAAAAATGACAGGTTTTAAAAAAATCGAAAAAAATAGTAATAAAATCTAAAAAATTGTAAAATTTGATTTACTATGAGATTTTAATATGTAGATGATATCTCGTATTTATATACACATTTTGACCATACTTAGCACCAAAATAACACTCAAACCAATACAATTATTTCATATTGAACTGTGTTTTCCAAGATTTTTGGTACTGCCGCCGTTTCTATCTTTATTTTGTAAAATTCTCACGGAAATTGAAGACAAAATGCGCCAAACAAGACAAATGGAGCCTAATCCTCAGCCGAACGACTCATTTCCGGCTCACACACACGTGCCAAGGACCAGAGAAGACTTCTATGGGCCGAGACAGATCAAATATCGCGCGAAGGCCCTGGTCCCAGCCCAATTCACATCATCAGTGCCTGATTTCGGTCCGAAATGCTCCCATTTCGGTCCGAAATCCATGTATGGAAAGTGGATTTTGGAAAGTTTCGAGAAAGGAAAGGGAATTCCTTGCCCTAGCCGCCTCCCTGACCTTCCATAGGGGTATTTAGGCACGTATTTTCGTCTAGAAAGGGGGGGAGAGGATTGCACCTCTTTACACCATATTTCTCCATAGTTTGGCTTCGTTTTCGGCTCTTTTCGCGGGTTTTCCTTGAGGAGCAGCAGTGTTAGCGTGCGACGGCAGCAACCTTGTGACTCTCCATCGATTCCTTGCCCTATAACAGCGATTATTAGCATAAGGATCCTTCGGTTTACTCTTTTATGCTCATATTTCATTGTTTTATGGCTTGTATCTTTATTATTTGCATGATACTTGTTGTTTGTTGTTTGAATATGTTAGGCTAGATTTTATGATGTCTTAGGAGTAGTTAGTAGATTAGTTTAGTATTTTGTGATGACTTGATTGATTTATATTATTCTATGTGATATGTTTTGTTGAGAATTATATCTTGCTTGGTTAATTTAGTTGTTTGCTTGATTGTTTACCTATTGATGAACTGCAGTACCAGTAGGGCATTAAACTAGAACAAACAATTGGTTAGTTAAGTATTTGAGGTAAGCCAATCGCTCGAAAGAGGAGGTTAGTTTACGACCGAAAGGTGAGACTTTTATTGATCCGATAGGACTTTAAATACCTCTAGAAATCCAACCAAACATACTTGAATAAACTAAAACCCGACACGAAAGTTTAGGATTAGTTGTTCACGTGGTAAAAACCGAGTTCCAAACCAAGTTAGAACCAAAATCGCGACAGCTGAGGTTAGAACTTAGGTCTGGTCGTTTAGTAACCTTCACATAGTACTGTGTAAAAATATCAAGTCGGAACAAAAGGTCTAAAGCAAGTTTTGGCACGAAGAGCATGGATTTCGGTCCGAAATATGCCTCTGTCCAAGTGAAAACTAATGGTAGAGGTGCTTTAGAGCTAAACTAATTGAACACGCAACCCTAGGACATTACTTGCATCTGTTTGAGTCTCGAAAAATATAAAAATCAATCAAAAAATATTTTATTATTTATTTCTTGAATTTTAATTGTTCTAAATTCTTATTCAAAACTCCACAAAAACTTTTCTGTCTAGCTTTTAAGAAAGACTAAGTCCGGTATTCATTTTTACCGTCCCTTGGGTTCGACCCTACGCTTAACTTGAACGACTAATGAGGTTAGGTCTAGGTACAAATTTATTTGATCCTAGGGTTTAATTCCTTCATCAAATTGACGCCGTTGCCGGGGACGATTTTGATATCGAGTACTTAGTTTAGTATTAATAGACTAGATTCTTTTTATTTTATTTAATTTTTCGTTGTTTCTTTTTGCATTTCAGGTTAAGAACTGGCTGGAAAGACTAAGAAGACCAAGTCAAAGCCTCAGATTTCGCGCAAATACTTCACTAGAAGGCTTGACACAGATCCAGAGCTCAGCGACCAAGCGAACTCGAGCTCTAGCCACTCCGTGGATCAACCAGCGCTCCGACCAGAGCCCATTTCGGTCCGAAATCTAGACAAAACAGAGGAAACAACAGGCAAAATGGCAGGAAACGAAGGGCCAATCAACTTGGAGACAGAGGCCCAGCGATTGGAGGCCCTAAGAAGTCCGCGGTGCATAGAACTTCCTATGCACTATGGTGCATATTAAACTTTCTCATTAATAATACTTAATATAATAATAATTAAATTAATCAATAATTAATAATTCATATTTTTAATTAAATTACATGTTTATTTATATATATGTTAGCTTATTTATATATTTATTCTTAAAAATGACATGCGTGGTCTGATAAAATCTGCAAAAGGACAGGGTTGATCTGATAAAATCTGCAAAAGGACATGCATGGTCTGATAAAATCTGCAATAGGACAGGCGTGGTCTGATAAAGTCTGAAAAAGTATACTGATGCTCATCTTCCCTCTGCAAAAGGACAGGCGTGGTCTGATAAAGTCTGAAAAAGTATACTGATGCCCATCTCCTCTCTGCAAAAGGACAGGCGTGGTCTGAAAAAGTATCACGTGAAATTAATTTTTTATTGTGTGATTCTAAGTCTAAAATTGTCTATAAAACCACCTTTCATCAACCAGAATATACAACACCCACTCAATTCTTCTTCCTGAAAAATTCACTATCATGGACAAAGAAAATAGCTCTCACTCCAAAAGTGATGTCCCAAATTGACGAACAACTACCCGAGATGAATACTGGTCAAATTACCAACATTCCCTTGTCAATATAAATGAAATAGAAAAAGGAAATTATCATGCAAGATGTCGCATATATTTTCGCACTTTCAAATACAATATCTACGAAGATGACGGGCACGAGTTCGAATTAAAAATACACTACCAGTAGCACATTAATGGTGGGAAAGAAAGAGACTGCAATGAGAACCTCTAAAGAATGCTGAGGAAATCCGAACTTAAGAATTGTGACTAGTATAAAAATTACTACAAAGAATCTCAACCAATTTCCGAACAAACACCGAAAGAAAAATCATATTCAGCACCAAAAACATACTGGACCGTTTATGAAAGAATCCACAACTTTCATGGAGACCACACAGTGATCTGTACAAAGTGTGGTCAGATTTTTAATTACGAAGAGACCATCTTGCATGACCACTACGATTGTTATCAAACTCAAGTCCACGTGTAATTTTAATTTTTTATTAACATTTAACAAGCAATTAACAAGCACGAATAAACGGATCTAGTTATTCAAGAGATTAACACGTAAAGGGAGAAACGTAGGAGGTTACCTCTTCCGAAATCGTATCTGGAAGGCTCGAATCCAATCTCTTGGAGTCGGTGGCGTGCTCGTCACCCTCGCGACTGCCTCCGGTTGCCTCGAGTCCACCTAGAAGATTAACCAAAGTCTCAAGACAAGTGCTAGCTTGTCCGAGACGATAGCTAATTCCATGTTTTTCCTTCGCGTGCGATTAACTATTAATTTGAGGAAGGAAACGCTCAACGCATGAGAAACCAATTTTTCTCCACTGTGAACAGTACGCGTGAATAGTACTGCGTGAACAGTAATTCGGCCAAGGAGAGAGGGAAGAGAGAATTAGGGTTTTTCTTCGACTTGTTCCCAAAGAAACGACGGTATATATAACATGGAACCTTTCCATATTAAATTCTCTCTTCCTAATATCTTCATATGGACGAAAATGCCCCTCCAAAACTGAAATTTTCAGGTGGGATTATGGGCTATACAACATATTATATTGGCCCATTAATCCATACCATCAATTGACCTCAAATCGGGCTTTCAGATAACTGATTAAATAAAAGTCCGATTAGCTCTGTATATTAAATATGCGTTGAACGAATTTAATTATTAGCACATTAATAATTAAATTTGGAATTAGCATATGCATTATATTGTTTCTATATGATCCTCTTGAGTTAATTAATTATAACGGTTCGCAACGGTATATAATTAATTAATCAACTTATCATATATTCGCAGTACTCGCTACTGCAAACAAACAAATAATACACGTTTGGTTAAGGTCCTATTTGTGTGACCCTTTGAGGATTTATGCTACGTTGGACATGGAAAATAAATCACCATTTATTTCCAATAATCATAAGCGGTATCTAGCAACACGTTATGATTCCCAATTCGCATAAATAAATACTGTACCAATACAGTACTTCAATCCTGCATAAGAAATTGTATCTTATTGTTTTGATTCCTATGTCACATGATATCCTTGTATAATTCAAGATAGGAGTGTGTCATTCTTGCAGATTATACGTTTCTTGATCTAGAGTTAATCGCTTAGTTGCGCGCATACGATCTAACTCCATCAAGGGGCCCAGTAGATATCATCACTCACTAGGTGAACTAATGAGGGACATACAGTTGTCTTGATGAACAGTTTCTCCCCGCACAATTCAAGAGAACATAAATAAAGTCCGTATAGCAGCCCTTATCAGGAATCAGCGTTAGACGATATTTATAGAACCTATCCTCATGTGGAGAAACTGAACATCTCAAACTCGAAATCAAACACGTATGAAATAAATAATGACACATAACACAATCCATATATTTATTTCATTGGGTCATGTCCTGTGTTATGTTCCAGTAACATACACATATGCAATTAAGTCGGTAACTCCTTACCTATGATTTGCAGAACTTAATCATCACTTAACTTGCATACTAATCTTATATGATAATTAATGTTCCTTGTTAATTATCAAGATTATGGACTCTTTAGAGATATTATTGTCATTCTAACGAATGATCCACAGAGATCTACAATTCAGATCCTCAACCTGAATGATCTGTCAATAATAAACTCTAGGAACAAATGATCAAGCATCATCAATAACATAAACTAATATAATAGCCAACAACTGATTGGCTTATAGGACATATCTTTAACAACGATGACCACAAAAAACAAGATTAGTGGGATGAACAAGAAAAGAAATGGAAATAGAGATGAGGCTGATAAAAGGATGAAAATGGCACAAAAGGCTGCCGAAGAGAGACAAAAGTTGAAGGAAGAAGAAATTAGAAAAAAAATCAGGGAGAGCCTGAGATGGCATAGGGAGAGAGATGAACAAAGAAGTATTACAGTAGTTAGAATAACAGAGATAGAACAACAACAAGCCGATGCAGTTTTCTGGAACGAAACCGCCTAATTCGCCGGCAACACTGGTGTGAGTCAGTAACCTGATGCAACTTTTTGGAACGAAGCCGCTCAATTCGCTGACAACGCTGGTGTGAGCCACCAACAACAAAAGGAAGAGGAAGAAGAAGACCCATGGTGAAATGAAATTCTACAATATGCGGACACCCAAAATATCTAAGGGGTCGTTTGGATGGGTTAGGAATAGCCAATTCCTAGGAAGGAATAAGGATTTTCGTTGGGAAGTGTGTAACTTTGTGAGAGAGATGAATTGTTTATATTAAAATTTATGCCCGGAATTGGAAAATCCCCAAATTCCGGACACATCCAAACGACCCCTAAGTATTTTGTTTTTTATTAGCAACTTAGTGAGTGGTTTCTTTAAGTAGTTTGTTTTGTTTAAGTACCTTTTTTTTCATTTCGTGTGTTAAATTATATTATGGCTTATTAAGTTAATTGTTCTTATAATGGTATGAGGGTTTTTATTATGAATTGCTTTGCGTATTAATTTCACTACGGAAACTAGTCGTCTTTCGCTCATGAGTGCAGAAATTTAAATTACAAAAATTAAAAATATATATATGTTTGAATTCCCAACATATAATATTTAAATATTTTTTTATTTTAGTTAGCGACTTATCAAGTTTTAGATCTTCCAAGCCATTCAAATTATCTAATATATTACATAAATATAATTAAATTTTATTTAAATAACGCAAAATACAAAATGATAAATTTAAAACTATAATTAGGTGCATGAGGTGCATTAAATTTAAAACTATTATACAAAGTATAATTAAAATTTAATTAAATAGAAACTATAATACAAAATTTGAAACTATAATGACAAATATTTTTATAATAAAAAATTATATGAAATATTTTTAGAATACAAAATTTGAAACTAAAAAAAATTTAAAAAATAAAAAATAAAATTCTGTAGAAAAAAAATAGAATACAAATGAAATTTAAAAAAATTAACAAAAAAAATAAAAACAAAATTCATAAAAAAAAATAAAAAAACATAACTGTCGGCAGAAAAAAAAACAAAAAATAAGAGAGAGAGGAGAGACTTAGTTTAATTACGGAATCCTATTTTCCGTAACAACTTAATTATGGAATCCAGGATTCCGTAATTAGCTTGTTACGGAAAATGGAATTCCGTAATTATCGTTGGAATCCCAAATTCCGTAATTGCGTTATTATTTAAATAATTTGAATTATTTCAATATTATTATTAATATTTTATATTATTTTATTATTATTTTTAAACAGTACGGGCTTTACAATGAATCCTGGGCCTGAGTACAACTTTAAGACTAAAATGATTTACTCATATAAGTCCAAACAACTAACAAATCTTTAAACGTCTTTGTCACCATCACTGGCAAAAGCTACCGAGGATACACTCCTATACCAGGACTACGTATCCACTACCATGGTTACCATGGCAAAAATTTTTATGGCATACCATCTCGATCATCTTATTTCGATCTAGCAATGTGAGTTTTTAGGGCATATTTGAGATTCGTGCAACATATCGTTTTTTGCACTGAAGCATTGAGCTTGAGCATGGTCCTTAACGTGAGGCTTTTGAGACAGCTTAGCTTATTCAATACTTGTACTCAATGTAAATACGTAATAGTGATCAGAACATGTATTTGTAAGATTAGTGAAGAAAGTCGGGCCATATCATTGCCAGTGATTTCATAGTCCATGTATTCTAAAAATAGAGGTGAAAACGGAAACCGTTTCGACCATCTAATCGTTTCATTTCGTCCAAAACGAAACGATAACAGTTAAGGATTTCAGTTCCATTTCAAAAAAGAAACGGTTAACGCAAATAGAATATAGTTTCGTCATACCAATGAAACATATCAATTTCGTGATCGTTTATTTTGTCCGTTTTGTTTTGCATTCTACGCGTATGCTATTAGATGAATTTTAGAGAGGAAGAGGCGGAGAGAACGACTAAAGTTAGAGCACTAACTTTCAAACTCTCACCAACCAAACACACTCAAAGTTAGTGAAGTTAGTGCTAACTTCACTCTATTTCTCTAGTTGATAAAATGTTGAGTTAGAGAAGTTTGTTCTCATGTCCAACTTAAAAAATCAATATAATTATAATTATCATCTATACGTAATAATCTTCGCTAACTTCACCTTCAACCAGTAACTCTCTCTCAGCCGAAACCCATCATCTTCCCTCTTTCTCTCTCGCTTTTGTCGCCTCTCTCTGCCCTCACTCGAACCCCAGAGAGACGCCTCTCCATCTCCGTCACTCACTCACCTAGCCAGATCCCTCTGCTCACCTCCCTCTTCTCCACTCGAAACCCCACAAAAGAAACCCTCCCTTCGTCATTAACCTCACTGCCCCTCTATCCCACTCGCCCCACTCACCACTATACCTCTCACTCTCTCTCACTCACTGTCTCTCTCTTCTCACACTGCTGCTCTCTCTCGAGCTGAGCTGACGCCATGTCCTCTCTCTCTCACACCCTTACCAAATCTCAACAGAAAACTCTTCCTTCTCTCTTCAGTGGTGCCCATCGCAACTCACTGTGTCGCCTCCTGTCTCACACAAGCAGTGACATCCTCGAAGCGAAGCCTATGGGTTGACCGTTTCGTTTTTGAAACACAACCAAAATCTTTAATCGTTTCGTTTCGTTTTGGACGAAATGAAACGAAAGAACGGTCGAAACGGTCACCGTTTTCACCCCTAAATAATTGTATGGTTTTGGGCCTCATATGGGTCCGTTCTGTTCATCTTTTGAGCCCGTCAAGCAATAGATACCTAAGTTCTCTCTTGACCCATTCGAACAACACCAAGTATTAATTATACGAAAAATTAAGTACAACAAAGGAACCATTAACTAAAACTCGGTAGCTCTAACAACCCCACTTGTTTCCAAATGCTTTTGGTTTAAATCTTACAATCTATTTAATAGGTGGAAAAGTTAGTAAGCTCATTAACTCAACAAGCTCTCTGTTTAAACCAAAAATTAAAAAGAAATAAAGAATAATAATAAAATAGAGTCAAGCTCTGTTCCTGAGCTCCATGCGGGATTTTTTTTTTTTTTTTTTTTACTTTTCTGCGGTTACTTGAAATTAACTTTTTTTTACGTTCTGGTTTGGTTCTCTATTCATGGTGTTGGCTCTATCTCAAGCACAGAGTTGTAGTAATTAATGCAAGTTGAGTCATGGGTCTCTGATCTCTACCACCATTTGTGAAACACGTTTGAGGTTTGAGTAGCGATTTAAAGGAGTTCATGCGATAATTGAGAACATAAGAGAACATGATTTGGTCTGGTTTACAAGAATAATGATAGCACAATGTTCCTCTTTTCATTTTTTTTTATAGGGACAATTTTGGATTACAGACTGACTCATGGCAATTATTATTATTATTATTTTTTGAAGTTCGACGACAATCATGCGTTGATAATTTATTTTAACGAATAAAACTTATAAAATGCAAAACTGTTGGATATTACATTATTTTAAGTAAAAAGTAACAAAACTGCACATGTACGTTAACTAAATAAAGTAGTCATTAGAGTCCTGTCAATTTTGGTTCTTTGGTTGATGACAACTGTCAAAAATATTTAAAAAAAGAAGAAGATATATTTATGTATTTCTTATACTTAAGATATGTAGTGAATCGAGTTTGACATAACTTACAAACTATTGTTACTGCAATTTACTGATCAGGTGCAAATAAACACAAAATTATTAAATATTTCGAAATACTTCATTGCGGAATACCAATAAGTTATCAAATTGTATGACATTTGATACACAACCTATTTAAATATTACAGAGAACATCTCTATAATTTTGTTTCTAAAGTTTAATATATCTCTGGTGGATTATCACCACTGTTAAATAAGTTTGTTCAATATAACACTCCCCAATAACCTGAAGTTGTTAAACTTGAATCTGGATATTCCGAAGTGCATTCATGATAACAGATGAAGCACAATAACAAAAGCAGCACAACTAGTCACTAGTATTTAAAAGTCAAAATGCACCAATTATATAAAATGTTGTGAAACGCATGTTATTGGAAAAAAGGAGGTCGTTAACAAGAGGCATAGTGATTATTTTTCTTAATAACTAAACAGTTGAAAGCTTTTTTTCTTTTTGGAAATTAATAGCCTGGAAAGAAGACACCAACTAGATTTCCATCTACCAAAACTCCAAAAGCAAGAAAGCGCATGTGGTCAGAACTCAGAAGTGCCAAACAGTGGTCTTATCCTCTGCAACGCAACATCACCTTCTATAACTTACAAATCCTTTGATGAAAGATTTTGCACGAATCTTATAGTTTAATGGTTTTTTTTTTAGACATACTAGATAGCGGCTATCTAGTGGATTATAGTTTAATGGTTGTTTGATCCCGTGCACCAACTTTTGTATAAAGGCAGAGGATCTCAATCCCTTATACATGTTTAGCTTAAATTTCTTTTTCTTCTGATGACATAAGAACCAATCAGCTTTCAGTCCACCTGACAACCAAATTTATGCATCCTGTGCATCACCAATTCACCATAAATGAAGGAAAGCTTCTCGCAACCACATGACAAAAACAAAAAGTGCAGCAATCAAGTTGGGTTTGGTAGTAATGATTTAAATAATATGCTACATGAATAATGAATTTTGGGTGTTCATTTTCAATTGATTGGCCGGCATTAAATTTGATCAATCTTTCTAAAGATATAGCATGCTTCTTGCGCCTATCATGACCGTTCAATTTGAAATGGACAGTTTAAATGTATGCTTTGTAGTATTATGTCTAGAATTAACATTTCAACAAGACCGGCTGAATTGTAACCGGATCGTACTATTTTGATGGAAAATACCAGCCGGTATTTCTCTATCCTCACTAAGGCAAAAAGAGAGGAGAATAGAGAAGGAAGACATGATCGAGTCCGAAATTGCCAAAAGAAATCGAATTACCTCGACGAGATACTCCCTTCATTCTTCCTCTATGTTGTTTACGAAATCTAGTTCTTTTTGGGTTATAGTCGATGGTGAAATCTCATCTCTATTGCAAAACAGGACATGCAGAATAGCACATCATCACTATAAGGGAGGCTGATAAGATTAGTAGTGTACTTCTGATGCCCGATGTCATCGGCAATTCAAACATTAGCAATGGCTAAAGATATCTTTACGATTCTAAAATGTTATTCCTCATTATTCCATTAAAGTACTTTCATGCATGACTGCTAGTGTTGTTTCTCGTTCGTTCATTTACACTAAAATATGATCCTCTTTTCTCTCCATATATCCAGTGCCTCTATCTCCCTTACTCAACTCCTCTTTCTCTGCCTCCTCCGTCGATATAGCGCCCCCTCCATCCTTCCTTTCACGTGCCTCTCTTGCCGATTGCCACCTCCACCTCCATCCGCACATCCTATTCTGTCGAAATCGCGCCACCCAAAATCCTAGAAGGATTCTTCGTCGGATCCTCACCTCCTCTTGTCTGCCCCTCCCAACTTTTTTTTTCTCTTCACTACTCATGGATTCTGCTAGGTTTAAAAAGGAGGAAAAAAACGACGATCAGATTTCAGCGAAAAAAAGAACGGCTAGGATTGCACGGTTAGAAAAAGGGAATTTTGATGTAGGAGCATTACTTACGCCAGCAAAAATATAGTATATTATTATCGAGTGACATATTTCTCTTCTTCGTAAACACATTGATTAATCTATCATCCCAACCCTGAGAAATGTTTAATTTACTCAAAATTTTCTTCTGTGTTCTCAACTTATCAGACTTTAAGTGTAAAAGCACTCTGACTTCAAATATTGACCACAGAACAACAGACAAGTTACTCAATTATCACTTTCAAGTTTCAAGCTCCTGACGTTGCAAAAATGAATATCATAAAATAAACCATCAGATGATGGATTACGAAATCGTAAATAGATTGATAAGGTCATATATTAAACTTTCTCCTTATATGTCCCAGTTGCAGTCACGAGAAAGTTCTTATAGATTGTGACATTTTATAATATATTGAAGATTGTGTTTAACTTAGTTTGTTAAAGTAATTTTCTTTGTACTAAACATAGGCGTAAAACCAGTTAATTGATTTTGACCGGAGATCAAAATCGAGGGGGGAAACATCTTTAGATTGTAACTACTCATAACATATTGAAAATCATGATTAGTTTAATTTATCAAGCAATAATTTTTTGTTTAAAAGTGGTAGTTATGAAACAGATTATATGCATCATATATATTTATTTTTTTAGAAAACTTGACAGTGTCGGTCAAGGATGATTATATGTATCATGTAGGAAAGAAGATGTTGGCACTTTTGTGATATCTGTTTTATCAATTATTCGTATTTTTAGGTGACATAAGGATTATTTCTTCAGTATTATATATTGGGATGTTGTTAAATTTATTGTCAGATACAGCATTAGAAGGCATGCCCGGGCAACTGGTGTTTTCGCGGTGTCGGTGAATTCAGAAATTTTGTCATATTTGTATTTATTAATGTAATTTGCTTCAATTTATGTGGCATCCTTCTTTCGTAGTTAGTCAACTTGAAGCATTTATTTATTGGTTCAATAAAAGGGCCGTTGGCCTACATAGTTCTACACGTGTTTTTAAAAGCTTTTTCCTTTTAATTCCGCTGACAGAACCAATGAACCATTAAAGCTTTCCATCTGACGAGGCAGTACCAATTAAAAGCTTTTTTTTAATATATATTTATAGTACTTTTAATTAAAGAGGCATGATTATATATATATTTTTCGGTGCAATAGAAAACCCAGCAAAGTCAATATTTTCTTCGAAATTTCTTTAAAAAAAAAAAAAAGTCATGGTACCGACACGATTTAGTATCACACATCTTCAAAAATTTGTGATATTTTAACCCGTGGTTCCTTCAAATAAAAATTAAAAATATCGATATGATGAAATTAAAGGACTTCAAGTAACCGCTACAAGGTTCCTTTAAGTCCAAAATTTTCTGTGGCGAAACTGCCTCGTCTTTTTTTTTTCTACTAATCGAAAAAAAGTTCTACAATTGAGTAAGGCATGCAACAGGTAATGAACATATAAAAAAGTTCATTACCTTCCTTCAAAATTTTTAAAAAAATTATATATACCTTCTTAGAATCTCTTAGTCACTGACTCCAAATTACTTCACATGAATTTGAATTCTTTTTGTTTTTGTTTTTCATTCAATCCTAGAACATATATGAAATCTCGAAATGTCATCCCATAAGTTTGAATAATATCCAAAATTTCTAAACATAACATTCTTTTCTTTTCTTTTTTTTTTCAGTTTAAAACTTTTACGAAAATTCTGAAGTGTCTAGACGAAAGATTCAAAGAAAAAACATTTCTTCGCAACAAAGGTTGCTTTGCAGGACTAAGAGCTGAAAAATCTACTAAATTTTAATAACAAACCAAAGTCATATAAAATAGTAGAAATGAAAAACATTAAAAATAATAGAAATATTATGGAATTATAATTGCGTGTATAGTTAATCATTTATCTCCTTACCATAAAATGTTTTGGTTTTAAGGTTTTTTGACAGCTCATATCACCGAACATTTCAACATCCGATTAATAATAAAAAATTATAATATTTAATCATATGCAAGAAATTAATTTGACTTTTAAGTAATCAACTTTTATCTATTTATGAGCAATACTCATTAATTGCTGCAATGAATTACTATAGTGTGTGATATTCTAACAAATATTTATGTATCTTTTGACGTTGTAATATAGATTTGTAAGTTTATGTCTCAATTTAACCGTGTCTTCCTTATAATTCTATCTTTAGGTAAGGCCTTTAAATAATCACAGTCATATGATTTCAGTATAATGTTATATGCATCAAGGATTATAAAATTACAAAACGAGAAATTGTTTAATAAACGAAAAAAAGACCTAATTTATACAGCCCCTGATCAAAATTCCATTTTTTTAATATGGGATTTCATTTCATTTCATTTCGTTGGAAAATTTGCGATCAAAATGAATGGATTTGGTGTCATTTGGTTGGAATTCCCATGTAATTAGATCCAACGAAATCCTATGAAATCAATTTAATTGAAATGAAATCCTGTGTAAAAAAAATTTTTGATCAGGGCCATTAGTCTATAATATGTCGTATATGACGTCAAGTTTATTTGATAATTGATCAAATTATTATCAAAATTTAAATAGTAAAATTGTACATATGTTCTCTATAATTTAGATAAACTAATTAAGTTGCATACAAATTTAATGTAATTTGGAAATAAATTAGTTTATCCATTAGACGATCTGAAAATACATACTAATTTTTTTTTTATTATTTTTTCCATTTTACTTCTTGTAAAACTTTTCTTTATTTAATGGATGATTTGTAGGAGTGGCAATCCTCAAAACCCAAAAAAAATTACGATATCAATATTCTTCCTTACTACAGAATTTTTTTTTTTTTTTAAGATAAATTGGGGGTCAAGCCTTCCAACTTATTTTTAAATTAAATTTCTATGAAAGACCCCCCCCAACCGGATTTCGAACCTGCGACATTTCACTCAAGATGTATTGCTCTTTGCCACTAGGCCAAGAGCTGGTTCTCTTCCTTCCTACAGATTGTGTTTACGGTGTCAAACATATCATGTCAATTACTCAATTTGATTTGATATAAATTATACCGTCAATAGTCGAAGCAGTTGCGTTAAGACGGTGTCCATAAAACTTAAAAGAAAAAAAGGAAAAAAAAATTAAAAGAAAGAAGAAATCTTACCCCGTTAGGGGTGTCAAACGTGCAGAATCGGAACAGAACTAGTATGTTTCGTTTTCTTTCTGTTTCTGATAACGTAACATTAATCCATTTCGTTTCTGTTCCGTTTCGTAAAACGGAACAATTTTTCGTTTCATTTTCTATTCCATTCTCCATTTTCCATTGATTTCAGCCCAGTTTTCGGTAAACAGAGCACTAACGTTTACCAGCACCCGTTTCGTTTCTGTTCTATTTTTAGAAACAAAACATATTTTTCCTTCCGTTAGCTGTTCCGTTTGGACGGAACGGAACGGAAACGTGTGAAACAGCACGGGATTGACAGCCCTAATGGGACCCACCTGATTCTTCGGATGCGTTATCTAACAGCTCGAACTTTCCACAAAAGATATGCTTTGAACCTTGAAAAGGAACATCCAAAGAGGGGTACGTGGCATACATAGTCTCGGAGCGGCGATTTACAGCACATTTCTCGTCTCTTTCTTGTGTGCCAGAACAAAAAAACACAACAAGATTTAGTCAGAAAAATGAGACTGCTTCTCTTCAAAGTTCAAACAAATAAAATAAAAATAAATTAGGAAAAAAAATAGAGATTGGTTGCACTAATCAAAATATAAACCCGAATCTTCAGCTTAACATATGTTACAAGTTATTTGAAAATGGAATCTTTTAAGACTAAAAGCTGATTTTAAAAGATATAAAGTGATTGTAAAAGAAATACTATTAGGAAAAAAGTAAAAAATAGAATCCGTTCCCTGATATACTTATTGTAACGGAAACAGAGAATCTGGTTTCTAGATATACATTTTGATTTATATTTTCTCTAGAATACTACATTCAAAACCATCTTTGTATTTTGAGGAAAAAAAAATAGTGAAGAAAAGAAAAATAAAGGAAAAGGCTTCTTTGTCTAACTTATACCCGCATAATTGCTCTGTCTAAATAAATTCGTTTCTAACAACAAGAAGATATTTCAAGGCTAGCTAATCAAGGAACGGATTAAAATTGACTGCAAAAGCTATGTCAAATGCCTTTTTCATGACATATAGTTTTATCTATTTTTAATTAATTTTTTGAAAACATTTTATGTTTCTATTTAGTATTTACATAGGTCATCATCTATTGAACTTTAATACAACTCAACTGTTGTTATTTAAAAAAAAAAAGAATATAATTTGATGCTGGCTGGGAATTTCATATCCAGTTCAATAACATTCTTTAATTCATGAAATTTCTATGTACACCGAGTAATAATTGATCAAAGAGATGGAAAAAACAATCAGGGTACTACTTAAAAAGTGCTTTTGAGATAATAAAACAAGTCTCGGGCAGTATACAATTAATATCCATTTATGCACCTGACTAGCAAGCTTCTAAGTATCATACCATGCAAATTCATGCATTGTTAATTAAATCCCAATCCACCAGCTTATCGACCCTAATTCTTAAAACTGTTTAAACATTCTAAATTTGGTAAATAAACTTTCTTAGGTCTTCTATACAAAAACGACAAAACAAATGAAAGCAACTTATTCTCTCGTCAATGCCATAAATTCAAAAACAATTCTCTGATTGGAGCATTTTTTAACTCATTATAATAGAGATTCGAAGTCACAAATACAGACAGAACTGTCTACAGCCAGGTCCATTACCAAGTATATGCACCTTTCAATTAGTTGAACATGCTAACACGGCGATTTTTTCTATCACACTTTATCAATCCAAAATAATCCAAACTTTATAATTCTGGATTGCATTTTTATATTTTCCCATGGTTTCCCTTTGACCTTCCTTTATTCTATTTTAAACAATAAGCAACCAAGCAAATCTGATCTCTTTCTTAATTAGTGCAATTTTCTGTGCCGTTTTCAAGAAAAAAAAAAATGCTCCCTGGAATAAGTTAGTAATAAGCCAAAATTTTCAGATTATTTTGTTAAATTCCGGTGGCGCTACAGATGCTTTCCTTTCTCAATCACTCGACGCAATTAACCAAAACAAGAATCTCTCTATTTCTATCCCTATAAGAGGATCATGTTCCTCTTATGTAAATTTACTTGTAATATATATTTTTTTAAAATGTTTCACTTCTATCAGTTAATTAATTTTGAAAACTTTCCTAACTTAACAGTATAGCTGACCCTGCAAAATGAACCAACCACTTTTAACTGAAATCTGAACTTGGATGATCATGATGCAAGTCAATGACTTGTATTATCTGCATATATATATAGGATTAAAGAAGCTTAGAGAGAAAATTAATGCATCATGTAGCTGTTTCTGTTCATCTTTTAAACAAAGACCTATGCTCTTGCTTAGTTATGACTTATTAGCTACATATTTTTCTTGCATAGTACGTACTTTCTTGGTTCATTATTATACTTTATTTTCTTTTACTGTGCATGACAGGAAAAGAAGAATATCATTATAGGATTGGTTTCTGTGTTTTGTTTTACATGAGCTGTTTCATAAGCAATTTACTTGGCCAATCACACATAGCTTTCATGCCTTTCAGCGGCGCGCTAACGGTCGTGACATGGACATCTATCTCCATCCAAAGGAACATATAGGTACGTTTGTTGTTTATGTTGTTTGAGGTAATTAATACAAGAAATTCTACGTCTGTACTAGAAGGGTTGTATGTTCCCGCAAGTGCCCGTTATTTTATGACAGAAATTTATAATTATTTAATAATAATTCACTTATTATTCTTGTTATTTATTTTGAATTCTCAAAGTTTTTACTAGGTAAGCTTTGCATTGTAAATGATCTGAATCATTCATTTCAGATACGGAGCTGCACGAAACCAATAGATGAAATCAACTCCCTAGATGCAAACAGAGTTGTTACTGTTTAGAACCTTAATAAGGTGATGCATTTCCCAGTGCCTAGTTATAAGCTACATTATCTTGCATTGCCTGATCAAGTGTAGACAACTGAACCTAATCTTCTTTTTAGATTCCAGTTTCTGTGTTTTTTCATGTTTAATTCTCAACCAGGTCTCTTGTTGGTGGAGATGGAAGTGGTGCTAACATGGAGACAGTATAGGACAGATACCGGTCTCTTCCCATCCCTAAAGTAACTTTGGCCTTGATTACAAAGATGTCTCTGTCTCTGGTCTCCATCTCTGCAAAGATGACATACATTAATAATTATTTTGAATTAGTAATTGATTTTGTTTTCCTTGTTTCTATATGTTACAGCAATATCATTTTGGTTATCTTTTTTTTTTATTAATTAGCTATTAATAGTTAATATCCATGTGCAAGTATATGCCCCATTATTCATTTAATACAATAGATTAAAAATATACACCCAATTCATAGATCGTGAGTTACAAAAGAATAGTTAGCGTTTCATTAAAAAAATGCATAAAAATAGTTAAGAAAATGTACAAAAGAATGGTTTTGAGCTGTAACAGAAAATTATCATCCCACAGGGATGCAACTCGTTAGTCTATTAGACTGCATGGCACAGAGATCGAACTTGGTCCCTGGCTGAATTTATAAGCCAAAATATGCATGACTAATATATTTTGATTACCTTTTTATAATACCAAGTAATTTATTTCAACACCCTCTAAATATATAGTAAAATTAAAACAATATTTGCAAATGGGCACAAATATGCAAATGACACGGTTGAATTCACATTGTATGTCGTTATTCACGTCTTGAACTGGAGCTGAACTGGACAGAAATAATTGGAAATTCCAAGCCCAGTTTGAACCGTTAAATTCAAATCAAACAAAACATTTTACTAAAAAAAGGGATGGCATAAGCAATGTAACAAACTACTATCAGCAATGCCATATATAGTTGAACTGTTTGCTCTGAACTGATCAGTCCACTTGCATTTGGGACCATCCAATGACTATCATACCGTGTATATGTAGGATGAGCCTAATTAAGAAGAGCAAGCAACTCTCTGATCCTGTTAGTTAAGTGTGCAGCTTGGCTTCTCTTGTTGGTATATGATGTTAAACTAGCAATGTCGCAAGTTTTCGTTACAACCTCCGTAGGCACGGGATAGGCACTGATGGTAGAAATTGAAATCACATTATATATGTGAAATGCATTATATGCTTGACAGAAAACTAATTTGATTAAATGTTATTTTACCTGTTTGATTTTTCTTTTCATGTTATACTATTATTTTGAATATGTCAAGTTTGATATCCATGCATGTATAGAAAACAATTAGCAAGTGGTGCTTGTGCAAACACCGTATGTGCTAATTAATTAACATGTGTACACCTATAACGTATGGTAGCTTCCGTATACATTTAGGCAGCTATTACGAATATGCAAATTAACGGTGTCTATATGCAAGAGAGAATATCCCAGAGAAACGACTAGATAGAGATCTAACCAGAACTAATGATCTGGACTAGTGTTGATTAGTTAGGTGGAGGTTCAAGAAGTGAACTTGGATTACTACTCTTGAGTTCTCAGGTTGATAAGCCCATGTAGGGGCCCCGTTAAACAACCTATATTGGACGGAGGAATAGTGCTAACAAATGGTACTGTTGTGTACTCCTCACCAACTCGTACTTATCCAGTGAAAAATAACATGTACAACGACAAATTGTTTGTTCTTTTTCATGTCTCATACAAAAAATTTCTTTTGATCTATATATTTTGTTTTCTGAGATTATCTCTTGAGCATATATTGTTTGAAGGTATCAGGAATGGCAGGTTGGAAGCATGGGATTTGGTATTACTATTACTGGTCCACTGAAAGAATCCATTACAAAGCCACCTAAACTAAAGCGATTCCCTAACAACCGTCTCCCACTATTTATCATATTATGCTTGTGAACCATGATAATAGTGCTACTAATCATTTTTCACTTCAGCACTCCATTTGAAACATATCAGTAGCCTCCAGTACATCATGTTCATTACCAGAGTACTGCTGGTATTAGCAAACCTTGTTCTGATATTTCAAACTATGCCAAACCTTATGTTAATCCAATAATTTTATTTGAGGTTTCAATTCAAGAAATGTAACGTATTAAATTTGAGTTGTATATCAATACACATCCATCAGTCAGTATCAGGCTGGTAGCCAGATGCAGATGGTTCTGTGTGCATATACATTTGATTTTCAGAAGAGCTGGCATGACAACAACTCCCATGTTTGAGACAAAATGGAGAGCACTAGGACTTGATTACAAGTGATCCACCCCTTAAAAAAGTTTAAAATAGAACCAGGAAGGTAGGAGGTTACAATCAGCGAAAAATTTGAATATCTCAAAAGGTACCAAATCAGTTTGGGGTTTTGAAGTCAGAAATTGACACCTGTGGAGTACCAATAAGCCACTCTTTCTTTCCTTGTCACCATAAACATGGCATCAACCCTACAAATTGAGTCATGCCTGAAGGAAAATTCTAGAAAAGTCCTCTCAAATCTTGACAATTATTTTGCGTGAATTCAAAATTGAAAAGTGACCTCGCAAGAGTGACAAAGACCACATAATAAGAGAAGCAAGAGAAACAATATCTCTTTATGCTAAACAACATGATATGATAACAAAAAGAAAAGGGAAGTAATGGAATAAAAGAGTAGTAGACGACTCTCAAAGTGGTGGGGCACCAAAAAGAAGCTTAATTTTATTCACAAACTGGGAAAATAAAAGGAGAAAAAGGAAGAGAAGAGGCCTAAAAGAGACAATTTTGGGCGGTAGCTCACAAGCTCTTTGTTGCTGCCACCTAAGCCACGCTTTTAAATACGCTTCCTACAAGAATCTATATCTACTTCAAAATCATGCATGCGAATTTCCTGTTACGACTCAAATTTTGAAGGCAGCGTTGACCCGCCACACAAATACTGATTCAAAATTTACTGTATCTAACTCTTAATATTACAACTCAATAACTCATGCGTCTGAACTATTTTGTTCTTTTTCCTTTTTTGAGATGATGCCTTCGAACTCTTTCCAGAGCATACCGCATACCAGAATGAGGTGTATTCAAAGTTTCAAACCCTATCTTGAAATTAATATACATCTTTCATGGTAATTAATGCCAATTGAACAGTCAATTATGCATGCATTAATGTACAACAAATTAGTTACACATTGGTAGTGTTAACATCTAGCAATTTTGGTCTCAATATGCCATTTGGATTCTTCTTTTTGGGGGTTTTACTTTTTATCAAGGCATCATTCTTCATCCTTGTAGTGTACATCAAGGAAACATAATAGGATTCATGGCACTTTATGACTAGACAAGATTTCTGAGATGATAAAACTGAACATGAAAATGAAAAATAAATAAAGTAGAAGACGACAAAAGCATTGATAAAAAGAGATTGAATTAGATTGACAATAAATAACAAGTCAGATAAAATCTAACACACACTATAATCAATTTCACCTTTTTTTTCTTTTTTTTATTTTCTCTTTATTTATATTCTAGAGGCCAAAACAATTTATAGCACCATTACATACATCTCGCCCGTAATAAGATTAAAAGAACACTAATTAACACAAGATTAACACCGTCTACTAATAGAGGAAGAAGGACAGAAGGAGATTAATAAAAAATCTCAAAATTTAAAAAGAAAAAATGAATATCATGAATAGACTGGGATGAACAGGTACCAGATAGAAGAACAAAAATTCCAAAAAATTTAAAAAATTTTGTAGTTTGTCCATTTACCGGGGCCGTAGAGCAGGGCCATATAGGTCATATGGGGCCCAGAGTGCGTCTAATGGGCACGGCCGACCTGAGCTAAGCCGTACCCACGGCTTCCCACTCCCACTCCAATGCAACAGACTAACAGGTCCCGGATGCAAGTCCCGGCAACTCCCTTTCACATTGTCCCCTCCCAATCCATGCTGGTTCCATCTGTGCTCAATCGGTGCCACACGACCCGCAAACACCAACAGAAATGGAGGCAAGGAACCCAATTCGTAAATCCGATCAGACCCGCCACCAGCCTTCTGCACCTCCATCCAATACTCAATCCGTCTTGTGAAGCTACCACGCCGCCACCGATCCAGATCCATCACCATGACACCTGTATTGAAATAACAAGGATTCCGACCGGCAAAGGTACCAGATAGCCTTCGGTCAGACCAAAACCGCTCTGTAAAATACTTGGTGAAATTTGCGTGGCAGTACTCAGGGGCTCCGACGGTGCGGCCTCCAAGATCATACCGCCATAATTTGGCCACATCATCGACCACCACCAGGTCAGAGTCGAGGTATATGACCCGACGGACACACGGCTCCAGCAGATCAGCCAGGTAATTCCGTGCGTAATTCAATGGCTGCTCAAGTGCTTGTCGTACCGAAGTGGAGATCAAACCGCGAACCCGGTTCGGGTCAAAGAAGTAAACGTTGAACCGGAGTTGCGGGAAAACGGACCGAACCAGGGACTCCAGACCGGTATCGGATACCAAGAAATGGAAGAAGACATTCTCAGGGCAGGAAGAATGCTGGATGATGGAATGGACGGCCGCGATGGAGCCGCGCAAGTACTCTTCATCCAAAGTGATTGCTATGTGAACCAGAGAGGGGTCGCAAACTGTACTATTACCGGGCTCCAATCGAGCTTCACAATCTCCTGCATTGCGGAAGAAGGGGGCCCGGCGAAAAGCAAAGTGCCTGGCACGGGGGTCGGGAACAGCGATCTGGCCAGGGAATCGAAGATACCCATCAAAATGGGAAGATCTGATGGCTTCGGCAGGAGGAAAAGACTGGAGAGAAGGAGAGAGAACCACGGTTAGTAGCGCCGCGGTGAAGAAACTGGAGAGGCGCATCAACCACAGCATCGCTTCTTTAGCTGGGAATGGGACCACGCCGTGGTTGCGCCGCCTCCGCCTCCGTCTGATCTTGAAGTTTACCAGATCGGACAGTTGTGAAATTACAATGCAGGCCCTCGGGTCCGCCAGATTCGAAATCTAATCGGGAGGAAATGGAGGCACACACAAGGTTCTTCAATTTCAATTCCAATTTCCAGAGAATCGCGTGGGGAAGGAGGAAGCCAAACGAGAGGAGTAGATAGGAAGGAAGAGGAGGGAGGAGGAATAATAACAATAATTACAATAATAATCCTTCAACGGTTCAGCGTGGACCGAGCGTAGACCATGTTCTCGCTCCATCATTCTTCACCACTGCTCCGCCATGGCCGAGCTGCTTCTTCTCTTCTCTCAATCTATCTATCTATGTATTTTCCTTCTTGCTTTTCTTTATCCTTCTTTTCTTTTTTGTTTTGTTTCTTTTTTTTTTTCCCTCGTCTAACTTTCTCTCTCCTCTCTTTTGGGCTTTTGGCTTTGATGGCAGAAGCGGCAGCAGCAGAAGCGGTTGCCACGGAGCTTATTACACTCGCTAATTTTTGTTTTGTTTTGTTATAACTTATAATAACTCACTCTCCTAATTCTTTCATTCAATTAATTGCTTCTCTGATGTATGATTGATTTTGATTCCTATTACATTTTGTTAATATCTATCTAATATACGAATAATTTCGGTGGAATATATATATATCATATGTTACATTAGTTATCGGATCGTCAAGAGTTAAGTGCATGTTAGTGTTAGGTGCCGTGTGGCTAGTTTATTCCGAGTCAACGGTCGCATGTGCACCTCTCTATTGTTCCTTCGTGTAGCGAGCTTATGTAAGATGATAATATCACTTGTTACACCGAGAAGTACAGGAGAAAAGGTGTAGGGAGTTGTAGCTGTTTGAGGGAAGGGGAAATTGAATGGTGGAACGCTCGCTTCGAGGGTCCAGCTGGGATGGGAAGAGAGAGAGAGAATCTGGAGCGTCCGATTTTGGGGGTTGACAGCTCACAACGTGCATCCCTCGTCTCCGATTTGTTAAATTTTGATGCTTTGGTCTTTTTCTTACTTTATTATGCGCAATTTGGATGAATCAAGCTTGCACTTTGCAGCTGGATTAAATCCTTGTAAATAAAAACGTTTCTAAATTCTAATTGAGGCGATTCATGAATTATATCGAGCGTCGGTGCGTCGTTGCATGCAATGGAATGATATAAATTTTTTAAATGATATTAAATTATTATTACAAGTTACAATATAATTTCTCTTACCTGCGTGGTAACTTTTACTTTTGTTTTTCTCATCATAAGTACTACAATATTATCCGCATGCCAAGTTTGAATTGCTCGTAGTTTCACAAATACATCCATAGTTTTTACAATACTCGCATTGAAGTAGAAACGAGAATTGTATAATTCTTACAGTATTTATTTCAAAATCCGCAACAATTCTTACAAAAAGTATATATTTTTTTTCATACAAGAAAAGATGAGTTAACATACTATTTGGCTCCTTGTTCAAGAAAATTAATTAATTACCATCACGCACTTGATATAGTATATACGCACAAATTAATTGGAGCAAGATCCCATGATGTTATGAAATTAAAGTGAAAGCTAAGTTATTGCTCAATATGAGCAAATGGAAAATCATTGGTGCAAGCAATATGTGTCTGTATATCTGATTATTAGCATGTGTAAAATAGTAGTAGCACATGCAAACAAGCTCTGAAAACTATGACAGGAATTTAGTATTGCCTCAAATGAGTGGCCATACCATGAACCCCTCAAACAAATATTCTAATAATGTCTGGTTTGACCACCAAAAAGAGTTTATGTCATGACTCATGAATGAATTAATGGCCTGAATAAATTATTTTGAAACGGCTCAATTTCTGACAGCAGATATGGGCATGCCATTTCGTCTCTTTGCGGTTACTAAAATACACAAGTTTATTTCTGCGTTATTAAAATAAATGATAGAAACTGTTTGGGTAATGCATGAGTAATGGGAAACAGTGAGCATTGTCTATGAGTAAAGAAAATGAAACGTTACAATATTCAAATTTTTGCACTAAATAAATACACGGTAGTTCAACTATAGCTTATATAAAATTACAAATCTTGCGAATAAAATTAATGACGTTGGTATTCTAGATGGGAAGCTCCAGAACAGTCCAAGTATTAAATCCAGTTTTATATTTTCTTTTAGCTAGCAAAAGCCCATTAGATTATAGTCCAAATATAAAGCAGCGCATGCTGTTGGAAGTATGGAATAATTATGGAATATAGTCTATAGAACCTAAGTCTTACAAAAGCAGCACTATCATATAAGTATATGGAATAATTTTTTGGATAACACATAAGACATAGTAATTTAAGCCTGTGAGAACAGAGCAAAAATAATTGGGCCTAAATCTTACCTTTAAGGCCTACTTTTCCAGAACAAGAAATTAAGTCAAATATTAGACAACCAAAAATATGGGCCACCACCTTGAAGATCTTTTGTATTGAAAATTGATTATTGTCATGTACAGTTTTATCATTCTTTGCCATCGCTAAACAGAAAGTAAACACATAAAACAGACAAGATGAACATATATAGTAATCAAAGTGAACACATACAAACAAATAAGCTCAATAAAAATAAGTTGAATGTGCATATAAAAATATGAATAAGAGATGACAACACTTATTTGTTTGCAAGTGTTCGCTTTGATCATATATATGTTTCTCTTGTTTGTTGTATGTGTTCACTTTGTGTTTAACAATGGCAAGGGATGACAAAACTACAGATGGCAGTTATCATTTCTATTTTGTATTTGTATAATACTAATATCCTTCCTGGTTAAAATGCCACTCAATTCAATGTATGTCTAATAAATGAAAAGGTGGTTCTATATTATTTGAGAGAAAATTATAAAGATCATAGTTATATTTGCATGAGTAAAAGTCTGTTGGGTATTTAAGTTGTTAAAATCTTATTTATTCAAAAAAAATTGGATTATACATAGTAATTATGCATATAAAATACAAAAAAAATCATATTCTGAATATTATTTGAGCATTTCAATCGTTTCAGCATTCATTTTAAGTCATTTCAACACAATAATCTACATTGTAAGCTTTCTATATGGTCTAGAATATGTTTCAGAACTTACTCATTCAAGATTATTGAATTATAAATAATAATTAGGCATATAAAGTTCAAATAATGCTTATTCTAAGTATCATTTGAGCATTTCAATCGTTTATGCATTCCTTCTTGGCCATTTCATCACAATAATCAGCATTTAAACTCTCTATGCGGTCTGGAATAAGATTCAAAGATTACTTATTCAAAAAGATTGGATTATACGTAACAATTATGCATATAAAGTGCAAAGAATGCTTATTCTGAGTATCGCTAAAGCATTTCGATCGTTTTTGCATTTATTCTAAGTCATTTCATCACAATAATCAACATTTAAACTCTTTATGAGGTGTAGAATAAGATTCAAATCTTACTTATTCAGGAAGCTTGGATTATACGTAGTAATTACGCATACTAAGTGCAAATATTGCATATTCTGAGTATTATTTTAGCATTTCGACCGTTTCTGCATTCATTCAAAGTCATTTCATCACAATAATCTACATTCAAACTCTCTATGTAGTCTAGAATATGTTTCAGAACTTACTTATTCAAGAAGATTGAATTATACATAGTAATAAGGCATATAAAGTGCAAATAATGCTTATCCAAAGTATCATTTGAGCATTTCAATCGTTTCTGCATTCATTTTAAGTAATTTCATCACAGTAATCAACATTTAAACTCTCTATGCGGTCTAGAATAAGATTCAAATCTTACTTATTTAGAAAGATTGGATTATACGTTGTAATTATGCATATAAAATGCAGAAAATGCTTATTCTGAGTTTCACTTGAGCATTTCAATTGTTTCTGCATTCCTCCTAAGTCATTTCATCACAATAATAAACATTTAAACTCTATAAGCGGTCTAGAATAAGATTCAAATTCTACTTATTCAGAAAGATTGGATTACACATAGTAATTATGCATATAAAATGTAAATAATACTATCATTTGAGCATTTCAATAGTTTCTAGATTCAATCTAATTCATTTCATCGCAATAATCTACATTTAAACTCTTTATACTGTATAGAATATGATTCATATATTATTTATTCAAAAAGACTGGATTATACATGGTAATTACGCATATAAATTGCAAATAATGCATTTCTGAGTATTATTTGAGCATTTCAATCGTTTCTGGATTCATTCTAAGTTATTGCAATATAATAATCTACATTTAAACTCCTTATGTTGTATTGAATAAGATTCATATCTTATTTACACTAAAAGATTGGATTATACATCGTAATTAAACATATAAAGTGCAAATAATGCAAATCTGATAATCATTTCATTATTTCAACCATTTTTTTGGATTCAATCTAAGTCATTTCATCACAATAATTTAAATTTAAAATCTTTATAGTGTCTAGAATATGATTAATATCTTATTTATTCAAAAAGATTAGATTATACACGGTAATTACGCATATAAAATGCAAATAATGCAATTCTGAGTAAGATTTGGGGTTTTTAATCGTTTCTGAAGTCATTATAACTTATTTCATCACGATAATCTACATTTAAACTCTTTAAACTGTCTAGATTATGATTCATATCTTATCTATTCAAAAATATTGGATTATAAATGGTAATTATGCATATAAATTGCTAATAATGCAATTCTGAGTATCATTTCCGCATTTCAATCGTTTCTGGATTCATTCTATGTCATTTCATCACAATAATCTACATTTAAAATCTTTATACTGTATAGAATATGATTCATATATTATTTATTAAGAAAGATTGGTTTATTGATGGTAATTGCGAACATCAAGTGCAAATAATGCAATTATGAGTATCATTTGAGCATTTCAATCGTTTCTGGAGTAATTCTAAGTCATTTCATTACAATAATCAAAATTTAAAATTTTTATACTATCTAGAATTTGATTTATATCTTATTTATTCAAAAATATTGTATTATAATGGTAATTATGCATATAATGTGCAAATAATGCAATTCTGAGTATCATTTCAGCATTTCAATCGTTTCTGGATATATTCTCAGTAATTTCAATACAATAATCTGCATTTAAACCTTTATATTATCTAGAATATGATTCATATGTTATTTATTCAAAAAAGATTAGTTTATATATGGTAATTACGCATATAAATTGCAAATAATGCAATTCTGAATATCGTTTAAACATTTCAATCGTTTCTGGAATAATTCTAAGTCATTTCATCACAATAATCTACATGTAAACTCTTTATACTGTCTTCAATATAATTCATATCTTATTTATTCAAAAATATTGAATTATACATGGTAATTACGTATATAAAATGCAAATAATGCAATTCTGAGTATCATTTGGGAATTTCAATCGTTTCTGGAGTCATTATAACTCATTTCAACACAATAATCTATATTTAAACTCTTTATACCGTCTAGATTAGGATTCATATCTTATTTAGTCAAAAAGATTGGATTATACATGGTAATTACGCATATAAATTGCAAATAATACAATTCTGAGTATCGTTTAAACATTTCAATCGTTTCTGGAATAATTCTAAGTCATTTCATCACAATAATCTACATGTAAACTCTTTATACTGTCTAGAATATAATTCATATCTTATTTATTAAAAAATATTGAATTATACATGGTAATTATGCATATAAAATAAAAATAATGCAATTCTGAGTATCATTTGGGAATTTCAATCGTTTCTGGAGTCATTATAACTCATTTCAACACAATAATCTATATTTAAACTCTTTATACCGTCTAGATTAGGATTCATATCTTATTTAGTCAAAAAGATTGGATTATACATGGTAATTAGGCATATAAATTGCAAATAATGCAATTCTGAGTAGCATTTCCGCATTTCAATCGTTTCTGGATTCATTCTAAGTCATTTCATCACAATAATCTATATTTAAAATCTTTATACTATATAGAATATGATTCATATCTTATTTATAAAAATAGATTGGATTATACATGGTAATTACGCATATAAAATACAAATAATGCAATTCTGAGTAAGATTTGGGGATTTCAATCATTTCTTAAGTCATCATAACTCATTTCTACACAATAATCTACATTTAAACTCTTTATACTGTCTAGAATATAATTCATATCTTATTTATTCTAAAACATTGGATTATACATGATAATTACGCATATAAAGTGCAAATAATGTAATTCTAAGTATCATTTGAGCTTTTCAATTGTTTCTGGAGAAATTATAAGTCATTTCATCACAATAATGTGCATTTAAACTCTTTATACTATCTAGAATGTGATTCATATCTAATTTTTTTTTTAAAAGATTGGATTATACATGGTAATTACGCATAAGAAGTGCAAATAATGCAATTCTGAGTATCATTTGAGCATTTCAATCATTTCTGGATTCATTCTATGTCATTTCATCAATATAATCTACATTTAAACTCTTTATACTGTCTAAAATATGATTCAAATCTTATTTATTCAAAAAGATAGGATGATACATATTATTTTTGCATATAAAGTGTGAATAATGCAATTCTGAGTATCATTTGATCATTCCAATTGTTTCTGGTGCCATTCTTAGTCCCTTCATAACAAGAATCTATATTTAAACTCTTTATACTGTCTAGAATATGATTCGTATCTTATTTATTAAAAAAAAATTGGATTATACATAGTAATTACGCATATAAAGCGCAAACAATACAATTCTGAGTATCCTTTAAGCATTTCAATCGTTTTTGGATTCATTTTTAGTCATTTTATAGCAATAATCTACATTCAAACTCTTTATATTGTATTGAATATGATTCATATCTTATTTACACTGAAAGATTGGATTATACATCGTAATTAAACATATAAAGTGTAAATAATGGAAATCTGAAAATCACTTTAGTATTTCAATCGTTTTTTTGGATTCAATCTAAGTCATTTCATCACAATAATCTACATTTAAACTCCTTATATAGTCTGGAATATGATCCATGTCTTATTTACTCAAAAAGATTGGATTTAAAATGGTAATTACGCATATAAAGTGCAAATTATGCAATTCTGAGTATCATTTGTGCATTTTAATTGCTTTTGGATTCATTCTAAGTCATTTAATCTCAATAATCTAAATTAAAACTCTTAATACTGACTAAAATATTATTCATATCTTATTTATTAAAAAAATATTTTATACATGGTAATTACGAACATAAAGTGCAAATAATGCAATTCTGAGTATCATTTGAGCATTTAAATCATTTCTGGAGTCATTCTAAGTCATTTCATCAAAATAATCTAAATTTAAACTCTTTATACTGTCTAGATAATGATTCATATCTTATTTATTCATGTAGATTGGATTATACATGGTAATTACGCCAATAAATTGCAAATAATGCAATTCTGAGTATCATTTGGGGAGTTGAATCGTTTCTGAAGTAATTATAACTCATTTCATCACAATAATCTACATTTAAACTTTTTATACTGTCTATATTATGACTCATATCTTATTAAGTCAAAAATATTGGATTATACATGGTAATTACGCATATAAATTGCAAATAATGCAATTCTGAGTATCATTTCCGCATTTCAATCGTTTCAGGATTCATTCTAACTGATTTCATCACAATAATCTGTATTTAAACTCTTTATACTGTATAGAATATGATTCATATCTTATTTATTCAAAAAGATTGGTTTATACATAGTAATAACGCATATAAATTGCAAATATGGATATTCTCAATATCATTTGAGGATTTCAATCGTTTCTGGAGTCATTATAACTCATTTCATCACAATAATCTACATTTAAACTCTTTATACTGTCTAGAAGAAGATTTGTATCTTATTTATTCAGAAAGATTGGATTATACATGGTAATTATGCATATAATTTGTAAATAATGCAATTTTGAGTATCATTTCATTATTTCAATCGTTTCTGGATACATTCTAAGTCATTTCATCACAATAATCTACATTTAAACTCTTTATACAGTCTGGAATATGATTCATATCTTATTTATTTAAAAAGATTGGGTTATACATGGTGATTACGCATATAAAGTGCAAATAATACAATTTTGAGTATCATTTGAGAATTTTAATCGTTTCTGGAATCATTCTAAGTCATTTAATAACAATAATCTAAATTTAAATTCTTTATACTAACTAAAATATGATTCATATCTTATGTATTAAAAAATATTGGATTATACATTGTAATTACGCATATAAATTGCAAATAATGCAATTCTGAATATCATTTCCGCATTTCAATCGATTCTGGATTCATTCTGAGTCATTTAATCACAATAATCTACAGTTAAACTCTTTATAGTGTATAGAATATACTACATATATTATTTATTCAAAAAGATTGGATTATACATGGTAATTACGCATATAAATTGCAAATAATGCAATTCTGAGTATGATTTGAGCATTTCAATCGTTTCTGGATTCATTTTAAGTCATTTCATCACAATAATCTACATTTAAACTTTTTATACTGTCTATAATATGATTCATATGCTATTTATTCAAAAAAATTGGATTTTAAATGGTAATTACGCATATAGGGTTTGTTTGGATGAGCCTTGAATAAGGAATAAGAATAAGGAATTTCGGTATGCGTGCTTGTCCATATTCCTTATTCTTATACCATGGTTTTATTAGTATAAGAATAAGGGCCCAAATTCCTTATTCTTGTGTTGTTTGGGTTGCACAAGAATAAGAATAAGCACGCATACCGAAATTTCTTATTCTTATTCCTTATTCAAGGCTCATCCAAACACACCCATAAAGAGCAAATAATGCAATTCTGGGTATCATTTGAGGATTTCAATCGTTTCTGGAGTCATTATAACTCATTTCATCTCAATATTATACATTTGAACTCTTTATACAGTCTAGAATATGATTCATATCTTATTTATTCAAAAAGATTGGATTAAACATTGTAATTACCCATATAAATAGCAAATAATGCAATTCTGGGTATCATTTGAGAAATTCAATAGTTTTAGGATTCATTCTATGTGATTTCACCACAATAATCTGTATTTAAACTCTTTGTACTGTATAGAATATGATTCATATCTTATTTATTCAAATAGATTGGTTTATACATGGTAATTACACATATAAATTGCAAATAACGCAATTCTAAGTATCATTTGAGGATTTCAATATTTTCTAGAGTCATTATAACTCATTCATCACAATAATCTACATTTGAACTTTTTATACTGTCTAAAATAAGATTCGTATCTTATTTATTTAAAAAGATTAGATTATAAATGGTAATTACGCATATAAATTGCAAATAATGCAATTCTGAGTATTATTTAATCATTTCAATCGTTTCTGGATACATTCTAAGTCATTTCATCACAATAATTTACATTTAAACTCCTTATACGGTATGGAATATGATTCATGTCTTATTTATTCAAAAAGATTGGATTAATGGTAATTACGCATATAAAGCACAAATAATGCAATTCTGAGTATCATTTGAGAATTTCAATCATTTCTGGATTCATTCTAAGTTAATTAATCACAATAATCTAAATTTAAACTCTTTATACTGACTAGAATTTGATTCATATCTTATCTATTCAAAAAGATTGGTTTATACATGGTAATTACGAACATAAAGTGCAATTAATGCAATTCTGAGTATCATTTGAGCATTACAATCGTTTCTGGAGTCATTCTAAGTCATTTCATCACAGTAATTTAAATTTAAACTCTTTATACTGTCTAGAATATAATTCATATCTTCTTTATTCAAATATATTGGACTATACATCGTAATTACGCATCTAAAATGCAAAAAAATGCAATTCTGAGTATCATTTGGGGACTTCAATCGTTTCTGGAGTCATTATAACTGATTTCATCACAATTATCTACATTTAAACTCTTTATACTGTCTAGATTATGTTTAATATCTTATTTATTCAAAAACATTTGATTATAAATGGTAATTACGCATATAAAGTGCAAATAATGCAATTCTGAGTATCATTTGAGGATTTCAATCGTTTCTGGAGTCATTACAACTCATTTCAGCACAATAATCTCCATTTGAACTCTTTATATAGTCTAGAATATGATTCATATCTTGTTTATTCTAAAAGATTGGATTATACATGGTAATTACGCATATAAAGTGCAAATAATGTAGTTCTGAGTATCATATCTGGATTTCATTTGTTTATAGATTCATTCTATGTCATTTCATCATAATAATCTACATTTAAACTCTTTATACTGTCTATAATATTATTCATATCTTATTTATTAAAAAAGATTGGATTATACATGGTAATTACACATATAAAGTGCAAATAATGTGCATTTGAGCTTTTCAATTGTTTCTGGAGCAATTATAATTCATTTCATCACAATAATGTGCATTTAAACTCTTTATACTATGTAGAATGTGATTCATATCTAATTTTTTAAAAAAATTTGGATTATATATGGTAATTACGCATAAAAAGTGCAAATAATGCAATTCTGAGTATCATTTGAGCATTTCAATCGTTTCTGGATTCATTCTAAGTCTTTTCATCAATATAATTTACATTTTAACTCTTTATACTATCTAAAATATGATTCAACTATTATTTATTCAAAAAGATAGGATTATACATGTTATTTACGCATAGAAATTTTGAATAATGCAATTCTGAGTATAATTTGATCATTTCAATTGTTTCTGGTGTCATTCTTAGTCCCTTCATAACAAGAATCTACATTTAAACTCTCTATACTGTCTAGAATATGATCTGTTTCTTATTTATTAAAAAAAAATGGATTATACATAGTAATTACGCATATAAAGTGCAAACAATGCAATTCTGAGTATCCTTTGAGCATTTCAATCGTTTCGGGATTCATTCCTAGTCATTTTATAACAATAATCTACATTTAAACTCTTTATGTTGTGTTGAATTCGATTCATATCTTATTTACAATAAAAGGTTAGATTATACATCGTAATTAAACATATAAAGTACAAATAATGCAAATCTGATAAGCATTTGAGTATTTCAACCGTTTTTTTTGGATTCAATCTAAGTCATTTCATCAAACTAATCTCAATTTAAAATCTTTATACTATCTAGAATATGATTCATAGCTTATTTATTCAAAAATATTGAGTTATACATGGTAATTACGAATATAAAATGCCAATAATGCAATTCTGAGTATCATTTGGGGATTTTAATCGTTTCTGGAGTCATTATAACTCATTTCATCACAATAATCTACATTTAAACTCTTTATACCGTCTAGATTATGATTCATATCTTATTTAATCAAAAAACATGGATTATACATGGTAATTACGCATATAATTTGCAAATAATGCAATTCTGAGTAGCATTTCCGCATTTCAATAGTTTCTAGATTAAATCTAAGTCCTTTCATCACAATAATCTACATTTAAACTCTTGATACTGTAAGAATATGATTCATATCTTATTTATTCAAAAAGATTGGATTATAATGGTAAGTACGCATATAATAATGCAATTGTGAGTATCATTTGAGAATTTCAATCGTTTCTGGAGTACATATAAATCATTCATCACAATAATCCACATTTAAACTCTTCATACTGTTCAGAATATGATTCATATCTTATTTATTCAAAAAAACTGGATTATACGTGGTAATTATGCATATAAATTGCAAATAATGAAATTCTGAGTATCATTTAAGCTTTCAATCGTTTCTAGATTCATTCTAAGTCATTTAATCACAATAATCTACATTTAAACTCTTTACACTGTATAGAATTTGATTTACATATTATTTATTCGAAACAATTGGATTATACATGGTAATTACGTATATAAATTGCAAATAATGCAATTCTAAGTATTATTTGAGCATTTCAATCGTTTCTGGATTCATTTTAAGTCATTTTGTCACAATATTCTACATTTAAATTTTTATACTGTAGGGAATATGATTCATATCTTATTTATTCAAAAAGATTGGATTATAAATGATAATTACGCATATAAAGTACAAATAATGCAATTCTGAGTATCTTTTGAGCATTTCAATCGTTTCTGGATTCATTCTAAGTCATTTAATCACAATAATCTACATTTAAACTCTTTATACTGACTAGAATATGATTCACATCTTATTTATTCAAAAAGATTGGATTATACATGGTAATTTCGATCATAAAGTGCACATAATGCAAATCTGAGTTTCATTTGAATATTTCAATCGTTTTTGGAGTCATTCTGAGTCATTCCATAACAATAATCTTCATTTAAACTCTTTATACTATCTAGAATTTGATTCATACCTTATTTATTCAAAAAGAATGGATTATACATGGTAATTACGCATATAGAGTGCAAATAACGCTATTATGAGTATCATTTGATCACTTCAATTGTTTCCGGATACATTTTTAGTTATTTCATCGAAAAAATTTACATTTAAACTCTTTTATACTGTCTGGAATATGATTCATATCTTATTTATTCAAAAAGATTTGATTATAAAATTTAATTACGCATATAAAAAGCAAATTATGCAATTTTGAAAATAATTTGAGCATTTCAATCGATTCTGGAGTACTTTTTAGTCATTTTAACGCAACAATCTAGATTTAAACTCTTTATACTATCTAGAGTTTGATTCATATCTTTTTTATTCTAAAAGATTGGATTATACATGATAATTACGCATATAAAGCGCAAATACTGCAATTCTGAGTATTATTTAAGAATTTCAATCGTTTATGGATACATTCTAATTCAATTCAACACAACAATCTATATTTAAACTCTTTACACTGTCTAGAATATGATTCATATCTTAATTATTCAAAAATAAATAAATTAGACATGGCAATTATGCATATAAAGTGTAAATAATTCTCAGAGTATCATTTGAGTATGTTAATCCTTTCTCGATTCTTTCTAGGTTATTTCATCTCAATAATTTACATCGAAACTCATTATACTGTCAAAAATATGATTCATATCTTAGTTAAAGAAAACGATTGGATTATACATGGTAATTACGCACATAAAATGCAAATACTGCAATTCTGAGTATCATTTCATTATTTCAATCGTTTTTGGATACATTCTAAGTCATTTCATCACAATAATCTACATTTAAACTCTTTATACTGTATATAATATTATTCATATATTATATATTCAAAAAGATTGGATTATACATTGTAATTACGCATATAAAGTACAAATAATGCAATTCTGAGTATCATTTGAGGATTTTAATCGTTTCTGGAGTAATTATAACTCATTTCATCACAATAATCTACATTTAAACACTTTATACTGTATAGAATATGAATCATTTTTTATTTATTCAAAAATATAAGATTATAAGGGTAATTACCCACATAAAGTGCAAATAATGCAATTCTGAGTATCATTAGAGCATTTCAATCGTTTCTGTATTTATTCTAAATCATTTCATCACAATAATCTAAATTTAAACTTTTTATAAAGTCTGTAATATGATTTATATCTTATTTATTCAAAAAGATTGGATTATACAAGGTAATTACGCATATAAAATGCAAATAATGCAATTCTGAGTAAGATTTGGGGATTTCAATCGTTTTTGTAGTCATTATAACTCATTTCATCACAATAAGCTACATTTAAACTCTTTATACTAACTAGAATATGATTCATATCTTATTTATTCAAAAAGATTGGATTATACATGGTATTTTCGAACATAAATTGCAAATAATGCAAATCTGAGTATCATTTGAGCATTTCAATCGTTTTTGGAGTCATTCTAAGTCATTCCATAGCAATAATCTACATTTAAACTCTTTATACTATCAAGAATTTGATTCATACCTTTTTTATTCAAAAAGATTGGATTATACATGGTAATTACGCATATAAAGTGTAAATAATGCAATTATGAATATCATTTCATCATTTCAATCGTTTCTGAATACATTCTCAGTCATTTCATCACAATAATCTACATATAAACTACTTTTATTATCCAGAATATGATTCATATCTTATTTATTCAAAATGATTGGTTTATACATGGTAATTACGCATACAAATTGCAAATAATGCAATTCTGAGTATCATTTGAGCATTTCAATCGTTTCTGGAATAATTCTAAGTCGTTTCATCACAATAATCTACATTTAAACTCTTTATACTGTCTAGAATATAATTCATATATTACATATTCAAAAAGATTGGATTATACAAGGTAATTACGCATATAAAGTGGAAATAAGGCAATTCTGAGAATCATTTGAGCATTTCAATCGTTTCAGGATTCGTTCTAAGTCATTTCAACATAATAATCTACATTTAAACTCTTTATACTCTCTAGAATATATTTCATATCTTATTTATTCAAGAAGATTTGATTATACAAGGCCATTACGCATATAAAGTTCAAATAATGTAATTCTATGTATCATTTGAACTTTCCAATTGTTTCTGGAGTAATTATAAGTCATTTCATCACAATAATGTGCATTTAAACTCTTTATACTATCTAGAATGTGATTCATATCTAATTTTTTTTAATAAGATTGGATTCTATATGGTAATTACGCATAGAAAGTGCAAATAATGTAATTCTGAGTATCATTTGAGCATTTCAATAGTTTCTGGATTCATTCTAAGTCATTTCATCAATATAATCTACATTTCTACTCTTTATACTGTCTAAAATATGATTCAAATCTTATTTATTCAAAAACATATGATTATACATGTTATTTACGCATATAAAGTGTGAATAATGCAATTCTGAGTATCATTTGATCATTTCAATTGTTTCTGGTGTCATTCTTAGTCCCTTCGTAACAAGAATCTATATTTAAACTCTTTATACTGTGTAGAATATGATTCGTATATGATTTATCAAAAAAAAATTGGATTATACCTAGTAATTACGCATATAAAGTGCAAACAATGCAATTCTGAGTATCCTTTGAGCATTTCAATCGTTTCTGGATTCATTCTTAGTCATTTTATTACAATAATCTACATTTAAACTCTTTATGTTGTATTGAATACGATTCATATCTTATTTACACAAAAAAATTGGATTATACATCGTAATTAAACATATAAAGTGCAAATAATGCAAATCTGATAATCATTTTAGTATTTCAATCGTTTTTTTGGATTCAATCTAAGTCATTTCATCACAATAATCTAAATATAAACTCTTCATGAAGTCTATAATATGATTCATGTCTTATTTAGTCAAAAGATTGGATTATACCTTGTAATTACGCATATAAAGTGCAAATAATGCAATTCTAAGTATCATTTGATCATTTCAACCGTTTCTGGAGTACATATAAATCATTTCATCACAATAATCGACATTTAAACTCTTCATACTGTCCAGAATATGATTCATATCTTTTTTATTCAAAAAAACTGGATTATACGTGGTAATTATGCATATAAATTGCAAATAATGAAATTCTGAGTATCATTTAAGCTTTCAATCGTTTCTAGATTCATTCTAAGTCATTTAATCGCAATAATCTACATTTAAACTCTTTACGCTGTATAGAATTTGATTTATATATTATTTATTCGAAACAATTGGATTATACATGGTAATTACACATGTAAATTGCAAATAATGCAATTCTGAGTATTATTTGAGCATTTCAATCATTTCTGGATTCATTTCAAGTCATTTTATCACAATAATTTACATTTAAGCTCTTTATACTGACTAGAATATGATTCATATCTTATTTATTCACATAGATTGGATTATACATGGTAATTACGCCAATAAAATGCAAATAATGCAATTCTGAGTATCATTTGGGGAGTTCAATCGTTTCTGAAGTAATTATAACTCATTTCATCACTATAATCTACATTTAAACTCTTTATACTCTCTATACTATGACTCATATCTTATTAATTCAAAAAGATTGGATTATACAAGGTAATTACGCATATAAATTGTAAATAATGCAATTCTGAGTATCATTTCCGCATTTCAATCGATTCTGGATTCATTCTAAGTGATTTTATCAAAATAATCTACATTTAATCTCTTTATACTATATAGAATATGATTCATTTCTTATTTATTAAGAAATATTGGATTATAATGGTAATTACGCATATAAAGTGCAAGTAATGCAATTCTGAGTATCATTTGAGCATTTGAATTGTTTCTGTATTTATTCTAAGTCATTTCATCACAATAATCTAAATTTAAACTTTTCATGAAGTCTATAATATGATTCATATCTTATTTATTCAAAAGTTTGGATTATACCTGGTAATTACACATATAAAGTGCAAATAATGCAATTCTAATTATCATTTGATCATTTCAATCGTTTCTAGAGTACATATAAATCATTTCATCACAATAATCTACATTTAAACTCTTCATACTGTCCAGAATATGATTCATATCTTATTTATTCAAAAAAACTGAATTATAAGTGGTAATTATGCATATAAATTGCAAATAATGCAATTCTTAGTATCATTTAAGCATTTCAATCGTTTCATGATTCATTCTAAGTGATTTCATCACAATAATCTGTATTTAAACTCTTTCTACTGTATAGAATATGATTCATATCTTATTTATTCAAAAAAATTGGTTTATACATGGTAATTACGCATATAAATTGCAAATATGGATATTCTCAGTATCATTTGAGGATTTCAATCGTTTCTGGAGTCATTATAACTCATTTCATCACAATAATCTACATTTAAACTCTTTATACTGTCTAGAATAAGCTTTATATCTTATTTATTTAAAAAGATTGGATTATACAAGGAAATTATGCATATAATTTGCAAATAATGCAATTCTGAGTATCATTTCATTATTTCAATCGTTTCTGGATACATTCTAAGTCATTTCATCACAATAATCTACATTTAAACTCTTTATACAGTGTCAAATATAATTCATATCTTATTTATTAAAAAAGATTGTTTTATACTTTGTAGTTACAAACATAAAGTGTAAATAATGCAATTCTGAGCATCTTTTGATTATTTCAATCGTTTCTAGAGTCATTATAAGTCATTTCATCACAATAATCTAAATTTCAACTCTATATAATGTCTAGAATATGATTCATATCTTATTTATTCAAAAAGATTGGATTATACATAGGAATTTTGCATGTAAAATGCAAATAATGCAATTCTGAGTATCATTTGGGGATTTCAATCGTTTCTGAAGTCATTATAACTCATTTCATCACAACAATCTACATTTAAACTCTTTATATTGTCTAGATTATGATTCATATCTTATGTATTAAAAAATATTGGATTATATATGGTAATTACGCATACAAATTGCAAATGATGCAATTCTGAGTATCATTTCCGCATTTCAATCGATTCTGGATTCATTCTAAGTCATTTAATCACAATAATCTACAGTTAAACTCTTTATACTCTCCAGAATATAATTTATATCTTATTTATTAAAAAAAACTGAATTATACGTAGTAATTATGCATATAAAATGCAAATAATGCAATTCTGAGTATCATTTGAGAATTTCAATCATTTCTGGAGCCATTCTAAGTCATTTCATCACAATAATCCACATTTAAACTCTTTATACTTTGTAGAATATGATTCATATCTTATTTATTCAAATAGAATGGATTATACATGGTAATTACGCATCTAAAATGCAAAAAATGTAATTCTGAGTATCATATGGGGACTTCAATCATTTCTGGAGTCATTATAACTCATTTTATCACAATTACCTACATTTGAACTCTTTATACAGTCTAGAATATGATTCATACCTTATTTATTCAAAAAGATTGGAATAAACATGGTAATTACGCATATAAAATGCAAATAATGCAATTCTGAGTATCATTTGATGATTTCAATCATTTCTGGTTTCATTCTAAGTTATTTAATCACAATAATCCACATTTTAACACTTTATACTGTATAGAATATAATTCATATATTATTTATTCAAAAAGATTGGATTATACATGGTAATTATGCATATAAATTGCAAATAATGCCATTCTTAGTATTATTTGAGCATTTCAATCGTTTCTGGATTTATTTTAAGTCATTTCATCACAATAATCTATATTTAAACTCTTTATACTGTCTAGAATATGATTCAAATCTTATTTATTCAAAAAGATTGTATTATAAATGGTAATTACGCATATAAAGTGCAAATAAAGCAATTCTGAGTATCATTTGAGGATTTCAATCGTTTCTGGAGTCATTATAACTCATTTCATCACAATAATCTACATTTGAACTCTTTATACAGTCTAGAATATGATTCATATTTTATTTATTCAAAATGATTGGAATAAACATGGTAATTACGCATATAAATTGCGAATAATACAATTATGATTATCATTTGAGGATTTCAATCTTTTCAGGATTCATTCTAAGTGATTTCATCACAATAATCTAACATTTAAACTCTTTGTACTGTATAGATTATGATTCATATCTTATTTATTAAAAAAGATTGGTTTATACATGGTAATTACGCATGTAAATTGCAAATATTGATATTCTGAGTATCATTTGTGGATTTCAATCTTTTCTGGAATCATTATAACTCATTTCATCACAATAATCTACATTTAAACTCTTTATTCTGTCTAGAATATGATTTATATCTTAGATATAGAAAATGACTGGATTATACATGGTAATTACGCACATAAAATACAAATAATGTAATTCTGAGTATCATTTCATTATTTCAATCGTTTTTGGATACATTCTAAGTCATTTCATCACAATAATCTACATTTAAACTCTTTATATTGTATAGAATATTATTCATATATTATTTATTCAAAAAGATTGGATTGTACATTGTAATTACGCATATAAAGTACAAATAATGCATACCATTTGAGGATTTGAATCGTTTTTGGAATCATTATAATTCATTTCATCACAATAATCTACATTTAAACACTTTATACTGTATAGAATATGATTCATATCTTATTTATTCAAAAATATTAGATTATGATGGGAATTACCTACATAAAGTGCAAATAATGGAATTCTGAGTATCATTTGAGCATTTCAATTATTTCTGTATTATTTCTAAGTCATTTCATCACAATAATCTAAATTTAAACTTTTTATAAAGTCGGGAATATTATTTATATCTTATTTATTCAAAAAGATTAGATTATACGTGGTAATTACGCATATAAAATGCAAATAATGCAATTCTGAGTATCATTTAAGCATTTCAATCGTTTCTGGATTCATTCTAAGTCATTTAATCACAATAATCTACATTTAAACTCTTTATACTGACTAGAATATGATTCATATCTTATTTATTCAAAAAGATGGGATTATACATGGTAATTTCGATCATAAAGTGCAAATAATGCAAATCTGAGTATCATTTGAATATTTCAATTGTTTTTGCAGTCATTCTAAGTCATTCCATAACAATAATCTACATTTAAACTCTTTATACTCTCTAGAATTTGATTCATACCTTATTTATTCAAAAAGATTGGATTATACATGGTAATTACGCATATAAAGTGTAAATAATGCAATTCTGAGTATCATTTCATCATTTCATTCGTTTCGGAATACATTCTCGGTAATTTGATCACAATAATCTACATTTAAACTCTTTATATTATCTAGAATATGATTCATATCTTATTTGTTCAGGATGATTGGTTTATACATGTTAATTACGTATATAAATTGCAAAGAATAGAATTCTGAGTATCATTTGAGCATTTCAATCGTTTCTGGAATAATTTTAAGTCATTTCATCACAATAATCTACATTTAAACTCTTTATACTGTCTAAAATATAATTCATATATTATATATTCAAAAATATTGAATTATACATGATAATTACACATATAAATTGAAAAATAATGCAATTCTGTGTATCATTTGAGCTTTTCAATCGTTTCAGGATTCGTTCTAAGTCATTTCAACATAATAATCTACATTTAAACTCTTTATACTGTCTAGAATATATGTCATTTCTTATTTATTCAAAATTTTTTTATTATACATGGTAATTACGCATATAATGTGCAAATAATGCAATTCTGAGTTTCATTTCAGCATTTCAATCGTTTCTGGATTGATTCTACGTAATTTCATCAGAATAATCTACATTTAAATACTTTATACTGTATAGAATATTATTCATATCTTATTTATTCAAAAAGATTGGATTATACATTGTAATAACGCATATAAAGTACAAATAATGCAATTCTGAGTATTATTTCAGGATTTTAATCGTTTCTGGAGTCATTATAACTCATTTCATCACAATAATCTACGTTTAAACACTTCATACTGTACAGAATATGATTCATATCTTATTTATTCAAAAAAATTGGATTATAAAGGTATACCCACATAAAGTGCAAATAATACAATTCAGGGCCTCGTTTGGATGCATTGGGAATAAGGGGAATAGCTTATTCCTAGGCGGAAAGTATTGGAAAGTGTGTAACTTTGTGAAGAGTTTGGATTGTTTATAATAAAATTTTCCACTTTTCCGCCCGGAATACCTTATTCCCCCTTATTCCCAACCTATCCAAACGGGACCCAGAGTATCATTTGGGCATTTTAATATTTTTTGTATTTATTCTAAGTCATTTCCTCACAATAATCCAAATTTAAACCTTTTATAAAGTCTGTAATATGATTCATTTTTTATTTATTCTAAAGATTGGATTATACCTTGTAATTACACATATAAAGTGCAAATAATGCAATTCTAAGTATTATTTGATCATTTCAATCGTTTCTGGAGTATATATAAATCATTTCATCGCAATAATCGACATTTAAACTCTTCATACTGTCCAGAATATGATTCATATCTTATTTATTCAAAAAAACTGGATTATACGTGGTAATTATGCATATAAATTGCAAATAATGAAATTCTGATTATCATTTAAGCTTTCAATCGTTTCTAGATTCATTCTAATTCATTTAATCACAATAATCTACATTTAAACTCTTTATACTGTATAGAATTTGATTTATATATTATTTATTCGAAACAATTGGATTATACATGGTAATTACGCATATAAATTGCAAATAATGCAATTCTGAGTATCATTTCCGCATTTCAATCGTTTCTGGATTCATTCTATGTCATTTCATCACAATAATCTACATTTAAACTCTTTATAAAGTCCGGAATATGATTCATAACTTATTTATTCAAAAAGATTGTATTATACACGGTGATTACGCATATAAAATGTAAATAATGCAATTCTGAGTATCATTTGAGCATTTCAATCGTTTCTGGATTCTTTCTAAATCATTTAATCACAATAATCTACATTTAAATTCTTTATACTGACTAGAATATGACTCATATCTTATTTATTCAAAAAGATTGTATTATACAAGGTAATTACGCATATAAAGTGCAAATAATACAGTTCTGAGTATCATGTCAGCATTTCAATCGTTTCTGGATTCATTCTATGTCATTTCATCACAATAACCTACATTTAAAATCTTTGTACTGTATAGAATATGATTCATATATTATTTATTAAGAAAGATTGGTTTATTGATGGTAATTGCGAACATCAAGTGCAAATAATGCAATTATGAGTATCATTTGAGCATTTCAATCGTTTCTGGAGTAATTCTAAGTCATTTCATTACAATAATCGAAATTTAAAATCTTTATACTATCTAGAATATGATTTATATCTTATTTATTCAAAAATATTGTATTATACATGGTAATTACCCATATAATGTGCAAATAATGCAATTATGAGTATCATTTGGAGAGTTCAATCGTTTCTGAAGTAATTATAACTCATTTCAACACTCTAATCTACATTTAAACTCTTTATACTCTCTATACTATGACTCATATCTTATTAATTCAAAAAGATTGGATTACACATGGTAATTACGCATATAAATTGCAAATAATGTAATTCTGAGTATCATTTCGTCATTTCAATCGATTCTGGATTCATTCTAAGTCATTTTATCAAAATAATCTACATTTAAACTCTTTATACTGTATAGAATATGATTCATTTCTTATTTATTCAGAAAGATTGGATTATAATGGTAATTACGCATATAAAGTGCAAATAATGCAATTCTGAGTATCATTTGAGCATTTCAATCGTTTCTGGAGTAAATATAAGTCATTTCATCGTGATAATTTACATTTTAACTCTTTATTCTGTCCAGAATATGATTCATATCTTACTTATTCAAAAAAACTGAATTATACGTGGTAATTATGCATATAAAATGCAAATAATGCAATTCTGAGTATCATTTGAGCATTTCAATCGTTTCTGGATTCATTCTAAGTCATTTCATCACAATAATTTACATAATAAGTCTATATACTGTATATAATATGATTCATATCTTATTTAATCAAAAAGATTAGATTATATTTGGTAATTTTGCATATAAAATGCAAATAATGCAATTCTGAGTATCATTTCTTGATTTCATTTGTTTATAGATTAATTCTATGTCATTTCATCATAATAATCTACATTTAAGCTCTTTATACTGTCTATAATATTATTCATATCTTATTTATTAATAAAGATTGAATTATACATGGTAATTACACATATAAATTGCAAATTATGCAATTCTGAGTATCATTTGAGGATTTCAATCGATTCTGGAGTCTTAATAACTCATTTCTTCACAATAATCTACATTTAAACTGTTTATACTGTATATAATATGATTCGTATTTTATTTGTTCAAAAATATTGGATTATACATAGTTATTACGCATATAAATTGTAAATAATGCAATTCTGAGTATCATTTAAGTATTTCAATCATTTCTGGATTCATTTTCAGTCATTTCATAACAATAATCTACATTTAAACTCTTTATTCTGTCTAGAATATGATTCATATCTTATTTATTAAAAAAATATTGTATTATAATGGTCATTTCGCATATAAATTGCAAATAATGCAATTCTAAGAATTATTTGACGATTTCAATCGTTTCTGGAGTCTTAATAACTCATTTCATCACAATAATTTAAATTTAAAATCTTTATACTGTCTAGAAAGTGATTCACATCTTATTCATTAAAAAAAATTATATTATACATGGTAATTTGGCATATAAATTGCAAATAATGCAATTATGAGTATCAATTAAGCATTTCAATCATTTTTTTATTCATTTTAAGTCATTTCATCATAATAATCTACATTTAAACTCTTTATACTGTATGGAATATGAATCACATCTTATTTAGTAAAAAAGATTGGATTATAAATGATAATTACGCATATAAAGTGCAAATAATGCAATTCTGAGTATCATTTGAGCACTTCAATCGTTTGTGAATTCATTCTAAATCATTTCATCACAATAATCTACATTTATATCCTTTATACTATCTAGAATGTGATTCATATCTTATTTATTCAAAAAGATTTGATTAAACATGGTAATTACGAATATAAATTGCAAATAATGAAATTCTGAGTATCACTTGAGCATTTCAATCGTTTCTGGATTCATTATAAGTCATTTTATTACAATAATCTACATTTGATCTCTTTATTATGTCTAGAATATGATTCACATCTTATTTATTCAAATAGATGGGATTATACATGGTAATTACGCACACAAATTGCAAATAATGCAATTCTGAGTATCATTTCAGCATTTTAGACGTTTCAGGATTCATTCAATATCATTTCATCACAATAATCTATATTTAAACTCTTTATATTATCTAGAATATAATCCATATCTTTTTTATTCAAAATGATTGGATTATACAAGGTAATGACGCATATAAATTGCAAATAATGAAATTCTGAGTATCATTTGAACGTTGCACTCGTTTCTGAAGTCATTATATGTCATTTCATCACAATAATCTACATTTAAACTCTTTACACTGTCTAGAAAATGATTCAAATCTTGTTTATTCGAAAAGATGGAATTATACATGATAATTATGCTTATAAATTACAAATAATGCAATTCTAAATATCATTTGAGAATTTCAATCTTTTCTGGATTCATTCTAAGTCATTTCATCACAAAATTCTACATGTAAACTCTTTTTTCTGTTTATAATATGATTCATATCTTATTTATTCTAAGTCATTTCATCACAATAATCTACATTTGATCTCTTTATTCTGTCTAGAATATGATTAATATCTTATTTATTCAAATAGATGGGATTGTACATGGTAATTATGCACACAAAGTGCAAATAATGCAATTCTGAGTATCATTTGTGCATTTCATTCGTTGCTGGATTCATTACAAGTCATTTCATCACAATAATCTACATTTAAACTCTTTATACTATCTAGAATATGATTCATACTTTATTTATTTAAAAAGATTTGATTATCTATTGAATTAAGCTTATAAAGTGCAAATAATGCAATTCTGAGTATCATTTGAGCAGTTCAATTGTTTCTGGATTCATTCTAAGTTATTTAATTACAGCAATCTACATTTAAACTCTTTATACTCTCTAAGCTATGATTAATATCTTATTTTTTTAAAAAGATTAGATTATACATGGTAAGTACGCATATAAAGTGTAAATAATGCAATTATGAGTATCATTTGTGTATTTCATTCGTTTCTGTATTCATTCTATGTAATTTCATTATAATAATCTACATTTAAACTTTTTATACTGTTTATAATATGATTCATATCTTATTTTTTCAAAAAGATTGGATTATACATGGTAATTACGTATATAAAGTGTAAATAATACAATTCTGATTATTATTTGAGCATTTTAATTGTTTCTAGAGTCATTCTAAGTTATTTCATCACAATAATCTAATTTAAATTCTTTATACTATCTAGAATATAATTCATATCTTATTTATTCAAAAAGATTGGATCACACATGGTAATAACGTATATAAAGTGCAAATAATGCGATTCTGAGTATCATTTGAGAATTTCAATCGTTTCTGGATTCATTCTAAGTCATTTCATCACACTAATCTACATTTAAACTTTTTATAGTGTTTATAATATGATTCATATCTTATTTATTCAAAAATATTGAATTATACATGATAATTACACACATAAAATGTAAATAATGCAATTCTGAGTATCATGTGAGCATTTCAATCATTTGACCGGTCAAACCGATTGAACCATCGACCCCGAGAGTTTTAACGGTTCGACGTCCGGTTCGGTTTACAAAACATTGCTTCTTGTTCTTGACTCTTCTGATATATAAAATAAAAAGAGCCCAAATAAATTAATCACGTGCAGGGCACGCCACCACCCATCCCTCCACTTTCTAGACTTGAAATCAATCCCACTCTCGTAATTTTCTGAAACTACAGTGTCAATCTCGTCCGCCCTCCCAAAAATATCTATCTTGGCCACAAGCTCTGGAACCTTCACCCCTTTAACAACAACGCCTTCCACTTGCCTATATTTCCCATCGTAGATATTTTTGACGAACTTATACTTATATATAACCATGAACTAATAGTTATTCTATACAATGCTAACTCGCCATTAAATTTCCTCCTCTCCGGTCGATCGCTCCATTCGTTGATGTTGTAGCCCCCGATCCGACGGCGATGGATTCAGGCGGCGCAGGATCCAACGGCTCCTGCTACTACTCCCTCCTCGGCCTCCGCAAGAACGCCTCTTCCTCCGATATACGCACTGCGTACCGGAAACTCGCACTGGTACGGTACCTCTCCTTCCTCTTCTCGTCTAAATTCGCGTTTTTTTTGGTTTGATTCTCTTTCGAAATTTGCTGACTTGGCGATCGTTATCGGGTTTGTTTGAGGTAGAAATGGCACCCGGATCGGTGGGCGAAGGATCCGTCGGCAGCAGGCGAGGCCAAGAAGCGGTTCCAACGGATCCAAGAGGCATACTCCGGTAAGATGCTTAGCGGGTTATCGGGTTTGTTCGTTCGTTGGTTCGTTTGTTTTGGACGAGTCGATTGTTCTCTTGAACGAACATGTCGATGTCGGTTCTAATTAACGGGTCGGGTTTGTGGATGCAGTTCTTTCGGATAAAGGTAAGCGGGCAATGTACGATGCGGGGCTGTTCGACCCGTTAGACGGTGATGACCAGGTCAATCTCTAACCGCCTCTTTCCCACAGTGCATATTTTTTTTATCTTATTGTTTCTTTTACTTGACAATGGGGACCATATTTGACGGCTGTTGTTTTGTATTTTTATTTTTGACGGCCAGGATTTCTCCGATTTTATGCAAGAGATGCTTGTCATGATGGACAATGTGAAGAACGAGGTAGGTGCTTCTTTGTCCCTAACCGCACATCTTACTAGATATGTTTCCCCATGTATCAATGGACGGTCCAGATTTATTGGTTCTTTAAACTTGTCTAAATTTAGTTTATTAAACTTTGCATTGAATATTGTACTTATTTTAAATCTCAACTAAGAAACATGCACCATCATAAGTCCATTAAGTAATCCAGAATTCAAAATGTGGCTAAACCAGTTATTGTGAATCCAAATACTGGCCAACAGACTAAACAATAGATTTTTGGAAATTTATAATTTGAAAGCCTGAATTCATAAATAGTTTGTTAAAATGGTCCAAAGTTTCTGAAACCATTGATCTGGTAATTTTGAAATTTATTTGTAGGTGTTAATTTTTAAAAAAAAATAGATATAGATAGTTTTTCTAATGATGGTATTCATTTACTTTTTTATTTATTATTATTTTTCAGAAACCGGACACGCTAGAGGATCTGCAGAAGATGCTAGAGGAAATTGTGAGCGGTTGTGACAGTAGTAGCAACTCGTGTCGTGCGCCGTCGGATGGAGGCAAGAGGACACGTGTCAATTCTTACGCTAACGTGCGTCGTTGATTTGCCTTAGTTACCTTTCTTTAGGCTGATTATGTCAAACATTGTTGATTGGTTAAACATTGGGAATTGGAAAGGAATATAAAAAGAAAAAGAAAAAAAAAGGAATCTGTCGATTTGAATCGTTACCGTGAATGTGTGTGATTGTACTCTCTTTGGAACCGTTTGATTTGTAGTTTAAATGCTGGTCTTTTAATTGGGACCTTGCTTTTCTTTTAATTTTAAACTTTTAATACCAAATTTATCTAATGCTTTTGCACTTATTGTTTGGTTCTCCTAGCAAACATTATATTTGAGAATAAAAATTAAATCGTGGTTGCGTTAGTGCACAATGGCCCTTTTACTTTTGACCATTGAATATGTAAAAATTAATTTTTTTAAAATTTAATACTTTATAAACCAACATATGAAACTCATGAGGCAGGATGTTGCGTTTTTCACTATGCCAAATTCTTTTATTATTATTATTTTTTTTTTCTGAATGTGCTAAGTCTTTCTTTCTAGGGACATACCTTTATGTTTCACTCTCTCATTTGTTTCGTTTGCAAAATGGAAAAAGATAACATGGATGATAAGGACCAAGTTGTCACCCTGCACCTAATATTGTAATGATTGATCTTTCTTGTAAAATTTAACAAATCAAATAAAAAAGCATTCCCCATTAAAAAAATGATTCTGAAAAGTTGCAAGAGGATGAGGATCACAATATCCGATTGGCCAATGGCGAGAAGATTCCTGTAATAAATTATTGCAGACTACCATGAGAAGTAGCGGTGCTACCAAGATAGACAATTGGCTTGATTTTCAATGCTGCATGTGTTTTAGTTTCTTTTCTTTATGCAAAAAAAAAAAAAAAAAAACTTATGCCAAAAAAAAGGGAAAAAGCGAAAACAAATGCAGTACTACAAAAGTTTACCGATGGTAAACATATGGCTTAATGCTATTTTATTTTTTTCAAATAATAATAATATTTTTTTTCAAATATAAATTTCTCAACACATCAATTGCTAATTTCAATTAAAAGTTCTAAAAGTCCTGTGAGTTACCGATGGTAGTTTCTAAAATAATTGGTATCAAAATTAAGATGCCTTTCTAAGGATTTCACCGAGTAGAATTTTATGCATTATTCCTACTACTTATAAAAGTATCCATCATAAAAAGGTCGGAATAATTTCACTAGAGGCGTGGAAACAATTGTTATATCAATTATAGATTATTGATTTGTGTTATCAAGATGTTGATTTCAGATAAAAAGTGACAAAAAAGAGTTTGGTGGTGTTTAAATAATTTATTTTTTTGGAAAGATATTCAGCTGTATCGCTGGAAGATTCAACCAGATATTTTTATTACCGAATATTATTATGTTTCTTTATTTGCCTAGATATTGAGGGCATCCTTTGCTAGTAATCTTAACATATAGGGGTAAATTCCTTGACATATGGTGTGTATATGCAAATATAAATATGATAATTGATAATTGACAATATCGTTAAAGATAAATAATTGTAAGACATCTCTTTCTATTTCAAAGACTCATCCCAATTTTTTGTCCCAAATTTATATTGTATATCCCCACTTTTGAGAAGATATCTGCTGTATTTCAGTTGCCTAAAGAAAATTTAATTAATAGAATGAAAAACTGAAGTCACATTATATTGAAACTATGAATTGACGAAAAGGAACCGTCAAATATATTTGATTAATAATAGTGAGGGGCAGATTTAAAAACAAATTATAGAGCGAAATGTCTCCTATATAATAAATATGACTATGGAAATATAGACTATTTTGTAAAGTATCTTTAATTTCATCCCAGAAAAAAATATAGCTACAATTTCGTTCTCGATCCCCAGTTCAGAGATTCATATTTTGGGAAAATTAAAATTTTTTACTATAAATTTATGATATAAAATTTTATTTACTTCGGTAACCCATTGAAAAGTTTTCTGTCCGCTAATAATAGCAGTATTTGTTTTGCACCAGGGAGATCTAGTTTGCGAGATAGCAACACTGGTCCCTCCGATGAACGGTATATATTTTGCTCGTACCAAGTTGGACATCAATTGGAGGAGGCCTAGAATTGCCTTCTTTACTCTTTTGAGGTCCATCCTAAGTGTCCCCAAAAAGCTCTTTTGGACACAATAAAAAAAGAGCTCTTTTGGAGCATGTTGCATGTACCTCTCCAAATGCAAATTGGTTGGAAATAATTTTGTGACAAGTATAATATTAATTATAAAAATTTATAGAAAATTTCTAAGTATGTCAGCTTACTTCTTTAGCAATATATATTGCTATTGGTATACGCACGTGTACATATGTACTAGTTATTATTATTATTATTATTGTTATAATTGCTCAAGTTGATTACATAACAAGAAAGATCAAGTTTATGCAATTACAGAGATGCACATTCTCATATTAGACAAATAAATAAAATAAAAATAATTCTTAGATGCGTGAAATATTATTTATGGAGTGATCCAAAATATTCCTCCTACATTTTAAAGTTTTTCCTTGAAATTGTAGGATGCATGAATGGAAATTGATGGAACTTCAATTAGTTGGTGTTTTGTTCTGTCCCACTAAAGGTCTAAACTCTAAATTAATCGGCGCTTATTGTCGCGTTCATGGAAAATGATGTTTCGATTTCCCTTTTTGCACCTTGGTTGAAGTCATATTCCCTGCCCTTTGGGCCAGTTGAAATGCTTGGTCGTCAAAAAAAGTTTTGCTATTTGCGAGAATATGGAAGGGTATTAGACTCCTAGTTGCTTGTTGAATTGCTCTACTGTAGAGGTAAAGTTCTAGATATTTTATTTTTGCGTTTACATAGTATCTCCTTTTTTTTTCTTTTTTTTTTTTTTTGAATTTGAACGCCCGTAGGCTTACATGGTATCTCTTTAAGAAGGTATAACATAATCATGACTATAATGGTTAAATTTTAGATTTTTCTTTTTTCTAAATGGCATCTTTTAAGTAAAACCGTAAAAATTTTCTAGAAGCTTAATTTGTAGATTATATTCTGCATAAGAATCTGTATATCTGTATTCTGTAGGGATACCCAATGAAGATGGTGGTCAATGGCGGAGATAAGGGTAAATCATGTACAAGCATATTTCTGTTTAAAATATCTAAGATTTAATTTTTAAAATAGAGATTTCCAAATTTTAGTGCGTCAAGTGACCCCTATATCTTAGATCTTAGAATGTAGCTCCGCCACTAAGATTAACATTTTTAAGTTTACAATATACACTGACACATGAGAAACTATACTTTCTTTTTTATCATCTGCCATGAATTGTGGAATAACTGGATCTTTTGGGTCATGTTAACCCAGGCTTTGAGGGGTACGAGATTACACGAAACAGGCTACAATAAGCCCATATTCAATATTAGCCTATCTTCATTTTAGGACCACGTTAAACTGGTTTCTACATATTATTATTCGCAAATGGTAATTACTACTTAACATCCATCGTTTGTCATCCAAGAGATCGGCGCCCTTCATTTTTCCGCGCCTCCATCGGATCGCATCTCTCCTCCATCGCGTCTCTCCTCCCCTCCCCTCCCCTCCCTTTCGTTTTTCCGTGCATCCTCCCTCCTCTCCCCTCTCTTTTTTTTTTTTTTCGCGCCTACCTCTCCTCTTCCTCTACTCATTTTTTCTTTTCAATTCTGTTGGATACCTATTCAATTTATTTATTATATATGTTTTATTTAGTTGTTATATCTGTTCATTTTATTTTTTATAATGTTCAAATTATTTTGTTATACATGTTTGTTACATCTGTTCAGTTTATTTATTATAACTGTTCAATTTATTTGTCATTTATGTTCAATTTATTTGCTCACTTTTACTTTTTGTATGAATCCACATTATTTGTTACATCTGTTCAGTTTATGTGTTATAACTGTTCAATTTAATTGTTATTTCTGTTCAGTTTATTTGCTCACTTTTATTTTTTGTGTGAATCCACATTATTTGTTACATCTGTTCAGTTTATGTGTTATAACTGTTTAATTTATTTGTCATTTCTGTTCAGTTTATTTGCTTACTTTTATCTTTTTTTATGAGTCCACATTATTTGTTATATCTGTTCAGTTTATTTGTTACAAATTTTCAATTTATTTGCTCACTTTTATTTTTTTTTATGAGTACACATTGTCTGTTACTAATGTTCAGTTTATTTGCTATTTATATTTAATTAGTTGTTATATCTGTTCAGTTTAAGAAGACATGATAAAATGTGAGGGAGGGGAAGGAGAAATAGAACGCCAGGGAGGAAGAAGGGACAGAAGGGAGGGCTAGCAAGGAAGGAAGGCGTGTTAGGGAGGAAGGGGCGCGAGGGAGGAAAGGCACGTGAGGGAGAGAAGGTGCGGGAGGGAGGGAGGGAGGGAGAGAGGGTGCGTGAGTCCAGAGGCGCGCAGAAAAAAAAATCGGAAGTTAGAGGGGAGGGAGCGCAAGCGCGAGGGGGGGAGAGGGATGGTGCGGAAAAAAATGACTGTGGATGGCGTGGATGGTTTTTTCGTGGATGACGCTTATCATCCCTGTTCGCAAATTTCGAACTCCAACCTAAACAGACACAAGGCTAATGAACTACTCTGCAACAGAAAATATACATGGAAACAACGCGCCCCAAAGTTAAGTCAATTACTCAGTTTTCAATCCTTCCCCATCAACGAAAACTGAAACTACTTCCACTTTTAAGACCTTTTAGCCTTCAAATACTCAAAATTATTCCAGTGTCGTTCAACAAGAACAAACATTCAAAGTGATTTGTAAAATTATATGGCAAGATTTTCTTTTGACGGTCATATAGCAAGATTTTCATAATTGAGTTTCCAAATTCTCATTTTAAATGAAATAATGGGCCTTACATTTGGAGTAAGCTAACATTGAAGAAAAACTTAAAGAATATTAAGACAAAGAAAAAGGAAATGAAGGAATTGAAAATTTTTTCTAGCTAGAGAAAATTGTTTGGAGGTACTGAAGAAATGATACAACAGAGCTCATACCATCCTAGCTCTTTATAATATAAAAAAAATGACATTAATGATCACAAGAAAAAAAAAGGTTTCCACATTATGATCTCATCAAAACAAGCAACTCAATAGGAGTTTATCTCGTCCGACTCCTGAAACCCACTTAGCGAAGAGCTCATTTGTGGATCCTGCTGCCCTCGCTTTGAGGAAGCAGTCCCGGGATGAATGTCACTCCGGTCTTGGGAATCCATTGGCTGCCCTGGATGAAGTGTTCGACGGTGAAAGCTTGAGCATCAGCATAGGTGATTTTCTTAACACCCTTCCATGTGGCACGCTTGCTCGTGTCTGATCCGGGCCCGCGGTTTTCTAGCTCAGCATAGAAGCAGGTGTTGATCCCGAAATCACCATTCCATGGAAGCCACCCCACTGGGTTGATGAGGTCGTCGATCTGAGACTGGATGTAGAAGGTTCGGGAGTATTCCCTCCATGGTCGGCCAAGGTAGGTCTGGATCTTGCTTTGCACTGGCTTGAGTGATGCATCAGCTGACACAGTGCAGTTGTGGATCACAATGCCACCGGCTGAGCGTGGCTCACCACGGCCTTGTGCAGTCACAATGTTCTGCTGGTTGTCCATTGGCTTGCGCACAAGGAGGAGGCAGTTCTGGAAGATGACCTGTACTTACAAACCGATGGTAATTAACAGTTGGTCTAGGAATTACTAGATCGAGACAATGAGACACAAAAATAAAAAAATGATATCCACGTGTGCATGAACACAGTATAACCGACACGCAATTATGTGTGATGCTATTGTGTCATTAACCAGAATATGGAGATTTTTACCGACCTGTGCATTACCGAAGATGAAGTCGATGGTGCCAGAGATGGTACATTCACGGTAAAACTGACGGTTGGCGTGAGTGTAAAGGGTATCTTGGTAACCGTTCAATTGGCAATTGTAGAAAACCGAGAAGTCAGATTGGACACGGAGGGCCACAGCCTGGTGGTTCTGTGCACCAGCAGTGTTTTCAATGGCAAGATCACGAGCAAAGAACCCATTACCAATTGCCTCTGTCATAATTAAAAAAATATATGTTGGAAATTAATTTATTGCAACTATCATAAGTTTCTCTGGTAAGGAAAATGTTCATAATAATAATGGCAAAGATTGCAAAAAATATTCATAATCATGCAAAAGATTGCAAAAGTTCTTCATAGGAATGCAAAAGTTTTTTTCACACGTCCGAGCATGCAATCAGACAAACGTAAATGTGTGCGAGTAAATGTGCCAGCATATGGATTTTTTAGCTTACCAAAGGTGGCAGTGTCCTTGGTTGTGAGCTTCATCATGAAGTTCTTGTTGCCCGAGATCACAGTCTTGGTGGGCCCATCGCCATACATGACAACGTTGGTTAACATCCTGTTAACGCTGACATACTCCTTGTAAGTACCCTGCTTGATGTAGATGACAAAGTTCTCTGCACTCTTTTGGGGCACCTTGTTAAGAGCCTCCTTGATGGTCTTGAAGTCGCCGGAACCATCCTGGGCCACAGTCAAATTCGGCTTAAGCTTAGCGGGAGCAGTAGTGAGCAGACTACGCTTGTTTTCGGGCAACCAGCTGGGGATGTCGCCAGAGCTGATCTCGGCTTCTCCTTCCTCGAGCAGGCGTCTCTTGTTGTTGTTGAGGAATGACAGGTCGAGGTTTGCCATTTGCTTGGAGAACTCATCAACTAACGCGAGGATGTTGGTCGTGAGCTCCTTGGAGCTTTGAAGTGATTCCTGCATCTTCTGGGAGGCATCACCTGTGGTGTTTTCGAATCCTTCTAAGCAGGTGTCCTGATATGAATTGCATAAATTAGGAGATCCTCTTATGTTAAACATGATGTTATCACTTATCACTTACAAAGCGTTGAACTTCTGTCCTATCTTTGTATAAATAAAACTTTACATACTTGGTAAGTCAAGGCAGCAGAGAGCCAGGTCTTGAGGTCCTTGGTGGCCTCCTTGAAGTTGGTCATCTCAAACCCACCGAGCTTCTCGAAGGATGTCTTTATATCTTCAATTGCATACTGCAACATCTCCTTGCAATTTTCCAAGGCGCCAGATGTGCGTGGGTCGTTAGCCAGGCTGGTCAGGGTGGCCGACTTGTTTAATGCCAAGGCAATGCGTTCGGATGTGACATTGAATATGGCCTGGGCCAACTCAGTCGGGCTTGATACATTGACTGCGGCTTGTTGAAGCGCACTTTCGCATGTCTTTTGATAGTCGGTTGGCTGGCAGAAGTCCTTGATCGACTTGACAGATGACGAAAGCTGGCCTGAATCAGAGCCGCTGGAGCTCTTCTTGCCGCTCTGTGTTGAGATAACAGCAACCGCAGCAACGACCGCCACAAGGACGATCACGGAGCCTCCGATAATGACACCCTTTTTATTACCCATTTTGCTCTTTTAAAAAAATTATTAGGCCGTAGGTTAGAAAAGATATATTGGAGATGACTTTTAATTAGGTTTATATAAGGTTCAGGGAAGAGGGGATTACAGCATGTCCGTTGGAGAGACACAGCGAAAGGCAAGGGAAAGCCGCAAGAAAATTAGAAAAGTTTGGCTTATTTCAACAAGATCGTTATATTTACTAATTATGGCAAAATGAAAGCCGTTGTAAATTATTGATCATGCTGGATTTCTCTAATAACTGCACAAGCATCAATACATAATTCTCAAAAGGGATGGGAGACATGAGTTGGAGCTTCTGATCCTGCCGAAGCACAGGATCCAATTACATGTACCTTCATATTACGATTATAATAATTAATACGATAGAAATTGCAGGTCAAAAAAGTCTCTTTTTAAGGACTCTCTCTCTCACTTCATAGTACTAATGACTCATTTATATTTGATGTTTTAGATTGAACTTATGTGCATAGTTATCATATTGCTTACTGAAGTTTAATAGCATATATATATAAAGTTATGCGCTTGCTAAATGTAATTAATTATGGTATATAATCGATAGCAAATTAATTACTAGACATGCGTTTGTGAGTTTGCTAATTTTTACACACAGACAAATAATTAATTTAGATTTTCGAAGGCAAATTGGTAAAATAATAGGTCCTTAAGGAAATAGTTTGCTTCATCACATGAATTTTCAATTAATGAAAAGTTTCAATTTTATATTGAGGATCCAATAATAAACCCCCGATGCAGCTATATATGCAGCTTATTATTCAAGAGTACTTCTATTAATCCATATCCATTTATGTAAATAGTCGTCAGGTACCACTACTACATAAAAGAAAATTAATTAAGAAGACATGATTATTTCACTTCAGATAAAAAAAATTATCTAATGACACTAACATTGGCATTGTGGAAAGCGAGGGCTTAATATTCCAAAACAAAATTCACTGCTCCAAATTCTAATGGTCGGCCTTAATTAATTGACAAAATTTTATAATTATTTTTCTAACTAACTTACAAATTTAGTAACATTGGTAATGCACATCAACTTCTAGGGCTTTTGTATGCGGGGGATATGTTATTCTTTCATGCATGTATGCAAAGTTGACAAGTTAAAACTTAGAAGTACCAACCTGATTAGTAATTCTTTCTGGGACTTTTGTATTGGGCTTATTGTGTTATAGTTAGTTTTTCTAATTTTCTTTTTCTCTTTTCTTTTACCTTCTTAAGTTGTCAGACTTGGTCAACTCTGTACCAGCTAGGCAGCTCCTGGTTTGAACCAGGGCTGGCACAACTTTAATTTGCGGTTTAAATCTGTTATTTTTCTAATCGGGTAACAGTGTTTATTTAATAAAGGAAAAAGAAAGACACGAATCTGAACTCATTCCTAGAGCATAAGCTTGTGTGAGCCAGAGGCGAAATTTCGGACCGATTTCGGAGCCATTTCGGTCCGAAATGCGTCGGAAATTATGTAAATAATTTATTTCCTTATTTTGTTTTAAAGCAAAAATAGAAACAATAATTATGGCCACCTATATTTCTATAAAGGTGCGTCCCTTCCTGCAGAACCTATCTTCTTCCTCTATCTATCTCTCTTGTACTCAATTATTCAAAAAGAAATAAAAAAGATTGGTGGTGTGTGTGAGTCGTGGACGTAGGTACACTTTGTACTGAACCACGTAAAATCTTCGTGTTGTTCTCTCTGATTGTTTTTTGTTTACATGGTATCAGAGAATTAGGTTCTGAGACTTGTGTGTTTCTACCCCTGTGCGAGTTACTGCACAGCTGGTTCTTCTTCCCTGTGCGAATTACTGCACAGTCGGCCCCTCTTTGTGCGAATTACTGCACAATTAGACCCGTTCTTCTTGACCGGATCTCACCGTGTTACTGTGTGAGTTTATTCTCTGTGTGAGTTACTGCGCAGTTGATCTTTCTTCCTTGAACAAGGAGTTTGTGAAGTTGACTCTTCTTCTCGACCTTTTGACTTCGACCAGAACCCAAATTTCGGACCGAAATCCCATAATTTCGGACCGAAATTTTTCCTGAATCTGACATAAACCTTGAATTATAAATCCGAAACGACCTAAAAATCTCTAGCAATCAAAATACTATAGACCATGACCCTTATCCAAAACCTAAACGACTGTTGGATTATAGATTCAGGGGCAACTGACCATATGACTTACAACAAGGACGACTTGATAAGCAAATCTCATCCAAGGAAGACTGAGATCGTCAATGCAAATGGAGAAGTTCATCCAGTCACAGGGGCTGGAGATGTTCAATTCTCCTCTTCTTTAACTCTTTCAAACACTTTATTGGTTCCTTCTCTTTCATCGAGACTATTGTCTGTAGGACAATTGTGTGAAGAACTTAACTGTGTTGTACTCATGTATCCCAGATTTTGCCTCTTTCAGGACCTTATGACAAAGGAGATTATCGGTCGTGGTACTAAGAAGGGAGGACTGTATCAATTGGAAGACATAGCTACTGGAAGAGCTCACTTATCTGCTGGCTTGAGTTCAAGTAGGAAGTCTTCGATTTGGATGTGGCACAGGCGTTTAGGCCATCCTTCATTTGGGTACCTCAAGCATCTTTATCCAAGTTTATTTTCTGGATTTGAGAATGAATCTTTTGATTGTGAGGTATGTATTAAATCTAAGAGCCATCGAGCTCATTTTGCTAAGAACTTGGATAATGACAAAACCACTCCTTTTGACCTGGTTCACTCTGATGTATGGGGGCCTTCCCCGGTTGAATCCCTAGGTGGTAACAGATGGTTTGTGTTATTTGTTGACAATTGTACCAGAATGACATGGATTAATTTGGTAAAGCATAAAAGTGAGGTACCACTTGCCATCAAATCTTTCATTACCATGGTAAAGAACCAGTTTGATAGAAATGTTAAAATTTTCAGAAGTGATAATGGAAGAGAATTTGTCAACAAAACAGTAGGAGAATTTTTTAACACCAATGGGATTATACATGAAACAAGTTGTGTGGGTACTCCTCAACAAAATGGCATAGCAGAGCGAAAGAATAGGCAAATTCTAGAAATGACCAGGGCAATGATGCTAGAAAATAATGTACCTCATTCTTATTGGGATAATGCAGTTACATCAGCAGTTTACTTGATGAATATGTTACCTTCTGTGGTACTTGATTTTAAAACACCCTTGCAAGTACTTTCAAAATACTGCTTAATTCCCTCTGTCCTTACAATTCCACCAAAGATATTTGGGTGTATTGCCTATGTTCATATACAGAAACATCAAAGGTCAAAGTTGGATCCTTGTGCTGAAAAATGTGTGTTCATAGGGTATGGTCCACGTCAAAAGGGATATAAGTGTATGAACCCGGTCTCAAGAAAAATTTATACTACAATGGATGTGACTTTCATTGAAAATGAGGGATATTTTGTGAAAGATCGGGCTCATTCTCAGGGGGAGAGTGTCATAGATAATGATCCCTGGTTTGATGCAACAGAGGATGTAAATTTCAGACCAAACAGAGTAGAAACCATGACACCAGAGACAAATTTCGGTCCGAATTCTGGAAATTTCGGACCGAACAGAGAGGAAATCATGACACCAGAGACAGATTTCGGTCCGAATTCTGGAAATTTCGGTCTGAATTCTGGAAATTTCGGTCCGAATTCTGGAAATTTCGGTCCGAATTCAGAGCCTGAAGGTGAGAAATCTGATCCAGAAATGGACCCACTTAATGATTCGGGTCCAACAGAAGAGAATTTGGAGAGTAACAGTGATGAAATTATACAGTCTTCTCCTTCACCACGTGACCAGACTCCGGAGTCAGAGGTAAGTGATTTTGAACCTGTTACTACTAATCCTGGTTATCAGTTACCTTTCAGGTTTAACAGAGGCAGACCTCCTAAGAGGTATAGACCAGATGAGGTTGGTGAGGGCAGGTATGCAATAGCGAATTTTATGACTGTATCTCACATGCCAGATCCTGTGAAGGAATTTGATAGAACCCTGGCGTCAGTTCACATTCCAAGTAATCTGAATGAAGCACTCAGTGATCCCAAATGGATGGATGCAATGAAGACAGAAATGGAAGCACTGGAAAAGAATGAGACTTGGGAACTGATGAGTAGGCCACGAGATAGAAAGACAGTAGGTTGCAGATGGATATTCACAGTTAAATATGGGCCCACTGGAGCAATTGACAGGTATAAAGCTAGGCTAGTTGCAAAGGGATACTCTCAGACATATGGGGTAGATTATCAGGAGACATTCTCACCTGTAGCCAAGCTGAATACTGTTAGAATATTGTTGTCCATTGCAGCAAATAAAGACTGGCCACTACATCAGTTTGATGTGAAGAATGCATTCCTACATGGGGACATAGATGAGGAAATCTACATGGACATCCCACCAGGATATGGTCATTCAAGTGAACAACCTCTTGTGTGCAAGTTGAAGAAATCACTCTATGGTCTAAAACAGTCGCCAAGGGCCTGGTTTGGAAGATTTTGCAATGCCATGAAAGGATATGGATACACCCAGAGTGATACAGATCATACATTGTTCTTTTTAAAGAATAAAGGAAAAATTGTAATCTTGATAATCTATGTTGATGACATGATAATCACAGGTGATGACTCTGAAGGGATCCAAGATCTAGAGAGAAAATTGTCCAAGGAATTTGAAATGAAGAACCTGGGCAGATTGAAGTACTTCCTAGGAATTGAGGTCACACGAAGCAAAGAAGGTATATCTTTATCTCAGAGAAAATATGTACTAGATTTGCTTGCTGAAACAGGAATGTTAGATTGCAAACCTGTTGACACACCTACCAAACAGAACAACAAACTAGGAATATTTCCTGATCAGGTACCAACAAACAAGGAACAATACCAGAGATTGGTAGGGAGATTGATTTACTTATCACATACTCGACCTGATATTGCTTATGCTGTGTCTGTGGTGAGTCAATTCATGCATGCTCCTAGTGAGCAACATATGGAGGCTGTTATGTGGATTTTAAGGTATCTCAAGGGATCTCCAGGACGAGGTATCTTCTTCAAGAAAAATGGACATCTTCAAGTTGAAGGTTATACAGACTCTGATTGGGCAGGAGATGTAACTGACAGGAAGTCTACATCTGGATACTTCACCTTTGTTGGTGGAAATTTGGTCACATGGAGGAGCAAAAAACAGAAAGTAGTGGCCTTGTCGAGTGCTGAAGCTGAGTTCAGAGGAATTGCTAAAGGATTGCAAGAATTGCTGTGGATAAAAAGGGTACTTAAAGACCTTGGTTTCTACAGTTGTGAAGAAATGAGGCTGTTTTGTGATAACAAGGCTGCCATTGCTATCTCTCAGAATCCAGTACAACATGATAGGACTAAGCACATTGAGGTGGACCGACATTTTATTCGACAGAACTTGGAAGAAAAAATCATTAGCATTCCTTATGTAAGAACTGAAGAACAACTGGCAGACATATTGACAAAAGGAGTTTCCAGCACTATCTTCCATGAAGCAATTTGCAAGTTGGGCATGCGAAACATCTACATGCCAACTTGAGGGGGAGTGTGAGCCAGAGGCGAAATTTCGGACCGATTTCGGAGCCATTTCGGTCCGAAATGCGTCGGAAATTATGTAAATAATTTATTTCCTTATTTTGTTTTAAAGCAAAAATAGAAACAATAATTATGGCCACCTATATTTCTATAAAGGTGCGTCCCTTCCTGCAGAACCTATCTTCTTCCTCTATCTATCTCTCTTGTACTCAATTATTCAAAAAGAAATAAAAAAGATTGGTGGTGTGTGTGAGTCGTGGACGTAGGTACACTTTGTACTGAACCACGTAAAATCTTCGTGTTGTTCTCTCTGATTGTTTTTTGTTTACAGCTTGCAACCACGACAAGACTTACTGAGCAGAAGATGTGCAACTCTCCATAATTTGTAAAGAGGATTTATAAGATGTGCGTTAGTATATAGTTTAGAGCGAACGAACGGACATATTCTAGGTAGATAATTTTGGATAAGAAATAATATTTATTTCTGGTACTGTGGTACATGTATATATGTTAATCTAAGAATAAAAGATCAATTATTATGTTCCCTTATCCTCGTGTTTTTCTTTTTTCTACAAGTCCATCTCCAAAGTATCAGAAATTATCACTTAATATTAAATCTAAAGTGAGAATAATATGCTTGCAATTAATATCCAATTATGCCTCTAGAGGTTGGTGAGATGCAATGGAAGTTGATTGTTCATTTTAAATCATGAATAGGATTGGTTGGTGTGGTTCAGCCTGCTAATTTTGACCACTACAAATTTGTCATCATATGATGTTGGATTATTTGCTTTTACCCTGTCAATTAATGCCTTTTTTCCTTTTAATTAAAGATTTATAAAAACTTTTCACATTTTTCTGTTTAATTAGCTTGTTGTGGGGTCGTATTAGTATATACATATGTTAGACTTTATCCTTTCCGATCAATTTGTGTCTAGAATCTTACGAATGATAATATCTCGGTCATAGACGCAGTCCATTAAAAGACTTCCTAAATTGTTGCATTGTTGTATTGCTTATATTTTTGGTAAAATTATACAAATTTATTAATCCTTAAATTCTCCAGAAATTTCAGAATTCTTCATGAAGCTAAATTGATTTGATTCGGTCAATGTAGGTTTTATCACAAAAGATCATTAATCGCAGTAACTATTTTCTATAATCTAGTATTCCAGTCATATCCTTTTCACTATCAGACTCTATCCAGTTTTATTTCATATCTTTCCTGTCAGACAACATTTGTCAATAAATTATTTAATTAAGAGATAATTACCATCTGACAGTGACTTCATACTATTCTTTATTATTTAGTTAGTAGAAAGATTCAAAATAATTAATCAACGTAATTTATTATATTAATTATTACAGAAATTTTGTTAATTTATCCATTGTTATCGCTTGTCAAAAGTCTATGATTGATCGAAAGCTCTGCTTTACACAGTTGACATAGGTGTGATTGTCGAGAAATAATGAGAAAAGGGAGATTTATGAACAGTTAATTAGAAGGAAACAACAACTGTTGTCAAAAGATTGCATTAATTCCAGAAGTAGTTCATCAAATCTCCATTACATTTTATTCTCACTCAAAAATTGTACATAACAGCACATAAAGTAACTTGACACACATGCTATTACAAAAAAAGTAAAGAACACAGGACGAACACTCAGAAAACAAAACCAGCGCCACTTCACTTATATTCTCGAAACACCAATTTCACTCTTCATCCTCACAATTCAAATCTTAAATTGAATTATGCAAGAGTAAATTTTATTAGTTGTAGGCATCTGGGTTGGCAAGAAGATAACCCTCAGCAGTCTTGATGATTCCTATAATTGATCCCTTCACCCTCTCTGCCTCCTCCTCAGTGTTGGCGCCAGGCAACGGCTTGTAGGTACCGACAACCTTCACCACACAGCCCCCATCCTTGGGCACAAATATAGTGTGGGAGGAAGCCGACTCGACGTGGGTCCCGATTCCACCACCCTCGATCAACGAACTCTTGACCTCAAACTTCTCGATATCAATGAAGTCAAGGCGTTCCTTTACATGGCTGAAGGGCATCCCTGTAATTTTGTGCCAGTTGTTAATTATTTGTTGTCGAATTTTTAAAAGATGGATAAATGACACAATTTGATCAACTTTTTGGTGTTGAAACACAGCGCATAATGTCAAATTTGAGAACATATAAAAATGAATTTCATGCAAATAGTTGAATACCTTAAAGCAGATGTCTTAATACATTAATTTGCTGAAAAATGGTTTTTAGCCACTGAATACCTTACCACATAATAGATACAGAAGAAAAATATTTTTGAATATACCTGGTGCAAAGTTGAATTGCCTCACACTGCCAGCACTGCCATCGCCTTCTACTGCAGCAGCGCTGACTATTTTATCGGATGCGAGCTTGGGGGCCAGGTTGTGCCAGTCCATCATGGCTGCCTTGAAGAGGCGTGGGGCTGGGACTGACGACTCGATCTCGCATGACCAGCTGGAACTCATGGTTACTTATGAAATGAGAGGAAGTGAGGTTACTTGCAACTCTTGATGCAGTTAAGATAGTTGCTGTGTGATGAAGGTTAGTGAGAGTGAGGAGTTAAATAGATGACTAGCAAGGTGGGTTGGTGTGGTTTCACCTATCTATGCTGACCATATCAAATGATCTTCTTTTCTAGTAATATATAAATATTATTTTCTTATAAGTTGGCGATGTAATTTCCCCAATTTTCAAAGAATTGGTTGGTGTGTCATGTTCAAATCTTATGATTATCACTGAAGGAAATTACTCTTGCAAATTACCAAATTTATATAACATTCTAGTTGGGATTTATTATGTGAAACAATTTATTCTTGAGATGAACTAATAATTCGTATTTCAGTGACAAATCTGTGAGTCCAATTTTTCTTAAAAGAAAAATGATTCCGCATTGCGTGATAATCTCTAACGAAATTCGCTATGTTGACGATTGATCACTTCTCACCCCCCCCCCCCCCCCCCCAAAGGAAAATAAAGTTAAAAGCACTAGGTGCTAGCTTTGTAGGTATATATGACAATGCTGGTCTGTCAATCCTCTCACAAAAAATTATGTTCTGTACAGTTAAATTACGTTCAGTACTACTGGACTGTTAAATTATGTTCTGTTACTTTAGTAGGCACTGTTAGTCGTTGTTTATGTCAAAAAATTGCATAGTACAACTTTCTGCCAAGTGTAAATGGATATTCGCATTGGAGAGAATTTCAATCTTCAGTACCAGTACGTCCTTCCAGTTCCATCATTAAATTAACTCTTCTTTGATGAAGGTCATTATCACCAAACAGTAAAAGCAGCAGATAATAGCAGGGTAAAGTGTCTAATGTTATGAACCTTGCATTAGAAGGGGGGAAAAAAAGAAAACTAAAGTCTCTAATATTATCAACCTTGCTATACAGAGAGAGACAAAAAGAGATTAAAGAATTCCATTCAGGATGCTGATGATAAAGAAGTCGCCACAAATTGTTATTCGCAAATCCCTGAAACAGTTAAGTTGATTTGACTCGGTCAATTGGAATTATCACAACATTATTTGTCAATATTTTTTTTTTGTTATTATGAAATAATTACCCTCTAGTCAGTGATTTTAGCTCTGTTTTCCGAAGGGCATTTTGAAACGGTTCAGCATGGATATAGTTAGTAGAAAATTTTCAAACTAATCAAGCTACTTAATTTGTTATGTTTTCATATAAACTTTGTTAATCGCTTAATTATTATCACTTGTCAAAACTTTATCATTAATACAAGTCCTGTTTTACAAGAGTTGGGTGTCATTGCAGAGAAATGACATAACGGAGATTTAGAGAACCAGCTCTTGGTCTAGTGATAAAGAGTAACGTACCTTCAGCAGAGGTCGCTGGTTTGAAATTCGACTAGAGGTATTTTGTGATATTTAATTTCGAAATAAGTTGGAGAACTTGACTGTGTCTTATCTTTAAAAAAAAAAAACAGAGATTTATGAACAGATGATTGGATGGAAACAATTTCTAACTATTTTCTTACACATGTGATGGAGATATATGAGAAGCCCAGCTTCCTCCCCCAAATAATAATAATAATAATAAATAAAAAAAAAGAAAGATTGCATTTCTCAACTCACAAGTAGTTCATCAAATCTCCATTGCATTTTATTGTCACTAAAAAGTTGTACACACTATAGCACACGCACAGCATGACACACATGCTAATTCAAAAGAACACTCTGAAAAAACAAAGCCAGCGCTACTGGACACTTTTATTCTCCGGCACAACTTCACTCTTCATTCTCACAATTCAAGTCCGCAAGTGAATGATGCAAGAGTATACATTAGTTGTAGGCATCAGGGTTGGCAAGAAGATAAGCCTCGGCAGTCTTGATGATTCCGATCATTGATCCCTTGACCCTCTCTGCCTCCTCCTCAGTGTTGGCTCCAGGCAACGGCTTGTAGGTACCGACCACCTTCACCACAGAGCCACCATCCTTGGGCACAAATATGGTGCGGGCTGAAGCCGACTCGACGTGGGTACCGATCCCACCACCCTCAATCAGGGAGGTCTTGACCTCGAACTTCCCAATATCAATGAAGTCAAAGCGCTCCTTTACATGGGTGAAGGGCATCCCTGTAAAAGTTAATTAGCGCAAGATTTTGTATTAGTTGTTAATTATATGTTTTCGAATTTTGTAACTAGCTAACTAACTATAGACGGGTATTATAATGTAATTTGATGAACTTTTCGTTATTATTGGAACTGAATGCATCATGTCAAATTTGAGATAATTGAAGTATATTAAATGGACTTTATGCAAAAATATATATATCTTAAATAACAACTCCCAATACATTTAATTAATATGTTAAAAAAATATGATCTATCCACTGATTCATTATTACCACATAATAGATACAAGGAAAAATTATTCTTGATTTTACCTGGGGCAAAGTTGAATTGCCTGACACTACCAACACTGCCATCACCTTCTACTGCGGCGGCACTGACAATTTTATCGGATGCGAGCTTGGGAGCCAGGTTGTGCCAGTCCATCATGGCCGCCCTGAAGAGGCGTGGGGCTGGGACTGCCGACTCGATCTCGCATGACCAGTTGGAACTCATGGTTGCTTATGAATTGAGAGGAAGTGAGGATATATATTTGCAACTATTGAGTCTTGTTGAGAATTGAAAATAATTGAGGGACGTTGGCCTCAGGAACAGCTCATCATTGGCCAGAATTAGGAAATATACATCAAGTCAATCCAAAAGATTAGAGTTACAAATCTCTTGTTTATGTTTCCATGTATAGTCAGAGGTGAACGTTAGAGTTGCCTAATAAGTCAGAATATAGCTGTTGTAAATCTGCCTATAAATAGGCCTTGTAAACCATGTACAAAAATCATCAGAAAAACAAATTGTTATTTATCACTCGACTCAAATAAGCCGACAAGTCTTGATGCAGTTTAAGATAGTTGCTGTGGGATAAAAGTCTAGTGAGAGCGAGGAGTTGTATAGATGACTGCCTTGACAGGTGGGTTGGTGTGGTTTCGCCTATCTATTCTGGACCGTAATCAATTGATTTCCTTTTTTTTTTTAATAATAAATAAAGATATATATTTGTTTCTTTAAGGATGGTCATGATGTAAATTCTCCCCAAAACTTTTAAGAATTAGTTGGTGTGTCATGTTCTATCTTATGACTAATAGTACTTCTGAAGAAAAATTACTCCCGCAAATTACCTAATTTATAGAAATCTAGTTGGGATATGTGATGTGAAACAATTTATTCTTAGAATTAACTAAATAAATTGTAATTGTGGCGATGAATCTGTGAGTTCAATTTTCCTTCAAAAAAAGAAAAGGAAAAAGGATTCTCCATAACCATAAGGTGATAATCGCTAATGAAGTTCGAAAGTTTGACGATTGCCAAGAACTTAAAAAGATAAATAAATAAATAAAGAAAATCACTAACAGAGCACTTCTCTGTTTTTACTTTTTTTTTTTTTTAACTTTCATGTGAGAAAAAAAGTTAAAGTTCTAGTTGTTAGCTTAATTGTTATGAAAATACCGGTTTTCCTCCCAAACATGTAAATACTGGTCCGTCAATCCTCTCTTAAATTTTATTAAACTACGCTCTATTTATTTTACTAGGCACTGTCGTAAGCCTTTGTTTATGTCAATATTTACAAGTACTATATATTATCTTGTTTCGGTCAAGTGTAAACGGATATTCGCATTGGAAAGGAATTTCAATCTATAGTCCCGTCCTTTCATTACTACATTAATTAACTCTACTTTTAACAAAGGTCATTATCAAACCTAACAAGCAGCAGATAAAAGCTTACTGTACTTGGTGGGATTTTTATAACATAATAGTAGAAAAAAGTTTCTAACATTATCAGCCTTGCGTCGGAGAAAACAAGTAAATAAAAGCACCAAATTTTCTTTTCCTCTCACAAAGGCATGATTTTTCTATTAATTATGAACACAAACTTGGGTAATGTGTACTTTTTTTTTTTTTTTTTTTTTGGAGGAGGCGGTATCCTTTTTCAAAGAGTTGACCGATCAAGAAAACATTTTTTACAACCAATTCCTGATAGCATGAAACTGCTAAATTTTCATTAAGAAAAAAAAAACTGCTGTCTTATTCTCTACAACTAATTTATGTGGAGCTTAATGATAAAAGAAAAAGCAACTATTATGATATCTACTGTAAGTCTATAATAATAATAATAATAATAACAATAATAATAATAATAATAATAATAATAATAATAATAATAATAATAATAATAATAATAATAATAATAATAGTTTTTTATTATAATAATTATTATTATAATATTTTTTATTATAACGATGACAATATTAAAAATGATAGTAGTAATACTAATTGTAAACAAGTAATAATAACTTAAGTAGTCTTAATATAATAATTAAAACTCCGGGCTAAGCAAGCGTCGGTGATTTTATAAATTGGAAATGTTTGTTAGAATTTTTATTTGGCATGGATTAAGATAAGATGTGCATAGTTGACCATGGATTGAGCCGACCGTCGTCAACGGACTGAACATTGCTTGTCCTCAAGCAAAACTCTAGACTTAGACCAGGTTTAGACCTAAATTAAGTTCAATTGATTGTGTGCTTTAACAAGTCCTAAGGATTTTCTAACTAAACTTAAAAATTGTGACATTAGGTTACAGGGGCATTTTGATCAAAAAAATTTTCAATAAGTTCAAACCATTTTATTTCAAGTGATTCAACCTTTCTGAAATCAATACTAAGGATTCTCAAATCTTTCTGTCCATGATTCATTTTTCTAAGCATTAAATCAGTTAATTTTCGAAGTTCTCATTCAATTTGAAATCAGGTAGAAACGGGATCGAACCTTCTCAACTCAAATAACCTAAATTAATTCTATGTCGTTATGCATATGTTTTTGAATTCTTCAAACCATTAAAGTTTTCAAAAATGAAAAGTAAATAATATACAGTTGATATATATTTTTCCCGGGGCTGGGAGTTTTCCTCGCTGCGGGAGGATCGGCCAGATTAAAGAAGGTTTGGAATCATCGAGTTTTCTCTCAGCCATTTGACTTAGTGGATCATTTTTTACCTTCAGTTACCTATAGCCTCTCGCAATATCCACTCGAGAGCACAACTTTTTAGTTCCCCTTGGAGGTCGGTCCGGTTTTTACGCATTTTTGCTACGGTCCACTACGAAATTTCAGCAATTTTTTGCTTTATTCCTTAAGCCTCCATTTTGCAAATAGAAATTTTTGTTTTGGTTTTGGTTTTTTTTTTAGTTTGAAAAACAGTGGTTTAATCGTTTCTAAAACATGCGCAAAACTACTTACAATTAATCTGATTTTTGAGTTGAGAAAATGATCTTAGGCGAACTTAATCACCCTTTTCCGGCTCTATTCGACAAAACCAATTAATTACTTGTGAAATTAATCAATTCAATGCTTAAGAAAATGATTTCTTGGACAATTGTCAAATCTTATCCTTAGGTTGCTCAAATCAGTTTCATCAAATTCGTTTTTGAAAAGATTCTCAACAAGTTTCGCTTTCTTCAAACGATGCCCTAATTTCCTAAGTCACAATCACTAAGCCTAGTCATTAAGTCCTTAAAACTTACCTAAATGCAAAATTAAATGATTAACCATGTAATTCCTACATGTATATACAAACATCAGCCAACAACTGCACTTGGAACGGCCTGTTCTGATCTGGAACGATCGACTAGGGCGGATCGTTCCACTGGTGGGACGGACCGTTCCATGTGCAATTGTCAGCTGAGTTTTCAGCTCTGTCAACGCTGGAATGGCCAGTTCTGGGCTGGGACGACCACTGGGGCGGACCGTTCCAGACTTGACAGAGTTGAGCAAAATGCCATGAAATGCTGATTTCCTAAAAGTTTTTCGATTTTTCTATCTTACCCCCCCCCCCAAAGCTTATCTAATGAACTGTCCCTAATTCTAATTAAATGCTAGAAAGAAAAGAAAAGAGAGAAAAGAGAAAAATTTACAGACTTGGCTCAGTTTGGTAGGTCTTGTGGCGACACTGTCGGGCCGAAAAAGTGATTTGCCAGGTGGTACAGCAATGCATCATTGCGGGCGTTCCTTTCATCTTGCTGTTGCCTCCAACGCCTATTCTCCTCCCTCTCTTCATCATGTGAGGCCTGGATGTTCCACTGAGTTGTGTGGATGTCTTGGAGGAGGTTGAGATAGGCTAGATCGTACCCGCCTTGCCACTGGCCGGGAGGAGGTGGCATTTGCTAGCCCTGTGGCTGCCATGAGTTCCACTATGGCTGTTGTTCCCATTGTGGCTGGCCTTGATCTCCAGTTGCATGTGCCTCAGTAGAAGGACCCGCTCCGGCTGCCTCCATCCCTGGGAACGGCACCAAAATTTGATCGGTCTCGTACGTACTAGTCAAATTTACACCTTAAATTCCGATTCTAATTTGATTGTAGAATAGATTAAGGGTCGAATCTCAGGGACGAACTATTCAATTTCTAAGTTTCAGTTGCTCAATTCGAATTAAATCCTAAGTTTGAATAAAGTTGAGAGGTTTCAAAAGTTCTAAATAAAAGAAAATTAAAGTAAAGTTCAACTCAAAATTAACCAAATCCTAAATTACTCAAAAAGACAATTAGACTAATGAAAACTAGGGGTTCAGATCTTCAAACAATTTTCAACCTGTCAAAGTTAGAACGGTCCGTTCCATTCCTGGAACGGTCCGTTCTAGCCTTTGTCAGTCAATCGGAACAGGCCGTTCTAGGCCAAAATCCCCCTTCCGGGTGGTCCGTTCTGATCGACTGATATTTATTTTGACATGAGTTTTAATTATTTATTAAATATTTTTATGCGAGATTAAATAATAATTAACCTATAGACTTGTAGTCTAACTTCCGTTTAGGTCAAGCTACTAAGTTTTGTTGTTTAACTCCTAGAACTCGTAAATTTCAACTTCCATTTCTTGATTTAGATGTTCTAGTTTACTTCTCGGAACTTGGCACACTTTTAACCTTCCGATTTCAAGTAAAACCCTAATTACTTAAGGTCTGGTTTAATCCTTCTGGATTTCGCCTACTAAACAGATACAATTGCTAAGTTGTAGTTACTGCGATTGATTTTTGTCCTAACAGTTAAACTAGGCCTTTGTTTAACGAGAAAATCAGATCAAACAATAACAAACTAAGCAATTGAATAAAAATAAAAGATCACAAGAAGCAAAACATAACTTAATTTAACTAATAATTAAAGATTCGAATAAAAAACAAACAACAAGAGAAATGTTCTCAGATCATAACCCCTAAACTACTCTACTCTAACAAATTTATGCAAGAACAAGCAGGTTTCATCAAATACAAAGACATAGAAAGAGAAAAATCAAGATTACAACAATTTACGCTTGAAATCTCCACGATTTTGTGCTCTGTCCTGTCTGGGGCGGTCCGTCCTAGCTCTGGAACGGGTAGTTCCAGATGCAGTTGGTCGTATCGGCAGACTGACTCCTTGGTGAGTTGGAAAGAGGCTAAAAACTAGAATTTCGAACCCCTCTTTTGAGTTGGAGACAGGACAGCGCTTTAATAGCAGTTGAATGGAGGTTCTAATCGTGGAGGATGTGCTTCTGGAAGGTCGAAAATAGAGGAAACCGTCATGACCAAACTGTTCCTCTATTTTTAGAAGTTCAAATATAGCTGGAACGGTCCGTTCTAACTCTGGGGTGGACCGTTCCAGCCTTGGCTAGTTGAGTCCATTTGGTTTGATATCCTCTGGTCAGGGCGGTCCGTCCTGCAGTCCAAGTGGTCCGTTCCGATCTGTCTGAGCACATCAACTTCGTTGTTTTCTCTGTTCTCCATGCCAAATAAATGCTGAACCTGCAAAACAAACTTGCCGGGATACAGCTGCACCTTTCTACAACCTAAATTAGCAGAAATTAATAAAAACACATGCATTTGAACACAATTTAGGGCTTAAACTGGCTGGAAATTAAGTATGGAATCCCTACATCACGGACCACTTACCAAATTCCCTTTTATATTTGGCTGCTGAAAATTGAGCGACTGGTAGGCACTGAAAGTTTATAAATTGGAATTCAGAATTGTTTATCATCCCCAGTTTATAACTTCTTTATTATTTTTTGAAATAGTAGATATTAAATACTCTCCCTGTTATAACTAAATGAACAATTATGTCTATTAGATATTTTTTATTATAACTAAATGAACAATTACGTCTATTAGATACTCTCTTAGTACAACTAACTAAATAAACATTAGATACTCTTTTGTTCTAACAAATTGAATATTTATGCATATTAAATAATCCCTTAGTATTATTAATTATTAGGGTATGTGGAATTATTAGAGAGAAGGAAGAACAAAAATAATAAAGGAGAAAGATGTGAAAATATGAAGGAGAATGAAAAAGAGGAGAAAAAGAAATAGGGAAGGAGAGAGTCGCCGATTGAGCATTGGATGAGAGTAAGGGAAGGAAAGAGAGATGTGGAAGGGAGGGAGGGGAGTAGCACGAAGAGAGGGGAAGAAAGGAGAGACGATGCAGAATGAAAGAAGGGAGTGCGTAAAGGAGGGAGAGGAGCAGTGTGAAGGGAGAAAAAGGGAGCGCTTGTTAGAAAGTGTTCTCAAGTGCTCAATTTTAATTTTAAGTTACTAATTAACTATGAATTAACACAAGCAACAAGAACAGATCTAGTCTCAACCTTTCAAGCACACATAAGAGAGAATAAACGTTTAACCTCTCTTCGTATCGTAATGAAGAGGCGCGACCACGGCATAGGAGGCGGTGGCATGCTCGTCTCCTCCTTTTCTTCTCCTTTCTAAGGTCCACTAAAGGATTAATCAACTTCACAAGGTTTCGTGCTAGTGAAACGTGTGAAATCGTCTAATCCAATGGTTCGCCTTTCTCTTCTAAATCGATATCTAGGAGATATGGCTATTGCTCAACCCATGAGCACCTACAAAATGCAATTAAAAGAGCTCTCCATGGCAGCAACTAATTGCTCCATGGGAGAGGAGAAGGTGGTGGCTAGAGAGGAGAAAGAGAGAGAAGAAAAATTAGGTTTTGCTTCTTCCAAATTGTGGTCCTTATATAGCCATCCAAACCTAACCCTTGGGGACCACTCCATATTAGAATGTGGTGGGCCTTAATATGGACTTCCAAGCCCATATTAGTTGGTCTTTAATTCTCTTTAATACTCTCATTTAATTGCATTTAAATTGGACTCATATCGGGTAATCAAAAGATAGCCCATTTATTTAATATAATTCCTATAATCATATTAAATTTGTTGAACAAAATTTTTTATCAACTATTTGATAATTATTATAGGATTAGACTTTGCATTAATTAGTTTCATATGATCCATTTGAAATAATTAATTATAACGGTTCGCAACGGTATATAATTAATTAATCAACATATCATATATTGCATTCTCCAATGCAAGTAAACTAATATTAATGCACTGTTGATAAAAAGCCTTTAATTCGTGTGACCCTCGAGGATTTATGTCATGTTGGCCATGGAAATTAAATCGCTATTTATTTCCAATAATCATAAGCGGTATCTAGCAATACGTTATGATTCCCAATTAACATAAATAAACACTGTACAACTACAGTATTTCAATCCTGCATAAGAAATAAAGTATTTTTTTTATTTTGATTCTTATGTCACATGATATCACTGTATAATCCAAGATAGGAATGTGTCATTCTTGCAGATTATACATTTCTTGATCTTAGAGATGATCGTCTAGTTTGCATGCATACGATCCAACTCTATCAAGGGGGGGTCCAAAAAGATATCATCACTCACTAGGTATACTAATGAGGGACATACAGCTTTCTTGATGAATAACTTTTTCCCGCACAATTCAAGAGAATATAAATAAAGTCCGTATAGCAGCCCTTATCATGAATCAATGGTAGACGATATTTATAGAACCTATCCTCATGTGGAAAAGTTGAACATCTCAAACTTAGAATCAAACTCATATGAAATAAATAATGACACATAACACAATCCATATATTTATTTCATTGGATCATGTCCTTGTACTATGTTCCGATAACATACACATATGCAATTAAGTTGGTAACTCCTTACCTATGATTTGTAGAACTTAATCATCACTTAACTTGCATACTAATCTTATATGATAATTAATGTTCCTTGTTAATTATCAAGATTATGGACAGTTTAGATTTATTATTGTCATTCTAATGAATGATCAACAGAGATCTACAATTCAGATCCTCAACCTGAATGATCTGTCAATAATAAACGCTAGGAACAAATGATTAAATATCATCAATAACATGAACTAATATTTAAGTCATTAAACTGTTGACTTCTAGGACATAACTCCAACAGCGCTCTGGTCTAGTGGATGATGTGGGTGAAGTGGATGGAGATTAGATGGATGGTAAGTAGTAATTAACCCTAAAATATGAAACAAAGAGAAGAATATCGGGTTACAAAATTAAGAGAACATAACTTCAAAAACTAGCCCAAAATCAAGGCTGATAAGGATTATCTCCAATATTCCTCATTCTCATTATCTCCTAGAAATCATTAATGAGAAAAATACGTCAGTATTGAGAGAAAATACGTCATTAATGAGGAAACACATAATCCCCATATTCCTCATTCTATTTGTTTTAATTGTCATTAATGAGGAAATGCTAATTACTCCTCCTCTATCCCCCCTCCCCCAAATCCTAAACATTTTTTTTCAAGATATTTGTATCTAAAAACTAGTACAATTAGTTTTTTCAGAATAATTAATTTTTTTTCATGACAATCAAAATTGTTTGCTAGAACAATTGTTCATATTAACTATGACAATTATTTATTTTAACTAGCACAATTGTTCATATTAATTAGCACAATTATTCATATTAACTAATTATGCTATGTGTCAGAAGAGGAGGGGTGGGTACGTATAGAGTGACAAGTTCTTGGGATGAGCATGTTGGATGGGGATGAGGACGTTGAAAACAGAAAAAATAAAACATGAGAATGCCGGATTAAGTACTAAGTCCCTGGAATAATTAATGAGAGAATCTCTAGCCCAAAATTAGTCTATTTTCCACTTCAGCCCATATTTAATAGGCTCAAGGCAATTAAATGCTCTTTTTTAGGAGATGAGAGTTTACTTTGCGTGCTGGTGAATCTTTTATTTGCTCTATTGCTCTTTTTTAGATATTTGACGAGTTGAATGCATGCTTTAAATTATTGAATGTTTAATTTCTTACAGAATGAATGGATTGAAAACTATGTAATTGATGGACTATGAATCGAGTATTTATTAAGACTATATCCTTTTTTGAGTTCTTCTTTTAAGCAGTGTTTTCAATACCATACGGCACCTCTACCGGCCTGGTGACCGAAATCCGGAATTATTTGGTATTTTCCAAAAATTTCCAGTATTTTCTCTCACATACCTCTGTTTTGGTCACTGTTCCGATACCCAGTATTATCGAAATTTTCTAGTTACCGGTAGGGTATTGAAAACACTGCTATTAAGCGGACGGTCCGATTCAAAAGGCACTGATGGGTCAAATTCAACGGTAAATAAACCGATTAAGACCTTTAAATATTGGGTAAATGAATGATAAAAAAATGGAAAAGGAAATAACTGCATTAATGAAATGAAGATTGTATAAACAGACAAGTAGTAGAAAACTGCATATATATCAATGTGAAAGGACATGTCATATATTATTTATTTATATTGATCAAAAGAATTATTCCATAGAACAAATTTAATGAAAATTTGTGTTTTCCAATCATATATTTAACAATGACTACTTCTGGTAAACCATAAATTATTTAAAAAGGTACTTTTTCCACCATTCCATGTGACCATTCCAGGTAGTGTTTCCACCATTACTGTTTTAGGAGGGACATATGCAAATGTTGCGAGATCTCCTTAACAAGATTCAGCATATTTTCCTTTTTAGTATGTATCGTTTGTTACCTTAGTAGGATAGCTGTTGATTTCTTTCATCATTGCTTCATTATTTCCTTATTATTTCTTACTACTTTAGACTTATTGCTTTCTGTATAAGATGCATCGTAGTCCTCTGTAAAAGGTTATGATGAAAAACCTGCGTGTGTGAGTTGTATCATGATTCATTCATAAATTAATAAAAAGTGTGTGTTGAGTGATTGTGGAGTGCGCTTTAGGTGAAACCACGTTAAATTCTGTGTCATCTCTCTGTATTTTTTCGCTATAGCAAAATTCCAAACTGCGGATGTTGTTCAATTATGGAAAAGAAATGTGTGCAATTAACTTTAACTGATGCTAAGTTCACTGGCTTAATTAAATATAGCCCCTATGAAGGAACGAGAAACTTTTCCCATGGTTGGAAATTTATGGTACGTAACCTAATTGGACACGGCAAAACTTGGAGGTACTCCCGTCTTAGGCCTCAGTTAGCTTACGATAATTTTAGCTTGAAGATGTCAGCTGTCAAGTTAATTTGTAATGACCAATTACTGGTTTGGTTCCACTGGAAATTTCAGATTTATGGGGGTTTTTTACCGTTTTTTTCCTGGTTCACAAACTGGCGGGTATATATGCTTTTTTCTACTGGATTCAGATCCGGTACCCGGTTTTACCTGGTTTTTCTGGTACCCGGTAGGTTATTAAAAACAGCGGTTCCAGTGATAATCAATTGCAATAATATTTACGATATGCAATTAGATTATATTTGCTATGTTACATCTTCTTCTAAGTAATTAATAATGGACTGATAAAAAACACTGACCATCAATCTCTACATACATATGGAGGCCAAACTATAAAATATTTTCGAAAGATCGCTGTAAACTTATACTTAAATCTTTTCATGCTGATACATAAATTATAAACCAAATTATTCTCACTGATATAACAAGAATTTATAAATACACCCTTAATTGTTCAAAACACAAAAACAAGCTGGCCAAATGATGAAAGTAGCTTCCTCAGCTTTAAAACTTTTATTATCTTCTTAACACAACAAAATCATACATGTAACATCAGTTATAGGCATCAGGGTTGGTGAGGAGAAATGCCTCGCAGCCCTTCATGACACCAAAAAATGCACCTTTAATCAACTTCTCATGTTCTGCACTGTTAGTTCCAGGTACAGGTGTGAATGTCAAAACCATCCTTGCCAAGCTTCCTGTACCACTTGGCTCAATCTTGATGTGGTATGTGGCTGTATTGAAAAAGACGCCGAGCCCACCGCCTGCAACCACGGATGACTTGATCTCGCAGTTCTCGACATCCTCAAATTCGAGAAGCCTCTGTTCGAAGCTAAAAGGCATGGCTGCAGAAGTAATTATAATTTAAATAAATTTGAACATGTTAGCTAAGAATTTGCAAAAATCCAATGAATATTTGCAAATCAAGGGAGGTAAAATTAATAAAAGCTGAAATGAAGGACCTATCTTTGCTGCATTTCTGGATTTATTTTGAATTATCATTTTGTATTATAGGGTGAAACCTTAATTAACTTCGTGTGAAGTAGCATTTCTACAACAATTAATTATTGAACATTTTTTTAAAAGAAACGTATTTCATTATTCAATTTTCTTTTAAATTTTAGTGATCTCTTTCTTGCTTCAAATATTTGACCAGATTACCCTGTTTTTAGATCCAGAGGGTCTCTGACTAATATTAGACCAAGTATAAATTTATATGAAGATTACCAGGGCCAAAGTTGAGTTGCCTGACACTGCCGATCCCACCGTCACCCTCTATTGTCTCGGCACTGACAACCTTGTCAGCGGCAACCTTAGGAGCGAGGTTGTGCCAGTCAATGATGGCTGCCTTAAAAAGGCGAGGAGCCGGAATGACTGTAGTAACCTCACTGATCATGGTGGAACTCATGTTTGATTCAAAGTTGATGGTGACCGAGTGAGATATTGTTACTATTTATAACTTGTGGGGATGATCTGTGCAAGTTTGGGATGGAGTTGTAATGGGACTAGAAGGGGTCTTTTATAGAGATCACTAGGAAAGAAGTAGGCATAGCCGACGAACAAAGTTTGAATTTGATGGCGGTTAAATCCTCGTTTGAAAATATTATCGTTAAATTTTTGTAAAAACTGTCATCATTACACGATCGACTTGCTTTTCTGGAACAAATATTTCTCCATCTTTTGAATTAATAAACTAATTAGCATGTCGTAGTGAATCATAATACGAGTTTGACTATCCAATCCCGGTGATTAGTGAATGCCCAGTTCTCAAGGGAACCACATACTCTATGGCGCCTACACGGCAGCAAACAGTATGCGAGCCGTCCGATCGATGATGGATGTTCCGTGATTAACATCAGGTCCATCGAGATGCTTGCGGCCCACGAAAATCTATCCGTAGAAATTAGATCGGATGGATGGAATTTGATCTGCTACACGTGAACAGACCAAGTCCGCTACAGACGATTTTTATCAGTTCTCAAGGGCACAAAATAGAAATTAAAAAGAGGACTTCCAAGGATACGTCAAAAAACTGTGAAAATATCTTTTTCATTTTCTCCAATAAATTAAGAGAATGTGGAATTCGGTCAGTAATTTTCGTCATTTTCCAAAGGAAAAGTGAAAGAAAAATAAAACATATATATTACATATATTAGATTATGTTAAACGACTTAATTATTAGATCTAGAGATTCTTACGAGAAAACAATTACGAAATTTTAAAATTAATCTATAAAAATATTATTTGATTTGCAATAATATTTAATATGAAGAATAAAATTAAATAGTTCGCATCGATTGTTTCAAGTTCAAATTGTAAGAAACAAATCCAAAATAGAAAATGGGTTACTTTGCAAAATACCGAATCATATTTCCAAATTAATATACAAATATGTTCTTTCTTAAAAGAAATACATTTTTCTTATTATAATATATATTTTATTTCGTCCTTGAAAAATTGTGTAATTTCAAAATACTATCTGGCTCCATCGTTGATTGAACCACATTTTATTTGTGCACAGCCATGTTAGATTAACAATTGTGTACTTTGCTTCGAGAAAAGAAGCCAATAGAAGCTTCTCAATTAAGAAGGCAGTTGTTATAAATCAAAGTTGTTGGACTGGCGAAAGGCGTTTAAAAACGAGACAAAATATCAATGTAAAAAATGAAAGACTGGAGAAAGGCGTTTAAAAATGAAAAATCAATGTAAGACGTGTATTTTGACGTTTCTAAAACTTTTTAGAGTCGCGTATTTATAATCAAATTCAGAATGAAACTGACTAGCATGTGTAAATTTTATATATGTACTAGAAGTATTATTATTAAGGCTTTTTCTTTTAATATTTTTGATTGCTTGTGTATATTACAAGATGGTATATATACATGAGTATATAAAAAGGTACAATTTTACGGTTGCATCACTCTAATGTTACCGTTTGGCACGGTAGTAGTACCAACGGTAACATCCGACCTGTCTACATTTTATTATTAATTTATAATTTTACCCTTTTTTATTTTATTTTTCAACAGTATGGAATCAAACTCATCAGAAATATATCTCATCCAATATATGTTGCTGGTCGTAACGATACTGGTGCGGGCCACAAACGATCTTCGTGGGTGACAACATAAAACAATATTTGTCCAGTTGACAACTTAATTAGCAGACATTAATTCAAATTTGATGTCTATTTCTCAAATTCAGATCCGCTGCCGCGCGACACATGGTGTAGCGCGGCATGCTGGCCGTCTGATCAAGATCCAATGGACAAGGGAGCCCCGTGCATGTAACCTAGATTGATAGGCCCGTAAAAAATTAACCGTCCGATCAAGATCAGACGGCTCGTACGTGCGCTACACCATTTGTCGCGCAACAGCAAATTCGGATTCCTATTTCTCTAGCTAGTAGCTAAGTGCAGCGTCACAATCCATCCATCCATGATCCATCATTATCATTTTATTTTTTATTAACATATTAATTATTAAGCCGCGCAACCTTTTGACCCTTGACCGGCATAGGGCTGTCAATGAAACCCGTTTACCCTACCCGTACCGTATTCGATAAGGCGGGTATGGGTAAGGTTTTATTTTCGTTAGACTAACGGGTATGGGTATGGGTAAAGAAAAATTTTCGTTAAACTTATCGAGTACGGGTACGGGTAAGGACTATTTCGTACCCATTATCTAACGGGTAATATTTTACAAACATATATGTATATATAATCACATTTTTAGCATATTTCATAAGATATGTTATTCATTTTGATTTTCATCCAAATCATCCAAATTTATTTATGATGATGAAAAAATTAACTTACACTCTATATTATATTATAATTTATAATTAGTTATATAGATTTTTCGAATTCAATTGATATGAGAATAAATTTCATGATTTTTGTTATATCTAAAATATTATCTAAATATTTTACTTTATCTATATATTTATTTGATACTATATATTTAGCACATTATACATTTTTTTATTAAATTAATAATATTATTATTATCCATTATGTACCGTTACCCTACCCGTACCGTTAATTCTTAACGGATACGGATAGGGTACGGGTAAAGTCCTTTTTAACGGGTACGGATAAAGAAAAATTTAACGGGTGCGAATATGAAAATACCTTCTACCGTACCCATTGACAGCCCTACCGGCCATGTAGAAAACAAGAAATACAGTTCTCAACAGTAATGCATCCTGAACGTTGAATCCTCTTCTACGAATCCTGGCCCTCTGATTGCTTCTTTCTCCTGCGTTCGATGTGCTTATTCTAGAGACTTCTGAGCCACTGCCTTCGATCCCCTCTCTCTCTCTAGCACTCTGTTTCTGTGCGCCGATGCTTTGGTCACCTCCTATTTCCCCTTTGCTTGCCATGGACCATGGTACCGTTCTATCCACCACTTTCTTTCCCATTTCCCTTCTACTGGTGCTATTATTTCAAGGTTCTATCTTCATTATTTCTTCTCTTCTTTGTTCTTTTTCCTGCAATTTTTTGTTTACTTCCTCTTTGTTTTTCGTTCCCTTCCTTTTTGAAGCTCCTTTCATTTTGTTGCTCTCTTTGATTTATGTTTGATTTTAACCTCGGTTTTTTTTCCCTTTCTTAATTGCAGGTGAAGGCTCAGGAATTGTTGTTGTCGGCTTGATTGTGGTGCTGTGTCTTCGTGTTGTCTGTTTGTTCTCTTTCAGTGGCATTTTCGGCGTGTGATTCAGGTCTTATTTTCAGTTGTCAGAGTTTTATGCCTGCTTCCCCTCTTTTCTGTACAGAACTTTTGTTTATTGGTGCTTGCTTCCAAATCGCCTAAGAATCGCCTTAGGGTCGTCTCCAGCGCTCGTACCCGATCCCTCTAGATATGTCTTGTTGAGAAACAGATCAATCGGTATACACTTAGGTTGAATATCAAACTTGGTAAACGTTGTCATTTGGCAAATTGAGCTTTCTTTCTTTCTAAATTCTAATTCTTTAATTAACAGAAGTGTTGGGCCTAAACTATTTTGGGCCCAAGAGTATGGAGTTTGCATTTCTCGTCTTTTTCACTTTTTATATGTTCTTATGTCATAACGGATCATCAGAGTTCCCAATTGTAGGAACTAGGAAGTAGTTCTTGGGCTTTTTGTATTGCGTAATGCTTATTTTATCGCACCTTAATTACTCTTCGTTTTCACTTTTTTTTTTTTTTTGCTGTATGCTGATCAGGCTATTCGGCTCTAGATTTAAGATAACTTGGCAACATTAACATAAGCTTTATTTATTTATTTTGAATTTAATAAACACCCGTAGGCAACCCAAGATCTATGAATATTGATGATATTTGATATATATTTTGACTGCTCATTATTTATATATAAAAAGATGAATTATGTACCGAACAAAAGTTAATCCTGAAATGCTAAGTGCACAAAAGGCGCTTTTGGTTAGTTGGATAGGCCCGATTTATGTATCTTTACACATTTGTTATCTACAAGGTGAGTGGAAGAAAGGAAATCACTTATAGTTTGGGTACTGCATACTCCAGTCATTTCTGTTATAAATTTGCTAAATAATTCCTGATAAATTGTAATGGTTGTTTTCTGATGCTCCTATCGAACCTGACTAGTAGAAATCTGCTTTATATTTTGAATTTGCAGCCCAACATTTGCAACGAAAAAAATGCTATAAAATTGCTGCTGTTCAGTATATTGGCAATCAACTTCAGATTAAACATGCTACAAACTTACTTCTTCTAAAAATTTCAAATCATTCAGTTGGTGGAGACATAAATGAGGGTGCAAACGAGATGACTACTTAGTGGTGGTCGCTCTTTTTTTTTTTTTTTTTAAAATGAAAACTAGTGGATTTCTCCACAACTTCCATTAATAGAAGCAAACAAATATACCCAAATTAACAAAATCCGGAGTGAAAAGTAGAAACACAAAGTATGCTCCTAACTCAAATTATTCTTCGAGTACTGGTACTGGTTTCATACACATCTTCTAGTACAAGGCTGGTCACTCTTTTGTATCAATTTCATCAAATGTCTTTGAAACCAAGCAGTTGATATGAGACTTGCTGCACAATCCAGAATAAGAAGCACTGGAGAGAGAGTTCTAGATAACTACAAAATTTTTATATGAGGTACAGAACTACAGATACTTGTACTCATGTCTAAATACATATTAGGTGAACCACGACATTCTGATGAGGTACAGACGTATAGTGCTTGTATACTTGCACAAGAAGTGTTGACAAACTAGATGAGATGGTGAAGTTTCTTCACGCTTTGGTCGATGGAGATCATTTACAGTTATGTTTTATTGTCCAATACTAACTTTCATTTGGATTTCAATGAATATTCAAATTCTTTTAGATAAAAGCCTAAAATAAATTTTACCAGCACCTGTACACATTAAGTACTAATATAGGTACTTCAGTATTTTGGACTTTTTTTTTTTTGTTTCAAGTACTTAGGAAGGAGTTTTCTTTATCCTAATTTTCTGTTTAATTGTTTATTTATTCCAATTTGTAAAATTCAGGAGAACTACAATATCTTTAAATTATTCAAAAAAACTAGCAACTTTTTTTCTTTTGATTTTTCAATATCACTGTATTGTCAATCGGACAAGTGTCAACACATAATTCTTTTATTTGAGGCAAAATTAAAAGAAAAAAAAATGCAAGACTCCCACAAACCACTCTATGAAGGACACATTTCGGATCCTGCTTTGACTAAAAGATAATCCCCCAGCTACTTCGGTCTTATAATTTTAAAGAGGAACCGAACCAAAGTTAACCAAAATCACACCAAAAGATTTAGTTATAGGCATCAGGGTTGGCAACAAGGTATGCCTCGCAACCCTTAATAACACCACTGAAAGCTGCTTTGGCCTTCTCAGCTTCCCCTGCAACATCAACTCCTGGCAGTGGCTTGTAGGTTCCGGTCACCTTGACCACGCTTCCTCCGGCCTTGGGCTCGACCTTGATGTTGGTCGAAGCAGACTCGACATGCACGCCGAGTCCTCCACCTTCGACCAAGGTTGACTTGGCCTCACATTTCTCAACATCTAGGAAGTCCAGACGCTCCTTTACAAAGCTGAAGGGAAGCCCTGCACAAATTTTTGGCAACATTATTTAATAACTTAGGTCTACTTTTTACTATGAAAAGGAAAATAAGAGACGAAGAATATGAATTTTGTTGATGAGCACATTTACTCAGTTATTTTTAATTTGTGGTGCACAACACCGCATAATAATTAATATTTACTGATTTGAGATAATACTTTTGTCAGTTATTTTGAATTTCATTTACGCATGGAACATATATATTTGCAATAAACGTTCAAATTGATTGATTAATGATTATAGTTATGACAGACTGACAGAGGTGGATCAGTACCTGGTGCAAAGTTAAATTGCCTAATGCTGCCAACATTGCCGTCACCCTCTACTGGAGCAGCGCTTACAATTTTGTCAGAGGCAATCTTGGGAGCCAGGTTGTGCCAATCAAGGATGGCCGCCTTGAAGAGGCGTGGGGCTGGTACCACTGCCTCAATCTCGGTTGTCCAGCTCGACCTCATGATTGTCTCTTTTTTCGGTAGAAAGCTTAGTTGAGATTACTAGATAGTGTTGAATGCGGGTTGTGATTTGCAGTGTGATGAGGATTTAGCGTGGCTTACAAGGGTTTATATAGAATCATAGATTAGAAGGAACTTAGGTTGGTGTGGTCAATACGTGACGCATTGAACCCATACTTCCTTTGTGGAATCCAATTTGGGATATAATTAGGCCTGCCGACGGTATACCATTTACTATTTTTCGTTTTCCGTGCACATTTCGTTTGGACAGAACGGCTAACGGTTAGAGGTGAAAATGGCATATGTTTTAACCGTTATTTAGTTGATAACGGTTAGAGGTGAAAACAGCATCTGTTTTAACCATTATTTAGTTTTGTTTTGTCTGAAACGAAACGAAATGAAACAGTTGAAGATTTTTGTTGCCTTTAAAAAACGGAACGGTTAACGAAACAATGAAACGGTTTCATCCATGTGTAAATCACGAAAATTTGGTTGATTTTGATCGTTTCGTCCAAAACAAAACGGTTAACGAAATTGGTAGTCAGTTTCGTCAACGAAACGAAATGGTTAACGAAACATCCTAGTTTCCTTACCGTTTTACACGTTATGCAGGTTTACTAAGGTATATATTTTCATTACGTTTCAGAAATGGGACGGTAAACGAAACGTATTTCGTCATTCATTTGAGTGAAATATAGTGCAAATATACACGTTTCGTGACGTTCCGTCAAAACGGAATGGTTAACCGAACCCGGTACATTTTGTTATTTAAACGGAAAACGGGCCATTCCATTTCTGTTTGAAACGTTAAACAGACCTAGATATAATGCCCATTTTCAAAAGGTAGTCTGCAATGACCCATAAGGCCATAACTATTGACATCTAGAGTTCCTTTTGGTTTCTTTAGAATTCGAATTGGATAGAAAAATGAAAGAAGACGTGAAAGCTTGGAATAAATGATGACGTGTCCACTGCTACAAAAACAATCATCTGTGACAGCAATCTGTAACGATTTTGTTAAAATCTGTTACAAAATTGCCACGGCATAAATATATGCAAAACTAAATTGTTATGGTTCTAATATAAAAACAAAAACCGTTACACTTTTTCCGTAAAAGGAAAAAAATACGTCTAGAAAATTCTGTAACGGTTATTTTTTTTAAAAAATAAAAATAACGTTACAATGTCTTGTGATTTGTAATGGTTTTTATATAAAAATCATTACAAATTCAAATTTTCAAAATTGTAATGGTTTTTATGTAAAAACCGTTACAGAAAGCTTTGAGATCTTAGAGTTTCTACCTCTTTTTTTTTCTCTCTTCCTCCATTGCAGCCGCAACCCGTCCCCCATTTTGTGCAATTTTCCATATCTATTTTCATTCAAAAAATAGCGAAAATTTTCTAAAAAAAAATCTGAACAAATAAGAATTATAAAGAGAAGGAGAAGAAGAGTAGATTTAGGGTAAAAAAAAATTAAATTTGAGCAATATTCCATATTTTTCTATTTTTTCTTATTTATTTCGGTTTGTATTTTAATTTGTGGTTAAATTAATGATTTTTTGGTTTTTTGGACAAAATTTTAGATCTCATTGAAGAGAAGAATTACATCATATTGAAGGTATATTTTCATTTCCTATTTATCATAATTTATCACCAAATTATGCATTGATTATTTACATATGTTGATTTTTTCAAAACACGATATTGCAAATCTATTATTTAAATGTTGATTTTTCAGTAATATAATCAGATTTTAATAATATTTTTAAAATTTTCGGCTAAAAGACAGTTTTGACAAGAAATTTAGCCCATAATCATGCAAACTGATTAAGGCTGGTTTTGACAGGAAATTTGGTCCATCGATGGCACGTGCCATCGATTTTCTATCGACTCATTTTTCGAGATCCAAAATTCAAACGGTCGATCCAAGTTGATCACAATATTGAAATACTCATGGAGACCAAATTTTACATTTTTTTCAAATTTTTTTACTATTTATTATGATATTTTCAGATTGGAGGGCCTGAAATACTCTAATCATAATGTGAGAATGGCTAACGCGCCATTGATGGCACATGCCATCGATTTTCTATCGACTCGTTTTTCGAGATCCAAAATTCAAACGGTCAATCCAAACCGTTCAAATTGATCACAATATTGAAATACACTTTGAGACCAAATTTTACATTTTTTTTTTCAAATTTGTTTCTATTTATTATGATATTTTCAAATTTGAGGGCCTGAAATACTCTAATCATAATGTTTTAAAAAATATCATAATAAATTGCAAAAAAAATTGAAAAAATATAAAATTTGGTCTCCAAGAATATTTCAATATGGAGAACAATTTGAACGGTTCAGATTGACCATTTGAATTTTGGATCTCGAAAAATGACTCGATGGTATAGGACCCTCCGTGCCATCAATTTTCTATCGACTCGTTTTTTGAGATCCAAAATTCAAATAGTTAATCCAAACTGTTCAAGTTGATCACAATATGTGTGTATAGCTTGAGATGTCTGGTTAATAATAAAGTTTTTTTTTAGAAATACTAGGAAGAGGCTACCCAGTTACATGGTTGATAATAAACTTGAGGTGTAAATTCTAAAATATTTTCCACAGCCCAAATTCGCTGAGTTTAGTTTGGTGAACTAAGCAAAAACTTTCTGTTTTGATTCCTAATTTGCGTGAAAACCCCCTGTTATTTGATTTTTTTTTCTTTTTCTTTTAGAAAAATTTTGTTTGTAAGGATATGCAAGACCCATGTATAGTATTAGATAGTAAGGGGGTAGCTCGTGAGGTTTTTGTTAGAATAGGACCAAGTTTCCTGCTGGGAATTCAAACTTATAATAAAATATCACCCGTTTTTTCTAAATGATAATATTGCCTGACATGTGGTAAGATTTGTTGACTATCTAGAATATCTTCCAGAAATTTGACTATTTTATTCTGAACTGACATAGTTAAGTTGTTCAAACATTTCAGTCTCAGACTTGACACATGAATTTCATTGAATATACGGAATAATGCCGCCATCTGAAAACGACCATCAACTTTATCATGAGAATTTCACTTGGTAGCCGCTACCAAGCATATCTAAAAAAAATTTTATCATGAGAAAACGCTTTTATTACTAAATACAAATCAATTACTTGTCCATTTCATAAAAATTGACGTTGTTCAAACTCCATCTGTAGTGGTGAATGAGAGTCAAAATACATGACTTTTTTTTTTGAGAGCTAAAAAGTACTTCACTATTAATCGGGAATTTACCGTACACTGTTGCCTGATGAACTTCTGTTCTTCATATGTTGTCACCATCAAGGATACACCTCCTTTCATATGTGATGGCGATGTATGCTCTATCCTTTGTCAAAGTTTGAATTCAATAAATTTAATTGAGGTGACTTCGTTACTTTGTCTTCTATTTCAATTCGAGGCGGCTAACCAAAAGACTATACTAGATTAAGCGGCCATAATGATATTCATAGCTAGGGCTGTAGTCCATCCGTGCTCTGTTCATTGAAATGTTCACCCAGACATACCTTAAATTAATTATCCACCTGTTAACTCAAAATGCATAATAGTTAATAATTAACAATTTATAAAATCCATACAAATATATACAAAAAATAATGATTTATTTATGACATATTAATGTAAAAAATAATCGGTTTGAGTTTCATTTTTTTTTCACTTAAATGAGATGTTTATAATGTGCAGAAGGTACAACAAAATTCTTAGTATTAAAAATATAACTTATTTTGTGTTCCTTTGCAAAAATCTTAGTGTGAGTTATTGTGTTATTTCCCATTGTAGAAGTGTTTAGTGTAGCGCTGTATACGAGCCGAGTTCGAGTGAGTTGGGGCCAACTCAAATTCGACTCGGCTATAATTTGAATTAGCTCGAGTCGAGTTGGAAATACTTTCGAGTTTTTTAAGTTAGCTCAAACTCAGCTCGTCTCTAACTCAAGTTGGCTCACGAGTCACGAGTCACGAGCCAACTTGACATCAGTATGTCTACTTCAAATTTTTATTTTTTAATTGATACATTATTTCAAATTAAAGTAATTGATATATACAATAATATAAAAAATAAAATTTATTATTAATTTTATTCTTTTCCATTGATTTGAAGCAAAATATGTCTTGAAACTCAATATTAATACTCATAGATCATGTTGATAATATCCAAAAAATTAAAATTTATAACGTCACGAGTCAACGAGCCGAGTTGAGCCTAGCTCAAACTTGACTCGTTGATTAATCGAATTGGTTCAACTCAAGTTCTTTTAGCTTGAGTTATAACCGAGCTTTTCACGAGTCGAGTTCGAGTAAACTTACGAATTACGAGCTTTTTGATCACCCCTAGTTTAGTGTGTCAAAAAATTATTTTATTTGGACCCAAAATTTATTGAATTGAAGTTTTAGCAAAAATTTGTCTTATTTATAAATTTCATTTTATTCAATAAATAACTTCTTTTTGTGCAGCGAAATCCTCTGAAGAGAATTCTAGTATAGTCGTATAGATATATAATGTGCACGATATAAGGCTTTTGATCAAAATGTTTTTTATGCGGAATTTCATTTCATTTGAATTGATTTCTCAGAATTTCGTTGGATCTAATAATTAACATAGAAATTCAAATCAAATGACACCAAATTCCTTCAATTTGATAAAAAAAATTTCTAATAAAATGAACTCCCGTATTAACGAAAAGAATTTTAATCAGGGGCCGACTGAATCGACAGTTGGATAAAGTTAGGTGGACTTAGATGTTTTCCACATCCAAATCTTTATACTGTATTAATTAAGCAATTTTCATTTTCTCAAGAGGCCACCCAATTATTCAAATAAGCAATTCAAGAAATGAAATGCGTTTATTTTTCTATTATAGATGCAAAGCCTCTTTTTAAATTTTAAACAGAACAACAAATTAAAAACCACTCTTTTACGCACACGAACTTCCAATAAAATACACACTCAACTTAATTATTCTTTACGACAAACTCCCAACTCCGATGCCACTCTCCACTGCTCCCTGAGTCTTAATTATTCTTTACGACAAACTCCTACCAATACCAGTACAACTCAAGCATAAGAACATTCAGTTGTAAGCATCTGGGTTGGCAACGAGGTAGGCCTCGCAACCCTTAATAACTCCGGTGAAAGCTGCCTTGGCCTTCTCAGATTCCCCCGCAATATCAACTCCAGCCAGAGGCTTGCAGGTTCCGGTCATCTTGACCACGCTGCCTCCGGCCTTGGACTCAACCTTGATGTGGTTTGAAGCAGATTCGAGGTGCACGCCGATGCCTCCACCCTCAACCAAGGTCGACTTGGCCTCGCATTTCTCAACATCTAGGAAGTCCAGACGTTCCTTTACAAAGCTGAAAGGAAGCCCTGAAATATTTTTTGTCAGAATAATTCAATGACTTAGTGACTATGTATTTGAGATATACACCATTCAGAAACAATTGTTGATTAACAAAATTTTCATTTTACTCATGTTGTTTTAATACTTCAGACAGTATTTATGAACTGTTTTATTAATATATTTCAATTTATTCAATTTTAATAATTGAGTCCTCAACAACAATTGAATTACATTTCTGATGATATGATGAACTTTTTGTAATTTGGTTTAAAAATAAAGTAAAAAGAACTTAAATCGTCATTAATTGATTGGAGTCTAGTGCATGATTTATCAACTCATGCCTTTACTAGAAACTAGATAGATTGGTACCTGGGGCAAAGTTGAATTGCCTAATGCTGCCAACATTGCCATCACCCTCCACTGGAGCAGCGCTAACGATTTTGTCAGAGGCAATCTTGGGAGCCAGGTTGTGCCAGTCAAGGATAGCTGCCTTGAAGAGGCGTGGGGCCGGCACGGCTGATTCGATCTCGACTGTATAGCTGGAGCTCATGATTTCTTTGGTAAAGGTTTGATTTGAGTTAATCGGGAATACTGATCAAATGTTGATTGTGCTGGTTAGACTTGGATGGAGATTTAGTGAGAGTTCGAAGGGTTTATATAAATCAGTAGCACAAGTAGTTGGTGAGATTTACGGAAGGAATGGAAGATAGCTTCGAAGTTTGAATTCTATCTTGGGATGATACGCCTCTTCTTTCAAAAGAATTGTCCTAACAATAAGTAAAAATTGACCGTCTAGAATATGGAACCATTAGTTGTGATTTCTTTGACAAGTTGAATTAAAACAAAACCCGTAATAGTGCTATCAAGGAAATCCGTTTATTAGTTTATTCTATTTGTACCGTATTCGATAAGGTGAGTATGAGTAAAATTTTATTTTCGTTAGACTAACATGTACGGGTATATGAGTAAAGAAAAATTTTCGTTAATTTTATCAGGTACGGATATGGATAAGAGCTATTTCGTATCCATTATCTAACCGGTAAAGTTTTACAAATATATATGTATATATAATAATGTTATTAGCATATTTTGTAAAATATGATAGTAGTTTCGATCTTCATCGAAATATATTTATATTGATGAAAATATTAATTTTCACTCTATTATATTATAATTTATAATTAGCTATATAAATTTTTTGAATGTCAATTTACATGAGAATGAATTTCAAACTGATTCAGGCCCAATTCAATTCAAAATACTTACAGCTTCATTGTTTCATGACTAAAATATTAGTCTATTAGGCCTAGTTATTATCATATAAAAGCTTATAATTTCGTCCTAAATAGAATAACTATTTTTTTCCCCCACACCCCCTTTTTCTGGCTTCAAAAGTATATCCAATATATCAATATTGTTCAATCTTATTTTTTTTTATTTTTTTTATAATTGTCCGTAGTCCCACTCTCACACTCTCAACAAACTCTCAACTAGCAAAGGTTGGAATTCGAACCTGGCTCCAGGAGCCAGGCATGTTTCTTAGCAAGCTGCTCTAATCAGCGCTAGACTGTTCAATCTTTTAGTTGTATCATTTGTACGACACGTGTTAGATGATCCGAACCAAAAAAGGAAAAAATAATTTAGATGGGTTATTCGTACTCGCATTAATTATATATATTTTGTATAGCTTGAGGTGTAAATTCTAAAATATTTTCCACAGCCCAAGTTCGCTGAGTTCAATTTAATTTGTGAACTAAGCAAAAACTTTCTGTTTTGGTTCCTAATTTGCGTGAAAACCCAGTGTTATCTGATATTTCTTTGTTTTTTCTTTTTCCTGAGGAAAAAAATTGTTTGTATGGAGATGCAAGATTCATGTATAATAGTTAGGGGGGTAGCTCGTGAGGTTTTTGTTAGAATAGAACCAAGTTTCCAGCTGGGAATTCAAACTTTTAATAAAATATCACCCGTCTAAATGATGCCTGCCATGAGGTAAGATTTGCTGACTATCTAGAATATCTTTCAGAAATTTGACTATTCAATTCTGAACATTTTTTTTTATTTATTAAAATTCAGTTCTGAACAGACATGGGTTAAGTTGTTCAAACATTTCAGAGTCTTTTTTTTTTAACGACGCCCTTAGGCAAACATTTCAGAGTCTCAGACTACACATAATGACATAATTTCGTTGAATGTACGGAATAATGCCACCATCTCATAACGACCGTAAATTTTTTTAATACACATATCTTAAATTGAATATTTAAAACTAAATATAAATAATAAGTAATTTTATCATAAATATGGTAGAGCGCCATTGACAGGACGCATTGGCGGCGTCACTCCCATTGGCGCACGTACCCATTTAGACCCATTTCAGCTCTTTTCAAGTTTGAAAATTTTCAAATTTTTTACATGCGTCAGTACCAGTGGCGCTTTCAATTTTTGAAAAATTTTATTATTTTTAAAAATAAAATTCATCAGATAATACCGATGAGGTTGGAGTGTTAATATTTTTAAATTTTTATTTTTTATTTTAATAAAATTATTATTATTTAAAAAAATATATTCATATTTAAAAAAATTTGTGTTACAAGGGCAACAACAGTGGCGTGTTAATATTTTTAAAAATAAAAAAACTTTTATTATTATTTTTGAAAATTAATTTCACTTGAATATGGGAGCGCCATTTCCAGTGGCGCCGCTACAGGGACGCTGATCTTAGTGGCGCCTGGCATGTTTATAATCAAAATTCTTTTTTTTTATATGTTTATTATTAATTTTTCAATTTCAATCATGTTTGTTAAAAAAATTTACGGTCACAATGATCATCAACTTTATCATGTGAAAACGGTTTTATTACTAAATACAAATCAATTACTTGTCCATTTCATAAAAATTGACGTTGTTCAAACTCCATGTGTAGTGGTGCATGAGAGTCAAAATACATGACATTTTTTTTAGAGCTAAAAGTACTTCATTATTAATCGATAATTTACCATACACTGTTGCCTGATGAACTTCTTTTCTTCATATGTTGTCGAATCTGTATCCTGTACCGCGCGGGATGGTGCACCGTTCGATCTGACTTGGACGATTAATTTTTTTCGGGCCTTACAATCCGGTATTTTCTAGGGGCCATCTAAATTAAATCGGACAGTGCGGGATGGTGCACTGCACCGTCCAGCGTGGGACATGACTTTGTTTCTATGTTGTCACCATCAAGGATACGGATAGGATCAAGGATACACCTCATTTCATATGTGATGGCGATATATGCTCTATCCTTTATCAAAGTTTCAATTTAATAAATTTAATTGAAGTGACTTCGTTACTTTGTCTTCTATACTTCAATTTGAGGCGGGTAACCAAAAGACTATTCTAGATTAAGTGGCCATAATGATATTCAAAGGGCTAGTCCATCCGTGCTCTGTTCATTGAACTGTTCACCCAGACATACCTTAAAATTAATCATCCACCTGTTAATTCAAAATGCATAATAGTTAATAATTAACAATTTAATTATAAAATCTATATAAATATATACAAAAAATAATGATTTATTTATGACATATTAATGTTATAAATAATAGGTTTAAGTTTCATTTTTTTCATTTAAATGAGATGTTTATAATGTGTTGAATAGACAACAACATTCTTAAAGTAACTTATTTAGTGTCCCTTTGCAAAAATCTTAATTAGTGTGAGTTATTGTGTTATTTCCCATTGTAGAAGTTTGGCGTGTCAAAAAATTATTTTATTTGGACCCAAAATTTATTGAACTGAAGTTTTTGAAAAAATGTGTCTTATTTATAAACCTCTGAAGACAACTCTAGTATAGTATAGTGTGTGTGTGTATCTCGTTAACATAAAGGCTTTGATCAAAATATTTTTTATGCGGGATTTCATTTCATTTGAATTTATTTCTCATAATTTTGTTGGATCTAATAATTAATTTGGAAATTCCAATCAAATGACACCAAATCCATTCAATTTGATAAAATAATTTCTAATGAAATGAAAATGAAATCCCGTATTAAAGAAAAGAATTTTATTCGGGACCTAACTGAATCGACAGCTGGATAAAGTTATGTGGACTTAAATGTTTTCCATATCCAAATCTGTATAAAGTTATCCTCAAAATTCAGATTTAAGTGGAATCCAACGGCTGGATCAAATTAAGCAATTTTCATTTTCTCAATCAGCCACTCAATTAATTCAAATAAAATAAGCAATTCAAGAAATGCAATGCGTATATTTTTCTATTATAAATGAGAAGCCTCTTTTTAAATTGTAAACAGAACAACAAATTAAAAACCACTCTTTTACACAGACAAACTTCCAACAAAAGGCACCCAAAACTTAAGCACTTCCAATAAAAGACACACTCAACTTAAGCAGCTCTCTCCACTGCTCCCTCAGTCTTAATTATTCTTTACGACAAACTCCTACCAATACCAGTACAACTCAAGCATAAGAACATTCAGTTGTAAGCATCTGGGTTGGCAACGAGGTAGGCCTCGCAACCCTTAATAACTCCGGTGAAAGCTGCCTTGGCCTTCTCAGATTCCCCCGCAATATCAACTCCAGCCAGAGGCTTGCAGGTTCCGGTCATCTTGACCACGCTGCCTCCGGCCTTGGACTCAACCTTGATGTGGTTTGAAGCAGATTCGAGGTGCACGCCGATGCCTCCACCCTCAACCAAGGTCGACTTGGCCTCGCATTTCTCAACATCTAGGAAGTCCAGACGTTCCTTTACAAAGCTGAAAGGAAGCCCTGCAATATTTTTTGTCAGAATAATTCAATGACTTAGTGACTATGTATTTGAGATATACACCATTCAGAAACAATTGTTGATTAACAAAATTTTCATTTTACTCATGTTGTTTTAATACTTCAGACAGTATTTATGAACTGTTTTATTAATATATTTCAATTTATTCAATTTTAATAATTGAGTCCTCAACAACAATTGAATTACATTTCTGATGATATGATGAACTTTTTGTAATTTGGTTTAAAAATAAAGTAAAAAGAACTTAAATCGTCATTAATTGATTGGAGTCTAGTGCATGATTTATCAACTCATGCCTTTACTAGAAACTAGATAGATTGGTACCTGGGGCAAAGTTGAATTGCCTAATGCTGCCAACATTGCCATCACCCTCCACTGGAGCAGCGCTAACGATTTTGTCAGAGGCAATCTTGGGAGCCAGGTTGTGCCAGTCAAGGATAGCTGCCTTGAAGAGGCGTGGGGCCGGCACGGCTGATTCGATCTCGACTGTATAGCTGGAGCTCATGATTTCTTTGGTAAAGGTTTGATTTGAGTTAATCGGGAATACTGATCAAATGTTGATTGTGCTGGTTAGACTTGGATGGAGATTTAGTGAGAGTTCGAAGGGTTTATATAAATCAGTAGCACAAGTAGTTGGTGAGATTTACGGAAGGAATGGAAGATAGCTTCGAAGTTTGAATTCTATCTTGGGATGATACGCCTCTTCTTTCAAAAGAATTGTCCTAACAATAAGTAAAAATTGACCGTCTAGAATATGGAACCATTAGTTGTGATTTCTTTGACAAGTTGAATTAAAACAAAACCCGTAATAGTGCTATCAAGGAAATCCGTTTATTAGTTTATTCTATTTGTACCGTATTCGATAAGGTGAGTATGAGTAAAATTTTATTTTCGTTAGACTAACATGTACGGGTATATGAGTAAAGAAAAATTTTCGTTAATTTTATCAGGTACGGATATGGATAAGAGCTATTTCGTATCCATTATCTAACCGGTAAAGTTTTACAAATATATATGTATATATAATAATGTTATTAGCATATTTTGTAAAATATGATAGTAGTTTCGATCTTCATCGAAATATATTTATATTGATGAAAATATTAATTTTCACTCTATTATATTATAATTTATAATTAGCTATATAAATTTTTTGAATGTCAATTTACATGAGAATGAATTTCAAACTGATTCAGGCCCAATTCAATTCAAAATACTTACAGCTTCATTGTTTCATGACTAAAATATTAGTCTATTAGGCCTAGTTATTATCATATAAAAGCTTATAATTTCGTCCTAAATAGAATAACTATTTTTTTCCCCCACACCCCCTTTTTCTGGCTTCAAAAGTATATCCAATATATCAATATTGTTCAATCTTATTTTTTTTTATTTTTTTTATAATTGTCCGTAGTCCCACTCTCACACTCTCAACAAACTCTCAACTAGCAAAGGTTGGAATTCGAACCTGGCTCCAGGAGCCAGGCATGTTTCTTAGCAAGCTGCTCTAATCAGCGCTAGACTGTTCAATCTTTTAGTTGTATCATTTGTACGACACGTGTTAGATGATCCGAACCAAAAAAGGAAAAAATAATTTAGATGGGTTATTCGTACTCGCATTAATTATATATATTTTGTATAGCTTGAGGTGTAAATTCTAAAATATTTTCCACAGCCCAAGTTCGCTGAGTTCAATTTAATTTGTGAACTAAGCAAAAACTTTCTGTTTTGGTTCCTAATTTGCGTGAAAACCCAGTGTTATCTGATATTTCTTTGTTTTTTCTTTTTCCTGAGGAAAAAAATTGTTTGTATGGAGATGCAAGATTCATGTATAATAGTTAGGGGGGTAGCTCGTGAGGTTTTTGTTAGAATAGAACCAAGTTTCCAGCTGGGAATTCAAACTTTTAATAAAATATCACCCGTCTAAATGATGCCTGCCATGAGGTAAGATTTGCTGACTATCTAGAATATCTTTCAGAAATTTGACTATTCAATTCTGAACATTTTTTTTTTTTATTAAAATTCAGTTCTGAACAGACATGGGTTAAGTTGTTCAAACATTTCAGAGTCTTTTTTTTTTTAACGACGCCCTTAGGCAAACATTTCAGAGTCTCAGACTACACATAATGACATAATTTCGTTGAATGTACGGAATAATGCCACCATCTCATAACGACCGTAAATTTTTTTAATACACATATCTTAAATTGAATATTTAATACTAAATATAAATAATAAATAATTTTATCATAAATATGGTAGAGCGCCATTGACAGGACGCATTGGCGGCGTCACTCCCATTGGCGCACGTACCCATTTAGACCCATTTCAGCTCTTTTCAAGTTTGAAAATTTTCAAATTTTTTACATGCGTCAGTACCAGTGGCGCTTTCAATTTTTGAAAAATTTTATTATTTTTAAAAATAAAATTCATCAGATAATACCGATGAGGTTGGAGTGTTAATATTTTTAAATTTTTATTTTTTATTTTAATAAAATTATTATTATTTTAAAAAATATATTCATATTTAAAAAAATTTGTGTTACAAGGGCAACAACAGTGGCGTGTTAATATTTTTAAAAATAAAAAAACTTTTATTATTATTTTTGAAAATTAATTTCACTTGAATATAGGAGCGCCATTTCCAGTGGCGCCGCTACAGGGACGCTGATCTTAGTGGCGCCTGGCATGTTTATAATCAAAATTCTTTTTTTTTATATGTTTATTATTAATTTTTCAATTTCAATCATGTTTGTTAAAAAAATTTACGGTCACAATGATCATCAACTTTATCATGTGAAAACGGTTTTATTACTAAATACAAATCAATTACTTGTCCATTTCATAAAAATTGACGTTGTTCAAACTCCATGTGTAGTGGTGCATGAGAGTCAAAATACATGACATTTTTTTTAGAGCTAAAAGTACTTCATTATTAATCGATAATTTACCATACACTGTTGCCTGATGAACTTCTTTTCTTCATATGTTGTCTAATCTATATCCTGTACCGCGCGGGATGGTGCACCGTTCGATCTGACTTGGACGATTAATTTTTTTCGGGCCTTACAATCCGGTATTTTCTAGGGGCCATCTAAATTAAATCGGACAGTGCGGGATGGTGCACTGCACCGTCCAGCGTGGGACATGACTTTGTTTCTATGTTGTCACCATCAAGGATACGGATAGGATCAAGGATACACCTCATTTCATATGTGATGGCGATATATGCTCTATCCTTTATCAAAGTTTCAATTTAATAAATTTAATTGAAGTGACTTCGTTACTTTGTCTTCTATACTTCAATTTGAGGCGGGTAACCAAAAGACTATTCTAGATTAAGTGGCCATAATGATATTCAAAGGGCTAGTCCATCCGTGCTCTGTTCATTGAACTGTTCACCCAGACATACCTTAAAATTAATCATCCACCTGTTAATTCAAAATGCATAATAGTTAATAATTAACAATTTAATTATAAAATCTATATAAATATATACAAAAAATAATGATTTATTTATGACATATTAATGTTATAAATAATAGGTTTAAGTTTCATTTTTTTCATTTAAATGAGATGTTTATAATGTGTTGAATAGACAACAACATTCTTAAAGTAACTTATTTAGTGTCCCTTTGCAAAAATCTTAATTAGTGTGAGTTATTGTGTTATTTCCCATTGTAGAAGTTTGGCGTGTCAAAAAATTATTTTATTTGGACCCAAAATTTATTGAACTGAAGTTTTTGAAAAAATGTGTCTTATTTATAAACCTCTGAAGACAACTCTAGTATAGTATAGTGTGTGTGTGTGTATCTCGTTAACATAAAGGCTTTGATCAAAATATTTTTTATGCGGGATTTCATTTCATTTGAATTTATTTCTCATAATTTTGTTGGATCTAATAATTAATTTGGAAATTCCAATCAAATGACACCAAATCGATTCAATTTGATAAAATAATTTCTAATGAAATGAAAATGAAATCCCGTATTAAAGAAAAGAATTTTATTCGGGACCTAACTGAATCGACAGCTGGATAAAGTTATGTGGACTTAAATGTTTTCCATATCCAAATCTGTATAAAGTTATCCTCAAAATTCAGATTTAAGTGGAATCCAACGGCTGGATCAAATTAAGCAATTTTCATTTTCTCAATCAGCCACTCAATTAATTCAAATAAAATAAGCAATTCAAGAAATGCAATGCGTATATTTTTCTATTATAAATGAGAAGCCTCTTTTTAAATTGTAAATAGAACAACAAATTAAAAACCACTCTTTTACACAGACAAACTTCCAACAAAAGGCACCCAAAACTTACGCACTTCCAATAAAAGACACACTCAACTTAAGCAGCTCTCTCCACTGCTCCCTGAGTCTTAATTATTCTTTACGACAAACTCCTACCAATACCAGTACAACTCAAGCATAAGAACATTCAGTTGTAAGCATCTGGGTTGGCAACGAGGTAGGCCTCGCAACCCTTAATAACTCCGGTGAAAGCTGCCTTGGCCTTCTCAGATTCCCCCGCAATATCAACTCCAGCCAGAGGCTTGCAGGTTCCGGTCATCTTGACCACGCTGCCTCCGGCCTTGGACTCAACCTTGATGTGGTTTGAAGCAGATTCGAGGTGCACGCCGATGCCTCCACCCTCAACCAAGGTCGACTTGGCCTCGCATTTCTCAACATCTAGGAAGTCCAGACGTTCCTTTACAAAGCTGAAAGGAAGCCCTGCAATATTTTTTGTCAGAATAATTCTGACTTGGTGACTATGTATTTGAGATATACACCATTCAGAAAGAAATGATGATTAACATAATATTCATTTTACTCATGTTGTTTTAATACTTCAGAGTTCAGACAATATTTATGAACTGGTTTATTAATGTATTTCAATTTATTCAATTTTAATAATTGAGTCCTCAACAAACAATTGAATTACATTTCTGATGATGAACTTCTTACAATTTGGTTTTAAAATAAAGTAAAAAGAACTTAAATCGTCATTGATTGGAGTCTAGTGCATGATTCATCAACTCATGCATTTACTGCAAACTAGATAGATAGGTACCTGGGGCAAAGTTGAATTGCCTAATGCTGCCGACATTGCCATCACCCTCCACTGGAGCAGCGCTAACGATTTTGTCCGTGGCAATCTTTGGAGCCAGGTTGTGCCAGTCAAGGACAGCTGCCTTGAAGAGGCGTGGGGCCGGGACGACTGATTCGATCTCAACTGTATAGCTGGAGCTCATGTTTCTTTGGTAAAGGTTTGATTTGAGTTAATCGGGAATGCTGATCAAATGTTGATTGTGTTGCATAGACTTGGATGGAGATTTAGTGAGAGTTGGATGGGTTTATATAGATCAGTGGCATGTGTAGTTGATGAGGTTTATGGAAGGAATTGAAGATGGCTTCCAAGTTTGAATTCTATCTTGGGATGATACGCCTTTTCTTTCAAAAGCATTGTCCTAACAATAAGTTAAAATCGACCGTCTAGAATATGTAACCGTTAGTTGTTATTTCATTGACAAATTGAATTAAAACAAAACCCGTAATAGTGATGTCAATGATAAACGATTAAAACAAAACCCGTAATAGTGATGTCAATGAAATTCGTTTACCGGTTTATTCTATTTATACTTTATTCAATAAGGTAAGTATGAGTAAGATTTTATTTTCGTTAGACTAACATGTATGGGTGTGAATAAAGAAAAATTTTCGTTAACTTTATTGGGTACGGATATGGATAAGGGCTTTTTCGTATCCATTATCTAACAGGTAAAGTTTTACAAATATATATGTATAATATAATAATGTTATTAGCATATTTCGTAAAATATGATAGTAGTTTTGATTTTCATCTAAATTTATTTATATTGATGAAAAACTTAATTTGCACTCTATTATATTATAATCTATAATTAGTTATATAGATTTTTGAATGTGAAGTAACATGAGAATGAATTTCAAACTGATTCAGGCCCAATTCAATTCAAATACTTGCAACTTCATTGTTTCGTGACTAAAATATTAGACTATTAGGCCTAGTTATTATCATATACAAGCTTCTAATTCCGTCATAAAAAGAACAAGTATCCCCCCCCCCCCCTCGACTTCAAAAGAATATCCAATATATCAATATTGTTCAATCTTATATGGGTATGTTTGGTAGGAACCACGAACAGGCTGTTCGTGAACAGCCGTAGTTCGCGCGAACCACACACTTCACGAACTGGGCGAACTGCGAACTTCTTGGTTTGTTCCTTATTCCCCGATTTTCACGAACTAGACGTTGTTCGTGGCTCCCTAGTTCGTCCCTTGTTCGTCAATAAACCAAACACACCCATAGTTGTATCAGTTATACGACACGTGTTGGATGATCGGAACCAAAAAAGGAAAAAATAATTTAGATGGGTTATTGGTAGGGATGAAAACGGACTGGATACAGATCGGATAGTGGTCAAATCATATCCGCATCCGTATTTTCTTTCGGATACTAATACGAATACGGATATGCTCGGATACGGATACGGTTCGGATGTTAAGCGGATACGAATACGAATACGAATACAAATATATTTCGGATAATTAAGAAAATATATATAAATTAACAAACAAATAGAAATAAAACTAAAGTAGCAAGATAATAATCTCGTTATAACATTTTATTAAAAGCAATATGAAATATGTATAAATTAATAATATTATTATTAACATTAATCATTATTTATCGTCTCTATTAATTCTACCATATAATCTATAATAACAATCGACTAATTTTCTTAAAAAATAAATAACAATTATTATCCTACCATTTATTTTTTATATAATTTAGATAAATTAAATCTAGAGACTCAAACCAGTATATATATACATAAAATAACTATATCACAAAGGGGGAATTCGGATATCTGCTTTGCAAATTTTTTCGGATCCGGATAAATATCCGGATCCGCAACCGTATCCGCATCCATTTGCATTCTCATATTCGCATCCGTATCCGTTTAAAAAGATCCGGATTCGCATCTAGATCCGAACGGATCCGGATATTAATATCCGGATTCGCTATTGTTCGGATACGGATGCGGATCGGATCGGAATTTATGCGATCCGTTTTCAACCCTAGTTATTCGTACTCGCATTATATATAATATGTATAAAATCTAGAAGAGCAAGGATATGTATAGCCCGAGGTGTCTAGTTAATAAACTTGAGGTTAAATTCTAAAATATTTTCCACAGCCCAAGTTCGCTGAGTTTAGTTTAGTGAACTAAGCAAAAACTTTCTGTTTTGGTTTCTAATTTGCGTGAAAACCCCCCGTTATTTGATATTTCTTTTGTTTGTTTTTTTTTTTCTTTTTCTTGATGAAAAAAATTGTTTGTATGCAGATGAAGATTCATGTATAATGGTTAGGGGGACTAGCTCGTGAAGTTTTTGTTAGAATAGAACCAAGTTTCCAACTGGGAATTCAAACTTTTAATAAAATATCACATGTTTTCTAAATGATTGCCTGCCATGCCCATGAGGTAAGATTTGTTGACTATCTAGAATATCTTCCAGAAATTTGACTATTTAATTCTGAACTGACAAGGGTAAAGTTGTTCAAACAATTCAGAGTATCAGACTTGACATATGAATTTCGTTGAATATAATAATGCCGCCATCTTATAACGACCATCAACTTTATCATGTGAAAACGTTTTTATTACTAAATACAAATCAATTACTTGTCCATTTCATAAAAATTGACGTTGCTCAAACTCCATGTGTGGTGAATGAGAGTCAAAATACACGACTTTATTCAAAAAAAAAAAAAAAAACATACATGACTTTTTTTTTTTTGAGAGCTAAAAGTACTTCACTATTAATCGGTAATTTACCGTACACTGTTGCCTGATGAACTTCTTTTCTTCATATGTTGTCACCATCAAGGATACACCTTATTCGCATCCGCATCATCAGCGGTCAAAAAAGGACTGCTTAGAGTTGTCATTTCTTTTTTTTTTAATATTTAAAAATTTCAAAATTCAAATAGAGAATCTAAATCGTTGATCTTGTTAAATTTTATCGGCGATGAGTTTTCATATAAGTTTTATAAAATTTGAAGTCGATTTGATACTTGATTAAATGATCAAATTATGAACGTATTAGAATTAATCAAACCAAATTCATTCATTTGTTGACTACTTGATCTAGTATCAAATTAACTTCAAATTTTATAAAACTTATATGAAAATGCATCGCCGGTAAAATTTAACAAGATCAATGGTTTGGATTCTCAATTTGAGTTTTAAAATTTTTAAATATTAAAAAAAAAAATGACCGCTTGGAGCAATCTTTTTTTGACTGCTGAGGATGCGCATGCTATCCACCTTATTCATATGTGATGGTTATGTATGCTCTATCCTTTATCAAAGTTTTAATTCAATAAATTTAATTGAAGTGACTTCGTTACTTTGTCTTCTATACTTCAATTCGAGGCGGGTAACCAAAAGACTATACTAGATTAAGTGGCCATAATGATATTCATATGGCGTATACTGTAGTCCATCCGTGCTCTGTTCATTGAACTGTTCACCCAAATATACCTTAAAATTAATTATCTACCTGTTAACTCAAAATGCATAATAGTTAATAACTAACAATTTATAAAATCTATATAAATATATCAAAAAATAATGATTTATTTATATTAATGTCATAAATAATAGGTTTAATTTTCATTTTTCATTTAAATGAGATCGATGTTTATAATGTGCTGGAGATGAAAAAAATTTCTTAGTATTAAAGTATCCTATTTTGTGTTCCTTTGCATAATATTAGTGTGAGTCATTGTGTTATTTCCCATTGCAGCGAAAGAAATCCTCTCAAGACAACTCTAGTATAGTAGTGTAGATATGCACCAAAACTTTCATACATTAGTATGCACCATATGTTTTCTCTCTCTATATATAAATATATTAACATAATAATTAAGGCTTTAATCAAAATATTTTTTTATTCGGGATTTCTTTTTATTTGAATTGATTTCTCAGAATTTTGTTGGATGTAATAATTAACATGAAAATTCCAATCAAATGACACCAAATCCATTCAATTTGATAAAAAAAATGTCTAATGAAATCCCGTAATAAAGAAAAGAATTTTAATCAGGGCTAACTGAATCGACAGTTGGATAAAGTTAGATGGACTGAAATGTTTTCCATATCCAAATCTGTATTAACTTATTCTGAAGGTGCGTTTGCATCATCTAAGAATAAAATTAGGATTAGTTATTCGGAGTAAAAAATATTATTCTTAAACGATCAAAATGAGTTTTTTAGATCCAGAGTGTTATTTTTAAGTGGTCGAACATCTAAATTAATTTTTTTTTCCTATAGTGTTTGTGGATCATCTTCTTAATGTAGATTAAGATCGTTTGAGCCACTTTTTAATTCGGATTAAAAAGTTTAATCCGAATTAAAAAGATGATCCAAACACTCTAGAAATAAAAATTTAATCCGAACGTTGGGCCACTTAAAAAAAAATACCACTCTAGATTCAAAAAGCTTATTCTGGATCATTTAGGAATAATATTTTATACTCCGAATAACTAATTTTAATTTTATTCTTAGACGATCCAAACGCCCCCATAATTCAGATTTAGGTGGAATGCAACGGCTCGATCAAATTAAGCAATTTTCATTTTCTCAAGCAGCCACTCAATTATTCAAATAAGCAATTCAAGAAATGCAAAGCGTATATTTTTCTATTATAAATGCAAATCCTCTTTTGAAATTGTAAACAGAACAACAAATTAAAAACCACTCTTTGACACAGACAAACTTCCAATAAAAGACACTCAAATTAAGCACTTCCAATAAAAGACACACTCAACTTAAGCAGCTCTCTCCAATGCTCCCTCAGTCTTATTTATTCTTTACGACAAACTCCTATCAATACCAGTACAACTCAAGCATAAGAATATTTAATTGTAAGCATCTGGGTTGGCAACGAGGTAGGCCTCGCAACCCTTAATAACTCCGGTGAAAGCTGTCTTGGCCTTCTCAGATTCCCCCGCAATATCAACTCCCGGCAGAGGCTTGCTGGTTCCAGTCACCTTGACTACGCTGCCTCCGGCCTTGGGCTCGACCTTGATGTGGGTTGAAGCAGATTCGATGTGCACGCCGAGGCCTCCACCCTCAACCAAGGTCGACTTGGCCTCACATTTCTCAACATCTAGGAAGTCCAGACGTTCCTTTACAAAGCTGAAAGGAAGCCCTGCAATAATTTTTGTCAGAATAATTCAATGACTTAATGACTATGTATTTGAGATATACACCATTCAGAAACAAATGTTGATTAACATAATTTTCATTTTACTCATGTTTGAAAACTTCAGAATTTCAGATAGTATTTATGAACTGTTTTATTATAATATATTTCAATTTATTCAATTTTAATAATTGAGTCCTCAAGACCTCAATAACAATTGAATATCATTTCTGATGATGATTCATCAAAAAAAATCATTTCTGATGATGAACCTTTTACAATTTGGTTTAAAATAAAGTAAAAAGAACTTAAATCGTCATTGATTGGAGTCTAGTGTACGATTCATCAACTCTTTTTTTTTTTTTTTTTTTTTTTGAAAAAAGTAGCCCTTTTAAGGCTACCGTTTCATTATATGAAAATGAAACAAAAGAAACTAGACAGATAGGTACCTGGGGCAAAGTTGAATTGCCTAATGCTGCCAACATTGCCATCACCCTCCACTGGAGCAGCGCTAACGATTTTGTCAGAGGCAATCTTGGGAGCCAGGTTGTGCCAGTCAAGGATGGCTGCCTTGAAGAGGCGTGGGGCCGGGACGGCTGATTCGATCTCGACTGTATAGCTGGAGCTCATGATTTCTTTGGTAAAGGTTTGATTTGAGTTAATCGGGAATACTGATCAAATGTTGATTGTGCTGGTTAGACTTGGATGGAGATTTAGTGAGAGTTGGAAGGGTTTATATAGATCAGTGGCATGTGTAGTTGGTGAGATTTATGGAAGGAATGGAAGATAGCTTCCAAGTTTGAATTCTATCTTGGGATGATACGCCTCTTCTTTCAAAAGCATTGTCCTAATTAACAATAAGTTAAAATTGACCGTCTAGAATATGGAACTGTTAGTTCTGATTTCCTTGACAAGTTGAATTAAAACAAAACCCGTAATAGTGCTGTCAATGAAATCCGTTTACTCGATTATTCTATTTGTACCGTATTCGATAAGATTTTATTTTCGTTAAATATGAGTAAGATTTTATTTTCATTTAAGTATGGGTAAGATTTTATTTTCATTAGACTTACATGTATGGGTATGTGTAAAAATTTTAGTTAACTTTATCGGGTACGGGTATGGGTAAATGCTATTTCTTATCCATTATCTAACAGGTAAAGTTTTACAAATATATATGTATATATAATAATGTTATTAGTATATTTCGTAAAATATGATAGCAGTTTTGATCTTCATCCATATTTATTTATATTGATGAAAACTTAATTTGCACTCTATTATATTATAATTTATAATTAGTTATATAGAGTTTTTGAATGTCAATTGACATGAGAATGAATTTCAAACTGATTCAGGCCCAATTCAATTCAAATTAATACTTATAGCTTCATTGTTTCATGACTAAAATATTAGTCTATTAGGCTTCGTCATTATCATATACAAGCTTCTAATTTCGTCATAAATAGAACAAGTATTTTTCCCCCAACCGACCCCCCTTTTCTGACATCAAAAGTATATCCAATATATCAATATTGTTCAATCTTATAGTTGTATCTTTTATACGAGACGTGTTGGATGATCCGAACCAAATTAAAAAAAGGAAAAAATAATTTAGATGGGTTATTCGTACTCGCATTAATTATATATAGTATGTATAAAATCTAGAAGAGCAAAGATATGTGTATAGCTCGAGGTGTCTGGTTAATAAGCTTGAGGTGTACATTCTAAAATAGTTTCCACAGTCCAAGTTCGCTGAGTTCAGTTTAGTGAACTAAGCAAAAACTTTCTGTTTTGGTTCCTAATTTGCGTGAAAACCCCCTGTTATTTGATATTTCTTTTTTTTTCTTTTTCTTGATGAAAATATTTGTTTGTATGGAGATGCAAGATTCTTGTATAATAGTTAGGGGGGTCGCTCGTGAGGTTTTTTATTAGAATAAAACCAAGTTTCCAGCTGGGAATTCAAACTTTTAATAAAATATCACCCGTTTTCTAAATGATTGCCTGCCATGAGGTAAGATTTGTTGACTATAAAGAATATCTTTCAGAAATTTGACTATTCAGTTCTGAACTGACATGGGTTAAGTTGTTCAAACATTTCAGAGTCTCAGACTACACATAAATTTGGTTGAATGTACGGAATAATGCTGCCATCTGATAACGACCTTCAAATTTATCATGTGAAAACGCTTTTATTACTAAATACAAATCAATAACTTGTCCATTTCATAAAAATTGACGTTGTTCGAACTCCATGTGTAGTGGTGAATGAGAGTCAAAATACAAGACATTCTCTTTAGAGCTAAAAGTACTTCACTATTAATCGGTAACTGAATCGACAGTTGGATAAAGTTAGGTGGACATGAAATGTTTTCATATCCAAATCTGTATTAAGTTATTCTCAAAATTCAGATTTAGGTGGAATCCAATAGCTGGATCAAATTAAGCAATTTTCATTTTCTCAAGCAGCCACTCAATTTTTCAAATAAGCAATTTAAGAAATGCAAAGCCTATATATTTCTATTATAAATGCAAAGCCTCTTTTAAAATTGTAAACAGAACAACAAATTAAAAACCACTCTTTTACATAAACTTCCAATAAAAGACACTCAACTTAAGCAGCTCTCTTCAATGCTCCCTCAGTCTTATTTATTGTTTACGACAAATTCCTATCAATACCAGTACAAATCAAGCATAAGAACATTCAGTTCTAAGCATCTGGGTTGGCAACGAGGTAGGCCTCGCAACCCTTAATAACTCCGGTGAAAGTTGCCTTGGCCTTCTCAGTTTCCCCCGCAATATCAACTCCCGGCAGAGGCTTGCTGGTTCCAGTCACCTTGACTACGCTGCCTCCGGCCTTGGGCTCGACCTTGATGTGGGTTGAAGCAGATTCGATATGCACGCCGATGCCTCCACCCTCAACCAAGGTCGACTTGGCCTCACATTTCTCAACATCTAGGAAGTCCAGACGTTCCTTTACAAAGCTGAAAGGAAGCCCTGCAATATTTTTTGTCAGAATAATTCAATGACTTAATGACTATGTATTTGAGATATACACCATTCAAAAACAAATGTTGATTAACATAATTTTCATTTTACTCATGATGTTTTAATACTTCAGATAGTATTTGTAAACTGTTTTATTAATATATTTCAATTTATTCAATTTTAATAATTGAGTCCTCAACAACAATTGAATTACATTTCTGATGGTGAACTTTTTACAATTTGGTTTAAAAACAAAGTAAAAAGAACTTAAATCGTCATTGATTGGAGTCTAGTGCATGATTCATCAACTCATGCATTTACTAGAAACTAGATAGATATGTACCTGGGGCAAAGTTGAATTGCCTAATGCTGCCAACATTGCCATCACCCTCTACGGGAGCAGCGCTAACGATTTTGTCAGAGGCAATCTTGGGAGCCAGGTTGTGCCAGTCAAGGATAGCTGCCTTGAAGAGGCGTGGGGCCGGTACGGCTGATTCAATCTCGAATGTCCAGCTGGAGCTCATGATTTCTTTGGTAATGGTTTGATTTGAGTTAACCGGGAATGCTGATCAAATGTTGATTGTGCTGGTTAGACTTGGATGGAGATTTAGTGAGAGTTGGAAGAGTTTATATAGATCAGTGGCTTTTGTAGTTGGTGAGGTTTTTGGAAGGACGTCTGGAAGATAGCTACCAAGTTTGAATTTAATCTTGGAATGGTACGCCTCTTCTTTCAAAAGCATTGTCTTAACAATAAGTTAAATTGACCGTCTAGAACATGGAAACCATTAGTTTTGATTTCTTTGACAACTTGAATTAAAACAAAACCCGTAATAGTGTTGTCAAATGAAATCTGTTTACCTCGTTTATCCTATATGTACTGTATTTGATAAGATCGGTATGGGTAAGATTTTATTTTCATTAGACTAACGAATATGGATATGGTCAAAAAAAAAAGTTGCAATAACTTTATTGGATACGGATATGAGTAAGGGCTTTTTCATACCAATTATCTAACGGGTTAAGTTTACAAACATATATGTATATATAATCTTGTTATTAGCGTATTTCTTAAAATATGATAGCAGTTTCGATCTTCATCCAAATTTATTTATGTTGATTAAAATTTTTGTTTTGCACTGTATTATATTATAATTTATAATTAGTTATATAGATTTTTTGAATGTGACATTAGAATAAATTTCATGATTTTTTGTTATATCTGAAATAAAATCTAAATGTTGTACTTTATTCATATATTTATTTGATAGTAAGTATTGAACACATTATATATTCTTTCTTAAATTGATAATATTATTATTACACATTATGTATCGTTATTTTGCCCTTACCGTTAATTCTTAATGGGTATAAGTAGGATACGGGTAAAGACATTTTTTAACGAATACGAGTATTATATAGGTAAAAAAAATTTTAACGGATACATGTATGTACAAAATACCTTTTACCGTACCGTACCGTATCCATTGACAGTCCTACCCGTAACAAATTACTACTATTTTGAAAAAAATTGAACCTTACCGTATGAAAAATTATAATGTTTTCTTTTATCAAAGAAAAAAAAAGAAGAGGACGAAGCACACACCCGAAAAAATTGCATCGTTGATAATTTCATTTTTTTTAAAATAAAACTATTTATGTAGAGAGATATTGTCTAATGTGTGAGAAACTTGGTTTATTCTTCTTTCTCTTCCAAAGAAAATTGAATACATTAATTTCTAAAAAAAATGATGAAATCACTTACTATTTGCGTAGGGCTGTCAATGGGTACGGTACGGTAAAAGATATTTTCTGATCCGTATCCGCTAAAATTTTTTTTACCCGTACCCTCTCTATATCCGTTAAAAAATGGCTTTACCCATACCCGTTAATGGTAGGGATAGAGTAACGGTATATAATGAAAAATAATAATATTATTAATTTAATAAAAAAATCTATAATATGATAAATAAATAACATCAAATAAATATACGTATAAAGTACCACATTTAGATAATATTTAAGAAATAAAAAAATCATGAAATTCATCCCATGTCAATTGACATTCAAAAAATCTATTTAACTAATTATAAATTATAATATAATAGAGTACAAATTAATTTCTACACCAACATAAATAAATTTTGATGAAAATCGAAACTAATAATATATCTTACGAAATAGGTTTATAACAAGATTATATTTACATATATGTTTGTAAAATGCTACACGTTAGATAATGAATACGAAATAGCCCTTATCCGTATCCATACCCGATAAGTTAACGAAAAATTTCCGCTACCCATACCTATATATGTTATTCTAACGAAAATAAATCCTTACCGAATACAGTACGAATAGAGTAAACAGATTCCATTGAACTCTCTAATTTTGCACAAGACTCACGTTCAACAATGTTTTCATGAAATTTCGAATTTTGATTAATTAGTTTCCTCATATGAATGAGATTGCTTCTTGTCATATTAGGAGACCAAATTGTTGTACATTTGTCTTTCTTTATTATTTTTGGGCTCGTTTGGATGGGGCTAAAAATAGCTTCTTCCTAGACATAAAACTCTTCATAAAGTTACACACTTCCCAACATTTTCTTTCTAAAATTCTTATTCCTTCCTTATTCCCATACGATCCAAACGAGCCCTTTAGGGTCATTAAAGTGATATCAAAACGCATGTAATATTGGACTCATTTTACTTGCAAATATGAAACAAACATTGACCCCCCCCCCCCCCCCAAAAAAAAAAAAAAAAAAGGGCGTTGGTCATGATGCTTAACAAGTTCTCTACAACATATAAATCGCTAGCTAAAGGTCTTATAAAGGTCGCTTTTCAATGATTCAACTCAAATCAATTATGTACTTAGTCACCACTTTAGTTCCAGACCAAAAAGGACCAAACAAAATTATTAACTGGTCGTTATAATGAACAAAAACCAGCAATATATTTTTGTATAACTTTCAACCTTTATTACTAATCGATAGAGATAGAACAACAACGGTCAACAAAGTGAACTATGTAAACAATGCCGGGTCAATCTTTTCCATTCTATTATTTAATCATTCATATATAGTACTTATGACATTATATGTATGTGTCTAGTCAATTGCAATCTTACCGTATCGTGGTGTATCGTGGCAAACACGGGTGTGTTTAGCATCGTGTCGTGTCGTGTCGTGTTGAGTGGAGGGAAAGGCCGACACAACACGGAAATTGACACGACACGGTTGGAAACCGTGTTGACACGCCACAATACAGTTGTGTCAACCGTGTCAAACCGTGTTAAAAATTTATTATTCTATTTTTTCATAGAAATTACTAAAAATTGTTAAAAATTACTAAATATTTTTGTGCTAGGTTCGAGTTTTTAATTTAAAAATTATAGAACACGTGGCTGTTGAGGGAGGTGGATTGTTTAAGTTGGGATTATTTGGATTGTTAGGATCATCAAAAATATTATATATGTTCTCCATTGGAAATTATGAAGAATAATTAATTTGAAATTTGGAAATAAGAAAAAGCTTATCGCAGAGAATATAGGATTTAATTTGGCTTTTTTTTTTATGAAGGAAATAGTAAGAATGGGTAATGGGGTGGTATTTATAGATGGGTCAACCGGTCAAGGCTTTCAAATTTGAATTTAAATTTATGGAGATAAAATGTTGCTACTACATCTACAGTTTCCAGTTTCCAGTTTCGAGTTTCCACTAGTGTCTAGTGGCTAGTGCCAGACTTAGGTAGTTGACGGTTGTGTATTAATTCTATTCTAGTTTGACCAGCAAATCAGAATGTGCCAAGTGGCTCAATTCAATTAGCTGAGGGTGAAGCTTTCGTTGAAAATTTGGAATTCACAAAGATAACGTGCGTACGGTGTACCCGTGTGCGCTACAGACCTACAGTCTATACTCTACAAGATAAATGCTACGAGTCTAGACTGGAAAATTAACAGGCATAAGCATAACGTCTCTATTCTTGCCAGCTTTTTTTTTTAATACAGACTATAACGTCGTGTGGCATGTTTTAGGTGTGTCGTATCAATCTGTGTCGTGTTAAACTGTGTCATGTTGAACCTTATCATTTTTCTAAACAGATCAACACAATACGATTTTGACACGACACATCAACACGACTGTGTCGTGTCAAATCCGTACCTGTGGCGTAGTGTGGCGTGGCAACACGGACCTGTGGCATGGCAACACGGTTAACATGGCACGATTTGTAATTCACTATATGTGTCACCGTCTAGGTAGAGGTTACTCTAATAATGGTGTTTTGCACAGCAAATAAAAGAAGCTTAAAGATCATATTTTATTAATCACAAGTTTTTGAGTTACAAGCTAAAAATGGAAAGAGAGTCGACCCCTTCTAGTGAGGGGTGTTCTATTTATAGACTATTGTTGCAAGATAAACAATAAATCGTCTGCCTTTGTTGGTCCTGCCGTAGGTCGTACCACCAAGGACCCATCAGGCCCCCAAGGACTCGAGGGTCGAGTCATCAGGAGCCCTCGAGGGTTGAGTCGCCATAGATCATCCGAGCCCTCGGGGGCTTTGAGGGTCGAGTTGTCATAGACCCTCCAAGTCCTCGGGGGCTTGAGGGTCGAGTTGTCGTAGACTCTCCGAGCCTTCAAGGAGGATGTGGCGAGGTCATGCCTCAAGGTCGAGTCGAATGGATCCGAGACCTGGATAAGGTGTCTATCCGGACCAACTGAGATGTTAGGCCTCGGGGCTTGGCTGTCTCTTTCCTCTTCTTGGACCGGTCTTATGTGATCTTGGGGGCCTTCTAATCCTTGGGCCCTAAAAGCATGTAATTTTTGTAAATAGATTTCATATTTGATTATTATAAGAACAAATTCTTTATCTACAGACAAAGAACAATATATCTTAAGTGTAAAATCGCAGATTTGTAATCTGACTGAAGGTTTTTTATGAAAATTTAAATTTGCAATAAGTTGGAAGGGTTAGTTACTTTATCATAAAAAAAATATTTTACTCCCATAAAAAAAGGTGAAAATTTTTTTATTACAACTTATGTATATACGATTTTAAGTTTTTGATATAAGCATTGTATTAATATCAATATTTCAAATGATACTAGATCTCGCTTAAAAAAAGATCAAAAAAGTTTCTTGGAGCACCACCCATGACCTTAGAATAGTTTCTTAGAGCACTACCCATGACCATGAGAAAAAATTCAGGGATTTTAATTAAAATTATAGATTATAGATTATAGATTTGTGCAGTTTAGCAATTGAGTGGTGATTTAGCGCTTATCAGTGATAAAACGATAATAAAACGGTTGTGTTGCAATAAAACGGATAAAACGATTGTGCGTTGGATACAAAAACCTAGATAAAACAGCAAAAACTGAGTTTTTTAAAAGCTACTATAACTTAACGATATTCCGTCAAAAAAAATAGGGGAAATCGGATAAATGCCACCCTAAAATCACAAAATTAGAAAAATACCACTCCAAAACAAAACTTTAGTTTAATGCCACCCTAAAATTAATTTATTCAGATTTTTGCCACTTCTACTGTATAAAACCCCTCTCAAATATAATATTTTAGCGCATTGACCAAAATGCCCTTTGTTTCCATTAATTTTTTATTTTCTGAAATTCACAATATTTCTTCCTCACCATTACACGACTGAACCCAAGACTGCACGTGCTCCACCGCTGCTGCTCCGTCGCGGTTCCACCGCCGCTGCTCCGTCGCCCTTCCACTGCCGCTGCTTCGTCGTCGTTCTCTGTCGCCATTCCGCCGTAACTCAGGACTAAAACCCTAGTCCCTAGATGGCATGTCGCCCTAGCCCCAATACAGAGATCAAAGTAGAGAAGAGTTGGACTAGCCTTTGTGTGTTCTAGAAAAGCGAGTGCTGGTGTACAAGACAACAGCGCGGAGGAGGGGAGAACGAGTATGATCGAACATTCCTTGCGTTACCCATTTCTGTTCTTATTTTTTCTTTAATCTGTAGCGATTGAGAAAAAAAAATGTTTACTTCATCTGATTTCGTGTGTTTGAATAGAAATTGAACATAAAGTTGAAACTTCGTCCTTGTTCTTTAATTCGAGGCACTTAAGGTGGGTAAATGATGGTATAATATCTCTTGCCACATGTACTAATCTGATGGCTGAGGAAGTTATATCGTGAATGGAAAGAGATTCAGAAAATAAAAGATAATGAAAATAAAGGACATTTTGGTCAATACTATAAAATATTGTATTTAGGAGAGGCTTTATACGGTAGAAGTGGCAAAAATCTGAATAAATTGATTTTAGTGTGGCATTCAACTAAGGTTTTGTTTTAGGATGGCATTTTTCTAATTTTGTAATTTTGAAGTGGCACCCATCCAATTTTCCCAAAAAAATAAGGCAACAAAAATTGATTAAATTTATTTTTTAGGATATTTTTTCCCTTTCATTAAAAAGCTAACGCACTTAATGTATGGAAACGTATTATGCTTTAATATTTCTATTTTATTTTATTTCATTGATCAAGCTCAAGCATGACTATCGGCAATATTTTATAGGTAGTTCTAATAAGTGATAATTGGTAGCTACCTACCTGCGGAGAATTACTAGAAATGTTGAGTAAATAACTTTGAAGATTGGTTAATTAGTTACTGATGTATGTAAGAGCAAATATTTGAAGTGAGAAAGAATTTAGCAAATCAAGTAATGTAATACAATCATGGCTTTCAAAAATATAGGTAATCCTTTCATGCAGTTAATAGAAGAACAGGTCAAATCTTGCGAGACATCTATGCGCTAACCCAAGATTTTTAATTAGCCTGAACAGAAATTTTAATTCTTTTTTTTTTCTTTTGTTTGGCAATATTAGGCTCATTTCTATCTGAACAGAAACAGTCAATTTAAATGAGTACTAGATAGATAGCATGGAAATTAGTGTGACAACGAACATGTGTTGATGCAAAATGAATTAATTCAGGCTCCATAGTTTGACCGCAACTTATTTGGAAATTAATGCCCACCAGCTTTTACCCGGAGCTCTGTACGTAGGATTTTTGTGTATTGACAATCGACCTTCTAGAGATAGAAGGTAACTGGATGGAATTCTAAAACTGTTGCATGTGTAATTTTTTCTTCTAATATTTTTTAATGTAAAGTTCTGGTATCAATATCTAGTATCAATTAAATTCTGTGAGTATCCGATTCTGCTATTTTGTTTTCAATTTCGACACGGCAATCTGAGCCGTACTTTTTTTTCGCTGAAATCTGATCGTCGTTTTTTTCCTCCTTTAAACCCCTACCCTATTCAGACCTCGCAAGCTCGATCTCCACCTCCGCCTCCTTCGCTAATCCTCCACCTCCACCCTTATCCTTATCCTCCACCTCTGACATACCGCTATCTCCTCCACCTCCACCTCCACCCTTATCCTTTCCTCCGCGCATCTCTATGACTCTTATCTCCTCCTCCGCCAACTGCTCCTACCCCCTCTTCCATCGTCTTCCCCTCACCCCAACAGAAAACCACCACCCCGGCCCTTCCTCCGACAACCGCTACTCCGTCCTCCTTCGTCAATTAATCGTGTTCTTCAATTAGGAAATATTGGTGTTCATACCACTCTCATAATCCCAATATAGACGGTGCCTTGAAGAAATTTGAAGAAATACTCTAGGCCGTATTCCAATTTCAATGGTACATGTGCTCTTTGATTCGACCTTAAATTAGGTCTCTACTATCAATTATATTGTTTTTCTTTGAAATTTTTGTAAGAAATCACTATTAATTTTCAATGCAAAAATAATATGAATTATCTTTTATTCTTTATTCCTTATTCTTTATAGATGAGATACTTTTCTATTTAGTAAGATAAGTTGGTCGGTATTACAAAAATCTTAATTCCTTGAGACAATCGTTTTATCGCCAGTGAGATTTACACATATTATTTACCCTTATTTTATCATTGCCATTTCAACAATTATACCAATTAAATATTTAAATTGATGATGTTTCTATTTCAGTTAATATGCAGCTCTGAGGAAGAAATTTTGAATTTCGTGGAAGGATTGAGACATATAGGAACACTACAAGAGGAAAAGATATCTCCTTTTGCTGACAACTCATCTGGGTGGCTGATTTCTGGTCAGGTTATTTTTTTTTTCTTTTTTCTGAATTAAGAAGTACGGGTTAGGTTACTTAGGTTATATTGACAACAAATTTTTTTGGCAACTATTACGATTTAGACAGATCAAATTGTTAGAAAGTCCATGATTTTAAATTTTCTTGTTAATTAACCATTAATTAACTATCTAAATAACAAAGACTTCGATGGATCTTGTTCAAGCATCAACACATCATAAGAAAGGAAGGAAAAAGCTACCTCTCCTAGACTTGCAGCTAGAAGGCTCGAATCCGATGCGTGGGAGTCGGTGGCGTGCACTCCTTCACCACCAAATCACCGGCGGCCGCTGATATCGTTATTATTCATTGGTATTTGGACCGTACTTGGCACTCAAATGACACTCAAACCATTAAATTATTCAATAGATTGCTATGTTTTCCAAGGATTTGGCTTTGCCGTCGTTTCTTCTCTTATTTTACAGGACTTTGATGATTTCTGGTGATGTTCGAGCTAGTAGAAGGTTTCCGGCACAAGACGAATGCTAGACGACTAATTCCTAGCACAAGAAGGCATTTTTCAGACTTCAACTCGGGCCGAGATGGATCCAACTCGGACCGAGTTACTGTAGCAACAGATCCAGATGCGCGCTTCTCCATCTCGGTCCGAGTTCACTCTATCTCGGTCCGAGTTGGACGCCGCCTTGACTCATATGGCAAGTTTTTATACAAGGAAGTTGATTGTTTTGGTAGATTTTCTTGCCCTGGCGCCCTAGACCTCTTTCCTTGTGCGTGGAACCAATATTTAAGGCTATCTCTCTGCCTTAGAAAAATCAAAGCCTCCATACCCTAATTCCACCCTTCCATGGGCGTTTTCTCTCTTCCACCATTGGAGATCATCAACCCTCGATTCCTTGAAGCGACGGCAGCAAGGAGACACGTGGGACAACCATCTTGCAACACCCCACTGCCTAGAGATCGTAGTTTGAAAGCATAAAGGAGTATTCGGTTTATTCTTCTATGTTTTTATCTCTTGATTTCATGGGCTTGTATCTTGTGATTTATACTCTTGCTATTGTGTGTTTTAATAATATGTTAGGCTAAATTTATGTAGTCTTAGGAGTAAGGTAGTAATTTAGGTTTGGATGTTGTGATTTGACTTGTTATTTTATAATATGTTTTGTTGACTTGATTTGTTGAGAATTATTATAATTGCTTGTTTGAATTGCTTGTGAATTCCTAATCACCTTCTAGTTGTACGGCCGCATCTAGTTAAGTCTAAGTTAGGATAAACAAGATTAGTTCAAATTAAGTATTTGGGATAAATCGTAGATCCGAAAGGGGAGGTTAGTTTACACCAAAAGTGTAATTTTTAGATAGTTCAAAAGACATCTAAATATCCTTAAGAAATCCAACAAACAAGTTTAGATTAGTTAACGCCTATACCAAAAGTTGTGGTTTAATTAGTCTAATTAGGTTAGGTTGTGATTAAGCCAGTTTCTAGTCCAACAAGCGAACGCTGAGGTTTAGTAAATCTAGATTTAGCCAACAAACCCTAACCTAAGGCATAAAGTATCAAAACAAGTCAAAACCACACACTTTCACTCTCAACTCGGACCGAGTTGAAGCTAACTCGGACCGAGTTGAGGGTTGATCGCTTGAAAAACACCGTTCGATGCACGAAAGTGATAAGTTCTGTGTTCTAAAGTCCAAACCAAGGTGAAACCTGAACCCTAAGACGCTTTTTATATTGTTTAAAACTCCAAAACTTTATTCTTTAGATTTCTTAATTATTTTAATTTGCAAAACACCCAAAAATATCTACTTATTTACATTGTTAATTAGTTACTTTAATTTCTTAGTATTTCTCACTTTATTTTACTGTCTAGCTTCTGAAAAATAACAAGTCCGGTATTCGAAAATCCGTCCTTTGGGTTCGACCCTAAGCTTAACTCCAAACGACTAGTGAGGTTAGGTCTAGGTACAAATTTATTTGATCCTAGGGTTTAATTCCTTCATCAGCCGCCTTGAGTCCACCTAGAAGTTTAATCACCTCATCTTTCAACTTGAGCTAGCAAGGAAAATGAGAGCAACTAATCCCTCTTGGTTTTCTCTCTTCTATCAATTAATTACTCTAATTAAATGGATGGATGAGAGCTCAACACATGAGCAATGGAGAAAAAGAGAGGAGATATGTGGTGGCTAAGAGAGGAGGCAAGAGGTGAAAGAAAAAGACTAAGGTTTGGAGCCACCAAAAAGGTCCTTTTATAGAGCTCAAATCCTAGGGAATAAGTTCCTACAAATTATCATCCATGCCACTCCTACCTACCTCCTTGGTCGGCCACAAAGAGGGCCATTATGGGCCACTTCATTATCTCTCTTGGGTCTTTAATTCATTTAATTAAAGCCTCTTTTGTTTGCTCTTTAATTGGACTATATATTTACTATTAAATAATAGGCCCAATTAATTAATATAACCATTTATATTAATATGTGTTGACTTAAATTAATTATTAACTCATTAATAATTATTTTGGGATTAGTTAATGCATTAATTTATTTTTATATGATCTTTTTTTACTTAATTAATTATAACGGTTTGAAACGGTATATAATTAATTAATCAACTTATCATATTTTTCTCAATACTCACTGCTGCGAATAAACAAATAATGCACTGTGTGATTAAAGTCCTATTTGTGTGACCCTTTGAGGATTTATGCTACGTTGGCCATGGAATTAAATCGCTATTTAATTCCAATAATCATAAGTGGTATCTAGCAACACGTTATGATTCCCAATTCGCATAAATAGTGTACTGCTACAATATCTCAATCCTGCATAAGAAATAATAGTATTTCTTTGTCTGATTCTTATGTCATATGATATCATCGTATAATCCAAGATAGGAATGTGTCATTCTTGCATATTATACGTTTCTTGATCTAGAGATGATTGTATCAGTTGCTAGCAAACAATCCATCTCCATCAAGGGGCCCAAATAGATATCATCGCTCACTAAGTAAATTAATGAGGGACATACGATTTTCTTGATGAACAATTTTTTTCCCGCACAATTCAAGAGAACATAAATAAAGTCCGTATAGCAACCCTTATCAGGAATCAACGGTAGACGATATTTATTGAGCGTATCCTCATGTGGAAAAGTTGAACCATCTCAAACTTAGAATCAAACTCAAATGAAATAAATAATGACACATATCACAATCCATATATTTATTTTATTGGGTCGTGTCATGTACTATGTTCTAATAACATATACATATGCAATTAAGTTGGCAACTCCTTACCTATGATTTGTAGAACTTAATCATCACTTAACTTGCATACTAATCTTATCTGATAATTAATGTTCCTTGTTAATTATCAAGATTATGGACCTTTTAGATTTATTATTGTCATTTAATTATAAATGAACTACAGAGATCTACAATTCAGATCCTCAACCTGAATGATCTGTCAATAAATAAATCAAGGAACAAACGATCAAATATCATCAATAACATAAACCACAGAAGTAGTCATTTAATGATTGGCTTCTAGGACATAACTCTAACACAAATGGTAATCAAAACTCAGAAAGCAGAATTACAAATATGTTCTTTACCGTTTAGATATGTTGTGTATCAAATTTAATGCAATGTGAAATTCAATTGATCACTCATGAGCAATTTAAAAATTACAATTTCAGTTTTATTAGCACTTGATTGGCGATTCAATAAATTCTAATTGCACCAAATCAAAATGCACAACCTATCTTGACTATAGAAAATCTTCTTCAATTTTACTTCATCTATTTAATTTTTTTTTTTTGTAGGTTGCCGTGTTTGTCATGCAAAGATTGCTGATAATATATCCATACCCATACCCATTAAGTATTATTTTTTCTTTTTGGATTGGTGTTGTAAAAGTACATGACATGATCGTGATGGTATTAATTGTCGGCATCATGGCTGCAGTTGCCATAAATGTGGTACGAGGTGCGAGATCAACTGACAAAGAATTATTCCAAGTATATATCCTTTTAGAAAGGTACTTACTTTTGTATAATATGATATTGCTATACTAATAGCAGATCAAGTAGTGTGTGCAGATTTAAGGTTTTTTTTTGTTTCTCATTTTTATTTTGCTGAATTTAGTTGTATGTGACTTGGGAGGCTATTAATAACCTTTTCCTGACTATTATTGAGTTCTTAAAATTATGTTATTTAAAATAGTTTTTCCTTTCAGGGATAAGAGCACTTTTTTATCATTTTTTGTTTACTTGTTATGGTTTCTCCTATAATTACAGTGTAGGCCTTATAGTAGACAATCTAAAATTTATTAAAAGGCTAGCTGATTCACTTATTCGAAGAGTTAAGGTTAAAAATTTGTAATTTTTGCTTTGTGGTGACAAACTAAATGGAAGTGAAAGTGTTGCTATGACGAATATATCTTTTTATATGTACGATGAAATAATAGAACTTTGGAGAGAGAGGGGCTATTTTCTAGTAAAGTTTTTAGAAGAAGGTACTATTTTTATCTTTTGCATTACTTGATTTCTTTCTTTTATTTTTTAATTCTTTTAATAAATCCATATTACTATTGCAATCATTTTTTTAATAAATTAACAATAAGTTTTTTCTCTCAAAATAGGCGAAAAGATAGAATTTGAGCCTATAAAACCTGAAATGTGGCAACTCTGATGTATACCAGTGGTACAAGTGGAATGCCAAGAGGGGTTATGCTCGCTCATCAAAACATATTGCACCAGGTTCAGTCATATTTCTATAATAATAATTTATGTTTCCATTTGTTGCAGGCTTGCAGCTTTCAATTTTACGGCATCAGTCAGTGCAATTGGCCAATTGCACATAAACCGAACGCTTTAAGATCTGGTCAAACAAGATGGCTTATGTTGGATTAGACAATTAACTCTCGATTTGCCGATTTACAAAACAACATCAAACCTATCAACTAACACTTTTTTTTAGTGATTTCTTAGTGAATTCTTTGAAGAAAGGCTTAAAGCAAGTGTAGCACAAGTTGTGGAGCTTCAAGGGACTCCATTAGGCTAGCTAGAGTAATTAGTTTAGGTATATTTAAATCCTAAACTAATCTCAATCAATTTGTTGGTTAAATGCTCAGTTTTTCTGTCAAACGTTACACAACGTTATTTAGCGTTGTACAACGCTGAGAAAATTAGCTCTTAATTGTTAAATCTCTGACAGGCGTGAAGCAGCGTCACACAACGCCCACTGGTGTTGAGTAACGCTACATCACAGGGTTGTACAACGCTCTGTAGCGTTATACAACAAGGAATTGAGAAATTCTAGCCTACCTCTTGCTCTCATGGTCAAATCGTTAGGCAACGACATGTACCGTTGCACAATGATACTGTCCCATCGTTCTGGAACGCCCAACGGACGTTACACAACACTAAAAACTTCTTGAATTTCTTCTCAACTCCAACTTCGCCCTTCTCTTCTACAGTCCTCCTGTCGAGGTCAGGCAACGCCAGACAAGCGTTGTGTAACGCTAGTGTTGTGTATGTTGGAGTTATGTCTTAGAAGTCAACAGTTTAATGACTTAAATATTAGTTTATGTTATTGATGATATTTAATCATTTGTTCCTAGAGTTTATTACTGACAGATCATTCAGGTTGAGGATCTGAATTGTAGATCTCTGTAGATCATTCATTAGAATGACAGTAATAAATCTAAATCATCTGTAATCTTGATAATTAACAAGGAACATTAATTATCATAAAAGATTAGTATGCAAGTTAAGTGATGATTAAGTTCTACAAATCATAGGTAGGTGTTACCAACTTAATTGCATATGTGTATGTTCTTAGAACATAGTACAGGACATGATCCAATGAAATAAACATATGGATTGTGTTATGTGTCATTGTTTATTTCATTTGAGTTTGATTCTAAGTTTGAGATGGTTCAACTTTTCCACATGAGAATATGTTCAATAAATATCGTCTACCGTTGATTCCTAATAAGGGCTGCTATACGGACTTTATTTATGTTCTCTTGAATTGTGCGGGAAAAAGTTATTCATCAAGAAAACCGTATGTCCCTCATTAATTCACTTAGTGAGTGATGATATCTGTTTGGACCCCTTGATGGAGATGGATTGTTTGCCGGCAACTTGTACAATCATCACTAAATCAAGAAACGTATAATCTGCAAGAATGACACATTCCTATCTTGGATTATACGATGATATCATGTGACATAAGAATCAGACAAGGAAATACTATTATTTCTTATGCATGATTGAGAAATTGTAGCAGTACACTATTTATGCGAATTGGGAATCATAACGTGTTGCTAGATGCCGCTTATGATTATTAGAATTAAATAGCGATTTAATTCCATGGCCAACATAGCATAAATCCTCAAAGGGTCACACAAATAGGACTTTAATCACACGGTGCATTATTTATTTATTCGCAGCAGTGTATTGCGAAAATATGATAAGTTGATTAATTAATTATATACCGTTGCGAACCGTTATAATTAATTAAGTCAAGAAGATCATATAGAAATAAATTAAAGCATTTGCTAATCCCAAAATAATTATTAATAAGTTAATAATTAATTTTGTTCAACACAATTTAATTATAGGAATTAAATAAAGCTTATGGACCTTTATTTAATTAGTAAATTAAAGGCCCGGTTTGAGTACAAGAGAAAGGTCCATTAATTAATTGAATTAGTGGACATTTAACACATCACAAAATGGGCTTGATAGCCCATATAGTGGCTGCCCTAATAGGGGTAAAAATGTCCCTAAAGTTTGTGGAGTGGTTGGTCTATAAAAGGAGGTCATTTGGAGATAGAAACCTGAGCCACCATAGCCTTTTTTATCCTTCTTCTTCCTAGAACGAAAATTAGAGAGAAAATTTCAGAATTTTCATCTTTTTCTCTTGCTCTTAATCCACCTCAAATACTCATGTGTTGAGCCTTCTCCCTTCTCCATATTAAACTAGTTAATTGAAAGAAGTAGAAGAGAGAAAATCTTAGGGATTAATTGCTCTCCTCTTCCTTGCTAGAACAAGTTGAAAGAGAAGGTGATAAAACTTCTAGGTGGACTGGAGACGGCCGCCGGCAACTTGGTGGTGAAGGAGAGCACGCCACCGACTCCCACGCATCGGATTCGAGCCTCCTAGTTGCAAGTCTAGGAGAGGTAGCCTTCCTATTCTCTATCTCTTGTGTGTTGATGCTTGAACAAGATCCATCGAGGTCTTTGTTGTTTAAATGGTTAATTAACAAGAAATTTTGAAAACAAGGACTTTCTAACAGTGTAACGCCAGATAACGTCGTGTGACGCTCTGTGGACTTTGTCAGACTTGATCTTATCCACTGTGCAGTTCGTTGTACAACGTTCTCTAGAGTTGGTTGGAACTGTCATTTGATGTTCCTTGGTTGTATACTCCAACGTTGTACAACGCTCTGACACTGTCAACGGTAATATAATTTAGCCATTTGATTTTTCAACCATAATATGCAGTGTTGTACAACGCTATATGGCGTTAAGCAACGCTGAAGAGAAAATTAGATTGTTTTGGAGCTGTTGACGCCCTCTATATATACCATCCATTTTGGGACTGGTTTGATACTTTTGAAACCTTACAAAAACCCCTCTCTTTCAGCTCCAAACAACTAGAAATCATTCTATCTTGTTCTTGATCATTTTTCTTGCAAAATCATTGAGATTAGAGTGCATCAACCAAGCCCATAGTTTCATTAGCTAGATTATTGAGTGATTTGGTTGAGAGCCTCAATCCTTTGTGTTATTTTGGTGATTAGTTAGATGTTAGGCCGATCCGCCTCGGGTTCCTTGTGACGGGGTGATTCGGTTCGTATTTGTAGACACGTTCATTGTGGAATAGAACGGAGTGCACCTTTTTCGTGGTTGCGAGACTCCCGGAGACGTACTACTAAGGCTAGCCTATACAAGCGGGTAGGAACTTCGTAATCACATCGTGTGTCAATTCTCTCTATCTCTCTATTTATTTACTTTGCACTTGATTTGTTTGCTTGCTTGACTGTGTGTGAACCAACTTGAATTGTTTTGAATTGTTAATTTTTGCAAAATTGTCCAAACCGGTTTAGAACTTGGAATTGTGTCTATTCACCCCCCTCTAGGCCTTAAATTAGGGACATCAGCTTATAAGCACGGACTATTTACTAATAATTAAAAAAATACGTACCAAGGGAATTAAAGATGGTTTAGTTGTTTTCATAATTAGGAGAATGTGTAAATTGGCAAATTTTACAAATAATAGTGTGCCAACATGTGTTCAAAACTAGCTTTAACAAAAATATATTATAAAAAAAAGATTAGAATTTAAAAAACTTTTAGCATTAACATGAATTTGTAATTAAATAGAACATGGATATTTTTAGATGAAAATCGATTGGACAAACTAATTTGACCTTATCCTTCCGTGCATGTAGAAAAATGACTATTTTATTATTTATATTTTATTACAAGCAATAAGCATCAACTGCTTGAGGTACCTCATTTTTACAAAAAATTATGTTATTATGATGCACTGAAAGTGGCAAGAGATTGTAGTCAGGCAAGTACAGTATATGGTTGCAGCCTTCGACAAAACCACCATTATTTTAAGTTATGGATTTGGTTAGAAGACCTATCCACGCTCCTCTCAGGTCGATTTCTGATATGGAGTACAAGTATCTCTATTATGTGTTATAATATCAAAGGAAGATGTTATTTTAACTCACATATATATAATATATGTAATATATGTATGTGTTATAGATTTTGCTATCCTCGCTTTTTGCCTAAAGGAATAGTTAGGTTTACGAGTACCGATCAAATGTATGATGGTTCTATTTAGATCTCTTCAATTGCTTATTCATTATTTTTTAAAATTCAATGTATATGGTTGCTAAAACAGCTCATACATGATGTTTATGCACTTAATTTTTTACTACTCATGTAAAAAGATAGATTATGACATTTTGCCCTTGCTATAAGCCTGTTGCACACAATTTAGACTTAAAGGATAAATTATTAGTGCTTCTTAAAATTGAAATACAAAAAATTCACTAAAATATTTAGTGACAAATTATTGTTTCTATGGTATTTAGTGATAATCATTGGCGAAGTTGTTTTGAAGTTCAAGAATATTGTTAAAATATTTGGAAAATATATTTCTTTATATACTCATAGATTTCGCCATCAAAGATTATAAAATGGTGGTAAAGCCGCCTCCCCCTCATCTAGGGGAATTGCTTCCTACACTCTCCGATTTTTTAGATCCACTCTATTTTGGACGAAAATACCTTTCGAATTCCTTCAATTTACATCTCTCAATTCACATCCAGTTGAAAATGTGAGGGGTATTTTCGTCCAAAGGAGTGAATCTGCGTCGTTTTTTTTTTTTTTGTTTTGGTCAATTTTAATAATACAGCGCAAAACACAGCATCATATCCGTCAATGTTTGAGAGTGGCTAAATCTCCTCCGTTTATTTAATTGAAGAGATCGGTTGTGCCCTTTGTTCATTTTTTCTATAAGTGTTGCACTCTTAGCATGTTGAAAAATTTATCCGTTACACGCATGAGGCTTTAGTACTGTGTACTCCGAATCAGTTTCAATACAGTCCCTTCTTTTGTTATTTTTTTTTGGGTTCCTTTGTTTGTGCCTCCGTGAAACTTCCGATTCCTCTTTTTAGCTTCTAGGGTTTCAATCGTGAATCGCTAGTTTTTTGCCTCAGCACAAAAAACTCTTCGCCGATCGATTAGTTGTCGATATATCTTCATGCGCTCTCTTTTGCCTCAGCACGAAACCATCTTCGCTGATCGATTGTTGACCAGCGCCATGGATAAAATGCGAGCCCATGAGAGAAGCAAATGGGACACCATGGAAAGCTTGCAACAGAATTCAATTTGAGGAGAAAAAAAGGAACATCAGGTCGGCTTCTCCATTGCAGCCACACCCTATTTGTGATTTCTATTGCTTCAAGGTACGAATGAATCTACCGACATCTATCTTTGTGATTTCTGAATCTTCTATTAATTTTGTGACGGAGGGTATTAATTGGTTTTTTTGTTTTCGAGATTTAAAATTATTTGTTTTTTTTTCTTTACCTTTTAATTTTGTATTAAAGGTGCTAAATGCCGTATTTTTTATCTTTATGACTGTTTTACTATTTTAGTACCAGTTAGTTGTTGGTAAATTGGTATGATATATTTAATATTTCACTGATGATTTAGTTAAGTTTAAAGATTGTATGCAAAATCTCATAATGCCAAATTTCAAAACGATTTGCCAGACACCTCCTTTTTCTTACAATCTAAGGCAAGCATCACTTTAATGCCGGCCTTTTAATTTTTTTATTAATGGTGCTAAATGCTGTATTTTTCTCACGACTTATGGACAGATGCACGAATGAAGGGGATATTTAATGCAGCCGTTTCTATTTTTTTACAAAATGTGCTTAAAATCTGTATTTCCTATCACTGATAAGATTTTCCTTATATTGTGCTTGGACAATAAAATTGGTATCGTAACTATCTATAATCTCGCACTCCCCATCAATTTTATATCTATATAAACGTCTCTGGCTTCTACTGGAGAGGCCATCCATTTTTAATTATATCCTACCAAAAATTGTCAATTATAAGAGAGAATATACACAGGTTGCGGTCAAAGTAATATTTGCAGTTTAATTGTTTTAGTTTATGTCAATTGTATTCTCAACATTTCTTTGTTTTTCACTAGGCTGTCATGACTACAGTTATGCCGAGTGCATGACTAACTAACAGGATGCAGGGTGTCATCCATGCTAGGGTCTTCAAATTGTGGGAAGCTGTGGATACAAAAACTGGAAACATCTCGGCTATGAATTTTGTTCTCTTAGATAAAGAAGCGAGTATATTTTCATTTTTGCACTTACTAAAATTGAAAATATATTTTCATTTTTTTCTCAATTATCTTTTCATCCCTTGTGTTTTATATAAGCAATGAAAGGTTATTTTTTATCTCCTTTAATTTTATTAAGATATATTAGCTATGGATGTTTAAAAAAGATTTTAGATTTTGATGTTTAAATATATATGAGTGTTTCTGCTAATTAATATATTATAATTGACATGGGGGGGGGGGGGGGGCATACTGTTGACCTGACTCTATGGTCGGATTTTATTGATGAGCTCGATAGTATTGGTGTGCATGAGAGGTCAAATGGTAAACCTGTCTTATTGGTGTGTAGCTCCATTATACTGAAACAATACAATAGTAAGTTTTCATCTTAGTTAATTTTATATGAAATTTTTTTTGTATTAATATATTGCGGTAAATGTATTTAGTTGTTAATTTATATGATTTTTTTTTAGGAACATTTGGGTTGAAAGCCTATGCAGGGTCCCATTTCTACACTGACCATGAGGTACATGAAATAAAGGATTTCTTTGAAAGGTGTAACTTAATATTTTTTTGGGTTGTAGTCATAAATCTTACGACAATATTCATCAATGATATGATTTTTTTGTCAGATTTAATAGCACCGATAATGTAATTGGGAAGAATCAGACTGAGATTGTTAGCACTAACGGCTCACCACCGGGAGTAGGTAAATGAGCAATCTTTTGCAATTTATTTTGCTTACTTTGCATTTCATTGATGTAGCTAATTTGGCTGTTATTGAATGACTATGCTGTAAGACAATGACTTTAAACTTTGCATATGGATAATTAATTCTCCAAATTGAATGATTTCACAAATTGATTTATAAAATTATTGTCAAGACAACAAATAATATACATAAGTACTAAAGTCCAAACAAAATACAGAATGTGATTTGTAGCTAATATAGCTGGTACTTAGTATAAAATCGAAAAAGCTAATTAAGTGAAACATACAAGTACTGCATTTGAATACTTTAAAAAATGAGCAGGTGTAAAAGTGGAATGAGCTCTAAACACATTTGGTATTATCATAAGGTTTTGAACAACACATTTGTTTTTTTTTTAGGTACAGGTATGGAAATAACAGAGAGACCAAACACTACATTTAATTGTTCATATGAAAATAAATATACTTCTTGGATTGGCCATTGACCTACATTTTTTTTTTTTTTTGTACATGCAGATTTTTTTTAATTACTATATTCTAAAAAAAATGAGCAAATATTCCTTTTTTTTTTGAAAAAAAAAAAAAAGAAAACTGACACACTTGGAGTATTAAATAGTGAAGAAACTACTGATAATATTAAAATCTCAGAGTGATTATTTAATCTTTAACAAAACCTTACTTTCTAGTGTTTATTTTATTTTATTTTTTTTTTGAATGAAACTTTTTAGTGTTTATAGTTACACATAAGAATTAGGTGATGCTGCAAATTCTTATCTGCTTACTTTAACCCAACCTTGGATTGCAGGCCAGCCATTCATAATTGATTCTGTAATGCTTGAGTTTATTTGTTAGATATGAGCTATTACCTTTTAAACAGCAGTTTGCTTTTGAATTTGAATGTGCAGGGCTTAAAGAAGACCCCGAAGAGGATAAAGACAAGTGATCATTCATGTTTTGCAATAATTTTGGAATTTATGGGTGAGAAAATTATGTCAAAAAAAGAAATTAGTTAATACTGATATTTGTACATCAGTAAATCGCTCAATCTAAAAAGTGATGGCCTTATCAAATTTAATACAAATTTCCCTGAATTTATAATGCATTTTCTCATTCTCTTTGGATTTGTTTCGGTGTGTTCAACATATTTCCCTTAAGTTGGACAATATCTTCCCCACTTGGACATTGTTACCGTTAACAACCTCATCCATCTAACTTTTTTCACAGCTTATTTTTAACAATATATTTTTTTTTTCAGGACCATCCTCTTCTCATTATTCATCAGAGATGCTTTTTCTTCTCTTTTTAAAAGACCAGGCAATTACTATTAGTACATTGTAATAGCTATAAAATTTATCTTACATCCTATAATCTGACATTCAAATTTTTCTTAACATTCTTTCTGACTGCTAAATTATCTCTGTTAAATGGTTTAACATATCAGTATGGGACGTCCTAGAAAACGTTCAAAGAAAACAGGTGAGTTGTGTTGAACTTTTGATTCTGTTACTCGAAATGAAATATATATGTCCTTTTCCTTTATTTAATCTTTGTCCTATATTGATCTTTCAAAAATTAAAATTGTCATATTTTTACACTTTTGCCATACTCACTAATTCAAAAAATATTGTATCGAGCTTTCGCTCGGTGTCCAACCCTAGTATTAATTAATTTCCTTCAAGATTTGCACAAAAATGTTATGCTTTGTTTCAGAGTCTTTTATGACAATTATAACCATGTCAGAAATTGTATCCGACCAATTTGACCTGAGTTTTGGACTGCAAATTATTGGTCTTAATGAATATGGTTAAATATTTAAAACACGCGAACGACGGACTAAGATTGGTACGTGGAAGCTCTCAAAACAATGCGTCTCACTGAAATGAAAAATAAAAAGATTCTAAATCTTTGTATAAACAAATTGTTCTCGTGCTTTTCTTACCCTCAGTTTTTTGTCGTTCTCAGAACTACTATGTTTGACGGATCTATCTACGTGGATATATATATATATATATATATATATATACATTTTATATATATATATATTAAAGCTGACTGGCCATGCCAGCGAATTCCTCAGTTTTTTGTCGTTCTCAGAACTACTATGCTTGACGGATCTATCTACGTGGACACACACACACACAATATATATATATATATATATATATATAATGGCTAATGTGCCACGGGTGGCAATGCCACCCATTTTCTTTTGAGTCATTTTTCGATATCCAAAATTCAAATAGTAGATCCAACCTGTTCAAGTTGATCTCTATATTGGAATATTCTTAGAGACCAAATTTTACATTTTTTTAATTTTTTTGCTATTTATTATGATATTTTTAAATTGGAGGGCCTCAAATACTCCAATTATAATGTTTTTTGAAAATATCATAATAAATAGTAAAAAAATTTAAAAAAATATAAAATTTGGTCTCCAAGGATATTCTAATATAGAGATCAACTTGAACGGTTTGGATCGACCATTTGAATTTTGGATACCGAAAAATGACTCAAAAGAAAAATGGGTGGCATTGCCACCCGTGGCACATTAGTCATTATATATATATATATATATATATAGTTTTGCTATGGTGAGTTGCAACTCACAGGGACTCTAGTGAGTCGCAATCCAAACCGTCTGTTTTCCTTCAATATTCGTGCAGATCTGCGCGTCGCTGAGCGATTAAAACTTTCTCCATTCCGTCTGTTTTCTCTCCGTCTCTCTCTCTCTCTCTCTCTCTCTCTCTTCCAAATCGAAACAAATCTAAGGCCTACGCCTCCTCAAACCTGGAAAAAAAAAAAGAGCGGATCGGAGCGCCTCCTCAGTTATCGGAGAGCACGACTTCGATTCTGCACTCTCTCTCCTCTCGACCGTCGCCTCCTCTCTCCTCTTAGCTTCTTCGATTCTCAGCCTAGTTGATCCGTCCAGGACTTTGATCGGAGAGCCTTCGATTCTCAGCCTCTTCGATTTTGAGCTTCTTTTAACCAAGTACTCTCTCTCTCTCTTAAACCTAGAGTATAGGGATTTAAACGAAGAGAAATTGGGGTTTATCTTTTTGAGTTTGAATTTCTGGGTTCTCTCTCTTTCTCGCTTTTGTCTCTCCTCTTAGCAGCTTCTTTTGTCAATTGAATTTGCAAATTAATTTTTACCGATCCAGCATTTGAATTTGTAAATCGATTTAGTATTTTCATAATTTTCAGTGATTCTTTTTGACTTCTTAATTAAACGGGGATTTTAATTTCCAACCTGATCTGTTTTATTCAACCCGAACCAGCTGCATGTATAAATGAATTAAAATAAATTCATACGAGAGAAATGTCAACCGTGTTGTTTTTAAAGAAAATTCGAACCAGCTGGCATAACCCAATTTGTTTAGAATGTTTATAGAATGTTTGGTAGATGTGCTTATTTTCAAGCTAATATTTTCTTAATGTCCAGTGATTCTTAAGCTAATATTTTCTTATTTTCAACAGTGAAGAAAATGTCAACTTCAACAGAGAGTTGGTAATGGAAAGTACAATTGGTTCTGCCAGGGAAGTTGAGAAGGATGCAAAATATGAGGTTGTAATCAAATGTCATAATGCAAAGGAAGAAAGAAGAAGCCTACTAGATTTAAACCAGCAGTTGATGCCGTGGTGAAGAAAAAGACGGAGATGTAAAGTCTGTAATAAGATAGCGGGATCACAATGCAAAAACATGTCCATTGGTAAGTGAAGATGATTTCTATACTTATTTCTCTTTAATTAGGCCATTGGAGATAATTTTTGTATTAATTTCTATTTTTTTCTGTTTAATTAGGCTCTTGGAGATAAGTGAAGAATAGGTTAATGGAAACAAGTGAAACAGATAGCTTGTTTGAGGAGCACCAGAGACATATTTCTATGTTAATGGATCTGTTAGACTACTATGTTTGTAGTTTAGTTTATATTTTTGATAATTTGTACCATGTGTTATTAAACTTCTATGTTAATGGATCTGTTAGACTACTATTTATGTTTGTAGTTTAGTTTATATTTTGATAATCTGTACCATGTGTTATTAGACTTCTATGTTAATGGATCAGTTAGACTACTATTTCTGTTTGTAGTTCAGTTTATATTTGATAATCTATACCATGTGTGTCTGTACCATGCGTTTATGTTCAAGTTTGTAGCTTTGTTCTAGTTTATAACTTTCTGTACCATATAACATTTGAACAAATTGGTACTATGCACCATGCGTTAATCTGATATTGAAATAAAGGTAGTTCAAATAAGTTGAGTTTGTTTATCGATAGCATTCTGGTATTGAAATAAAGGTACTTCAAATTGGTGCCCAGTTTTTTGCCCCATACGCGAAGACTATGGCATGTGGCATAGGCCAGAACTTAAGAATAGTGCAGATTTCAGTGAAAAGTCAAATTTTGGAATCTGTTTTGTGTAGTGCTGTACAATTTGCCGTGTAGTGCTTATTAACATATGCTTGCATGACATAATAAAAGATATATTTGGTCTACTTAGACATAAAACAAAAGTACAGGATTTGATCAATTGTTAAGTAAATGTTGGTTCAGGCTTTGGATCATGTACTTACAGTTAATAGTGTATCCAATAAGAAATTAAAATGTGAGAGACCATGTACAGGAGACGCGTGCTATGTAGGGATGAAAACGAACCGGATACGGATCGGATAGCAGTGAAATCATATCCGCATCCGTATTTTTTTATCGAATACGGATATGAATACGGACATGTTCGGATACGGATACGGTTCAGATGTTAAACGGATACGAATACGAATCGGATATTGTCGAATACGAATACGAATACGGTTATATGTCGGATATTAAATTAAATTAGTTGCTTAATCTTTTCTTTAAGAAAACATCAACCTGCAATTTTTAATCCAAATGAACTAACTAAAGTTAAGCAAATGTCTTAGGCTTGGCAACAATCTTTTTTTTTATGAAACTGCCCGTGGGCAATATATTTAAAATTAGAGAAATGTTCAGGACATGAACGAATAAAACTAGCCATATTAATGATTAAAAAGAAAAGCTAGATATATAGGTCAGGTGCACACAATATCCAAAATGGTACTTTTTTTCCTATTTACATGGACCCACGCGTGCATGTGATGCGTGCAGAGTAGTTTAGTTAGCGGATATCAATATAAAATCAGAATTCGGATATCCGTTTAGTAAAAAGATTCGGATCCGGATATTTATCCGTATCCGCAACCGTATCCGCATCCATTTGCATTCTCATATTCACATCCGTATCCGTTTAAAAAGATCCTGATTCGCATCCGGATTCGCTATTTTTCGGATACGGATGCGGATCGGATCGGAGTTTATCCGATCCGTTTTCAACCCTAGTGCTATGCACAGGAGACACCACTTTTGTAAATGCAATATGAATACAAAGACAAAAGGTATTTCAAATAAGCATGGTATCAGTATTCAGTATTTTATAAATAAAGATCCGTGGGAGTCCGATTTAACTTGGTTTAATTTCGACCGACACGGATGCGATCGAACAATCTGCGATAAAATATTTTTCGATTTCTGAGACGTGTTACTCTGTAGGCGTTTGTGTGCCGAGTATTATTCATCACAAAACATACCCGATTCAGCTGTAGGCGCAGATTTGGCAGCGCATCGTTTTGTTCGTCTCCTTTTCTAATTTTTCTAATTGTACCTCGAAACCCTCTTCCGTCTTTCCGTCGTCTTTCCGCCTCATCCCCACCCCTTCTCTCTTCTTACTCCAGAGTCCAGACGTCTCTTCCGATCCCAAATAAAAACCCTCTCCACTGCTTTCGGCTTGATCAATCGTCCACCCTTCTTCTCTCTTTTGCGGCCCCCTCCCACCTTGACCTCCTTCCTGGGCCTCCCTCATCCTATTCCTAGCTAGCCCCCATGAAATAAAACCCTTTCTCTTAGCTTCTTATTGAGGCATATAGTGTCAACTGGCTCAGCCTCCATCGAGGCTGCCTTACAGACAATGATTGCCACGACGTGGCCGAGATCGCTGCCATGAGATGTACCCACGCGATCGCTTCAAAAACCTCCGTTCACTAACAACGTGCCGCAACCTGTGTATAGTTCAAAACCATAATAGGCTTTTCTTTTCCTTTTTTAATTTTGAGTACCTTTATTTCTAAGTGATTTTTGTATGGTATCCCCTACTAATGTGGACCAATTTTTTTTTTTTTTCAAAATTGAGACCGATTAATCAAAATTGAACTTACTTTGCTTTTATTTTCTGTGCTTAATCGTGCTTCATTGTTTATTCCTTCTTATTTGCTTTTACATATGTTTCATTGTTTATTCCTTCTTCCACTAGGTTAATTTTGCCAAGTAATTGAGATCAATATAAAATATACAAGAACTGATCCTCTACATGGATAGATTGATAAAAATGATTTGCTCTTGGCAATGGTAAGTCCTCTTTTTTTACTTATTGCGAGCTCAACAGTGGAGAAAATGGATACTTGTTATTATTTTTTTTAACACAACTCTGATGGTTCTGGGCACTTTTTTCTTAAAAAAAAAATAGGTGCTATTTTGGTCCAATTTGGTTCCATTCACTGTATGCGAAAGAATTAGGCAGTTGATGAAACTATTAAATAAATTTGTTGACCGGGCTGGAATACAAAGGAAGACTATATGAGCTGTGTGCCTGTGTACCATTAAAAAATAGTTAGCAATTGTGTCCTTCTATAGCACTGATATGCCTTCGACTGGTCACATCCAAATTTTGGTAAGGCCATCATAGTTGTGTGAACTAGAAAAAAAAAAAAAAAAAAAAAAAAAAAAAAAAAAAAAAAAAATCCAAATCCAAATTTTTAATTTGCAAAAATTTTCAAATATATAGTCACTAAAAAGCCAAACAGTATGACCCTTACTGATATCTCTACCTACTAGCATCCTATGAGCCAAATTCAGGTGTTTCAATTCTTAATGATGAACAAAGATGATCTCATATGGAATTTTCTTATTGTTAATTGGTTGAGTAAAGTGAAATCAAATTTTTGTTTGTCAATGTCAATTGGTTGAGGTGATTAGATGCAACTTATCTGTTTTTCCTTACCGAGATACATTTTCTGAGAGAGCTCATTTATATGTTTCATATATTTAAAAAAAAATTTCTAACAAAATTTCTTAATGACTTCTATGCCAAATGTTATTGGCACTTGGCAGAGAAGCTCATAACGTACGGAGTTCTACATACAATATCAAATGAAGTATATGTTATTTCTGTACATAACTAAAGAATAGACTTATACATCCAAAAAATGAACATAATTGAATTATAACAAGCTAATCATAATAATTTAATACAATACGGATTGCGTATAGAGAGTAAATTGTTTCTCCGCCAGCTTTTACAGTGATATACAAAAATCACATTAATCGATGAGGCAATGCCTGAATTCTTACCGCAGTAAGTTGCACAAACACCTTATGATTCTAAGTTTTCTTTTTTTTTTTTTTTTTGAAATTTGAACTCCCGTTCTAAGTTTTCTGTAATTTTAATAGTAGTCAATAATTCATAATATTAGGAGAAGGTTTAACAGATCTTTTATGTTGAAGAAAGAAAAAAAATTACAAACAAAGTAATGAATAGATAACGTAATCTATAAAATGCAATTTAAATTTAATCTAATTACTCACGGTTTTATGATGTATTTAAAATTATTTCCTTATAGGATTGAATATGATAAGAAAAAAAAATAGAGCATATTGTCTAGCTATTTGCTTGATCAAGCTTTCTATTAAAGGTTCATAGCTTAATATTATTTTAGAGAAATCAAAATCACATTAACAATATTCTACTCTAACCTACAAGACTATTTTCGACCAAAATTAGCTTATCATTATTAAAGAATTATGTCTTTGGTTATCATTTTACAAGCATCAATAATATTACCCAAAAGTTTTGTAGTATGTTCCAATTAAATACAATTGTATTGCACAACTAAAATGAATAGATAATTGAATTATACATAAGAAATTATAAAAATAAGTTTAAAATTAATTTAATAAAAAATCATGTATCGAGCGAAGCTCGATTAGCCCCCCTAGTTGAAATAAAGGTACTTCAAATAAGTATCCATTACAAGCTTACATAGATTCATCCATTACAATTTAACATACATTCATTCATTACAATCTATTAGAAACTAACATGCTACTTCAACAAGTAGAAAACTAAAGCAACTAAAATAACTATTATAATAATGAGCCTTCTTTCATTCGACTCCTGAGCCTTCTTCTCACGTTCCAAATCATTCAAGCAACTGAGAAGTCCATTGGTTACTTCCTTTGCACGATCTTGGACGAGTGCATCATACCAAAAAAGAATCCACAACTTTTTGACATCTACAAGAATTAACATGTAAAAACCCGTAAAATTAGAAAAATAAAATTTAATTTAAAAAAATTGACAGATAACTTCTAGAATAATTAAAACTATTAAAATTAATGATTGAACTGGAGTTAACAGAGAAATTCTAAGAAAGCATAATAAAATCTAGATTAAAAATAAAAATCCAATTTCGAAATTTAAATTAGACTTCAAGCAAACAAATAAATTTAATTAATGAGGAACCAAACCATAATTATTCAATCAGCACAAAATATTCGAAATGTAAATTCAATTAACTTAATAACTATAATGACAAATCAATCCGATAATTAATTTCGATTAATTACAAACTTTCGTAAAAAGTGTTGACATAATTAAAGAATCACACTTTAAAACTTTAGTTGGATATTATGAAAATTGTTATAACTCAATTTGAATTAAGGAGAACTATTGAATTAATGTTAGATAAATCAGAAATCAAGTTTCTTCTGTTCTGGACCGTTGGATGGAGTCTAAATCTCTTGAATTTATCTGAGCCGTCTGATCTTCTCCATCCCTTCTCTCTTTCTCCTTCCTGTTTTTCTGGACGAGTCATCGTCCCCACTCGGCTTCCCCCAAAATCCGCTCCCTCGACCAATCCGCTTCGAGTCTCTTCTCTCTCTCTCCGATGGCGGAACCCACAGACCTCACTTCCTTGGCTCTCTCCCCAAGCCGAGTGCTCCCCTGCCTTACCTATCACAAAACCCTCGACCCCACACTCTTCTCTCTCTCGCCAATGGCAACTGGAACCCCAACTGACCTCTTCTCTCCCTCACCCAATCCGATAGCAGCTTTGGGACCCCCTCTGCCTCTGGTTTTGCCCCTGGTTTTGCAAACCACGCGATATTCAACCCTAAACCGCCTCCCTCTTTCCTTTTAGCGCTGCTCTCTCCCTCTCTTTCACTCTTTGCCTCTATCTCCTTTCCTCTTCCCTGTTCCACTCGAGACCACAGAATTGCTCTCTCTCCCTTTCACTGCCGTGACTAAACCCTAAGCACCTCTCTCTCACTCACTCACAACTTCTCTCAAATCAGTCACTCAAACACACTCTCTCCCTCCCTCTCTCTTTTACTGTGCTGATCAACAATGGTGATGGTGGCTGGCGCTAAGTGGCTGGTGGTGACTTGATGGCAGTGGCAGCAATGTCTGGCAGTAGCTGAGCCTCAGCCCCGTCCTCCTCCTTTATTTGCTTCACATCTTGGTTTGTATCATTCTCCCTCCCTCTCCCTTTGATTCTGTGTGTGATTGGAATGTGAGGCATGCACTTGAATGGAATTACTGTTCTGGGATTACTTGAATTGAATGTTTGTTGTTAAGCGTGCATGGCCTCTGTTGGAATTGATTTGTGTGTTGCTAGCTTGTCTCATTTAGCCTGTGACTGGATGAGTTTTTAGAGGCATGCATTAAGTTGAACTGTTTGTCTGTCTTGCTTGCTGAATCGATGAAATGCCTGTGTAGTTGTGCATGGGCATGGCCTCAATCTGAATTGTTTTTCTCTGTGAATTACAAGTGCTTGTGAATGCATGATCGAAGCTCTGAGTTGATCTGTTAATTGCTGGTTATTTTGTTAAGAGCTCAGTCTATCCTGTGTTGCTTGATTATTTTAAAGTGACTATAACAGTTGATTTGTACATCTCACTGGTTTGATCTGTTAAGCTAGCTATATATTACAGTTGATGGCTGTTAGTTTAGGTTTTCCAGTGCTTATGTAATGTTGTTTGGTCTGTTACTTGGCTGGTTAAGGCCTGGTACCAGTCCCCTCACCTCCTTACTACTTGGTACTTGTGTGTGATCTCTGGTTGGTTTCCAAGCTGGTACAGGCTTGGTACCAGTCGGTTTTCCCCTCTGTGTGCTTGCTGGTACGAGTTCAATAGGTCCAGGGGCCTATTTGTGAAGTTTTTCGAATTTTAGGACTGCTCTGTAAATACTTTTGAACTGTGTTAGGACATCTCTTTAAATTAATCTGTTTTAAGGTTCATAGTGTAATTTCTTTGTAAATAAATTTGATCCAGGGTCTGTCGTGTAAAATGTGAAGACTAGTGGGTCGGATCTGTTTTCCTTTTCGGTTTTGGACTTGCCTTGTTGGGTTCGGATTTGATCCCCGAACCCAGATTTATTTTCTGTCGCCTGGGCTCTGTTTCTGGGCCTTACTTGATGCCTCTGGCCTGTCAGGGCCTCTCTCGGCCTACTGGGCTGTCTCCTCTGTTTTTGGTTGAGTTGTGGCCGAGCTGGGCCTTTCCTCTTAATTGTTGAACTTCCAATTTAATTCTCTGGACTGGGCCAGGTCCAGATATAAGTTAATTAATTAAAATTAAGGATTAATCAAGTTAATTAGACTAATTAATTTAAATTGAAATTAAGAAAATAATCAAGTTAACGTAAAAGTGATTAACTTAAAATGGAGTTAATAAATAAAATGGTTGCCTAATTAAAATCGGATTAATACCTAAACTTAAAGATGGGAGATGATTATTAGCAGTCCAGTCATCCGGGCTGTATGATCCCAAACGCATTAAAACACCAACACGTCATTAATTACAAAGCATACAATTACATTATCATTACTAATATTTTAATTAGTAATAATCACAGTTAACAAAATTAGTTAAGATAATACTTGAACTTATAATATATACCTATATATCCTCTTCAAGTTTCTTTAATTAATAAGATAAGAGAATTGACACAAATTAATTATCAATTATACAAATGTACTATCGATATTTTCAATTAATATTATTATTTATAAATGACAAAAACAAATCCGTATGTTATATTTAGATTTTTCTTAAACTTCTATATTATTAACAGAGATAAAAGTGCCAACACACTTTATTTACTAAAATCCTTTAAATAGATTTTGTTATAGTATTAATAAAAGAATTTCATACTTGAGCAAAACACTGCTAGAAATATAAACTAAACTAAAATAAAAAGACTTTCTAAAACAAATATAATATGACTTTAACGCGTAGAGTGGACTGTAGGAACTCGTCAAAAACGCCTTCCTTCACACTCACTTTTTAAATGAATTTTTGCCAAAATTTTAAAAAGTATTTCATTAAATAAAGTAATATATTTTAAAACAGAATTCCTTTTCAGAAATTCTAAGTCCAACTTTCCTTAAAATAAGAATCTGAGTTCCTTTGTAAATGTCAAGTTTCTAAGTATGGTTCAGTACACCAATAACCAGAACGGGATAGATCGTTAGAATAGTTTTTAACGTGTGAGTTTCGTTCGTCAGGTGCTCCACAGGACTTCTCCGGACAGGTAGACGACTTCTATCCTGAGCACAAGACTGCAGGAGCTAGTCAGGACTTCATCGACCATTCTGAGGAGTAGTTGCTCTGCCTCTGACTTTTCCAGGTGTGGCAGTCTTTTTATGACTTGTGGATGCCTTAGGTTTTGTTTCATCTTTAGTTAGCAATTAGATCATTAACTAAATGTGTGCATATCATGTCATTTACTTTAAGTAAACAGTTAAGCACATATCATTAACTTAAAGATTAGTTGCATATGTAGGATGTGCATTCATATTAATAAAGTGATTAATAAACTTAAAAGTGCCTTAATCAACACTTGCATCTGGTGCGGATCAGAATAGTGAGACCGAGTGAGATAAGGGCGTTTTGCACGCGGTCTCCATTATCGGGAGATTGCACCCCAGCCATTGTCGGTGGTCTCCTTATGATAGCGATCTCGAGCAATGCGTTACTGATGATCACTCTGCAGACCGACCGTCAGGCGGTACTGCGGTCACTTGATGGTTATTTGTGTTACTATTTTATTCCTTTGACTTGTGCTATTATATTCCTTTGACCTGACATTGAACTAAGAGCTGAGCGTGCCATTATATCAGACTACCTCTCGATCCCCATGAGTCAGTTGGCCAGTACCGTGTTTTACTGCCCACTCCTCGACGGGGATGTGGGAATAGGGGCAGAGTTGAGTAATCGAGCAGAGCTGAGTTAGGTAGATCTGTAGGTACGGTTCATGTCATATATATATTAGGACGTGTGAGCTGATTTTGGATTGTATGTGACTTATGATTTGACCATTGAGTGCGGGTGTTTCACTCTCGTATTATTATATAGACTTCGTATATTATTATACTATTATCATTATCCGCTTCTCCAGATAGTTTTTCAGACTTTATTTGATATGTCATTATTTTGTTGATTAGTGACTTCATTAAATTAAACTTACACCTAGATATTGCACTGTAGGATTTAAAATATCCCAACTTAAGTATGGTTTAGTTTCTAACTAGATTTTAACCAAGACCTTAGGGCTTTTTTTTTACCACCACTGAGTATTCATGTACTTAGCCCACATAATTGCTTGTGGAGCAGGTTCAGATTTGGCGGACTTAGCAGAGGAGTTTGTGCCAGAAGACCAAGCCGAGCTGAAATAGTATTTATTCGCTGTGCATTATTATTCCATGTTTTGTTTGTATGATGACTGGAGTTTTTGATATGTGTATATTTTACTAGTCTGTTGTTGTATGAGTAAACAATGTCATTATTATGTGATTATATATTTGTGATTATTTGTATCTGTGACACTGTTTTATAGCCTTACGTGTGCGCAGCAGAGTGTGCATACGTGGCGGGGCTGTCCTTCCCAAATTGCGGTTTGGTTTGGGGTGTGACATAACAAGTCTTAAATCATTCAATTTAAAATACTATTACATTCTTATGAATATAGTGCAAAAAGTACCTCATAATTTCTGCATCCAAGAAACCTTCGGCCAGGATTATACTTTGTCCACGATGTTTTCAAAACAACTAACTCGTTACAATGACAAGTTGGGAAACCTTCCATGGAGATTAATTGAATGAAATCTGGAGAAAGATTTGAATTAAGAAATTTATTCCAATAATCACATTTCATAAATCAATTGAAAATCATGTTTAGTATACCTAAGTCAGAGAAACCCCAAACAAATAGCCAATCTTCCTGGTACAATATGTTACTCTTAGCCTAAGTCAAAGAAACCCCAAACAATATTTTACTGGTACAATATGCTATTCAAATTATTTGTGACCAGTGAAACCAAGGTTACATCAACCTATACTCCCAGCCTATACATCAGATGACTAATTTAACTAAACATTTTTTTAAAAAAAGACCACGAAATAGCCTTATATATTCCCAACTTATACTCATCATGCAATTAACCCTTCACTTTGTCTCAATTTATTTCAGCTCAGTTCTAAAGAAAAATTTACAAATGCTGGATTGGTAAAAGCAAAATTAAAGAAAATTTGTACACAGTTCAAAATCACAGACATTACAGACTAAAGAAACTAGTAACGGCAAGAGAAATAGGGAACCTGTTCACAAAGGCAAGGTGTTGAGAGACTCTAAGAGGAGAAGGCAAGGTGCTGAGAGACTCTGAAAGGAGAAGGCAAGGTGCGTTCAGGCTTCGAAGCTGCTCCGATCCACTCTCGTGAGGAGGCCACTACACAGATCGTGAAGAGGAGAGAGAGACGAAAGTGATCAGAGGACGAAGGCGTGCGGAGGCGCTCTCATCTTCTCCGATTCACTCTCGTAATTTCTAGGGTTTTAGGAGGCAAGCCTGGTTCAGCTTTGTTTCGATTTGAGAGAGAGAGGCGAAGTGTATAGGAGACGGAGAGAAAAGAGACGGAACGGAAATTTAATCGATCTAGCGATTCATCATCGCGAATAGATCTGCACGAATATTGAAGTCAAACGGACGGTTTGGATTGCGACTCACCAGAGCCTCTGTGAGTTGCAACTCACCATAGCTAAACTATATATATATATATATATATATATATAAGCAGATTGGCCATGCCAGCGAATTTCATCAAGCAAGCTATTGTTGAAGTTCTACAGAGAAACAATTTCCTGGAATTTATAGTCCAAAAATATCGAATGCTATCTCGTACCAATAGCTGGTACATTCTACTAGCAGAAGTAATTGTAGGAAGGTATTTGTGTGCACAATTTTAATTAAAGCAAGCACAACACAAATGAGAGGCACAAAATTTCAGATTTGAAAATTTCTTTTCATCCTTGAAATTTCGTCCAAAATGGAGGAAGAGAGAGAAAGTGGAAGAAAGATATCCTAATTCACTAATTAGTGGTCCTTATATAGACATTTCCACCAACTCTAAAGGAGGGGCCACTCCCTCCTTCCTTGGCTGGCCATTTAGTGGACTTACAAATCCATAAAGTTGGATTTTTACTTTTTTTTTTATTTGAAAATAAAAGTTTTTATTTTCTCTTAATTCTCTCTTTTAATTGCATTTGAAGTTGGGCCCAAACCGACATATTAAATGATGGTCCGATTAATTAATATAATTCACACAATTGTATCAATTGAGTTGAAACAAAAATAAATATCAATTATTTGATAATTATTATTTGGTTAAAACTTTACATTAATTTAGTTTCATATGATCTCTTTGAAGTAATTAATCATAACGGTTTATAACGGTATATGATTAATTATTCAACTTATCATATCTTGTATTCTCCAATACAAATAAACTAAATATAATGTACATTGGTTAAGAGCATTGTTTTCGTGTGACCCTTAGAGGATTAATGTTATGTTGGCCATGGAAAATAAATCGTTATTTATTTTCAATAATCATAAGCGGTATTTAACAACACGTTTTGATTCTCAATTAACATAAATAAATACTATATTTTTATAGTATTTCAATCCTGCATAAGAAATAGATAATTTCCATGTTTTGATTCTTATGTCACATTATATTACTGTATAATTCAAGATAGGAACGTGTCATTATTGCACATTATACGTTTCTTGATCTAGAGTTGATTGTACAAGTTGCCAGCAAACAATCCAACTCCATCAAGGGGTCCAACAGATATCATCACTCATTAGGTATACTAATGAGAGACATAAATAAAGCCCGTACAGCAGCCCTTATCAGGAATCAGCGTTAGGCGATATTTATAGAACCTATACTCATGTGGAAAAGCTGAATTATCTCAAACTTAATATCAAACTCATATGAAATAAATAATGACACATAACACAATACATATATTTATTTCATTGGGTCAAGTCATATTCTATTTTTCAATAACATATACATATACAATTAAGTTGGTAACTCCTTATCTATGATTTATAGAACTTAATCATCACTTAACTTGCATATAAATCTTTTATGATAATTAATGTTTCTTGTTAATTATCAAGATTATGAGCGATTTAAATTTATTATTGTTATTTAATCAAAATGAAATATAGAGATTTACAATTCAGATCTTCAATCTGAATGATCTGTCAATAATAAACTCTAGAAACAAATGATCAAAAATCATTAATAACATAAACTAAATTTGTACTCACACGAAAACTGACATGATTGGCGCAAAAAGCTTGGTAGGATGTTGTGTACCAGATCGTAAGCTCTGTACGGTACCAGGCGGCATTACAGATTAGCGGTCAGCACCACATTGAAGGTATCAATTGAAAAAAATTAGACTTTCGTCCGTCAATTGATTGTTGAATCTTGTTTGTAAATTTCTTGCGTATAATTTTGTTTTTACACTAGAACAGTTAACACGTTGCTCTTGTCGCTTTACAGAAAACATCATTCATATATAGTTCTCAAGTTACTGAAAACTCTCACTCATCATTAACAGTAATTGAGATTATATGATCTTTTAAACACCTTTTTCTCTTCCATAAAATATCTTCAATATGTAATCCTCCTCTTATTTGAGCAAAATCAAACAGTAATTTTACAAGCCACTCTCTTAAAAACAAAAGCTAACCAAACCAAATTAACACCACAAACCACACTTCGACCAAATTAGGAGACTCGCTGAGCCACTTTGGTCTTATTCTCTCTTATTCCTTGTGAAAACCAAAAGATTTAGTTATAGGCATCAGGGTTGGCAGCAAGGTACGCCTCACAACCCTTGATAACTTTGGTAAAAGTCCCCTTGGCCTGCTCGGTCTCCTCAGCTTCATTCACTCCGGGCAGTAGCTTGAAGCATCCATTCACTTTGACCACGCTGCCTCCAGCCTTGGGCTCGACCTTGACGTGGGTCGAAGCAGACTCAACATGGACACCGAGCCCGCCACCCTCGACCAGGGTAGATTTAACCTCACATTTCTCAATATCTATGAAGTCGAGGCGCTCCTTGAGAACGGAGAAGGGGCCTCCTACAGAAGTTTTATCTCAGTCCAGCTTTAATTACTAGTAAATATATTTTTTGAGGGTCTTAATTACTAGTAAATATAGTTGCTCTGCTACTAAACTATTTAACAGAACAGACTTTCTGAACACGAATTTTATTTTTTATCATTCCTGGCTTGTTTGTGAAACAGTACAAAATTCAACTTATGTTCATATAATAATTTAGTCATTGTGATCTCTTTGTGTTTCTTTTTGGTACTGTAAAACAGTGAACTTTGCTGGAGTAAGAAAGAAAAAGGCCATGGATCTTTAGCATTTAAAATGATCAAGTCATGTGTATACTGTAGATCGGTACCTGGGGCAAAGTTAAATTGCCTAACGCTGCCAACAGCTCCTTCGCCTGATACTGGACCAGCACTGACAATCTTTTCAGGAGCAACCTTGGGAGCCAGGTTGTGCCAGTCCATGAAGGCTGCCTTGAAGAGGCGAGGGGCCGGGATGGTAGAATCAATCTCGTGTGTCCAGCTGGTGCTCATGGTTTCTTTGGTAAAGGTCTGATCTGAAATTAATCGAGAGTGCTGATCAAATGTTGATTGTGGTGACTGGAGTTGGATGGAAATTTAGTGAGACTTCAAAGGGTTTATATAGATCAGTGGCAAGTGTAGTTGGTTAGGGTTATGGGAAGAAGGGTACTATTACTAACCTAGCTATCAGTTGCCAACTTTGAATTCAATATTTCGGATGTTATCTTCCTATTATTTTCCAAAAAGATTGCCTTACATGAGGTAAGAATATTGACTTTCTAGGATGTGGGACCTAATTGGGATCTTATACAATTTATGAATTGAGCTTGATAAGGTGAGATCAAATAAAGCCAAGGAATGAATTATTTATGTATAAAATTCTAATAATGAATGTAATGATTAATTAAGGTTTCGCCTTCAAGAAAGTTCTGAAAGTTGCATTCACGATTCACGATTGCACCAATATAGGTGTTAGAAAAAGTGTGTGGAGCCATGTTCCGAACGGACCGGTTTACTGGACAACCGGACTGTCCCATAGTAATTGGGGCGGACCGTTCCAACTCTGGAACGAACCGTTCTAGATGAATGGGACAGACCGTTCCAGATGGCGGTTACAAATCTGAAAATTTGGAAAGTCGGTTTCCAGATCTGCTATTTATACCCCTCTGTTCTAAAACGTCTCTAAGGTTGGAATTCGTGACTTTTGAGTTAACCACCATCTGAGAGAGACCAGAAAGAGTTCGAAGAGAGGGAGGAGCCATCCTATTGCTTGGAGAGCAATAGGAAGCACACACACAAGTCGACCGGCATTTGGATTCGTGGAGGGTGACACCAGGCCCTTGCTTGAGGTTGTGGTGTACCGGCTGCGTACGGAAGAAGACTCAGCGTGCAGGAGAGGTTACAGCAAAGCTCTGAGAAGAATCTAGGCAATCGATCAACTTCCGCTGCGGTACATCTGAACTCTATGCATGTATGATAGGTTAGATGTACATATTAGGTCATAGACCTTGAAAACCAACATTGGTATCAGAGCCACAAGATTTTTTTCGAAGTTTTGTTACTGTTTAACCCTTAGAAACCATGGATTTTGGTCGTTTTGTTATGGTTTGAGACATGGTTGCTCTATAGAAACCCTAATTTTGATTTTGATGAGTTTTTAGCTTTAGATCTCTCTATTATTGATAGAACTAGTTGCAAATACTATAAACCAGTCAAATTAGGGTAGAGCAACTGAAACAGGTAAAGAAATCTGATTTCTGAGAAATTCCATCGCTGGAAATACCAGAATCAAGATTTTAGCAAGGTTTGGGGCGGACCGTTCCAGTAGTGGAACGGACCGTCCTGAAACTGCTGGCAGGACAGCATGACGACTGGTCCTGGGACAGACCGTTCCAACTGTGGAACGGGCTGTTTCTGTGCTAGAAATCCTTAACCAGTATGTGGTTTGATCACTGGGACGGACCGTTCTAATGTTGGAACAGACCGTTCCGATTGTCTGACAGAACAAAATTGTGTAAACCTAAGTTTTTGACCTGACCAATTGTGAACATACTGTTAGGAAGTCTAAGTTTTCAAATTTTTGTGCTAATTAACCATTTAATAAGCAATCCAAACGACTTAGACCTCGAAGGATCTAGTTCAAACATTCACACACAAGAGAGAAAGGTTAGGAAGGCTACCTCTCCTTGTATCGCAACAAGGAGGCTCGAATCCGGCGATGTCGAGGTTGTGCGCACCACCACGCGTGTCTCGGCCTCAAGTCCACCAAGGTATTAACCAAAACCTCGATCTATACTAGTAGATGAGAGGTTAAGCCTAATCCCTTCCTTTCCTTTGCCTTAATTAACTATTTAATTGGATGGAGGCAAGAGGTGCTCAACACATGAGCTTAAGAGAGCAATGGTGGAGAGGAAAAATTCTGAAATTTTTCCTTTAATTTTCGTCCAAAATATTAGGGAGAGAGAAAAGGGCAAGGTGGCTAAGGTTTTGGCTCCCAAAGTGGTCATTTTATAGACCAACCACTCTCCCAAAAAGTTATAACTAATTTACAACTATGCCATCACTAGGGCAGCCATAAAATGGGCCTAAATGGGCTCCATCAATTATTTAATTGGTCATCTAATTCAATTAATTAGTGGCCCAATTAATTGCTCTCAAGTTGGACCTTTAATTTACCATTTAAATATAGGCCCGTTAGCTCAAATTAATTACTTTAATTAATTCATGTTGAACAAATTAATTATCAACACTTTGATAATTATTTAAGGATTAGAATATGCATTAATTTATTTCTATATAATCCGTTTGACTTAATTAATTAATTATGACGGTTCGCAACAGTACATAATTAATCAGTCAACATATCATATTGTTGCATTCCTTAATACAACCAAATAAATAATGCACGCATGGTCAAAACCTATTTGTGTGACCCTTTGAGGATTTATGCTCTGTTGGACATGAAAAATAAATCGCTATTTATTTCCAATAATCATAAGCGGTATCTAGCAACACGTTATGATTCTCAATTCGCATAAATAGTGTACTGCTACAATATTTTAATCTTGCATAAGAAATAATAGTATTTCCTTGTCTGATTCTTATGTCACATGATATCATCGTATAATCCAAGATAGGAATGTGTCATTCTTGCAGATTATACGTTTCTTGATCTAGAGATGACTGTATCAGTTGTTAGCAAACAATCCATCTCCATCAAGGGGCCCAAACAGATATCATCGCTCACTAAGTAAATTAATGAGGGACATACGATTTTCTTGATGAACAACTTTTCCCCGCACAATTTAAGAGAACATAAATAAAGTCCGTATAGCAGCCCTTATCAGGAATCAACGGTAGACGATATTTATTGAACCTATCATCATGTGAAAAAGTTGAACCATCTCAAACTTAGAATCAAACTCAAATGAAATAAATAATGACACATAACACAATCCATATATTTATTTCATTAGATCGTGTCATGTACTATGTTCTATAACATATACATATGCAATTAAGTTGGCAACTCATTACCTATGATCTGTAGAACTTAATCATCACTTAACTTGCATACTAATCTTATCCGATAATTAATATTCCTTGTTAATTATCAAGATTACGGACCTTTTAGATCTATTATTGTCATTTAATTATAAATAAACTACAGAGATCTACAATTCAGATCCTCAACCTGAATGATCTGTCAATTAATAAATCAAGGAATAAATGATCAAATATCATCAATAACATAAACCATAGAAATAGCCATATAATGATTGGCTTCTAGGACATAACTCTAACACATACCAGTATGTCCAACATGGTTTCTGATTTATCCTCTAGATAACTCAGTGGATATTGTATACATACTTGCATAGTTGCGTGATGGTAGGTCGTTAGACCTCTCACAGATGGTGACATGCTTGAGTAGGCCTTTAGGGTTTCTGACTCGCATGTAGACCAAAAGCACACAAAGGGTGACTTTGGATTTTAAGATCTGGGTATCTTAACCAATGTCTGAACCTCGCGCCAATCGAGTTGATTGGGAGGTGGTGCACTTAGTTTATGAGATTGGATTGGTGGCCCTAGTTGTCATCTCTCGATCCTCGTGGCTGAGTTGCATCATCTTTTGGATCGATTCAAGGATTGTGATGTGAGGCATGTTTAATGTTATAACCTGGAGTTATATCATATGTATTGATGCTAACATGTATACATGTGCTTTGTCTCTATTTTGTAGAAAGATGTCGGCAAATAAGAGCATAGTCACTGATCTCAATGCTGGTGAGAAACTGACGAGCAACAATTACGATGTTTGGCATCGTAAGGTTCAATTTCTCCTTGAGATGCAGGACTTGCATGAGCCACTCACAAAGGAACTCACTGAAGCCGAAAGGGCCAATCCAAGGCGAGTTCAGGCCAATGAGGATTTTAGAAAGAAGGATCGTGCCGCTCGCATAATGATCGGTTTGTTCTGTGCGTACGGGTCAAATTTAATCCTTAATTACCGATGCGAATTCGTTTGCAGTACAGTTTAAGGGTCGAATCTCGGGGACGGACTATTCTGTTTCTAAGTTTCAGTTTAAACAATTCAAACTAAATTCTGGTTTTAATATAAATCAATAAGTTTCAACAGTTCTAAAATAAAGAATAATAAGGTAAAGTTCAATCCCTAAATTACCAATTTCTAACTCGAACTAAAGATAATCAAGTTAATGAAAATTAGGGGTTTAGATCCTCGAACAATTCTCTGTGTCAAAGTTGGAACGGTCCGTTCCATCTCTGGAACGGTCCGTTCTGGACTTTGTCAATTGATCAGAACAGGTCGTTCCAGGCCAGACTCCCCCTTCCGGGCGGTCCGTTCTGACCTTGGAACGGTCCGTTCCGATCAATTGATACTTGTTTTGTCATGAGTTTTAATTATTAATTAAATATTTTTATGCGAGAATAAACAATACGTAACCTAAAGACTTGTACTCTAACTCCCGTTCAGGTCAAGCTATTAAGTTTTATTGTTTAACTCCTAGAACGCCTAAATTTCAACTTCCGTTTCTTGGTTTAGTTGTTCTAGTCTACTTCTCGAGTTTTGGTAAACTTTTAATCTTCCGATTTCAAGTTAAACCCTAGTTTATTAAGGTCTGGTTTAATCCTTCCGGATATCGCCTACCGAACAGTAAAATTACTAAGTTAATGTGGCTGCGATTGATTTTAATCCTAACAGTTAAACTAGGCCTTTGTTTAACGAGGTAATCAGATCAAACAGAGACAAACTTAAGCAATTAAATAGAAAATTAAAGTGCAAGAAGCATAACATAACTTAATTTAACTAATAATTAAAGATTCAAATCAAAAACAAGCAACTAGAGAAAGGTTCTCAGACCATAGCCCCTAAAACTACTCTACTCTAACAAATCCATGCAAGAACAAGCAGGTTTCATCAAATACAAAGACATAGAAAGAGAAAAAATCAAGTTTACAACAAGTTGCGCTTGAAAACTCCACGTTCTGTGCTCTGTCCTGTCTGGGGCGGACCGTCCTGGCTCTGGAACGGGCAGTTCCAGATGCAGTTGGTCGTCTCGGCAGGCTGTCTCCTTTTCTGAGTTGGAAAGAGGCTAAAACCTAGAATTTCGAACTTAGCCTTAATTGAAGACAGGACAGAGCTTTTATAATGAGGCAATGGTGGCTTCAAACGTGGGAGACGTGCTTCTGGAAGGTCGGTAATAGAGGAAACCGACCTGACAAACATAGCCTTCTATTTTTAGCAATCCAAAGATAGCTGGAACGGCCCGTTCTGAGTCTGGGGCGGACCGTTCCAGTCTGGTCAGGGCAGTCCGTCTGAAGTCTGGTCGAGTCCGTTTGGACTTGGTTCCTCTGGTCAGGGCGGACCGTTCCGTTGTGCGGGCGGTCCGTTCCAGTCTGTATGAGCAACTCCCGTTTGCTTTTTCCCTCTGTTCTTCATGCCGAATAAATGCTGAACCTGCAAAATAAACTTGCCGGGCTACGGCTGGACTTTTCTACAACCTAAGTTAGCAGAAATTGATAAAAACACATGCATTTGAATGTAATTTTAGGGCTTAATCTGGTTGGAAATTGAGTATGAAAACCATACATCACATAACGTTGCTGAGTAGCATGTCAAACGATCTTCTCCTAAGGTTGAGAGGTACCGCACCACGAAAGAGTTGTGGGAGGCGGTTAAGCTCCAGTATGGTGGTACTTCGACCACTAGGATCCGACAACTTACACTAAGGTTTGACGGCTATAAAAAGCACCCTGAGCACTCTATGAGGGAGCATATCTTAGCCATGTCTAACATGATTAGTGAGTTGCAACAAGCGGGTCATATCCTCTCGAATGAGCAGCAAGTGCAAGCTGTCATTCGCTCTCTGCCTCGCTCATGGGAGCACATAAGAGTCAATTTAACTCACAATGACAACATACGCACCTTTGATGAGGTGGCGCATCATGTGGAGTTGGAGGAGGACCGCTGATATCGTTAATATTTGTTGGTATTCGGACCGTACTTGGCACCTAAATTGCATTCAAACCATTAAATTATTTGATAAATTGCTATGTTTTTCCAGGAATTGGCTTTGCCGTCGTGTCTCTTCTTATTTTCAGGGTTCTTTGCGATTTTTGGTGGATTCACAAGCTTTAGAAGGTTCCTTGCACAAGACGAATGCTAGACGACTCATTCCTAGCACGAGAAGGCGTTTTTCAGACCTCAACTCGGTCCGAGTTGGATCAATCTCGGCCCGAGTTACTGTAGCAGACAGAATCAGATGCGCATATCTCCATCTCGGTCCGAGTTCACTCCATCTCGGTCCGAGTTGGGCGCCGCCTTGACTCATATGGCAACTTTTCATACAAGGAAGTTGATTGTTTTGGTATATTTTCTTGCCCTGGCGCCCTAGACTTCTTTCCTTGTGCGTAGAACCAATATTTAAGGCTGCCTCTCAGCCTTAGAAAGGTATCTTAGCCTCCATACTTCTATTCCAACCTTTCCAAGCTTTGTTGACCACCGAAACCCTAAGGAGCCCTAATCTCTAAGCGACGGCAGCGAGAAGAAGGTTCAGAACACGTCTTGCATCACCCCACTGCTCTGGAGATCGAAGTTAGCACATACGAGGAGTATTTGGTTTATTTTTCCTATGTTCTCTACTTTGATTCTTATGGGCTTGTATCTTATTGTTGTTTTGATACTTGTTGTTGATTTTAGTACTATGTTAGGCTGAATTTGAGTAGTCTTAGGAGTAAGGGAGTAGTTTAAGTTTGGATGGTGATATTTGACTTGTGATGTTTTGTTATGACTTGTGATTTGTTTAATGAGTAGTCTTTAATTGCTTGTTTGAACTGCTTGTGATTTCTTAATTAACTTCTAGATGAATGGCCACATTTAGTTAAGCCTAAGTTAGGATAAACAAGAATAGTTCGAGTCAAGTACTTGGGATAAATCGTAGATCCGAAAGGGGAGATTAATCAACACCAAAAGTGTGATTTTTAGACAGTGCAAAAGACTTCTAGATATCCTTACGAAAACCATTAAACAAGTTTAAGTTAGTTGAATTTCCTATACCAAAAGTTGTGGATTAATTAACTTAATTAGGTAAGTTGTGATTAAACCATTCCCTAGTCCAAAAAGCGAACGTTGAGGGTTAGTAAGTTTAGGTTTAGCCAACCAGTCCTTGCACAAATCATAACAGATCAAACCGAGGTCAAATTGAGCCACCTCAGTTCTCAACTCGGACCGAGATGGACACAACTCGGACCGAGATGAGGCACTGTTGCTTATAAAACTTAGGTTTTTACATGAAATTGTTGAGCCGTGAGTTTTAGAAGTCCAAACTAAAGCGAAACCTGATCCCTAAGACGTTTTTATACTGTTTGAAAACCCAAAAATAATTCTTTAGATTTCTTAATTATTTAAATTTGCAAAATACCCAAAAATATCTACTTATTTACATTGTTACTTAATTACTTTAATTTTCAGTATTCCTCACTTTATTTTATTGTCTAGCTTCTGAAAAATAACAAGTCCAGTATTCGAAAATCCGTCCTTTGGGTTCGACCCTAAGCTTAACTCCAAACGACTAGTGAGGTTAGGTCTAGGTACAAATTTATTTGATCCTAGGGTTTAATTCCTTCATCAAATTGGCGCCGTTGCCGGGGACGGTGTCGATATTGGATACTTGTTTGAGTATTAGGAGACTAGATTATTTTTATTTTCTTTTAAACTCACCTTTCTCTCTTTTGATTTGTAGGTCTGGCAGGTAGGACGCGAAAGAAGAAATCTCCACCACCTAAGGTTCGATATTACTTCTTTCGGAGACTTCCGGAAGACCCTGAGCTAGCTCAGCCCACCATCTCGGCTCCAACTCGGACCGAGTTCACACCATCTCGGACCGAGTTCACCCCCGAGGAAGAGAGAAAAGGCGTAGCGATGGCCGATCTACTCACACCTGAGGCCGTTGCTCAGCAGACACGCGATTTGGAGGCCCTTCGCCTTCAACTTGACCAAAGAGAGGCTCGTCTTAATGCCGATCAGACCCTCCTCGCTGGTCAAAGGAGGGATTTTGACAATGAGCGTCGCCGATGGGGCAATGGAGATGAGGCGAGTATCCACAACTCCGACGATGAAGAAGAGCCAGGACATGAAAGGACACTCGGAGAATTTGGAGCTCCTAGCGCTCGAGACGTGGGAGGACCAGTGGTGATTCCGGGCATTGAAGCCAATAACATGCAAATCGCCCCCAACCATGTCGCACTCGTGCAACAAAATCCTTTTTATGGAGATGACAAAGAGGACCCACATGCTCATTTGCAAACTTTTATTGATTGCACTAAATTGATTAAGTTTAATGGTGTACCTCAACAAGCAATTAGGCTTTTGTTGTTTCATTTCACCCTTAAGGATAGAGCCCAAAAATGGTACAAAACTTTGAAAAAAGGGTCAATTAGGTCTTGGGATCAAATGACACAAACCTTCTTGGATAGATATTTTCCCGCAGATCGATCGGATGCAATTAGGAGAGAATTGAATAACTTTGCTCAGAAAGAAGAGGAATCAATGAGAGATGCGTGGGAACGGTTTAGAGACCTAGAAAATTCTTGCCCGCACCATGGAATTGAAGAATGGATGCTAATTAAATCATTTTATGGTGGACTTTATGACAATATTAAGATTAACATTGATTCTCTTTCAGGTGGTGCATTCAAAAGGCTCGACGCGACACAAGGAAGGGACTTACTTGATTATTGCGCGAGAAATTACACGTGGTACCCTATTCCAACACACCGCCGCTCTAGCAATTCAAAGCACCAAGTTCATGAGATTACGACTAGAGACGAGAGGATCGCGGAACTAGAAGCCGAGCTAGCCGCCTATCACTCCGCTCAAGGGACCCACCTCTACTCTACTCTATGCGGAGCTTGCGGAGAAGAAGGGCACAAATCTCAAGATTGCCCTCTTGCTAAGAATGAAGGAGGAGTAGCTCAAGTCAACTCTTTGAACAACGAGCCTTCTTACTTCCCAAGACATGTTTTTCGTCGGAGCTATTCATTGAGCGAAGGTGAACAAAAAGATTGGGAGCACATGAATGACCCAATTCTCAAGAACACAATGCAAAAGGCCACTCTTGATCGCCCTTATTTGCCTATATTCGATCGCCAAGGGCAAAATTCTAAATTCGTTAGGCGGGACCATCAATCCAACAACTATGGCCCTCACCCAAGGAAGTCAATCTATAACAAGGAAGGGGTTCCGGTTGTGGTTCAAGAGTTCATGCATGAGCAGGGCAAGTTCAACATGATCCTAGCCGAAGGATTGGATGATTTGAAGGCCACCACCAATGAGTTGAAGGGTACTGCGAGCTCCTTGCAAAGATTGGAGCGAATGATGGAAACGCACTTCTCCCGACCACCCGGGAAGCTTCCAGGGCAGCCGCAGGTCAACCCAAATGCAGAAATGAAGGCCTTGCATGTTTTGAGAAGCGGGAGACAGTATGAGGACCCTCCCATGCCACTCGAAGAGCCAACTCGACCCTCAACTCGGTCCGAGATGGATCCAACTCGGTCCGAGATGGAAGTCCCGGTTGCGGAGGAACCTATTATGGAGCAGTTGAGACCTTTTCCTCCACTCTCAAAAGACTTGGAGACTGAAGGGCCCGTCATTGAGTCGCTAGAAGATGAACAGGAGCCCCGACCGATTACAACTCGGTCCGAGATCATCTCAACTCGGTCCGAGATGGGAGGTAAAGATGGCAAAAACAGCGCGTCGGCTGAAGAAAGAGGGAAGGGATCGCAACCTAAGGCAACCTATCAACCTCCTGTGCCTTTTCCTCAGCGTCTCCTGAAGAAGAAGGAGGATTCTCAGTTCCGAGCTTTTTGGGAGATCTTGAAGCAAATGCGAATTACAATCCCATTCACCGATGCGATAGCACAAGTGCCCATATATGCTAAGTTCCTGAAAGAATTGTGCACCGGCAAGAGATCTTTGGAAGAGTTAAAGACGGTGGCTCTAACCAACCAAAGCAGCGAGGCCTTGAAGAGCAAGATGCCACCCAAGTTGGAGGACCCAGGTAGGTTCGCTTTACCTTGTGTCATTGGAAAAGCTATAATCAAACAGGCATTATGTGATATGGGAGCAAGCGTGAGTCTCATGCCCAAGACGGTCTATGAGAAGATTGGTTTTGGAGAGCTTAGGCCCACAAGGATGACATTGCAGCTCGCCGACTCCTCGATACGGCTGCCACTGGGTATTCTAGAGGACATTCCCGTGCAAGTTGGTAAATTTCTAGTGCCGGGCGACTTTGTGGTGATGGACATGGAGGAAGACAAAGAGGTTCCGATCATTTTGGGGCGTCCTTTCCTCCGCACAGCCGGCGTGATGATGGATGCCAGGGACGGCACGATTCTGATCAGAGTTGGGGAGGAGGCTCTTCGATTCTCAATTGACAAAGCAATGAAGTGCCCAAGCTCCTCCAATACATGTTGCATGATCCAAGAATTGCCAGAATTAGAGGAAACACTTGAAGAACAGTACCAAACAGCCTTGGAAGCCTACCAAAATTTTCTCTGTGATGTACAAGAGTCCATAGGGGTAGAGGAGACATTAGAAGAGGTGGATGAGGGCCAAACCGAATTTTGGGAGTCCATCTCGACCCTCAACTCGGACCGAGTTGGACCCCGAGTTGAAGAATTGAAGGCGACAGACTCTCATATCGGTCCGAGTTATTCCAACTCGGTCCGACCAGAGACCCCCAAAATCGAAAGGAAGCCCCTTCCAGCGTCTCTCAGGTATGAATTCCTTGATCCCGATCAAAATTCTCCAGTTATTGTTAATTCAGACTTAGATGCGGGCCAAACAGAGAAGCTTTTGGAGGTTTTAAGGGCACATAAAGGCGCAATCGGCTATTCAATTGAAGACTTGAAGGGTATCGATCCCTCAATTTGCACACATAGGATTCTCTTGGAAGAAGATCACAAGCCGACTCGAGAGGCACAGAGGCGACTCAATCCCAACCTTAAGGAAGTGGTCAAGAAGGAGATCCTCAAGCTCCTTGATGCGGGTATCATCTATGCAATCTCCGATAGCAAATGGGTGAGCCCGGTCCACGTGGTTCCAAAGAAGGGGGGCACGACGGTGGTCAAGAACGAGAAAGACGAGTTGATTCAAACACGAGTAGCAACCGGGTGGAGGATGTGCATTGATTATCGCAAACTCAATGCGGCAACACGAAAGGACCATTTTCCTCTCCCTTTTGTTGACCAATTACTTGAAAGGCTTGCTAATCACTCGTTTTATTGTTATTTAGATGGTTATTCTGGTTTCTTTCAAATACCTATCCATCCAAATGACCAAGAAAAGACCACATTCACTTGCCCTTATGGTACATATGCCTATAAAAGAATGCCTTTTGGACTTTGTAATGCACCCGCGACCTTCCAACGTGCTATGATGGCAATTTTTTCGGATTTTATTGAAAATATAATGGAAGTGTTTATGGATGACTTCTCCGTTTATGGTACTTGTTTTGATTCGTGTCTTGCTAACCTTTCCAAAGTTTTGCAGCGATGTGAAGAGGTTAACTTGGTGTTGAATTGGGAGAAGTGTCATTTTATGGTGCAAAAAGGCGTTGTGCTTGGACACGTGGTGACATCTCATGGGATTGAAGTTGATAAGGCAAAGATAGAGGTCATAGAGAAGCTAGAAATGCCAAAGAATGTGAAGGACGTGCGGAGCTTCCTAGGACATGCCGGATTTTATCGACGATTCATTAAAGATTTTTCAAAAATAGCAAAACCATTAAGCAATCTTTTGATTAAAGATAATGATTTTATTATTAATGAGGATTGTATTAATGCTTTTGATAGGTTGAAGGAAGCCCTCGTCTCCGCTCCGATTTTGCAACCGCCGGATTGGTCTCAACCTTTCGAGCTTATGTGTGATGCAAGCGCCTATGCGATTGGAGCGGTGCTCGGTCAGCGGAAGGACAAGAAGCCGGTTGCCATTTACTATGCGAGCAAGGTGCTTGATCCGGCTCAAACCAACTACACAACCACCGAGAAGGAGCTCCTTGCCATTGTGTTCGCTCTTGATAAATTTCGATCCTATTTGGTGGGGTCTAAAGTGATTGTGTACACTGATCATGCGGCGATTCGATATCTCTTGAGCAAGAAGGATGCCAAACCGCGTTTGATCAGATGGGTTCTCCTTCTTCAGGAATTTGACTTGGAAATAAGAGATAAAAAGGGCACAGAAAATTCAGTGGCTGACCACCTGTCTCGACTGTACTGGGAAGAGGAAGAAGGCACTAAAGTCCCAATAGACGACTCTTTTCCGGATGAGAAATTGATGAAAGTTGACAACAATTCGGACCCAGATGATCTCCACTCGGACCGAGCAGAGCCTCTGGAAGATGACTGGACAGCCCTGGCGATGGAAATCCTCTCTTTAGAGTCCAACTCGGACCGAGTTGAGGTCCGAAAAGTGAAAATCGGGCAACCTTGGTACGCGGATTTGGCGAATTATCTCGCAAGTGGGGCCCTACCTCCAGAGATGAGCTGGCAGGAGAAGAAGAAGCTCAGAACTGACGCGAAATACTATTTTTGGGAGGAGCCTTATCTTTTCAAACTTGGGATTGATGATGTCTATAGGAGATGCGTGCCATATGAAGAAGTTCGATCGATTCTAGCGAGTTGTCATTCCTCCGCTTATGGTGGGCACGCCTCATTTTCCAAGACTGCTGCAAAGGTACTCCAATCGGGTTTCTTTTGGCCGACTCTCTTTAAAGATGCTCGAGCTTTTGTGATGTCATGTGATCAATGTCAAAGGACGGGTAATATTTCAAAAAGAAGTGAGATGGCTCAAAACCCGATCCTTGAAGTTGAAATTTTTGATGTTTGGGGAGTAGATTATATGGGTCCATTTCCAAGTTCGCATGGATATGAATACATATTGGTAGCAGTTGATTATGTGTCTAAATGGGTTGAGGCAATTCCATGCAAGTCCGTGGATTCAAGTTCGGTGATTCGGTTGTTTTCTAAAGTGATTTTCCCTCGTTTTGGTGTTCCTAGAGCGGTAATTAGTGATGGGGGAAAGCATTTTATAAACCGATATTTTGATGGGTTGTTAAAGAAGCATGGGGTGACTCATAAAGTGGCAACCGCCTACCATCCTCAAACAAGTGGGCAAGTGGAAGTTTCTAATAGGGAGATCAAGAGCATTCTCGAGAAGACGGTGGCTAGAACTCGTAAGGATTGGGCAAACAAGCTCGATGATGCGCTTTGGGCATACCGCACCGCTTTCAAGACCCCTATTGGCATGAGTCCTTTCAAGCTCGTGTACGGCAAGCCATGCCACCTTCCAGTTGAGATTGAGCACAAAGCTTATTGGGCGACTCGAGCAATTAACATGGACTTGCTCAAAGCCGGCGAAAAACGCATCCTTGACTTGCATGAATTGGAGGAGGTACGCCTAAACTCTTATGAAAATGCTAAACTTTATAAAGAGAAAACAAAACTTGTGCATGATAGGCATATTTCAAGACGAGAGTTCAAGGAAGGTGACTTAGTACTTCTATTCAACTCGCGACTTAAACTTTTTCCCGGAAAATTGAAGTCAAGATGGTCCGGGCCATTCCGAGTGGTAAAAGTCTACCCTTTTGGTGCCATTGACATATGTGACAAGAATTCGGAGCCTTTTAAGGTTAATGGACAGCGCTTGAAGCATTATATCGCCAACGAAGGGTATGAGGAATTGCAAGCCATCTCGCTCTCCGAGCCCGACCCAATCAAGACTTAGCGGACGACGGTCAAGCTAGAGACCTAAAACAAGCGCTTCTTGGGAGGCAACCCAAGGATTTTTCAACTCTTTTCTCTTTTCTTTTTTTCTCTTTATTTTATTTTTATTTTTATTTTTATTTTGTCATAAAAAATAGAAAATACAAAAAAATTTAGAAAAATAAAAAAAATGACATAAAAATGAGAAAACAAAAAAAAAATGTTTAATAAATTTCTAATTTAAAATTTACATTTGTTTGCTTTGAATTAAAGGATCAAAAGGAATGACTAGACGCGATCCGTGCTAGAGCACCACGGGTTGAGAAGAAGAAACAACCCCCGAACGACCTCATACGGACTGCATCAAATGATCTAGGAAGAAAGTCAGGCCATCCTGGAAAACAAGAGGACAAACGAAGAGCAATTTGACACAAAAGGAGGACAAAAAGGACGAATTTTACCCCTCTGCTCGGTCCGAGATAGATCCATCTCGGTCCGAGTGGAGTGGTCCCTGTTGGGCGCCAGGAACAGTACCAACTCGGTCCGAGATGAGTCTAACTCGGTCCGAGTTGGAAGGTAAAAAGGCCATTTTCAATTATTTTTGGGCTGAAAATTCATGTTTTATTTTTCAGGGCCCAATTGGACGCCTCCATTTCGTCTACCCATCACCTAGCAGATGACCCTTCCTCTCCTTCTCTCCCAACTCGACCCCTCTCTCGTTCTCTCCTCCAACCCGAGACCAAAACCCCACCAAGGTCGACCCCCTCTCTCTCCACCATTTTCAAAGATCAATAGCCCAAATCGAAGCTCTCTCCACTCTCTAGCAACCTCTACTCTCGGTTCTCGACACGAAGGCTTGTTTGTGACGGATTTTTCTTGACACGCTCGTCGAGGTTCGACTCCAACTCAACGGTTTCTCAATTTCATTCGACTTGGAGCACTCTTGGGGCCTCTCCACTGCCTTCTAGGGTGAAATTCGGGTGTTGACCCTAGAAAATATACGGTCAAAACAAGCACGAAACATTCGAAAGTGTCTCGGAGGATCATCAGCTGAGAATAGAGACGTAAAGAGCCCTATGACATTCCACATGTCGATTGGAACATGTCAAATGAATTAAAAAAAAAAAAGGGAGAAAAAAAATTACAGGGAAATATTACGAATGCCGTGAGATTATAATATAACATGCTTGAAGACTCATGGTTATGAATAAGAAAATCTTTACGAGGCATCTGAAAATATCAACTGATTCACAAAGAAATGAGGATGGCTAAAAAAAAAAAAAAAAAAAAAAGGGCGAAAAAGATGAGAGAAGTTCGAAACTGCTGAAATCTCGTTAATTTCGGCCCAATAGCAAAGCTACGGACCCAATAAAATTAAAGAGGCTCGGACCAAGCCCATCTCCTAATAGGGCGAAGTGAGAAGGTACCCCACCTATCAGATCCTTCCCTCCCTACTAATCACTTGTCACGATGAACCAACCCAATGCAACGCCATGTCTGCCAAACTCTGTGCCGGCGATCCGGTAAAACATCACCAACATATGCGGCATCGTTTGAAAACTAGTGAAAATGAGAACATGATGACGCCCACCTCGGCTGCTGTCGTTGCTTAGACAGACCATAATCTTAAAAGGGTTGAACAATCGAGTTCATACAGAGAAGGGAACACTAATTGTGCACATAGCTTTATGGGAATAGAGAGTGTGAGTTCAATATGCCAATTCAAGTCTCAAGCAAATTAATCCACAAAATCATCAGTAATCAAGTCCAGTCAAGGGCCAAACTAGTAATAACTTAGCAAATTAATTGGAGATGCAGGGAGTTAAAAAAAAAATGTATATATATTCAGATGATCCTAGAGTGGTGTAGCCTAACGCTAAAATACACACCATTTTGCATATTGCTCATGTCAACAGAGAGCAAAAGGATAGGAATAAAATGTGGGGTCACAAGCCAGTTGCAGGAAATCCAACATATGCTATGGTCAAATGTCTGCTCCCATTGATACAAACCACGATATACATTGGCTAATCATGTAATTAACAAAGTACAGTCAGATACATTGAGCAGATTTCTACTCTGAATGCATCAAACGCCATATGGGAACAAAGCAGCTCAAATCTTAACATTTTCTTTACAACAACAAAAGTGTGGTACATACCAATTAATGCCTCAAACCCAAGGAACCCACTTCAGCCTAAAACAGTGGAGTTTGACCTGCAAACAATAAGAATTAGCAAATGAGTCACACGGGATCTGAAAACAGTGGAAGAGTGAGACAAAACAAAACACATTTACAATTCAGGAAGTTAAATTTCACCTGACCTGTACTATCTCCTTTTTCTGGAAAGCTGAAGGCAGCCACTAAGGGGTACTAGTCATTCAATAAGAAGGGGATCAATGAAAAGAAAGCTGCAGCAAAATAATGAAAAGATAAGATAGTGGTAGTGATATAACAATAATCCAATATGGTGAAACCCTTGGAGTAAAAATGATAAATACAGTCATCAGGTGTAAATTACCATAAGAGAGAAGGGGGACTTTAATAACACATATTTTTCAGGACTAAAATAAGTTTGATGTTAACCAAAGGAAAAGGAAAAGGGAATGATATATGCACAATCACCTGATGAAGAGAGGAGGATGTCGCTAGTCAGGATGCACCTGCAGTAAGTAAAAATGTGGCTTCCATGAAAACATCATATAAGAGTCTCTAAAGATATGAATGCCGCAAGACATACATTAAAAAGATACTCACAAAAGAGGCTGGAACACATTTGAACAAATGACAGGATAAGAGAAAATTGTGTATAAAAGATGGTAAGAAACTACCATATAACAGAAGGCAAAGTTGCACCTCCATCAACATCTGCCCCCACCAAGTAGAGTGCAAGTAATAAAAGAGTCAAGCTGGGTTAGAACTCAGTGAAGCCTAAAATGGGAATATCGCATGGAAAGAGGGGCAGTCACTGTGCTAAAAAGAGGGGTGAGAGAAGGATGTCAATATAACCTCTTGACAAAGTGAAATTACATTCCTTTTGTGTAAAAAAAAAGGGATCCCTAAAGTAGTATGAAAGAAGAGATCACACATAGTGTTCAACCAGGAAATAAACTATAAAAGAAAAGGAGAGAAGAACACAGAATGTGTGCAATTACCTGGCAGATATCATTAACTGAAGAGTACACCTGCAAAAAAAAAAGAAGAATGATTATAACCTAATCACTCAGGCGTCATACAGAGGAGAAAATGAGATGTGTTACCAAGCTAAAACATGGCATAGAACAAGAAACGGTGCCAAATGATAACATAGAATAGAGAAACAGTTCTAGGTAACAATAAAAAGATGCAGAAAGATGTATGACAAAAAGGGAGAGAAGATCACCATGTAGTTGTGGACACCTAGCAAATCTCCATCTTCACTCATACATGTCCCCACTGAGTAGGGTAGAGAGTGTAAAATAGAGTGACAAATACAAAAGGGGAGGAGAGATATATAGGGATTCAGGAGTTACTGTGCTAACAGCAAAAGAAGTGGAGATAGTAGAACTATACATACTTCATCCCACGAATCAACAAAGTTGGAGTTACATCCGAAATAGAAATTGTATGTACTGTAGGAAGACAGTAGAGCTGAATGAGAGTAGACATGCCATTCAAAAAAAAAAAAAGAAAAAAGGGATGGAATCATACCTGAAGTAGCATTAAATGCTGAGGTGACACCACCTGAAATGTGTATTATACCCCAAAATACTACAAAAAAAAAAGAGAAAGGTTTTATACAAATAGAATTAAGGCTGAGTTGTTAAAAAAAAAGAGAATGAAGTAAAGGGTGAAGTGACCAAGATAACCTTGAGCTCCTCTATAAATAGAGATGCACCTGCACCATTCAAGGGGAAGAAGAAAAAAGAGGAGAATAGGGAGGAACTTCCAGCAGCAAATAAACAACACTCAGAGAGACATCTGAAGCCATATGTGTACTTAGGATAAAAAAAAAATCTGTAAGATAAGGAAAAAAAGAGGAGTCAACTTAGGATAGCCAAGGAAAGATAAAAAAAAAGGGGTTCTGAAATTTTAGCTACCAGGAGGAAGAATCAACTTGTGACTATCTGCTATTTGGTTAATAGAAATTGGTAAACTCTTCATCTATTGCTTTGAGAGTCATCTTGTGTTTGACCCAGCCACCAATCCATGGTGTGCATGGGTATAACAGTTTGCATAGATTCAAGGGTTGTAAAGCCTAAGAGTTACTTTATCCTACATTTTATATATATATATATATATATATATATATATATTTTGAAAATTGATCTATATTTACCCCCTTTATATGCTGTTAGTAACAGATTAGTGATCTTTTATAGCATATTTTCAGTTGATTTTTTTGCTAACTGCTGCTTCATCTTCATTTCTTCAAAAAAAAAGAAAACTACATACAGCCATCGTCCATAGAATAAAAAGGAAAACTGCATATCGCAACAGTTTAATGCATAATAAGAGGGAGGTGTGTATGATGAAATGATAATATTTTAAATAACTTCATGAAATCCTTATTCATTATCTTTATCATAATACTGTACCTTGTTTCTTGAAATATGATAAGTACTATACACATGAAAATGATTTGTATTTGCACTATCTTTATAAGTACAGGAATAAGTTGCAAGTATACATGTGTAAAAAAAAAAATAAATAAAAAAAAAATAAAAAAAAAAAGGGAAATACCTTTATAATGGCAGGGACTTGCTTATGCCACTTCATCTTCAATCTCTTCATAAAAAAAAAAAAGAGAAGCATGTATAAATATACTGCCATGATAACATCTTAATGTTTTATATGAAGTTTCTCCTTCTGTATTCATTTTAATCCTATTGCATGATTCTAAAAAAATATATATATAAAAAAAAAAAAAAAAAAAAAAGAGAGAGAAAGGTGACCTTGCACACAGTAAGCAAAACATAGACCAAGAGACTTCATTTATATGCACCTGTATATATATAAATATGTGAATACTTTCAGCATATGCATGTACATATATATGTGTATTAAAAAAAAAAGGGGAGATAAACCAGATTACATATTTATGAACATTTAGCATTGTGCTACCCCTGAATACCTCAATAAAACCCATGAAGGCATACACATATATAAAACAAAAAAATGAGAAGGAAGTACCTCCATGACATCAGGTATTAGCCTATGCCACCTTGCCCCTCCTCAAAATTAGGGACCATGAGATATCTCCATGATGCTTCAAACCCCATGCCAATCGACAATGGCCCCCATGAGCTTATAAACCTCTGCAACCTTGTCTCACTGCAAATAGCCTACAACCTCCTTCACCATGCCCATGTCATGTCTGCATGACATACCCATGACTATGTCACTCTGCCATAAATCACCAGATAAGTTAAATTAATAAAAAAATAATAATAAACAAACCAGTCCAGAGAAGACCAAGCCATGACCTAAGATGATGCCAGACAAGCCAGAGGTGCCATATTATCAATAAAAAAAAAAAAGACAGACTTCCATTTGAGGTTGTGGTCAGACTCTGAGGTGTCAACAAGCCTATGTCATATGCCAAATTCAATTTCAACCCTCTCAGACTACCTCACCCTCAGTCACCATCAATAACCTTAATTAAATCAATGTCTAAAAAAAAAAAAGGAGAGGATGAAGAGGGCAGGAAAGTAAAAAAAAAAAAAGGAAAAGAAGCTGGTGAGTGGTGTTAACTTGGAGACATCACCTCTTTCAGCTCAAAGTCATACCTTGATGTTGCCTTGAAGTGAAGTGCCCAGCATCATGAGCGTCCGCAGGCCTCCATCAATAATCACTCGATCCACACCAAGCGACATGTTCAAGCTTCATGCCATCAAACTCGGGTTAATTTGAGACCATGCGCCATCTTGAAACAAATCGAGCACCAGATCAGCAAGGCCAGTGATCACCAATGCTATCATGATGCTCATACAAAGTTCTATAGTCAGTCTATGCTATTAGAAGCTGACAACTCATAGCCAAATTTTGAAGAGTCCCATTCCCGTCAGATCAGATTTGAAACAAAGGGGCAAGCATTATTCATAAGCCGAGATATACCTCAAGTTGAAGCCATGCGACATTCTTTGGCATCCTTATGACGCTTCAGAAGCCACACCAAGTCACACAGAGCCATAAGAAGTCACCATTCTTTGACACTGCACATCCCATTAGATATAACCACAATCAAGGAAGGGAGAAAGGCTGCAAATTGAAGTCATTTAACATCCTTCAATAGCTCTTTTAAGGCCGTAGAAGATATGCCTGAATCCCTACCACCACAATATGAGGCTGTCGACTGATTGCTTTTTCACGTCCTCTCCCAGACATTTTATCAAACACCTGCAGAGCATACAAAAAAAAGAGCTCTGCTGAAGTGAAGCCCATTCTAAGAGTCCCATTACATGAAATTAAAAACAGTAATGACCGCACTTACCCCTCAGAGTGCTCGTAAGACTGCCATCACCATCTCCTCTTCTTTCAAAGCCTCAACCACCTATTCTCATGATTAGGCACGACAGAGAGGAGCTTCCCACAATGAGCCTATAAGGTACATGGCGAAATCCCTTAAAACTCGTTGGCCCTCGTCTCCGCGGGTCTCAGGCCTACCCAAACGACCCAGGTACGAATCATCGGCGCCAAGGATTTCAAAATCGCCTGCCGGATCAACCGAGGGGAGAAGAAACGAGAGGATGGAGGGAACAGGAAAGAAAGAGGACTCTGGATGAACAGGTGTAAACCTAGGTCACACTTGATTTTCGACCCTACTAATCGGCCCTCACTTTCGGCTCAGAGACGTCCGGTTTGCGAAAATAAAATAAAATAAAAAAATAGCGAGTGTCCCCAAATCTCGGGATCCTCTATGCCATATGGGGCATGACAAGTCTATTCCAAAAAGAGAATGGCTCCAGATTGACCCGTTACACAAAATAAATGGTGCACGAGTCGACATAATCCGTGCACAAGCATGAATCCAACTCAAATACGATTGGTGCACCAGTCCGAGCATGGACCATTTGACTTAACCGAGTCTTAATATCACCCCCCACTCGATCTTTTGTGATGTTCAGCATGCAGTGCAAATCTGACAGCATAGTACGCGGCCATCCATGTTCATAAGCCTTAAAGCTGACGTGGCCCAATTAGATAAATTCAAAATTGTTGAAACTTCAAAAATATGCCAAAAATCATAACAAACTCAGAAAAACCCAAACCAAATTCCTATAAATCCAGAAAAATGTAAAGAATCCATTTCACCAAATACCATGACCAAAAAAAAAAACAACCAAAATCAGCCAAATTACCCAAATACCAAATTCATGATTGATCAGTATGTGCTTAACTTCAAAAGCCCATCAAAAATCACCAGAAGCTCAGAAAAATATGAGGAAAATTCCTGTGAACTCCAAAAAATATAAGTAATACCTTCATACTGAGTAATTGCACCAAAGTCCCAAAAAAAAAATAGACCCGTTGCAGGTATCAGGAACTTTCGTAATGCAGAATATTCAGAAAATGGATCAGCTTCAAGAATTTGGCCGAATTGAGGAATCTCATAAGGAGCTCTCTCTGAACACCGATAGTTAAAAGGGAGTATAAGCTGTGCTCTGATCATTCTCAAGTCAGAAAGATAGGTCAAAGCCAAAGCCTTTGCAAGACTCAGCCGTCTGGCCTCAGATATGGAGTCTTAAAACCAAAATCTGAAATAAAAAAATAACATTCCCAGGACCCAGCTAGCTGCCTCAGATAGGGAGTCCTAACCCCAAAAATAAAGAAATCAAAACCCTGCAAGACCTAGCCGCCTGGCCTCAGATATGGAGTTTTAAAACTAAAACCGAAAAAAAAAAAAACGTAACATTTCCAGGACTCATTTAGTTGCCTCAGATATGGAGTCCTAATCCCGAATTAAACAAAACATCATACTGTTGCAAGACCCAGCCGTCAGGCCTAAGATGTGGAGTCTAAATCCCAAAGCCAAAATCAAACGAAGAACGCAACCTTCCCAGGACCCAGCCGTCAGGCCTTAGATACGGAGTTCCTACCCTAAATTCAGAACCAAAACCAAAACAAAAAAGAAACAAAACCAAAATTAAGCCAAATAAAACCAACGACCTAAAAACCAAAAAAAAAAACCAAATCCAAAACTAAAGTAAGAAAAAAAAAAACAAATCAAGATCCTACGATATCTGAGTGATCCTGCGACCTCACTATAAATAACATATCGTCCTGAAAATTAAAAACGTCTTGATGGTATAAGGCCCACTTGACAAAAACTATTGATGGACACCAGAAAAAAAAAAAGAAGAAAGGAAACCTGTGATATCTGGATGATCCCGTGACCTCATTTCAGATGCCACTCTCTCCCAACTGCTAAAATAGTTCTGGTGACCCAAAGCCCACCTGACGAAATCTGCTGAGGGACCCAAATCTCGTAGTGTCTGAGTGATCCCACGACCTCACTCTCAATGACATATTGTCCTGACTGCTAAAATAGTTCCGGTGACCCAAAGCTCGCCTGACGAAATCTGCTGATGGACATAAATCTCGGGGTGTTAGAGTGATCCCACGACCTCAGGGTCTTGAAAGTTAAAAACGTCTTGATGGCATAAGGCCCACTTGACAAAAACTACTGATAGACCAAATCCTTGTGGTATCTTGTGATCCCGCGACCTCACTATAGATAACACATCGTCCTGAGAATCAAAAAAACGTCTTGATGGTATAAGGCCCACTTGACAAAAACTATTGATGGACACCCCAAAAAAAAAGAAAGAAAAGAAACCTGTGATATCTGGATGATCCCGTGACCTCATTTCAGATAACACTCTGTTCCGACTGCTAAAACAGTTTAGGTGACCCAAAGCCTACCTGACCAGACATGCTGAAGGAGCAAAATCCAAAACCAAATATTGCCTTATTAGATGAAATAGTTTCGGTGACCCAAAGCCCACCCAACGAAAGCATGCTAAATAAGGCTCTTAAGTAATCTTCAAAAAAAAAAAAAAGAATTAACCATACCTAAAAATCTCATAAAAAAAAGGGAATCATTCGAACCAGATCACATATCCTCCGCTCATTACCTATCATATTAAAAAAAAAATAAACAAATCAAATAAAAAAAAAAAGAGGGAGAAAGTAATAAAATAAACACCCGCAAATACTCATATCCATATGCATGGCACTAATTGTTTTACTGACAATTCACTAACAGTCTGCAGTACATATTCTTTGATATTCCCGATCCAGAGGTGCCTAGGAAAGTAACCAGGGTAATTAACGGCGGGGGCTTGCGCCCGTCGGAAAGAAAGGACCTACACAAAAATAAACTCTCGTGGGAGCAAAGTACGCACGAGCGAGCATCTCTTAAGTGGGAGGCGCCCGTGGTCGAGACTTTGACCTACGAGGGGATATCTGATCCGATCAACTTTTTGCTTTTCTTCTTCAAACGGGAAATCCGTCAAAAAGGGCCGGACAGGTTTCTGGCACGCCCGGTGGGACATCTTTTTTCCTCTCATCTGGGAATATCAAAGAATATGAAACACGCAGACTAAATAGGATATTGTCAAGATGTTTCCTATTCGCTGACCATGATTCCAAGACATTGTCTTTTTGCAGGAATCCGATGGCACGAAAGCAGAACAAGAACCAGGGAGGCACAGTTGGGATGATCATGGTCGGGTCTATTCCGGTCACCATTCCCATAATGCAAGTGAATGCACCTTTCACCATCACTGGGGGCAAGGTGCATCAACCCTTTTCCAGCATCACTGTGACCCCTGTGAAGATGAACAAATACCAGGGGACAATCAGGAACGAAAATAACATACCGAAACTGACACCCAAGCCTATGAAAAGGGTGAAAGTTTCTGAGGACAGAGCACTGCAGGCATATCAGAACAGCCTGGTAGCAGAGCCTAATTTACCGGTGCATAATTCATTCGCACCACTGAGAAGTCTGAAATGGAAGGCACCAACTACTCGCCTCATGGCATGGAGGGACATACCGGCCCATTTCAAAACGGTCCCGGTCCCGATGGCGAGTCAAGCCAAAAAGCTTACTGTCGCTCAAAAGATTCGCAAGGCATATCATATCATTACCGGTCAGAGGAAGGCACGCACCCTTAGTCTGCAACCTAAATGGGAAGATAGGTCTCATGTTCCAACATATGAATTTGAGATAGCAAGGAAATCCACCAAGAAAATAAAAAAGGGTAACAGAAATATGCACGGTTGGGGACATCGCCCCGTGCATGAAAGATTGGTCTTCCCAGAAGAAAAGAACCTTTCTGTGCATGAGAGGTTAGTATTCCCTGGAAAAGAAGTAAGTTTCCCTAAAAAATGGAAAAGAACGTTGATACAAGAGGGGAATACTGAGAAGATCAAGTCTACTTTTCGGAGAAAGCGGCACACGGAACTAGAGGTTCTAGAATCCCGAATCAAGAAAGCGACAAGAACTCATAAACTAAGCGAGCGAATGGAATGGCGAAGGAAAGAGCCCAGGAACTCGTTCGCTGTACACATGGTAGGCACTGTGGGCGATCCCGAAGAAATAGAGGAGGCCTATACACTCAATGCTGATAAAGGTGAAGGCAACCAAACAGAAGTTGAAAAGTCAACAGCCGAAAGTGAAGACCCTGTCGGGACCAAAACTACCAAGAAAGGTAGAGGAAGACCCGCTACTAAACCAAAGGCGCCTGTATCTATGATCGGTGCCACCACGAGGTCTAAGAAAGGGGCTACACAGGCAGCAGGACCCTCCGTCCCCACAGTTGAGATGGAAAATAGTGATAAAGAGTTCGAACCTAATCAGGAGGTTTCAGAGGAAGAAAGCTCTGAAAACGAGAGAGACAACGTGATTGCTCACTTTCAAGAGATCATTGAAAAGATGAACCACCAAATGGAAACTCTGTGTGAAGAAATGGCAAGGTTAAAAGCAAAAGCCATGTCAGATACCTCTGAAGGGGAAGATGAAGCGAGATATCGCAAGAAGGGTCACCCAAGGGTCTACGTTGAGGAACCCTCGAAAAAATTAATGAAAAGTGAGGAAACCAAGAAAAGGACAAGCCACTATGCCTTACCTGAAACGTCAAGCCAAAACAGAAGACAAAGTTATTCCTCCGAGGAGCAGGCATTCACCATGACCAGTGAGGATATACAAGAAATGATCCGTAAACAAATCAAGAATCTCAATATGGGAGAATCAGTGCGACCTCGAAGAGGAGTTGGTAGACCCTACCCGAAACACTTTGATAAGGAACCTTTCCCCAAGAAGTACACGGTGCCTCGCTTTCGTATGTTTGACGGAACGGGGACCAAGACAACCCCAGAACAACATCTCGCACACTTTTTAACAGCGTGTGGCGACACTGCCGACAATCCAGCTTTACTTCTGCGGCAATTCCCTCAGAGCTTGTCGGGGATCGCTTTCGAGTGGTATGCATCGTTAGAGGAAAATAGTATCCATTCATGGGATGAAATGGCAGATGCCTTTTGTTCTAAATTCATGGTTGTTACTGAAGAAATCACCATGATACAAATGGCCGGAGTAAAACTGAAAAAGGGAGAATCGATCATGGAATACATAACAAGGTGGAGAAACCTAAGCATTCGTTGCCAACCTCCTATGAAGGAATTCGACCAAGTCAAAATGATCATAAATAATTTACCCGCATGGATCAGGTCTCATCTGTTGCCAGTTCAGATAAGCACTTTTCAAAGATTGGTCACTTTGGTGTCTCAATACGAGACACTAAACCAGGAAGGTTGGAACCCACCAGCGGGTCCCCGTATCGAGAAAGAGAAAAAAAAAGAAAATAATAAGAGGGCCGAAGCTAAGATGATTAGAAATTCCGGCGGTTCTTACTCTCAGAACACCAATGTCGAGAGAGTAAACCAAATAGAAAAGCAAGATGATCCTTCAGAGCTAACAAGACTAAATCGAATGAGTCTTCGTGAAAGGCAGAGCAAGCCATACTCATTTAAGAAAGAATATGTGGTAGAGCTCTTCAAAGCTGCCTCAGAAAAAGGGATGCAATTGCCGCCAAGCAAGCGTCCGGAAGATGCAGATAAATCTGATGATCCTAATTTCTGCCTATACCACAGAATACTGGGACATACCTTGGAAAACTGTTACGTTTTCAAAGATTGGTTAGAAAGGAAAATACAAAGCAAAGAGTTTAAAATTCCCAAGGCAGCTCAGCAAGTTCCGGCTCCTCATTTTTCAGTAAATATGATAACCCATCACAAACAAACAGAAGGTGAAACATCATCGAATCCTTGGACAGTATACCTGTCTAGGAAAACTCGGAGAATGTTGAGAAAGCTGCAAGAGGAGCCTCAGATTAAATGGCAGGGCAAACTTGCTCCAGTAGCACCGATTCCTCCTCCTCGAGTGATAACCGTTGCCACGTCCGAAAATAAGAAGAAGAAAAAGCCCATGAAACTCTCCACGATCAAAAGAATTGCAGGAGTAGAACCGCCAGTGAGAAAAGTCAAAGAAGTTTACGAGCAAGGGCGGCCTACGGCTATAACCTTAGCCCATTTCATTCCATCACAAGTCATGAGTAAATTGGTATTAAATGAAAGACTAAGGGGCGAAGAAAGACACCATTGTAATATGGTCCATACAAGAAACATAAGCAGAAAAGAAAACCCTCATGTCTCTCCTTCGGGAAAGAACCAAGGGGCAAGATCTGCACAACTCCTTCAACTGGCAAATACAATCCTGGAAACTGTGCAACAATTAATAAAAATGATTCAAGATGAATTTCCTGAGCACCAAGAGGGAAAGCAAATGGAACAGATCATTGATCTGAACCAACTACCCCCTGAAACTAGCCTACCTAAGTCACCGAGAGTCTATCGACGAAAGAAAGCAAAGATGACTCACCAGGACCTAGCCCCGTATTACCAACAAGGCCAGAAATTAGAACAAATGTCACCACGAGGGGGCAAGACGAGAAAACAGAAATACCCACGTCGGTCGTGTTGCAGCACGGGGGTTAGAGGGAACACCCCCGCCCAAGAAAAGTATACCTTCGAGTGTGAGGTCTCTGTCGAACCAGAATCAGTACTTGCACCTCTGGGTCCGACAATTGTTGAACTTGAAATTCTGGAGTCAGACTCAGACGAGTCAGAAATCCGGATGGTCGCTCATGGGCAGGACAAGGGAGAGATACTCAAATTAGAACCCCAAATGATCGACGAGATATTCCGACTAATTGAAAAAGAATTACAGGATGCAGTGATTGAGTTAGAAGAAAACTCAACTGATATTGATACCGGAAGAGACTTAGGAACCGTCAATGATGCCGATGACAAAAAAAGTGACTCTTCTAACAATGAAAAGACTGTCCAAAATCATCGATGTTACTTCGTTTCTGAAGGCACTGAAATTCCTAATGAGATAACAACCAGAGAACAACCCGAACTTCTTCCGGAAAGATCGACCCCAAAAGACCAGGGGAATGAAATCCTCCCCTCGTCTTACCTCGCCGGGAATATTACGGGAACAAGGTTGTCTTGCCAGGAAAGAGGGGAGTCATCTAAAAGTAAGGGAGAAACATGCCTCCCCTGGCTACCTCATAAGGAAGGCGACAACAACACTTCCGCCTTCCTTGGAAGAAAATCACAGCTGAAAGGTTTTCCAAAAATGAAAAATAAAGGGATCGTCATACAAAATTCCGGTCAAAATACGCAAAGAGGTGGATGCAGAACACTCGACAAAGACATGCAGAATATTAAGAGGAAACTGTCTCAACACCACAGTCTGATTACCATGATCTATCAACAAAATGAAGCAATGCTCGCCACTTTGAAGGCAAGCCTGAGCTCTCTGGCTCCACGAAAGTGCGAAGATGAGAATGCAGGAAGGTTGAGACCAGGAGTCCCAGACACTTCTTCAGATGAGCCCATAAGAGCCTTGGGTGATATCCCTTATAGAAAAGGGAAAATATGGCAGCCAAAGAAAACAAAAGGTGAAGAACTCTCCGAAAAATGGGTCCAGGAATCACAAGAGAAGCCCGGATTGCGAAACATACCAAGTGTCACATGTCAAAAACAGAAACATGAGGTGTCAGAAAATTCGCAGAATGAGAAGCAATCACATGCAATGCCGAAGAGGGGTGTCAAGGAGCAGAAACAAACCCAACTTTTTAGAATACAAGGGAATGTATCTCTAAAAAATAAATCAGCAAACATAGAACTCAGACAGATTGCTCCATCGCAGGCTGAATCAAACATTCTTCAGGCAAGGGAGGCGCGTTCTTCAGCCGTGCCAACACAAAACCAAATTTCTAGAACGTCTAGAGAAAATTCCCAAGGCCGGCAAAGGCAGTTTAATCACGGAAAAGCCAAAAATGAAGAGATACTCAGGAACCAGTCTTTCGAAGGAATAAATCACACGCAACCTGAAAGACACCACAACAGACGGCAGAGAAGAATGGTTCAACAGGATAGTTATAGGCTACCACCTCCAGCATCCAGACCAGTGCCACGAAGACAAGGACCCGCCCCCTTAGACTGGTGTGCTCGGAGGATTATGGAGGTGGATCATTTTAAGTTCTGCCTGTACCATCAAGAGAGGGGGCATACTACAAGAAGATGTCCTGCTTTCCGAACATGGGTTGAAATAGAGCGTCAACTCAGTCGTGTGAATTCACATCGACGATCTTTGCTAAGGGAAACTCAATTTGGCGTCATGCCACCGAGACAAAATCCAGGGAGAATACCAAGGCTCCCTAGGCGTGAGTTTGTCAATATGATTACACTAAAAAATAATCCCAAAGAGCTCCCGTCCTCAATTGACGGGTATGATAGCGAAGACTCTGAGGAAATCGGTAAGCGTGAGTATTATGAAACCACTGAAGAAGAACCAATGATGATCCCCACGGCGCAGTCAGGGGCCATCATGTTAGGGAGGGAGCCTGACAGTGAAGAAGACGAGCCCCTCTCCCTAGAAAACATGTTTGGTGGCCTAATCGTGTCCGATGAAAATGAATGCAATGTTAGTCTCCGTTCAGGCACCAACATACCCGAGCGACAACCGCCGAAAGAAAAGGCAAGGGCAGAAAAACGAGCCAGAGAAACAGTGGCCCCGTCGGAAGGGAATAAAATGACTACTATTGATTATAATATACTGTCGCATCTTCGGAAAATCCCAGCCCCACTCAGTGTCTTTGATGCATTAATGATGTCCCAAGAACTAAGGAGTATCCTCATACATGCCCTTCAAAACCCGGAAAGCTTCCAAAGCAACATGGCAGAGAAGCCGGAAACAGCTCACAATCATGTGACAGAAGAAACAGAAATGTGCGCTACAATAACATTCGCAGATGAAGATTTACTCACCGGCACCATAGAACACAATCGACCCTTATACATCTCCGGGACATTCAAAGGGACGAAACTCAACAGAATGTTGGTTGACCCAGGATCGTCAATCAATATCCTCCCATTAAAATCGCTAAAACGTCTTAACCTTGACATGAAATACTTGTCCGAGGAAAGACCATCGATTGCAGGATTCGATCAACATGCTCAACAAACGCTCGGAGGAGTCACCCTACCATTTCAGTTCGGAGAACTGACAACTAGAGTCAAGTTCTACGTCATCGATGTTAACACCGTTTACGGAGCATTGTTAGGGCGACCATGGTTACACGAAAACCAATTGGTACCTTCAACCCTCCACCAATGCGTTAAATATATGAGAGGAGACCAACAGAAAAGAATCAAAGGAGATGATCAGCCTTTTTCGGTACACGAAGTGCACCTTGAAGATGCACAGTTCTACTTCTCTGAAGAGACTACCCAAAACTTAGAACCCCGGCAGAAATCAATCGAAAAACGATCTAATCAGACGATAGCCAAAAAGAAAAGCCAAACATTGAGGGTTAGATTCGTACCAGTTAAATCGACTCCGAGTGAAAAGGTAACCCCAATTCACTCAGAAGGAGATGCGAAGAATGAAACAAAAAGGGAAAATGCTCGAGTTGTTAATCGAGTACTAAAAGAACACCACAGAGAACTAACATGTCAGGAGGTGAACCAAGTCAAAGAATTAGAGGTGTTTATGGTTCCAGCTAAAGTGGAATATTTAGAAGATGAAAAGATAGTTCGACCACCAATCCTCTTCTACAAGGCCGGAAATAATCAAACCGATAATAATGACCCTTTTCGGGAAGGGTGGGGAAGATGGTTAGACGAAGTAAAGACAGAACTCACGCCATTCAAACCAAGAGGAAACTATAAGAGTGAGTTAATTGACCTTTTTGAAAAACTCCGATGTTTTGACCCTATAAGCAAAGAAAGGGCGAGACTTTTTCGAAAGTTATGGAACATGGTTCCCAAACCAATAAAGGGGCCTGATGGCAAGAAAAGAAATACCCGTGGTCTCGGGTATCGTCGATCTAAAGAACGGGTAAGCATAAGAAAGAAATACGAACGGTTATGGGGTATCGATGACCCGACCTATTTGGTAGTGAAGGGAAAACATGTAAAAGAAATGACATACACTTGTAATACGGTGACTGAAAAAAGAGACAGTGATGATGATCAATTCATTACGGCCCCAAAAACAGCACCAAAAGAGCTCGAGGAAGGAGGACAAAACACGGTAGATGAATTGATCGAAATAAACCTAGGCACTGCCGAAAATCCTCGACCAACTTTCATAAATGCATCCTTATCCCTTGAGCAGCAGGAGCAGTTGAAGTCATTACTAATTGAACACATGGACTGCTTTGCCTGGGACTATAGTGAAATGCCAGGCCTCGACCCTTTGGTGGCGGTTCACAAGCTAAAAGTTGACCCAAGTTTCAAATCGGTAAAGCAAGCACCTCGAAGGATGAGAATCGAACTTGAGGAAAAGGTCACGGCTGAAGTTAAAAAACTCGTTGAAGCGGGTTTTATCCGAGAAGAAGAAACACCTGATTGGGTTGCAAATATTGTCCCCGTCAAGAAAAAGAATGGACAAATCAGAGTGTGTGTCGACTTTAGGGACTTAAATAAAGCGTGCCCAAAGGATGACTTTCCCCTGCCTGTGACAGAAATAATCATCGACCATACCTCGTCTTATGAAGTATTCTCCTTTATGGACGGGTACTCGGGCTATAACCAAATAAAGATGGATGAAGAAGATCAAAAACACACTGCGTTCCGCACACCCATAGGCATCTACTGCTACAAGGTTATGCCCTTTGGTCTCAAGAATGCTGGTGCCACTTATCAAAGAGCCATGACTAAAGTCTTTGATGATTTAATACACCGCGTAGTCGAATGTTATGTGGATGATATAGTGGTAAAAGCACATTCCCATGAAGAACATGTGCGGTACCTTCGCCTTGTGTTCGGGCGATTGAGACTACATGCCCTCAAACTTAATCCACTCAAATGTGCGTTCATGGTCTCTTCAGGAAAATTCCTCGGGTTCGTGGTAAGACACCGAGGGATCGAAATTGATCCTGCAAAGATCAAAGCCATTCAAGAATTACCGCCGCCCAGAAACTTGAAACAGCTTCGTTCCCTGCAAGGACGATTGGCGTATATCAGGAGATTTATCGCTAACCTTTCAGGAAAGATAAAACCATTTACCCAACTCACAAAGAAAAACACCCCTTTCAAATGGGACGAGGGATGTCAAAAGGCATTGGAGGATATTAAGAATTACCTTCTCAATCCCCCAGTTTTAGCGGCACCTATACCTGGCAAGCCTCTCATTCTTTACACTACTGCCACAGATGGTTCATTGGGAGCATTATTGGCCCAAGAAAATGATGAGGGGAAGGAAAATGCCCTTTATTATCTCAGTCGGATGTTGGTTGGAGCCGAGCACTCCTACTCACCAATCGAGAAGCATTGCCTGGCCTTAGTGTTCGCCACCAAAAAATTGAGACACTATATGTTGGCCCACAAGGTTACACTCATCTCGAAAGTCGATCCATTGAAATTTTTAATGACCCGACCCATGCTCACGGGGAGATTAGCAAGATGGACCATCGCTCTAATGGAGTTTGATATAGCATACGTGCCCCAAAAAGCTATCAAAGGGCAGGCCCTAGCAGACTTGTTAGCGGCACACCCTATCCCCGATAACTCCCCGCTTGCCTGTGAGTTTCCCGATGAGGAAGCCCTTTTCATTGAAGAAGAAGAGTCACATTGGAAGATGTATTTTGATGGTGCATCCTCTATACAACCGGCGGTCAGGCCCAGACTACCGAAAATACGAGCCGGGGTAGGCCTGGTCTTTGTCACACCAGAAGGGGGCATTATACGCCGCTCTTTCATTCTCACGGAGCCATGTACTAATAACGAGGCCGAGTATGAGGCACTGATTGCGGGCCTTGAAATTGCTCTGAAGATGAGGATCGAAAATTTAAAAGTGTATGGTGATTCGCAACTCGTTCTCAATCAAATCAAAGGGAAGTACAAAACACTCAAACCAGAGCTCGTTAAATACAATGAGAAAGCATTAGAACTAATCACGAAATTTTCCCAAATAACATTAGAAAAAGTGTCTAGAGCTATGAATGGGAGGGCTGATGCTTTGGCAAGACTTGCTAAGGAGCTCGGAGAACCAAGCACCGAAGGAATTCAAATCACAATCCACAATCGAGCCTCGCTCGCACCCTACTTCATGAGCCTTGAACCGGACATCGAAAATGTCATGTTCATAGATGTCGAGGAATGGGAAAATCAAGGGAAAGGAGGTATCATCGAGATTTTCGTGGTAGAAGAAACCAAGGAGGAACAAGACTGGAGGCAACCTTTCTTGGATTACTTCTGGCAGGGGGCTCTGCCTGAAAATCGGGCCTCGAGAGAACAAATCAAGAAGCGAGTCTTACGATATGTCTTCGTAAATAATACCCTCTATCGAAGGTCATATGATCAATTATGGCTCAGATGCGTATCTAAACAAGAAGCTGAGCAAATCATGCAAGAAGTGCACTCTGGGATATGCGGGGCCCATCAGTCGGGTCCGAAAATGCGGTTGCAGATCAAGCGTTTCGGGTATTACTGGCCGTCTATGGTCTCTGACTGTGAAAAACATTCACGAAAATGCCACGCATGTCAAGTCAATGGAGATTTCATACACCAACACCCGGGCCCATTACACCCAACAGTCGCGTCATGGCCCTTTGATATGTGGGGAACAGACATTATCGGTCCAATCGACCCACCGTCATCAAGAGGGCACCGATACATATTGGCGGCAACAGACTACTTTTCTAAGTGGGCCGAGGCAGAGGCGTACAAAGAAATAAAAGCCGATGATGTTGTCAGATTTTTCCAAACTCGAATTATATATCGGTTCGGTACTCCCCGAAGAATTATTTCTGACAACGGAATGGCCTTTAAGAATGCGAAGGTGTACAACTTCACCCGACGCCACAAAATAGACTGGAGATACTCCTCGATTTATAATCCACGAGCCAACGGATTAGCTGAGGCTTTTAATAAAACACTGATACGAATTTTGAGGAAAATGATAGGCAAGGATCATCGAACCTGGCATGATCGGCTCCCGGAAGCGCTCTGGGCATACAGGACCACCGAGAAGACACCTACTCAGTCTACCCCATACTCGTTGGTGTTTGGGGTGGAGGCTATTCTCCCTTTGGAAGTGGAACTCCCATCCTTACGAACGGCCATGTATTGTGGAATGTCATTGGATGAAAGAGCCAGGTTAAGATTAGAAGAGCTAGATGCCATGGAGGAGGGCCGATTAGCTGCTCAACAAAGATTAGAGATATATCGAGCACAAATGGCAAGGGCTTATGATAAATTGGCTCGGCCGCGTACGTTTCGAAAAGGAGAACTCGTCCTGGTATTACGACGACCCATCCTGGGAAAACACCATGGCCCCAAATTCGCACCAAATTGGGAAGGACCGTATGCAATTAAACAAGTATTTGAAGGAGGGGCCTACCTCCTAATCGATAAAGAGGGAAACCTCCCTATGGGGCCCATAAATGGAAGATATTTAAAGAAATACTACGCATGAGCGCATAAAAGAGCAGTTCCTAATGGCTCGTAAGGAAACATTCTGAGGAAATTGTACATAAAGTAAATATAAAAAAAAAAAAAAAAAAAAAAAAACACACTTCGTACATAGATATAATAAAGGAGGCTACAAAAACCTCACCAAAACAACACCTCAGACCGAAAAGCTTCATTCCCCTTTGCGTTCAGAAAGAAAAAAGTGAATCCACACCCCTTCTTTCCGAACCCGAAATGACAATCTCCGAGTAATAGGGTTGTCATATCACCTCCAAGTTTGGATGAACACTCCCAGCAATTCAACCAAACCCATGCAGAACACCGAAAATACCACGAGAAAGTAGTCTCAATCTTGCCAAAACGTCAGACTAATTGGCTCTTGCGATCTACCCCAACAAAGCAGACGTTTATGTTGAAACAAAAAGAAAAAGAAGAAAGAAAAACACTGGCAAATCCCGAAATCTCATCTTAACCCCCAGAAAATACTACCTCTGCAAATACAAGCACCTAAGCTTAAAACTGGAAAAGAGACCAAAATGTTCAGAGCCTGATGGTGGTATCCACCTCCTCGTCAGAACCCCCACCTTGGGTCAGGTCTATGCCCCTCATACCCTGACATACTGTCACGGTTCTAGACGAGCTCGTAACTCGAGAGGCATTCACAATTTGTGGGCCAAGGGCAGTGAGAATTCTGTCGATCTTCTTCTCCACGGTCCCGATGTGACTATATATATCGTCAAACCTCTTGTCAAGGTGGGACAAGGACACCTTGGGACCATCGGTGCTAGATTCAGCATCGGACGGTGGAGAGCCCTCTCGCGGAGGCCCATACTGGTTAGGCGCCGCACCGAGTGTCAGGATATAATCATTCACCACATGGTTAGGGTCTGGAATCAACCTTCCGCTGGAACTCTCAACCCAACCCAAAGAAGTAAGATCCCCAATCAGGTTACGGGGATACGCTCGGTCACAACCAGAGATAGATTTCCCCCACAGCTTCTCTGGTAGAGAAATGCCCAATGCAGCCATATATTCCTCCACCAAATGCCCATAAGGCAGCGGCGCATAAGCTGACTCCGACGCATGGTGCATATGCCGAAGGATAACATGCGCCACATTGATTTTCTTGTCTCTGGCGATCAAATGACGTAGGTAAAAAAGGGTCTCGGAGCTTGTGAAATTGGCAAAATCACTCTGGGGCAAAAGGATGTGGGTAATCATTGCAAACAAAACCCTGCTCAGAAAAAAAAATACAACCTATGAGAAATTGAAATAAGAATCACGTATATAAAAAATGGAGGGGGACTATACAAAGAAAAGATGACCTGTGCAAAGCAGGGAGGGATGAAGTACACAGTGTCCCATTGATCGGGTCGGCCCGAAATCTGAACCAACGTCGGTAAACAGAACGGCTCTCACAATCACGAGGCCAGCAAACATATGTATAAACTGGGAGGCCATCAAGAGTTGCAGAGGCCTCCAGGAAATGTGCGAGCTCCGTAAGCCCTAAGGGAAGGTACCTCCCAAAAAGGAAAGAAGAAGCCTGGGGCACATTCTTATGGTTATACGAAATGCGAAAATTGGCATAAAATAACCGGGTGACTTCAGGATGGTAGGAAGACTGACGGCCAGCCAATCGTCGCAGTCTCCAGAACTCAGCCCAACTAGCAAGGAGGCGAGAATGTTCCCTATCCAACCTCCCCAGTGGGTCAAAATAACAGCACTGAATCACAGGTCTATCTGCAATACTCATATTATTATGGAAACACTCAAAAGCTTCGCGATCCCGAAAAAGGTAACGGTTCTGTGGACCATAAGACCAATCAGGGAGAACGAGTGCAGGCAAATTAGGTCGACGCTTTCTCGATGGGACCAAAATGGAATCCATAAGTAAACTACTTTGGATGAGGGGTATTGAGTGGCTAGGAGAAAGATAGGCTCTATATATAGACCAGACTCGTGATAAGAAAGACACGCAGGGTCGGAGTAAGCCAAACCCAAACCAAAGTACACAAGCCTAAGTCCGAGCCTCTAAGTCAAAAATGGGAGTAAGGACACGCAAGCCTGCTCTTGGAACGTCCAATCCAAAGGACGCCCCGTGGCCGACAAGGATTCAGAAGACCGAGAAAGAGATCCAAGGCTCGCAAGGGATATGACTGACAAGCATGCCCCATTTATTGACGAAATAGCTTCACTCCAAAAATGGTCAAATTTGTCGGATATCGTGCAGGGGGCAAAGACAAGATATGCCTCTCGTGATGGCTTCTCGAGCTTAAAAGATCAGCGGATTTGACGGAGATGACATTAACGTTCTGAGCGCAAAATCAAACGGAATCTCCACCAAAATAAAATCCCACAAAACCAAATCCCCACCAAAAAAAAAGAGAAGAAAGAGAGATTTCCCCATCAAAGATTTTCCAAAAAAAAACCACAAATTTTCGAGCGAAAAAAAAAACCGCCAAATAAAAAAATCCACCCAAAACAAAAAAATCTGCTTCACAAACTCCAAATAAAATTCCACAAACCAAAATCCACCAAAAGATGGTCAATTATGTCAGAGTGCGCCAGAAGCAACTGACACCGGTTGTCATTCATCTTACCGGACCTGAAAAGATGAACGAGGCTTTTAGAAATTTTGGGCCTTAACCAAAATCAGCCCGATGACGAATGCCATGTGCAATGACTTGGTGACTTTCGAGTCGCTCCTGAGGGCTATTCATTTTTCTTTGCAGGTACACGGAGCAACTGAAGCTTTATGTCCCTGAAAATAACGCATTAAGGAGTGCCTTGTTCAAACTGAACGCCATAAGGCATTTCTTCCATAAAATTCTCCCCGAGAATCCATAAAATTCCACAAACCAAAATCCACCAAAAGATGGTCAATTATGTCAGAGTGCGCCAGAAGCAACTGACACCGGTTGTCATTCATCTTACCGAACCTGAAAAGATGAACGAGGCTTTTAGAAATTTTGGGCCTTAACCAAAATCAGCCCGATGACGAATGCCATGTGCAATGACTTGGTGACTTTCGAGTCGCTCCTGAGGGCTATTCATTTTTCTTTGCAGGTACACGGAGCAACTGAAGCTTTATGTCCCTGAAAATAACGCATTAAGGAGTGCCTTGTTCAAACTGAACGCCATAAGGCATTTCTTCCATAAAATTCTCCCCGAGAATCCATAAAATTCCACAAACCAAAATCCACCAAAAGATGGTCAATTATGTCAGAGTGCGCCAGAAGCAACTGACACCGGTTGTCATTCATCTTACCGAACCTGAAAAGATGAACGAGGCTTTTAGAAATTTTGGGCCTTAACCAAAATCAGCCCGATGACGAATGCCATGTGCAATGACTTGGTGACTTTCGAGTCGCTCCTGAGGGCTATTCATTTTTCTTTGCAGGTACACGGAGCAACTGAAGCTTTATGTCCCTGAAAATGATGCACTAAGGAATGCCTTGTTCAAATTGAACATCCGTAAGGCATTTCTTCCATAAAATTTTCCCAAAAACCATAAAACCCCACAGACCAAAAATCCACAACAAATATGGTCAATTGTGTCAGAGTGCGCCAGAAGCAACTGACACCGGTTGTCATTCATCTTACCGAACCTGAAAAGATGAACGAGGCTTTTAGAAATTTTGGGCCTTAACCAAAATCAGCCCGATGACGAATGCCATGTGCAATGACTTGGTGACTTTCGAGTCGCTCCTGAGGGCTATTCATTTTTCTTTGCAGGTACACGGAGCAACTGAAGCTTTATGTCCCTGAAAATGATGCACTAAGGAATGCCTTGTTCAAATTGAACATCCGTAAGGCATTTCTTCCATAAAATTTTCCCAAAAACCATAAAACCCCACAGACCAAAAATCCACAACAAATATGGTCAATTGTGTCAGAGTGCGCCATAAGCAACTGACACCGGTTATCGTTCATCTTACCGGACTCGAAAAGATGAACGAGGCTTTTAGAAATTTTGGGCCTTAACCAAAATCAGTCCAATGACAAATTTCTTGCTCAGTGATTTGACAACAAAAATCAGCTGGAACTTCCCCTGGAAATAACTGCCTTACGGGAATGCTTTGACTTCGTAAAGTTGTTCTTACACAAGTCTTTTGAAGCTCCGTTCCACATACAAGACAAGCAATTGTTATATTAAACCCTCCTCCCATGAACAAACAAAAAAAAGGAATAACAAAGCGTCAGCCCATTACTTCATTCGGCAAGTGACAAAGAACCAGAATTGGTTCATGTAATCAAGGTCAATAGGAGCCAATTCATTGCCCCACTGGAAAGATTACACGATTGAAATGCAGTATTGAAAAATTTTATTCTTCAAATATTAGCACAAGGGTACAAACATCCTTAACAAAGACATGCTTAATACAACCGCCATAGCTCAAAACCTTGCCATACAAGATACATATTTTTCGGGTGTCTATCACCCAAACAAAAAAAAAACTAAAACAAAGCAAGGTAACCAAAGCTGGCCAACATGGAGACCCCCTCTTTGGCCATCATCATCATGACCCTGAGCTAGTCCCAGGAAGTAGTAGCTACCCCGAGCTCGATCAGGCTTGAACATCGCTGAACTTCTGACCGAGACTCTTCCTGCTAAAGTGACCACAAGGCAAGAAGGCATGCTTAGTGCTAGCGAGATGAGGCATACCCCAACTGATCAGAAGACTCTACAAAAAAAAAGAAGAAAAAAAAAAAATCGAAGTCCTCGCGAAGCAGTGAGGAGAAAACTTGAATCAATGCCAGCGCTTGCTACAGCTCATGGGAAAAGCAAATCCGCATACCCAGGGTCTGTGGGAAAATTTTGCACCCCCAAGCGAAGATTACCTGCTAAATAAAGAAAAATAGACAAAAGAAGCACCATGACAGTTATGCGAATCCTGTAAATCGGCATGAGAACACTCAGCAATTCTAAGATGAGAAGGGGGTCGATGACCCGCTTGATTAAACAGATCTTCGAAATTGGTTCAAAGTTAAAGGGGGCGCACACTCTCACTCTCCAACCACCCAAAAGGGCAAAAATAATGGCCAGCCATAAGCCATTTTCCAACACCCATGGTAGCACCACGACACCTAAGAGCCTCTTCACCTCGGCAAAGGTAACGGCCATGAAAACTGTGGGATTAACCAAAATAAACTAATGCGTGTACTACGCTTGTAAGTTGGCGTAACGAAGGGTGTTGATAGAGAAAGGCTATGAAAGTTGCCCCTAGTATATATAACATCACGTCCTAGCTTTGTTTCAAAAAAAAAGGGTGGAGAACGAAAGGGGGAAAGGAAGGTCAAACGCAACCTGGAGGAAACTAGGTATGTTGCCCGCAAGTCGAATATAGTGGCAGACAGCGAAATAATGGGTGTTTCCCAAACAAAGAATAGACGTAAAAGGTCGACAGAAGAGGAGCACGGCGTGGCCCACCCTTACAGAGGAAAACCGGCTCGAGTGATCATCTATCCTACCATTTCAAAGCCCCATAGGCCTCGGTCAAAGGAAAATTCCACGAAAGAAGAGATATCTTTTCGCGAAATACCGATAGCAAGCTACTTTTTCGCATAAGCCACGTAAAATATCAAAACACGACCAGATGTCGCAGACAAACAAACAAAAAGGAAAGGAATAAAAAATGTCCCCGGTCACTGTTCATCTTATCAAACCCAAACCTAAGATGCGCAGAGCTCTTTGAAATTTTGGGCCTTAGCTAAAAATAGCCCAGCAAAAAAAAAGAGGAAGCCGCAATCAGAACAATAAGAATTGACTTCGTTTGCCATTCATCTCACCAGACAAAAATGGTGAACAAGGCTTTTGGAAATTTTAGGCCTTAACCAAAACCAGCCCGGTACTTAAAATCAGGGCGACAAACCCTTGCCAAAAAGGGGAAAATGAGATCCTCGTGGAAAAATTTCCCTATGTCAAACACAGGGGGCATTTTTTTTTAGTTTTCTAGAAACTACAAAATTCACAGAAAATCCCATTTGGGTCGGCTCAAAATCATACACGATGGTTTTCGTTTCGGTCCTTCAAACGAAACGTTATGGAACGATAATGACATCATATTGATAGAATTAAAGCATATTACACAAGGGTATTACATAAGCAACAAAAATGAAAAAGGGAGAATACATTTGGGTATGACACAATCAGACTTAGTCCCCAACTACGCGCTTCATTCGCGCAAGAACTGCACTAATAGTAACACTGCGATAACACCAATGATTAGAGGAAGCCAAAAAAAGTGGATACAAACCCACCACTGGTCCTCGTGAATTCCTGAGTGGGATGGAACAGAGCCGGCTCCCCAATCATGTGAAGGAAGCGGCCTCCAGTATGCCCGCTCCTGTTGCAACGCATAATCTGAGGACCAGTTATTCATTATGTCCTGTAGTGCATCGCCAGTCACACAATCAAGCTCCAAATTCACATCTTCTACAACTTCTTCGATTTCTTCAATATCCCCAACCTGAGAATCCGACTCAGAGAGCGTGTCATCTTCGGCACAAACGTTAGCACGACTAGCCATGGGGTGATTTAAGAATATGCGAGGAAGAAGAATATTTTGAAGAAAAAAAAAGAAAGAATGATGAAATAGAAGTGAATGGCGAAGAAGTTTAAAAAGGGAAAAAGAGGAGATAGCCGTTGGAAAAGGGAGATGCGCGCGAAACGGAGTAACCTAGCCGTTACATTCAAGAAAGCATTTAGGTAGCCGTTGGAACAGTAAAAATGACCGTTGATGCATAGGAACGGAGCAAAGTAACCGTTATGTTCAACCGTTACACAGCCGTTATGAATAATATCTTGTGCAGAAAAGAAAGAATAAAACAAATTGTAAAGGAAGGAGAATCCAAACTAATACAAAATACTACACAGCATAAACTGACGAAGTCCAAACTGATAAGCAGCATGGTCAGGATACTGACTACATCTAAAACCAGAGCCTGCTAACGGTCTCGCAAATGATACAATATCAGGGATAAGCGGATACATCTCTCCGCAACAACACATACAAGAAAAGGAAATACGTCACCCCACGATAATACAGACATATAAAAGGAACACGGCTACATAAAATACATACGACACATACAAATCTCCAATCATATCAACCTAAGCATCAGGCGCACGGGGAACCGCCTCAAAATCCTGTGAGGCTGGTGTGGCAATATCAGAAGTCGAGGCGGTAGACTCAGAAGGTGAGGCAGGGGGCTGAATCTGTGTCTGAGCAGCCAATGCCAAAGGTGCTGGGGGAACCACAAGATCACCAGGGATGGCCTCTGTAAATAACAAATGAAGCAATTAGAAGAAAGAAGGGGTAGCATATAAAAAGAGAAAGAAAAATATAACAACCAAAAAATAGAACTTACCAAGTAAGCCCGAGGCCACATACTCGAGAAGCACATCTGCACTGACTCCAGCCATACCCGCTCCAAGCTGTACCTCATCAGTTCTGACCTGATCAAAATCTGTATCACAATACAAAATCAGAAATAATCCACAGAGTGTCGAAAGTAAAAGGATAACAGTCATGGAGTTGGCTTTACCTAAAGTAGCCAAAGGCAAGTCGGGTAATGGAGGAATGTCTGGTACAGCGCCAAACCCCAAGGGTGCCGAAGCTGGAACGTCTAAAAAAAAAAGGGGAGACAAAGTATGACAGAAGCAAAAGAGAAAAGAACGGTAAAAGTGAATTCTTTCATCCAACAAGAAAAGAATACCTATCACAAAGCCTGCCTCATCAGTTGGATGAACAGAATCAAAGGGACCAATGATGCCATCACTAGTACTGCCACCATCAATAAAGCCCATAAGGAACGAGTAAAGATCAACATCAGGGATTTCACTTATCTCTGGAAGTGCAAAAACATCAGTCAAGGCTGTAGCTGGCGCTTCTACAATCATGCTCTGAGTGGCAGGGGTAGCCAAAGCAGTCAAGGTGACCGGAAGGACTAAGCCCTCCGCAATCTGCTCTGCCGGAACAACTGGAGTAGTAGAAAGAGCCAGAGTCTCAGTAGCAAAGGCCTCTGTAACAGCTGGGATAGCAGGAGGAACCAAGCTCTCAGTAACAGATATCTCAGCGACAGCTGGGGCGGCATAAGGGACCAAATCCTCGGTGACAAGTGTCTCCGCGACGGAAGGAAAAACTGGAGAAGTAACCCTGCCTAATCCTAAGGTGTTTGCAGAAACAACAGGAACATCAGAAGCTGGGATCTCTGCGCCATTTCTTAAGGGGACAGGCAGGGGAACAATCTCCACCCCATCTCCTACCTGCGACATTACATGCTCATGACATGGGAGGACACGAGTCAAACAAGCTTGCAGTTCTCTTTCTTTCTCATCGTCAGAATAAGGAAGATATACGTCCTCCGTCTGTATCTCCACTCTATTCTCTAGAGGACTGTGTGTTGGAGATGAAACCCCTAAAATATGTATATGTGCATACATATACGTGCACGAGCATGAGTATAATAAAAAATAATAAGATAAAGAGGACTAGAAAGAAATCAGATTTCTTGGCAAAAAAAAAAACTCACTAGGAGGACTCGAAAGAGCACCTATAGCAGTATCAGCCAGAACACCGTCACTGGAGATGGTGGAAGAACCCGCCCCTGGGTCTAGCCGACCCGCCAAGGATGAACCAGTCATCATAAGGGCACCTGTAATATGAAAAATGTGTAACCCAAGTGCCTGACATGATAAATAAAAAAAAAGAGGAGAAAAGGGAAGAATCTTTCAAAATCTACCAGAAGTTCTGAGATCTGTACAAACAGGAGGCAGGACACCGATCCATGACTCTGAAGGTAGACTGTCAATCTGCAGAACCTCTCTCGCTAAAGAATAAAAGGCACTAATAGGGCTTGAACGAGGCAGGAAACCCAAACTCCCTGCTACTCCACGCCAAGCCTGTAAATTAATTGGGCCAGGAAGTCTATGCGAACTCCTCAGAGTATGCGACACACTAAGTCTTCTTCTTTTCCTCAAATAACGATCCAGTGAATATATATATCTCCTCAAGTCTCCCTCACTCAGGGAATGGTGAGCACCAACCAGATCACAATACCACTGCAAGTACTGAACGGTGACATGACCAATCCGAGAAGGATGTGGAACGAAAAAGCCAATCCCAGTACCAGTACGGAGGATAAACAACCAATATTCACTAAAAGATGTCAATGACACTCGAGGTGGGCGCAGTGGTATGGAAAGGGAAGGAATCCCCTGATCAAACCCAAATTGCCAAGCCACACGCTGAGGACAGTACGGTTCCGCGAAAATCTCGTCGTCCTGTCTATGTGGTAGGAACCCCTCTCTGAAACTAACCATAAAAGCCATAAGAATGGGCCAGTCATCCCTAGAGACAAGAGGGTCATCTCTGACAAAAATGCCCTCGCCAAAAGAAGTGGGTAAACCTCTAACGAACACTCGAGGACAAGTATGTGTGGCAGCACGACCATGCCACCAAAAAAGAAAGTGAGTACTGATCTGGTCTGGGGGAAAAACAGAAGCCCCAGCAAGGTGAGCCAGAAAAGGTAACCGCCTCGTCAGATCAGTAGGCATGACCACTCCATGAAAATCCCTCCAATAAGCATATAGCCAGCCGTCAATCAAATGGAACGGCACCGCCACATGAGAAACTGAAGGATCACGAGATGTAGTAACCTCTCTCAAAGACCTATAAAGGGTAGCCAGGGCAGGAATGGCTAGTGAGACCCGAGTCCCACGAGCTAAGGCGTTAGCCATTACAAAGACTCCTGGGCGAATATATCCAGCAGGTCGACTCACGACCGCAAAATGACAGAGCCACCAAGCAAGAAATGCTGTGAGAATGGTCTCGTCATCTAAAACTCGAGAGCTTAATCTCTCAAAATCAGAAACCAAGCCCATAGCATCGACGCTCACAATAGCCCGACCAGTGCCAAATGGGTCAGCTGGGTTAGCAAAAGAACCATGCCTGTTGTTTCCAGAAGAATCTGTCAATACCCGGTTCATAAAAAACCTGATCCAATCTCGAAAAGAAACCATAGGGTGGAAGCCATCCCTCGGATGAGCTACGGCGATTCCATAATAAATGTCATACATCTGACGGAGGGAATCTGGATAACGAGGTTGCCCATTCGAACGAATCCCAAATAAATCTGCATCAGGAGGGACCCACTCCTCATAAGGGCGACCAAAAATGGGTAGTCCAGTTAACTGAAACATCTCCCATATAGTGATCGTCATTTCTCGATCAGCCAGGAAGAGGGTATTGGTGATATAATTCCAGTTTGTAGCAAAGGCTCGAAATAAAATCGGGTCATGTGGATAGTCAAAAAGGGACAAGAAGATCCCCTCATAAAGATGAACTTGTCTCAGCAGATCACTCATATGCGACAACACGTATCTAGTCCACTCGACCTGGCCAAGGCTTACCTCCAGATGACCACTTAAGCGGAGAAAGTCAGGAGACCAAGGCATGACCCTGCCAGCCATCATCTCAGTGCTCAATAAATGGATTGGTGACGGGTCAGGTCGCCCCGCAGGGCCAAGAAAAATGCAGTCTCTTTCGCGAGTAACTCCGCTCCAAGGATTGCCCGCTTCAGAAAAGTGGGTAACAATCTGAGTCCGCCTCGAGAAAGTCCATGAAGCAGGTTCAGTTATAGGTAAAGAGCCAGTAGAATCTCTTCCAAAATGTGTCCTCCTGTGACGAACATACAACCCCCTATAGATATCCCTATCCAACAACATGCGATCCCTCCAATGACGATGAAGAGCCTGATGATGGTTGCCTGGGTCTAAGTAACGGATCCGGTCATTAATCTCCTGGTCCGAAGGCCCATACGGAGAGGACCTCACAAAAGAAAATCCCCGAGTTGGGTCGAAGTGCCCCATGCTAAAAAGAAAAAGGGGAGAGATAAGCATACTGTTATAAAAAATGCTAAGATTAAAAGACACCAGAGTAGACTGTTCGAATCAAAGCTCTCACAATCAACTCTGGTGGGGGGGCATTTGTTGACCCTAGAAAATATACGGTCAAAACAAGCACGAAACATTCGAAAGTGTCTCGGAGGATCATCAGCTGAGAATAGAGACGTAAAGAGCCCTATGACATTCCACATGTCGATTGGAACATGTCAAATGAATTAAAAAAAAAAAAAAGGGAGAAAAAAAATTACAGGGAAATATTACGAATGCCGTGAGATTATAATATAACATGCTTGAAGACTCATGGTTATGAATAAGAAAATCTTTACGAGGCATCTGAAAATATCAACTGATTCACAAAGAAATGAGGATGGCTAAAAAAAAAAAAAAAAAAAAAAGGGCGAAAAAGATGAGAGAAGTTCGAAACTGCTGAAATCTCGTTAATTTCGGCCCAATAGCAAAGCTACGGACCCAATAAAATTAAAGAGGCTCGGACCAAGCCCATCTCCTAATAGGGCGAAGTGAGAAGGTACCCCACCTATCAGATCCTTCCCTCCCTACTAATCACTTGTCACGATGAACCAACCCAATGCAACGCCATGTCTGCCAAACTCTGTGCCGGCGATCCGGTAAAACATCACCAACATATGCGGCATCGTTTGAAAACTAGTGAAAATGAGAACATGATGACGCCCACCTCGGCTGCTGTCGTTGCTTAGACAGACCATAATCTTAAAAGGGTTGAACAATCGAGTTCATACAGAGAAGGGAACACTAATTGTGCACATAGCTTTATGGGAATAGAGAGTGTGAGTTCAATATGCCAATTCAAGTCTCAAGCAAATTAATCCACAAAATCATCAGTAATCAAGTCCAGTCAAGGGCCAAACTAGTAATAACTTAGCAAATTAATTGGAGATGCAGGGAGTTAAAAAAAAAATGTATATATATTCAGATGATCCTAGAGTGGTGTAGCCTAACGCTAAAATACACACCATTTTGCATATTGCTCATGTCAACAGAGAGCAAAAGGATAGGAATAAAATGTGGGGTCACAAGCCAGTTGCAGGAAATCCAACATATGCTATGGTCAAATGTCTGCTCCCATTGATACAAACCACGATATACATTGGCTAATCATGTAATTAACAAAGTACAGTCAGATACATTGAGCAGATTTCTACTCTGAATGCATCAAACGCCATATGGGAACAAAGCAGCTCAAATCTTAACATTTTCTTTACAACAACAAAAGTGTGGTACATACCAATTAATGCCTCAAACCCAAGGAACCCACTTCAGCCTAAAACAGTGGAGTTTGACCTGCAAACAATAAGAATTAGCAAATGAGTCACACGGGATCTGAAAACAGTGGAAGAGTGAGACAAAACAAAACACATTTACAATTCAGGAAGTTAAATTTCACCTGACCTGTACTATCTCCTTTTTCTGGAAAGCTGAAGGCAGCCACTAAGGGGTACTAGTCATTCAATAAGAAGGGGATCAATGAAAAGAAAGCTGCAGCAAAATAATGAAAAGATAAGATAGTGGTAGTGATATAACAATAATCCAATATGGTGAAACCCTTGGAGTAAAAATGATAAATACAGTCATCAGGTGTAAATTACCATAAGAGAGAAGGGGGACTTTAATAACACATATTTTTCAGGACTAAAATAAGTTTGATGTTAACCAAAGGAAAAGGAAAAGGGAATGATATATGCACAATCACCTGATGAAGAGAGGAGGATGTCGCTAGTCAGGATGCACCTGCAGTAAGTAAAAATGTGGCTTCCATGAAAACATCATATAAGAGTCTCTAAAGATATGAATGCCGCAAGACATACATTAAAAAGATACTCACAAAAGAGGCTGGAACACATTTGAACAAATGACAGGATAAGAGAAAATTGTGTATAAAAGATGGTAAGAAACTACCATATAACAGAAGGCAAAGTTGCACCTCCATCAACATCTGCCCCCACCAAGTAGAGTGCAAGTAATAAAAGAGTCAAGCTGGGTTAGAACTCAGTGAAGCCTAAAATGGGAATATCGCATGGAAAGAGGGGCAGTCACTGTGCTAAAAAGAGGGGTGAGAGAAGGATGTCAATATAACCTCTTGACAAAGTGAAATTACATTCCTTTTGTGTAAAAAAAAAGGGATCCCTAAAGTAGTATGAAAGAAGAGATCACACATAGTGTTCAGCCAGGAAATAAACTATAAAAGAAAAGGAGAGAAGAACACAGAATGTGTGCAATTACCTGGCAGATATCATTAACTGAAGAGTACACCTGCAAAAAAAAAAGAAGAATGATTATAACCTAATCACTCAGGCGTCATACAGAGGAGAAAATGAGATGTGTTACCAAGCTAAAACATGGCATAGAACAAGAAACGGTGCCAAATGATAACATAGAATAGAGAAACAGTTCTAGGTAACAATAAAAAGATGCAGAAAGATGTATGACAAAAAGGGAGAGAAGATCACCATGTAGTTGTGGACACCTAGCAAATCTCCATCTTCACTCATACATGTCCCCACTGAGTAGGGTAGAGAGTGTAAAATAGAGTGACAAATACAAAAGGGGAGGAGAGATATATAGGGATTCAGGAGTTACTGTGCTAACAGCAAAAGAAGTGGAGATAGTAGAACTATACATACTTCATCCCACGAATCAACAAAGTTGGAGTTACATCCGAAATAGAAATTGTATGTACTGTAGGAAGACAGTAGAGCTGAATGAGAGTAGACATGCCATTCAAAAAAAAAAAAAGAAAAAAGGGATGGAATCATACCTGAAGTAGCATTAAATGCTGAGGTGACACCACCTGAAATGTGTATTATACCCCAAAATACTACAAAAAAAAAAGAGAAAGGTTTTATACAAATAGAATTAAGGCTGAGTTGTTAAAAAAAAAGAGAATGAAGTAAAGGGTGAAGTGACCAAGATAACCTTGAGCTCCTCTATAAATAGAGATGCACCTGCACCATTCAAGGGGAAGAAGAAAAAAGAGGAGAATAGGGAGGAACTTCCAGCAGCAAATAAACAACACTCAGAGAGACATCTGAAGCCATATGTGTACTTAGGATAAAAAAAAAATCTGTAAGATAAGGAAAAAAAGAGGAGTCAACTTAGGATAGCCAAGGAAAGATAAAAAAAAAAGGGGTTCTGAAATTTTAGCTACCAGGAGGAAGAATCAACTTGTGACTATCTGCTATTTGGTTAATAGAAATTGGTAAACTCTTCATCTATTGCTTTGAGAGTCATCTTGTGTTTGACCCAGCCACCAATCCATGGTGTGCATGGGTATAACAGTTTGCATAGATTCAAGGGTTGTAAAGCCTAAGAGTTACTTTATCCTACATTTTATATATATATATATATATATATATATATATATATTTTGAAAATTGATCTATATTTACCCCCTTTATATGCTGTCAGTAACAGATTAGTGATCTTTTATAGCATATTTTCAGTTGATTTTTTTGCTAACTGCTGCTTCATCTTCATTTCTTCAAAAAAAAAGAAAACTACATACAGCCATCGTCCATAGAATAAAAAGGAAAACTGCATATCGCAACAGTTTAATGCATAATAAGAGGGAGGTGTGTATGATGAAATGATAATATTTTAAATAACTTCATGAAATCCTTATTCATTATCTTTATCATAATACTGTACCTTGTTTCTTGAAATATGATAAGTACTATACACATGAAAATGATTTGTATTTGCACTATCTTTATAAGTACAGGAATAAGTTGCAAGTATACATGTGTAAAAAAAAAAAAAAATAAAAAAAAAATAAAAAAAAAGGGAAATACCTTTATAATGGCAGGGACTTGCTTATGCCACTTCATCTTCAATCTCTTCATAAAAAAAAAAAAGAGAAGCATGTATAAATATACTGCCATGATAACATCTTAATGTTTTATATGAAGTTTCTCCTTCTGTATTCATTTTAATCCTATTGCATGATTCTAAAAAAATATATATATAAAAAAAAAAATAAATAAAAAAAAGAGAGAGAAAGGTGACCTTGCACACAGTAAGCAAAACATAGACCAAGAGACTTCATTTATATGCACCTGTATATATATAAATATGTGAATACTTTCAGCATATGCATGTACATATATATGTGTATTAAAAAAAAAAGGGGAGATAAACCAGATTACATATTTATGAACATTTAGCATTGTGCTACCCCTGAATACCTCAATAAAACCCATGAAGGCATACACATATATAAAACAAAAAAATGAGAAGGAAGTACCTCCATGACATCAGGTATTAGCCTATGCCACCTTGCCCCTCCTCAAAATTAGGGACCATGAGATATCTCCATGATGCTTCAAACCCCATGCCAATCGACAATGGCCCCCATGAGCTTATAAACCTCTGCAACCTTGTCTCACTGCAAATAGCCTACAACCTCCTTCACCATGCCCATGTCATGTCTGCATGACATACCCATGACTATGTCACTCTGCCATAAATCACCAGATAAGTTAAATTAATAAAAAAATAATAATAAACAAACCAGTCCAGAGAAGACCAAGCCATGACCTAAGATGATGCCAGACAAGCCAGAGGTGCCATATTATCAATAAAAAAAAAAAGACAGACTTCCATTTGAGGTTGTGGTCAGACTCTGAGGTGTCAACAAGCCTATGTCATATGCCAAATTCAATTTCAACCCTCTCAGACTACCTCACCCTCAGTCACCATCAATAACCTTAATTAAATCAATGTCTAAAAAAAAAAGGAGAGGATGAAGAGGGCAGGAAAGTAAAAAAAAAAAAAGGAAAAGAAGCTGGTGAGTGGTGTTAACTTGGAGACATCACCTCTTTCAGCTCAAAGTCATACCTTGATGTTGCCTTGAAATGAAGTGCCCAGCATCATGAGCGTCCGCAGGCCTCCATCAATAATCACTCGATCCACACCAAGCGACATGTTCAAGCTTCATGCCATCAAACTCGGGTTAATTTGAGACCATGCGCCATCTTGAAACAAATCGAGCACCAGATCAGCAAGGCCAGTGATCACCAATGCTATCATGATGCTCATACAAAGTTCTATAGTCAGTCTATGCTATTAGAAGCTGACAACTCATAGCCAAATTTTGAAGAGTCCCATTCCCGTCAGATCAGATTTGAAACAAAGGGGCAAGCATTATTCATAAGCCGAGATATACCTCAAGTTGAAGCCATGCGACATTCTTTGGCATCCTTATGACGCTTCAGAAGCCACACCAAGTCACACAGAGCCATAAGAAGTCACCATTCTTTGACACTGCACATCCCATTAGATATAACCACAATCAAGGAAGGGAGAAAGGCTGCAAATTGAAGTCATTTAACATCCTTCAATAGCTCTTTTAAGGCCGTAGAAGATATGCCTGAATCCCTACCACCACAATATGAGGCTGTCGACTGATTGCTTTTTCACGTCCTCTCCCAGACATTTTATCAAACACCTGCAGAGCATACAAAAAAAAGAGCTCTGCTGAAGTGAAGCCCATTCTAAGAGTCCCATTACATGAAATTAAAAACAGTAATGACCGCACTTACCCCTCAGAGTGCTCGTAAGACTGCCATCACCATCTCCTCTTCTTTCAAAGCCTCAACCACCTATTCTCATGATTAGGCACGACAGAGAGGAGCTTCCCACAATGAGCCTATAAGGTACATGGCGAAATCCCATAAAACTCGTTGGCCCTCGTCTCCGCGGGTCTCAGGCCTACCCAAACAACCCAGGTACGAATCATCGGCGCCAAGGATTTCAAAATCGCCTGCCGGATCAACCGAGGGGAGAAGAAACGAGAGGATGGAGGGAACAAGAAAGAAAGAGGACTCTGGATGAACAGGTGTAAACCTAGGTCACACTTGATTTTCGACCCTACTAATCGGCCCTCACTTTCGGCTCAGAGACGTCCGGTTTGCGAAAATAAAATAAAATAAAAAAATAGCGAGTGTCCCCAAATCTCGGGATCCTCTATGCCATATGGGGCATGACAAGTCTATTCCAAAAAGAGAATGGCTCCAGATTGACCCGTTACACAAAATAAATGGTGCACGAGTCGACATAATCCGTGCACAAGCATGAATCCAACTCAAATACGATTGGTGCACCAGTCCGAGCATGGACCATTTGACTTAACCGAGTCTTAATATCACCCCCCACTCGATCTTTTGTGATGTTCAGCATGCAGTGCAAATCTGACAGCATAGTACGCGGCCATCCATGTTCATAAGCCTTAAAGCTGACGTGGCCCAATTAGATAAATTCAAAATTGCTGAAACTTCAAAAATATGCCAAAAATCATAACAAACTCAGAAAAACCCAAACCAAATTCCTATAAATCCAGAAAAATGTAAAGAATCCATTTCACCAAATACCATGACCAAAAAAAAAAACAACCAAAATCAGCCAAATTACCCAAATACCAAATTCATGATTGATCAGTATGTGCTTAACTTCAAAAGCCCATCAAAAATCACCAGAAGCTCAGAAAAATATGAGGAAAATTCCTGTGAACTCCAAAAAATATAAGTAATACCTTCATACTGAGTAATTGCACCAAAGTCCCAAAAAAAAAATAGACCCGTTGCAGGTATCAGGAACTTTCGTAATGCAGAATATTCAGAAAATGGATCAGCTTCAAGAATTTGGCCGAATTGAGGAATCTCATAAGGAGCTCTCTCTGAACACCGATAGTTAAAAGGGAGTATAAGCTGTGCTCTGATCATTCTCAAGTCAGAAAGATAGGTCAAAGCCAAAGCCTTTGCAAGACTCAGCCGTCTGGCCTCAGATATGGAGTCTTAAAACCAAAATCTGAAATAAAAAAATAACATTCCCAGGACCCAGCTAGCTGCCTCAGATAGGGAGTCCTAACCCCAAAAATAAAGAAATCAAAACCCTGCAAGACCTAGCCGCCTGGCCTCAGATATGGAGTTTTAAAACTAAAACCGAAAAAAAAAAAAACGTAACATTTCCAGGACTCATTTAGTTGCCTCAGATATGGAGTCCTAATCCCGAATTAAACAAAACATCATACTGTTGCAAGACCCAGCCGTCAGGCCTAAGATGTGGAGTCTAAATCCCAAAGCCAAAATCAAACGAAGAACGCAACCTTCCCAGGACCCAGCCGTCAGGCCTTAGATACGGAGTTCCTACCCTAAATTCAGAACCAAAACCAAAACAAAAAAGAAACAAAACCAAAATTAAGCCAAATAAAACCAACGACCTAAAAACCAAAAAAAAAAACCAAATCCAAAACTAAAGTAAGAAAAAAAAAAACAAATCAAGATCCTACGATATCTGAGTGATCCTGCGACCTCACTATAAATAACATATCGTCCTGAAAATTAAAAACGTCTTGATGGTATAAGGCCCACTTGACAAAAACTATTGATGGACACCAGAAAAAAAAAAAGAAGAAAGGAAACCTGTGATATCTGGATGATCCCGTGACCTCATTTCAGATGCCACTCTGTCCCAACTGCTAAAATAGTTCTGGTGACCCAAAGCCCACCTGACGAAATCTGCTGAGGGACCCAAATCTCGTAGTGTCTGAGTGATCCCACGACCTCACTCTCAATGACATATTGTCCTGACTGCTAAAATAGTTCCGGTGACCCAAAGCTCGCCTGACGAAATCTGCTGATGGACATAAATCTCGGGGTGTTAGAGTGATCCCACGACCTCAGGGTCTTGAAAGTTAAAAACGTCTTGATGGCATAAGGCCCACTTGACAAAAACTACTGATAGACCAAATCCTTGTGGTATCTTGTGATCCCGCGACCTCACTATAGATAACACATCGTCCTGAGAATCAAAAAAACGTCTTGATGGTATAAGGCCCACTTGACAAAAACTATTGATGGACACCCAAAAAAAAAAGAAAGAAAAGAAACCTGTGATATCTGGATGATCCCGTGACCTCATTTCAGATAACACTCTGTTCCGACTGCTAAAACAGTTTAGGTGACCCAAAGCCTACCTGACCAGACATGCTGAAGGAGCAAAATCCAAAACCAAATATTGCCTTATTAGATGAAATAGTTTCGGTGACCCAAAGCCCACCCAACGAAAGCATGCTAAATAAGGCTCTTAAGTAATCTTCAAAAAAAAAAAAAGAATTAACCATACCTAAAAATCTCATAAAAAAAAGGGAATCATTCGAACCAGATCACATATCCTCCGCTCATTACCTATCATATTAAAAAAAAAATAAACAAATCAAATAAAAAAAAAAAGAGGGAGAAAGTAATAAAATAAACACCCGCAAATACTCATATCCATATGCATGGCACTAATTGTTTTACTGACAATTCACTAACAGTCTGCAGTACATATTCTTTGATATTCCCGATCCAGAGGTGCCTAGGAAAGTAACCAGGGTAATTAACGGCGGGGGCTTGCGCCCGTCGGAAAGAAAGGACCTACACAAAAATAAACTCTCGTGGGAGCAAAGTACGCACGAGCGAGCATCTCTTAAGTGGGAGGCGCCCGTGGTCGAGACTTTGACCTACGAGGGGATATCTGATCCGATCAACTTTTTGCTTTTCTTCTTCAAACGGAAAATCCGTCAAAAAGGGCCGGACATCGGGGTCTACTCGAGTTGTTGTGCCGAGACCCGACCCGAACTCGATCCACACCTAGGGAAGCCACTACTCGCCTTCTCTTGCATTTGGCATGTCTCTGGCATCTCTTCTATGGCTCCAGTCAACTCTTGCGCCGCCTAAAGCCGAGTCTTCTTGCTGTCCCGCCTGTGTTGTCACAACTCGAGTTCCTTCAAGGTCCAAATTCACCTCTTTCTTTCTCAATTGATCAATTGCTACTAAGAATTGCTTTTGTGAGGTGTTGTATAAGGGTGTACCAGAGTTATTGTGCTCATATCAGTGAAAAGGAGGTAAATTTTACCAGTTCAAGGCATTTTAACCAATTTCCAGACACCAAACTAAAGCGAAACCTGATCCCTAAGACGTTTTTATACTGTTTGAAAACCCAAAAATAATTCTTTAGAAGGCCGATAAGGCTGCTGGAGAGGCAATGATTGCTGTCTCTAAGAACTCGCAAAGGAAACCGAGGCAGAATTCCGGTTCCAAGAAGAATGCGGGTGGCAATGGCGTGGCCAATGCCAAGATTGACAAGAAGCGCAGCAAGAAGGGCGGGAAAGGGAAGGAGAAGCCCAAGGGGGCTTGCTTCAACTGTGATCAGGTGGGACACTTCGCTCGTGATTGCACGAAGTCGAAAAATGTACCATCTGCCCTTTTGGGGCGGACCATTGCAAAATGGGGCGGACCGTCCTAACTCCCTTAGAGCTTGGGACGGACCGTTCTGATGCAGAACGGACCGTCCTAAACTCATCTGCTTGTGATTCAGCTTTATTTGTGTCCAGTTGCTTTATGCTTACTGATAACACTCCTGTTTGGACTGTTGATTCTGCAGCAACTGACCACATAACTAGAGATCGAGCGGCATTTCTGAACTATCATCGCATACCAGCAGGAAGCAAACGGATTTTCATGGGAAATAATAGTAGTGTCCAAGTGCATGGCATAGGCGCATGTGAGCTTGTGTTTCGCAACGGACATAGGTTAATTATCCATGATGTTTTGTATACGCCTGATGTGAGGCGAAGTCTTGTATCTATTTTAGTTCTTGTCAAAACTGAATTGAGTGTTGTTTTTGTGAACAATTGTGTTGAATTGTATCAGAATTCTATGTTAATTGGTAATGGATTTCTTAATGATAAATTCATAGTTTTAGACACAATTGATGGCTCTTCTCTATCTTATAATATTTCTTCTTCTAATGTGGATGATAACATGATGATATAGCATGCTAGACTGTGTCATGTAGGACAGGAACGGATGACTAGATTGGCTAAGGTTGGACTGTTGGGTCCCTTAACCAAGGTCTCCTTGCCTACATGCGAGAGTTGTCTAGCGGGTAAAGTTACTCGAAAGTCTTTTGGTAAGGATGTTCGTGCTACTAATCTTTTGCAATTGATACACTCGGACATTTGTGGTCCTTTGAGTGTTAGGGCTCGACATGGTGCCTGTTATTTCATCACATTTATTGATGACTACACAAGGTTTGGTCATATTTATTTGATCTCCCACAAGTCAGAGACACTGGGTTGCTTCAAAAAGTACTTGGCGATGGTTGAGAATTAACAAAATGGATTTGTGAAAGCTCTTAGGACAGATCGAGGTCGAGAGTACCTCTCAGATCAATTCAAGAGCTTGTGTGATGAAAAGGGAATCGTTCATCAATTGACAACTCCCTACACGCCACAACAAATTGGTGTTGCTGAAAAGCGTAATAGGACCTTGTTGGAAATGGTTAGATCTATGATGACACAAGCAAGTCTACCAATTTCGTATTGGGGAGATGCGCTATTGACAGCCACATATGTTCTGAACCGAGTTCCCACGAAGTCTGTGGCAGCCACCCCTTATGAGTTATGGACTAGACGAAAACCGGATTTGGATAATCTCCATCCATGGGGTTGTTTGGCTTATGTCCATGATCCGTCTCACAAACATGGAAAGCTTGGTCCGAGAGGGAGAAAGTGTATCTTCATAAGATACTCTGAAGCTTTCCAAGGGCCACGTGTTTGTTGGAGAGGATCTAAGTGGGACAGTCACGGAAATTGAGTCGAGGGATGCAACATTCCTTGAGAGCGACTTTCCAAAGAGAAATGAGGTTTCACGAATGCAAGGACATTATGAGAACATTCCTTCTGCCGATAATGGTATTGGTCAAGAGGTGGAGGTTCAATCTCCTGAGACCAGGTCAATGGCAGAAGAGGGAACTCAACGAGTCAATCTCGACAGTTCGAACGGACCGTCCCAAGTTTGGGGCGGAACGTCCCAGCTGAGAGATGATTCTCCTGATCTAACTGGAACGGACCGTCCCAGGCCTGGGGCGGACCGTCCCAATGATGCAAACAGACAAGAAGATGCAGAACCTCGCAGGTCAGAACGTGAAAGAGTACCCCGCCGAAGATTTGAGATCGAAGGGGAAGAAATGTTCATGGCTGCTTTGGATGGTTTGGTTGTACCAAAAGAGGACGATAAGCCTAAACGCAATAAGACAGTAAATGCTATCGATTTGGATGAACCGAAGAATGTGCGAGAAGCACTTTCTGGCTCTATGTCTAAGGAGTGGTTGCTGGCCATGTAAGAGGAAATCGATTCCATGAAGAAGAATCAAGTCTGGGACTTAGTTGACTTACCACGGGATCGTAAGGCTGTTGGGAGCAAATGGGTTCTCAAAGTCAAACGTAAAAGTGACGGGTCAATTGAGCGTTACAAAGCTCGCTTGGTTGCAAAAAGATTCACCCAAGTAGAGGGAGTGGATTATGAGGAAACCTTCTCTCATGTGGTCAGGTTTGCCTCTATCCATTTGATCCTAGCAATGTCGCTGCAATGGATCTAGAACTATACCAAATGGGCGTAAAAACTACATTTCTCAATGGAGAATTGTAAGAGGAGATATATATGGCACAACCTGAAGGGTTTGTGATTGAAGGGAAGGAGCACAAGGTGTGCAAACTTCGTCGTTCCATATATGGTCTCAAGCAAGCATCACGACAATGGAACCTCCGATTCCACCAAGCTGTCTTGTCAAACGGCTTTCAGATGATGGAAGAGGATCATTGTGTGTATGTGAAGAAGTCCATGGATGGGTTCTTGATCATGACATTGTATGTAGATGACATATTGCTTGCAGGTAACAACAAGTCGCTGATTGGTTCAACGCAGACTTGGTTGTCCTCTACATTTGACATGAAAGATATGGGTGAAGCTAGCTATGTGCTAGGTGTCAAGATAACTCGAGACAGAACCAAGAGGTTTCTCAGTTTATCTCAAGAAACTTATGTGAAGAAGGTTCTTGAACGATTTGACATGGCTGAATGTCGATCGGTTGACACTCCTATTAACAAAAATACAAGCTTGAGTAGCGACATGTGTCCCAAGACAAAGGAGGAAAAAGATAAGATGGAAAAAGTGCAATACTCAAGTGCAGTTGGAAGCTTGATGTATGCCATGATGTGTACAAGACCCGATATATGCTATGCGGTGAGTCTTGTCAGCCGATTTCAATCGAATCCTGAATTTGCTCATTGGCAAGCAGTCAAGAGGATTTTGAGATATCTCAAGGGCACATCTAATTATGTGCTATGCTACCAAGGCAAAGACCTAAAGTTAGTTGGTTATTCGGATGCTGATTGGGGTGGAGACTTGGATGAGCGCAAGTCCACTTCAGGTTTTATCTTCATGCTTGGTAGGAGTGTAATCTCTTGGCTAGTAAAAAGCAAACATGTGTTGCTTTATCCACCATGGAGGCCGAGTACATTGCATGTTCTGCGGCTGCCCAAGAGGCAATATGGTTGAGGCGTTTCCTAAAGGAACTAGGGGTGGTCAAGGTGCCCATCAGACCTGTGACTATTTATTGCGATAGCACTGCTGCTATAGCATTTTCTAAAAATTCCAAGTATCATGGAAAAGGCAAACATATTGACATGAGATATCACTTTGTGAGAGACAGACAAGAACACAAAAAGATTGTGTTAGAACACATTTCCACCGACGAGATGGTGGCAGATCCATTTACAAAGGCCATAGCTAGGATGCAGTTCCTTAAAATGGTTAGAATTATGGATTTGAGGTCTGCAGGTGGATCCTAGGATTGGAACGGCCCGTCCCAGACTGGAACGGACCGTCCGGATTTTAGCCGGACCGCCCGAGAACTGAAATTAGGAGTGGAACGGCCCGTCCGGAATCTGAAACGGACCGTTCCAATTTTTCAGATGTTTGTATGCATGTATGTATTTGAACAATTATGTTTTATTGATATATATTAAGATATTTGCATTCATTCTTGTTATTAAATTGCCTGTTATTGTTCAATTAAATGTTAGCATGAATGGTAGTGTGTATTTGAACTAAAGATTGTCTCGCTCACACGAGCAATCGCCTCTAGTACCAAGAGCATGTAGAGATGAGACTAGATTGAGCTATGTGCGCTTAGTCAATGACTAAGGAGCCACCTGGGGTGGTCGAAGCTCAATGTCGCTTCAGTCTGGGACTAAAATGAGGCTTGTCTTCTTTTAGGCGATCCGATGTGATGTATCCCCATCAATCATGTAGTTCAAACATAGCCGAGGTGAGAATCTCCTTAAAACTCTGGGAGTGTTTGAGTGAAGAATCTCAGGATTAGTTGCAATAAGGAGTGGTCTGGACCATAGACACTTGATTTGCAAACTGAATCTAGACTCGTACAACGACAGTAGACACGTCTGTTGGTGCAGATGTTTCGTTGTAACATGTGCTCATACCACATGTGCTAGGCGACTCTTGGAAGATGGGTTGAGTGGTTCCAGGACCAAGACCGTATGACTCCCCATCGTGTGAGTTCCATAATCACGTACCCTTTGACTTTTGACTATGTCATGAGGGGTAGGATTAGTGCCAGCTACTTTGGTGTGTACTCTATGGTGATGCATATTCCGCCTGTCGGGGCATTGCTGGGAAAGCGACTGATCTTGTTCTGATTTTCATGAGACAAAAGAAAGATCAGATTCAATTTACACAAACGAGAGATCTGTTGGTGTTCAGGATCCACCAAACTCGTCATTTGGACTGAGGTTGGGAACATACAGCAGACTAAGACTGAAAAGGAGATGACATGTATCATTGAGCGGTCGATAATGTCCAATCTAGTGCAAATTTGAATGTATCTAAGGTACTAGTATACACAATTATCTAACTGTTTTTTTTTTATAAAAGGGTAGATGGATTCTCGCTGGCCTTAACTTTGTTATGGTAAGGCGTTTTAGCTCCCGCTTGACATGTGTATGCGCTGGCCGCACGGTCCATTTGCCGTATGAGGTCTGACTCAGTGTTTGGCAACAATGTCTCCAAGAGGGAGATGTTAGAAAAAGTGTGTGGAGCCATGTTCCGAACGGACCAGTTTGCTGGGCAACCGGACTGTCCCATAGTAATTGGGGCGGACCGTTCCAACTCTGGAACGGACCATTCCAGATGAATGGGGCGGACCGTTCCAGATGGCGGTTACAAATCTGAAAATCTGGAAAGTCGGTTTCCAGATCTGCTATTTATACCCCTCTAATCTGAAACGTCTCTAAGGTTGGAATTCGTGACTTTTGAGTTAACCACCATCTGAGAGAGACCAGAAAGAGTTCTAAGAGAGGGAGGAGCCATCCTATTGCTTGGAGAGCAATAGGAAGCACACGCACAAGTCGACCGGTATTTGGATTCGTAGAGGTTGACATCATGCCCTTGCTTGAGGTTGTGGTGTACCGGCTGTGTACGGAGGAAGACTCAGCGTGCAGGAGAGGTTGTAGCAAAGCTCTGAGAAGAATCTAGACAATCGATCAACTTCCGCTGCGGTACATCTGAACTCTATGCATGTATGATAGATTAGATGTACATATTAGATCATAGACCTTGAAAATCAACAATAGGTCCAATGATGATCTTTTTGTTGTTATCATGGTGCTTTGCTACTTCAAAAAACATTTGGTAAATTATATGTTGTTAGTTCCTACTCTCCTTTTACAGTTTTTTCCTATCGTTCTGTCTCTCAAGTCTCAATGATAATTCGCTTAGGTGAAGTTAATTACATTTTGATGGAGTTGATTCAAATGACTTTATGTACATGATCAATTACTTTTACTCAAGATGGCAAAAGACCCTTCAATAAAATACAGGGGTAGTTTGGCTTTGCTGTGAACCAATTTTATAACAAGTAAATTACAAGTCATAACACTTAGGATTGCTTTTAGAAATTTACTGAAAAGAATGACTTTATTCCAACAAGATGTTCAAACTAAGCTTCATAAAATTGACTCGAAGATCTGTGACACTTTCATTCATATGGCTTTTGTCTGGACTAGATTATATTTCGATTTTAGATAGTTCAGAGTTGGAATTGTGTATCAGGATCGAAGCCCAACTTTGCCAACTTCGTGTTGGCAATGTTAAATGTTCACTGTAATTCCAATTCAGGCCCTCTTTTAAGATAAATGCTTGTTGAAGGGGTATGAATATTGAATTAGTCCTCATAGAAAGAAGGCATTAATTAATTTATAACTAGAAAAAAAGCGAGGAATTCTTTGCAATAATGCACTTGTTATGATGGAGATTAATTTAGGAGCCCAAATTTGACCGCTACTTGTACCGGCCAGTCTTTTCCAGAGGACCAGAGCTGTAGGCATTGTTTGGTTAACGTTGACTATCAATAAATAAATAAAACTGAAAAAAAAAGAATGGAGTTCACTATGATCCATTTGTTGTCTCAATATTCGACATTGCATTCAATTGTTTTCTAGACTTATAAAAGCCATCAATTTAAGAGAGAGGTTTATCGATAATAATTTATTTTGATAATCATAAAAATATATATATAGTTTCAATCTAATAGTATATGCCCTACCTATATGAACAAATATTATATCTGTAAGAATAATGAAATTTTGCTGCAAGTATTACCGTTCATCGGACTAAAAATTTTCAGCGGTTTGAAATTATCAACTCTTAATATGCATCATCAATTATACTTTATCCATATATCTAGTTACATACTTAAAATATTCAAGTTTCTTTTATCTTAAATTGATGAATTTACACAAACCACAAATATCATAGTCAAGGAAAATGTGCAAATTGGATTGGGCCAACGCAACTTCGGACTACGCGGCTACGCCTAGGCATTGGAAGATTTGTTGGACTTAAAATGTATGGTGGGGAAAAAGTAATTTAAAAAACTATATATCCTCAATGTTGGGTGAATAGTGAGCGGCTGTATTTTTTGTGTCATTCTTCCATGCAGTTATGTGTAGGGAGTTTCTGTTGACCCACGGAATGATGTAATGTGAATGTTACATGAAGGGTTGTATGAAGGTGGAATCACGTGGCCCATAGAAGGAGAAAATGTGCTCTTCTATTATGTTTGTATGCACATTGTTCTGAACGTCTTAGTTGAACCATATCTTCCTGTATTACGATGTGGGGCCAGCCACTTTCTTGGTATGTGAAGTTATATGGTGTTATTTGTCCATATGCATGTAGACTAGAATGGATATGATTTAGTGTGGCCAATCCTTCTATAGGAATTTGAATGACCGTTAGTCAAAATTTATTGCTATTATGCTCTGTTACATATTAGGCTACATGGAGGTAGGTTCATGAGCATTTAGGCTTCTTTCCTTTTGTCTGATCCCGTTCTACAGATAAGTGGTCCATTAATTGGTCATTTTCTATTGTTTTTCAGCTTGGTGAGCACTGCACTCATGGTATTACTATTTGCGCTCATTGTAATTATTTTTTATTGTTAAATTTAGCTAAATTAATTATAGTGCACTTGCAAAATTGCGGATAATATAAATTGCCAAGATTAATGCTCTCTGCTTAAGGTCACATCTATTCCTTTGATGGATAAATTGATATTTGAACCAAAATATACAAAAACATCTCATCCATTGATAAATAAGAGATTAAAGAAGCTTTAAAGAACATTCATGGTTCGTACCAATTTACTGTTCCTACAAGATGCTATTAGTATTTGCATTCATTCGCGATCAGCCACATGACTTTGTCCTCAATATTTTTACTTCATGACAGGATTTTTTTTTGTTAATCAGAAATTTTAAATGTATGATAAAAGTAATTATCTTACATGATTAGGACCAATTTCATCTTGATTAATTCAATATGCATACCTGTAGATTAATTTTTTTTATTTCTAAAGTTATAAACTTCTTTCTTTCGCATAAATTCAATTTGTAAAACAATTAAAGCCATGTCATATTGTCATATTAATTGGGTTGTAAAATTAGTAACACAGATTGACAGATCAACCCTAAGAATTAAACACGTCAATTTTACCTATTTTTTTCTATTGTAGGCTATTATAATTCCTTCCATAATGTTAAAAATCGACACAATATTTATCGCACAACAAAAAATGGCACAAATACTATAATAATGTGTCCCTAACATGCCCTCAAAATGGCCTATGAGCACAAACTTACCAAGCCCAACACACAACTACACAAGCGGTTTTATTCAAGATCTGTACAACATAAAAAGCAAAAAATAAATAAATAAGAGCCCAACTCTCATACAATAACAGTACACACACCTCATAAAAATATAAGTATACTCTATAATTTGCACTCACAAATCTATACTTCTATCTCACTAATTAACATATAACAAAAGTACCGACGTACATAACAACAAGATCCGCCGCGATAGAAAAATCTAGTTGTATATATAAATCAGAATCACGGACGCATTTTGGGTTGTAAGCATAAAAACCTTTAGAGGGGAAAAAAAACAGTAACAACCATAATAAATAAGAGGAGGGTTTTAGTGTCATCATTAATGGTGTAACCAAATGTCATTATTCTATTAATATTTTATAATTTAAAAACTCAAACAACAAATTCAAATCATTTAACTTGCTTAATTTAACGAGCAATGCATTTTCATATAGATTTTGTAAAATTTGGAGTTCATTTGATACTCGATCAAGATGCTATAAAATGAATGAATCTTGTTAACTATATAACAGATTAATTCTGACACGTTCATATTTTGACATCTTGATCGAATATCAAATGAACTCCAAATTTTACAAAATTCATATGAAAACGCATTACTCGATAAATTAAACAAGATTAATGGTTTAGATTCATCATTTGAAGTTTTAAATTAAAAATCATGAATAATAAAAATTACGACATTTGATGATACTATAAAGTGATGACATTAGAACCTTTCTCAGTGAATAAATAAAAATAGTCCTCGTTTTTCACTATTGTTTGAAAGAGATTTATTGTCATCTGTTTTTTGGATAGGAACTTGTTATTAATTGAAGAAATTTTTCAACAATCCTTTCAATTTAATTTTTGAATAATGATTGTAGAACTTTTTTACGGACAACAAAAATATAGGGAAAAAAAAATGAAGTTCTGGAGATGTCATTGCCTACAAAAAACGAAAAAAAAAAAAATTGAAATTCTGGAGATGCATTGAGTACTAAGCCTTTCTCTACCGAAAAAATAATAATAATATTTTCTTGTTCCTAAATAACCGTTCAGAGATGGTGAAAATTCATTCATAATATTAATATATAGCTTGAGTTGATCATTAGATTTCATATGTTTTATTTCGAATTTTTTTCATAGTCACAAGTCATATGTGCCTACAACCTTTACCAAGAGCTTGCCAAATATTGTTAGAAATCAAATCGAATTGTTTTAAATTTGACAAACATGATTTTATTTTAGAATTTAGAAGGACGATTTTTACTTTTATTAAGATAATATCTTTATTTCTAAAATCTTCTCTAATTTTTACCTTAAGCATTTCAATTTATTTTTAATATATTTGTTGACAGCAGTCGGCTGACAATCTTAAAATATATTGGAAACCAATTTATAATATTTAACGGAAAACTACATATAGTCACTTCAATTACTTTATTTTAAATGGAAATAAATATAGATTTGTCATGGGCTGTTTTAGAGACCACACCTATTACTACCCCAATGAGAAATTCAAATTAAACCCTCCACTTCTAGAACAAAAGAAAACAAGAAAAGGACGCTAGAAGCCTACAATAATTTGTGTGGATTTGTACTTTAATCAAAAACCTTTTCACATCGCATTCAAATTCGGTTTCCAACTACTTTTAACGCAACTATTATATATATTGTGTATTTGTGTGTAGGAGAAACAGAACTTCAAAGACAGAGAAGGAACCGTCAGAGTGAGGTAGGTTTGGTATAAGCTTGCTGAACATATATCAAATAATTTAATTTATTCAATAAGATGTTTTAAGGTTCATGAGATAAAGAAAATTGTCAGTTGATCACGATGAAACTTCTGATCTAATATGAACCCGAAATATTTGCCTTCTAGCTACTAGAATTTCAAAAGTGTAATACTTCTGCGATTGCATTTTGATTTTTGAAGTACAACACTTCTAGAATTTTAGGGTCGTTATGTTCAGATTAATTATGAGTAATAATTGGTCGATTTTCAAGTTCAGAGTGTAATAATTTATTTATGTTCAAAGGATAAAATATATTTTCTTTGGACTGGTCCGATACCGGTTAGAATATTTTGTCCGCATGAAGACAGGTCACAAATCCATCAAGTCCGACCCGCCTATTAGAAACTTATGTGTTGGTTTTTTTTAATAAAAAAAATTAATTTCAATTTTCAGTAAGAGTGAAGTTAGTTTTTTTTTTTTCCCCCGAGACTGTATAATTATATAATGTAATCATTCTTCTATAACTTTTACGAACATTATTTATTTGATCAAGCCAGATTATGTAAATCTTACCAATGTTTTAAATACCGTACCGGACATCGAATTGGTGACGCAAAGGTATGGAATTTTACCGGTATAACTAGTTTCAAAAACCGAATAATGTCACAATTATTTTGATCCTAAATAACAGAAATATCATAATTATCTTGATAATTAATAAATATTAGAATATTAATATTCTCGTAAAATATATATATATATATATAATCTCCGAAAATCAATTTATGATAGTTTATCTTGATAGTAATAGTTTTTTTATAAATCAGTGTTTATATTTAAGTTAATATGCATAATTTAATTACTATGCATATTTTTATAAGAAAATTATGTTATGGTGTAATTTATCAAAATAAAATGGACCACTAAGGAAATCTATACCCACTATCCTCGACATCCGTTCTGGAGAGAAAAGTTTGTTCCTCCATAATTACAAATACTTATTCCAACAGTAGGGAGAATAACCGGCACCGAAATTCAGATTTTTTTCGAAATTTCCGATATTTGACCGGTATTTTCCGATATGTTCATGGGACGCTATTATTGGATCAGGAGCCGGTATCCGGTATTTCCTGAAATTACCGGTATCCGGTATTTTCCGAAATTACCTGTATCCAGTCCGGTATTTAAAACATTGATTTAAAACACTAAATCTAACTAGACTAAGCTTCAAAGAACAAAAAAAATCTTACTAGACTCAAGCCTTACAAAAAAATGTTTAATGCATAGAATTTTGTTAGTGAATGGGGGAGAGAGAAAATTACTTTCAACGAGAAGAATCGTTCTTAAAATTGATGTAATTAAATGATCCTACGTAGAAAATAGCTCCAACGGAAAAATCTGTTATCGACAAAAACAAGGCCGGACGAAAATAAATCGGATTCTTGTCTGGAATATCTCTTCATTTACATTTAACAGTAACGGGACGAGAAACCTTTTTTGACATGGATAAGTTAGAAACGAGTCAGTACTAGTTACAAGAATTTGTGAATTTCATTTCAAAATTATATCTAATTGATTTTAAATAACGAACTTATATCGTTTAGATTGATTTATTTCACGAATAGTTCACATATCAATTGTAATTTTGTGTATTGATTTAAATGAAATCAAACTATAAGAAATATAATGAAGGTATTAAAATAACTTTTAAACCTTCATTTCCTTAATCGCTTACTTTAATAAAATAATTAATATACTCAAAAGTTTTAGAAATTTGAAATATAAATGAACCAATTAAAGCCAATACTGTTAAAGGTTTTGGGATTGAGATCACCAATCATTCTGTCAAACTTAAAACTCATTCTAGTTTGCACAAAACCAAATTATATTATTATTGTTGTTTATTGTTATCTCTATCACAAAAATTATACAGATTACTGCTTCACTAATTTTTATGTTAGAAACCATCAGAAAATTATTGTGATGGGAATCAGACAATCAGTCAAGGATATACTTCGATGCTTATCATTTTCAGCATTATTTAATGGTCCAATTTTTTGTTTGCAAGTGCAAGTGCATTGCATACGAAACCTTCCATGATTGGACAAAACTTATCTGTTGTCAATTTGACGTTTTGTTTATCCTAATTGACCAGTATTTTCTATTTTCTCTTGCTATGGACTAGAAAACATGTCGTACGAACAAGTAGAATTCTATATATACTATATAGGACCAGAGCTTGTCGTCTAGTATGTTGATCGTAAGACCTCTTAACAAAAAAGTATAACAAATTAGAGAGAAATCTTTTGTTTACTGAATGCCAAAAATTATAACAATACAACGGTTTCAGGTAGGGACATTTTTTTGTTTGGAAGTACAAATTCGTCACTTAGACACATTGGAAATCATATTAGAAAATTTATTAAACAGAGTATGGCCGATATTATGAAACATTATTTAAAATACTTCTCCAATAACTTCCGCAAGAAATTCTCAGCATTGGTTTTTATTACAAAGCGAAAAATATTAATTAGACCGAACTCAGTGTAGTATAAATTACCATTAGACGGTCAACTAATCGAATTTTTACAGATTATTTGACGTTCATACTAATTTGTCTAAATCAAGCTTTTAAATTTCGCCGAAATAACGGCGTTATTTCTGAAATTTCGATTTTTCGGACAAAAACGCACCAACGTTACAGTTTCAAACCAGAAAAATACGTAACGCGTCATTTCCGAAATAACGCCGTTATTTCGGCAAAAAATTGCGTCTAGCGGAGAAAAAACGGAGAGCAAAGAGACTTTAATAGAGTGTACCACTAGAAATGTGTATACCACTTCTGTACCACTAGAATTTAATGAAGTATATGTATATTGAATTATTCATTCCTCAATTGTACAAATTTATATGCCTCGGGTACCAAAACAATTCTCTCTATGTACCAAATGCCACTGCCTCTAGAATCGTCCATACGTACTATGCAATAATTAGATATTAGATTATCAACACATTAAAAAAATATAGAATTTCGGACTTGTACAGTAGTACTGTACACAAGAATACATATGAGTTTGACACATATGTTCGAATTAGAGTTTGTGAAGTCTAGTACATAGTTTGAGATGATCGAATTAGAGTTTGGGTTAAATAGTAATCTAAGATATATATTAAATCCCGTGATTTTTTTTTTCTATTTTTGACCGCTATTTGCATTTTCTTATTTTGACCGTAATATTTTATTTAAAAATAGTTGTATCAATCATTATTTAATTAAGAAGTAAATATATTTGAAAATTTAAGGTAGATATATTTGGAAATCTAAAATATTTCATGTCTAATTTATAGAAAAAAAAATTCCCTCCTAGGACATGCGATCTGAACCCTCTAATTTTTGCTGATCGATCGATCTGAATTTATGCAAGGAGTTACTTTTGGCAAGTTTTTTTTTTTTTTTTTGGCAGAAAATTTATGCCAAATTTATATGGTGACTTTCTACGACAGAAATTACTAATTTTGAACTTATAAATTTTTATCTAGAAATTTTGGCAAGTTTTTTATAGAAGATTTTTTTATATTTTACATTAGAAATTTTGACATGTTTGACGAAATAGATTGAATCATTCTTCTATTCAAAAAAACATAGCGCAGCGAAACTGTGACTACCATCTCTAGTAATATGAAAAAATAATTCTATGCAATTTGTTAGATCAATCGATATTCGATAGTTTGGCGCGCATCGATTAATGAGTTGAATGACCGACAAATAAGTTTTGATTAAAAAAAAAAGAAAAGTAAAATAATTCTCTTCATGATATTTTTTCAATGCTCGAAAGAATATTCTGTTAACTAAATGTATTTCTTAAAGTACTTATTACAAATTAATACCTCTTTTTAGCAAAGTATAATTTATAATTTAATAAAAAGCAAGGTTTTAAAATGTGATTTATGCGGTTTGACGGTTGGGTGGTGATTTAGCGTTTATCGGTGATAAAAAGGTAAAAAAATGATTTATGCGGTGATAAAACGGATAAAACAGTAGTGCGTTATGAACCAAAACTACGATAAAACGGTGATAAAACGGAAAAACGGAGTTTTTTAAAAGCTTATTAAAAAGTGATAAATTAAATAAATAAACTTATGTATCAAGTCTCAAGTGGCAAGCACATAGCACTGATTTAAGAAAGAACTAGATCCTCTCCCGTGGAATTTTTCAATCACTTCCAACCTGACTCGGTTATTTAATCTCTTAGTGGCATAATATGCAACATATGAGTGGACTAATTCGTGTTTTGAGTTGGTTCAACATCATTTAATCTATGGTGCATCGCGATGTATTGAGGCTTTTGTACACCACGATCATTATCCGTCAACTGTTTTATAAATTGATAAATCTAATTAAACCAACCCAATCTACATATTGAAATCTCATTACAAACCAAATTTTATATTTTTTGAAATTTTTTTACTATTTTTTTCGAATTTCCTAAAACTTTTCTTTTTTGGGTACCAATTAATAATTAGAAAATTTAAAAAATTCAAAAAAAATAGTAAAAAATTTAAAAAAAATAAAAAATTTGGTTTGTAATGAGATTTCAATATAAAGATTGGATTGGTTTAGTTAGATTTTCAATTTGTAAAACTATCGACAAATATAGTCGCGATGTACAAAAGTCTTAATACATCGCGATGCACCATAGCATTTCTCTATATATATATTGGTCATTGAATGCCCCGTAAGAAATTCGGGTTTAATCCCGACCTGGTCCGATAGATCAGAAGAACCTTTTTCGTTCCATTCGATCCGAACCAACCACGTGTCGACCCGATCACCCGACCAATTTAACTCGATAAATTGTTAATTAATTTTTTTTGTAGTTATGCAACTAAATCTTAATTAAGATATAATACTAATTAATTGAACATAATTAGTTTGTACTATAACTTATTTATTACTAAACTTCAAAGTAAATATAATAAAATTTCAGTTATTTGTGTCGGGTCCGGTGGAGTCGCCTCTGGTGCACCAACCTGACCGATACATGTCAGAAATTTTAAACGCGTACTAGACCCATTAAGTCAGTCATTAGATCAAATAGGAATTGTTATTGATTATTGATTAATATTTGTTTGGTTGCAAAATCTGGTTTGAACTTTCGGATGATTTATATAGAAACACCGATTCCATTTACCTCTTAAAGTACTCTCTCTATAGTCATCAATTCGTAGTTGTATTTAATTTAATTTAATTTAATTTAATATTCTTAAACGCTGGTCTCTTTTTTGTTTATTTATTTATTTTTCTTGCCTTCATATTCATAATTTCATACGCTTAGTATGAAATACGCTCTCCGATTTTGATTGATATTCCAGTTTCCAGTATTGTTTGGACTAATTAATGTAGAATTGAAAATGCCTCCATTCCTCCAATGATTATTTTCCTTTAATCGCCGTTATTAATTTGGATCCCGGCCGTTCCAATTATTTTTGCCGGCCAATTACTGTCGCGTATTTTGTATCGATCATATAATTGTTACCAGCAAGAAGGGAATTAATTGAGATGTCAAATTTTCCACTCTAGTACTGGAACCTTCTGTGATCACTTTAATAGAATTAAAATCTAGAGTTTTACTTGAGTTGTAAAATCAAACAGAAGGACTGATGATGAGAAAAAACTGTAAAGGTTTTATGACCGAAAAGAGTTATGTAACAATTTATCTAGATGTTCAACTGTCTTAGCTTACGGCCGGCAATTTTATTTTGAAAGAGAAAATCAAATGCTTTTGCCTCCCAATTTAAAATTCCACATGGGGAGGCTAGGAGCTCCAGTTATAAGGCATCTCACCAACTCTAGTTACTTACTACTGGTCTATATAAACCCCCCGGAGCCCCACTAAATCTTCATCACAATTCAATCACCACAACCCACATTCAAGAAAACGCATCTGTCCTCTAATTACATTTCTTTACCAAGCAATCATGAGCTTTACATTCGAGATTGAGTCGGCAGCTCCCGCCCCCCGCCTCTTTAAGGCAGCCGGCCTTGACTGGCACAACCTGGCTCCCAAACTTGCTCCAGAAAAAATTGTTAGTGCTGCTGTTTTGGAAGGCGAAGGCAATGCTGGCAGTGTTAGGCAATTCAACTTTGGTGCTGGTACGTATAACTGATCTTTCTTGCCGGCACTACCAGAATCAGTGATTCTATTATTCAAAAACATGGTTAATTATATGCCAATGCCAGTCAACAATGTCATACGTACATGTACCAAAACAGTTAAATTTAATAGTGAAGTTCTTATTTCTGGCAAGCCAGATTAATTTTCTCTTAGTAATAAAATAAGTTATACTGCTGAAAACATGTGCAGGTGCCCCCTTCAGCCACATAAAGGAGCGCCTTGACTTCATTGACCTCAACAACTTGGAGGCCAAGACGACCCTAATCGAGGGTGGCGGCCTTGGTGTTGTTATTTCATCTGCTTCAACCCATATCAAGGTTGAACCGAAGGCCGGAGGCAGTGTTGTCAAAGTGACTGCCACCTGTACACCGCTGCCTGGAGTGAATGCTGCTGAGGAGGCTGAGAAGGCAAAGGCAACTTTCACCGAAGTTGTCAAGGGTTGTGAGGCATTCCTCCTTGCAAATCCTGACGCTTACAACTAGATTCTTTCAACGAGTGTTTATTTTGGTACTTTCAAAGGCATAAAGAATAAAATTGGAGCTTTGGAGATAGGTCCTTTGGTTAATTTGTTGAATGTTTGTATCTGAGAGAGTGGCTTCTTGTACCTTTTTTCTCTCTATTTATTTTAAAAAAATTATAAGCAGGTTCCTATTACAATAATTGGAATATTGTCATCTTAATTTGTGCCACTTAGTCGGATTATTATTGCTCTATCTTAATTTCTTCCACTGCTATCGAAATTCAGACTGTAAAACCTAAATGTCAGTAGGCGCTAATGCGCTATTACCGGATGTGCAAATATTTTATTATTGATTTTTATTTAATGGTGAATTGACTATTAAGGGTGCGTTTGGCATTGGCAAGGGTAGGGTTAGCACTAACCCAAAGTTAGTGCAACTAACCTACTAACCTCGATTTACAAAATGCATTCAGGTTAGTAAATGTTAGTGCTAATCTTACACTAACTTACTAACTCATCATTTTGGATGGTTAGTGAATTTGAGGGTAGTGTTCTCAAGGGTTAGTATTATTATAATTATATCTTAACAATAATTATTATCGCCATTACTCGTATTATTATTATAATCATGATAATCATAATGAACATTAGTATAATTATGTTTATCATAATTGTTACAACTAGTATAATTATTATTAGTGTTAGTAATTAAAAATGTAATTATCACGTGTTAGTATTTGTCATAATTATTAGTATTAGTTTTAATAATAATAAATAATTAAATAAATAATGATTTTTAATAATTAATTGTAATTGATAATAATTAATAATCATTGTTAATTAATTAATTAATATTGTAATAAAATTTTATTGGAAAAAATAAATTGAAAATATTGTAGTCGGCAATCTAATGGCACAAACTTTCTAGTGACACAAGTTAACACAATCTAACTTTTTTATTTATAATACAAAATTTGGGGAATTCAGGCGTTATATTTAAACGGTCAATCTTATTCAATTTCATCAGAGATAGTTCCATAAAAATTTAATTTTTGGAGCTCTTTCCATACTAGATCAAAAGATCATAATAATAATAAAAAAAGAACGAGTCTAATTAACTATGATGGATTAATTTATTTTTAACCTTATTACTTGGTATTGAATGATTTTAAAATAATTATAAAATTTTATGGAAATACATCTCTCACAAGTTAGGGTTGGACACGTACAATTCTTAATTGTGAAATATGAAAACAAGTGGTACAATTCTAAATTTTGAAATATAAAAAACAAGGTTGAGGCAACTTGTAACACCAAAAAATATTAAAATCCTCTTTAAATTATTGACATGAAAGTTCAAAGTTCACATGGGTGTAAACTCGGTGACATTTCTTTGAAGCCGTTTGTCCTTTCCAAGTTAATATATTAGTCGAAGGATTATCCAACTCAAAAGTGAAATTAGCATAAATAGCCATTAAGACGTGCATATCAATGCAATTAGTTTGCAACCTCAGCCACATCAGCAGCAAGAATTAAAAAGATACAAATCATTACTATTAGTGTATGTTAATCTAACAGATCTCATGTAATTAAATGACCAGCGTCAGCTTATTCATACTACAAAAATATCATCTTCGATTTTTCTTTCAAATTTGTAAAAATTTGCTGCAAGCAGAAAGTTAGAGCTTGTACATATCCATTCAGCATTATCACGCTAAGTTACTAGGAAGAATAATATTACAATAGATTTTAAAGTTTTGTCGAGTATCCTGAAAGAGCTACATAAAAAGACCTACTCTAGTACTTGGATCAAAAATTCCAACAGCAAAATGGCCTGCCGAGCTTGAAAATGAAACAAAACTTCTCATCGGTACATAATAACAGTAAATAATAGAAATGATTTAGAACTAATCCATGTCAGATTCATCCTCTTCTTCTCTATATATCATTTCATCTATCTCTTCATCCTCTTGATCATCGGATTCTTCTTCAACATACATGACCTCGTCTCCTAGGGATTTTGTTTTTTGTTCTCCAGCCATGTCAATCTGATAAGATACCATAATTAAAAATATTTCAATGATAATAACAATGATGCTGATGACGGTAAAAATGATAATTATAACAAATTAAAAATAACTGAAGAGAACACTAACTTGTGTCCTTATAAGTTGCAAACGACCCCTAAGCTTTAATAACTCCTGCGTGAGTCCATATTTTACCACAATAGTCTGCAAGAAAAGTAGCATTTAAGTATCATTTTATTTCCTTAAAAGGATGAACTGGAAGGGAAAATCATGTTACTGAGAAGTACCTCTTGCATATCGTCAAGCATTTTCAGAGAGGATTTATTAGATAAGATATGATGACTATGGTAGACCAGCAAAGAATATATCCATTCAAGAACTTTACTTGAGCTCTTAGCTGACCTACATAGGGTAAAACCTCAAGTTACAAAAAACAGTAAAAAATTGCCCTAATAGTAATGGTGGATTTAATCGTAAGACATGGGGACATTGTTCCCAATTTGTTTCATTTAAATAGATTCATATAGTACTCTTTAGTAGTAACATAATTTTTTAAAAAAATGCATATTTGAATCCCATAGAAATATCATCATTGCTCCATTGTTGACCCAATTAGCTAAAAATCATATTCTTTTTCATACAACTATAATGATAACGATACATGAAAAGTCTTTATATTTTACCGACTCCCATTAGAAAATTTTCTGAGTCATCTTATACCAAAGAAGTATTGATATATTATTACAACATACCTTGTTCTCCATGCAGAGACTAAGTTGTCAAATAACGGGCCCACCTCATCAGGGTTCATGGCATTCACATGTTGTCTTATCTTTTAGACAAAACAAAATAAAGAAAAACAAAAGAAAAGGCAAAAACAAAGCACAGGTAAGAAACTGAATCTTCAGGATAATAATGAAACAGGTAAAAAAATGTATAATACCATTCTTGTGGAAAAATTCTTGTCAATTTGTACTCCTATGTTGCCAATGGTGGAGCTCAAATTAATTTTCATGCCAAGAAGACCCAATTCTCGCATTCTATCCTCTAAGCATATATGTTCCTCTTGCACTGTTAACTTTTGTGCACCTTAACAAGCCAAATTTTCAAAATTACAACATGAATAATGAGACAGAAATTACATATTTCAGGTCTATAACATGACTTAACCCCATTTACACTACCTTTCTTGACAGGCAAGGTTGTAGTTGTACTGGGTTCAACACCCAAAATGGGTTTCAAATCTGCAGCTGCGTCGGTTAAACCATCATGTTTTCTTTTCTTGCCAGGTGCATATAGCTTGGGAAGAGGAAGACTTGCATCCTCTGCATTGGCCCGGTTCAATGCTGTAACTGCTAAATTTGAAAACAAACAAACCTTTACCATTGTACATTTGCTTGTAAATTTAATTCTTAATTAATGAAAATGCAAGCATCCAGATGCAGAAACTCAGCATGTAAGGAGAATTTCAGAGAAAAACTGTCATTCATATTTTTTGTCAACAAGTTGTGTGTAATACCAGTCCAGCTTTGAAAGCAACAAGATGAGTATATGTGCAAAACACATCAAACGATCTGCACCATGTGATCTCATAAGCAATTTGAACAAGCTTTTGTGACAAAAAAAAACATCTTTATTGGACATTAACATTACAGTTGAGAGATGGTTTACTTCATTGTTCATTTTACCTTGGGTTTTGGCATCTCGACTCTTTTGAGAAACAGAACGGTCTAGCATTGGCAAGAGGGCCTCCACTTGAGCTGGCTCCAACCTTACATCAACACCATAACATATGGAAGCCCTCTCAAAGCACGGCTTAACAAGCGAACCATAAGCTGCCACCATCTGTCCACTTGCCTCTTTCACCACTCCTTGAATTCTTGCACCAAATATTCCCAAATCACCCTTGCTAACCCTCTCAGCTGAAATCTTAGTCGGCTTTTTGTCTCTCAAGTCATTGATATCAGCACCATACCAAAAATAGCAGTGGCCAGGCTCAGAAACCGCAAGGATGAAGAATCTCTTTTGGTCACTACCTATATCAGTTTCAGTTTTGGATTCTATAAAAATGGCTGGGTGGTTCATTGAGAGGACACAGCTAGCACCTTGGTTTTGATCAGCCAAACCAGTTTTCCAAATGGCTATGTGTCTCTCTCCTACACCAGACGTAAGGATGTGAGATCCATCTTCAGTGAAAGCCATACATCTTACACCCACCTAAACATAATTTAGAAAATTATAAAAAAGAATTTCTAAAACTTCACTGTAGTTATTGAAAAATATACTTAAATTAGCCTTCGAGCCTTCAACTCGAACTGTTTATCTCTACACAAATGAGAGCTAAATTCAAGATTACTGTGGATACTTCTAAAAAATAATAAAGAGTGTGCAAACTACACTACCATGATCTTCGTAAAAGACACAAACTATAGATTAAGACTTTGCAGGAGCACTGTAATACTACCACTGAAATATTGAACTTACAGGATGCCCTGAGAACTTCTGTATCTTCTTATTGTCATAACAACTAAATGTTCTCAGCTGCCCTGCTGCCGTTGCCAACATCTTCCCATCTATACAAACAAAATTGAATGTTTTTAAGTATAAAAGGCAACAATAGCACTTCTTGGCGTTTATTTTCTTATGTAATTGTACCAGAAGAGACGCAGAGAGATGAGATTGCTTTAGAGGAGACACTAATTCTCCTCAAGATCTTCCCTGTGGAGGCCTCGGTCTTGCAAACTATGCCATCGGCACCAGCAGTGTATACAAATGAACCAGAAGTTGAGTATGCAATAGCAGTTACACCCCTTCAAATTAAAAATTGGTAAATTGAAATTTAATCCCAGCGATCATGCTAAAGTCAAATTAATGGTATCTGAGTGGTACAAACACCTTGGTAGATTTATGGACAAGAACCAGTACAAAACAGTACTGGCAGGCACCAGACATTGCATATTAGTTTGTGTTGCTACAATTACCATTGCAGATGGTATGCTAACCTAATTGGAATTTCCATCAAATGTGCCTGTTTACTCATTTTATATTCTTTATACAACTTCCTTGTAATGGAGAGTTGGAGACAGTGTACTCAACATTGGAATAATGCCAGCCAAAACCAGTGTGGGCTGTATAACATGCAAAACGACTTCAAATTGTCCACCGTAAAAATAATCAAGGGTGATCAGTTCTTCCTTCCAGTCATGCAACTAGATGACAAAATATTTTTTTTATGCAAATAAATCCCTGAAAAATCTGAAGTTACATAAACACTTACCCAGAATGAGAATCACTAGCTTTCCACTTTAAATGACCAGCCGAAATGTCAAGAGCTAATACATCACCACTGCCTGTGCCAAGCACTAGAAGAGAAGCCCCAACCTTTCTCTTTTTCTAATACGAAATAAAACACAGTTGATAGACATGAACTGATCCACACACGAATGAGCAATTCAACTCTATTAATACCGTGGTTACATAAAAGGGTCATACACTCATACCAATAAAATTCAAAAAATTATGATTTCTTTTACGGTACCAACTGATGATGTTGTATTATCAAAAATCTACAATGTCAAAGCTGTAGTTCAAACTATCCAAAAGAAATGAGAAACACCCAAGTAAGGGAAAAAGGAAAACATGTACACCATTAACATAATATGCAGAGAGGAAAGAATAATAACATATTGTTGTGATTCAGTAGAGAAAGAAAGTACCTTGCTGGGTAATTGCACCCACTTCATACAAGTATAATCCAGAGAAAGGTGCCCTTTTTTATTCTCAGAAAGCAATCCAGACTCGTCGGAAGCTGATAGGGCGGCAAACTCAGTCTGTAAAGTGCCTTTCAAGGTATCCCAAATCTGAAAATGGATAAAAAAGAATCAGAACAGCGTAATAAAGCACCAGGAGCTAGAAAATAGAGCATGAAATCGAACCTTGATTCGACCGTCGCCAGAGCTGATGGCGAAGAAATCGCAATTGGGGCTGAACGAGGTGAGGAGGTCTCTATTGTTAGGTGAAGCCATGAGCGAGATATTATACTTGAAACAACTAGAAAGAGAAGTTTAGTTGAAGGGTCAGAGAGAGAATTATGAAGGGTTTAGTAGGCGGCGCTCGGCGGCTACAGCAGTGGCGAAAACAAGACGCGACGCGCCGTTGCTGCTTCTTTGCTGTGGAAGCTTAAACCCTCTCTCTTCCTTCACGGACTGAACCTGAGTTTTTTGATTGACAAACTTCCGCATATTTCCCTATAGAATTTTAATTTTACAATAAACCCTTTGAAACGTTACTGGTTAATGGTCATATTAAGGGCTGTGTATGAGCCCAGCTAGAAAATAGAAACTTATTTATGTGATTTTTTTAATACTCTTAAAATTTTTTTTATAATAATTTTGAAATAGTCATGACTAGTCGGCTCATGAGTCGAAAATAACCTCAACTCGCAAGCCAATTGAGTTGGCTTGACTCGAGTTACAGCTGAACATTTTACGAATCGAGTTCAAGTAACTCATGATATACGAGGATATTGATCAACCATTAAGTACAACATTTGTTACAGCAGGACATCTGTTTTTCATTTGTAAGAAAGCTGGGGTTAAGAAGAGAACATTTCCATGTACTATTTGAAATTCTATCCTTAAGCTTGGCACAAAATTGTATATCACTGTTGCAAAGGACAGTTTAATAGAGTATCATTTCTGGGTTGGAAAGGCAAACTGGATGCAGACTCAAAGAAAAAGATAACTATCGACTCACCCAATTCATCCAGCCCGCCCAATGGCCCAACCTCTGTTTTTGGATGGTGCGATATTGTCGGTTTGCCTTTCCCTATCATAATATTTGACTCGTTCATATCTAATATTCTGCTACATATTTCTTAATAGTTATATCTCTAATTAATAAATATAATGTAAAGAATGATTTGTATGATGCATTCAATCAATAACAAAATACTATGCTAGCTAATTGATATTTAAAGATTATTTTTACTATTTCAAATTTTCAACAAAACTAGTTCTGTAACCAAGTGAATTATGCTTTTATTAATTTTTTATCGATGAACTGTTCACTTTTCTTTCATTTTTTTTAATGCTTAATTATCTTTACCTTATTTTATTTAGCATTTATCTTTAAAATATCAAATACAAAACTAATATATAAAATACAATATCGTAGAAAGTTCAATCAAAATTATCAACTGTTAATCCGTAGAACTTCCAAAATCCTTTGTAAAATATTTGTATCATGAATTGAATGAATTTACGAGTAGATTATTAATTAAAAAAAATCAATCATAACAATATAGTTGAAAATAATTTTTTAAACAAATGTTATTAACCTCGTCATTAGATACGCTTAAATGGATAAGTGGATCCCAAGGTCATCGTTTACAGACCTGCATCTAATCTTGTCAGATGTGGTATCACATTTTTCATTTTTATTATTTTCCATTCTATTTTCAACTTACTATCCCGTTGACCAAAGCGTGTCTTATATCAACGGATTCAACGAGGATTCTATCAAACAAAATAAGAAGTTATGAGAACGTGGGGGAGTGCAGAGTTTATCTTGCAAATTCAATTTTTGTGTTAAAATGACAAAGAAAAAAAAAAGAACTTTACTGAAGGAATTATACCTTTTATAAATAAATGATTTTAATACTGAAAAATATATACTTATTTTATTATTTTTTGCAAATAGAATATACTCTTATGTCGATAAATAACCTTGGGTAATAATTCTTAATAGGTTATAGGTACCAGATCGAATATTAGGGTATGCTCCGGGATAAGAGCCGGAAAAGGAAGGGCAGGATGAGAAATTTGTTAACCATCAAATTTTGAGGTGACAAATTTGAGCAATTTGTACAGAGGGTTTTCCTTCTTTCACCTCCGTTCCGCTCGATTCACGTGAACTTTTTTTTATTCTGGAGCTGATTAATCGAAGCAAACAGATGTGGTCTGTTTACTTTTTCTTTCATTCATCGTATATCATCTCATATGAGACCAGACCCTATAAAATACAATCGAGATTATTTATAATTGAACATCTATTTACTGGACAGGACATACCAGGACATACCGGACAAAAAAAAAATCATTAGATAAATAAATATTTATTGCAGAGCTGCTGTTGTTCAGCTCTTTTCTTACTTTTTTTTCTTTTAGTTTTTTTTTAGGGTTTTGTTCACTGATAATCTCTGTCTAATTTATCGAAAAATAAATAAATATTTATCATTCGACATTATTTAACTCATGCTAGAAGTTCCTAGTCACACACTCACACTAGTCCCAAACAAGTTGGGTAGGCTAGAAAAGAAACCCAACAAAAAAAATATCGAAAAACAAAATAATACATAAAAATAAATACTAATAATAGTAATACCAATAATAGCAATAATAGCAGTACTAATTATAATATATATAATAATAATAGTAATAGTAAAAATCTACGCCTCAACCAGAATCTAATAAAGTGACCTACAAACCTATGGCATCACTCCTACTCCTAGGTTCCTACGTCATGTTTCCGGTACATGAATTGCTAATTTTCATGCGTTCCTATCAATCGCCAACTCCTTGGAGACGTTCCATCTTTTTACCGCTTCTTCCCATGTCAATCTTGGTCTCCCTCTGCCTCCCCGTATGTTTTCGAAATAATTGAGAATTCCGCTAAGCACCGGTGCCTCAGGAAGCCTGTATTGAATATGTCCAAACCATTTTCAAACGATGTTAGGTCAGTTTCTCCTCTATCGGTGCAACTCCAACCATATCACGTATGTCATCATTTTTAATCCGGACTCTCCTTGTGTGACCGCAGATCCACCGCAACATACTGTTGGAGTTATGTCCTAGAAGTCAATAGTTTAATGACTTAATTTAGTTTATGTTATTGATGATATGTGATCATTTGTTCCTTGAGCTTATTATTGACAGATCATTCAAGTTGAAGATCTGAATTGTAGATTTTTATGTTTTATTTTTAATTAAATGACAAAAATAAATCTAAATCGTCCGTAATCTCGATAATTAACAAGAAACATTAATTATCATAAAAGATTACTATGCAAGTTAAGTGATGATTAAGTTCTACAAATCATAAGGAAGGAGTTACCAACTTAATTGCATATGTGTATGTTACTGGAACATAGCATAGTACTTTACCCAATGAAATAAATATATGGATTGTGTTATGTGTCATTTATTTATTTCATATGAGTTTGATTCTAAATTTGAGATGGTTTAGCTTTTTCACATGAGAATATGGTCAATAAATATCGTCTAACGTTGATTCCTGATAAGGGTTGCTATAAGGACTTCATTTACGTTCTCTTGAATTGTGCGGGAAAAAATTGTTCATCAAGAAAACCGTATGTTCCTCATTATTATACATAGTGAGGGATGAAAATGGATCGGATATTATCCGATCCGATCCGCATCCGTATCCGAAAATTTGCGGATTCCGATATTAATATCCGGATCCGTTCGGATACGGATGCGGATACGGATGTTTTTAAACAGATACGGATACGAATATGGGAATGTATATTGGTGCGGATACGGATAAATATCCGGATCCGAAACATTTGTGAAAACGGATATCTGCTAATTGTATAGTATAGACGGCCCATCAATTTTTTATACTGTATTTTATATTCTAACCATAAGGCCCACAGATCCCAACCTAAATTAAAATATCTTTTTATTTCCTATCTGACTATCTTTCATTTCAACTCAAATTCCCAAATCACAAAATCGAAAAATCACACCTCCCTCTCTCGTCTCAACACTGAACCCTAATTTAGCCCTGCGCTGGATGCGCAGCGGGCATAGGCGCCTGACGATCTCCGCTCGCAACCGCTCTCAAGATCTCCGCTCGCAACCGTTCTCACGATCTCTGCTCGCAACCGCTTACTGTGACCTGGTAAGATCCATCACTGTCTTTCTTTACACATTCAATTGAGTGATGTTTGCTTAGTTCTCTAGTTTTTAATGGTACTAAAAAATATCTGGAAGTTTTAGATGGTGAGGCGTATAGAATTGTTAAGGATTTATTTTTAAAATGTTTTATCCTTTTGAAACAGAAATCGTAATAATGTTCTTAGTCGAGTGTGAATATCAAATGCAATTGGCTGTCTTTATCTTTATTTACTCCTTGCGAGATAAATTCTCTCGTTTTCAAAGAGCAACAACTTGCTTTTCTTTTATTTTATATTATCCAATTTGTATTAATAAAAATATTAGGGCCCACTATTCATACAATAAGGTTCAATAAGAAAAGGGGTTTGCAGTTGAGATCATTGTGTTCAGTTAGCACTTAGCAGTAGATAAGAAAAGAATTCTTACTGTTAGGTTCCAATAGCGAAAGATCAAATTAGGCTATGCAATGAATGTGCAATGAAATTTGATTTGAATAAAAGAAAGTATGCTGCTGGTGTCTATTTTTATTGTTAACAGCTCATGATTGTGATTATTATTCTGATGCTTTTATCTAGTTCAATATAATTTTGTAAAATTAATAATTGCAATTTAATTAATTAATTGGGATTTAAAATTTCAGGTTGATGTCTTTAAATATGACATCATCGAATCAACCTACTCAACTTGAGGTCCCGCCTCCATCAGCTTTTGTACCTATTCCCAATACTGATACAATTGTTCCTGAGATCGACACTAGGTCTTCGAAGAAACAAAAGAAACTGACTTCTGGTTGTAATCTTTGTATTTATATTTATGTGTTGTTTTGAGCATATTTTTTTTTTTTTGCTACAACTTTACACCTAACATGTCATTTGGACCTGTTATAATCGACCATAGATTTCTCTTTCAAGATCATCATAATTTGACAAAGTGCACTGCTGATCATGCAATACTGATCTTGACGAAGTACATAGACACTAGAGTATATTGAATATTATTATATTTACAGAAATTACTATTGTAAATAAATAAAAAAGATTAAAATGCAATCCGTATCTGAGAAAATATATTCGTATTCGACTCCGTATCCGATAATATCCGAACCGTATTCGTAACCGCTTAATATCCGAACCGTATCCGTATCCGAATGCATCCGTATTCGTATCCGTATCCGAAAAAAATATGGATGCAGATATGGGAAGACCAACATCCGCTCCGTATCCGATCTGTTTTCACCCCTAAGTGAGTGATGATATCTATTGGGCCCCATGATGGAGTTGGATTGTTTGGCCAACTTGTACAATCAACTCTAGAACAAGAAATGTATAATCTGCAAGAATAACATATTCCTATCTTCAATTATACAGTGATATCATGAGACATAAGAATCAAAACAAGGAAATACCTTATTTCTTATACAAGATTGAAATACTATAAAAGTATAGTATTTATTTATGTTAATTGGGAATCATAACGTGTTGCTAGATACCACTTATGATTATTGAAAATAAATAACGATTTAATTTCCATGGCCAACATGACATAAATTCCAAGGGTCACACGAATAAAAGGCTCTTAATCAAAAGTACATTGATATTAGTTTATTTGCATTGGAAAATGCAATATATGATAAGTTAATTAATTAATTATATACCGTTGCGAACAGTTATAATTAATTATATCAAAAGAATCATATGAAACTAATTAATTCAAAGTCTAATCCTATAATAATTATCAAATAGTTGATAATTAATTTTATTCAACACATTTAATATGATTATAGAATTATATTAAATAAATAGACTTCAATTTAATTAGTCATTTTGAGCCATGTATAAAAGCAAGAACAGTAGGTCATTAATTATAAAATTAATGTGAAACAAAAGAGAGGATTGTGTGGCCCAAATAAGGCCTCTTTCTAGGCCGGTCCTAAGAGGTTTTTGTGTTCACACAATTTATTTGGGGATGTCTATATAAGGAGATGTTATGTAAGACCTAGGACAACACTTGTGCCTCTTTCTCTCTCCTCTCTTCCTAGCCGCCACCACCTCTCTTTGGGAAGAAAATTTTCTGAAATTTTCTCTTCCATTTCTCTTGTTTTAGGTGCTCATGTGTTAAGCTCTAGTTTTTTTCACTAAATATTGATTTAGACAAGTAAGGAGAAGTATTAGATTAGACGATTTCTCACGTTTCGCTAGTACGAAACTTTATGAAGTTGATTAATCCTTTTGTGGACTTTAGAAAAGAGAAGAAGAAAAAGATGAGCACGCCACTGACTTCAAGTGAATTGGTCGAGCCTTTTTGTTACGACACAAGAAGATGTATATGTGATTTTCTCTATCTCTTGCACTAAACTTGGTCATTCCACTAGATCGTCTTATTAGTTCATTGTTTAATTGATTTAAATGCGATTTAAAATTGTAAACAAAGGCTAAATAAGTTCCTTCACATACGCATCTCTACTACACTTATCTTCTGGACATGTCGTCTTTTAGTAGTCCAACATTTTGCGCCATACAACATCTCAAGTCTAATCACTGTGGTATAAAACTTGTCTTTTAGCTTATGTGTGACCTTCTTATCACATAAGACTCCTGATGCTTGTCCCATTTCACCCACCATGCTCTTATCATATGACTAGCATCTTCATCTATCTCGCCATCGCTCTGCAGCATGGACTCCAAATATTGAAAAGTATCTTTCATAAGTAGTACTTGTCTGTCTAAACACACATCTCCATCTTCTGATCGTACCTTACTAAACTCACACCTCATATACTCTGTCTTAGTTCTACTAAGTCTAAACTCTTTGGACTCTAAAGTTTGTCTCCACGACTCCAATTTTCTATCGACACCAGTCCTACTCTCATTGACTAGCACCACATCATCAGCAAAGAGCATACACCAAGGAATCTCTTATTGTATATTCTTCGTGATTTTATCTATCACCAAGGCAAAAAATATAAGGGCTCAAAGCTGATCCCTGATGTAGTCCTATTTTAATAGAAAAGTCGCTAGTCGCACTATCACATGTCCTGACGCAAATAACAGCATCATCATACATGTCTTGGATGAAAATAACATACTTGGTGAGGCCTTTCTTCTTTTACAGTGCCCACTACATGACTTTCCTTAGTACTTTGTCGTATGCTTTCTACAAATCAATGAAAATCATATGTAGATCATTCTTCTGTTTTCGATATCTCTCCATCAACTACCTTAAACAAAAAGACAGCCTCCATAGTCGACCTCACCGGCATAAACATAAACATAAAAAATAAAAAAAGATATTATATCTATTTTATGTTGATATATCTAATTCATTCCATAAACATAAACAAATGTAAATTAAAAAATTCTGTCACGTCTCCAAAGTAAAGACCTCTTACAAAATACAAATAATAAAATATAATCAGGCATTAATAACATAGAAAAATAAAAAAGTCCTATAGCGAAAAAAAATCGGTTGCATAAGATATTAGTTATATAATAATTTACTTTTTTAAGAAAAAAAGGAAAAAAATATTTTAGGTGTGCATAGTTGTGCGCACTGCGCGGGGGGCGAACTGAAGACCACTATGTACAAAAACACGGTGCGTCGGTGGCAGATCTCTCTTATCATAACCCACGTGGAAAGCGGTAAGGAAAGGAAATTACTTTTTTTTTTGTCCTCCTTTGTTTTTTATTCGGCTAAAAAGAATTTTAATTTAGATGAAACTTTCTCCGTTCAAGGGGCCTATTCTAGACCCTGAATTGGCTGGTCAGTACAATTGGAACTCGGAATAGATATCTAAGGGGTCGTTTGGATGGGTTAGGAATAGCCAATTCCTAGGAAGGAATAAGGATTTTCGTTGGGAAGTGTGTAACTTTGTGAGAGAGATGAATTGTTTATATTAAAATTTATGCCCGGAATTGGAAAATCCCCAAATTCCGGACACATCCAAACGACCCCTAAGAAGTAAGAAAACGACATTTTTATAGTTTAGTATTAGTATCTTTAAGTGCTTATGAGGGAGTTTTAATTAATTTCTGATTTGACTTTGCTCCTTGGTGGGTGAGGTGGCATTTTCAACATGGCTACATATGCCGGCTTCTATTAAAAATTGAGTGCTTTTTTTTTTTATTATGTGCTAAGTAATTTCCTTGTACAAATTCTAAAGGCTCGATCTATGTAGTCTAAGTCGACAACTGATGACTAAATAAGGTCAGCAATTTGGACAAAGAACAAAAATTCAAATTTAATAACACAACTGCTGGTGCTACTAATAATAATTATTATAATAAATGGATCATTTTATGGTGGATTGAGATTTGAAATCAGGATTGAATCTTAATTGTTCTTATTTATTTATAATTTTAAATTAACAATTTAGATTTAATCTCGATTATACAATTTAGTCCATTACAAAATTTGCTATAATAATAATAATAATAATAATAATGAAGATGATAATGATGATGATACTACTACTACGATATTGATAATTTCAGAATTTAATTTTTGCGCCAAGAGTATTTCTTACGCCTTTCAGTTAGTCAGAACTCAGAACTAAAAGGGACAATTTTCCCAAAATCCAAATATAGTCAAATTTAAAACTTTCTCTATTTTGCAAATTCACATTTGTTTTTTTCCCTCTCTGCTCTCAAGTATGCAAGGACCATTTAGTCGGCCGCAACATGTGCAAAATCATTTATCGCAGTTACTTGGAAGGATCCCCTTCCTCGGGATAATTACCTCCTGCCCCATCTCTAATTTGGGCCTCTCATAATCAACTCATTAATTCCTCATTTCCTCTATTATCTTTCTCTTCTTTAGTCTAATCGAACTTGTATATTGTTCTATTCATTCTAGGTCCACCACCAAGGCCGAGAAGCAAATAAAGATAATTCCAAAACTGAGACATCTTATGCCCCACACCGCATTTTTTGCATCTAGTTTAGTTATGAATCCACTACGATTCAGATCTCCAGAACTCTCAGCTCCCATCTTGTTAATTTTGGGTTAAATTAAATACTTAAAATCTCTTTCAAATATTACATGTTTGTCTTTATTATATTTAGTAGTACTTAAATTTTAATCATGTTTTTACAAAATTATGTTATTTTACGGGTGATAAGAATTATCTCCAAAATTTATCATCCCATCATCTTTTGGATGACGTGTTTTTACATAATAATTTTTGTCGCTCATTTCCATCATCCCTTAGATTTATTATCCAGAGCGTACTCCCCCTCCTTTTTCTAGCAATATTTTGAAAACGAGACCAGACATAGAACCAGTCAAACTATTGATTCGATGGTTCAACCAATTTGACCAGTCGAACTGGTGGAGAGAACCGAATGACGTCACAATGTCGATAACATTAAACTACATGATGCTTTCCTTAATCACAGAAGTCTCTCTAGTCAAGCGGTAAATTTCATGTTTTCATGCACAAGAATGCTATATTTGAATCCTAGGGAATTTATTTTCAAAACACTACTTTATGTACCTATATTTTTCTCCCTCCTACCTTATTTTTTCCAAAACAATTAGCAGTTTTTCCAAAACAATTAACTTGTTTTTTTCAAAAAATTTAGTAACATTTTTCAAGACAATTAATATTTTTTCAGGGCAAATATTTTTTCAGAACAATTAATTTTTTTTCTAGAACAATTAATAATATTTTTCAGGACAATTAAGATATATATCAAGACAATTAGTATCATATATAAGATATGATGTCAGGAGGGGAGTGGGTGAGTGAGCATTGGATGAGAGGTAGGGTGGATAACACTTGATACTTACTGGATGGAGATTAGAGATATAAATAGAAAAGGATGATGAGGATGCTAGGCAAGTATTCCGAAAATGAAAAAAAAAACGCATCATCTAGAAGATGATGGAGATAACGCTAAAGAGAATTTATCGTAAGTAATTCCAATTATTTTAATTGATGCAAAGGATTTATCAACATTTGAATTGGAAAAAAAAAACTTTCTAATTTTATCATGTAGATTACTTAACTAATGAAATTACATTTCTGTAACAACATATGTGCATTTTAAGTTAACATGGACTTAGACGTTACTGTCAAATTATTCCATAATAAGAAACTAACAAATAGCTGGAGATTCTCGAGGAGAGGATAAGCTGGAGTCCACTATCTTTCCCTAACCTCCATATACCTTATTATTATTTTGTTGTTATTATTATATTTCACAATAAGTTTCTTTTCTTTTAACCATGATTTGATCTCTCCCTTTGATTCCTCCACAGACAACGGGAAGCAATTCCCAATACCTCCCAACGTGCATTCCAGCTCTATTTCAAACCCCATTTTCCCTTCTCTCTCTCTCTCTCTACCCTTGCCTTCTTTCGTCGGTCGGAGCAACTCCAGTGGCCACAATGCTGGAGCGGTGTATCGGCGAGCGCCGCCTCCGCCAGATCCAACGCGGAGTACGAAACCTAAAGCTCACCTTCTTCTGCCTCCTCCTAACCCTCCTCGTCCTACGTGGCACAATCGGAGCTGGCAAGTACGGCACACCTCAGCAGGATTTCATCGAACTGCGCCACCGCTTCATCTCTCACCCCCATCGCGCCTTAGCGGAGCAGCACCAACCCGAACCCAAACCCAAGCAATCCGACAAGGACGACGAACCTCCTCTCCGTTCCCTCAACGACCCTTACTCCCTCGGACCCCAGATCTCGGATTGGGATTCCCAACGCGCCGATTGGATCCGCCGCCACCCCGAAAGACCCAACTTTTTGACCAAGACCAAACCCCGGGTTTTGCTTGTTACCGGGTCCTCGCCCAAACCGTGCGAGAACCCGGTAGGAGACCATTACCTGCTCAAGTCAATTAAGAACAAAATTGACTACTGTAGAGTGCATAACATTGAGATATTTTACAACATGGCCTTGTTGGATGCTGAAATGGCTGGATTTTGGGCGAAATTGCCGTTGATCCGGGCACTTTTGTTGGCTCATCCGGAAGTGGAGTTCCTCTGGTGGATGGATTCTGATGCCATGTTTACTGACATGGCATTTGAGCTCCCGTGGGAGAGGTGAGTGGGATCTACACTGTTCTGAAGTAAATACTTGTTGGGTTCTGTAATTAGACTTTGTTGTAGTAGAATTAGGTGTGTTATTTAGTACTTTTGTGGTGGGTTGAATCCGACCATTGTGGAATGCTGGTAAATTGCATTAACCTTTGTTACAGTTGTGCATTTAAGGATTAAGATAATGCATGGCAATAGCAAACAACAGTAGTCTCATTGTGAAGTCCTTGGGTTTGGTATAGCTCATGCTTGTCTAATTCTATTGCAACAATTGCTCTATCAAATTAGGCACTATCTTAACCTTACTGGCATAGTATTAAGCTAGTAAACCCGAACCGTATTAAGCTAGTAAACCTGAACCTGAAGTGCTGCACTGTTAATTTCTCTACTTCTAAGGATTTGATCTGGTCAGCTGGTACTACGCATAACTAGTTATGGTAAACTGGTTAATCCATTTCACTAAGTTTTGATTTTCCTATGATCTATATTATCCAAATAGGTATGCGCCATACAACCTAGTAATGCATGGATGGGACGAGATGGTTTACAAGGACAAAAACTGGATCGGGCTCAACACTGGTAGCTTCCTTCTGCGCAATTGCCAGTGGTCACTTGACCTACTTGATGCATGGGCCCCCATGGGACCCAAAGGACCAGTCCGTACAGAGGCAGGCAAGATCCTTACCAAAACCCTGAAAGATCGACCTGTTTTTGAGGCTGATGATCAATCTGCCATGGTGTACCTCCTAGTAACCCAAAAGGAGAAATGGGCCAACAAGGTCTACCTAGAGAGTGCCTACTACTTGCATGGTTACTGGGGCATCTTGGTTGACCGGTACGAGGAGATGATCGAGAATTACCACCCTGGGTTGGGTGACCATAGATGGCCTCTTGTTACTCACTTTGTGGGATGCAAACCTTGTGGTAAATTTGGTGATTACCCAGTCGAAAGGTGTCTTAAGCAGATGGATCGTGCATTTAATTTCGGGGACAATCAGATATTGCAGATGTACGGGTTTACTCACAAGTCGCTGGCAAGTAGACGAGTAAGACGGGTCAGGAATGAAACGAGCAACCCGTTAGAGGTCAAGGATGAGTTGGGTCTTTTACACCCTGATTTCAAGGCTGTGCAACACCATGCATCCTAGGAGGAAAGGTTGTTTCTTTTTGTTTTTTGTTCTAATTTTTTTGTGGGGTAGCTTTTTAGTTACGTTATTCCGTTCTACCTAGAAGAAAAGAAATGTATTATCGTTTATTTTTCTCATTCGTTGATGTTTGTTCTGGACTCTGTACAAGTGGTCTTGGTATGGTCATGAAAGTAGTAAAACTACAAGTAATTTATATTTTAGATCTTTCTGGCTGATATCCTTTTTTTGTTTCCGTTTTGGTGGTTATACTTGCAACTCTAGTGTATACATGGGACATTTTCAAACACAGTCTTGTTGTAGTTCTTTCCACTGTAAAGCATTTATGACATGGTTAGACTATGGACAAATAAATTAAAGCCGAAGGTCAGGAGTTTCTGCAATTACGAACTAATAATTATTTGCTTTATTCGCGATTTAGATCAGGCATTTATTGCACTTGTCATGCTATGATTGCTGATTGATACATTGATAAGATTTTGTCTTTTCCCGGTTAGCTTCAGTTTGAAGGTTGCAACAAGTGTTACTTTTGAATACAAGTGGACATCTGTATCCTAGCTTGTTTTATACTTTTTTCACATTTTTCTTTATTGCTTTTGTTGTTTTCAATTTGGAGAAAGCAGATAAAGATGTTTCTGATATATGTCAGTTTCATTTGTTGGTTCCTTTGTTACGTGCCAGTTTTCCTATATTAAGGTTTATGCATTTAAGAAAAAGCAGTCCTCTTCTGTACCAATTTAGCAACTGGGCATACCTAATCTTACTGAACTTATATTTCATGGCCATGAACTACGGCTGCAATTGGGTCAAACTCAAGGAAACCAGCAACTAAAATTTAATTTGTTTATTAGATTCTTTCAAAAAAATTTTGTTTATTAGTTATATCAAGCTGAAATCTACCTAAAATTATCTTAAGGTCTAGAAGTCAGATTAATTTGAACTTCACCTCTACATGATTGCATTGCATTTGTTGATATATCCTCTTAACTATTGTTTCGTATTGTTGTAACAAATGCAAGGTATAAATTAACAATTATTATTCTAGGTGGAAAATTTGGGTTATTGATATTATATTGATTGCACAGAACAATATTTTTAAAACACCATGTATTGAAATCTAAAGAGGTGAACATCTTATACTACGTGTGGTTAATATTTCAAATTGGTCCATAAGTACGTATTAACAATTTTTAAGTCAATTTTAGAGGAGTCAGCCTAAATGTAAATCAACTCAAATTCAAAGTTGAGCTAGTTTTTCTTGAAAAATCGGCATTGATTAGATTCAAATGCGAATGGTACCAAGCTCTAAGATATGAGAGCTCTTGTAACCCGTCAATGGAACTTTTTGGAGCGACAATCAGGAGGCTGATTATCTAACAAAATATTAAGTGCCTAATATTTTGCCGGGCTCTCTGGTACCGTCACTCTCACTCATGACAATAGCAGCACATAACCACGTGTTTTTTTTAAATACATAAATAAATAAACAAATAACTGTTAGCAACCAGATTAATTAAAGGTAAGCATCGGTAATTAAGGGTCTTTTTTTCTTCTTACGATTGTTTAGTTCAAAATGACACGAGTTGATAACAAGTAGTCGCTTCAATAGAGAGAGATTAACCAATTATTCCCAAGATTACGGAGATCCTTCGGATGGACTAGTAATAATTTTTAATTGTTTTGCGGTTTCCACAATCTACAATTTATGAAAGTCTACTTGTATGTTTGTCAATTGTCAAGATTGTTAATTAATTCATTGTCGTAGATCCCCATCATAATATAAAAGTCACTGTTGTAACTTGTAACAAATTTGATGCTCCGCTCAAATCAGTCATTTGGATCTCAAAATAAAAAATTGATATCAAAGCACGATAATTAGTGGTCGTGTGCTGGATAGTGTGTGAATATTCCTTATGCCATTAAGCAAGACGAATGGCCAAAATCAGCCAAGGAGCAAAGATTAAGTTGTATGTATCAGCAAGGATACATTTTTTCAGATTAGTATGGATACATACACAGATACACGAGCACGAGAAATCCCGCCAGTCAATAAACACCTTGTACTACAGATATAACATCTTTTTATGACCATAAATCCTACACTGCATTTCTCCTAAGACTTAAACTTTAACCTACCCAAATAATACAACACTAGAATATTTGATGTTACACATGAATCCTTAATCTTTATAGTTAATGAAAATTAAAATACAAATAAACCTAAATGATACAACATAACAGCTAAGTACGTCGATAAAAATGATCAGAAGATTTACAAGCACCAAGAGACCACCAATCAATCATCTTTGGATTTGATCGGATGGCTGAGAGGTGCCAGCAGCTGCAACTGGTGGCATTTGTCTTCCATTAGAAACACCGTTCTCTATAGGCAGGGATGGTCCCCACTTCTTGTCAGATTCAAGGGGTTCTACCACTTTGACCACTCCATCAGTCAACCCAATTGCAAATTGGGTCGGCTCTTGTGGGTGTGCTGCTAAAACATTGGGATATACTGGTGCATTGCTGAAATAGAAATTTTGGATTATTAGAATCTTCCAAATTGGCAAAACTTGCCACAAGCCCACGAGCATCTCTAGAGAAGTTACAGATATATTACAACTCAAATAAAATCTAAATACATTGGACTACCCTATGTGACTGTGCGCTTGCTACTTAAAGGTCTACTACATACAAACTATCATACAGCTAAGAAAAATGTTTACCTATCAGTAATCATACCTATTCACAGGAGCTGATGCGTACGCTGATGGAGCTATTCTACACCTAAGCCTCAAGTTTTCAGCATCAAACACACCAATATTACCATCACAGAAAGAAGCAAATACCAATTGGCTGTTACATGAGTAGGTAGCATAGGATATTGGAGCTGACAGAGCATCTTGTGGGACCCACTGAAAGAGTATCAGTGAAGTTATATTATGTACAGATCATTTTAACATGGTTTAAGCAAAAGTTCCAAACTTTGGTTTACCATCTGGATAGGATCATTTCTAATGTTAATAGTACAAAACCATTTTGCCGTTTTTTGGGATTTGACTTTGTGTTAATACAAAGGCAAGTAGATCTCCTGCGTGGACAATAATTTTAGCTGCTTGAATCAAACACAACCTAAAAGGAAAATCTAGACTGGTAACAGTACCCAAAAAGGAAAAGAACAACAAAAAAGATGCAAGCACTGATCAGAGTCTATCAAGTGATTGGTTGTGACTGTGAGGGATAGAGAATAAAGCAAGCACCTGATATATGCGTTCCATTTTGGCAGCATCATAAATAGCAAGCTGTGTTTCATGGACAACCAACAAACAGCTTTGGTCTGAATTAAACTGCACTCTGGTATCCCCAACAGCTGGCTTGCCAGGTGGCAGCTGGATCAAAATTGTTTTCTTTTTCTCCCAACTATCAGTATTCCACACGCAAAGCTGAATTCAAAAGATAGACAGTCTCAGTACATCAAATAACAGTGTTTGTGTCAGTCTCTTCGATATTCTTTTCCCTCATAGTTATTAATCGTATTTATAGGGAGAATAGCAAGAAGTTTCAGACTGTTTAATAGTACATCTCAGATTAGATTCCCATAAATTTCCCAGATTAAAGGGTTCAGAGCAACCCCACTAGTATGGAAATCATCAGATGGTCCGTGCACCTTCAATTTCAAATCAGGAGGTCCATATCGGGCCCCGCATTTTACCATTAAAACTGAATAGAATAGGCAGAAAGGGGCAGTTGTGCAGACAGACTTCATCTGGGATATCAATTTCAGGGACCAACCAACAAAATTCACACAACAGAAGGGCATGATCCCCAATTCATATCCCCTATTGGATCATCCATGTTGCAGATCCAGTCCATTTCAGTAGAGATTATTTACAATCTAATTGGGTACTCGGAATTCTGCTATTCAAGGAATTGATAGTATATGCAAAACCTTCATTTTTAGGCACAGAATTTCAGTCACCTCATCGATATTTCAACAAAATACCTTTCTTCTTTTTCCTTTATTTTCTATTACCCGTATCATTAAAATGCAGTGTTTAACTAGCTTGCATTACACAAACAAAAGAAACATGCTTTCACAACATATCAGCACGAAGAATCAAAAGTATGATATATAGCACCTGTGCATCAGCTCCGGATGAAACTAGTATATTGAGTGCATTGGAAAAGGCTAGTCCAGTTATCCTCTTTTGATGACCTTTGAGTTTTGTTTTCACCTGAAGAAACCACATTAGATTGATGAACTCAAAATAAATGTAAAGCTCGCACAAGGGGGGAGAACAAAGATGGTACCTCATCTACTCTGACATTATATATATGTATGGTAGAATCATCCATTCCGATTGCTATAATATTATTGTCTTGCGGGTGGAAAGCTAAATAGGTTGAAGCTGGAGGTGGTGGCATAAAGGTCGTCATCACCTATTTCAAGTGCACATAAACAATATTAAATGCTGCTATACAAGGGCAAGAATTATCATCGAATGTGCATTTAAGTTAAGCAATGAGACTAACCTTAAAGGTCATCATGTTAAACAAAGAAACTTTTCCACCACATGCAGACATCACATAAGAGTCGTTCTTTGAAAGAGCAATACATGGCACAGCTTCCTCGGGATTGTTACCAGATAAATCATTCGCCATGACATTACCACTGTTGGGCTGCCAGTGTTGTGGCACGACACTTGCCGTGGCCTTCAAATCATAGCAGTTGGTCAGATTATCAGAAAAAAAATCCTAGTAGTTGTTTATGATTTTATGTCTTTGTTTGAATATAATTTGCAAGAACTCTGAAATTAAGAGAACACAATAAAAGGTAAAATAACAAAAATACTATTTTTACATCCATGCTCATCTGCTGAAATGAGCATACAACAAAATAACTTCCAACCATATTACTGTACCTTTCCGCTAGGATTCTGCTCATTACGGGTCCATTTCCAGTGCCTCTGAACTCCATTCGAGGTTAAAGCCAACAATCCAACACCCGAGTTTGTGTATAATAGTCTTCCAACCTGCATCAATAATTCAATATATATGTATTGTTTGAAAGGTGTGAATATATACTTAAAATCTATTGCAAATATTTGATTCTTTCTTTCTTCCCTTTAGAATCCTTTGAAATGAAAAAATGACAGAAATAACCTTGTGGCCAGAGTCTGGGGTTTCTGGCACAGTAATCACCCGGCACTGTTGCGGGTTCACAATATCAGCTGATTCCCAAGGTTTCAATTTGTCAGCCACATCTGCAAATTTCGGTTTCTCTACAACAACCCTTGCTGAAGGATCACCTCCATTCTACAAGAACCAGGTTTCAGAATAGTAACCAATTAGGTTGTCAGAAAAAAATCCCTGCACCATATTTAAGACCATGCTTGCAGCCCACAATACACAATAAATAAGTACCAGCTTCATCTCAATGGTTAGATAAAAGTTTAGATCAAATCCATTACCAAAATTGGAGATGGCCTTGCTGGAGAGGTTCTCTCCAAGTGCTCCACCTTCCCAATGCTAGGAGACATACTTGCAACTGGAGGTGCTCCTGATGCCTAGTTAAGGATGCAGACAAAAGAAGACAGAAGTCAGAAGTAAAATATCTACTTCACCGGTGCAACAATGTTGACTTCAGTGCCAACGAAGTTTCTTACCTTAATAGGAGAAGCCTCATATGGATGAGGTCTAAAGGCCTCAAAAGACCTCCCACCAAATGATCGTAAAAGCCTAAGGCCATCAGCATTAGCAAGTATTTTAACTCCATTGTCAACCGTAGTAACAGCAAGAAGATTCCCTTCTTTGTTAAATCTCAGGCGTGGGAGGCTCTAATAAAAGTTTGAATAGAGGTTAAACATAGTTGAAAGGCCATACAGCAGACGTAAATACACTGCCCAATTTAATACATGCATAACAACAACCAGAACTAAAAAATTGCATTCCACATAACTTATAAACTAAAAGCATATAAAATATGGCATAAGAACTTAATCTGCCAAATTACAATGTCTATCCTGAGCCTAATAAAATTAGAGGTAGTTTTGCCTAATCACTTCCAGGGCTGCTAAATGTTGAACAAATGTTCAAGGAAAACGAATCATAATAATAAGCTTATGAGCAAGTAAAACTCCTTTGAATGGCATATGGGCAAATATCAAACTGACCACAGAAAATGTTCAAGAAAAAGACACATTAAGTTGAAAAGATGATTCACCGGGAGAGCACCATCAGCTTCCGTGCTAGTCAGCATGTTGGTATTGTCAAAATCCCAAAACTTGATCTGATTGTCCTCCCCTGCTGCCAAGAATCGGTTCTGAGCCGTGTCAAACTGCACTACACCATTTGACTTTTTGCGAAAGCCAGTGTATGTCCTTTTTATTGCACCTTCACTTTCATTCCATTCAACCAAGAAGGAATCTCCCTCTTTGCTTGTGCCGCATGAGAACAACCTTCACAAAGAAACAAATACATATCTGTTCAAAATTCATTGCTAAAGAAACTGTCCACTGGCTTTGGCATTCCCCTTACATTTTTTGTTGAAAAACTCATTGTTGTGTCTTAGGAGTTTGTTCTTGTTGGGTTTCTTTTCTAGCCTACCCCAACTTGTTTGGGACAAAAGGCTTAGTTGTTGTTGTTGTTGTGTCTTAGGAGTTTGCCAGAGTCAAAAGCATAGCTTTTAAAATTATGTGCTCAAAGACACAACTAAATTAGAGTTTTCATACAAAAAAGAATTAACTTTATAAGGATAATGGTCCAAATGTATCATTTCCAAAATAAAGAAAATTTTCTTACCTACTACCATCAGCGCTATAAAGCATAGTAGTACACCAGCGACCAGGCGCCTCATAATCAACTCTAGATCCCATGTTGTCATAAAGCCACGCCTTGATTTTTCCATCAAGAGATGTTGAGAAGATAAACTACAAGGAGTGGAGACTACTAGTCAGCTGCCGTTAATTAATTACAGCAGAAAGGAGATTTTAAATCAACAGATCAACTAAAGTGCCATAAGAGTTTGTAAATTGAACACCTGAATGTTTTCCTTATGATGAGGTAATATAGAGTAGACAGGAGATTTTAAATCAACAGATCAACTAAATTGCCATAAGAGTTTGTAAATTGAATACCTGAATGTTTTCCTTATGATGAGGTAATATAGAGTAGACAGGAGCATCATGCCCTTCAAAAACATATAGCCGTTGACCATTCAAATCCCATACCTAAAATAATAACACCATATATTTAAAATTGAATCATACTAATGAAACACAGGACATCTAGATAGGTAAAGGTCATGCCTTGATGAGCTTATCATCTCCACAAGTCACCACGCAAAGCTGCTTGTTTGGGTTTGAAAAAGCTATGTCATTAACTGCACCTGTATGAGCATCAATCTGACGTACCAAAAAAGATATAAGAATAATTGAAACTAACGCTTAACTTGAATTTGAAAGGAATAAGGTTAAGTTCAAATTGTACCTCCAAAACTTGACGTAGTTCATTTGGTGCTTGGAATGCATGCAACTGAAACAGATTTTTTGAGAATGCAACACCTGCACAAAGTGAGGAGGAAAAGAAAAGATAAGTATTAATTAATACAAGGTTTATAATTGTCTTTTGTTGAGGACACCTACCAATTAAACTTCCGTCAGGGCTCCATGCAACTCGAGTTGTCGGAATGGATGGCTCTTTCGCCGTGTTACTCTGCTCAAACAGAGAAAATAGGACATTATCACTAAAGGGAAAAATAAAACAAGGGAACTTAAACCAAATGCGCTGTATAGTAACACCAACTCAATACAAAAAAATATATATAGAGATTGGCTAAAATATATGTATATATTAGAACTTGCATCACTCGAAGCTCATATATACACATTCAATACCTTGAATGGCTTTGTAACTAGTCTCTCTCGAATGCCAACCTCCCAGAGGCTCACATCCCCATTTGCTAAACCAACTGCATGAATACAGTTCATATCATGTAATGGGATGTTTTTTCAACTTAATTACAAATTGAAAAGATGAACAGAGAACAGAAAGATATCTTACCTAGAAGAAGAGTGTGATGCGAAGGATGGAAATCCATGCTGGTTACATTAGAGCCTTGTGCAAGTGAACAAGCAACTGCTCTCGGGAGATCATCAAGGGACCATGTTACTTGTGGTATTGGCGCAGGATAGGTGACCTGATCAAAACCAGAAAGGTAAGAGCAACTAAAATGGGGATATGAAAGAACAGTCATCCAAGGGGTACAATTACCTCTTCACCATGTGGGTTTGGTCGTAGACGTTTCATCAGTGACTCTGAGTCAGCAGTTTGGTAGTCTGACATTGCCCTTGGGTGCTTTAGCACAGAGACTGCTAAGAGGAAAATTATACATGCAAGTAAGTGCTCATCATCTGTGTAACAAGTTCTAATACCTTAATCACATTTCCACAGTTCCATTTTCTGAAGCATTTTACACATTTTGCTTTGAAGAACTCGTAATCTGTATAATATGGAAAGTACAAACTATCCGCTCAGTCCAAACTTAATATCATGAAAACAGTTGACTACTAGGGAGTTGAATAGTTGCAAAAAATCACCAAAAGAACTCTTCACATTCACCAATTAAATATCTGAACCTCCGAAAAAATATTTTTCCCATAATAATGTCTAGATCTACATGATCAATAATCAATAATGTCATAAAATGAGGTAAAATTTTATAATAAAATAATCTGACTAAAACCTTGATTTGGAGGCAAAGCTACAGAGGAAGAGGTGACGACAGCAGGTTGAATGGCAGAAGAAGCAACAGCATTAGCCATCCATCCAGCCAACGCATTTGGATTTGCCACACCTGGAGGAGGTGGAAATGGCTATATATATTTCATACAAAAAAAAAATGACGTAATCATCAAATAGGATGTTCAAAAAAAGGTGGATCAGCTTAATCTGTATAAATTAAATGGGTCCAAGACACTTACCCCATGAGCACCCAGTGGTGCATAGGTGGGACCTGCTTTTGGAACAGCAGCGATCGGTACAGAGGCAGTCCCAGGACGTGGCCCACTTGGAGGAGTACATGTATGGTCCACGAAAAGAGTCTTTATGTCAGGGTTTGGCCTTGGATTCTTACAAAGCTGGTGCTGCCAATTCAGGCTTTAAAAAGAATTGTAAATTAAACACAGTATATTGCAGTGCATCAACAGGATGAGTCTATAGCATTGTGAACAATGTTTCACCTTTGGTTGATAAGAGTGCGCAAGCGAGAGGCCTTCAGAGTAGGGAAAACCAATTTTTCTCTGAAAAGTGGATTTGCTTCAATTAGCTTTTTAAGCTCCATGAGCATTATGCTGCGTGCAGATTTGGTGTCCCCGTACTTCGATAATTGTTCATTTTCTCTGAAAATTAGGCCACAAAAGGAAAAGAATCTTAGGTTCTAGAAAAACATATACATTCAAAATGCACTACCATTTCTGGAAACCTGAAAGTTTATTTCCAGGATAAACTTTAGGTTTTGGTCTTTAAAGATTTTCAAAAGACCGAATTGGTCCCTGAAACTTCATTGGCACCAAACTGGTTCTAAACTTCTGGGGGAATAAGAAAAGTAAAAGAAATCAATGTAAGGACCAATTTTGTGTAAAAGAAAGTTCAGGAGCCAGCTGATTTTTTTTTTAAGGAAGTTCAATGACCAATTTGATATTTACATTTCAAGTAGGGACTGATGCAGAAATATTAGAAAAGGAGGTAAACTATTAACTAATTGAAAATTGTATAGTTATAATTTAATAATACTTGTCAATTTTTAAGTATGGTGGGTCAAAATAGAAATTTTCAATACGAAAGATGGGGGTCAAACTGCATATAAATAACCAAATTTTCTTAAAAATCAATATAATTTAACACACCGGAAATTGTCAAGCGTCAGAAGCTGTGTAATCTCCTTGTATAATTCTTCATTGAATGTTGAAAAGACCTTCAAGTCCTTCACCAAGAGATCAACGGCCTTTGCTCTGTCATGCCTATACCAAGAAAACCAAAGGTAAGTGCCATTTTTTTTTCTCATTTGCTACAGCAACATCAGGTTCCATACTAGCTGTCCTGTAATTCAATAATAAACCAGTCATGTTTGCTGCCAGTACCTACCAATTAACAGTAAACCAGCACACAAATTAAACAATTCCCACTTTTGCTGGTCAATTATTATTTTCTGATGTTTATACTGATATAGGTTAACAAGAAAATGCTCAAAACATATACTAGTGAAGCTGCATAAATTATGCTAAATGTCAGTTTGGGGCCTTGTTGGCAAACTACCAAGACCAAGCAAGAAAGTAACACAAGGAATAAGGAAACCGAAGAGATAATCGCTGTTACTTGTCAAGGGCCTCGAGATACTTCTGTTTTCTGATCTCAAAGAAAATCTTCATAGAGTAGCGATTGTCATCAACCTTGGTAAAGCCAGACAGATATTTCTCAACTTCATCCCACTCCCCACCAATCACCTTCTCCTCAAAGTATTTCATGTTGAAGAAGAACCCCGACTCCTGCTCCAGCCTGAAACAAGGGCCCAAAACACAATCATTTTCAGAACAACTATTGCTATACAAGGTGCTGTACCAATGGGATTATGATAATACCAGCACAGACTGTTGCTGCTGTGTTCAATAATTTCTTTCTTACTAATGTACATACAATTTATGTTATAACAATAACAGTACAAATGATACCCGAATATCATACAAGCATATTTATTTATATATTTTATTTCACCTTTCTTATCATCACCCTTTATTTGTTTGTTCTAGTTAGGATTTCTTATTTCATGACACATCAGTACTGATACATACTGATTAATGTTGCAGACAGAATTTTAAAAAAGAGCTGTATCAAAATAATCTGCAAATTTATATATCAGGACAGTTTCATATCAACCCTTGCTAGTAGGAGAATATCTGACATCCAGAATAAAATTGGTCTATGATTTTATATTATATTTTGGTTCCAAAAATACTACAGGCACTTGATTTCCAATATCATTAATGAATTTGAATGTACTCCAATAAATGTGTCGTTTCGTTTCTTTATTGCGATATGACCGGCTATCATTACGACTTCCACCAAATTAAAAGAAAGAAGATAAAACCAAAATAGTTATGTATTAGCATCTGGCCAAAATATAATCCACACAAAAACTTAAAGTATTCACAGTTAAATTACCATCCTGCCCTCAATTTAAAACCTTAATGAAGTAATAACTAATCAGGAACTGCAAAGCAGCACAGAAGTTTACTTTTCGATATAGGAAACCTGATCTAAAAGAGTGTAAGTGTGTAACAACTTTATATGCACAAATTGCCCTGAATAACCTGAAAATTGCACTTTTGTAATTAAACCCACAAGTGTCATTTTACAGAGAAAACCACCTAATCATTGAAAATTACAATTGGCGCTAATCGTGCATTTTTCATCTAAGAATGCCCCTCAATGATCCGTTTATTCTTCACCTGACATGTGGGCCCCACATGGTAAACAGAGAAACATACCAGGTGGACCCAGTAAGGTATGGTGTAATGTCTAAATCTTTTTTTTTTTTTTTTTTTTTTGAAGCTGATAAAAAGGTTTCTTCCTCTACTCCTCTACTCACATGTTAGGTAGTCAAGTAAATTTGAAAGACAAAAGAAAAAACAGAAAATAGGAAAATAAGTGACCTGTGCACGGATTCCTTGAATTTCTCCTCATCTAAGAATTGTAGAATGAGAAACACGAGTTCTCGACTCAAAGATGACATTCTTCCTCAAATTCACCCTCAAAACTGCTAATTTGGAGTGTCGACAGCCAGAAAAACTCAGATTAAAGCCCCAAACCAACGAGAATTGGAGATGAACGGCTGTTTCCAGATCAGAGATTTCACGAATCAAGCCGCTCTAGGGTTCTCTAACATGGAAAGAAAGAGAGAGGGAGAGAGAAAGAGAGAGAAGGGGAGAGGAATTCTTTCACGCTTTGTTCGATGCAATGCAGTCCTCTCTTTCTCACCGACTTATCGTTTCATAAGTAGTATAGCTTTTGAGATAAGTCAGTCTACTTATCAGATAAGGAGTAGTGTTTATAAGATAAGCCATTGGGTAGTTTGATAAGCCGTGCTAAGTGGTAGAAATCGGTTTCAGCGGATTCGAAAGGTCGATTAAATCGGTTGAGGGATTTTTCGTGGAATCCGGTAGATGAGAAAATGACGTGTTGGAAATATTAATCGTGAGAAGTACGATTGATTGGCTCGATTAATCGTGGGAAGTACGATAAATTGGATGAGAAGATCGCTTCTTTTTTTATTTATAAAAAATTTCAAACACAGTAGGCGAGATGAGAACGATTCAACGAGTTCTCGTTGGTGGGATTGTTTAGAGAAGGTCACGGTACGTGCGGGCATTAAGACGGGAGTGCTCGGATCTTCTGTGCATTGATACTGTAATGACTTCTGTGCAGCTAAGAGTTGCGCGTCCCGGTCTTCCGGATTGAGAAATCACAGCTGTTGGTGCACGTGTTCATTTTGTTCATCTTGCTATGCTGATATAAGACAATCGTCACCAACGCAATCTGCTAAAATCCTGATCATTATGTTCAATTCTTATAAACAAAATCATTAAAGCGAATAAATATAAAGATATCATCCTACAATATAGGCTGTATTTTTTTATACAATTAATTAAATACATCGTTTCATATTTGGTATACTTTAATACGTAATCGTACTAATTTGGACCTACTCATACTTTTAACACCATCTTATTTGTAACTTTCAAAAGTAGGATCAGATAAGAGTCGAGTTGGAGACGGCTCGAATTCAACTTGGCTACAACTCGAGTTAGCTAGCTCGAGTCAAGTTATAAACACTTTCGAAATATTTGAGCTAGCTCAAACTTAACTCGTCTTCAATCCAAAATAACACGCAAGTCATGAGTCAACTCAAAATAAAATTGTGTACTCCAAAACTTTCTTTAATATTAATTTATCTAATAATTTCAATGTCACAACTAAATGATATATAAACAAGAAAATTATTATCATTTTTATTTTTTCCATTGATTTGAGGTTATACCTTGAAACTCTTATGTATGTTGCAATTGTCTGAAATGAAAAGTTATAATATATATTTCACTGAAAATTGGATTCCAGCGGTCAGTGGCATCGACAAAATTGAGTCAATAGCTGTATCCAGTGGCGAACCTATGTAAGGGTTGGTGGGTCCATGGACCCACCTAAAATTTTTTTTTTTACTTGATATTATACTTGTTTATAATTAAAAAAAATCACAAGAAGTTAGAGATCCATCTCAAAAATTTGAAGGACCTAGCTAGACATGTCATGTTTGATTTGAATTGCATAACGACGTCTAAAAAATTGCATAAGGACCCAAGTAGCATTTGTTCCTGACTGATCGTCTTCTTCCTTCCTCCCCAATGAATCTTATTAAGACAAAGTTTAGAATAAAATGGAATATTTGGATGAATAATTATTTGTAGCGTATATATACTTGCGTGAACCTCGCGCATTGCGTGATTTGTCTATATAATGTTTTGTGAACTTTAGGATATTATAAATAAAAGCTACAACAGAAAATCAAAAATACAATTCAGATATTATATAAAAAATACCACTAAAAATTCTAAATACTGCTCCTATAGAAAAAATTCCAAGCACCACAAAAGATCAGAAATATTATGGTTTGAATAGTGGCCGAACTCCTCTGTATGTCTCTCATCTTTATATATCTATAATATAGAAAATTAAGTGTTCAGTGACATTTCTATTGAACCTATTATGTAAAATTATGAGAAAAATAAAAGTTCATAGGAAATTGTTGTACTTTTTTATTGTCTTAGACTTTAGAATTATTATTTTGTATATTAAATATATTATTTTATAATTTTTTTATTATTATAGTACATATTTGAATTCTCATGAATTCTTTTATGTAACATTATTTTAGAGTTTTTTATTTAAAAATAATACTATACTATGTCTATATTAAATGTTACATCATGCATATATGGTTTTAGCAAAAAAAATTTATGGATCCTGCTGACATGGAATTCTAGCTTCGCCCCGGCTGTATCCATGTTCTTCCAAAAACAAGATAGACTATTTGGTGTTGTGGCCTTTGAACAGTGTCAGAGAGAGCAGGGGTTTAGTTTTCTCTTAAAAGAACAAAAGTGGACCTGTATTTTCACAAGACAACTATATCAGATAATTCCTCCAGTCAGTACAATTGTACCAACTACCAAGTGGTGCCATTTTATTAGCCGGGCATTGTGGACATACTTGTTCAAATGCTGGCTTATGTAGCAACAACTCCTTGTGCAAAACTATAAAGGAGACGACCAAGTAAGCAATACCGTCCTTTTTTTAAAAAAAATATTATAATAAGAAAATGGCTGAAGGGTATTTTTGAAATGTTCAATAGAATTATCCTATAATGGATGTTTGGCATGCATGGGATTAGCCTAACTTTTACATTAGTAAACTAATTTGCTAACCTACAATTGTCTAATAAAAGTACTAATTTTAACTTTGGTCCCACTAATCTATGATGTTGCAAAACGTTCCCTTAAGTGTTTGCTATATAGATTGCATTGAGCAACCCTGATCAAAGTTCAAATTTGAGATACAGAGCCCAAGTAAGACTCCTTTAAATTTCATATATATAGATTATATCGTAACATAATTGACATGAAACCATTTATGTTTTTTTTCATCATATTGGTGAACTTTTTTAATTCTGAAAAATAATTAATTTAAGGAATTAAAAAAATAAAATTTCTCAATAAGTATATTGTGATTTCAATATAAAAATTACATCGGATAATTTAGATGATTTATGTGGACATGAAAAATTATAATTTATTCGTATTACGGCAGAAATTTAAACATGTGCATAACCAATGCTCGGTAATATCACAAATATCAGTGGACATATTGTTTCGTCAAGAACCCACGTTGGGTAATGTAATTGACACTATTGCTGCTAGCTCTAGTGGAATCAAAATTAAAACATTTGCTCGACCTCCTTGTTCTATTTTTGCAACAATGCATTAGCTAGAAAGTTATCAAGTCAATTTATAAATTACGATTTTGACTTCACTCGTATATCTCGGCATGATCCATGTTAATTTATGTGTAAATTGGATTTCTCAAATAAATAGGACGAAAAGGATATTAAATATATATAAGTTTTATAATCACGTAAAGCGTTAAATAAAAGATGTCCAAAAAAAAAAAAAAATCTGCGCGCTAATAGGACAATTGGAGAAGTAATTGTCTCCATCAACATGATAGGTATAAGGTAGATATGACCTCGAAATATTGAAAAAAACCTTGTTAGTTGCTTTTTTATTTGAAAAATTCAAACCTATTTATACTTTTTTTTAGCTTTTGCCAGATGGGGTTAAGACATTTTCTAGTCTGCTGTGATGTTTGACTGTTGTAGAGTTTGGTTTGTGGCGTTCGTTGGATGAATATCTATTATCTAATAATATTGCACGCCTGGATTCTCTTAGTCTGGCCACTCGTTTTATTTTAAGCCACATAAAGTATGCCGACGACATTATTTCTCTAAATGATATAATAGTTTAATGTGGCCATGATAAATGTGGAATGTCACTCGTTTTTTCTTCCATCTTTTCCAACGAGTATGTGACTCGATATGCTGTAATGTAGCCATACGATAAATAGGTGACTCGACGACGACAATATATGTGGAAAAAATTTTGATTTAATTATAATAGAATAATTTTTTCACTTGCACAAATGCTTATAATGATAAAAATGGACTTTGCTTCACTTACATATATATATATATATATATAGTTACATTTATGTCATGACTTTGCTTCACTCTCTTTAAACTTTTAAATCTTTGCGGTGACAGCGATTTGTGTCTCATCTAGACCATTTGATCTGATGAAATATTCAGGATAGATATGTGTATCTAGAAACATTACATGTTATTATATTTAGTATATTAAATCATTATAATGACTCGCTACATGGAGCGTTGCAGGTAAAAGAGCTGGGAAATTAAATTTTCTATTCCTTTTTATTTTTTTTGTTGCAGGACAGCCAGTGAAGTCCCATCACGTGATATGAACCAAGTCACCAACTTACCTCCATGGCTCCATCAATTATTCAATTTACAAAGGAAATTTCTAACCAACAATGGTATTTTATTTTATGGAAAGAGGAATGCACTCCAAGAACAGGCTGAACAGCACCAAAGGGACATTTCGTTATGCAAATTTAATTCCTCACTGGAATGAAGAATTATATCACTTTAGGAACAGGAAATAGTCTGTTTGACTTCTGAAGTTGATTTTGGGCCGGAACTGATGCATTTAAATACCATTTCATGATAAGATCTTTTGTGAACAGCAAATGTTTGAAGCAAGTGACACTTTCTGTATCGCTACTTTTTTTTTAAAAAAAATACAAAACTTTAATAAAAGTAACGACTATGCATTCTCAATGAATTCTAACTACGTACCATAGGACTCGTTTGGATGGGGCTAGGAATAGCTTCTTCCTAGACATAAAACTCTTCATAAAGTTACACACTTTTCAACGTTTTCTTTCTAAAATTCTTATTCCTTCCTTATTCCCATATACGATCCAAACGAGCTCATAGTTCCACAGACAAGACATAGCTTTGCTATGTTTTCTTTTTTTTTTTCCCCTAAAGGAAGTTTCAGTAGAAAGAAGGTTCTCTTGGGTATATTTAATAAGTTATAAAAGTGCTGCATGATGCAGCTCCATTTTGGCAAGTTAAAGTATTATCTTTTCAACGAGGATAGCACGATTTTTATTCTAACTTTCTAACAATGAGGCTCTTCTCGTCAGTATCCATAAAAATGATTCCATCATTTTTAAAAAAAAATAAAAATAAAAATGATTCCATCATTTAAAAAAAAAAAAATGATTCCATGCTACTTTTATAGATAAAGTCACGACATCAAAATTCTTTATTTTGTCTCCTCATTCATTTTATCATTTACCATCACGTATGCTGAGCAAGGACCCGGATCCCGTGTAGCGCACTTCTCGGACCGTCCGATTTGATCTCGACAGTCAATTGTTTTTGGACCTTACAATCTGGTGAAATTCATGGGCCATCCATCATATATCGGACTGGCCGAGAGGTGCCGCGCGGCACCAGATCTGAATTCGCTGAGCAGAGCTCCAAGTCTCCAGCATAGTTAGAGGTGACAATGGAATTAGGCCGGAATCTGATCGGTTTGACATTAGAGAATAGTCAAATCACAGTCACCTTGAATTAAAGAATTTATATACCTCTCGCTAAAAATGAGAAAAAGATATACATAACATCATATTTAAAAAAAATTTGTTTGAATCAAACGAATTTTTATTAAAAAAATTTAAAAGAACGTTCTCTCCGTGTATCAAACTAGGGACCTCTTTGTTGGCGAAAAAGAATCGACTCACTGAGTCGAACTAAGGACTTCTTTTTACTATGTTGTTTGAAGGTGATACAAATATTGGAAAAAATTTTAGACATTGTATATTTTTTTTAAAAGAAAATAGTCACTCAAAACAAGATAGCATGCATAGTTACTGATGCCGCGTCAGCCGCGATATTCGACACAAAAAAGGATCATGAGATATGATAACCAGAATAAAAGAAAAGAAAAAGAAAAAGAAAACATTGTATGTTCTAATCGGCTAAATAACTATTTTATGGGCTTATAAGCCGAGTATCATCTTTGTATGAAATTTTTAACTTATCTAATTAAAGATTTAGGGGTGTTTGGCAACACCATGAGTCAGTGGGATTAGGGATTAAAATTAGTATTTTTGGGATTAGTGTTTGAGATGAAATCAGTAAATTTTAGTTCTAACATGAGTACTAATTTCGTTGATCTCGAACTCGTTTGGTAATTGTAGGTTAACAAGTTAGATTACTAATCTAAAAGTTAGCCTAAGTTAATGTATGCCAAACGTTTTAGAGTGCAGCATTTCTATTGCAGTTTAGCTAAATTTGTTGATTACCGTCGCTCATTTTGATTTGTCAAAATGCACTTTTACAATCCTCAATAATTTTTTTGACTTCTAAACTTATTTCTTAACTCTTTAAAGTTCACATTTGAGTAGCGTGGGATATACACTTGATATTGCATAAATACTGCCTTTTATTTTTACTTCAAAAACAATTATCCGAGTCACTTTAAGATATACATATTTAAATTATGCAATAAATATTTAACAATTATAAATTGTACCTTTAATTATTGTATAAAGCACACTCTCGAATATATATATATATATAGAAAATCTATGGTGCATACTAATGTACGGAAGCTTCGGTGCATACTGATCCAAACTCTTAGATATGTTTCAAAATGATCGATCCAAACCGTCAAATATGATCTCCCTATTGAAATCTTATCAAATTTTATATTTTTTTTAAATTTTTAAGTATTTTTTTCGGATTTTTTAAAAACTACTATTTTTTAACGGTTCAGAAAAAATTAGATTTGCGATTTTCTAAAATTTGAAAAAAATACTTAAAAATTTCGAAAAAATGTAAAATTTGGTCAGTAAGGAGACTATAATAAGGAGATCATATTGGACGGTTTGGATCGGTCATTTTGAAGCAGATCCAAGAATTTGGATCAGTATGCACCGAAGCTTCCGTACATTAGTATGCACCATATGTTCTCTCTCTCTCTCTCTCTCTCTCTCTCTATATATATATATATTAAAAGGGTAGTCTTTGACGTCTAATACGATTTGAGACTCAACTATAGAAAATTTAAATGGCCGATTTGGAACTGTTCAATATGATCTTCAAAATGGAATTTGGTTGAAAATCAAAATTTATATTAAAAAAAATAATTATCTAATCAGATTTTTTAAGTTAGAGGTTCAAGAGCTAATCACTTTCACTACTACATTTGAAAGCATCGATAAAAAAAAGTCATAACAATTTCAACTAAGGAGTGTAAATAATTTTTGTATCAACAATAGACCATTGATTTGTGTGATCTGATTTGATATGTGGTCAAATGTTAGTTTCAAATAAAAGGTCAGGCCCTTTGATAGAAAAGAGTGAGGTGGTGTTTAAACAATTTATTTTTTCAGAAAAATATCCACATGTAGCCGTAAAATTCAACCACATGTCTTTATTGTCTAACATTATATTGTTTCTTTATTTGCCCATATATTAGGTCATTTTTTGCTAGTTAGATTAAAGATTGTTTTTTAATTTTTTAAAAAAATTACAAATAAAAAATTATATACAATTTAATCTCCAAAAAAATTTCATTATGAAGAAAAAATTGAGTGGTTAAGATTGACCTTAATAATTTCGAAAGTTGAAATATGATCGCGTTTGATGGGCTAAAGTGTCAAATATGTTACTCTAACATCACTCAACAAAATAGGTTAAAATTTGAACGAAGGATATTTGAGGATGCTGATTTTGAAGTATCTATGTCAGTCCTCAGTAATAACTACACGTATTTTTTTTAACGAATTTGATTTTTGCGACGAGGTAAGCACACGATACAAGTCTCTGATAAGTATTAACTTTTCGTATATTACGAATACCGGACACCTCAAGTTGCAGACTAAACGGAGAGGACTAAATTTTTGGAACCAAACAAAAAGCTGAAAGTCTGAAAAAGTGTGGGGTTGCTTTCCGCGGCACGGTTCACGAGTCTCTCGAGTAATTAATTCGAAGAAGCACACAGCACTCCTACTTTTCGTTTCTCATAATTCGTTTCAAATTCTCGCAATATATCGCGATACGAAATAAGATAAGAGAAACGGTCGAGAGACGCATTCTTTTAAAAAAGGAAAAGACGAGTGAGTGGGGCCCGCAGAAAAGTTGGGGCATGACAGGAGGAAGGTACTGGAAGTCATTATCTACCGTGCTCTGCTTCTCTCGGACGAAAGGTATATAACCCTAATCCGGTAGGTGTTTTCACAAAGCAATGGAAATGGGGATGTCTTCATCTTTCCTTTTCAGAAAAAAATAATAATGCAACCTGACTGATGATGATGATGATTATTTAAAGCGTGACGACAAAAAAAAATTTAAGTGCCAGATTTGAATTTTAATATATTTTTAGGGATGTAATTGTAAATGAAGATTCAAATAAATTTACTATTTACTACGTATGAAATATGATACACTTATATTATTTTTATTTGCTTATATAAAAATTTATGGGTTATACAATACATACAAACATGAAGGGAAAGGTTTTTAAAATTTAATGATGATATTAGCTGTCCTTTTTTCTCTTTCATTTATTTCCACGAATTAGCTGTCTTTTAAAATTGATGGGTTATACAATACACTTATATTAGCTGTCTTTTAAAATTTGAGTATCCATAATCCTTAGATTAATCGAAAAAGTAAAAAAATTAGTGATAACTTCTTAATTTGTTCAGTCAATGTTGAACTATTTACACCTTTGCTCAGTCAATTCTCATTTTACATCGATATTAAATGCTCATAGCATGACACTTTTGTGTTGCTAATATTGAAATTATATTGCATCAGCAATGCTCTTTAGTGGTTTTTATGTGAAATTCTTTTTATGTAAAAATTAAATGGACAATTGTCATGCCAATGTTTTCAACTAAAACCAAATATACATTGAACTAAGTGCACCTATCAAAGAGCAACTCAAATAAATAATTTCAAGGTTCTTCAAATAATCTTTTAGAACAAAAAAATATGCAAAATAGCTCTTCTTATATTACTTCTTATGTTTATACATAAGAAGTAATATGTTTATGACCCTCAAAAAGAAGTAATATGTTTATACACGAGAAACTAATATGTTTATCTACTTATTTTACTGAAATTAATTCTGTATATATTCATAAACACAGTTAACGAGAGTGAAAGTTAGATTCGATAGCAAAGTTTTTTTTTTTTAGACTAGTAGGGAGCACCCCCACTCTTTTCACATTTAGAAAAAAAAAATAAAAATAGAACTGATACCAAAATCTATCAAGTTCAGAAAAATACTAAATTATTACGGAAAAAAACCTCGCATGGTTTTAAAGTTCGAGCAAACTTAATTCATGCTGACAAAACGAGAACTAAAATGTATGCTTAAGCTTTTTCAAAAGCCGAGAAAACTAAAAAATGCTCTATCATTGATGGCCGAAAATGAATTACAATTGAAATTAGCATATAATCCATGGCAGTAATTGAACAGTTTATCAATATTTAGTTAGTTTTTTAGCAAATCCAGTTTAGAACTTTTTTTTTCCGAGCTCTCACTTAAAAATCACGAAAACTGAGCCACAGAAGATCTGTAGTGAGCTAAATAAACAATCAAACGAGGAAGTGGTTTGTTTTATTCGCACGGATCTCTCACTAAGCTGACATAAAGGGCAACGAAAAATGGTGGTTACTCGATCTAACTGGACTAGACGCGATGTCGACGTCTCGCGATATTTTACAATTAAATAAATACCGCGATTATTGAAGTAGTACCCTTTTGAAAGTTTTATTTTGATAGTGACGGGTCGGTCAACAATCTGGAAAAGATTCTCTCGGATGCCCAACTCTCGACTCCTTCTTGGTTCAAATATTATGCGACCGTTTTAATGTGAGTATTGCATAGCGACTAGTTAACTACCTATAAGACAACCCGTTACATACTTTTCTATAAAATGAGAAACAGACAATTTGAAATGGCTGCCACTTGTTTTACCGTCAGTTGCGGTGAGCGCAGGTAATATTTCAGCTGGATCTCCCAAGAGGAGGTCTCTTCAAAAAAAAATATTTCAGCTGGATAATGAAAAAAAATTTCGGCTGGATTCATCATTAGTTCAATAAATATGCATTTTATATTCTACTTAGTCAATTCTATCTTTTTTTCTTATTTATTTTGATGGAGAGTTTAGGTATTTCCGATATACATGTGCTTAAATTACAAATAAATTTAAAAAATATTTGTATTTCTAAATAAGAATTTTTCATATTTTATATCGAGTTTTTTTATATTACATACGTTGTTAACATTTTTAAAGAATTTATCTTTGTCTAAAATTTATTAAATGGAAGATTTTAATACAAAATTATCTTATTTGGAAATTAAATTCTTGTTCGGTAATAAATATAGTTTTCCAAAATTTAAATTCATAAAACAACTCTAGTTAATCGATGATTCTTTTTTTTTTATCATAGGATAGAAGTCAAATTTCTCTAACTTATCTTCAAATTTAAATGTCAATAAGAGATCCTCCTAGTAAATTTTTAACCCACAACTTTCACTCAATTCTTGTTCTTAAAAAAAAAAAAAAAAAACTTGCACTCAATGCCCGTTTCTCTCTACTGCTAGATCAATTATAATTCTTCACTTGATTGAGTTTTCACTCTTAAAAAAAATAAAAAAAGTCTCAATTTTGAGGGTACAGTTAGAAAACGATTTTCAAATTCAGATGCTAAACACTTGAATTTTTAAGTTATATAAGTCCTTGTTTTAGCATCTTAGCTTTCATTTATGATGGAATAATAAATTTTGTATTTTTTTTTTCAAGTCCAAAGAAGTCTAGAATCCAAACTAGACTGCATCGAATGCGAATTCACTACACGAGACCTTCAAATTGAAATAAAAATAAATAAATAAAATGAACAATACAAATGTTGCGTACATTTTGAGTAGTGCGAAAATTTGCACTATGGAAGCTTCTTGAATATCACCTAAAGCTCAACGCGTGGCATGGGACAGGAGCGGAGGCAGGAATAATTTTCTGAGGGGACAAATTTGCAATTATTTTACTTTGGGGGATCAAATTGCTTACTTCATACAAAATATTACTAAAAATACCTTACTAATCCTAATCAGTAATCATTTACAATCCACGGGGGGTGCTAAGCCCACCTGTGCACCCCCTGTGGCTCCGCCCCGCCATGGGAGATTCGATTAGATTAGCAGTCAATTCTCACGCTAAATTAACAACTCTAATTGTATTTTAGAAGTGAGATTTGCCACGTGTCACTCCTAAATTGACAACTCACAAGTCACAACAACTATCTCCCTCTGGATTACCAAAATTAAACGACTTCCCTACTTTTAAATACCCAAAGCGAACTTTATGTTTTATACTTTTATACCCACACGATCATGGCGGTTCGTTTCGATGCTTTTATTGGATATAAAAACAGGGTCTTTCTTTTATCTAGTGTCTTATAAATAGTTTATGAGCGAGATTGATTTATCGGACTCAGATTCAAGAAGTCCGATAAATACTGTACGAGACTACGAGTGAGTACTATCCATCAATTTAAGTCGCCGCTTCTTAAACATATCTTAATATTTTTTTCCCTTTTCTTAAAAAAAAAATCACAAGTTTTTGTTATCGATAAAATAGTCATATATGCATATTTTAGAGAATTTGTAACATTAATTAGGAAGATTAAGATAATATTCAGACAGGTATCAAAATATATTTTACTCGATCAAATTTTAATCTTTTACCTTCAATTAAACAATTCGATCATCAATGTGATTTGAATATTTAAATCTCATTGGAGATCAAAATTTATACTTTCTTAAATTTTATATATTATTTTTAAAACATTGTTATTAGATAAAAAAAACATTTAAAAAATCGGAATAAAATAATTTAGAGTTTCTGCAAGCTTTATTTCAACATCTGAATATATTTGTATCTCTTAAATATCTAAATCAAATCCTTTTTAGGATAATAATAACATCTAATCTACATTTATACTGAGTCCATCCATATTTGTATTCTTACTTGATTAATAGAAATTAGATACAAATAAAAATAAATAAATACACATACGGTCCGTTTTCACCCCAAACGAGGCCCACGTTTTTTTTTTTTTAAAAAAGAACAGAAGTAAAACTAAGAAGAGCGCCCTGACCTAGGGATGAAAACGGATCGGATAAAATCCGCTCCGATCCGCATCCGAATTCGAAAAATAGCGGATTCGGATTTTAGGATCCGTATCATTTCGGATACGGATGCGGATACGGATATTTTTAAACGGATGCGGATATGAGAACGAATATTGATGCGGATACAGATACGAATACGGATAAAATCCGGATCCGAAATATTTTCAGAAACAGATATCCGGATTTGAGTTAGCGATGCGGATATGAGGATAGGTCGACCCTTGGACATGGGCTGAAGTGGAAATTAAAAGCGAAGGGGAAACTGACAATGGGACCTCTGTTCATTGGACATGAGCTAAAGTGGGCTATTTTTTATGTATATTTTTTTTTTGTTGTTCCTTCGTACGTCTTCATTTTTTATTATGAATTCGGCCAGAGAATTTAAAAAGCATCCCTGATTCACTGTACCAATACCAACTGAAGTTACATATTATAACAATGATTATATTAATTATTTTGTACATAACTAATAATGATTATATATGCTAACTACAATTTGTATATATTATATAGTATAACATATTATACTATAATATAACGATCATGATAATTATAAATTTAAACATACTAAACAGTATAGTATTACACCATGTAATACAATAACTTATAATGATTATGCGAATTGTAACTTTATACATATCATGTGGTAAAATAATATAATATTATACAATACGATATAATGATTAAAAATAATTACAATTTTTATATGTTATATTGTACAATGTAATGATTAATAATGATTATGATAATTATAGCGAATAGAGATTATATAATGTTTTGATGACATGCGATATTGAGATTATTATTATTATTTATTTTAACATTTTGTATGTTAAATTATGGATATTTGTTTTAAAATCCGAAATTTATTCATATTCGTATTCGACAATATCCGATTCGTATTCGTATTCGATTAACATCCGATCCGTATTCGTATCCGAACATATCCGAATCCGTATCCGTATCCGGAAAAAGAAAACGGATGCGGATATGATTTGACTAGTATCCGATCCGTTTTCATCCCTACCCTGACCTGTGCTGTATAAAACAAGTATTTAACATTTCTATAATTTCGCATTGTGCAAGAAAGACGACTATATAATGTATTTTCTTATTTCTTTCTGTTAATTTTCTTCTTTATACCTTGTTTTTATACCTCGTTTTTAAATAATAATGACAAAAAGCACCCTAAAAAAGAACGGGTAAATATTTTCAGTGGAATACATGGGAAGCATAATACTCGCTCTCCATGATAACCGGCCTTAGATCCTCTTTGCACATAAAATCCAGAGGAAAAGAGACAAGATGCCCCTTAACCATTTTCAACCTCTCCATTGGATCAACTCCACCACCCTCTCCAGTCATAGAAGCGGCTTCCAGCTTCTCGGGCGCTACTCCCAAGTCAATTGTTGTGTGCCCTATTTTCTCCTTCCAGTATGCCATGCTTTGTCTAAAGGCAGCTCTGTGTTTTAAATAGCATTGGTGTTGAAACGGTACTATAATTATACCAGAGGCACTGTACCCAATTCTAAAGGTTTTAAAAGAAAAAATATAGAGAAATATGTACCTTGTGTGTATAAGATCATTCGGAACACAGGAAAACACGTCTTGATATACGATTGTATTTGTCTGTTAAAAAGGAAAGTATATGTTAAACTAAATGAAAGCTGGAAAAATTCAAACAATCAATAACTTTTTGCCATTACCAGTCCATATATTTATTTTGGTGTTCCTGTTTTTAGTGTAAGCAGCAACAAGTAAAATGGAAGTTCACCTTTGCAGTAGCCATCCATATATCCTTATATGTCGCATGGTCAATAGGGTCGATGATTTGATCTATCTGAAAATCAGTTGAAGAATAAATATATAATAGATCTCTTTGGAACAACCCAATTATAGATACAGTGGATTTCATCCACATAGATGAGTTAAAGATAAAATTCAAAAAAGGGCAATTGTTCGTAGCCCATTGTTCAGGGGAAAAAAAAAGAACTATACAAATGAAGTTTAAAGGCACCAAATATTGAGAAAATAAAAAAATAACCCTCCAAGCCTATTCTGGGCAATTCACAACTTTGACAAAAACCAGAATGTGATTCTAATATTTGGAAGTGAACCAGAAATGAGCTCAACTGTATGACGGCAGCATACATTTGGGAATACCAGCATCTGGGAAATGAGGTCAATGTGATTCCGCTTGGACAATAATTGAATTGAGATCTAGTATTACAATACTATATAATTGGAATACCAGCATTGAGTTCCATTACTTAAGTCAATTTTCTTTTGATGGACCATGTAAACCAATTTGGAACAAAATTGAAGTGAGAATTGTTATAAACTACCAAGGGGTTCAAAGGGCAATTCTCAAAACTTTTCCCAGTTAATTCAGTTCCATAAAACCCAGAAATATCTCACACCCAAGCTACCAAATATATTTCAGCAAAAAGTTCAAAATATCTTCTGTTTCAGTTATTGACTAAAAGGCCAGCGAACTTCTGAGAGTTAAGAGACCATAAAATAATTTCACATGATATAGGGGCATAATTTGTAGGTAGAGTTCAAACTCCCAGAAGAAAATTAATAACAAACCTCACTCCTACGAAGGCCAAGATGTTCAGCCCAAAGAGAAATGCGAAGGCTATGTGTAAACTTCCCGGCTTTATAGAGGTTCCCATTCATACGAGAAGTGAACATATCTTTATCTTCAATTAGGACACCAATCTACACGCATAAACACAAACACAATCTTAATGACAAAAGAGGAGCAAGCCCACAAAAAAAGGATTTATTTTTGTTTATTTTGTGCTTGTTTCTGTTGTTCCTAATTAATTAGTGCATATTGTCGCATTGCATGTTTCCATGCTATAGCCGTAGGTTTATCTAGAGGCAAAACAAGAAAGAGCGGGAAGCAATGAAATCACTGCAGGCTCGAACCAGCTGAAGAAAAGTTCATTACTAATAAAGAAACCTATTAGGAGGGGTACAATACCAAAGACAGAGGATATGTCTGCTACAGAGATGTTTCTAATGCCGACAATATTATTACAATGAAGCAGAAAGTGCCTCCATGAAGTTTACTAGTGGTGATTCCTTTAATGAGGCAAAAAAGTAAAGGAAAAAAAAAAAAAGAAAAAGAAAGGATACCTCTGAATCACGTGATCCAAGTAAGCTTCTATCATTAATATTAGCTGAACCAATCAATGCAATGCGATCATCAATTATCATCAATTTGCTATGCACGTATATCTGGAGGAAAGCAAAATATTAGCTATAACAAAAGTCAAGATTTCATTTCTCCTGGTAAAGAAGGGTGCCTTTCAAGTGTATACCTGATTTGTCACCAAAGGGCCTTTATCGTAAAGTTGGCCGTAAGTTCTGAGCCCATAAAATGATAAATACTCATGTGCTTTTGGGCCAACTACATTATATAAGTTCTGTAATATGGAGCTTGGGCCTCTACAAATAGTGCGATACTCCCAGTGCATAATTGCCCTAACAGATGCAGCCCCACCATCATCAATGCCTCCCTATTTAGTTCATCAATTGTAAGATTAATATTTAATACCAAAGCTAAAATATGTAGGGAAAGGATCATTTATTCAATAAAACCACTAATTTGTTGTATTTGAATATTACCCAACATATAAGGGTTGCAGAAGACATCTCAACCACTCAAAACCAAAAGACATGACTCAATTGAGCTAATTGTTTCCAATGAACTGTAGAAATGATCCTATAACTAGTTCATATAACCTGACATTCAAGTTGAATCTGCCTGGCTTATTTTAATAAAACAAAATGAGCAAACAGGGGTGGAGCCCATATATTAGCATCAAAATAATAAACATTTTCCATTAGTTAAATCTAATGATCAGCTTCAGGTTGTAAGTGTCTCAAAATATTGATTGGTATCTGCAAATATGAGAAACGTTTGGGTGCTGTTGCAGATGTTATGAACTATTTGCATTTCACTTATAGAAAACTAAAAAAAATAAAAAATAAAAAGGTGAAGAAGGTATACAAGAAAAGTGATACCTGGAAACCAGGTAAGAGGGGAATGACGATAATAACCCTGAAACACTTGTTCTCATTTACCGCCCGAAGGATACGTTGGTAAAGTGCCTCTAGAACACGGTTTTTAATTATGCTGTCTCCTGAAAGGCCTGACACAAAGAATTGGTTCTGGGGAAAAAAAAAAAAAAAAGAACACAGAGCAGAAGAACCAGTTGTAAAAATTAGCATACATAATTACCGATAGGCACTTCAGTTAGGCTTGAAATTCTTATAAAATTACACATGGATAGAAACCAGTTGTCACCTCGATATATATGAAATGCTCTGCTTTATCAATTAGGGTACAATAAGCATTGTGAATACTCTCTTCAGTTTGACTGGTACCAGCCGACCACTGACTGACACTTCTTAGAACCTGCAATGGAGATGGCATCGTGTCATGTTATACATATAGACAAAGCATTAGATTCTTAGATTTAGGCATTGAGCTTGTCAGCCCTGGCATTGAGATGTGCTTAAGCCATAGTAAAACCAGCTGGTATAGTGTCAGATAGGCACCAGAAACTAAACTTAAGTCTTAAGTTCACTTCACCTGGCAATGGCATGAAGTCCTGGGACCCACTTGACTGCTCTCTTCAAAAGAGTCAACCTGGTATCCTCTCTCTTGTATCTCCCACCATTCCCTTTCTCCTTTTTCGATCTCAGTATTTACACTTGCATGCAATTTTTTCCCCGATAAAGGCTGAGATTTATCTCTCAATTCATCCACAAAAGCATGCATCTGTAAATCTTGGTCAGAATTTTCACCTCTATTCTTTCGGTTTCTGGTGTTTGCTCGAGCCAAAGAACCAAGGTCGATTTCAACCCTGTTCATTTCTGAACTTTTTGTTGACAACAGCGGTACATGAATGTCATCTTGTGAATATATTTCATCAGAAGCAATGGAGTTATTTCCAGTAATCATATGCTGCTGAGGCATCAACAAGGGAATGGTTGGCTCATTTGGAGCTTTGTTCCTCTGAAAAGTAATTAGTAAACAAATAATAAAAAAATTATTCCTAAATGCCTTCACACATCCACAAAATTATAGTTTAGAGCGGGCAAAATTATAGTCCTAGACTATCACATAAACCCTGTGTTCTATTTTGTTTGAAAATCTCTCACACCATCAATTATGTTGAGGAAAATACATTGACATGGGGATAAAGGCTGAAGGGGCATGACTAACACTTTATTTTTTGTTTTGTACAGGCAAAATGATTTCCTCTATGTTTTGTCAGGGTAGAAATAATTCTTTTCATTTCCAGATAAAAACATGATACCTCGGGATTTGTAAAAACATGCATAGATATCATTTTATTTATTTAATTATACAATTTCACATGCAATTCTGTATTGAACACGAGAATTCACCTTTGTAATGTTTCTTTACTTTTTTTTTTTTCTTCTTTATCCCGATTCCCACCACAAAATCACAGAAAATCCACTATAATTGACACTACAGACCTACCGTACTATTCCCAAAATCTGCAACAGTTTATTTTCATCAGTGTAAGCTACTAAAATCGAGCATGTATCCCCGTAAAGAAAGTAATACCTTTGCATGGTTCCAGCGCTGAACAAAATGCCTGGCTAAATCACGGCAAGGAGGGCCCCACAAAGCACACTGGACATCATGCCATGGCATGCGGGGATATCTTTCTCTATCCAGTGCATCTTTCATAGTGTCTTCCCAGGAATTTGGCTCAGATTCCCTAAAATATTGGGCAGCATGTCAGGAACTTGACTAAAATTATACTTTTGTGCCTAGAAAAAGTACAATAATCCAATAATGGACCAATGCTGAAACTATCATAGTCAGATTTCATCGAGTCTTTTTGCAGACATGGTTCTGATCTCAATTTGATATGAGATATCAAAGCTTTACTGGAGTCATACAAGAAACATGTACCGGCCTGAGAAGAGTTGTCTTGATCCACTGTCAAATCTTAGTTCAAATGTAGTTGTTGCACTTTTTTTAATTCATCAAATGAGTGTCTGTTATACTGTACCAAACTATACAACCAGGGAGGGTAATCTTGTATCTTGCTGAGTTTCAATATAAAAGGATAAATAAAAATAGTAACAATACCTTGGATTGTAGTAATCCTTTCCTGGCCATATGAACGGCGGAAAATCACCCACCTTATGCTCAGGACTATCATACCGGCCAAAACACAAATCTAACCCTCCAATAAAGCAAATTTGGTTGTCTACTATCACAATTTTCTCGTGGTGGGACCTTGATTGAGAAACAAGACAATAAAAAGCCAGTAAGATCCAGAACATCATTAATCACTAGATTCTAAGAATGCATGTGTTATGAAAGATATTAGTCCCTCACCATAGGTACACCCCACTTGAGATATGATCAGGATAGCGGAGAACTCTAATATTCTCGTGAGCATTGAGCAGCCTTCTCTTACTATAAATGCTATTAATCTTCAAATAGAGAGTAACTTCTTTGTATAGTAGGATGTATATCTGTCATAAATAGAATACAAAAATAACAGCATTTAGGTAAACTCAGGATAGAGAAACACATACAAATTATTTAGCCTGTACGCATATGAATGTGAATTCAACAATGTACGCGCGCCGGGGGGGGGGGGGGTGGGGGTACCTGTACACCCTGTTTAGCTCTTTCTTCTAGAAGATAGTCCAACCGAGAGGATGCATGGAGGTGAAAAGGTCGTCTCAGGTACAATTCTGGGCACATCCACCAATCAGTAATAAAAATCTACATTTACAATTTCAATAACAATAATTACTATCACACTGCGGATTCAGTCAATTAGGTTCAGACATAACAGACATAATTTACATAACTCATCAACATTATTAAGCATGAAATACCTAAGAAGGTTTCAATCTAGAGGGTTCGAATGCTTCCATTTCCCCCTTTTCTAGATCCTTAATAACAAAAAAATATCTAAAACTCCAATAACAAAATAAATATGCTAGATGGCATCTAAATTATCTTCTCTATACACATAAAAAATTAATGCATTTTAGCTTTATTTTGATGAGAATTTGCAGTTTGAAAATCAACGTCCATAATTAATCCACATCACTGGATGTTTGCAAGCTCTTGACAGCCATGAAAATGATATCCAAATGCCATAATTTTTTTTACATGTTTATTGGCTTTATTTTGACATTTGAGATTTAAATTTTAAATTACTGAAGTTAAAAGCACAAAAAAGGAGGCATTTGAACCCTCCTCTTCAATATAATTAATAAGTTATGAAGCTCAAATAAAGCATTTTAATAATTCCTACTGTGTATCAAAATAACATTTATCTATATTTTTAATTGTCTGGTCAATTTGGTCAATTAGACATGGTTTTCAATCATAATAGCAAAAGAATGTCTGAAATGGCCAAACTTGCCTAACCAAAAAATAATAGTAAAGTTCAGTTGAAACCACATGCAAAATATTGGCTAAATGGTTTTATTTTAATCTTCAACTCCATAATTTAAACAAAGAAACGGGTACCATGTGCCTGGTCATAACAACTACACTTTTTTCCTTGATTTTTAAGACTCAATATTTAGGTCCTATTATACTGGGGCCATTGGCAGGTGCATTGTCTAATAACCATCTCATTAGTTTTCAACTTGAGTCTGTTGTTCATAAAGAATGGAACCATGGTACAGTAAGTAATCAAACACACTTTGGGTTTTTCATTTTATTTTTTCTTTAAAAAAAATATATAGCTTATCTGACCATATTTAGATGTTCCATAACTAAATTTTAATTACATTTCAGCACATTCTTGTCTTTTAAGTCAATTTTCAGCAGATTACTAAAAGCCAATTGGCACTTTGCTGCTTTATGGGGGGGGGGGGGGGGGAGGAACAAACCTCTGATTTAGCTTCCTCTATGGAAGAAGCAATGGCGGCGAAAGCAGCTTCACCGTCCACAAACCACTGTGCCTCGGTACCATCATCGGTGAGACCCCTAGGTGGTGCAAAGGAGCCAAATCGGTGGGCGTAGCACCACCCCTCTGGAGGCCGTAAACCAGCATCGTTTATGGCTGCAACCCAGCCTTTTACCTTCGAATTACTCCTCAGCCTCATCTTTACAGTGCGGCTTCCACATGATATCTTTTCGATTTTGACGTCACAGCAAAAGAATCAGGAAATTTCACAATAATTATATTTAATAAAAGACATTACACAATTACTCTACCAGTTTGTGGCACAAATTATCTCCTGGTGGAAACAGTGCCCCGTCCCAACAAAAAAATATATAAATAAATCATTGTTATTAATTGCTATGATGCTTGCCATATAAGGAGTAAGGAAAGGTACTAGTATTATTGAAACTAAAATAAAATTAAGAAAACAAAAGGAAAAGATACTAACGCCAGTATTTTGGTTTTGCAAAGATCATATATACTGTATTTCTAAGTTTCTGGTTTCTCATTGACCAGACATCACAAAATGTAAATACAAAACAGTATGTTCCACTATTAACTTCGATGACAATATCTAGTATCGTGTGTGTCATTTGTATGTCTGTGTGTGCGTGTGTGTGCACGTGCGTGCGTGCGTGTGTATGTGCGCGCGCGCGCGAGAGAGAGAGAGAGAGAGAGACCTGAAAACCAGAGTGAAGGGGGTTCCTTTCCTTGGTCTCTTTTGCAAGGACAACACGGCCCTCTCCATTTCCATCAGAAGAAGGCAACACATCAAATAATATTATATCCAATAGTTTTGCATCGAATGGATCCTCAAGTAAAGCCAGGAATCCTGGCTTTAACACAGCCCAAACCTATAAACATGGTTAAATTAAGTTAAGCACAGATCAACTAGAATACATTGATGAATCTTCTAAAGTCACCTTTTGCCAGCTGCTTTTGCAACAGAAGAAACAACTGCCAGCACAGGAGTCCTTGGCCTGGTCATGTTGGATTTTTGGTAAATGCCTCACATTTACATAATCTTCTTTTAGCTTGGGTCCATACTCTGGCAGAAATGACAACCTAGACACCTCCAAGAACCTGCAAACCTTTTATTGCAATAAAAAAGACATTGTTAAAACAAATTTCACAAAGTAAATGCCAATATGAAGATTGTGAATCAATCATCCGAAGTCTAAGCATACAAAACAGTACCGGTCAATAATAAACAGATACATTATTCGAGGTAATGGCGAAAGGCAGAAAACATTTGTTGACCATCTGAGTTAAGCAATAAATTAACAAATTTACCCACGACATTTCATATTATCTCAAATAAGTTCTATAAACAACAAGTTCATTGCATCTTCAGAAGGTCCTAATAATTTAGTGAGTTGTACTTGTACTTGCTTCCAAAACATGTTGAGTGAGAATAGCAAACATAAGAAATGTTGGCAGTCTAAGTAAAGCAATAAATTGCCAAATTTACCCATGACATTTCATTCTATCTCAAATAAGTTCTACAAATAACAAGTTCATTCCTAATAATTTGGTGAGTTGTGCTTGCTTCCGAAACATGTTGAGTGTGAGTAGCAAACATAAGAAAATGTTGGCAGTCATTTACAGAAATGCAATTTTGGGTGTTCCAGGGCAGATAAGTAGTAGTAATAATAGCATAAGCTTTCAAACTATGAATGAGAAATGCTGCCTGAGTAAGAAAATGAAAAAAAAAAAGAATTCAAAATCACCAGGTTGGTGCTGCAATAGTAGCACCAAGTGACATGTAACTGCTGTTAACACTGTAATTATCATAAGATTTAAACCACGAAAAAGGTCTATACCTCACGGGAGTTTACAATATCCAAATTCCCCAAGAAATGGTTCAAGTACCCTTGCATAGCGACTTTAGCCCTGTCGGAGATGGAATGCTGCCTCCCAAGTGCTGGTTTGATCATTGGCAATGCAGCACTCGAAGGGACGTTTCTGGCAAATAATAAGAACACAATTTCAATATACTGTCAACTAGCAAGCATTAGAGAAATAATATTAGTTCACGAGTTACCTATTTTTGACAGAGCTGCTGTCATCATGTTGCATATGCATTGGCTCATCGTCAGGTTCATCGTCATCATGCACAAATGGTATATGGTCTCCAAGCCCTAGATTTTGAATCCATTCTTTCACCTTTTGTAGAAAGACATTATAATAAGCAAGGAAGCAATCACCTCATGATAATTGTCATAACTGTGTAAGATAAAGGAAGCATACCTGCTCTTGTTTCTCATGAAGCTCTTCCATGAACGCACGTCTCTTCAGTGCAAAATGCAGATAGAAAATTTGAGATGCCTTCTTCACCAATGTCCATCTGAACTGAAACAAAGAAGTTATTCATAAATAGACTGACCATAACCTAAATCCATCTAATTAGTTCAATCTGAAACCAGTAATTATGTTTTAGTGACTTTTAAGATTACTAAAACCTTTCTGGACTATTTAAAAACATGTACCTGCATAATTATGCACTGACATAATATAATTCGGAGAGTTAAAATTGTAAATTACTACAATGCAAGACACTCTTTTGTTTACAACACTTACGAATGCAATAAATTGGGTTTATAACGGAACCGAATTTTCAATTTTTTTGAATGAAATTGATCAGAAAAAAAAAGAAACCATTGAATCACCTGTTTGTATTCCAATTCAATCGTATATGTGAGGAGCATTGGTGTGATATCTCCAGCGTCAGGTCGTGAAACCGAGGCGACGATGCCTCTAGGTAACTCGTCAAAGATCCGCTCACACTCGAGCTCCATGCTCTGCGTACGGAACGACCTTGGCGACGCGATGGGAATGGACGGCTCAGATTGCATCTTGACGTAGCGAGGATTGCTCCCTTCGCCGCCGCCGGAGATCTGATCGGAGGTCATGCGACGATTCCACGGCGATTCTCTCTCTCTTCCTTTCTCCTCCTCCTCCTTTTAATTTCGAAATTTGGTTGTTAGAACTGGAGAGATTCTTGGATCGTTGGTCTAAATTGATAGGTATTTTGGTTTTGTTTTTCCCTTTATAATAATTTAATTAAAAAATTAGTGAGTCGACGAAGAAAGAAGAAATCGTTGGGAGATGGAAGGTTGGAAACGGCATAAAAAGCAAAGGGGCCTCTCTGGTCTGAGTTGTGATTTGTGAAAGAGAAAGAAAGACTTGTGGCTTTGTGTTTTCTTTGTTTCTAAGGACGACCCTGCATATCTTTTTTGAATGATGAAATAAACACTTCATTGAGATTCGCCAAATGCCAGCAGTCCCGTTCAAATTGGGTCGGCGCCTCGGCGGTGGACCAGTTTTTTATAAACACGTCTCTCCCGTCATGATTACCGTGACAATATTATAACGATGTGATTTTTTAAGGGGTATTTTTGCATGGTGTATTTGAAATTGAAGTATTTTTAGGTGTTATAAATTAATGCAACTATGTTATTGTTAGCATATACAAAGGCATTTGTCCATCCAAATTGTTCAATACGCTGTGAAAATTAAACCATATATAACTATAATTTGAATTTGCACGTACTGTTTTTTATTTTATGTATGTAAATAAGTTTATTTTTTAAAAGGTCCAACTCCTGGAAATTTTGAATAATATTAACTTTAACCTGCCGAAAGACACTGCTATATGGAATTGGGATGGACTGTTCTCGGTGAAATCTTTTCATTGTTTCCTCATTGTCGGTATAAAAAAGTTGATGGTAGGTTTTCTTTGTTACATCTCGATTTTGGGGATAACCATCATTGTCTTCAAATGAGGTTCTAAGAAAACTTCGTTCCCTTCCGTTTCCTTTGGTTCACCCAGAAATTACAATGGAAGCAAGATATTGAGCTTCTCCTTTCTTTCCTTAGCCTAGGTTTATTCCTTCTGATGCATACCCTTAGTTGCTAGTAGTGAGTTAATATCATACCAGATGTCTTGAATAGAGAGTTAGTAAAACACCCCATTTATTGAATCTATTAAATAAGGCCCAAAAGTTCCTAATGAAAGAATAGTGAACAAACAAATTATCAATGGATTCATCGTCATCACATAACACACAAGTTTGTTCTATATCCCCCACCCCTCTTATTTGCCAATCTATCACTATTTTGATTTTTAAAAGAATTATTAAAGGCCAAATTGTCTTATAAGATCAATAGTAATGCCCCAAGACACTAAGTGTGTTTGGATGAAGGGTTGAATAAGGATTAGAAATGCGTATCTATTCATATTCTTTATTCAAATTTCATAATTTTGTTAAAATAAGAATTTGGACCCGAATAAGTTCAAATTTCTTATTCTTGTGTTGTTTGGATTTCACAAGAATTAAGAAATTTTGAACTTATTCTTATCCAAACTCTTATTCTTATGCATCCAAACACACATGTCTTTTAACCCAAAAAATTTAGTCCCAATTCAAATTAGAAGGGTAATATTGTCCTTCTATGAATTAAAGAGAAGGTTACTATCATTAACCTTATACATGCATTTCAAACTCTAGAGCAAGTTATCTTCATTTTCATACACTTCTTTCCTCTTCCTTTCTTTAGCCCATGATCCCTCCTTCTGGAGTAGACCCTAAGAGGTACACATGCAAACTTTTGTTTGCAGCCTTTAGTTGGGTAATCTGGAAAGAAATAAGTATTGTAAGGGGATACTTAGGGCTGCATAACGTCTAAAACGGTAACGAAACTGAGGTGTTTCGTTAACTGTTTCGTTTTAAACGAAACAATCGAAATCACAAAAAATACATGGACAACATCGTTTCAAGTTTTTATTAACCGTTTCGTTTTTGAAACGCAATGAGAATCTTTAACCGTTTCGTTTCGCAAAACTAAACGAAACGAAATAACGGTTAAAACAATTACCGATTTCACCCTAGGGACACTTAATAAATTGTTTAAGACTCCACGGGAGGGTGCTTAAAGTTGTACCAAACGTACCTCTATAGATTATATAACTTTGTATCACTTAAAAAAAAAATAACGTAATTTGATAATTGATGACGCAAATACTGTTTGCTTTTTGCATCAATGTCTGGGCCAAAGCGTTAACAGCCTATAATTTCGAATAACTTCTTAAAGGGCTAAAGGCCCAAAGATCCATTGCATTTTCGCAACCCATCTCAAATTCAAATAAAACAGGTCCAAAGGCCCAGCCCGTGTAAAAATCTGTTAAATTATTACAACCTCAGAACCCTAATCCCAAACTCACAATATAAAATCCCTTCCCCGCCGCACTCGTGAAACCCTTCGATAAAAAAGGCGGCCGAGAGAGGGGCTTGTGAGAGAGAGAGAGAGGAAAAATGGTGTCGTTGAAACTACAGAAGCGGCTTTCGGCGAGCGTGCTCAAGTGCGGAAAGGGGAAGGTCTGGCTCGATCCCAATGAGGTCAACGAGATCTCCATGGCTAACTCCCGTAAAACCCTCTCCCCTTAATCCATCTCCTTTTTCTTTTTCCTAGTTTGTAGTTTATGGTACGAAGGGAAACATTTTAGCTGGTTAGGCTAGGTATTGTGCCCGATTTGCCTTGATCATTTTGATGGGAATATATTCGTCTATAGATTAAGAGTATAATCTTCAGATTTCCTGTTTTTTTATATAGTAAATCTCACTGTTTGAGCTAATTGACCTCGAGATTAACGTTATTGTATTAGATAATATGTATTGGAAATACGTTTATGAGAACTTGTGTGCAGTCACTGGCTTGGTATGTAAACATTTGATGTTAGTAGCTCTGATAATAATAACTTGTATTTGCTTGTTAATACTTATTTGAGTGATTTGTAATTTTCCATACAAGGACAGCTCTTTTATATTTAATTGTAGTGCTATCAGGAACTTCAAGTGTATTTGACCTAATTTAATTTGCCATATTATTTATCTGACTCTTGGATAACCTTTTACTTGTGCTTGATTTCAGGCCAGAACATTCGTAAGCTGGTAAAGGATGGTTTCATCATAAAGAAGCCCAACAAAATCCACTCCAGGTCTCGTGCCAGGAGAGCTCATGAGGCCAAGCAGAAGGGTCGTCACTCTGGCTATGGTAATTACTACTACAAAAAACAAACATACTTCCCTATACTGAAGTAAAATAAATAAAAACTTGAATTCTAATATCTACATCTGTTGATGAATGTGATGTTTGAATATAGGTAAGAGAAGAGGTACAAGGGAGGCTCGTCTGCCAGTGAAGATTCTGTGGATGAGGAGAATGAGGGTGTTGAGGAGGCTTCTGAGGAAGTACAGAGAAGCAAAGAAGATTGACAAGCACATGTATCATGACATGTACATGAAAGTTAAGGGTAATGCATTCAAGAACAAGAGGGTGCTCATGGAGAGTATCCACAAGTCCAAGGCTGAGAAGGCCCGTGAGAAGACCCTTTCTGATCAGTTTGAGGCCAAGCGTGCCAAGTCCAAGGCTTCACGCGAGCGTAAGAATGCCCGCCGTGAGGAGAGACTTGCCCAGGTACTTGATAATGCTGTATTTTATTTATTTTCTTTACCCCCCTCTTTGTCAGCTGTTGTGCATGCTTGTGTTTGTCTATTTGTTTGTGTAAAGTAGAAGATATAGAGAAGGGTACTGTATTGGTTTGTTTAGGAGTTATATAGGTTTTGATTAGCCTCCAGAAATAGTGTTTGGAACAGTATCATAATCGGTACCTGTGATTGGAACAGCAATAGCTCTCTGAATCTTATTCTAAATTGTATTGTTTCGGCTGTATTTCCTGGAAATGTAAACGAAAAATACTTCTTTTTTCAGCATAGTTGAAATATGTTTGCTTGGAGCCATATGTGGACCCTTTTTTTTTATGGTTAATTGGGTACCTGTGTATACCTCATGTAAATTTGTATATAACTCCCTGATTCTTTTGTAAAACAGGGCCCAGGTGAGAAGCCAGCTGCACCAGTAGCAACACCTCAAACTGCAGAGTGAGTCTATTATCCATTGCGGCCAATCGGTCCCTGTTATCGCATTATGTTATGGTGATTGTGAAATAACTGATTTCTCATGTTGTGCTCCTTTGTTTTTATTTTGTAGGGCACCAAAGAAAGGGAAGAAGTGAAGGCAAGTACAATTTAGCACCAGTACCTAAATATTGAGATAGTTTTTTTTGAAATCTGAACTTAATTTTTGGTTCTGTGACATTGTTTCCATCTTTTTTGGAGTACTAAGAATTATTAGTGGTTTTGTTTATTATCGTAATGTGCTTTGATGGCTGTCTGATGGTGTTTTGTGGTAAATTAGTTCCTGGTGAGGTTAATATCTTTTGTATCTCAATGCTAGTTTTAAATTTTCTTTTGCAAAAAAAGTTTTGTTTTGAGAGGAATTCTGCACTTGGTATATTAGGAATCGGCAAGCACCTTAGGTCCTTGACATTTTCAATTGAACTCTAATACTGAACTGTATCAGCTCTGGCGTGGCCTTATACCTACCACCATTTCAGCGGTCTCATTTTCTCCCGTCTCCTCTGTCACTCTGTCCTTGCAACATAAACTATTGTCTTCTTCAATCTGATATTGTGCCTTAAAACTGTTAACTGGCACTATCCCTTCACTGTGTTGTGTCCCTCTTCTTCTTTGTTTGGCTCTTACGTTGAGTGACCTACAACCATTTCTTTCTTCCCCCTTTTATACTGTGCTATAGTACCTTGTCACTAGGCAGCATGTGCTTCCTACAGCACCGCATGGCAACAAGCCATCGTAACACTGTTACGCTTTTGTTCTGATCCAGGTTTGTACTGCGGTTTTGTTCTGAATACTGTTACGCTTCCGTTCCTGTCAATTCATGTTGAACCATTGGCAATGGTGCAATAGCAATAGGCCTCGTTCTTTTATCAACAAACGGTTGAGGAACAGGAGATGTAATATTCCTCGACTATTATCTCGATGCTTACATGATAAGATTGTTTCTGTTAGTTATGGGTTTGCGCATATTTAAACCTGAGATGATTCATTGGTAATGGTAGCACGTTTCCTTTATCCATTCAGTATAAATACTACGTAGTTAGAGGCTACAGCCCTATCTACATATGTTTATAATATATATATATATATCTGATATTTCATTTCGACCTTTTTAATAGGAGTTGCAAATTACTTAAAATAAGTTGCATTAATCTAATCCCTTGCGTTAACAGGGTTGTCAAGGTACTATTGCTGAGTAAGAACTTATTGTAATTTTCGCTTAATTATTGCCGTTTGTTATTTTATTTGCAAAGTACAATTTGCAATTGTTGGTGCTACGAGCCAGTAGAAATATAACTACTTAATAATTATACTAGAAGTTAACTCTTGAGAATCTTTCTTGCAAAACGGTACAAACCGCAAAATAAAAAGAGTATCTCAAGTCAGATCTTTCAAGGTTATCGTCTTACAGCAGAACAACAGTATTCAAATATTGATTAGGACACAATTGTTTTTTTTTGAAAGAAGATTAAACAAGTAAACTTACGAAGTCTTACATAATTCATTAGCAAACAACATCTAACAGTAGCTTTAGAACATAGAAACCAGCGCATAGAAAAGGAAGATCATGAGAGTCAACATAAACACCTAATAAGTAAGACCCAATATATTACACAAAATATGGGTTATACATTTTGAATAAGCAAATGATTAAACCCTCCATGTAAAAGCTTCTGGTGCTTGCATCTGTTCCAACCCCTCGTTGAAATGCAGATTTTCCCTTCTCCTTGCCTTATTTGCTGGTTTGTAGTGAATGTCAAAAGGGTTGGGCCGGATTTCAAAGAGCCAGATTTCACGAGTTTGTAGCAAGGGCCGGCCCTTCTAAGTCCTAATCCGTTGTAAGTCCTACGAAGGACCGATCTGGTCTGGATTAGAAAATGGTCTTCCGAAGGATGGGTGAAGGGCCAAGGACTTTGATGGGTGAAGGGCCAAGGACTTTTGGCATATCACTGCAAGTTTGTGCGCAAACTCCAAATGTTCCCTTTTAGCAAACCTGGCCTGTACTGGTAATGAGCTGACAACAATGTTGAAGTACTAAATTAGCCTGCCAAGAAGGGGAATCCTACAAATTGAAATATGTCATAATTTGTACAAGGGATTTGGAGTCCGTAAAAATATGAATCACATTATGCTGTAAACCACTGGATTGAATATGTAACAATGCATTTAAGAGAGCAGTGGCTTCAGCTATAAAAGCATCTTCTACAATGCCCATAAAAACTCTTTTGAAAAATAAAATCCCCCTAGTTTATATATGACTACAGCGGTTCCAATATTTTTGTTTTGATCCCAAGACCCATCTATAAGAAGTAAAAAATTGTCTTTTACTGGGTCTATTCATTCCTCCCCCAATCTGAATATTTATTGCTGCAATGGTAGTGTTTAGTACTTTCTGGGCATCTAAGGGAATAGCCTTGAATATTAGATCACATCTAGCTTTCCAAATTTGCCAAAAGAGATTTAAAAACATAATTATAATTATATAATTTGAATCAGAATATTGCAATGTATCTGAAGGATCTCAGGCAAGGATATGGGCAAGACATCAGTTCTGAGGTTTAGAGGGAATGCAAACCAGGTGAACCTAAAAGAAGGGCATAAAAAAAGCATATGCATTATATCTTCCTGCTGTATTCCACATCTATAACAAAGAGATGAAATAGAAGGAAATACTCTAGACAATCTTTTTGCAGTAGGAAGTGCATCACGCAATGCTCTACAGATTAATGTAATAACCCTTGGTTGTATATCCTTGATCTTCCAAATTTGGGCCCAAAGATTTGGGAGAGTATCCTCTGCCAACCTTTTAAGGTTGGCAGGGTGCCAACTTTTGATCCGATCCGTTAGATTTAATCTGGACGGTTCAAATTTTTCGGGCCTATCAATCTGTATCATGCACGGGGCTCCCATTAACCGTTGAGATTAGATCTAACGGTTCAGATCGAAGGTTGGCACCCTGCCAACCTTTTTAGTTCGGCAGAGGATGTGATTCCCAAAGATTTTGTACATTACATTGTATACCCTTAATAATACAGTTACCAGTTTTTAGTAAAAAAGCTTGGTGATGTACTTACCATTCCTCGAGGGCAACCATAGTAACTGATCCTCCTCATTTGCATAGATTTTAACATAATTTCTCATTTTTTTCTCGGCCAAACACGGATAACAATTTTGTTAAATTCCATGAAACTCCATCAGAATTAGTGAGATCCTTAACTTTTAACTTTGCACTTCCTTGTATATGAGGCACTTGTTGCTCCCATTCCATATACCATGGACCATGGTGAACCAACTGCTTTGTTATTTGATCCACCCTACTTTCCACATAACATCTTGTTTTAGCTCTTCTAACTTCTCTCCAAAAATTACTGAGGTATTACATGCAGACCAAGACCCTACTCTTGAGAAATATTTTGCTTTGATAATTTTAATCCAGAATTTTTGCTTACCAGCTACAATTTCCCAAGTCATTCTTAGCAATAGGACTTTATTAAACTACCCAAATCCCTCAGACCTATCATCTTGGCAGTTGGCAGCCGCTGTCAAGCTATCTAAAAAAAAAAAAATCCTTCAGACCTAGTCCACCCCGCTCTATTGGCGCACATACCTTATGAGTTATGGCTATATAGGGGATGAATCAGACAAAAAATTTAGTTTTTTTTATGGTGAGAAAGCGTCTACTTTATTATTATTTTTAAGTCAAAAGCGTTGTTGCATAAAAGCTACCTAGATGTCACCTGTCGTCTCAAAGGGCGCAACAATACTCCCAAGATTATTTGCTGAGAAATTAATTTCATCAACAATAGAAAGTTGTAATAATTAATCAAGAAACGTCTTACCTCTCTAGTATTTTCTTTTACCTCAAATATGCCTAATACCCATGCTTTTTTTTTTTCCCCCTTATTTTAGTCACACAATTAGAGCTGTACTAACTTGCGGGCTTGCGGCACCATGCCTTTTGGATTTCAAAACAACTTAACGATTAAAAATTTTCAAAATGGAAGTAATTTTGAAGATAAGCACCAAAGCAATCAAATTTTCGTTTTCTTTTGTGAAATTAACCACCAAAATTATTTTCATGACATAAAACACTAGTAGTTTAACCCTACCCTCATGCAGCACCGTTAGAGACTCCTGAATTTTGATAAAACTTTGTGCTTCAAGAATTTAGATAAAACCATTCGTACTTTCTGTAATTTTTGTTATCGCAACTCTAGTCAACCATTCATGAGCCATTACAAAACGTTTACATAATATACTATATTGTTGGCTTGTACTAAAAGCATTTTCGTTCTTAGTGCACATGCTTAACTGTAGCAATTAATATAATATATGATGCAATTGAATATGATATCCCCCATTTGCACCTTCTAATATAGCCAGGTCAACGTGTAATTTTCTTATAACTACACTAGCTTCATGCCATCTTCAAATTCAAAATTGATGACCCTGTTCTCCTCCTCCTACCTCATATTTTGTTATCGAATTTTGCCTCCACATATATCAATTTTTTATTTTAAAATTTTGAATTTGATTGAATTATCACCATTAAGTCAAAATCAATTGTCAAGTTTGATAGCACACCGAGCTGAATCGATTTACTCTCAAACGGGGACCATCACTTTTGTAGTGATAGTGAATGTACTGATAGTTTTAATAATCTACCTCATATATATATATATGGAAGTGTGACAGGGATCAGTCTGGGATGAAACCTTCAATGAATCCGCTTCGACCAACAGCTCCCTAGCTAGTTCTTCTTAAAGAGCGAGCAGGGTCGAGGCAAATGATTTGTCATTCTTACCAGAGTTTGTGCATGGAGCAATTGATGGGGAGGAGAAGAAAGAGTGTGCTGTATGCATAACTGAGTTTGTCGATGGGCAAATCGGCCGGCTTTTTTTTTTTTTATTATTTTTTATCAAACACGTTTCAAAATATGATATACAGCGGTACAATTGGTTCAAGAATTGGCTCACCTTTCCTCAATGTAATAACAATATGTCTCTTTAATAAATCATCTCAAGCATATTCAGACTATTTATTTACAAATTTATATATTTGTAAAATCTTACGAACTGATGCTAGTAGTACCGAAACCACTCAGCATGAAAATATACAAACAAACCAATAAAAAGCATCACTTCTCCAAAACATACACAAACACACAAAATTTCTTTAGAGAACTGTTTCAACCTTTTGTTTGGCACAAGGCTCTAGCAGGATATTAGCACGACAAACTGGACATGTGGAACGGTACCTAAACCACACATCGATGCACTCTTTATGAAATGCATGACCACATGCTGGCAAAAGACGACCACTGTTGCCGGGCCCAAATTCAGCCAGACAAACTGCACAGTCCCTTAACTCTGCTTTATCTGTAGAGAGTTGAACAAAAACAGGCAACGACTGAATCTCTATAACAGCTTCACTTACTCTCTGGCAATTAACCTCCTCATGGGAAGTAATAGTGTTGTTGTGGTTCATGTCCCTTTGTTGCTTTTTGTGTTGCCAAAGGAGAAGGAAGAAAA